>BSBN01000288.1:12599481-13899221 GCA_027924645.1 Cunninghamia lanceolata | reverse complement strand
GAAAAAGCTCAAGAATGTTGGAATGCTTAACAAGATCATTAGAATGTAAGAAATAACTTGATGGATTAAAAAAATGAGATGAGGAGGAAAGATAAAGGGTCATGGAATGCCAACTGATTATTGAGATTCACCTAGCAGATCTCAAGACAGTTACATTTACATGTTCTGACATAGCAAGGTGGCAAGAATAGAAGAAAATGATTGTTGTATGATTGCAAATTCAATGGATGCTAATGTGTCATGTGAATGTACGCACATTGTGTTGTCTAAGTACAGTAAGGCCAAAAAGGGGTAAAATTATAGGACATTGAGTTACATGAAAAACACATTTGCAAAGGTCAAAAAGACATTATCATATAAAAACACAATGCTCATATTGGCACCAAGAGTAGGATAAAGGCTAGGATAGGGCCAAATGAACCTAAAAATATGCTAGGGGCTATAAACACTAAATTGAGGCCAAATTGTAGTACCAAAATTGTAGGGGATGTAATTTTTTTTATCTTACACTACTTTGATATATGTGAATGTAGGGAATTGAATATACCAATTTCCCCATTTCTTGATTTCTTCCATGGCCTCCGGGGAAATCCTTTTACAGAAATCATTTTCCAACATCCTGATAATGTAGAAAATAAAAGCATCATTAACTCTCATAAAATCCTTTACACTTTTCTTGAGCTCTAGTTAAGGGTAATACTCATATACTCTTTTTTTTTGCTCACATAGTTCCTTCAAATTTTAAACTATCAAATTGTTGCTACCTAGCCAATGCATACACAAGGTATGATGTCATGTGGAATTGATTTGACTCAATAACATTGTTGAGTTGTTCATGCAACTTTGAATGAACTTGAAAATATTCTATTTATTGGAACATCCAAGGCTAAAATTCCTTAGTTAATTCTTTCCAATGACCCTACTCAATATTGTTATTATGTCGTTAACTTCTTCACAAAATTCACTTTGAATGTTTAACTTCTTTGGAAGTTTAGAAGACAATGCCTTTGGCTTAATAAACTAGTTTTTTGTTCATAGTTTTAATATATTTACTCGCATTAGCCTCAAAGTGTTCCCTAGTAGAGTTCATAGTGAGTTCTACATATGCCTCTCTTATAGGGAGGTCTAGCATCTCTTCTATATAATGGGGTTGAATTTTTAGTACTACTTGTTATATAGGAAAAGAGATCTAATTAATTGTACACTAACTAGATCAATCCTTCCTGTACAACATTAGGACACAAGCCACCAACGGCTTCAAACAAGGCTGGTGTCCCTCAAGAAGAGCCTTGTTGGGTTGGTGAGAGCTCTGTCCCTTTGTTGTAATCAAGAAGATTGATGCAATTAGGCTAGATCTAGGGTTTCTATGATGAAATAGACTAAAATAGAAGTTACAGACCTGACAGAGCTGAAAACCTGGAAAGTGGGACTGGAAATGATCAGAGCAAAGTTGTCGGGGATCACTATTGGAAACAGGGGCTAGATCTGGAGGACTAGGGCAACTTGCACCCTGGTCCTAGGGTTTTACGCCGAACTTCAGACTGGTGATCTGTGTTTCAGGATCTTCCATCTTCCTGTTGTTGTTGCGTGCCAAATCCTTCTGATGCGATCTGCACACATAAAAGAGGGAAAATGGTTGTGATGTATACATGCTTGCCTTAGTCAAACCTCAATGTTGGTGTTCCCACCTCCATAACAACAATGATAAGTGTGATAGAGAGTGCGTGCTCTTGGTGAGCAGAGGCAAAACATGCAATAAAGACTATAATAATGAAATGGAATGCAATAGAGTTACCATGAGCATGAAACCATAGTTGAATGGATGTAGGAATCCACAAAGAGTTGAAGTGTAATGTCCCCTATTAGTAGGTAATCCATTTTCATTAATAATTATTTATTACTCTAATATTATCCTACCTTATTTAATTAATTAATTGAACCAATTGATCATGTTTATTCATAACACATTCGGTATTGGCTATGTTCAAGTCTCAATCCTTACTTCCTTTCTAATCCTCAACCTTGGATGGGGAATTATTTGTCTAGGGCGCGCTGAACCCATCTCCATAATGGTGCCCAAATTCTGAAACATCTGTCCTTCACCCTTGGGGCTCATTTCATTGGGATGGAATTACTCCGCCTCTCCCTAACAAAACCTTGCATATCCTAAGGTTGGAGGCAATAGAAATATCTAAGTATTAAGCTTGAACATACCTCTATTCTATGTGTTGTGAATATACATTATACATGATTTTAAGTTTTAAACCAATTGGAATTCATATGTATGGGACTGCTGATATATTCCTTGCAGATCTATCTTTGCCTTCTATATCCATTGCTAATCACTTCAGGAATATATTATTACTTGCTTTATTATACTTAGAAAGGTATATCAAAAATATATAATCTTTAAACTCAAAATATATCTCATTTATACTTGGAAATATATATTCCATTTCATTTGCCATAAATTCATATATGATTCCTTTCTATACTTAGAAATATATATCATTCTCATATTCAGAAATGTATTCTTGCATTGTTGTTATATTTAGACAGCTATCTCAGAAATATTTTCTTAATTTGTATATAAATTAGATGATTCTTATTTGTATCCCTATTAAAATCAGAGATTATCCCTTATACTCTGAAATATATATCATTCTTGTATTCAGAAATATATTTTTGTTTCTCATACTTAGAAATATATATTATTGATTTGCTTGAGTGCCTTAATGCATCTAATGTGTAGATCTCAATATCTCAGAATTATATATTTAAACTCCAAGGTATATGTTTTCTATCTGCTATTCTGATATCCTTTGTCTCTCCATTTCAGACTCAAAATTTATTAGATTTATATCTCCTTCATACCTTTCCATTGAAGAGACACACTTCTTGCAATGTGCCTCATGGATTTCAACCGCTGCCTTTAATCATAATCTGCATTTCTCCTTGTTTAATCCCGTCCCCTTAACTAGATGCATTGTTTCTTTTATATTAACCATTTATGCCTTAGATCATTTGTATTCACTACTTATACAAACACTTTATATTAATCATGAATCATTGACATTGAATAGTCATAGTTTCCTTTTCTAATCTTAATTGATGCCATGTAAACAATGATTGTTGTCTTTATTTGATATCATCATCATGCCTTTACAATAATCGTTGCATTTCTTTATTTAATCGCTACCCTTCTAATCATTTATTCATAAGTCTCCTTTGCTGCCATATAGGATTTATGAGATTATATTTAAATATTTATATACTTATTAATATTTAAGTATAAAATATATTTGAATTATAATATTTAGATAAGACAAGGTCTTATATGAAATCTCTTATAATTGTAATTATATTTATTTATATTAGTATTACTTATATTTGTTATTTGTATTTATATAGTATAATATATCTTGATATAAATATATTATATATTATATATGTTTATTAATATATACACATTATCTTTCGAATTGACAATGGAAGGGACACTACAATCACCATATTTCAAGAAAGCAATTTCATCGTTTATCATAATTTTTAAATCTTTAATTTAAACAATGCCTTAACATCAAGACATCACATGAAGGAGATGGAAGAAGCTTCCTTGGAGACCTACAAGGGTTAGTACACACAACAATCAGCTGCAGAAGTAGAGATCTTGTAGAGAGAAAGAGATAGCTTGTTAGAGAGAATCATAGAGAGCATCCACTAGAGAATCATTAGGTGTAAATGAGAGAGAGAGAGAGAGTTGTTTATATATACATCTTAGTTACTTTCCAAGGGCCCAACTGAATTAAGGCCGACAAGGTGCATCACTTAAGTCATAAGGCCAATGTTCAAATATAAGTTGTTGGAGCCAAATTGCCAGGGCCCAAGCGATAGGCATCCTAGTCTTGGTGATTTGGGCTATCCAAATTTTAGATGACAGAGGATTAAGCCTTGTTTCTCATAGAAGTAGTGGAAATTGCATATTGTAAATAGAGGTTAACATACAAGCCAAAACAGGTGCTAAATCTAGTGTGAAATTGTAAGTGTACACAATTTTTGACACTACACTACTTTACCATCTATATTAATGATCACTCTATCTCTTTCGTTGTTGAACCTTGCACAAGTCATTACTAAATCAATAGACTATACTAACACTAGGAAAGTTGCAACTTCAACAAGACCACTCATCTTCAAATTATGTAACCAAGGGTTCGCTATGGTATCATGTTTCATTCTCTTATGAAAATCTTCTAACCCCACATGGTTGAGATTTGTATCAGTGACATTGGAGAGTTCAGTTACTATCTTTGATGGAGGAACAACACCCTTGAATTCGTACTTCATCTTGGTAAGGGAAGACATTCTACTCTAGGTGCCCTACCAAGATGAGACAAGCCTCAATATCGAGCCTTAAGAAATTTTACAAGTTTTTAGAAAATTTGAAAAATTTATGATTCCTTAGTATTAATTATTGTAAATAGGTGTTATTGTATAATTACAACCCTTAGAAACTATTTTCCTAAAGAAATTTGGGACCTAAGAATCAAATTGCAAAAGATATAGAGTTCACATGTTAATTTACAAGGTGAAATTCAATATCTTAGGTCTGAAATGTCAAGTTGCAGGCTTAAAATAAGTTGAAAAGACTTTGATTCATAGAGGGCTCGGGGTTCGATATCCCACTAATAAAATGCATAGATTTTAATAGTTTTGCTTCAGGGGTTTGAGACTTGCAAAACTTAGAGTTCAAACCTCGAGTTAGAGATTTTCACTAAGCAAATTGGGCCTTAGAGTTTAGACTCTGAGTGCTTCAAGATTTAGAGTAACAATGCTTTAGAGTTTGAGTTTTGAAGGAAACTTTGTGGGATGTGAAAATTTAAACAACTCCAAGCTTAGGGTTTGGCAAAATTTAGACTTTGGTCATATAGACCTCAGGGTTTCAAGTTTCAATTTGATATTGTGTTTCTTTAGATGCACACATTCTTAGACCTGAAGTTTGAATTACTGAGACTTGCAATTTTGAATTTTCTTAGTTTGATGAGTGCACATGTCTTTGCTAAGATTTGAGGTCCTCACTACACATGTTTCAAATTTGAAACTCATTTCTCCATTTACATGCTTTGAAAACCCCAAAAAATGAGTCTTCAGGATGTGGTGAGGGATTCATTCTCTTGTTATAATTCACAAATTTGCATTTAATCTCTTAGGTCAAAATTTATACCCAAGACATTTGAAGATTTTAAAATTTAATGCACCTTAAACTAGCCAATGAGCTAGAGCTTGCACTCATGGTAAAAGAAGGGTAAATGCATAATCTACCAAGTGTAAACTAGGGTTTTGCATATTTTGTAAAAGAAACAGTTTAAAACATTGTCATTTTCGAATTACAACAAGAATTTAACATCACCAATGAACAACATGACTAAAGCCTAACTCATTGCCCAAAATAAATCACGAAAGAGCAACAAAAGGAAGGATCAAAGAAAAAACCTAGAAAATGCTTTGATGAAACAAGGCAAGATCTTGTGAAAAGACAGTCAAATCCAAAACACCAATGGTCCCAGAAGCTTAATGGGAAGATGCTTTAAATTCAAGTTGAGATGTGAAGAATGGAAGATGAATAGTCATGAAATGAAGGGTTGGGGCTATAAACCCCTTTGCACATGCAAGAAATTAATGCTTACCAAACAAAATTTGGAGTTATGAAAAAACTTTTTGGTACAGGAGCATCCCTGGTTCAAGAGCAATCTTGCATCAACCAAAAACATTTGCATTTCAGTTTGTTTCATTTTCCAATTCAGTTTAAGCAATTCAGTCAGTAGCAGTTTCTGTATTTTGGTCTACATTCTACCGCAGTTACATCTCAGATCTTGCGGAGCTAGACTTAGCATCTAGATTCATTCATGCACATCATATCCAAAACTCGAAGCATTTGGATCAAGTATCCGAAAGTTATCGCTATCAGAAGATCAACTATTTTCTTGGAACAGAGCATCTTGACAATCTTTGATAATCACCTAAAGGAGAAGATCTGCGGAGCATTTCACGATGCGCGGAGATAAATTGCACATCATTCAATGTTGTTTGATTCATGGCCGACCTTCCCTGAGATCTGCTCATCATTCCATTCATTTGCAGAGGAGTTCCATTCATTTAGGTCTGACCTATCCATGTACACACATTACAGCTCTTCATTAGGGTTTGTGATCTTCCTTGGCCGATGCGGAGGAATCTATTATTCCGGAGATGATGTAAAATGATGTAATAGATGCCTAGGAAAGTAGTCTTAGATAGTTTACAAGTTGATAGTTTGGATTCTATGTGGAAAGAGCTTCAAAGCTATATCTTGTGCATATTCTGATATTCTGTAATCAAGCCTGTGAACCCTAATTGTAAGCCCGCATGTTGTCAGCCAATCTATATTTGAATCCTATGATATACTTGTTTAGGGTAAAATTTAGATTGTTTATGTTTTGGTTGTTAGATGTTTAAATCCTCCTTTCACCATTAACATTCAAGGACCTAGGGTCGAGTGGCAATGCACTATCATACCCTAGGTTGCTATGACATGTAGGGAAACTTGGATTAGGGTGTTTAATTATCAATTTTCCTTCTCTTATGCTTAATTGACCATTAAAACCCTAATTATGCAAATATGGCAATAAACTGACGAATAACGGAAAAAGCTCTTGCAGAGAGATGTAAAATATCAAATCACAGAGTACCTATTTTCAAGGTTCCGAGGTGGAAAAGTCAGGGATAAAAGAGCAGGCACCCAAGTCCGATGCCCTATTTTTTGTTCGGATCTGGGAACTCAGTCTACAACTCTTTCCTGTTGTCTTGGAGATTTTCCCGTCATGGAACTTGAAGGACTAATGAGCGGGCACCCAAGTCCAGGGGTAGATTTTCTTCCTGTTCTGCAATTCTGACACTTTAAGATGTCTTCCTGCAACTTCACTTTGTCCAACTCCTCAACCTATAACCTGCAACCATCAAAAATTTGGGAGGGGTTGTTGTGTTTAGAGGCTTGCATCAGTCAAGCCCCAAAGGACACTTAAGTCTCCGAACACCTTTGTCAGATAGAGAGTGCATGCCTAGGGAGGCAGAGGCAAAAATCAAAGGAAATAATGATCACAAACACAATATAATGTCACCTTGTAGTAAAGATCTCATGGGAGGAAGATGCTCTTCATTCCTTGATGAAATGGATGCTTAAATCTGTAAACACAAACACATAAACCACACAAATCTGTTCTTGCAACACAATGAAAGCCTTGAATCACCCTGAGAATGCATAAACATCACAATTGCCATCTAGTTTACAAATGAATGCCTAAACATACTTTTATATGCAACTACAAACACTCCTGCCAAGACTTTTATAATTCAAACTTGCCGTGTCGGCATAGGACCCAATAACAGTCACAAGCTAACACCCAAAAATTGGGACTACCCCAAAATAGGGTAGGACTAGGGCGCGGGTGCCCAAGTCCTCCCCCTATTTTGGGTAGGGTCAAGCTCAAGGGGTCCTCCTAGGTCCCATTTGTCATGTTACCTAGGGCTCATTCCATCAGGATGCCAAATTATGAAGTAAGATCTCTTAAATGCATGCAAAAGACCTGGGAGCTAAACCTTATGAGGGAAAAGTCCCCAAGGGGACATTTTCTGACGTTACAATACTGAATGACTGAATCTACATTTGCTTCATATCTTTGAGTTATTTCCGTTATGTTTACTCTAGTTGCACGGCCTGGATAGTTCTCTTTGAGGACCCTCCTAACCGTGACTACACCAAGTGGTATCAGAGCAAAAGTTCAAATCTTTGGAAGCGAATTAAGCGAAGTTGGCGAGGGAATTCCATATGATCTTGTTGTGGATAGATCACCAAATCCAAGGCAAGTTACTTGTGTCGCAACCGATCGCCAATTGTGAGGCAATTGTCACCTTGTAGCCTAATTGCCGAACTGAGACAGTTTGCACTTGATCCTAGGAAGATGCCGCTGAGGAGAATCCCTGTTGTTGGAACAATGGTTGGTAGGATGGATGAGATGATGGAGATGATGAAAACAATGTGAATTAGACTAGATGTTGTTGAAGAAGATAGAAGAAAAGGACTAAGCCCTAGAGTTGATATTGAGAGTGATGATGATGAAGAATTTCAATCCGCTGATCAAAATGGTGAAAACCTAGGAGGAGGAGAAGAAGAAGAATCAAATCAAGTCAAGATGTTGCGAGCTATTTCAAAGATTGGGAAAAGACTTAGAGTTGATGTACCTAACCACACTGGCAATTTGAACCCTGGAGAGTTGATTGACTAGATAAATGACATGGAAGAGTACTTTGAGTATGAAGAAATTGAAGATCCAGAGAAGGTGAAATTTGCAAAGACAAAGTTGAAAGGACATGCTACTATATGGTGGAAATAAGTTTAGTTGGATAGAAATTGAAGAGGAAAAGAAAAGATTACAAAGTGCGACAGGATGGTGACAAAATTGAAGAATCAGTTTATACCTGTTGACTATGAGTTGGAATTGTTGAAGAGATTGCAAAACCTGAGATAAAAGGAAAAATCTATGAAGGAGTATATTGAAGAATTCCATAAGATGATCATAAGGACATGACATAGTGAAGCAAACAAGGAGAAAGTGGCTAGATACATCAATGGATAAAATTGAACATTCAAGAAGAATTGAGTTTGGTGAGGATGACAACACTGGAAGAAGCATATCAGCTTGCCCTGAACGTTGAAGAGAAGTTGAATAAAAGGCATGATCAGAAACAGAGAGGTAGAGGAGGTAAATTTTAGAGAGGTAGAACAATTTTCGAAGGAGAAAGTTCATATGCGGAGCTAAATAGACTAAAGAACTCATTCAAGAAGGACAGAGATAACAATGCATACCAGAGAGATGACAAAAGTTTCTACGCAGAGGAAACCCTAGTCCATACTGGAGTGAAGGATACAGAAGAGAAGGAAGTGGACCTGATAGGAGAACATTCAGAGGAACCTGTTTTAAGTGTGGAGGTGAAGGACATAGAGCATTTGAATGTAATCAGGGGAGTACAAGCAAGAGAACAGAGAACAGCGGAAGAGCAGCTTATGTAGAAGAACCTATTGGATCACCTAGTTCAGTTGGTAAACCTGAGAAAGGAGAATCACTTGTAATGAGGAGAGCACCTTTTTAAGTAGAGACAAATGAGGATCCATCGCAGAGGAAAAGCTTGTCCAAAACCAGATGCAAATCAGGAGGTAAATGTTGTAAAGTTGTAATAGATAGTGGTAGTTCTGATAATTTAGTTTCAGAGAAGATGGTGACTACGCTGAAGTTGGAAAGGTTGAACCACCCTAAGCCCTATTAGATAGCATGGATTCAGGATGATCATAAGGTACTGGTGAGTGAGCAATGTTTGGTGAAATTTCATATTGGATCTTATTATGATGAAGTCTTGTGTGATATTATGCCTATTGATGTATGTCATATCTTGTTGGGTAGACCTTGGCAGTATGATAGGAAAGCTATACATGATGGGAGAAAGAATACATACACTATAACATCAAATGAGAAGAGAACTACTTTGATTCCTTTGGAAGATGACCCTAAGAGTGAAGTATGTGGAAATACTAGAATCTGTTTGGTAGATGGAAGGAAGTTTTTGGATGGTCTGAGACATGAGAATATGTGTTATGCTTTGATTCCTAAGAAGCCTAAAACATTGAAGAGGGGACATAAGAATCACAACCGGAGGAGATAACTAAGTTGCTAACAGAGTATGAAGACATCATTTTAGACAATGTACCTAAAGGATTGCTACCAATTAGGAGTATCAGTCATCACATGGATCATATACCAGGAGCTAGTTTGCCTAACAAAGCAGCACACAGAATGACACCGACAGAGAATGAGGAATTGAATAGACAGATACAAGAGTTGTTGAGGAAAGATTTGATCAAAGAAAGTTTGAGTCCTTGTGCAGTACCTGTAGTGTTAGCACCTAAGAAAGATGGAGAATGGAGAATGTGTACAGACTCTAGAGTAATAAACAAGATCACACTTAAGTATAGATTTCCTGTACCTAGGATGGATGATATCATGGATTGTTTAAGTTGAGAGAAATATTTCACAAAGATAGATTTGAAGAGTGGATACCATCATATTAGAATTAGAGAAGGAGATGAATGGAAGTTTGCTTTTAAGACAAATGAAGGATTGTATGAGTGGTTAGTGATGTTTTTGGATTGACAAATGCACCAAGCACTTTCACGAGGTTGATGAATGAAGTTCTGAAGAAATTCTTGGGTAAGTTTGTTATTGTATATTTGGATGATATTCTGATTTTCAGTAAGACAAAAGAACATTTGCAACACCTTAGACAAGTATTGCAAAGACTGAGAGAAGAGAAATTGTCGATAAACATCAAGAAGTGTAGTTTCATGGAGGAGTTAGTATACTTGGGATTTGTGATTTTTGTGGAGGGATTGAAGATGGACCCTGAAAGTGAGAGCAATAGTTGAATGGCCTACACTGGAGAGCATTAGGGAAGTTAGATCATTTCATGGATTGGCTAGTTTCTACCGGAAGTTCATCATAAATTTCAGTTCAGTTTGTAACCCTATGACATAGATAATGAGAGGAGACAGGAAAGATTTCAAGTGGACATTAGGAGAAGATAAAAGTTTTGAATTGTTGAAGCGGAAAGTGATAGAGCAACCTATGCTGGCATTACCAAATTTCAATAAGGTATTTCAAGTAGATTGTGATACAAGTGGAAATGCAATAGGAGCAGTGTTAAGTCAAGAAGGTAGACACGTAGCATATTTCAGTGAGAAGTTGAATGATGCAAGGAGAAAATATTCAATCTATGATCAAGAGTTATATGCCATAATTCAAGCCTTGAAGAAGTGGAGACATTACTTGTTGCCTAAAGAGTTTGTGTTGTATACAGATCATCAAGATTTGCAATATTTGAACAGTCAAGGAAAGTTGAACCAGAGACACATGAGATGGTTAGAGTTCATGCAGAGTTATACTTTTGTATTGAAGCATAGGAGTGGGAAATCAAACAAAGTTGCAAATGCATTGAGTAGAAGAAGGAACTTGTTGATAGAGATGAGACTTGCAGTATTGGGATTTGATGAGTTGAAGAACATGTATGAAGAAGATCTCGATTTTGCAGAACCATAGAAAGCATGTAAGGAGCCTGTTGTGACAGATAGGAGTAAGTGCTTGGATTATTTCATTCAGGAAGACATGTTGTTCAAAGGAAATCAGTTGTGCATACCTAAAAGTTCCATGAGAGACAATTTGATCAAAGAGAAACACAATGGTGGATTGGCAGGACATTTTGGCATTGATAAAACAGTGGCCTTGATGAGTGAAAACTACTTTTGGCCTCAGATACATAAGGATGTTAGGAAATTTGTGCAGAGTTGTAGAGTTTATCAAGTTGCAAAAGGGAGTAGTTAGAATACTGGATTGTATAAACCTTTGACAATACCGGAGAGACCTTGGGAAGTCATAAGTATAGATTTTGTAATGGGATTGCCTAAGACACAAAAAAGACATGATTCAATATTTGTAGTGGTGGACATATTTTCAAAGATGGCACATTTCATACCATGTAAGAAGACAACTGATGTAGTGCATGTAGCTGACCTATTTTTCAAAGAGATTTTGTGATTGCATGGATTACTTAAGAGCATAATTTCAGACAAAGATACAATAGTTCTTAGATACTTTTGGAAGACACTTTGGAAGAAGATGAAGACAGATTTGAAGTTCAGTTTAGCATTTCACCCACAGACTGATGGACAGACAAATGTAGTGAATAGGAGTTTGGGAAACTTGTTGAGATGTTCAGTTGGAGAGAAGGTAGGAATTTGGGATTTGATTCTTTCACAAGCATAATTTACATACAATAATTCAGTGAATAGGAGTACTGGAAGAACACCTTTTGAGATTGTTACCGAAGTAAACCCTAGAGGAGTGACAGAGTTGAGAGATGTCAGCATGGCAGATAAGGGAAGTACAGAAGCAAAAGAATTTGCAGAACATATGAAGACAATGCATAATCAGGTGAAGAAGCATTTGGAGGAGATGAACAGTAAGTATAAGGAGCAAGCAGATGAGAAGAGGAGACACAATGAATTTGCAGTTGGAGATGAAGTAATGGTATACTTGAGAAAAGAAAGATTTTCAGTTGGGACATATAACAAGTTGAAGATGAAGAATTTTGGACCTTGCAAGATACTCAGAAAGTTTGATTCAGGAAATGCATATGAAGTAGAGTTACTGGAGACATTGGGCATATCACCTATTTTCAATATTGCAGACCTATATTAGTATCATGAAGCAAAGTTTAATGACAGCATTGAAGAAGATTTGAAGAAGCAGTTACCACAACAAGCACCAGAGCAGATTGAAGACATTTTGGATAGAAAAGTTGGACGCAGCACCAGAGGAAGACAATACAAAGTATATCTTGTGAAGTGGAAAGGCAAACCAGAAGAAGATTCATCTTGGATTTCTCAAGCTGAGGTAGATTGTCTTGGTTTCCCTCTAGCCCCAGCAAAGTGAGGGACTCACCTTTCAACAACCCCGAATATCTGATGCAGGAGCATCCCTGGTTCAAGAGCAATCTTGCATCAACCAAAAACATTTGCATTTCAATTTGTTTCATTTTCCAGTTCAGTTCAGGTAGTTCAGTCAATAGCAGTTTTTGTATTTTGGTCTGCATTCTACTGCAGTTACATATCAGATCTTGCAGAGCTGGACTTAGCATCTAGATTCATTCATGCACATCATATCCAAAACTTAGAGCATTTGGATCAGGTACCGAAAAGTTATTTCTATCAAAAGATCGATTGTTTTCTCGGAACAGAGCATCCTGATAATCTCTGATAATCAGCTAAAGGAGAAGATCTGCGGAGCATTTCACAACATGGGGACCTAAATTACACATCATTCAATGATGTTTGGTTTGTGGCTGACCTTCCCCGAGATCCGCTCATCATTCCATTCATTTGTGGAGGAGTTCCATTCATTGAGGTCTGACCTATCCGTGTACACATTAAAACTCTTCATTGGGGTTTGTGATCTTCTTTGGCCGACGCGGAGGAATCTATTATTCCGGAGATGATATAAAATGATGTAATAGATGCCTAGGAAAGTAGTCTTAGATAGTTTACAAGTTGATGGTTTGGATTCTATGTGAAAAGAGCTTCAAAGCTATATCTTGTGCATATTCTGATATTCTATAATCAAGCCTGTGAGCCCTAATTGTAAGCCCACATGTTGCCAGCCAATCTGTATTTGGATCCTATGATATACTGAATGACTGAATCTACATTTGCTTCATACCTTTGAGTTATTTCCGTTGTGTTTACTCTAGCTGCACGACCTGGATAGTTCTCTTTGAGGACCCTCCTAACCATGACTGCAACACTTTTCATACTTCATGAAGATTGGGGTTCAGACTCCGAGATCCTCAAGGCTTAGTGTTTCGCCAAAACTTCATATACACATTGGAAATTGGGGTTGAAAGCTCAAGTTGACTAGATCCTTAGTTTGGGGTTCAGACTTTGAGACCCTCGAGGTTTAGAATCCCACACATAAACTTACAAACTTCCCAAATTTTGAAAGAAAATCTTGACTCACCCGTTCTCGAGTTCACGGTTCGAACTCCAAGACCCTTGAGGTTTGGACTCTAAACCAAAATTTACAAACTTGCCCAAAACAAAGTCAAGGTCTAAAATTTCTAGGGGAACAAAACTTGACTCTTAGAGGAATTTGGTCAATCTCCAATTTTATGTTCCCCAATACACTTGCAAATACCCAATCATTTCGCAAGATCTGATTGACACCCATTAGAAAACTTTTGAACCCTAAACTAACAACAATGATAATGATCCAAACTCAACAAAAATAAAGACACCAAAACATGACCTAAACCAAAATGTGCAAATAAAACTAAGGTCAAAACACAAGTTACAAAGCAAGGGTCCTCAATTTCAAGAAAAATAGGGTTGTGTTTTGGAGGCCACAACATTTCCATTTCACACCTTTCATAAACTAAATGTTCTCATAGATGTTTGTTACAAAAAGAGCTTGCTACTATTATAATAGAACAATTTATTATTTCAAAGATCTCAGCCTTCGTTTCCTCATGTCATTACCATTATGAAGGTTACCCTTGATATTGCATAATGAAATCTTGTTAGAAGGAAAACCACTGAACTCTTGCACGAGCTACTTGGACCTACTAGAGTTAGGCTTGTTCTTGATTGGATTTGCAAACTTAAAATTCTCAAAAATAATACTATTTGGTTGAGCAAGATAGTAAAACTTTACATGGCTCACTTTTATGTCACTATTGACTTCTTTGGCTTCCTCTGTTGTAAGATTCCCTTGTTTGATATAAGTTCTTTAATTAAGAATCCAATAATTCTTCACAATATCAAGAGAAAGAGAAAGTACCTCAGCCACACCACATACTGTGATTGCCAAAACCAGGAACGTTTTCATCATTTGTCCGAAATCAATTTCATGTGTTTCAAATAGCAAGGATGCACACCTGATTTACATGATTTGCCAACCATACATTACTTCAATGGATTTTGTCAAACAGTCCATACTGCTTTTTTACATTCTTTGCATACATGTCAATCAGAGCAATTTCAGTCACAACTTTTGATGAGATTCCTTCATGTATTTTGAATGCTTCAATAGATGGATATATCCTTTTCTTAGATTTCACATTTTGTACAGCTCTATAACAGAGACACGTCTCTTTTCTCTATTTCTACATTTCACATGTATATTTATAAAGATACTTGTAATTACAATATACAATGACATTCCTCTCTTTCATGTTTTGTTGCATATCTATATCACATGCAATCCACCATATTTCATTAAGACATTTTGTCAAACAGTTTGCGGGTCATGCCTGTAGTTGGATGTTTCCAAAGCATTTTGTTAAACAGTTTCCATGACATCTCTATGTTTCACAGCCTTCATCTTGGCACAAACCATGAGGATGTTGGCAAAGGTTATTAAGTCAAATTTTGCAATTGTTAATTGTATTTGCTTGAAATTTCTAAAGTCTCTTCAAAAGATATATTTTACATGTGTGCCATGCTTAAGAGCTCTCGTTTGGTCATGGGCTATGAGGATGCTGGTAGAAATTAAGAGCTTTGGTTTTGCATTTACTGAAAAAGTTTCACAGGCTTTCTCAACATATTTTGTTGTCTGTATATCCACATTTTACACATTATGTACTAGTACGATTGTAACTACATCATGTGATAAGAATGCATTTCATATGAAATCTACAGACATCACGTGTCATAAGATCACATTTCTTTGAGGCATTGTCAAATAGTTCACATACCTTTTATATGTTTCCATACCCATGTGCAGGTCTGCCAAGGCATTCGCAGCTATAACATTTGATAAATTCCCCTATCTTTTATGCTTCGATGGATGTCTAAAACTCATCACAAAGCTGCAATCCACATGATCCATGAGACTGGATTTCTCAAATAGTTTGTGAGCCTTGTCTACGCTTCCACATTCCTGCTCTAAAGCTCCCATTCAGTTACGAGCCACAAGGATGCTGGCAAAGATTGTGTACTCTGACTTTGTAGCTACTATTTGCATTTGCTTGGTAGTTTCACAAGCATTTCACCATATCCATTTTGTGCTTATCCATCAAACAGTGAATTGTGGGCTTTTGAATTGAGTTTGTAGGTGATGGAGTTATGGAGCCATTATACTGTGTTGGTGGGGTTTCGAAGATTTGTGTATGCTTGCAAGTATTGAATGATTGTAGTAAATGTCCATAGTCCCACTAAGTTTATAATGCTAGGCTTTTGGGGATTTTGGTAAGGGCGCAAACATTATGTAGCTGCATTAAAAGTTTGGTTTTCTACCATAGTAACACTACGTGGACTTACAGAGATTTTGAACAAATTTACAATTACTACATAGCTGCAATAAAAACCCGTTTCCTCACCTTTTGTCTATTATGTTGGAATATCGAGATTTTACTTCACATTTGCAAACAACTACAAAGCTACACAAAATGGATTTTTAAATTTATTTCAATAAATATATTTTGAAAATGTCATTTAAGGAATAATAATATAGCATTTCAAAAATGTCTTTAAAAATGAAATTTTCAAGACTATAACTTTTTCAAAGGTCTTTAGTGATTGTCATGTCCCCGTTTCCGGCCTGATCATCAAGTGTATAATGGATTAGCCTATTCCTCATTCCCGGAGGCTAATTTTAAGAAATGAGGGAATGAACTAGTTTTTGACTAACTTACCTTTTGTTTTGCAGGAGCAATGTCAGAAACTTGTAAATTGACTAAGTCTGGGAGCAGTTTCATCAACTCCAGTGGTCATCATTGCCAGGCGCACTCCTTGACAGATCATGTTCACTTTGGCGCCCAACTTCCAAAGCTCATTTTAGCTCTCAGTATAGCATTCTACTGAAGGCACTCCTTGTGGTTAACTTCCTCCAACTCAGTGCCCAGTTCTGAGACAAGCGAAGATGTTAGGACATGAAATTTCAAGCTTAGGCGCCAATAGCAGGTTGAACTCACCTACGCCTTGGGGTTTTGAAGCATCAAAAAGGGGCGCCTAGCATTAAGTAGCAGGTTAGTAAGTGCATCCAAAAAGGGCGCCTTGGTAAAAGAGTTGTTTGATCTTCAGGATGAAGTTTCCTAAGCAAATTGAATAAGGAAAAAGGCCTATTTTACTTTAGGCGCTAGAAACATGTTGCACTGTCCTAAATAGGCGCCTAGAACAACAAGGCGCCAAATCATGAATCCAGGACCTTGAATGAGCGCCCAAGCATGAAGGAGGAACCTTTGTGGAGTCATTTGAATTGCATAGTGTTTGAGATGATTTGCACTTAGAAGATTAGGCGCTGTTTCATGTTCCATCAATCAGTCAAGTGCGCCTAATTGACATCCACTCAAACATGCGCCTAGTTCAGGAAATAGCCTCTCACCCAGTCAAGGCGCTGATGTAGAATGATATCCTAACTCACTCTAATGGCTTCAAGTGTGAGTATTTGCAGAGAAGAGATTCTGACTTAAGGAAACAAGGTTTGGTAGTGAAGAAAGTAAAAGTCTTCTAGGCGCCAAGTTTGAGGTTAAACACCATTCAATGAGCGCCTAGGCATTTCAAGGCGCCAAAACAGGATTCTAGTGGGTGATTCCCAAACTCCTCAAGAAGCCAAGGCGCTTGATAAGACAAGTGTTCTATTTCATTTCAAAGACTTCAAGAATGAGCGCCCTCAAGGAAGATTTGAGCAACTCAAGGCTGGGCGCCAAACTTACTTCAATGCCTCCAGAAGTGAGCACGTGCATGGAGATGAACCATTCAAGAGGGGGGGCGCCAATTCACCTTTCCACAGACACCATGATGCGCCTAAGCATGAAAAGATCTTTCAATTCACTCAACATGAAGGGCGCTTGGTAGAAGTTGGTATTTTTGACTTAGATATGGTTTGAGATGAAGATTGTTGCAAGAAAAGGTCACATCCTTCCTAAGGCGCCAATCTGCATCCTGTCCTACCCACAAATGCGCCTCAATGAAGAGGACTAAAAAGCAAGTTTTTAACACTCTGATATGGGCGCTCTCTTCAAGGAATCAATCCATACTCAACGGGTTCATCTGTTTGTTGAAGATGTCTAATCCTTCTTCAGACGCCAAAACCTCTGCAGAACCCCAAATCTAGCGCCCAAGTCAAGAAAACACTAGACTTGCGCCTAAGTAAGTTGGATGTCAAATTCCCATCTTTCCAACCTCCAGATGGCATCCAGGATGATTTAAGGCATATGGAATCATCAAACTCCACCAGGCGCATATCCATGCCTCTGCAACCTCAGTTGGGCGCCTAGGACTTAGTGGGTGCCATTCCATGTTTAAATTGCTTCCACTTGGCGCTTGATTAGAAGATGAGGTAGTTGCAACTACCTAAGCTCTCATTGGTCGACAAAATGTCTTCGGGATCCGTGTCAAGGTCTCTAGATGAGCTTGCCAACTCAGAATGAGTCATAAGATGGAATATTCCCTTGGGTATGCTTCTTGGGAAACGTGCCTTGGTTCCTCTTGGTGCATTGTAAAACGTGCCTTCATTGCCTTTGGAAGGCCTATAAAAGGAGGAGCTCTCTCATTCATTTGGTATCTATGCATTTGACAAAATTCTCTCTGCAAAGCTGTTGAGCTTGTAATCTTGAGGCCTGCGAGTTTCAAGTGTTGGGGTGATGCTCCCTCAACTGACAAGGTGATGCTCCCTTGTTGTACTGTGAGGTGTTGACATTCAGTTGACATCGTTGAGTTCAATTGAGTCGATCAAGTATAGGCGCCCATTGTAATCATCAAGGCTCCAAGGCCTGCTTTGTAATTCCATTTGAATAAAGTGTAACTTCATGCCATTGAAAGCATTATTCATGTAATAAGACATTGTGAGTTGATTGAATCAAGTAATAAAACAAGTACCCAGCTTAAGGTTGATTCATTCAAATAATTATCTTTGATGTATATCTTTGTGTTGTTGAAATAGTTGATGAGTTGATAGCAAGTAAAATTGTCTAAGTAAGAAAAAATTTTGGTAGAATTAGTTGGGTATCTTACAGTGGTATTAGAGCTTGGATCCTGCCAGCCTTTGGGAGTTTTCATGCAAGAAGGTGATCAACGAAGTGATAGAACCAGGAGATACATTGCGCGTGAACAAAGAAGGCAGTTCCAGTGGACTCATCCTTACCCACAACAGGATACTCTTTCAGAAGCAATTGTAGCTAGACAGGCTAACATGGCGGAGGAAAGAAGAAGTAGAAGTCCACCTGCAGATGGTGAACGTGCAGCTAGGGAGATGTTTAGGAACATCACCGCTGAACAACAACAAACCGCTCAAATATTGCAACATGTCCTATAATCCCTTCAAAATATGAATCAAGGTGAAGTAGCTGGACAAGGTCGTCGAGATGCAGCTAGACCTGAGAGACAAGAAAGACATGTTGATGATGATGCTGGTAGTGCAGTAGGTAGAAGAGTTCGCACACGAACTCCTACAGTTGATAGGCCTTTAAGACCAACCTTCCTTCCACCACCACCTGAACAGGACAATGAAGTTGATGAAGAGTTTGACGAAGAAGAACCAAACAATTTTGAAAATGAGATAGCCCTCTTTGCAGATCTTTATGCTAGACTTCTGGAACGTGTCCGGGATATGATGACCTTCAATGACTATTGCCGACAGAAAAGGGAAGAAAGAGACAGGCGAGGTAGAACTAGAGGCTTTCGTCCTAGAAGGGATGATGATACAAAGGAGTATAAAGAAGCCTTGAATCGAGTTCCCATTCCTACCTTTGATGGAAGTGGTAAGCTCAGTGCTAGGGCTTGGGTAAACAAGCTGGATACATACCTTTCACTTAAACCTTTGACAGAGAAGAAGGCAATTCAATTTGCGACAATGCATCTTGAAGGATTGGCTTATGAATGGTGGCATCATGGCCTAGTTTCTCAACATCATGATAGGATAAATTCCTATGATGAGTTTGTAACCAAGTTGATTCAGAGGTTTGACAGAAAAGACACCGAAGTGTACTATCGCGAACTAGCTCAACTCAAGCAAGAAGGAAGGGTTGTGCAGTATGTTAATGATTTTCAGAAGATTGCAGTGATGGTACCTGATATGACTGACCGAAGAATCACTATGCTGTTCATTGAGGGATTGAACAATCAGATCAAGCCATTGGTAAAGGTACAAAGGCCGGCAAACTTGGAAGAAGCAATTGACTTTGCTCTAGATCTTGATACTACTCCTGTTTATCAGCCTAAGAAAAAGTTCTATAAAGGAGTTAGCTCTACCCAAAGGAGACCCTCTTTTCCTCAAAAGATGACTCAAGGTCCATCTGCAGCCGAAAGAGACGAGCTAAGAAGGAAGAAACTCTGTTTTTCTTGCAAACAACCCTGGGAACCAGGACACAGATGTCTTGGTAAAGGTAAAGCACACCTGATTGAAGTTGTCTCTGATGATGGAAGTGAAGAAGAATCATTGAGTGAAGAAGAATCAATCCAAGGTGAAGAGGAGGTACAACCAACTCTTAATGTTGTCTCAGAAGAAACACCTGACAAAATAACATTAGCAACTATCTCAGGAGTACCTAAGTATCATGCCTTCCGCATTAGAGGAGTTGTAAAGGGTCAGAGAGTCACCTGTCTAATTGACAGTGGTGCTACTCACAACTTCATAGATGAAGGTTTGGTAGCAAGGCGAGGTCTCACAGTTGAAGATTTTGAAGGATTTTAAATAGCTGTTGCTGATGGATTCCTGATGAGTTGTACCAGAAAAGTATCCCAACTGCAAATTCAAATGGGAGATTATTCTTTACAGGATGATTTCTATGTGGTTGGACTTGGGCATATTGATGTAGTACTTGGAGTACAATGGTTGCATTCGCTTGGAAGAATTGTCCAGGACTTCCAAAAGATGGAGTTAGAATTCATGCACGAAGGAAAGAAGATCAAACTGAAGTCAGTGTCTGATGGAAACCCCAAAGTTGTCTCAGCAAAATGAATGGAAGCATTATTCAGGCATAATGACATCGAATGGGCAGCACAGGTTTGCATCAAGGACAACCAAATCCTCTCTGCTGAAGAAATTTATCCTGCAGATATTCAGGCAATGTTGGATAAGCATGGTAAGGTGTTTAGGGACATGCCTCCAGGAATACCTCCTAATAGAGGTTTTGAACATGTAATTGAATTGGAGGATGGGGCTAAACCTGTTAACATTGCACCCTATCGGCATCCTCGGCATTTCAAGATTGAAATTGAGAAGACGATCAAGGAATTGATCGATATGGGGCACATAAGGCCATCATCAAGTCCATTTGCATCATCTGTGGTGCTAGTGAAGAAGAAGGATGGAACAATGTGGATGTGTGTTGACTATCGTGCATTGAACAAGAAGACCATCAAGAATAGGTATCCAATACCTAGGATTGATGAACTCCTTGATGAACTGCATGGAGCAGTCTATTTCTCAAAGATAGATCTTCGATCAGGTTACCATCAAATTCGTGTCAGAGAAGAGGACATTCCAAAGACAGCATTCAGATGCCATTATGGGCATTATGAATTTATGGTGATGCCGTTTGGGCTGACAAATGCACCAGCCACTTTCCAGTCCTGTATGAATCATGTGTTCAACAAGCAGTTGAGAAAGTACCTGTTGGTTTTCTTTGACGACATCTTGATCTACAGCAAGACATGGGAAGAACATCTCCAACACTTAGATGAAGTATTGAATGTTATGGAGAATCAATCTTTGTATGCAAAGATGTCTAAGTGTGATTTTGGCCTAAAGGAGATTCTGTACCTGGGTCATGTGATAGGAGCAAATGGTGTGAAAGTTCAAGAAGAAAAGATTGAAGCCATTCGCAATTGGCCAGTTCCCAGGAATGTGTCGGAATTAAGAGGTTTCCTTGGCCTCTGCAGCTATTATAGGAGATTTGTTAGGGGATTTTCACAGCTTGCTGCACCCTTGACAAATCTAACAAAGAAAGGAGCTTTCATTTGGTCAATAGAAGCTCAAGCTGCATTTGATAGACTGAAGGAAGTGATGAGTACAACACCAGTACTGGCTTTGCCAGATTTTACTAAGTCCTTTGTTCTAGAATGTGATGCTTCGGGAGAAGGCATTGGAGCTGTTTTGATGCAAGATCGACATCCCATCGCATTCGAGAGTAGGAAATTGAAGGATACAGAAAGATTGTACTCAACTTATGACAAAGAGATGCTGGCAATCATGCATGCCTTGGCTAAGTTCTGCCAGTACCTAGTTGGGTCTAAGTTTGTGGTCAGGACTGATCACAACAGTTTGAAATACTTCTTAGGGCAGAAAGACTTGAATGAAAGACAGCAGAAATGGGTTGTGAAGATACAGGCATATGATTTTGACATTGAATATGTAAAAGGTAAGAAGAATGTGGTTGCCGATGCCCTGTCTAGAAGACCTGCCGTTTGTGCCCTGAGCAAAATTTCATTGGATTGGAAGGCTCAGCTTCTAGTTGAGTATTCCAAATCAAAATTTGCTTGTGAGATCATGGAAGGAATCATTCAGGATGATAGGTACAAAGTGGTTGATGATATCATCTATTACAAAGACAGAATCTATCTGACTCTTGAATCAGAGTTGAAGCGACAGATTTTGCAGACATATCATGATGCTCCACTTGCAGGACACCCTGGTTACTTCAAGACCTACAGACAGATCAGGGAAAGATTCACTTGGAAGGGTCTGAAGGAAGAAGTACTACAGTATGTCAGGGAGTGTCTGACTTGTCAACAGAATAAGTCAGAGCATACATTTCCAGCAGGATTACTCCAACCACTACCAATTCCTGAACATAAGTGGGAGAGTATCTCTATGGATTTCATCACAGGTCTTCCGAAGGTGAATGGGAGAGACTGCATTTATGTAGTTGTAGACAGATTAACTAAGTTTGCCCACTTCTTTGCAATATCAGTTGAGTCATCAGCATTGCAAGTAGCTGAGTTATTCTTCCGTGAAGTTTTTCGACTACATGGCCTGCCTAAAACTATAGTCAGTGATCGAGATAGCCGGTTCATCAGTGTGTTTTGGCGAGAGCTATTTCGACTAACTGGTACTGACTTGACACCAAGCACTAGCTATCATCCTCAAACCGATGGACAGACTGAAATTGTAAATAAATGGCTTGAGGGATACTTAAGGAACTATGTGTCTGATCATCAGCGTGCTTGGATTAAGTGGCTACATCTAGGTGAATACTGCTACAACACTACTTTTCATATGTCAATTGGCATGACTCCCTTCCGAGCTTTGTATGGATATGAAGCTATTTCATTTGTTGATCTAGCATTGGATGACAGTAGAGCTCCCAGGGCTAGTGAATTGATGAAAGATACTCAAGATATTTTGAGAGTCCTGAAGGACAATTTGCTAAGAGCTCAAAATCAACAAAAGTTGTATGCCGACAAACACCGAGTTGAGCGACACTTTGAAGTAGGAGACATGGTGTTTCTGCGCCTTCAGCCATATAGACAGAGTACTTTGAAGAAGTCAGGTGCAGAGAAATTGAAACCGAGGTTCTACGGACCCTACAAGGTGTTGAGAAGAGTAGGGGAAGTGGCATATGAACTTGATTTGCCAGCAGGAAGCCGCATCCACAATGTGTTTCATGTGTCATGTCTCAAGAAGGCACTAGGTCAGCATGTGGTTTCAACTGATGAACTACCACCACTTGATGAAGAAGGAATGCTAGCCCTTGAACCTGAAAATGTAGTGGATATAAGGGAGAAGAAACTTCGCAACCGAAGCATAAGAGAATATCTGGTGAAGTGGAAAGGGTTGCCAATGGAAGATGCTACTTGGGAAGGAGAAAAGATTCTAGAGCATCCTAACCTTCAATTGCTTGAGGACAAGCAATCCCGGGAAGGGGAGACTGTCATGTTCCCGTTTCCGGCCTGATCATCAAGTGTATAATGGATTAGCCTATTCCTCATTCCCGGAGGCTAATTTTAAGAAATGAGGGAATGAACTAGTTTTTGACTAACTTACCTTTTGTTTTGCAGGAGCAATGTCAGAAACTTGTAAATTGACTAAGTCTGGGAGCAGTTTCATCAACTCCAGTGGTCATCATTGCCAGGCGCACTCCTTGACAGATCATGTTCACTTTGGCACCCAACTTCCAAAGCTCATTTTAGCTCTCAGTATAGCATTCTACTGAAGGCGCTCCTTATGGTTAACTTCCTCCAACTCAGTGCCCAGTTCTGAGACAAGCGAAGATGTTAGGACATGAAATTTCAAGCTTAGGCGCCAATAGCAGGTTGAACTCACCTACGCCTTGG
This sequence comes from Cunninghamia lanceolata, assembly GCA_027924645.1. Taxonomy (NCBI): domain Eukaryota; kingdom Viridiplantae; phylum Streptophyta; class Pinopsida; order Cupressales; family Cupressaceae; genus Cunninghamia; species Cunninghamia lanceolata. Next base: position 13,875,310 of record BSBN01000288.1, on the reverse strand, counting down.
GGTTTTGAAGCATCAAAAAGGGGCGCCTAGCATTAAGTAGCAGGTTAGTAAGTGCATCCAAAAAGGGCGCCTTGGTAAAAGAGTTGTTTGATCTTCAGGATGAAGTTTCCTAAGCAAATTGAATAAGGAAAAAGGCCTATTTTACTTTAGGCGCTAGAAACATGTTGCACTGTCCTAAATAGGCGCCTAGAACAACAAGGCGCCAAATCATGAATCCAGGACCTTGAATGAGCGCCCAAGCATGAAGGAGGAACCTTTGTGGAGTCATTTGAATTGCATAGTGTTTGAGATGATTTGCACTTAGAAGATTAGGCGCTGTTTCATGTTCCATCAATCAGTCAAGTGCGCCTAATTGACATCCACTCAAACATGCACCTAGTTCAGGAAATAGCCTCTCACCCAGTCAAGGCGCTGATGTCGAATGATATCCTAACTCACTCTAATGGCTTCAAGTGTGAGTATTTGCAGAGAAGAGATTCTGACTTAAGGAAACAAGGTTTGGTAGTGAAGAAAGTAAAAGTCTTCTAGGCGCCAAGTTTGAGGTTAAACACCATTCAATGAGCGCCTAGGCATTTCAAGGCGCCAAAACAGGATTCTAGTGGGTGATTCCCAAACTCCTCAAGAAGCCAAGGCGCTTGATAAGACAAGTGTTCTATTTCATTTCAAAGACTTCAAGAATGAGCGCCCTCAAGGAAGATTTGAGCAACTCAAGGCTGGGCGCCAAACTTACTTCAATGCCTCCAGAAGTGAACACGTGCATGGAGATGAACCATTCAAGAGGGGGGGGCGCCAATTCACCTTTCCATAGACACCATGATGCGCCTAAGCATGAAAAGATCTTTCAATTCACTCAACATGAAGGGCGCTTGGTAGAAGTTGGTATTTTTGACTTAGATATGGTTTGAGATGAAGATTGTTGCAAGAAAAGGTCACATCCTTCCTAAGGCGCCAATCTGCATCCTGTCCTACCCACAAATGCACCTCAATGAAGAGGACTAAAAAGCAAGTTTTTAACACTCTAATATGGGTGCTCTCTTCAAGGAATCAATCCATACTCAACGGGTTCATCTGTTTGTTGAAGATGTCTAATCCTTCTTCAGGCGCCAAAACCTCTGCAGAACCCCAAATCTAGCGCCCAAGTCAAGAAAACACTAGACTTGCACCTAAGTAAGTTGGATGTCAAATTCCCATCTTTCCAACCTCCAGATGGCATCCAGGATGATTTAAGGCATATGGAATCATCAAACTCCACCAGGCGCATATCCATGCCTCTGCAACCTCAGTTGGGCGCCTAGGACTTAGTGGGTGCCATTCCATGTTTAAATTGCTTCCACTTGGCGCTTGATCAGAAGATGAGGTAGTTGCAACTACCTAAGCTCTCATTGGTCGACAAAATGTCTTCGGGATCCGTGTCAAGGTCTCTAGATGAGCTTGCCAACTCAGAATGAGTCATAAGATGGAATATTCCCTTGGATATGCTTCTTGGGAAACGTGCCTTGGTTCCTCTTGGTGCATTGTAAAACGTGCCTTCATTGCCTTTGGAAGGCCTATAAAAGGAGGAGCTCTCTCATTCATTTGGTATCTATGCATTTGACAAAATTCTCTCTGCAAAGCTGTTGAGCTTGTAATCTTGAGGCCTGCGAGTTTCAAGTGTTGGGGTGATGCTCCCTCAACTGACAAGGTGATGCTCCCTTGTTGTACTGTGAGGTGTTGACATTCAGTTGACATCGTTGAGTTCAATTGAGTCGATCAAGTATAGGCGCCCATTGTAATCATCAAGGCTCCAAGGCCTGCTTTGTAATTCCATTTGAATAAAGTGTAACTTCATGCCATTGAAAGCATTATTCATGTAATAAGACATTGTGAGTTGATTGAATCAAGTAATAAAACAAGTACCCAGCTTAAGGTTGATTCATTCAAATAATTATCTTTGATGTATATCTTTGTGTTGTTGAAATAGTTGATGAGTTGATAGCAAGTAAAATTGTCTAAGTAAGAAAAAATTTTGGTAGAATTAGTTGGGTATCTTACAGTGATCATGTGGATTTTCATAGTTATCAAGTAGGTTGGTAGTAATTACATGTGTACAATAAAATTTTGAAACTTTGTCATCATTACCTACTTGGAATTTCAGGGTTTTATGCATGCACACAACAATTGTAAAGCTATGGTAAAATTTATAAAGTCAATTTAACTGTGAAGCTGTGACAAAAATTTGTAAGTCTACCTCTTCTCGAGATTTCATAAAAACACAACCTAACCACATGACTTTAGTTTATTTGCCATGTCCATGCATATATAGTCTATTTGACCCTTTCTAGGTTTACTCATGACACATGGATCCAAAATTGACACCAATTTGGATCACAATTTCACAAGGTTACATAAGGACTCATCTCACAACTCGAATAGAGTAAGATGGAGGATACATGCAAACATATTTAGCCAAGCCGATCATCTCTAGATTGGAAAAACCTATTGTGTGTGTTAACAAATGAAACAAACTAGGATGCCTTAGATATGCTCAAGTTGTTTTGTTGTTGTTGAGAGAGATGCTGTTGCTCACAAAATCCTACACATGACTTTGCTTTGCTTCCACCTTATGATTTGGTTGAGGATGAAGGTTTACTTATAGATTTTTTCATAGGAATGTGAATACTTTGGATTGACTCTTGGATTGGATGGTGGAGATTGACCCATTTGTATAGGGAAATGAGAAGCTTACAAGTGAAAGTTTGGGAGAGGTGCAAATGAATAAGACAAGGATTGAGAGAGATGAAGGGTGGAGATTAAAAGGTACTTTTTGGAGCCTTGTACAAGTTTGACTTTATTTATTTTTAAATAAAGTGTCGTGGAATGTGCAAGAATAGGGCCATCTTTATGTGAATGGTTAGGATTAAAAGATGAAGAAAGGAAAATGGATGGTGGAGATTTGAAGTTAGTTTGACTTTTGGATTTAGTGAAGAATGATTTTATTTAATTTTAAATAAATTGGTGGAGGAATGTGCAAATGATTAATTAGTTGATAAACTTGATTTATTTATTCAACTAATGATGAGAGGGGATTTGGATTGATTAAACAAATTGATGTATTTATTTAATCTATGGAAGAATGTTGAAGGATGCATTGATTTAATTAAATAAATATGATTTATTTAATAAATGTTGAAATGTTAGACAATTAGATAAATATAATTTATTTATTAACATTAGCAGAATGATTAGATTAAATAATTAAATAAATATGATATAATTGATGGGGGAACATTAGAAAGTCAATTTGATTAAATAAATATGATTTATTTATATACTTTGAGATGTTGAAGTGTGAGGGGATTAGTTAGTGTCATGTTAGGACATAGTAAGATTTAGGAGTCTAGACCTATGTCTGCACACTTAGTTAAAACATCAAGTGTATTTGCACAACACAAGGATAATTGAAGCACAACAAAAAACATCCAGTGTGATATAATCCAATAAAACAATATCAAATAACTACATCAAACTAAAAATCATCTAAGGCTACCATGATCTATTTATCACAAATGCGAAAATCAATAACCATAATAATCATAATGTTGAACCAGATAATATAATCACTAATCAATATATACATATAGTGAAAGTAGTGAACCTAAAATACAACTATAGGTTCGAACATCAAATCATAACATATGTATCCAAAAAACATAGTCAAAAGTCTTGATCATCAAATCATAACATATGTATCCAAAAACATAGTTGAAAGTATTGATGACAAATATAAAACAGCATCGATAGATATGGTCTCATTATCAAAATTGAATAGCAGCAAGGCAATGCTTGTGGGCCTTAAAACAATAGTTGAAGCTACATAATATAACCATCAGGAAACAAAATCAAGCAAGGCATACATAACATTTTGCAATTATGTCATATCCAATCAAACTCAATATAAAGCAACATGACATCAAAATGTGATAGAAATCAAATCACATTAAGTCATTAACCATCTCCTAATACTAAACTCATCAAACTAACTTAATATTAGCATATATCAATAAACTAGTAAAACCATAAGTCGAATAGTTTCATCATATGGTAATAATAACATACATGTCTCAAAACACACATCAAACATATAAATGATAATACAAAACATCATCTAAATAGTCAATATATTACTATAGCAAAATCAAATAGTGAAATAAGGCACATACACTCGTGGGCCTTAGAATGAGCATGTGTTGCATCATTTTGGCCTCAAATAGATTAACCTCTAAGCCCATTTTATATAGGAGGCATTAGAAATCGCCCTTCCAATTAAGAGAGAGGGTGAGGCCCACAACCTTAGATCAAGTAGATATGGATGATGATGATATGGACTCCTCATGTAGATAGATAATGTGGATGATGTGAGGGTCTCTCCTAATTATGGAACATGGTGGGTGAGAGAGAGGCCACCATCTTTAGACTATCCTCTTAATGCTCCTACAACTACAATTGTTGCAAGTGGAGTTGATCCACATGACACTCTTGATATTGCCCCCTTACAGTAGGTAGCAATTGATGTGGATGGGAAAGCAAATGACATGATCCAAAAATGACCCTCCAATCCAATTAGAAAAGAAAGTACTAAAAGATTTCAAGTAGACCAAGCCTTTCTATTAGATCAGACCTATATATGATATAACTATGGTTTTGGATTTTAAGTTGTCTTGTTTTTCTATTTGTTGTTGTCATGTGTTTGATGGGAATTGAAACCTTGCATGGAGTGTGTCCAAGTGGATTGCACTTCTCTCTAACTATCGAGCATTTGACTCAAGGGATATCAATCATCCCAATCAACCAAATTAAGTTCAAGATTATACACATTTTGGGTGGTTCACTTCATTATTTGACCCTATAAGCTAGCTTGCAACATTATATAAAACCTCCTTCATCGAGTGTACATTGTTATTACAAGAGAGGACCATGGCAAAGGTAAAGTGAGATATAGAAATTTAGGAGTAGTGGGGGCTCTAAGTATATCTTGATGTTATTCACTAGGACTGAGATAGATTAAATTAGGAGCTCATTTAGATTGAGGCTAAGAGATCCATGGCCACACCATCAAGCAATGTCTTTGTTACACATTTAATTCATGAGCTAAATGGTGTGCGGATGACCATCCAGAGTAGCATGGCCATCTAAAGTAGCACATAGAGATTAGTACTTGACATGAGGAGGTCAAGTGACTTTAGGGGATGGCCATGGTACAACTGATAGATATTCTAATCTTGATCAAGGTTAGGGATGAGACCTTTTGTTAGTAGTCATACTAAATAAATATATAAGCTTTCCCTGTATTGTATTCTAGGCCAATCCAATTAGCATGCATACACATAAGTACAATTAACCTAGACTAATTTAATGATTAATAATATGTGGGCTAATGTATTCTAAGACAATAAATGCTAAATATGGAAATTAGATTTAATAAATAATGGTACTTAGCTCTTTGACTAAAGAATGAGCAAAGTTTGATGTTGGCATTGAAATATGTATGTCTTGTGATCTACTATAGAATGTCTTTGTTTATGTTTTTCCTCGAGATAAAAAAATCATGTTTGCACTAGATGGAGGCTTGAGTTTGCAAATATGGGTTAGATTTGCACTCGTGGAAGTGTCATGAACCTACATAAATGATCTAGTAATTTGCACAACTCTACTTTCTATTTTGCCTAATTTGACTTGGCTTCCTCTATCTTTTCTTCACTTTGAAGAATTATTGTTGTGTTACAAGGGAACATGTTCTCCTAGGTTAATGCATTGAAATTTTGTAAAATGATTGAAGATAGCACTCTTCAATCATACATATGCTCCTATGACAATCATGAAAATTTAGGTTCCTTTTATTTCACTAATTAAAATATTGTAATGCAAATGAATACCAGATGATTTGAGGCCCAATCTTAGAATCCTGATGGACAACTCTCTAGATGAGAATCTAGATAAGTTATGGCATAATGTGAAAGCTATCAAATTAACAAAATTATGCAAAACAGAGACAAAGAGATATAGAACTAAAGAAAGAATGTATTTTATTTATCTATCTATTCTATACATGGCATACCCTTGAGAAAGGTGTACATGACTACTAGATCTATCTATTTATTTGTTGTGACTATCTTACTTGCTTATTGGTGTCTCAACTATGTTATAGAGATATGTATATATAGTTTACAATAATTCATGTCGTGGAAACTAAAAGTTGTTGAGAAGTTGATTCATCCCCTTGAGATGTAGAATTGTTTCCTTGATTGGATTTTTATATTGTAACAGTTGTGAAGTGCAATCGATTACTAGCATGTTCTTGATGAACTAGGAGATACTTGGCATACTACAAACCTTGTAGTTGCATCTTGGCTACCACATTAACTATTCAGTTTATAAATTGCATAATGTTGCTCAAGATGATGTGTTAGCAAACAAACTTGCCACTGCAATTCCTTGTAAAAATTACCTTGACTCGCCTAATGGGCAGCAAAGTGTGTTTGTAACAGTTGGAGAAATTACCATTGAGAGGGCATTTTTTCTCTATGTTTGAAAGGGATAGCTCCCTTATATGATTGGGGTTTTTATGGTATTAGGTACTTTTAACTAGAAAGTACAAAAGGGAAGAAAAGGAAAAATAATATAAAGTGAACAAAGAAACTCAAAGGACAAGAGAAGAGTATGCAAAATTGAACAAGTAACAAATTCAATTTAAAACATACAACATTAATGAAAGAGGGAAAATGAAAAGATTGAAACCATTACACACAAGGAAAAACAAAGAATGAACTACAAATTAAACATAAGAATAATCTATAATTCATGAAGAACAGGGTGAGTAGATAACAGATTCACGATATCCTTCTTCTTCACAAACTTTGAGCACAAAGTCTCTGACATAATCTTGTATATGACTGCAACCAAAAACATCAGTTTTTTTCTTTCCACCCCTAAAAGTGAGAGAGAAAAGAACCCTTTGTTGAATACAATGAACACTGAGAGGGGGGGTGAATCAGTATTCTACAAAACCATTTATGTAATTGCTCTATTATCCATTTACCAAATTCAATTATGTGAAAGCAGATTAAACAAATGAACAGCAACCACAAAGACATAACACATGAACACCAAGATTTTTACGTGGAAAACCCAAAGAGGGAAAGACCACGGAGAGTGTTAGCTCTCAATATATTATTATAGCACAATACCGAAATACAAAAGGCTCACTGCCCGAAGCTCACTGCTTAAGAAAAGGCTCACTTCCAATTAGAAGAAGAAAGAAGAAGGGTGGCTCACTGCCAAGAATGAACTGCTATGATTGCATCTACATATGCATGGTGATAGTTCCAATTAATCTCATAAATACTGACTCAGAACTCTTCATTTCAGTCTGCCCCTATTTCTCTGCTCTGCTCTTACATATGTTCAAGATCTCTCTTTGTTTGTTGTAGCGATTCTATCTTCACATATTTTGCATTCATATACATCACATCGTACTCTACTTACCTACAAACACCGAAATCCATCCTCTATTTATATCCGCAACTAAATCTTTCTCATGATCAGGTCAGCAAGCAAATTGTGAAATGTGTATACCTAGTGTTATCCCCTGTTGGCTTGTTTTTGTGTTAAATCTTCAATGTGGATCCAAACTATCATGCACATGTCTTCATATGTGTCAGCTCTAATCATACAACCACTTACATTTATCATCCAACTCATATTTCTTCTCCTCATAAGGATTTAACCATCATGTCGGCTTGTTCCTTCATAACATATATGATAGGTTCCTCCGTCACATCATACTCATGCTGCAGACCAAAATGGACTTCTAAAATTCATATCAAACATTCTTTAGACATCACCAATCATACCTTTGTAACCACAGATCATAATATTCTTATGTGGCAGGATGCGGATCTTTGAACTGATGATTCTATCAATGTGAAATACTATCAAATTGAATGCCGATACTTGGAAGCTTGTAGATGATCTTCTGGTGAACTTTAGAATCTAAAAATCTAGAATTAGATACTTCTCACATGTGTTTACAACACTTCCAAACCATAAACCAAAATATGCAATTGCGGAGAAATGCGGACCATTATGTTGTGCCCTGTTCACTATTTTTGTTGTACCTATGTTCATCCGGACTTAGATATTTCTTCCAAGTGACTTTCGGAGCAAGTCAAGGCTTGATTACTAGAATATAACAACATCAAACAATTATGAATATTATACCTGAGTTGCATTTCCAGGTCTTCATCTGCAAAAGCACACTGATACACTTTCTATCCCTTACTCTATTTCTTGCCCATACTTAGTCATTTTTGCCAACCGGATCTAAATTCCAATAAGACCTTCTGGAGTTATGTCTTCCTGTCATGCTGATGAGATCTCTAAGCCTTATTTCCATCAATGACAACATACAAGTCTATACCGGAGTAGTGTTTCTTGCCAACAATCTCCCCCTTTGGCATTAATGGCAACACTTAGTGAAAATTGCTTTATTATCAAAAGCTGCTCCCCCTTACTATATGCACTTCTATATTTATTGTCCCCTTAAGATGTTTATCCTATTTTTCACTGATCTTCTTCTCCCCCTTTGACATCAATGGCAAAGGGTGTGTTCCAGAACCAAAGATTTGTCAAAACTTCAAAAATATTATGTACTCTGCCACATATTTACAAGTATAGTCTTCTACTTTATTTTACATATGCTGAAGTATGTCACTAAAGATGTTCTTTAGTTGAGCTATCTCAACATCCCATCTCTTCTTACCACCATCCAAAATTTGTATATGCACGCTGAGTAGAAAAACTAGAGTTTCAACTTTTTGCAAGTTTGATGGTGTGGCAGTTTGTGTAGCAAGTTGTGCTTCAGCCACAATCTTAGTCATTGAATCTAGTTTGGGACTAATCAGTCTTCTCAATTGTCCCATTCTACTCTTTATTTGATACCTTTGATTTATTAAAACATTAAGGTCATTGTGGATGTTGATGACTTGAGTTTCTTTGTTACTGGTTGATTCATGTACCAGATCAAAATTCTTAGAGATATTCATCAGTTTTTCTTCCAATTCCTTGATCTTTGCTTCTATCTTCTTTGTAACTTCCAGCCATGATAGACAAAATTTATATACATCACCAGCTTCTACAATAGCTGGTGCAGGTGCACCTAACCCACAGTGGCCTCCATGAGGCATTTAGTTGTTTTATGTTTATGTTTATGTTTTCAATAAGGTCCTAAATGACCATTGAATGTAATAAGGTCTGTTTGACCGATGCTTGCTATTTTTAGGTTGTTAGTTAAGAGTTTGTTAGTCGGTTAGATCTCCCAGCCGCTTGGAATTGTCTCCCAGCCGCCGGGAACCAAGTCAGTACTACTCTTTGTGAGTAGATAAATACTCCCCCAGGGATAGATCGAAGGACATATAGAGAGTTAGTAGTCAGTTTAGTTTAGTTCAGTTGTGGAATTGTAAACAAAGCATCTGTAATCACATTTCTAAAGAAGCATAATAAACAAGGTTCTGTTGCATTTGAATTCACTATGTAATTGATTTTCTGTACTAAGGTCGGATGGATTCGATTATCCATTCCACCGGTTGATTCTCTGAATCAGTGGAATGGCTGTATATATATTAGTTAGGTTTTGTTTTCTATTTTGTCTGTGTTAACGCTTGTAGGATCAGGCAAGGAATGCATTAAAGGATTCTAGCATGGCTGTGTGCTAGATTGTTGAAGTGCAGAGAGCTACATGTTTGAGGAGGAGATCGATCTGAGCAGTCGCTAAGTAAAAAGTGGATCGAAACAGTGAAAATCCACGTGGGTTGCAAGAGACATACAAAGTGTGTGTATATTGCTTTTGTATGAAGGATATACAATCCGTGAGTATATCGCTATTGTATGTTGTGCGTATATCACTTTTGGTCCATCGTTGTTGTATCGAAGATATACAAGTCTATCATAGATACAAAGGAGAGAGAAGGTCCAAGATTCCCAGTCGACATACAAAGAAGTCAAGATTTAGTCAAATGCATATTTGAAAATGCATGTTGGAAATATACAAGGTTGAATATACAATTCCTGTATATACTGCAAATGTATGTCAGATACAGTTTATGTGTATCTCGCAATTGTGAGTCTGTGAGTATCTGTCAATTGCATCTGGCGGATTGTATGTGATGAGTGTACATCGCAAATGTACATCAGGTTATACAGTTTATGAGTATATGTCTTTTGTATGTCGAAGATAATTTGTGTGTATACTACAGTTGCATGAGTGAGACAGTCTCTGTGTATCCGTCGGTTGTATTTCGTGGTTGTATGTTATGAAGATAAAATAAAAACATACATCATCAAATAATGCAAAGGGTGACTGGCTGAGGCAGTAGCCAAAATGTATGTTGGAAGGGTTTTTGTCGGTGGATACAAGAGTTGACCGGCAGTTGTGTTAGACTTAGGGCATACAACTGAGAGGGGGGGTGAATCAGTTGTACGAAACTTTCTCTTATTTAAACATTTGAATATTCTCTAGTGATTAGCATAATATCAATAATGAACCATAAAGCATTAAATCTAAAGCAGAAACATAACAACACATATGACACCAAGATTTTGATGTGGAAAACCCGGTTAAAGGAAAAACCACAGGGTGATTAACCCAAGAAAGTATTCTCTGTTAGAAGAATAGAAAGAACAAAATGGCACATGCCAATTAGGGCTCACTACCCGAGCACACTACTCACAAGAGGCTCACTGCCTACAAGAGACACACTATCTACAAAAGAATAAGTATCACCTTTGTGAACTAGAGAATAGCATCTTCAGCATGCTTGAATCAGTTCCATTTAAGCTCAGTACTTCTCTTCTGGCTTTCGCACTTTTCTTCGCTACCACACTCTCATCACCACAAGACACACTCCAAAATGAATTCACAATCCCTTATTTATACAAGGTATCGACTTAGGAACAATCATCTAAGTCAGCAAACACCTACAAGATCATTCGCAAGATGTGTAATACATCCGGTCGGCCAGTCTTAAGAAGAACACCAATATCCATGGTTATTCTTCAAATGCAAACTCTAACTTCAATGCGGATCACCATCATTAACTAGACATGATCCAATGATCATCATTACCTTCCCTGAATCACCAAACACATCCGTACTTCATCATCCTACTGGAATTCTTCTCTCCTTCATCCAGAGCTACAAGAACACAGTCTGTCATCACTGTCATAAATGAATAGGCACTTTCGGACCTTCAACCCACAAACTAATCTAGTTGATACTTCATAGGGACGTCCTCAACACTTCCTCAGATCGGCAGAACAGGATAATGAAATACCAGATCTCACCGGACCTTTCTGTGGCCCTCTGTCACCTCTGAACACCTGCCGGAACGGGTTCTACTTGAGCGACCATAACTTCTCCAGATCTTCATGCGGACCTCTGAAATCTTGACTGGAGCATCTCAAGACTTATATCTACAAACCCTTTAAACCGCATCCTCTGATCCTCAATCTATTGAGGAATTTTACCTTCTTGTCATCACTGTTCTTAATTGTTCCTGATTGAGACTTATTTTCTCAAAATCCTCAGCACACAGCTCATCTAATCCTTCTCATTAATGCAACATGAGTATGTTGACATCAATGACAACACCAGTTATCCTCATACTTGCAACAATCTCCCCCTTTGTCATTGATGGCAACATATGATGTGAAAAACCATCAAGACAAGAAATTCTCCTTTCTGTCACAACTCCCCCTATCAGCAACAACCCTTCACATGTCTTCTCTTCATTTACTACTCCCCCTTTGATCATCAACCACTTGTTTTTCATATGTCATCTCTCCCCCTTTGACATCAATGGCAAAGGACTCATACTTGCAATTCTAACACATCAGAATCATACCAGCTACTCCCCCTAAGTAGCAGCTCCCCATCATCAATCCAGATCACAAGATATGACTATGATATCCACTGGACTGATGCACATCAGTGCATCCTAGTTCATCACCAGAGGGGCAATAAGCCCTAACTTCTCCCTGAGATACTCAAAAGAGTCCTTGGGAAGAGGTTCAGTAAAAATATCTACAAGCTGATCCTTGGAGGGCACATACTCAAATCTGACTTCACCCTTGTTCACTTGCTCTCTCAGAAAGTGAAACTTGATAGATATATGCTTAGTCTTAGAATGCAACACTAGATTCTTAGAAATATTTATTGCACTTGAATTATCACAGAAAATTGTGATATGCTCCTCATATTCTACTTGAATATCTCTTAGCATCTGCTTCATCCACAAAAGTTGAGTGCAACTTCCTGCTGCTGCAATGTATTCTACTTCAGTTGTAGATAGGGATATTGCCTCTTGTTTCTTGCTTAGCCAAGAAACCAACCTTTTTCCCAAAAAGAATGCTCCTCCACTTGTACTCTTCCTATCATCCACATCTCCTGCCCAATCTGCATTTGTATATGCATGAAGAGAGAAATTATGATCTCTAGGATACCATAGACCATACTCAACTGCTCCTTTTAAGTACCTAAAAATTCTTTTGATTTCCATGACATGAGATTCTCTGGGATCAGCCTGGAATCTCGCCACAAGACCAACAGCCTGCATTATATCTGGTCTAGTTTGAGTGAGGTACAATAATCCTCCAATCATTGATCTGTACTTTGTCTGATCTGTCTTAGGAGAGTCATCATCTTTGCTCAGCTTACATCTGGTTGCCATGGGAGTGTTCATTGGCTTTGAATCTTCCATTCCAAATTTCCTCAATAATTCTTTCACATATTTGGTCTGAGAGATAAAGATTCCTTTCTTTGTCTAAGTAATTTGCAGACCCAAGAAGAAATTCATTTCAATGAGCATTGACATTTCAAACTCACTTTTCATTTGATTTGCAAAGGTTTTACACATACTGTCTCTTCCTCTAAAGATGATATCATCAACAAATACTTCAACAATCAAGATATTTTCATGATCAATTTTGAAATATAGGTTACTATCAGCAATACCTTTGTTGAAACCAATCTTCAAAAGATGTTTGTCCAACCTTTCATACCATGCTCTTGGAGCTTACTTTAGACCATATAGTGCCTTCTTTAATTTGCAGACCATATCACCATGCTCAGATAGCTGAAATCCATCCGGTTGTTCAATGTACACTTCTTCTTCTAAGTCACCATTTAGGAAAGCAAATTTGACATCCATCTGATACACTTTGAAATCTTTGAAGGCAGCAAATGTAAGAAATTGTCTGACTACTTCAATTCTTGCCACCAGAGCAAAGGTTTCCTCAAAATCAATCCCTTCTATTTGAGAGTAGCCTTTGCAGACTAATCTAGCTTTATTTCTGATTACTTCACCAACTTCATTTTGTTTGTTCCGGAAGACCCATTTGGTTCCAATCACATTCTTGTTTCTAGGTCTAGAAACAAGATCCCAAGTGTGATTTTTCTCAATTTGCATCAATTCTTCCTCCATTGCTTTGGTCCAATTTTCATCATTGCAGACTTCATTTATTGTCTTAGGTTCAATCTTTGAAATCAGACAACATTCATCTAAATTTTGAGTAATTTTCCTTCTAGTTTGCACACCTTTGCTTTTGTCACCTATGATCTGATCTTCAGAGTGGTTCAGTCTTACATACCTTGGAACTTTGGGAGTTTCTTGCACTTCTGTTTCTTGATCAGGCTCATTCAGACCTATCTCTTCTTCCTGATTTACCGGATCAGTCAGAATCTAACTTTCAGGAGAGGATTGAGCTCCTTGAACCAGAACACCATTCTGATCATTTCCATCATACTCATAAAACCTTGAGGGTTTCTCTATTCCCTCATCAACCTTCACATTTATACTTTCTATCATCTTTCTTAGTCTCTTGTTATAACACCGGTATGCTTTGCTTTGAGTAGAGTAACCCAAGAATATTCCTTCATCACTTCTAGCATCAAATTTGCCTAAATCTTCATCTCTTTTGATGTAACATTTGCTACCAAAGACTCTGAAATATCTTACAATGGGAGTAATGCCAAACTAGAGTTCATAAGGGGTCTTACCGATACTGCTTCTAATTTGCACTCGATTAAGAGTATAGACTGCAGTGCTGACAGCTTCTCTCCAATAGATCTGAGGAACATTTGCTTCCATCATCATAGTCCTAGATGCTTCCTGGATGGTCCATTTCTTTCTCTCCACTACTCCATTCTACTGTGGAGTCCTCAGAGCAGACAACTATCTCTTAATTCCATGTTTCTCATAGAATTCTATGAACTCACCGGATGTGAATTCTCCACCTCTATCAGACCTCAGACATTTCAACTTTATTCCTATTTCATTCTCTACCATAGCCTTGAATATTTTGAATTTCTCAAGAGCTTATGATTTCTCCTTTAGAAAGGTTACCCACATCATCTGGGAATAGTCATCTATTAGCAGTATGAAGTATCTATCACCTTGAATACTTTTGGTTCTTGTCAGACCACAAAGATCAGTGTGAACTAAGTCCAATAGTCCGGTAGAAGACAGTTCCTTGCTTTTGAATGTGACTCTGCTCATCTTACCCAACTGACATTCCTTGCACAAGTTGTTAGTAGGTTTCACCAATTTTGGAAGATCTCTTACAGCCTAAGTATTGCTTATTTTGATGATATTATCAAAATTCACATGACACATCCTTCTATGCCATAACCAACTCTGATCAACTTGAACAAACAAACAGCTTTTACCAGTACCAACCAAGTGGAAGATATTACCTTTAGTTTGAGTACCGGATGCAATCTCTGTTCTGGATCTTTCAAAGATTTTGCATTTTCCATCCTTGAATCGGAGATCATAGCCTTTGTCCACCAACTGTCCAACACTGAGAAGATTGTGCTTCAAACCTTCAACATATAGTACATTACCAGTTTTGTTTCTTCCATTAAAAGAAATAGTTCCTCTTCCTCTGATTCTACCAGCAGAATTATCACCAAACTTTACCACTCCTCCTTCATACCTTTCCAAATCTATGAACTTATTCTTGTCACCTGTCATGTGGTGAGAGCAACCACTGTCAATAACCCAATCATTCTTTTCTTCAACTTGGGCAGCTAGAGCTCTTTCTATAACTTTATGATTGATAGATACAGAGGATATTGGTTCTTCTTCCTTAATGGAAATAAACACCCATTCACTTTTGGATTTGTTTCCTATCTCTGATTCATCATCTATTACTCCTTCATTATCATCTTCTTCATGAACATAGTAACAATTCTTTTGGAACCTTGATCTGTTAGGATTTGGCTTTGAAAATCTTTCCAGACATTTTGAGGCAAAATGACCAATCTTATTGTAGTTAAAACACTTAAGAGGTAGTTTTCCTTCATACTTACCGGATCCTCTTGGCAGTCTCTTGGCAATGAGGGCTTCAAGTTGAGTAGTTTCTACTTCTTCTTCCAGGGCTTTTCTTGCTTTTCCATACCATGACAAGTTCCTTGATGAGTTCTCTCCCGGATCAAATCCTTGTTTACCTTTCATAGAGGCACTGGCTTTGAATGCAGATTCAGTTTTGGGGGGGTCATCTCCAAATTTAGTCATTTCAAAAGCAGCCAATTTGCCAGCCAATTGGTCTCTTGTGACAGTTGTATGGGCTCTGAATTCATCAATGACAGCAACCTTGATTTTGTAAGAGGCAAGGAGGGATATGAGAATCTTACCAACAATCTCATTTTCATCCAAGATTCCACCAGAATTTCTAATTCCACAAACCAGCTCATTCACTCTTGGCATAAAAGTGGTAATAGTCTCATCATCTCTCATCTTCAATTTTTCAAATTTCCCTTTTAGACTTTGTAACCTTGCACATTTAACATACTCATCCCCTTCATGCAGAAGTTCCAGTTTAATCCAGATCTCATAGGTAGTTGGTAGGTCAATAACATTTGAGAGCTCTGAACACAATGGGAGAAATCTATCATTGATTTGTCAAACACATATGCACATGACTGAGAATGAAAAACAAAAACTCATGAGTAAATCATACACACATAGAGAGAAGATCAATATGAATCAAGACACAAGAATTGCACAAGTGGAAAACCCTCCAAGGGTAGAAAAACCACTCAAAGTTGCCTCACTGGCTTATTCAGAACCTCATTGGTTACATGAAGGTCTCACTGACTAAAGAAACTTCACTAGCTTTACAAGATGCCTCACTGGCACATACAGAGACCACAAGCCTCACTAACATAGGAAGGTCTCACTGACCACAAGCCTCACTGGCATAGGAAGGTCTCACTGACCACAAGCCTCAC
Organism: Cunninghamia lanceolata; assembly: GCA_027924645.1. Taxonomy (NCBI): domain Eukaryota; kingdom Viridiplantae; phylum Streptophyta; class Pinopsida; order Cupressales; family Cupressaceae; genus Cunninghamia; species Cunninghamia lanceolata. The sequence continues at coordinate 13,858,986 of BSBN01000288.1, read as the reverse complement.
TGGCAAAATACTATCATCATGATAAACATATAAAATCTTGTGTGCAAGAAATGATTGCAACTCAATCTGATCTGCACCATTGCATACCCTCATTCATCTCTTTTACATTTTCTAATAGATGCATATCTCATCATTTCTTTCAATCCTCTGAACAATTCATCATTGAAATCACCTGATCTTCCATCAAGAATATTTCACAAAAATGTGTCTTTTTCACTGCACATTTTTCACACATTCATCTGTATTTTTTTTTCTTTTAAGAGAATCATAAAATTATCTTCACCATTGCATGTTGATCTACACAACAGCACACCCTATCCAAGTACCTGTCATGTCATTAAAAATTATGTGACCTTTCACATTCAACTCTTCTCCTGCAATACAAAATAACTTGACTTTTCAAATCCCTCTCATATTTAATTTTTTTAATTTGATTAACATCTCTACAAAAATCAATTTCACTTGTATGACCATTTCCATTCACGAAGGATTTGCAAAAATAAAATCATTTCTCTCAAACAAATCTTCACAAAAATAACTTTCATATTTTAGGAGTCTTCAATCATAATCAATCTGCCCTTGCAAAAATATCAAATGAAAAATAAAGTCTTCTTAAAAAAAATTTCTTCCATATTTTCAATCTTCAAATCCATTCATATTCCCTGCAGAATACATAAAAATCCCTATTCTCCAATGTCATCAAAATATTCTTCTTTTCTGTGATACAAAATTTCATCTTCATAAAAAATTGAAGATCCTTTCATCTTCTCAAACAAAATCTCTTTCATATTTTTTATTAAAAAAAACCATCTTCTTCAAACCCTTCATCTTCTCTGTATATTCATAAAAATCTTCAATCTGCAAAATAAAATCATCTTCAAGAAAAAAAAATCATGCTTCTCTTCATTTTCTTCTTCCAAAAATCCATCTGCAAAATAAAAATATTCTCCACACAAAAAAAACTTTTAACCTTCTCATCAAAATAAGAAATATCTCTCAAATAACTTTCCTTCTTTTTAAAAAAAAAACTACTCCTTAATATTCTTCTTGCCATGAAGGAGAGTTTAAAAAATAGAAAGAAGAAAAATCTTCATAAAATCTCCCACAAAATCTCCCACAAAAATCTCCTTAAAAACTCCTTAAAAATAGCTTTGCAACTTCACATTTTTATTTATGTCATAAAATATGACATTTAAAGAGGGTCAACAAAATAGGATAAAAAGCAAACTTTATATATTTAAATAAAGCCATGAAATGGCTTGTTCACGTTTCCTCCAAAATCTTTTTTTTTTTATGTATTTAAATATTCAATGCTTTTGCTCCCCACTTTTTAAGCATATAAAGTCCACTTTATTTAAATAAAGCAATTTGAGCTCTCCTTCCAATTTGCTCCCATTAAATATTGGTCTTCAAATATATTTCGATGCTTTTTAATAAATGGAGCTCCCATTAAATAAGGTTCTTCATAAAACAAAGTCCTTTGAATGAATATTTAAAACATGTCTTTGCTCACCATCATTTAAACATGGCATGAGATATTCGTGCCCATTTAAACAAGTTAGCATTTCCTGACTTAGCCATGAAGCAACATATCAACCTGAAGTATATGAACAACTCCTATCAATACCAACACCTTTTTGACATCAATGACAATCTACTTTCATCAATCTCCCCCTTTGTCATTGATGGCAAAACTACCTGATACATTTTTCTTTCTCCCCCTTTTTGACATTTGATGACAAAGCCTGAATCAACTCCCCCTGAGAACAACTTCACTGAAAAATGTTATAGCATGATCACAACAATTATAATCACATTGCATTATGAGCACCTTGAAGACATAAACTCCTGTTAACCTTTGAACAAGAATGATTTATGATGATAACAATCCTGAAACCAATAAAAGACAAACCTTGTTGAACATTATCATCTGCTATTGCTGATTCAAGACATACCTTTAACTTCTTCTGATGAAATACAAGATATCACCAGCAATGTCATTGCTTGAAGAACTCTGTCTGAAACATATTAGTGAGGAAGATCATCAATGACACAAATGAAACACTATCTCCAAATCACCTGAAAGATTCAAAACTTATGCAAAACATAACTCAACAATGTAGTAGATATGAATATCAAATTGACTTCTTTGATATGAGCTTGAATTTCATGCAAAGACTACACTTTTCACCAATCGGTATGAATCACAATCCATGATACAAGAGATGTCCTTGCCAATGGCTTCCAACATGAATTATTATCCTGCAGCCAATCTAATTCTTGCACACCCTTTTTGACATGAAAAGAATGAAGACCATCTGAATAAATGAAGACTATTTGATGAATACCATCCTCCTGTACTGCACAAGACACTTTTCACAACATAATGTCAATTCTGATACAAAACTACATCTAAAACATACTATACTATACAAGAATTGATGTTTCTTGACTTTATCATTCAAATCAATAAATCAAGATTTTCTTGCAACAACACTTTCCAAAACACTTTGGATTGCAATACCATAACAATTCAACCTTTGTAATCATCAACATGATCAGGATCATTTGTCTAACACCTTTCAACATCTTGTTTGCATACTGAACCAAAGATCACCTGTATCACTGATACACACTAAAAATCAACTTAGTTAACAACATCATCATCAACTATTTCACAAGATTGGCAAGAATGATAAACATAACAAGATCATCATTCAAATGATCTTTTTCCTGAAACTTCTTGGGGACAATTGATAGGACATGAACAACTCCCCCTTACTTCATACTATCTGTTATGCAACTGATGAAGTGACTTGTGCAAGATGCACAAGTTTAGGATTCTTCTTGTCCTGACTTTGTTTTCTTTTCCAAACCTATATAAACCTTTTCTTTTCTTTATTCAAGGTGTCTGCTCTAGATGTCTTCAATCTATTCCTGCAAAACTGTGCCTTATGTCCAAGATTATGACACTTAAAGCATGTGACACTATAACCAATCAGAGGAGTAAAGGAATCATATTTCTTTGACATGCCAAAAGTACTTCCATAATCATATCTTCTATGCATCCAACAGTCTCTTTCTATGTGACCAACTTGGTTACAATTGTAACATATTACATTAGAAATCTTATTTTTCATTCTAGAAAGACTTTTGTTCTTATGCCACTCAACATCATTTCTGGCATAAGTCTGACAATCTCTAGCTCTATGACCATAGATATGACAAGAATAGCAATAACCATGAAACTGAGAATAATTATACCTTATTGAATGGTACTGCCTAACAGGTGGAGGTCTGTTTGTTCTTTCTCTTCCAACATCAAAAACTTTATCTTTTGCTTTCTTCTTGTCTTCCTTAGGAATAGGAGGAGCATTTCTGAGTTTGGAACACTCTCCTTCTTCAGTACTCTTTTCAAACAACAAATTCTTGTGCAACTTAGAGGAAGCCTTTTCTAACTCCTTTCTTAAAGAGACTATTTTTTATTCTAGTTTTTGACACTCACTAGTTTTAGCTTCAAAAATAGATTTGTTAAAATCAACAACCCTTTTTGCTTCTTCTACTTTTGTCTTCATATTAATAATCAATTTGTCTGAAGCATTTGCTTGACTTCTTAAATCCACAATTAGATTTCTAGCCTCTTCAAGGTCTGAAACAACTTTGTCCTTAGAGACTTTTTCATGTTGAAGTTGATCTTCTAGTTTCTTATTCTCTTTTCTGAGTTGCTTGATTGTATCCAGGGCACACAATAATTCACCTTCTAAATCAACTTCACAATTGTCTTCATCCATAAAGAATTCTTCTTCTTTACCATCAATCTCAATAGCAAGGCTATCTTTAGTTTCATCAAGTTCTTGTCTTCTTATATTCATATTGAAGTCTTCCTTTTTATCAAAATTATCCATTGCAGAATCATTCTTTTTCAGGGGTAACATATGCAACATATCATTGCTAGGCTTAACAAAGGCTTGTTTTACCATCTTTTGATCAACACCTCTCTTTTCTCTATTTGAGACCTTAATTCTATTCGTCTTACCCATTTTACTCCACTACCAGGACCTACCCGAGCCTATTAGACTTCAAAAAGGGAACCTGGCTCTGATACCAATTGTAGGAGTCAAGGACAACACTAAGAGGGGGGGTGAATCAGTGTTGTGTAAATTTTCAAATCTTTTGCAAACTTGAACTTTCAAAACACAAGGGGAGAAATCTATCATTGATTTGTCAAACACATATGCACATGACTGAGAATGAAAAACAAAAAGTCATGAGTAAATCATACACACACATAGAGAAGATCAATATGAATCAAGACATAAGAATTGCACAAGTGGAAAACCCTCCAGGGGTAGAAAAACCACTCAAAGTTGCCTCACTAGCTTATTCAGAACCTCACTGGTTACATGAAGGTTTCACTGACCAAAGAAGCTTCACTAGCTTTACAAGATGCCTCACTGGCACATACAGAGACCACAAGCCTCACTAACATAGGAAGGTCTCATTGACCACAAGCCTCACTAGCATAGGAAGGTCTCACTGACCACAAGCCTCACTGGCAAAATACTATCATCATGATAAACATATAAAATCTTGTGTGCAAGAAATGATTGCAACTCAATCTGATCTGCACCATTGCATACCCTCATTCATCTCTTTTACATTTTCTAATAGATGCATATCTCATCATTTCTTTCAATCCTCTGAACAATTCATCATTGAAATCCCCTGATCTTCCATCAAGAATATTTCACAAAAATGTGTCTTTTTCACTACACATTTTTCACACATTCATCTGTATTTTTTTTTCTTTTAAGAGAATCATAAAATTATCTTCACCATTGCATGTTGATCTGCACAACACACCCTATCCAAGTACCTGTCATGTCATTAAAAATCATGTGACCTTTCACATTCAACTCTTCTCCTGCAATACAAAATAACTTGACTTTTCAAATCCCTCTCATATTTAATTTTTTTAATTTGATTAACATCTCTACAAAAATTAATTTCACTTGTATGACCATTTCCATTCATGAAGGATTTGCAAAAATAAAATCATTTCTCTCAAACAAATCTTCACAAAAATAACTTTCATATTTTAGGAGTCTTCAATCATAATCAATCTGCCCTTGCAAAAATATCAAATGAAAAATAAAGTCTTCTTAAAAAAAATTTCTTCCATATTGTCAATCTTCAAATCCATTCATATTCCCTGCAGAATACATAAAAATCCCTATTCTCCAATGTCATCAAAATATTCTTCTTTTCTGTGATACAAAATTTCATCTTCATAAAAAATTGAAGATCCTTTCATCTTCTCAAACAAAATCTCTTTCATATTTTTTATTAAAAAAAACCATCTTCTTCAAACCCTTCATCTTCTCTGTATATTCATAAAAATCTTCAATCTGCAAAATAAAATCATCTTCAAGAAAAAAAATTCATGCTTCTCTTCATTTTCTTCTTCCAAAAATCTATCTGCAAAATAAAAATATTCTCCACACAAAAAAACACGTTTTAACCTTCTCATCAAAATAAGAAATATCTCTCAAATAACTTTCCTTCTTTTAAAAAAAAAAACTACTCCTTAATATTCTTCTTGCCATGAAGGAGAGTTTAAAAAATAGAAAGAAGAAAAATCTTCATAAAATCTCCCACAAAATCTCCCACAAAAATCTCCTTAAAAACTCCTTAAAAATAGCTTTGCAACTTCACATTTTTATTTATGTCATAAAATATGACATTTAAAGAGGGTCAACAAAATAGGATAAAAAGCAAACTTTATATATTTAAATAAAGACATGAAATGGCTTGTTCACGTTTCCTCCAAAATCTTTTTTTTTTTTTTTATGTATTTAAATATTCAATGCTTTTGCTCCCCACTTTTTAAGCATATAAAGTCCACTTTATTTAAATAAAGCAATTTGAGCTCTCCTTCCAATTTGCTCCCATTAAATATTGGTCTTCAAATATATTTCGATGCTTTTTAATAAATGGAGCTCCCATTAAATAAGGTTCTTCATAAAACAAAGTCCTTTGAATGAATATTTAAAACATGTCTTTGCTCACCATCATTTAAACATGGCATGAGATATTCGTGCCCATTTAAACAAGTTAGCATTTCCTGACTTAGCCATGAAGCAACATATCAACCTAAAGTATATGAACAACTCCTATCAATACCAACACCTTTTTGACGTCAATGACAATCTACTTTCATCACATATGCTTTTGTGACCATGGACCAGTACGCTTTTCCCATACACTGCAAGTGACATTTCATGCGACCCTTCCAAAGAGAGAAGTTGGTTCCATCAAACTTCGGACTATCCTTCTTGTATGACGACATCCTAGATCTCCTCAAGTGGTTAAGCTCCTTTTAGAGGAACTTAGCTCTGATACCAATTGTTAGACTTAGGGCATACAACTGAGAGGGGGGGTGAATCAGTTGTATGAAACTTTCTCTTATTTAAACACTTGAATCTTCTTTAGTGATTAGCATAATATCAATCATGAACCGTAAAGCATTAAATTTGAAGCAGAAACATAACAACACATATGACACCAAGATTTTGACGTGGAAAACCCAGTTAAGGGAAAAACCATGGGGTGATTAACCCAAGAAAGTATTCTTTGTTAGAAGAATAGAAAGAACAAAATGGCACATGCCAATTAGGGCTCACTGCCCAAGCACACTGCTCACAAGAGGCTCACTGCCTACAAGACACACACTCTCTACAAAAGAATAAGTATCACCTTTGTGAACTAGAGAATAGCATCTTCAGCATGCTTGAATCAGTTCCATTTAAGCTTAGTACTTCTGCTCTGCCTTTCGCACTTTTCTTCACTACCACACTCTCATCACCGCAAGACACACTCCAAAATGAATTCACAATCCCTTATTTATACAAGGTATCGACTTAGGAACAATCATCTAAGTCAGAAAACACCTACAAGATCATTCACAAGACGTGTAATACATCCGGTCGGCCAGTCTCAAGAACACCAATATCCGTGGTTATTCTTCAAATACAAACTCTAACTTCAATGCGGATCACCATCATTAACTGGACATGATCCAATGATCATCATAACCTTCCCTGAATCACCAAACACATCCGCACTTCATCATCCTACTGGAATTTTTCTCTCCTTCATCTAGAGCTACAAGAACACAGTCTGTCATCACTATCATAAATGAATAGGCACTTTCGGACCTTCAACCCATGAACTAATCTAGTTGATACTTCACAGGGACATCCTCAACACTTCCTCAAATCTGCAGAATGGGATAATGAAATATCAGATCTCACCGGACCTTTCTGTGGCCCTCTGTCACCTCTGAACACCTGCCGGAACCGGTTCTACTTGAGCGACCATAACTTCTTCAGATCTTCATGTGGACCTCTGAAATCTTGACTAGAGCATCTCAAGACTTATATCTACAAACCCTTTAAACCGCATCCTCTGATCCTCAATCTATCGAGGACTTTTACCTTCTTGTCATCACTATTCTTAACTGTTCTTGATTGAGACTTATTTTCTCAAAATCCTCAGCACACAGCTCATCTAATCCTTCTCATTAATGCAACATGAGTATGTTGACATCAATGACAACACTAGTTATCCTCATACTTGCAACAAGTTGTAGGTAAGGGCACAGGAAGAACAGGTTAAGATTTGTATGTATGTCTCGAATGTGCAACGCGCTCATACATTGGTTTCGATGCATGTGTTGGCCATCAGAGTATAGCCGAAGGTTGTATATCGTTGTTGCATGTATGTTAAGACATACATTGGACTGATGCATCCGTGAGAGAGTGGGGATTGGCAGAGGGAATGAAGACTTCACCGATGGGAGGAGTCTCAGCGATAAGGAGTTTGGAATTGGTGTGAGGTGAAGCATCAGGGAGATACCGAGCATAGCGACCGATAGTATTAGGTGTTGCCGATAGGCAAGTAAAGCGAAGGGTTTATAAAATGAAGTTTGTATGCATATTAAGAAATGCATAGACATACATTTGCAATTGTATGTTAGGGTTTGAGTGGTGGATGCTCTGCATCATAGTGGTATCAGAGCTTAGAAAAAGGTTTGGGCTGTTGTGTGTTTGGTTCTGTCACTGAGAAGGCAGAAGTAGGAGTATTGAGAGGTTGACAAGATGCCTCCAAAAGTTAATGGTACTGCTAGAGAATTGCTAGGTAATGGTACACCCTTGGAGACAAACAAAAGAAGAGAAGTAGAAGATAGTGAATCTGAGAAAGAAGATGATGCTGATGAAGAATTTGAAGAGGTAGATGAAGAATTGAATCCTGAAGATCAGAGATTTGCAAAACTGTTAAAGGCAGTTCAGAGTGACAAGTCTAAGGTAAAGATTGATGTTCCCAGTGTTAGGGTTAGCCGGCAGAAGATATCAATTAAATGCAAATAAAGATTAAACAGAGAAATGGAAATACACAGAAATAATAATAGCGAGAGACAAGTTTTAACGTGGTTCACCCAAACTCGGGCTACATCCACCAAACAGAGAGTCCAATATTATTATCTAGTAAATCAAACCGATTACAATCAGCAATCCCTGCAACTCAATACCGCTGCAAAATGCTACAATACAATATATCAAAACCCTAACCCTTAGCCGCTTTTTATCAAGCTTTTTGTCAGTTACAAAATAGGGTTTTCTTATGTCGGTCAATGAAAAAATTAACTCCCGGTGCATTATAAAATAATAATAAACTGTGTGAGGTTTCGGGGGCGCTGCCCCTCGACCCCGCCCTGTATCGCGACAGGGAATGCGCAAGGGGCGCTGCCCCTGGACCCCGCAAGGGGCGCTGCCCCTTGACCCCGTAGGAATTTGGGGGGAAACCGCACCGATAAAAGTGGGGTAAATATAACCTCCGAGTCTGATTAGGCTCCATATAACAACACCCAGGTACACAGGAAGTTTGAATGAAGAAGAGAGTACTTGATTGGATTGCTACATTGGATAATCACTTTGAATGTGAGGATGTTGTTGAGGATCAGAATGTAAAGATTGCAAAGGCCAAGTTAGGAGGTCATGCTTTGGTATGGTGGGATTATGTACAGTTAGAGAGAAGAAAGCAAGGTAAGTCAAAGATTTCTTCATGGGACAAGATGGTAGCAAGGATCAAAGGTAAATTTTTACCCCAGGATTATGAAATTCAGATGTTTAAGAAGCTGCAATTTCTAAGGCAAAAGGAAATGGATGTGAAGGCATACATTGAGGTGTTTTACAAGTTGAGCATGAGGTATGGTCATCATGAGAATGAGGTTGAAAAAGTTGCTAGATATTTGGTCGGTTTGAGATTGAATATACAGGATGAATTAGTTTTGGCTAACCCTAGGAGTGTGGAAGAATGCTATCAAATGGCAATCAGGATTGAGGAGAAGATGAAAAGGAGACAGGATAAGTCCATGAGAGGAAGAGGCAACAATACCAGAGGGAGAGGATCAGCTCCTACAACAAAGCAAGCAAATGAGAATCAAGAAGAGGCTGGTAAAGGACAAGAACAGTCTGATTTTAGAAGTGGATGGAAAGGCACCAGAGGCAGATTTGTCAATAGAAGAGGTTCTAATACATTCTCAGGAAAGTGTTACACTTGTGGTGAATATGGTCACCCAGCATTTAAATGTCCTGAAAAAGCAACAAGTTTAGTGGGAGAAAGGAGGACAAATCTGGTCCAAGAATCTGATGATCAAGGTGGGACAAGCTCAAACACTACTACAAATTATGCGTATCCTGAGACAAGAGAAGCATTGATGTTAAGAACAATCTTGAAGACATCCAAGGACATGTTTCAAAGGAGAGCACTTTTTAGGACCTGTTGCAAAAGCAAAGGGAAAGTGTGCCAAGTAGTAATAGATTTTGGTTCAACTGACAATATGGTATCTTACGAAATGGTGGATAAACTGAAATTGGAAAGGATTCCACATCAAAATCCTTACAAAACATCTTGGGTAAGTGATAGTCAATCACTTTTGGTATATGAACATGCATATGTTGATTTTTAGATTGGAGAATATCAGGATAGAGTTTTGTGTGACATATTGCCCATGGAATGTTGTCACCTATTGTTGGGTAGGCCATGGCAATTTGATAGGAGAGCATTGTATGATGGGTATGCTAATACTTACACCATCAAGAAGGATGGGAGAACTATTCTGTTGGCACCATTACAGGAGGATGCTGAAGCAAAGAAGACAGGTAAGATTATTTTGGTAGGTAAGAAGGAGTTTGTGAAGATGCCTACAGCAGAGTCAAAGGCAGTTGAGGATATCTCAAGGAGAGGAGATCACAGTTTGAAGAAGATTTCAGTTCTGACTAACAGAGATCAGGAGGATCAGCAGAAGGTTAAGAAGCAGGATTGTACATAGCCCCAGGCTAATTGGAAAGACAAGGATGCAATCATCATAGGGACTATTGTTTGTCCCCTAAGAGTTGAAAAGCAAATCCATTCTGCCATAGGAGTAAATGAGGTTTCCTCTGTCCATGTTCAGACAGAGATGATGGTTAGAAAGAATGACCAACAAGGTGTGAGAAGAGCCTACAGTGCTAGGCATGCATATTTGTCTCCATGGTAGCAGGTTGTAGCAAAGCGATCATGGGACAGATATGCGACAACAGAAGATACAGGTGGATTCAGTCAAAGACTTAACTCATGGGACATGAGTTATTTTTGAATTGGGGAGTATGGTGCAGGTGCACCTAACCCACAGTGGCCTCCATGAGGCATTTAGTTGTTTTATGTTTATGTTTATGTTTTCAATAAGGTCCTAAATGACCATTAAATGTAATAAGGTCTGTTTGACCGATGCTTGCTATTTTTAGGTTGTTAGTTAAAGTTTGTTAGTCGGTTAGATCTCCTAGCCGCTTGGAATTGTCTCCTAGCCACCGGGAACCAAGTCAGTACTGCTCTTTGTGAGTAGATAAATACTCCCCCAGGGACAGATCGAAGGACATATAGAGAGTTAGTAGTTAGTTTAGTTTAGTTCAGTTGTGGAATTGTAAACAGAGCATCTGTAATCGCATTTCTGAAGAAGCATAATAAACAAGGTTCTGTTGCATTTGAATTCACTGTGTAATTGATTTTTTGTACTGAGGTCGGATGGATTCATTTATCCATTCCACCGGTTGATTCTCTGAATCGGTGGAATGGCTGTATATATATTAGTTAGGTTTTTGTTTTCTATTTTGTCTATGTTAACGCTTGTAGGATCAGGAAAGGAATGCATTAAAGGATTCTAGCATGGCTGTGTGCTAGATTGTTGAAGTGTAGAGAGCTACATGTTTGAGGAGGAGATCGATCTAAGCAGTCGCTAAGTAAAAAGTGGATCGAAACAGTGAAAATCTGCGTGGGTTGCAAGAGATATACAAAATGTGTGTATATCACTTTTGTATGAAGGATATACAATCTGTGAGTATATCGCTATTGTATGTTGTGCGTATATCACTTTTGGTCCATCGTTGTTGTATCGAAGATATACAAGTCTATCACAGATACAAAGGAGAGAGGAGGTCCAAGATTCCCAGTCGGCATACAAATAAGTCAAGATTCGGTCAAATGCATATTTGAAAATGCATGTTGGAAATATACAAGGTTGAATATACAATTCCTGTATATACTGCAAATGTATGTCGAATACAGTTTATGTGTATCCCGCAATTGTGAGTCTGTGAGTATCTGTCAATTGCATCTGGCAGATTGTATGTGATGAGTGTACATCGCAAATGTACATCAGGTTATATAGTTTATGAGTATATGTCTTTTGTATGTTGAAGATAATTTGTGTGTATACTGCAGTTGCATGAGTGAGACAGTCTCTGTGTATCCATCGATTGTATTTCGCGGTTGTATGTTATGAAGATACAATAAAAACATACATCATCAAATAATGCAAAGGGTGACTGGTCGAGGCAGTAGCCGGAATGTATGTTGGAAGGGTTTTTGTTGGCAGATACAAGAGTTGACCGGCAGTTGTAGGTAAGGGCACCGGGAGAACAGGTTAAGATTTGTATGTATGTCACGAATGTACAACGCACTCATACATTGGTTTCGATGCATGTGTTGGCCGTCAGAGTATAGCTAAAGGTTGTATATCGCTATTGCATGTATGTTAAGACATACATTGGACTGATGCATCGGTGAGAGAGTGGGGATCGGTAGAGGGAATGAAGACTTCACCGACGGGAGGAGTCTCAGCGATAAGGAGTTTGGAATCGGCGTGAGGTGAAGCATCGGGAAGATACCGAGCATAGCAGCTGATAGTATTAGGTGTTGCTGATAGGCAAGTAAAGCAAAGGGCTTATAAAATGAAGTTTGTATGCATATTAAGAAATGCATAGACATACATTTGCAATTGTATTTTAGGGTTTGAGTGGTGGATGCTCTACATCAATAGCTCTTTGAATACTCTATATCCCATTATCTAATTGAACCTTATCATGGGCTATCAACTTTGTCAACTCATCTAACCTTTTCTCATTAAACTCTTATCTAACTTTTGTTTCAGCAGATTTTTCAAGAGATTCAAAGTGTGTACTTACTAAATGAATTAGTCCCTTGAGTTGACAAGTGGCAGAAAGAGAGGTATCCTTTCGGTATGTTAGCACCGGCTTCTCCAAAATGTTGGATGCTTCATTTATAAGTTCACTATCCTCAATGTGGGACTTCAATATTTCTTTTCTTGCTTTGGCTTGAGCAACTAAAGCCAACTTGAGCATCTAAACAGGAGACATTGTATCCAAGTTTATTGGACCTTGGATTGACTCAGGTTCATCAAGAACTAGTTCCTCCTTTTCTAAGAGTTCTTTTACTTCCTCTGTAGTGTCTCTTGCTGCACCAGAGACCACATCTTTTTGTTCCTACTCCGGGGGATTAATATCCATGACCTTGTTTAAGTCCTTTTTTTCATCCTATGCCAAATCCTTCTCAATCTGATGTACCGGAGGTGAACTGGTTTGTGCAGTTGGTGATTCTTCTTCTACAGTCTTCTCTCCAACAATATTATCCATTGTTTGATGTTCTGAAGAGGCAGGTGTTTCCTTTTCTTCAGCCATTTGGTCAGCTTTATCTGTCTCCTTTTCCATGTTAACTTCTAGAACAGATGTATTATCATCAACATTATAGTTTTCATTGTCACATGTGGTGGGAAGATTGTATTTCTTCAGAGCTTCCAAGATAATTTCCTCTGTTTCTTTTACCACTTTATTGATCTCACCCATCATTAATGAATTCATCCTCATTTTGGTTCTAAACTTATCCTTGGTTTCCTTAGAGATCAACACTTCTTCTTCTAGAGTAATTTTTGGACATAATTTTGTCAGTACATGTTGTCTTAGCTCAATATCTTTTGCCCTGGTAGTCTCTTTTCTAATGGTCAAAATGTTGGCTAGACTTTCAGGGAGATCAAAGGTGATCTCAATAAGGGCCCTATTGAAGATGTTTAAGTATTTGACTGTGGCTTCTTCCAAGATTCTCTTATCAGCATCATTATATTCATCATAGAATTCAATCATGGGCTTCAAGTTTCCATCCACTGTGATAGCTTTTAACACATCTTGAAGAGTTATTGTAGCCTTCTCAACATAAGGCTCTTCTACCTTTTGCCTTTTGTTTGATTTGTCCTTTCCATAGGACTTTCCTGTAGCTTTGACTGCCTCAGCTTTCATCTTCTTTATCTCCTCATCTGATTCTATTTCTTCTTCATCCTTTCCACCCACACTGACATACAACCTTTTTCCTTTTATCTTATTCCTCTTTGTATCTTTGACATAAGGTTTCTTTGAAGTTTTATCTATGTTCACTAATGGTGTGACACCAGAGGAGGTTGCAGAGCTCCTAGTAGACCTTTGAACCTTTTTAGGCTTATCCCGTTTCATCTGTGATTCTTCTGAAACCTGTACCAGTTCATCTTTTTGTTTTTGTTTTTCTGTTTTCTCTACTTTTTCCCTTACTTCTTTCAGTTGTTCTTTGGTGATGCCATATTTTGTAGCAATTTCTTCCACCTCTTTTCTGACTTTCCTAGTTATTTCAGGTTTTCTAAATTCAACATGAAGTTTCATAGATATCTCTTTATAAGTTCCAAACCTTTCTTCTCTACTATCCTTGGGTTTGCTTAACATGTGTTGAGCATAGCTATCTAATAAATGTCCATCCACTTCATAGTCCATTGACATTACCCAAACTATCTTAGGCTCAATGGCTTCCATTAGGCATTGATCTTTTGTAACCATAAAGCAGATAGTATCTTCATACTTCTCAACAATTTTCCTAGGGATTCTTTCTCTTTACTGCATCATGCCTTGGAAATTCTTGAAGTACCCCCACAGGGCTGTTTTTGCTCATCAATACTTTCGATGCTATTTAGACAATTTCTAATTTGAACAGCTACTGGTTTACTACTTAACCAGATCAAATCCTTCATGTTGGGTAATTCATTCAAAAAATAGAAGAATAGACAGATAACCAACGTACCATACTTGAATGGATAGTTCTTGGTTTCTTTTATCTTCTTCAGATTCTCTAGTAGTTGGATTCTCAGCAGCTCGCACAAATCATAATCTGCATTCTCTTTAACCATTTGATAGGTAGTGTATATTGCAGTACCAGAAACAGAGTTCTCCTGGTTTGAGAAGTAAACCTCGTAACCTATGACCATTGAGGCAAACTTTACTGCAGGATCAGTAATATCATTTATTATTGTTAATGCCCTTTTGTCAAATTGGGCTCCAGTGGCATCTGTAACCATTTGATTCTTGACCGCCTTCAACAATGGCATACCTCCGGTGGAGTTTAGTCCAGTGACTTCCTAAATTGCATCCTTTGTTATCTTGAAGGGTTACTCTTTCCCTAACCACATGAACTCGTCATGAATTATGCTTACCACATGCCAGACCCATTCATCTGCTGCAAATGTGGGAAACTCTACATATTGGATGAATTTCTTCTCTTCCAAAACTTTGTATTCTTCTTTCAGGTAAAATTGATCATCACTTAAATGTTTTTGATATAAGTCTGTGAATCTGCTATCACTGTGCTTATCTAGGGCAACATGGATATATTCCCTAACGTCTTCCACATATAGAACTCCGTATGGTATACCCGAGAATGCACCCATTGGATCAACTTCAGTTGCTTTGTGGGGATGTTTCTTGAATTTAGGTCGTGGTCGCTTAGTAATATCAACAATTTGCGGCGTTGCCATCTTAGGATTTTAACAGATTCACAAATGGGGTTTGAATAGAAATACCTTGTTTCACTGAATTAGGGTTTCCTTTCTCCGAATTACTTCAAACGCTTCAAATCTTGGTTGTTATTGCTCAAGTTTTGCTTCAATCTCTCTGAATACCTGATAGCTTCGAGTGCAAAGTGATTTAAGACTAAACAGGTTCCCTTTTATCCTCTGCATGACTTGACCTAATCGTTATTAATGCTTGTTCCAAAAAGTTGTCTGACTTTTCTTTGATAGACATAGTCAATCAAAGTTGCTCCGCAATGTATTGTACTTACTCACTTTCTTCCAGATTTTCTTCCAAAGGATTTTTCTTATCTTATTCCACCATAGATCTCTGTGCTAGATTCCAGCACCAACTATCTAGCTGGGGGATTTAGATTTTTGACACTACTCCCCCTGAGCCAGAGCTCTTAATTTACTTCCCAAAGGAAGTATCTGCACCAGATGCTGGTACAGATCCATCCTTAACCTCGTTTACACCCTTTTTGATCCAGATCATGCTCATCTCCTTCTTGGTTTCCACAGGATCAACTTTATTCTTGCCTTTGACATCTTTCTGCTATGTTTTCCTCTGTTGTGTAGGATAATCTCTTTCCATATTTTTGCTTATGTAGAATCTCGTAAGGTGTCCGAACTTGTTGCAATAGTAACAAACAACATTTCTCTGACCTTGATTTCTTTTGATATTTGAATTTGGCCTTGATCTGCATTGGTTAGCCATATGCCCAAATCTATTACATGCAAAACATTTTCCATTGAAAGATTGACCATTCCTTGAATAGTTTAGCACATTTCTTGACACACTTCTGCACTCATTTGCTTTATGACCAATCCTCTTGCAATTGAAACATTGACCAGAAAAAGATGGAGCATTTTGATTTATTCTACTTCTACACTGAGTAGTCCTATGACCATACTTATTGCATTTGAAACAATGACCATTGAAAGATGGGTACCTTTGTGCATTTGGTTGTCTGACCGGAGGTCCTTTAGGTATTCTTCTTTGATTCCTTACCGGATGGTCTCTACCTCTTCCTTCTTTAGATATGTCTTTCCCTGAATTTGAACTTTCTCCCTTTTCAAATCCCAAACCTTGTTTATCATCTGGATTCTTCTGACTGGCTAGCAACTCATCAAGTTTTGTAGAGCTTATTTAAAATTTTTCTTTGTAGTTGTTGGCTGCTTCTAGATCAAATTTTAAGAGTAGAACTTCTTTCCCCAATTTTTCACATTCCTTTGACTTGTTCTTCACAATTTGATTTAGACATTCCTCATTCTTGGTCTTTTCTTCAATCACCCTAAGAATACTCTTTGTGGATTCACTGGCTTGTTTTAGTTGCTCACATAATTCTTTCCTTCTTTCTTGAGATTTATTGATCTGTTCTTTTAATTTTAGAATGCAATTATCTGCGTCTTTGATACTCTCCTCTAAACCCTTGATATTAGCCTTGGAGTTGTCAAGATCTTCTAGAGCTACTTCAAATTGTTCATTGTTGACATAAACATGATCACCAATCACAATGCTACCAGGATGACTTATTTCAGGATAAGTGAGATACCTTTTCGCTGCCATGAGAACACCTTCCCAAATCTTCCTCAAGATGTTAAGCTTCTTCCAAGGAACCTTGCTCTGATACCAATTGTTGAATACAATGAACATTGAGAGGAGGGGGGTGAATCAGTGTTCTACAAAACCATTTATGCACTTGCTCTATTATCTATTTACCAAATTCAATTATGTGAAAGTAGATTAAACAAATGAACAGCAACCACAGACATACACACATGAACACCAAGATTTTTACGTGGAAAACCCAAAGAGGGAAAAACCACGGAGAGTGTTAGCTCTCAATATATTATTATAGCACAATACTAAAATACAAAAGGCTCATTGCCTTAGGGCTCACTACCCAGAGCTCACTACTCAAGAAAAGGCTCACTGCCAATTAGAAGAAGAAAGAAGAATAAGGGTGGCTCACTACCAAGAATGAACTTTTATGATTGCATCTACATATGCATGGTGACAGTTCCAATTAAGCTCATAAATACTGACTCAGAACTCTTCATTTCAGTCTGTCCCTGTTTCTCTGCTCTGCTCTTACATATGCTCAAGATCTCTCTTTGTTTCCTGCGGCCATTCTATCTTCGCATATTTCACATTCATATACATCACATCGCACTCTACTCACCTACAAACACCAAAATCCATCCTCTATTTATATCTGCAACTAAATCTTTCTCATGATCAGGTCGACAAGCAAACTGTGAAACGTGTATACCAAGTGTTATATCCTGTCGGCTTGTTTTTGTGTTAAATCTTCAATGTGGATCCAAACTATCATGTACATGTCTTCATATGTGTTAGCTCTAATCATACAACCACTTACATTTATCATCCAACTCATATTTCTTCTCCTCATAAGGAATTAACCATCCTGTCGGCTTGTTCCTTCATAACATATATGATAGGTTCCTCTGTCACATCATACTCATGTTGCAGACCAAAATGGACTTCCAAAATTCATATCAAACATTCATTAGACATTACCAATCATACCTTTGTAACCGCAGATCATAATATTCTTATGTGGCAGGATGCGGATCTTTGAACTGATGATTCTATCAATGTGAAATACTGTCAAACTGAATGTTGATACTTGGAAGCTTGTAGATGATCTTCTGGTGACCTTTAGAATCTAAAAATCTAGAATTAGATACTTCTCATATGTGTTTACAACACTCCCAAACCGCAAACTAAAATATGCACTTGCGAAGGAATGCAAACCATTATGCTGTGCCATGTTCACTGTCTTTGTTGTACCTCTGTTCATCCAAACTTAGATATTTCTTCCAAGTGACTTCCGGAGGAAGTCAGGGCTTGATTACTGGAATATAACAACATCAAACAATTCTGAATATTATACCTGATCTGCATTTCCAAGTCCTCATCTGTGGAAGCACACTGATCCACTTTCTGTCCCTTACTCTATTTCTTGCCCATACTTGGTCATTTTTGCCAACCAGATCTAAATTCCAATAAGACCTTCCAGAGTTATGTCTTCCTGTCATGCTAATGAGATCTCTAAGCCTTGTTGCCATCAATGACAACATACAAGTCTATACCGGAGCAGTGTCTCTTGCCAACACCGTTTACAAGTGAAAAATATCCCTTTTATAATTCCACTCTTATCCAAGTACAACTATTTTTAAATTTTCTCTTTTACCTAGTTTTCACTTGATAATATTTTGCCCACCTTTTATTTTTCCTACAGGCACTTTTTATAAAGTGTGATAACAAATTTCTCCCTTTTATAATATTAATTATTTCCCCTTTACATTGCAACTTAGAGCTTACATAATGAGGGAAATAATTATTTTTACCAAAATAACTTACTTGATGCACTTTAATATATTTAAAACTTAATGAGGGAAATAATTATTTTTACAAAAATAGCTTACTTGATGCACTTTAATATATTTAAAAGTGCAGTAATGACTTTCATGCTATGATTTTAATTATTCATAAATGAATTAATTTAAATCCCTTTTATGACTTTTAATTAAATTAATAGATTCAAAAGAATTAATATAATTTAATATTAGGATTATTCACATGCAATATCTCTTCTCTTGTGAGTGTAGGCAATTTTTTCAATAGGCTTGATTTTAAGGGTGGTGAAAAATCGGTGACAACATGATGCAATTAGAAAATTTAAGAGTTGGATGTTGCATGCTTGCTAAAAGATGTAATGGACCCTATTGGAGCTATTATAGAAACCATAGGGTGATTGGTTGAGGTATCTTTGTTGCAAAAGTGTATTTCTTTGCAAATTATGCTCTTTGCTACTGGAGCATTTGTGGCATTTTGTAAACAGTGGATATGGATCTTTGTGTTACCTAAAGCATTTGGAAGTTGCTCTAGTGTACCACAGATATGAGATGTAGGCCTATAGTTGTAACAATCCATGAGGATGGCATCTGCATTATCATAGATACCTTGTTTGTGAATTTTCCTTAATCACCAGATGATGTCTTTTTTAAAACGAATGCATTGGATGCCTTTAAATACAAGGTCATAGAACCAAAATTGCACAAATTTGCATTTAGTTTAGCCCTTAGTAAGAAATGAATGGGCAAGAGTCTGTGAAAAAATTGAATTTGAATTTTTAATTTGAGAGGGTCAAGTATATGACTGTGAGGTCGACCATACATCTATGGGAAAGACCTAGAACACAACAATAATCATATTAGGGTAGATAATTGGTACATAGGGCTATCTACACATATAGGTGTGATCAATCTACAAGTAAGATGATATTGGGAAAAGTGTGTAAGTGGATAGATGAATGGTATAGACGAAGGGATGTGACTTAGCATAAAATTACATCGTTTGTCAATATGTAAACATATTAAGGAGCACTATTCAAAATAAACACAAAATTAAATGAGAAATGACATGAATATACAAATTTCACCATTTTTAAACCTTTTTTTCTAAACTTGACCTAATTTATAAAAATACCTTCCATTTTTTATAATAATTATAGATTATTTCTTAAATTTTAAAAAAACTCCTCATTTCTTGTCATTGGAATTTTCTTGTTTCATCTCCTCGTCTTGTCCTTAAATATTCCCATCTACCACAAGATAGCAGTGCATGGATTGTGGAAGTGGACATTCCTCATTTAACAGTTATGCATAGGTTAGGGATGAGATCTTGTGTTAGTTGTCATACTAAAGAAATATAAACTTTCCATGTATTGTATTCTAGGCCAATCCAATTAGCATGCATACACATAAGTATAATTAACCTAGACTAATTTAATGATTAACAATATGTGGGCTAATGTATTCTAAGACAATAAATGCTAAATATGGAAATTAGGTGTAATAAATAATGGTACTTATCTCTCTGACTAAATAATGAGCAAAGTTTGATGTTGGCATTGAAATATGTATGTCTTGTGATCTATTATAGAATGTCTTTGTTTGTGTTTTTCCTCAAGATCAAAAATCATGTTGGCACTAGATGGAGGGTTAAGTTTGCAATTATGGGTTAGATTTGCACTTGTGGAAGTGTCATGCACCTACATAAATGATCTAGTAATTTGCACAACTCTACTTTCTATTTTACCTAATTTGACTTGGCTTCCTCTATCTTTTCTTCACTTGGAAGAATTGTTGTTGTGTTGCAAGGGAACATGTTCTCCTAGGTCAACATGTTGAAATGTATGTAAAATGATTGAAGATAGCACTCTTCAGTCATAAATATGCTCCTACGAAAATCATGCAAATTTAGGTTCCTTTTATTTCACTAATTAAAATGTTGTAATGCAAATGAATACTAGATGATTTGATTTCCAAGCTTGGAATCCTGATGGATGACTCTTTAGATGAGAATCTAGATAAGTTATGGCATATGCGGAAGCTATTAAATTAACAAAATTATGTAAAATAGAGACAAAGAAATATAGAACTAAAGAAAGAATGTATTTTTACTTATCTATCTATTATATACATGGCATACCCTTGAGAAAGGTGTATAACTACTATCTATCTATTTATTTGTTGTGATTATCTTAATTGCTTATTGGTGTCTCAACTATGTTATAGAGATATGTCTATATAGTGTTGCAAGTATGGGCCTAACCGGTGTTGTCATTGATGTCAACATACTCCTGTTGCATTGATGTCAAGGATTGGATGAGTTGTATGCTGAGGATATTGAGAAAATTAGTCCTATCAGGAACAGAGAAGAATAGTGAAGACAGTGAAGTAAAGATCCCAGCCAAGATGAAGATCAGAGGATGTGCATCAAAGGGTTTGCATATATGTGTCTAAAGGTGATCTAGTAATGATTTGAGAGGTTCGCATGAAGATTTGAAGAAGTTATGGCCATATGAGTAAAATTAGTTCTGGCAGATGTTTAGAGGTGACAGAGTGACACAAATAGGTCCGGTGAGATCCAGAAATACAATATCTTGTTCTGCGGATTTGGTGGAGTGTTTAGGAAGTCAATGTGAATTGACAACTCAATTGGTTTGTGGTTTGGAGGTCCGCAAGCATCTATTCCAATATGACAGTGATGACAGACTGTGTTCTTGAGGTTTTGGATCAAGGAGAGAATGATTTCAGTAAGCAGAAGTAGTGTGGATGTTCTTGGTGATTCAGGCAAGCTTGTGGAGGTCTTTGGATTGTGTCCAGTTTGTGTTGATGGTCCGCATTGAAGATTGAGCTCAAAATTGAAGAATTACTTCCAGATGATGATGTTCTTCCTAAACTTGGCTGACCGAATGAGTTACACATCTTGCGGATGATCTTAAAGATGTTCTGTGAAGCATGGTGTGTTCCTCGAAGAAGATTGAAGTCCCAGATCTGTGTGTCCGATAGTGTGGTGATCCACATGAAGTCTTTTGTAATTAGTCAAGATGTATTTGTGTATTTTCTCTGTAAAGTATGCCGACCTTGATGATTATTCCAAAGTTGATGTCTTCTATAAATAAGAGTTGTGAAGTCATTTCAAAAGTATCTTGGCTGAGATGAGAGTGTGGTAGAGAGGAGAAGAGTGAAAGGTAGAGCAGAAGTATTGAGCTTAAGTGGAACTGACTCAAGCATGGTGAAGATGTTATTCTTCAGTTAAAGTATGTAATATTTATTATTCTGTAGACAGTGTGTCTCTTGTAGGCAGTGGGCCTCTTGTGAGTAGTGTGCTCGGGCAGTGAACCCTAATTGGCATGTGCCATTTTGTTCTTCTTATTCTTTTAACAGAGAATACAATCTTGGGTTAGTCACCCCATCGTTTTTCCCTTAACCGGGTTTTCCACGTTAAAATCTTGGTGTCATATGTGTTAATGTGTTTCTGTTCTTGAATTGTTGCATTATGTTTCCATGATTGATTTATTATTATGCTGCTGAATTACAAGAAGGATTTAAGTGGTTAATAAGAGAAAAGTTTTGGGACAACTGATTCACCCCCCCTCTCAGTTGTCTGTCCTGAATCTAACATATAGTTTACAATAATTCCTGTCATGGAAACTAAACGTTGTTGAGAATTTGATTCATCCCCTTGAGAAGTGGAATTGTTTTCTTGATTGAATTTTTATCTTGTAATAGTTGTGGAGTGCAATCGATTGCTAGCATGTTCTTGATAAACTAGGAGATACTTGGCATACTGCAAACCTTGTAGCTGCAACTTGGCTACCACATTAATGGTTATGTTTATAAATTGCATAATGTTGCTCAAGATGATGTGTTAGCAAACAAATTTGCCACTGTAATTCCTTGTAAAAATTACCATGACTCGCCTAATGGGCAGCAAAGTGTGTTTGTAATAGTTGGAGAAATTGCCATTGAGAGGGCATTTTTTCTCTATGTTTGAAAGGGACAACTCCCTTAAATGATTGGGGTTTTTATGGTATTAGGTACTTTTAACTAGAAAGTACAAAAGGGAAGAAAAGGAAAAAAATAGAAAGTGAAAAAAGAAACTCAAAGGACAAGAGAAGAGTATGTAAAATCGAATAGGTAAAAAATTCAATTTTACATACAACATTAATGAAAGGGGGAAAATGAAAAGATTGAAACCTTAACACACAAGGAAAAACAAAGAATGAACTACAAATTGAACATAATAATAACCTAAAACTCATGAAGAACAGGGTGAATAGATAACAGATTCACGATATCCTTCTTCTTCTTTACAAAATGTGACCATAAAGTCTTTGACATAATCTTGTATATGGCTACAACCAAAAATATCTTTTTTTTTTCTTTTCACCCTTAAAAGTGAGAGAGAAAAGAACCCTTTACAAGTGAAAAATATCCCTTTTATCATTCCACCCTTATCCAAGTACAACTACTTTTAAATTTTCTCTTTTACCTAGTTTTCACTTTATAATATTTTGCCCACCTTTTCCTTTTCCTACGGGCACTTTTTATAAAGTGTGATAACAAATTTCCCCCTTTTATAATATTAATTATTTCCCCTTTACATTGCAACTTAGAGCTTACATAATGAGGGAAATAATTACTTTTACCAAAATAACTTACTTGATGCACTTTAATATATTTAAAGCATAATGAGGGAAATAATTATTTTTACCAAAATAGCTTACTTGATGCACTTTAATATATTTAAAAGTGCAGTAATGACTTTCATGCTATGATTTTAATTATTCATAAATGAATTAATTTAAATCCCTTTTATGACTTTTAATTAAATTAATAGATTCAAAAAAAGTAATATAATTTAATATTAGGATTATTCACATGCAATATCTCTTCTCTTGTGAGTGTAGGCAATTTTTTCAATAGGCTTAATTTTAAGGGTGGTGAAAAATCGGTAACAACATGATGCAATTAGCAAATTTAAGAGTTGGATGTTGCACTCTTGTTAAAAGATGTAATGGGCCCTATTGGAGCTATTATAGAAACCATAGGGTGATTGGTTGAGACATCTTTGTCGCAAAAGTGTATCTCTTTGCAAATTATGCTCTTTGCTACTGGAGCATTTGTGGAATTTTGTAAAGAGCGGATATGGATCTTTGTGTTACCTAAAGCATTTGGGAGTTTCTCTAGTGTACCACAGATATGAAATGTAGGCCTATAGTTGTCACAAGCCATGAGGATAGCATTTGCATTATCATAGATACCTTGTTTGTGAATTTTTTTTATCACCAGATGATATCTTTTTTAAAACGAATGCATTGGATGCCTTTAAATACAAGGTCATAGAACCAAAATTGCACAAATTTGCATTTAGTTAGCCCATAGTAAGAAATGAATGGGCAAGAGTCTACAAAAAATTGAATTTGAATTTTTAATTTGAGAGGGTCAAGTATATGACTGTGAGGTGACCATACGACATGGGAAAGACCTAGAACACAACAACAATCATATTAGGGTAGATAATTGGTACATAGGGATATCTACACATATAGGTGTGATCAATCTATAGGTAAGATGATATTGGGATAAGTGTGTAAGTGGATAGATGAATGGTATAGAGGAAGGGATGTGATTTAGCATAAAATTACACCATTTGTCAATATGTAAACATATTAAGGAGCACTATTCAAAATAAACACAAAATTAAATGAGAAATGACATGAATATACAAATTTCACCATTTTTAAACCTTTTTTTCTAAACTTGACCTAATTTATAAAAATACCTTCCATTTTTTATAATAATTATAGATTATTTCTTAAATTTTAAAAAAACTCCTCATTCCTTGTCATTGAAATTTTCTTGTTTCATCTCCTCGTCTTGTCCTTAAATATTCCCATCTACCACAAGATAGCAGTGCATGGATTGTGGAAGTGGACATTCCTTGTTTAACATTATGCGTAGGTTAGGGATGAGATCTTGTGTTAGTTGCCATACTAAAGAAATATAAACTTTCCATGTATTGTATTCTAGGCCAATCCAATTAGCATGCATACACATAAGTATAATTAACCTAGACTAATTTAATGATTAATAATATGTGGGCTAATGAATTCTAAGACAATAAATGCTAAATATGGAAATTAGGTGTAATAAATAATGGTACTTAACTCTCTGACTAAAGAATGAGCAAAGTTTGATGTTGGCATTGAAATATGTATGTCTTGTGATCTACTATAGAATGTCTTTGTTTGTGTTTTTCCTCAAGATCAAAAAATCAAGTTGGCACTAGATGGAGGGTTAAGTTTGCAAATATGGGTTAGATTTGCACTTGTGGAAGTGTCATGCACCTACATAAATGTTCTAGCAACTTGCACAACTCTACTTTCTATTTTACCTAATTTGACTTGGCTTCCTCTATCTTTTCTTGGTGCAGGAGCACCAAGGGCTCGGAGCCCATGTATATACTGCACATTTTTGGTGTGATGTTGTGAAATTTTCTTATAATTGCATTTTGGCATGATGTGGTGAATTTTCTAATAAGCCTTAGCGGGAAGAAGTGTTTGCTTATCCAAAGTGGGTCATCGGTGTGAGCCTTGGCATCGGGCTGAGGAAATAATCGTGAGCCGACAGTGTATCATCTCACCGATCGGGGTGATAAACATCGAGTCTCACCGATGTGGAGTTGGCCGAAGACATCGGCGTGAGTATAAGTATCACGCTGAGGATTTGATCGTAGGCTGACGGTTGAAGGTCTTACCGATGTGTGATGTCCATCGACATGAGGGTGGTCATCGGCGGAGCTTGTGGTTGTGTCTCCGACAGCTATCTGTCACCCCGATGGAAGTTGGTGAGGCATTGGCATCGGCATGAGATACTTGGTCGGTCTGAGATTTGGGTGTCTATCCGATGGTTGTCTGTTATTCCGATGAAGGCATGTTGTCTTTGGTATTGGTGGGACGTGGAACCGTCAGAGTGAAAGATGGAAGGTTGGCCGATGGTTTGAGTTGTGCCGATGGGGATAGACTGGGGTCATCAGCGGAAAAAGTGCCGACAATAGTCTTACCGTGTCATCAGACATATAAACTGGAAATCCTCCAACACCGGATGCATGTGGGACTAAAGGTCCTCATGAATATGCGAACGGTTTGGTAGTTTTGTAACGGTTGGAAAAGAGTGATGCCAGTTGGAATGAACGGTCGTTTGCATGAGAATCGATGAGATTGCAAAAGCAATTTGGGAATTGATGGGAGTCTACAGATCACACAGGCCATCGGGAAGAGATGACACATCGGTGGAAGGACTTCGGGACAGACCGATAGTTGTTTGTCACACCGATAGCACAGAACTGAACCGACAGTTAGAATACCAACCGGTATGGAAGTTGAACCGTCCTGTAACGGACATGAGCAAATACATAAGATGTAGCATTCTTTCTGTAGAGGAGTTTAGCAGAAGAAGAATCGAAGAAGTGAATTTTGGTGTGTGAAGCATTTTGATGTAATCAGAATTTTTGAATAAAAATAAAGTACAGCAGTTCGATCATCTGTGTATTTTCTTTTCTATTTTTAGTTTACCATTCTGAAGTAGATTAGTCTTTTTGTTTCTGCAATTTTGTTTTCTTTTGCAAACCATGACTCTGTTTTGATGACGCCTCAAGTTCCACTATACAGTATGGAGGTCATCAAGCAGAGCCATGATTTTTGTTTGTTTTTCTTTTGTGGGGTGGTCGGATTGCCAGCTAAAGGCAATGCATGCTTGTTCTAAGCGAGCTCAGTGAGGAGTCCGGCTAGTTAAACAAGTAGGAAAATAGATTTGCAGGGGTGGAAAAATAGAGAGAAGGAAAGTGAGCACCAAGCAGTCCAGACCCTTGAACAGAGTGAGAAGGGTGGGCAACGGGCTCAGAAAGTTATGTGCCATTGAGGCAGTATCTTGGAAGCAGTGAGGACAAGGTATGTGTCCCACACCAAGTAGAAAAGTAGAGTTTTCCATCTCTGCAAAGAGTATGTCTTTTAGCACTTTGAATTGGTAGGAAGGCTAGTGTTGTCAGACAGTCTTGTACACCTACAGGATGCAGAGCAGGCAGCCTAGAGTCCTCCCTATCAAATTGGTATCAGAGCAGTAAGATTTGGGTTATTCCTAGATAGGAATAGAAGAGTTGTATGTCATCACCAAGTTCAAGTGAGTCTGTTAGTTCATCCAAGAAAATGGTGACTAATGCAAAGTTAGCAAAGAAAGTTGCAGATCAAGAGGAGGAGAATAGACTCCTACAAGAAAGACTAGCAGAAATGGAGAGTAAGCTAGGCTTAATGTTGCAAAAGACTAAAGAAGTCAGCCAGAGAGTTAAATATTCTGAGGATAAGGGAAAAGGTGTATCTGTAGAAGATGAAGAGCCCACACCTGATCCTAAGTTGGAAGAAGAACCATTCTTGAAAGCTTTGAAAGTAATGAGTGGTAAAACATTGGAAGGAGTACCACTTTTCAGTGGGAAAATGGACCCAGATTTGGTCATGGAGTGGATAGAAGGACTTGAAAATCACTTTGAATGTGATGGTGTAAGCGAGGCACATAAATTAAAGGTGGCCAAATCCAGACTCAGGGGAGCTGCCTTAACCTGGTGGAAATTTGTGCAAACTGAAAGAGCAAAAGAAGATAAGAAGCCCATAGCTACTTGGAAGGGAATGGTAGCTAAAATCAAATAAGCATATATGCTAGAAGATTATGAAATACAGCTGCACAGGAAGAGACAGAATCTGAGACAAAAGGAATTAGATGTCAGTGCATACACTGAAGAATTCCAAAAGCTATGCTTAAGGTCCAAAGTAATGGAGGATGAAAGCATAAAGATAGCAAGCTACCTTAACGGTCTGAAGTGGAATATACAAGAAGAAATCAATTTGTTATATCCTACAATAGTGCAAAAATGCTATCAGCTGGCACTAAAAGTGGAGGAAAAGAATAAGAGGAAACAAGACTCAAATAGCAGAGGAAGAGGAAGAGGCAGAGATAACAGAGGACACAGAGGAGGTTTTGGTGGAAGGAATGCTGACAATAGATCCCAAGCAGAATCCAAACTCACAGAGCAGAGTGGGGAATGAAGTGGTAGAGGAAACCACAGAGGAAGAGGATCTAACAGAGGAAGGTCAGGAGGATCAAGCAGAGGATCCTATTTCACCAACATGAAGTGTTACAACTGTGGCAATCTTGGCCATCCGGCATATAGGTGTCTAGAAAAGACCACATCCTCTTCTCAAGGAGGTGATAAGAGGAATCACTATGTCCAAGACAATGCATCTAGCAGCTAGTTACCTGAGGTCAATCTAAACTCAGAA
The DNA here is from genome assembly GCA_027924645.1 of Cunninghamia lanceolata. Classification (NCBI taxonomy): domain Eukaryota; kingdom Viridiplantae; phylum Streptophyta; class Pinopsida; order Cupressales; family Cupressaceae; genus Cunninghamia; species Cunninghamia lanceolata. The sequence goes on along the minus strand of BSBN01000288.1, from coordinate 13,831,017 downwards.
GATGGAGAGAACCTAATGATAAGGAGAACCTTGATGAAGGAACCAGTAAAGTCTGAACCAAGCCAGAGGAGAGCACTATTTAGAATCAAGTGCAAGATTTTGAATAAGGTATGTAAAATTATCATAGACTCAGGATCTACTGATAATATTATTTCTGATGAAGCAGTTAGGAAACTGAATTTGAAAAGAATTACTCATGCAAACTCATATAGAGTCACATGGTTGAATAAGGGGCAACATGTGGTAGTAAATGAACAAAGTTGGGTAGAGTTTAGTATAGGTGGCTATAAGGATAAGGTATTATGTGATATACTACCCATGGATGCATGCCATCTCTTATTGGGCAGACCATGGCAGTATGACCGAAAAGCAGTACATGATGGTGAGAAGAATGCCTATTCTTTTCAGAAGGATGTTGTCACCTATAAAATTCAGTCATTGGAAGATGAAGATGCAGTTCAGACAAAGAGTCCTAATATTTTGGTTGTGAGTGGAAAAGAGTTTCTGAATACTCTTAAGGAGGATGGTATTGGTTATGCCATCATAGTAAAACCAAAAGAAGGACAGCAGGATAAGAAGACAGAGATTCCCAAAGAAATGCAGCCTATACTGGAGAAGTATAAAGGCATAATTAGTGATGGTACACCAGCTACATTGCCTCCACAAAGAGCAATAAGCCATCAGATAGACCTGATTCCAGGGGCATCTTTGCCAAACAAGGCACCTTACAAGATGACTCCAGATCAGCAAAAGAGATTTCCAGGCAAGTGCAGGAGTTGCTAGATCAAGGATTGATCAGGAAGAGTATTAGTCCTTGTGCTGTGCCCATAGTATTGGCACCCAAGAAAGGAGGATCATGGAGATTATGCACAGATGCCAGAGCCATAAACAAGATAACTATAAGGTATAGATTCCCAATTCCCAGAATTGAAGATCTCATGGACTGTATTGGAAAAGCAAAGTATTTCACCAAGATAGACCTGAAGAGTGGTTACCACCAAATAAGAATCAAGGAAGGAGACAAGTGGAAGATAGCCTTCAAGACCACAGAAGGACTGTATGAGTGGCTTGTTATGCCATTTGGTCTGTCAAATGCACCCAGTACCTTTATGAGACTCATGAATGAAGTCCTAAAGGATTACATTGGTAAATTTGTTGTTGTTTTTCTAGATGATATTCTAATTTTTAGTCAGACCAAGGAAGAACATCTAGAACATGTAAATACTGTTTTGCAAAAATTACATGATGAACAACTAACCATAAATCTGGAGAAGTGTGAATTCATGAAGCAGGAATTGGTATACCTTGGTTTTGTGGTGTCCCAGGGAGAGTTGAAGATGGACAAGTCCAAAGTAGAAGCCATATTGAGCTGGCCTACTCCCAGAGCAGCCACAGAGGTGAGAAGTTTTCATGGCTTAGACCAGTTTTACAGAAAGTTTATTAGAAATTTCAGTGGAATATGTTCACCCATGTTGGATACAATTAAGGGTGGAATGAAAGCAAAATTCAGATGGACACCAGCTGCAGATAGAAGTTTTGAAAGGTTGAAGAAAGAGGTAGCAACACAACCTATTTTGTTGTTGCCTAGTTTTGATAAGCTATTTACTATTGAATGTGATGCAAGTAATATAGCTGTAGGAGCAGTGCTAAATCAGGAAAACAGACCTGTAGCCTTTTTCAGTGAGAGGCTGAATGAAGCAAAGAGTAAGTACTCTTCGAATGACTTAGAGTTGTATGCTCTAGTCCAAGCATTGAGGAAGTGGAGACATTATCTCCTGCCTAAAAAATTTGTTGTCTACACAGATAACCAAGCTCTGAGTTGTCTAAACTCACAGGATAAGTTAAGCAGCAGGCATATCAAATGGATGGAGTACCTGCAATCTTATACCTTTACAATTAAGCATAAGAAGGGGCAGCTAAACAGAGTTGCAGATGCTTTGAGCAGAAGATTACTCACAGTGCAGGAAGTGCAATTGAAGAGCATTGGAATTGAAGATTTCAAGAATCTTTACCAAGATGATGAAGATTTTGCTGAGGCATACAAGGTATGTCAAGATTTTGAGAATCACTTTCACAGTGAATTTGCAGATTTCACCTTACAGTAGGGATTGCTATTCAAAGGTGGACAATTATGTGTGCCAAGAGGATCTATGAGAGAAAATCTCATATAGGAGAAGCACAATGGTAGTTTGAGTGGCCATTTTGGTCCGAATAAGACACTGGAACTAGTCCAAAGGTTCTATTATTGGCCAAGGATGCACAGAGACATCAGAAGGTATGTAGAGCAGTGTATCGTATGTCAGAAGGCCAAGGGAACCACTTCAAATGCAGGACTGTACCAACCCTTACCCATTCCTTCCAGACCATGGGAATGTGTAAGTATGGATTTTGTAGTTGGTTTGCCTAAGACTAAGACTGGTTATGACAGCATATATGTTGTTGTGGACAGGTTTAGCAAGATGAGTCATTTCATTCCCTGCAAAGTGACTCATGATGCCAGTCATATAGCACACTTGTTTTTCAGAGAAGTGATCAGAATTCATGGACTTCCAGCAAGTATTGTGTCTGACAGAGATGCTAAATTCATGGGGCATTTCTGGAAAACATTGTGGCAGAGATTGGGGACAAATTTGTCATTTAGTTCAGCATATCACCCACAGATAGATGGTCAGACAGAGGTGGTAAATAGGACATTGGGCAACCTGTTAAGGTGTATAACCAAAGAATATGGACAGAGTTGGGATCTTGTCATTCATCAGGCAGAATTTGCCTATAATGACAGTGTGAATAGGACTACTGGTAAGAGTCCATTCGAAATAGTCTATGGAATGCATCCCAGAGGTATATGTGAGCTTAGAAATATGGGAAACATGGAGAATAGAAGTGGACATGTAGAGGATTTTGCACAATCCATGAAAGAAGTGCATGAGCAGGTGAAGAAAACCTTGACAGAGAACACACATAAGATCAAAGACAGAGTAGATGCCCACAGAAGGGATATTTAGTTTGAGGTTGGTGATCTGGTTATGGTGCACTTGAACAAAGCCAGAATGTAAAAAGGAATACCAACCAAACTATAGATGAGGAGAATTGGTCCTTGCAGAATCCTGAACAAGTATGGTAATAATACATATAGAATTGAATTACCAGAAGATTTGGCAATCTCACCAGTGTTTAATGTCCAAGACCTGGTGCAATACAGGGGTCCTCAGTCAGCAGCAAATGGATCCATTTCAAAGAAGGGACAGATAGCAATAGATGTGACTTTGCCATTACAACCCAAACTACAGGCAGAACGAATACTGGATTCCAGAGTACAGAAGCAAACCCGACATGGCATCTACATGGAGCATTTGGTCAAATGGAAGCAGTTGCCTGAAGCAGAAGCTACCTAGGTTGCAGAGTCAGAATTCAAAAAGAGGGGCATTGATTTTGCCTCATTGTCACCGGAGGTGACTTGACTTCTTCCGCACAGGGGGAGTATGGTGCAGGAGCACCAAGGGCTCGGAGCCCATGTATATACTGCACATTTTTGGTGTGATGTTGTGAAATTTTCTTATAATTGCATTTTGGCGTGATGTGGTGAATTGTCTAATAAGCCTTGGCGGGAAGAAGTGTTTGCTTATCCAAAGTGGGTCATCGGTGTGAGCCTTGGCATCGGGCTGAGGAAATAATCGTGAGCTGACAGTGTATCATCTCACCGATCGGGGTGATAAACATCGAGTCTCACCGATGTGGAGTTGGCCGAAGACATCAGCGTGAGTATAAGTATCGGGCTGAGGATTTGATCGTAGGCTGACGGTTGAAGGTCTTACCGATGTGTGATGTCCATCGGCATGAGGGTGGTCATCGGCGGAGCCTGTGGTTGTGTCTCTGACAGCTATCTGTCACCCCGATGGAAGTTGGTGAGGCATTGGCGTCGACATGAGATACTTGGTCGGTCTGAGATTTGGGTGTCTATCCGATGGTTGTCTGTTATTTCGATGAAGGCATGTTGTCTTTGGTATTGGTGGGACGTGGAACCGTCGGAGTGAAAGATGGAAGGTTGGCTGATGGTTTGAGTTGTGCCGATGGGGATAGACTAGGGTCGTCGGCGGCAAAAGTGCCGACAATAGTCTTACCGTGTCATCAGACATATAAACTAGAAATCCTCCAATGCCGGATGCATGTGGGACTAAAGGTCCTCACGAATATGCGAACGGTTTGGTAGTTTTGTAATGGTTGGAAAAGAGTGATGCCAGTTGGAATGAATGGTCATTTGCATGAGAATCGATGAGATTGCAAAAGCAATTTGGGAATCGATGGGAGTCTATAGATCACACAGGCCATCGGGAAGAGATGACACATCAGTGGAAGGACTTCGGGATAGATCGATAGTTGTTTGTCACACCGATAGCACAGAACTGAACCGACAGTTGGAATACCAACCGGTATGGAAGTTGAACCGTCCTGTAACGGACATGAGCAAATACATAAGATGTAGCATTCTTTCTGTAGAGGAGTTCAGCAGAAGAAGAATCAAAGAAGTGAATTTTGGTGTGTGAAGCATTTTGATGTAATCAGAATTTTTGAATAAAAATAAAGTACAGCAATTTGATCATCTGTATATTTTCTTTTCTGTTTTCAGTTTACCATTCTGAAGTAGATTAGTCTTTCTGTTTCTGCAATTTTGTTTTCTTTTGCAAACCATGACTCTATTTTGATGACTCCTCAAGTTCCACTATACAGTATGGAGGTCATCAAGCAGAGCCATGATTTTTGTTTGTTTTTCTTTTGTGGGGTGGTCGGATTGCCGGCTAGAGGCAATGCATGCTTGTTCTAGGCGAGCTCAGTGAGGAGTCCGGCTAGTTAAACAAGTAGGAAAATAGAATTGCAGGGGTGGAAAAATAGAGAGAAGGAAAGTGAGCACCAAGCAGTCCAGACCCTTGAACAGAGTGAGAAGGGTGGGCAACGGGCTCAGAAAGTTATGTGCCATTGAGGCAGTATCTTGGAAGCAGTGAGGACAAGGTATGTGTCCCACACCAAGTAGAAAAGTAGAGTTTTCCATCTCTGCAAAGAGTATGTCTTTTAGCACTTTGAATTGGTAGGAAGGCTAGTGTTGTTAGACAGTCTTGTACACCTACAGGATGTAGAGCAGGCAGCCTAGAGTCCTCCCTATCATTTCTTCACTTGGAAGAATTGTTGTTGTGTTGCAAGGGAATATGTTCTCCTAGGTCAACACATTGAAATGTATGTAAAATGACTGAAGATAGCACTCTTCAGTCATACATATGCTCCTATGACAATCATGCAAATTTAGGTTCCTTTTATTTCACTAATTAAAATATTGTAATGCAAATGATATGTAAATGAATACCAGATGATTTGAGGCCCAAGCTTAGAATCCTAATGGACAACTCTTTAGATGAGAATCTAGATAAGTTATGGCATATGCGGAAGCTATTAAATTAACAAAATTATGTAAAATAGAGACAAAGAAATATATAACTAAAGAAAGAATGTATTTTTACTTATCTATCTATTCTATACATGGCATACCCTTGAGAAAGGTGTATAACTACTATCTATCTATTTATTTGTTGTGACTATCTTGATTGCTTATTGGTGTCTCAACTATGTTATAGAGATATGTATATATAGTTTACAATAATTCATGTCATGGAAACTAAATGTTGTTGAGAAGTTGATCCATCCCCTTGAGAAGTGGAATTGTTTTCTTGATTGGATTTTTATCTTGTAATAGTTGTGGAGTGCAACTAATTGCTAGCATGTTCTTGATGAACTAGGAGATACTTGACATACTGCAAACCTTGTAGCTGTAACTTGGCTACCACATTAACTGTTATGTTTATAAATTGCATAATGTTTCTCAAGATAATGTGTTAGCAAACAAACTTGCCATTGTAATTCCTTGTAAAAATTACCATGAATCACCTAATGGGCAGCAAAGTGTGTTTGTAATAGTTGGAGAAATTGCCACGGAGAGGGCATTTTTTCTCTATGTTTGAAAGGGACAACTCCTTTTATATGATTGCGGTTTTTATGGTATTAGGTACTTTTAACCAGAAAGTACAAAAGGGAAGAAAAGGAAAAATAATAGAAAGTGAACAAAGAAACTCAAAGGACAAGAGAAGAGTATGTAAAATCGAACAAGTAAAAAATTCAATTTTACATACAACATTAATGAAAGAGGGAAAATGAAAAGCTTGCAACCATAACACATGTTAGGTCTCAAAAATGTAGGTTGCTAATCCTAAGAGAATGCCAGGCTCTATGCTTAGATTCGCAACATTTTTGAACTAACACGATGGAATCAACCTTTAGGCTTTGATGATTCCCTGCACTTTAGGTTCTGCTACACCTAGGCGGGTGAACCTTGGGAATTAAAGCAGACTAAATGTAAATGTATTGACTAATTAAATGGATCTACCTATAGTGGCAAATGGTGTAGGATAGATGAAAGCTTGCTAATGAATTCTATATCTAATATCTGATGAATGGTTGGTAGAAATTGTATAAGAAATATCAAGGTGAATTCTATGACCGTGCTTAACTAAATAAAGGGTTTTAAGTGATGAATTGAAATGAGACCAGTGCCTTGTTGGGTAAACAGAGTCAAATGGAAGACTAAGACTAGTGGCTTATAGTTGGCAGTAACTCTAACTATTTGGCACAATACTTTAGTTTATAACTTGTATAAACGTACAAAGAAATGACTGACAAACTCTTCTTAATAATCCAACCAATATAATCAAATATCTTGTAATTCACCAGAAGGTAATTTAATCCTTTCTTGAAGGAACCAATTGAATGAAATATGCAAGAATAACAAATAATATTAACTTGGAGACAGAATGGCAATCCTAATTATATGGTTCTTCTTAGTAATCCAAACTAACACTTCTAGGTTACTGTGATTGATCAGAAGGATTTTAATTCCTCTAATGGGAACCAATTTATTCAATCACACAGATACAACAAGTGTGCATTGACAAATTAACTATATACTTGATATATTAATTTGAATAACAAGGAAATACTGAAATGGAGACAACCACACAATTGAATAATCTTAACAAATAATTGATGCTAGAATAGAACCACAGAATCAGAGAACTTCAATTTACTTCTTCAATAATAAATTTGCAACATGGTCTTTGAGAAACATTGTAAACTCTATCTATTATATTCTACTGCTAATGATTCTGTGGATGATCTTTTTCTTTTCTGCCTTCGTTCCCTTATATATGTGTGAAGGAGACAAACTTCAGGCCTTAACCAGTGTGTCCATTCATAATTACACCCTTTCAGGTAACTAATGCATAATAATTAGGAAACAAGTGATAGACAAAGGCAAATACAATGCTCATGTTCTGGGCTTTGTTAATCTTCATAGAGGGGCCCGTGACTGCTGGCCTAGAAAGATCTTTCCTCCAATATTGCAGTAACTAATAAAATGTGCTTTGCCTATTCTCATTGCTAAAAGCAATACATCAATCTATATATTGTAAAATATCAAGAAAATTTCATTCTTGCTTTCCCCGACCCTCTTCATATTGCTCTGGCAAAGAACAAATTCATCTCAAAGATACGATAAATATATATGTATCAGAAATTCCTTCGTAGCAACTTTTGTATATATGTATATACATTCGGGACATACATACAAATGCAGACTCCATCGGGTCTATAAAACAAACTGGAATTAATTACATATCTGGTCATGTATACTCTTGCCTTGTATATTGAATTCATGCCTCTTAATATAGAGCCCCAGATCTCACATAAAGTTCTCAGAATTTAAACTTTCTAATCGGGTCCGGACTTGTATGTATTCGTTTGTATCACCTTTTGTATATTGTATCCATACATTTTCTTATACAAGCGCGGATTTTATTGGGTTTATGAAACAAATTGAAATTATCTTTGGATCCACCTTTGTATGCATTTATGTTTGTTTTACTCTTTGCATATTGTATACATATATCCCCCAGCTGCATTTTCCTTTTTGTATATTGGATACATACATACAAATGTACAAACTCAAACCTCACCTGAAGTTCATAAAGCCTTAACTTTCCAATCACGTCCGGTTTTGTATATCAGATACATGCAATTATGTGTACACCGATACATACACATAACTTTTTGCTTCCGTCTTCTAAGCTCCATTGAATTATTGTTTCAGGTCCGCGCTTGTATATTTAGGATTTGTATATTGAATACATGCATCGCAATATACAATTGCGGGTTTCAAACATCATGAAGTATACCTATGAAAATCATTGGTTCTAAATTGGTATTCATGTGTTTAATATATTTGTATGTCTTATACAAATGCATTTGTATATTCGTTTGTGGTGGGGCCCATACATGCATTTGCTTGTTTTGTATTTCGAATGCTTTTATGCATTTGTGTCTTCTTTCCTCCGTATCTTATATACATGCATTTGATATACAACCATGGACATCAAGTAAAGTTCTTCAAATTTAATTTGCCAATCTGGTCTGAACTTGCATATGTATATTAAATACATTCGTTCAGGTATACAAGATACAAATATAACTGTTCACTTTTCGCCTTCTATATTCAATTGAATCTTCTTTTTCGGGTCTGCTCGTGAGTATGTAATGTATACAAGTGGTAGGTTCGCAGAATTATACACCAGTTTTGAATTCCTTTTGACATCCGCCAATGTATATTGGATTTGTATATGATATACATGTGTTGCGATATACATATACAAACGTGGATTTTAACCATTATAAAACACATCATCGAAAGGTTGTTGGGTACGTATCATCTTGTAGAGTATTTACCGATAGTAATATCTTATACCGATCGGTGTGACTGATAACTTTCTCTTTGACTGAAGGCCATCGGTATGATTTTCTCCATCGGTGATTCTTGAAATCTTCTCGCCGATCCTTATTCTCATGTCGATAGCTATTTTAGATAGTTTCTCATGGATTGGTATGACAATAATGAGGTCTTGCCGATATTAGGAAATTTGAACCTTCTTATTGTTATGATTTTGGGCCTAATATTTTATGATTTGGTTGGATACGAATGAGTAAGAATACAAGAAAATTTTAAATTTTCCTGTCCCAATAGTGGCTCTGCCTGGGATGTATACTCCTTGTGAGTATAACAAGAATTCAGATCTTTTGGGGAGTAGACCATATGTTTTTATTTATTTTGGGATGGAGGTGATAATGATGGGGGATTGGGATGATCCTAAACTACTGTACATGGAAAAGATTTTTTTTTTTTAAACATTCATAGGACTATCCATGTACTGGCAAGTCCTGATCTCTTTTGATTTCCCTAGACTACTGTGCATGGAATAAAAGTATTATGAGAATTATTCGAGAGTCATCCATGCACTGGCAACACTCAATCCTCTTTGTGCATGATTATGAAAAGAAAGGCTTCAGATATTGCCCATGCACAGGCAATTCCTACTCTTCTCCGAACATGTTTTGCAAATAGTAAGAATCATCACCTCCTCTGCCAGTTATAACAAAAGGACCTAACCATAAAGCTTCAAACTTTCCATGATTTCCTTTGTCCTGGCACCTAGCATTCCACATTAGCACTAAGTCATTCATCTCAAATTTCCTATCTTTGGCCTTTTTGTCAAATAGGTAATTCACTTGTGATTGCAACTTAATATTCTTCCTTTGGGCTAGTCTCCTTGTTTCATCAAGTTCTGCAAGATGTTCTAATCTTTCCTCCATTGGTTCAGGAATGTTTAAATCTTCCTGAAGAATAAATTTATAAACTAGCATGAGATTTTCTAATGGTATTCTCGCTTGTGTTCCATATACTAGTTCAAAAGGAGATCTCCCAATTGCTCTTTTTATAGTAATTCTATCATCCCATACATCCATTCTTAACTTTGAATCCCATGCTTTCTTGTTTCCCTCCAACATTCTTTTTATGATTTTCAGAAGGCTTTTGTTGCTGGAATCTGCTTGTCCGTTTGCTTGTGGATGATATGGGGCAGCATAGGACACAGTGATGCCATGTGTACTACAGAAAATTTTGAATTTATCAGACCTAAAACACATTCCATTGTCTGTGATTAACCCTACTGGAGTGCCAAATCTAAATATAATATTTTCCATCAAAAAATTAATCACCACCCTGCTTGTTGCTTGCTTGGTTGGGATTGCTTCCACCCACTTTGTGAAGTAATCTGTCGCCACTAAAATCCATTTGTGTCCACCACTTGACTTCTCCGCAATTTCTCCTATGAAGTCAATACCCCACTGATAGAATGGAGCCTCCACCTACATGGGTTTCAAGGGCAATGCTCCTTGATATTTCAACTTTCTTGAGAACTTCTAACATGCTTCACATTTCCTAGTGTAATGATATGAATCATTAAAAACTTTAGGCCAATAGTATCCGGCCCTCAGGATCTTGTGGGCTGTTGTCTTTGTTGAAAAATGACCTCACACATGCCTTCATGTAGCTCTTTCATAATATGTTTTGATTGATGGTCATCTAGGCATAATAGTAGAATTCCATCCCCATTCTTCCAGTAAAGATCTCCATTAATAAATACATATTTTGAGGCTTGTAATTTAAGTGTCCTTCTTTTGTTATCATCATACCCCTTAGGACATTTCATGTGCTTTAGATAATATATGATGTCAGTATACCATGGAGTATTCTCAATGCTAGAACTTGTATTATCAACATCATTAGCACTACATAATTGAGAAGCCTCGAGATTACTTTCAGCCATTAATTTAGCAAGACCTTGTCCTCTCACTAATTTCGTGATCTGGATTTCAATATTAAACTCCTAAATTCTATTGATCCATCTGCATCTTCTATCTGTGACTTCGGTTTGGACCAATACATCTTTTACTGCAGCATTAGGCACATATGCTATGATTTCAGCTCCCACCAAGTATGGTCTAAAAGTTTTAACTACCTTCACTAATGCATATGCCTGTTTCTCAATAATGTCATATTTCAACTCTGCATTTTGAAGAGATTTGCTGAAAAATGAGATGGGTTGTTCATGTCCCTCATTATTTTTCTGCAATAATACTGCTACAACAGTATGATAAGAGGCAAATGAAAATAGTTGGAATGGTTTACTGAAATCAGGGGATGTCAAGACAGGAGCTTCTTTGATTGCTCTCTTAATAGTGGTGAATGCTTCTATTGTTTCAGTTGTCCACTTTACTTCTGAGTTTTTCTTCAACATCCTTGATATGGGACTAACTATTTCTGCAAAATTTGATATAAATCTCCTGACAAAGTTAATTTGGCCAAAAAATGACTATATGGATTTCACATTTTTAGGAATAGGAACTTGGTCAATTGCTTTTACTCTCTCAAGATCTATTTTCACTCCATCTTTTGAGACTATGTGGCCAAGCAACTTTCCCTCTGTCACTGCAAAATGACTTTTCTTAGGATTCAATAAAATCCCATATCCTAGGGCTTTGATAAATATTTGTTCCAAATGTGCACAATGATCTTCAACCCTTTTTGAATATGCTGTCATATCATCCCGATATACTATCATGATTTTGTTAATCAATTCAGCAAATGCCACATCCATTGCTCTTTGGAATGTTGCTTCGGCATTGGTGAGTCCAAATGGCATCCTTAAATACACATATGTTCCCCATGGAGTGGTGAATGCAGTTTTAAATTGTTCTGACTCTTTGACCTTCACCTGATTATATCCTGAGAAGCCATCCATCATTGATAACAGTTCACATCTGGTAACCTTTTGTAATATTGCTTCCATATTAGGGAGGGGATAGTTGTCTTTTAGGGAAGATTTGATTAAGTTCCTGAAGTCCACACATAATCTAATATCACCGTTCTTTTTCCTGACAGGCACCAAATTAGAAACCCAAGAAGAATGCCTGATGGGTTTATTGATAGCTCCATCTCTTAATTTTGTAAGCTCTTCAAGCATCTTAGGAGCTAATGTAGGATTGATAGGCCTCTATTTTTGCCTGAACAGTTTAGCATTTGGTTTTAGTGGTATTTCATGGTGAAACAGATCTTCTCTATATGCTTTTAAATCATCATATGACCAAGCAAACACGTGTCTATACTTCCTAAGTAAGTTGATGATTCTACTCCTAATTTTTGGGTTAAGAGTTTTTCCAATATACACATTCTTTGGGGCTGCTTGTTTCCCCAAATTAATCTCTTCAAGGTCATTCTGCACCACTGGTGTGTCTTTCATTTTAAATCTATCATGTCCATCAAATGCCTTTTCCAATGCTACAAGTTCCTTAGGTATTTTATTTGTTTTCAACTGAACTATTTCTCAACCAAAAAGGGTTTCCTTCCCATCATATTCTTCTACAAATGCATTAAAATCAATCTCTTGATTTTCATAATGATCAGCACAATGCATGAAGTTGATTATATCAGCATCATTGTCAAATACTTGCCAATTATGTACATTATCTAGGATAGCGGGTCTGGTTTTGAACTCAACTTCTGTAATACCTCCCAATGTGACATCATCCCTTTTTAATGCGATATTTGCTAGGAAATCTACCATAATGTTCTTTGACCTATCAATCTAGTTGATTGAAAAGGCATCAAATAACTCAATATCATCCCAGACTGCGTTTCTATACTATCTCAACCTCTTGTTTTTTGAAAGGTATTTCTCTCTCACTTGAGAAGTGACTAGTTTAGAATCACCATATACAGCTAACTTTTTTATCTTATGCTTGGTGGCTATGTTCAAACCAATGAGCAAAGCTTCATACTCTGCTACATTGTTTGTGCATTCAAATGTTAATAGAAAAGAGTATTTGAAAGTTTTACCTCCTAGTGAAATAAATACTACTCCGGCCCCATTTCCTATTTTGTTGCATGCACCATTGAAGTACATCTTCCACACATCATTTTCTTCTTTTTTAAACTCAATATGTATTGGATTAGTGTTTTGTAATTCTAGCTGATTTTTCTTAACCTTGAAGGCTCCCAAATCTATATCACAAAAGAAATTTATTTGATGTTGATCCAAGCGTTCTATAATATTCTCATATCTTGGCTCTCTACATAGCTTGATCTCTTTACCTTCCACTGGTATTGTAGCATATGATAAGTCCAATTGGACATTCCCTCCTGCCATTGCAGCCCATTGTCTTGATAGAAGCATTCCATAATATGGTGGGATGTCAACAATAGTAATATCAATGTTATAAGTTGCTTCAGGGTGTGAGGCAAGCTTTATCTATACATCCCTCATAATACCAACGACTGGGATGGATCTATTATCCATTGCATAACACCTACCAAATGTAGTGTCAACCCACATTTCTAGTTCCTTCATAACTACTATTGGCATGATGTTCATGGCAACACCTGAATCAATCATGTAGTTCCTTACTATTATGTTTTTGATCAATAATGTAGTGTAGAAAGGATCCACCTATGAGGGATTATTTGTCAATGTATCTCCCAGGTATACCTCAGGCATTTGGAATGTTTCTTGATGAACATTGTTTGTTCTATCTTCAGATCCTTTATGTTTTTGACTTGGTATATCTGAAATCAATTTAACTACTATATTCTTGTATTTGTCTATCTTCATCATTTCTAAAAGTGGAACTGATATTTTTACCTAAGAAATTACATGAGCAATGTCAAATGAATGGGCCACAGTCTGATCATTCTTTTCTGTCTTTATATTTTCCTTTTCTTGATTTTGTGATTTTTCTTTTGTTTTATTTTTATCAGCCTTTTCTGGTTCTTTGAATGATGACATTGCATTATTCTTTTTGTAATTCTGATTTTTTATAAAGACACTCCCAGGTGTTCCTTGTTCAACATTCACTATCCTGTTCCTTAAGTTATAGGCATTTTTAGCTTGAGCTATTGTAGCTATTGTAAGAGCTTCTCTTTCATTTTTAATGGGCTTTCTCCATTGATCATATGGCTGATTGTTATAATCGGTAGGTTCCTCATAACCATCCTCCTGATCTGAGAAAACTTCTTGTTCTCCCATATTGATATGATGTCTCTGGTTTCCCACATCATATTCATATCCCTCTTCCTCTGTAGAAGAGTAGTCTTCAGTCGGCACATATGGTGTATCTTGCATCATGTTTATAGTGTGATTGTCTCTGTTATAATTGTATAACATCTCTTCTTGTTGTATTGTTTTAGCCACCTCACAATACTCAGGTGAATGTGGTAAATTACACAACAGACACCAAGGTTTATCTTCTACCATATGTGTCATATTTCTTTTTAGAGGGTCAGGGGTATCCTTGCCATAATGTTGCTTTATGCTGTTATCAATGGGTCTCCCATCTTTCCAATTTGTATTATACGACATATCATGCAACCTGGTCCTTTCATGCCTATGCTGACCTTCTTGTTTAGTCTGTTGAACGTTTGGGTTCTAAGTATTTCTAGGGTTATCCCTCTTGCTAACCATACCTGTAGCTTTCCTATTGTTCTCAATAGTTAATGCTACTTTATGTGCTTCAGCCAAGGTCGTAGGGCACCGATTTCTAAGCTTGTACCCTATCTTGGGATCAAATGCTTTCATATAAATGCTCAATGTTGCTGGATCAGATAGTTTGGATCCGTGTGGTACCTTATTGTGTAATTTGAAAAATTTTAGATTGAAGTCATACACAGATTCATTTTGGTATTTTTGGATACTTATCAATTCATGTAATGCAAACTTAGGGGCATACTGATTACCATACTTCTCCTTAAATTGATTATGGAAATCAATTATTGAACTGATTGAGGCATCAGGTAAGCTGTTGAACTAGTCTCTTGCATCTTCAGTCAGCGACATCATGAATAACCTCATTATAATATCTTCCTAGTCCATACCAATATCTTGTACGAAAGCATTGAAGCTTCTGATGTGATCTTCAACTGATATTGCATTGTTCCCAGTAAACTTGGGAACTATATTTCTCCAATTACAATCCATAGGATATGGATACAACTGGTACCCAGTCAAATCAAATTGGCTACATATGTTTGCGAGGTTTTGAGGTGGAAAATTCATGGGTGGTGGATTAGGATAGTAATTATATCCACCTGGAGGCTGATGATAGACATATTGCTGTTGTGGGTTTATGTAGGGATTTATGTAAGGATTTGGCGGTCTATAATATTGTTGGCCAGGGGGTGGATAAGGATTAGCCATATGTTGAGATGTATTATGTATGGGAGGTGGTCTAGGGTTTTAGGGAATGGTATTTTGATGACTTCCAGATGCTTGTGAATTTGAAACACCTCCTGTATTTTGGTGTATATTTTGCTGTGGATTCCTTGAAGTGTTTCCCCTATGTGGAGGTATTTTGGGGGGGTTGTTTTAGCCCTACTCTTTGTCTGTTGAATCTCTTGTTGCAACAACCTCTTAGTTTCCTCTATCTTAATCATTTCAAGTTCCTCCTGGAGCCTAAGCAGATCCTGTTGTGCTTGATTCATACCTCCTGAAGTCTTTGGGCTTTCATTTATTTCTTGAGTTGAGAATCCATGTTTTACCCCTTCTCCCTGATGTAATGACATCTTGAAATCATATTCAGCTTGTCTTTGATCGATTTCCCTCATGGCCTATGCTTCATACTCAAGCTGCTCTTGAGGATCAGGTCTGTATTTTGCCAATATATCATCAGTTATTCCGTTGAGATTCTCATTTGATTCATGCAGAGGTGTAAACTTATTGTGAATTGCAATAGTTTGCTCAACATTATCTTCTTGAGCCTCGTGGTTATTATTCTGGTGAGAATAGTTTGATGTTCCATTTCTTTTGGAACTATTTCTAATTGGTGGAGATGATCGCAATTTCTTGCCTTCCATCTTGGATCTTCTACCATCCATTTGGTATCAATTTTCTATTATAACAGTCACTAGAGTCGCCACCTATTTTGTAAATAGGAAAAAGTTTATAATTTATCTTTCTGGATTCTTCTTACCAGCAGAGTTACCAAATTAAAGTTTCTAAAATGACTCTATAAAAGGAATGGTTTGTTACTAAGGTCTTTTATTTATATCCCCAGTAGAGTTGCCAATTTATTAGGTCTCAAAAATGCAGGTTTCTAATCCTAAGAGAATGCCAGGCGTTATGCTTAGATTCACAACGTTTTTGAAATAACGCGACAGAATCAACCTTTAGGGTTTGATGATTCCCTGCACTTTAGGTCCTGCTACACCTAGGCGGGTGAACCTTGGGAATTAAAGCAGACTAAATGTAAATGTATTGACTAATTAAATGGATCTACCTACAGTGGCAAATGGTGTAGGATAGATGAAAGCTTGCTAGTGAATTCTATATCTAATAGCTGATGAATGGTTGGTAGAAATTGTATAAGCAATATCAAGGTGAATTCTATGACCGTGCTTAACTACATAAAGGGTTTTAAGTGATGAATTGAAATGAGACCAGTGCCTTGTTGGGTAAACAGAGTCAAATGGAAGACTAAGACTAGTGGCTTATAGTTAGCAATAACTCTAACTGTTTGGCACAATACTTTAGTTTATAACTTGTATAAACGTGTAAAGAAATGACTGACAAACTCTTCTTAATAATCCAACCAATATAATCAGATATCTTGTAATTCACCAGAAGGTAATTTAATCCTTTCTTGAAGGAACCAATTGAATGAAATATGCAAGAATAATAGATAATATTAACTTGGAGACAGAATGGCAATCCTAATTATATGGTTCTTCTTAGTTATCCAAACTAACACTTCCAGGTTATTGTGATTGATCAGAAGGATTTTAATTCCTCTAATGGAAACCAATTTATTCAATCACACAGATACAACAAGTGTGCATTGACAAATTAACTATATACTTGATATATTAATTTGAATAACAAGGAAATACTGAAATAGAGACAACCACACAATTAAATAATCTTAACAAACAATTGATGCCAGAATAGAACCACAAAATCAGAGAACTTCAATTTACTTCTTCAATAATAAACTTGCAACATGGTCTTTGAGAAACATTGTAAACTCTATCTATTATATTCTACTGCTGATGATTCTGTGGATGATCTTTTTCTTTTCTGCCTTCGTTCCCTTATATATGTGTGAAGGAGACAAACTTCAGGCCTTAAACAATGTGTCCATTCATAATTACACCCTTTCAGGTAACTAATGCATAATAATTAAGAAACAAGCGATAGAAAAGGCAAATGCAATGCTCGTGTTCTGGGCTTTGTTAATCTTCATAGAGGGGCCCGTGAATGCTGGCCTGGCAAGATCTTTCCTCCAATATTGCAGTAACTAATAAAATGTGCTTTGCCTATTCTCATTGCTGAAAGCAATACATCGATCTATATATTGCAAAATATCAAGAAAATTTCATTCTTGCTTTCCCTGACCCTCTTCATATTGCTCTGGCAAAGAACAAATTCATCTCAGAGATACGATAAATATATATGTATCAGAAATTCCTTTGTATCAACTTTTGTATATACATTCAGGACATACATACAAATGCGGACTCCATCGGGTCTATAAAACAAACTGGAATTAATTACATATCTGGTCATGTATACTCTTGCCTTGTATATCAAATTCATGCCTCTTAATATACAGCCCCAGATCTCACATAAAGTTCTCAAAATTTAAACTTTCTAATCAGGTCCGGACTTGTATGTATTCGTTTGTATCACCTTTTGTATATTGTATCCATACATTTTCTTATACAAGCGCGGATTTTATTGGGTTTATGAAACAAATTGAAATTATCTTTGGATCCACCTTTGTATGCATTTATGTTTGTTTTACTCTTCACATATTGTATACATATATCCCGCAACTGCATTTTCCTTTTTGTATATTGGATACATACATACAAATGTACAAATTCGAACCTCACCTGAAGTTCATAAAGCCTTAACTTTCCAATCACATCCGGTTTTGTATATCAGATACATGCAATTATGTGTACACCGATACATACACATATAACTTTTTGCTTCCATCTTCTAAGCTCCATTGAATTATTGTTTCAGGTCCGCACTTGTATATTTAGGATTTGTATATTGAATACATGCATCACGATATACAATCGTAGGTTTCAAACATCATGAAGTATACCTATGAAAATCATTGGTTCCGAATTGGTATTCGTGTGTTTAATATATCTGTATGTCTTATACAAATGCATTTGTATATCCGTTTGTGGTGGGGCCCATACATGTGTTTGCCTGTTTTGTATTTTGAATGCTTTATGCATTTGTGTCTTCTTTCCTCCGTATCTTATATACATACATTTGATATACAACCACGGACATCAAGTAAAGTTCTTCAAATTTAATTTTCCAATCTGGTCCAAACTTGCATATGTATATTAAATACATTCATTCATGTATACAAGATACAAATATAATTGTTCACTTTTCACCTTCTATATTCAATTGAATCTTCTTTTCGGGTCCGCTCATGAGTATGCAATGTATACAAGTGGTAGGTTCACGAAATTATACACCAGTTTTGAATTCCTTTTGACATCCGCCAATGTATATTGGATTTGTATATGTATACATGTGTTGAGATATACATATACAAACGTGGATTTCGACCATTATAAAACACATCATCAAAAGGTTCTCAGGTCCGTATCGTCTTGTAGAGTATTTGCCGATAGTAATATCTTATATCGATCGGCGTGACTGATAACTTTCTCTCTGACTAAAGGCCATTGGTATGATTTTCTCCATCGGTGATTCTTGAAATCTTCTCGCCAATCCTTATTCTCATGTCGATAGCTATTTTAGCTAGTTTCTCATGGATCGGTATGACAATAATGAGGTCTTGCCGATATTAGGAAATTTGAACCTTCTTATTGTTATGATTTTGGGCCTAATATTTTATGATTTAGTTGGATACGGATGAGTAAGAATACAAGAAAAATTATAAATTTTCCTGTCCCAACAACACACAAGGAAAAAGAAAGAATGAACTACAAATTGAACATAAGAATAACCTACAACTCATGAAGAACAGGGTGAATAGATAACAGATTAACGATATCCTTCTTCTTCTTTACAAAATCTGAGCATAAAGTCTCTGACATAATCTTGTATATGGCTACAACCAAAAATATCTTCTTTTTTTTTTTCACCCTTAAAAGTGAGAGAAAAGAACCCTTTACAAGTGAAAAATATCCCTTTTATAATTCCACCCTTATCCAAGTACAACTACTTTTTTATTTTCTCTTTTACCCGGTTTTCACTTTATAATATTTTGTCCACCTTTTCCTTTTCCTACGGGCACTTTTTATAAAGTGTGATAATAACTTTCTCCCTTTTATAATATTAATTATTTCCCCTTTACATTGCAACTTAGAGCTTACATAATGAGGGAAATAATTGTTTTTACCAAAATAACTTACTTGATGCACTTTAATATATCTAAAACATAATGAGGGAAATAATTATTTTTACCAAAATAGCTTACTTGATGCACTTTAATATACTTATAGATTATTCTTTTGTGAGTGCAGGGAATGTTTTTTCAATAGGCTTGATTTTAAGGGTGGTGAAAAATTAGTGACAACATGATGCAATTAGCAAATTTAAGAGTTGGATGTTGCAGGATTGCTAAAAGATTGAATGGACCCTATTAGAGCTATTATAGAAACCACAGGGTGATTGGTTGAGGTATCTTTGTCGCAGAAGTGTATCTCTTTGGAAATTATGCTCTTTACTACTGAAGCATGTTTGACATTTGGTAAAGAGTGGATACGGATCTTTGTGTTACCTAAAGCATTTGGGAGTTGCTCTAGTGTACCACAGATCTGAAATGTAGGCCTATAGTTGTCATAAGCCATGAGCATGGTATCTGCATTATCGTAGGTACCTTGTTTGTGAATCTTCTTTGATCACCACATGATGTCTTTTTTAAAACGAATGCATTGAATGTCTTTAATTGCAAGGACAACAACAAAATTGTACAAATTTGCATTTAGTTAGCCCTTGGCAAGAAATGAATGGGCAAGAGTTAACTAAACTTTGAATTTGAATTTTGAATTTTAGAGAGTCAAGTCTATGACTGCGAGGTTGACCATACGACTATGGGAATGACCTAGGACACAACACCAACCATATTAGGGTAGCTAATTGGTACATAGGGATATCTGCACATATAGGTGTGATCAATCTACAACTAAGATGGACTTATATTGGGATATGGGTACATATGGGTGAGGTAAGGGATCAGTGTGTAAGTGGATTGATGAATGGTATAGAGGAAGGGATGCGACTTAGCCCAAAATTACACCATTTGTCATTATGTAAACATATCATGAAGCACTCCTCAAAATAAACACAAAAATGACATGAATATACAAATTTCACCATTTTAAAACTTTTTTTCTAAACTTGACCTAATTTATGAAAAAACTCCTCCTCATTGAAATTTCGTTGTTTCTCTCCTCGTCTTGTTCTTAAATATTCCCATCAACCACAAAATAGCAGCAGTGCATGGATTGTGGGAGTGGACATTCCTCGTTTAACAGTTATGCGTAGGTAATAGGTAATATCTAGCGAAAAAGGTTTTTACCTTCGCCAGAGGCCAAACAAGACAAGAGCAATAAATGATTCGGACACATTTCCAATAAAGGCCTTGAAAAAAGAAGAAACTCTGACATACGCGTAAATACAATCACGTGGCTGCCCATCTCTTGTCTGTGAATGTGGTGAAACTCTGTACAGACGTAATAAACGTAGACTTTAATACTCTGATACTTTTCTGTCAGATGACGACGTCACGTATTTATTTTGGAATTCGAGCACTACAACTACAAATACAAATACGTATAAAACTCAGTTGACTTCTCTCTCTCTCGAACCTTCTTTTCTTCCCTTCCCGCCTGCCACCAATTGCCTGCTCAAATATTCTCAGATTTTAATTTTTTATAGTGTCGTTTCGTTTGCTTTACAAGTCTACTTTTTGAATGATTTCCTCGAGATATGAAAAGAGTTTACAAACACCCACAACTTTAATTTCAAACAATGTAAACAAGCAAATATATATTTTTTATGATTATGACGTTGTTTTAGGTCTTTAAAAAATTGCAAGGCTAATATAAGACAAGACTTTAGTCGATTTTATTGCGCGACCCCAAATATTGGAACTTGTGTTAATATAATCACGGGAGAAGGTACGCCAGCATGGTTGTAAGCAAGCAAAGCCCTATTTATAGAAGAAAATTTCTAGAAGACGACGACCATGATTGCAGCTTAATATATTTATTCTTCGCTCCTCCTTTCGGTGGTCTTTTTCCCTAGATGATTACGACTCATGTCTAACTATATTTATATTTATATTCCGCCATCAACCTCTCACTTCACTCTCTTTTTCAGATTTATCATCGTCTATACCTTTTTCTCCCTCTTCCCATTCTTTTGTTTTTCGTAACTTGCACAAGCCCACTTGTCACTAATATATGGTTCCTAGTCTATTTCTAATGCTGAAAATTGCATAACCATGCCTTTTCCCATGTGTTTTGGACCCCTCTTTGATTAGAGAGTTTTATATTTAATATTAATAAAATATATAATGAAAATAGAAATAGCTTTTGGTGGTAATAATTGAGTAAAGATATAATATGTTTCATGATTGATCTTTTGTGATAGATATTTATGATGTCAATTTTCATTCTTCGTTAGTTATATCTTATGATGTTCCTCTTTTTCTATTTCTTGATATTCTTGTTCGTATGGCTTAGGCATCTCCATGTATTACATTTTATACTAAACTATGATTTTTCTAAGAACACACCTACTTTTCATAATTTAACTACCCCACAATGCTATCATATGATTGGACATATATATTAGAAAATCGCTAAGGGATATGATTTATTTAATAAAATTCCAAACTACTTTTTTGACATGAGAATTGCATCACAACTAGTGAACAACACACACTAACACACTTTAGTGTTTTAACACAAATGGTAACAACCACATACAAAGATCAACATATGTGAAAGAACATGTAAATTACTTTGAAATGTCCCAAGGTTGCGGGCAAGATATTAACGGTAAATTACAACACACACATGGTACCATTGCATGCTTACACCCTAGAGTTTCCACAACGCAATACGATGATGCTAAATAGAGTACCAATTCAATGCTCAAGCATGACTGCATGGACAAAAGACTTACTTGGTTGCATGACAACAACCCCACAACGACCATGCGAGGAGGTAGAGTTCTCTCTAGCTTTGACATTAGGGTTCAAGACCACAACCTCCATCATTTGCATTTAGTAAGAATAGGATCAGAGCGATACATCATCCCATCCCTTCAACCAATAAAGCATAACACACATTCACAAAGAAGAGATAGTGACATCCCAACCTTTAGTCAACACCACCCAACCAATTGAAACCCTTAGGCCCACCCCTATATACTAAGATGCCACTGATTGGATAGTTCAAAAACATTCACACCAAAACATGGTTGAACACACACACCAACCAAAACACATATCATACAAATACACCAAACAAGTAAACATGAGGGTTTTACCAACACCATATCAATGTATAAGCATTAGATACACTACACCAATTGAATAACAAATATGATGAATAAGAAGGAAGAGCCACTAGGACTAGAACAATGGTGTGTCCCCACAATGGCCTCCAAACCATCTAGATATGAGGGGTGTACCCTCCTATCTACTATAGGTGACCCTCATTGACTTTCAACAACCACAAGAGATCATGATCAATCCATATACAATTGTTCCATGCCTTTATAAATATAATCAATTTCATTTTCATTAATCTTATAAATGTTTTTACCCCATTTAGTTTAATCTCTTCTTTTAATTCTCTCTCTTGGGTTCTCATCCCAGGGTTATATAGGCCAGATGAAGGCATAGAAAATAAGGTTGAAAACCTTAACACTCATTGTAGTGTATAAAAATTGAAAATCTAATGCAATCTAACTAGAATACAATTCTATATAATTACATCTTTAAGACCTAACCAACTACTAGGAAGATTATACTATTGTTGTTCAACCCAAAAGAGCAGTTTAACTCAACTAGATCTGATTGGGTTCTTTTCCTAGAAACTCAACGATTTTAATAGGAAATAACTATAGAAGTGAATATAAAAATGATGATTTCCAAAATTCTAGAAATGATTTTAACAAGACAATAATAGAATAGGAAATAGAGGAAAGAGAGGAACCTGGCACCAAAGCAGGGAAGCCTTGGCCTCGGACGTTAGCGCATGGCAAGGATGTCACCGCACGACGCTATCATCCCAATAGCAGCAAAACAAAAAAAGGCCATACTACACAGCTCTAGAGAAATTTGTAACACCACCAGATGTGCACAAGGAGATGAAATAACTTCCCATAAATGAAATTTAACTAAAATATATGCAAATGAGAAACAAGGGAATAAAGAGCAAACTCTCGTGCATTTGATCTCTTACCGTAACCTGCACAATACACAAACTAGAAAAACTTGCTGGGTTATTTTAGGGATTTGCCTCAGTCAAACACCTATTTTGGTTTTCCAACCTCCACAAAATAATAAATGGAATAAAAGATAAAATCTTGAGTGTGTGCTCTTATCCTAAGTGCATCTAGGATTTAAGAGCATTAGCAACAAAATAAATCTATAAGTATTGCCCTGGTCTTATGGGAAATACCCTAGTGTGTGTAAAATTAAGCAGGTGGTGGTCTACACCACAAATATTTGTCAAAACATAAGCAATGTATTTCAAAACAATGTAACAAGAACCTCAAAGTAATATTACTTCTTGCTAAAAGAACAATATTACCCAATTCGCAAGATCATAAAGGAGGCTATGAACTCCTTGAAGGTTGAACAGCTGCAAATGAATGGCTTCGAAAACCCTTAGAAGTTAACATCCAAGTCCAAGAGTGGAGAGCTTGTGACACCAATGAACATCTACAACACGAAGGTCTTTCCAGCAATCCAAGAGGGTTGTATCTCTTTGAGAATCTACTTGAAAACCCTTGTAGGCGAGAGAGAAGTCCAATAATCTTTTCACAAACCAGAGAGAGATCAAAAGCCAAGAGAGCTTCTTTTTTTCTCAAAATTGCTCTTTTGCATGCCAAAAGGGAATCTCCAGGGGTCAAGTATGCTACAGGGACCATTCTACTGTCACGTGAGCATTACCTTTGATGGGATTCCAAAAATGAGTGGGAGAAGCAATGTTTAAAATTTTGGAATATTCTAGATGCTAACGCGGTGCGAAGACATCCAAGTGTAGCGCCTACATCCAAAGAATATTCATCCAAACTTTGCACTTGTATTCATAAAATTATAATAAATAATTTTTTAAAATGAATTTTGGCAAATATGAGTGATGATGGAAAAAATAGGCTAAGGATTTTGGTTGAATGACCCTAGAAACAAGATATGGGCATGGGCACTAAAGCAAGCAAAAACTTATCGTGAATTCACGAGGGTACATAATTTTCTATGCTACATTTTGCCCCCACTTTAGCGAGTTGATGACACTAGGTGATAAGCTATGCTAAAGTAAAAAAATGAAATGCTAAATAAAAATAAGAGTGTAAAGGATACCCAAAAGGATACTATAGAGGATGCAGGAATTCTCCAGGCAGAAGAACGATTCCCCTGACCTGAGAATCTGTAAAACCACAGTGTTAGGTACCACAAACCTACAAAATCACTTTGTTAGAAAATGTATAATCCTGCAAGGTTAAAATTGTGTTAGTTCAAAAAATACTAAGATAATTATGAAGAGAAGAAAGGATAACCTAAAACAAAAATAATACTAGATAGATGCCCCCATGTTTATGTTGGCTTACTAAAATAACAAGACATAAACAAGGAAAAGAATCCACCACACCAAAAATTTTCATAAGTTTTGAAAATGTGCTTTGTGGGGTTATTTAATAAAACAATATCGAAGTGAAACTTGTATGGTGAGAAAGCAGGCGGAACTAGGAATCCAATGCAATGAACGATGTGAAAATCCAAGTTCATAGGCCCAAGTTATGAAGGTTTGAATGAAAAGTGCTTCAAAAAACTTAAATTTTTTCTATAAATAGAAAAAAGTCTTATTTTGTTACTATTCATTTGAATTGACCTTTTATAGAGTTTTCAAGCCCCTAAGTGAGTTTCATGGAGAGCCGAAATGCCACAGAGATAGCCTATCGAGCACCACAACTAGACACACTGAGGCAACACGTGGCATAGGGGATCACTATGCACAAGGTAAGAGAAATTTTCTCCTATCGTAAATTTTTTTCTTATTTTTCAGGCTGGGAAATTTTTCACGGAGCACTAACATCTGGCTAGGGTGCTCACGTCCTCCATGCACACAAGCATCCTTCAAACACGCTGGCATCCTAAAAGGGCACTAGTGTCCAAAAGAGGCGTCAGTGTCTTGAAAGACCTAGAACAATAATTTTTTTAAATTTTTTTTAAAATTGTAGAAGTTGAAGAATTTTGATAAAAGATTGACAAAGTCATTGTTTGATGATCGCAGTACTCTGACTATGTGGGAGCATACTAGTGACTCATATTACAACTTGTTGAGGTACCAACAGACCACACTATCACTAGAGGATGTGGCATTATTGCGAGCTATTGGATTATGGTGGGTGTACATGATGCCAGCAATGCAGTTTCATGATCACATGTTGATGGCATTGATGGAGAGGTGGGAAACAGACACCTCTACTTTCCATCTTCTGATGGGAGAGATGATGGTCACACTAGAGGACATGTACCAGATTCTACGGTTGTTAGTGCAAGGGTGATTTGTATCCATAGTGGAGGAGAGAATAGCTAGCTATGTAGTAGAGGGGTAGATGTATGCTCTCAGGTTCCCCATCCCTAGGGATCCCTCAGGGAACATACATTTGCAATGGTTGGTACATGGAGGAGATGAGATCCCACTAGTCCGTCGCATTTTGATTGTTGTTATCACCATTCATGTTTCTCCTAATGGATGAGGCAGGTAGTTCTATGGTGGCCTCATGTACACAATCAGGTGATGGAGGGACATAGGACTGTATTTGCGTGGGGTTGCAGCATACTCGTGCACCTGTACCACGATCTAGGATGGTATGTCCATTATGAGAGTGGGAGCACCTGTAACACAAATGCGCTTGAGTTATTCCATCATGAAGATACAACTTCCTGGAAGTAAGAAGGAGCTCAAATCTTACTTTGGTAAGATTAATTTTGTTAGAAAATTTATCACTGGCTTTGTAGAAATTGTCAGACTCTTGAATACCATGCTCAAGAAGGACACAAAAATTGAGTGGACACCTGAGGCTAGAGCAGCTTTTGAAGATATAAAAAAAGCCATATCTAATGCTTCAGTTCTGATCAGTCTAGATTATACTAAGGACTTTTACATTTACTCATTTGCTTCAGAGCATACATCTGCAGTAGTGTTGACACAGAGAAATGAGGAAAAAGAGGAAAATCCTATATCCTTCATGAGCTGTCCTTTCAGAGATACAAAACTCAGATACATGGACGTTGAAAGACAGGCACTTGCTCTGGTTCGAGCAGTTAAGAAATTTAGGCATTATATCTTAAGAAGTAAAGTGATTGTTGTAGTACCTGATGCAGCAGTGAAGATGCTTTTAATGCAAAGCGAACCAGGTGAGAAGAAAGCTAAATGGATCACTGTCCTCCAAGAGTATGATATGGATATTACACCCATGAAATTAGTAAGAGGATAGGCATTGAGCCATATGATATCAGAGATTGATCCTAATATCATGAGCCAACAATATGTTATCAATGCAAAGGATGATGGAGAATGGTACTCAGACATCAGACACATCCTGATTACTAGAAGATGTCCTTCAAGATTGCAGGCCTCACAGAGGAGAGCCTTAAAGATAAGGTCATAGAAATACATGATAAAAGGAGGAGTCCTTTTCAAGAAAAACTATGAGGGGATATACCTTAGATGCTTAGAAAGACAAGAAGCAGATAAGGTGCTATTAGAATTACATGACAAGTTTGGAACTGCACATGGATCATCCTTGGCTACCACTCATGCTATCCTCAAGGCAGGGTATTACTGGCCCATGATTTTTAAAGATACTGCTAAACACATCAAATGTTGTTATGTGTCAGGTTGCTGCAAACAGAGAAAGAAATGCAGTTCAACCTTTGTAGCCAATGATGGAGATGCGCCCATTTGCTCAATGGGGAATGGACTTCATAGGACCTATCAATCCTCCATCATCTTCAGGCCACAGGTATGTTCTGACTATTACTGATTACTGTACCAGGTGGACTGAAGCTGTCAGCAATAAGACATGTAATGCTGAGAATGTCATCAGGTTTTTGGAAAGCAATATAGTAACCAGGTATGGAGTTCCCTACGCTTTGGTATGTGATAATGGGCCTGCCTTTGTTTCAACAAGGTTATCAAGTTGGGCTTTTGACTATGGGATCATCTTGAAATTCTATTCAAATTACTATCCCCAAGGGAATGGATTAGTAGAATCCATAAATAAAAATTTATTAAACATCATAAAAAAGTTGATAGAAAAGAACCCAAGGGAATGGAACACCCTATTGAAATATGCCTTGTGGGTAGATAGAACCAGGAATAAGGCTGCATTAGGAAATTCTCCTTTTCACTTAGTATATGGGGTGGATCCTATCCTCCCTATTAACTTAAAGATTCCTACACTGCAGTTTACACAAGAGTACCTAGGCATAGATAATAAACAAGAAGTCAGGTTGCTTCAGTTGATGCACCTAGAAGAAAAGAGAAGAAAAGCAATTGACCAATTTGCTAAACATCAGGCTGTTGTCAAGCGCTGGTTTGACAAAAGAGCCAGAATTAAGGCTTTCAGAATCTCAGATTTAGTCCTGATGTGGGACAAAGCACATGAAAGGAAAGAAGATCATGGTAAGTTTGATAAACTTT
Source organism: Cunninghamia lanceolata (assembly GCA_027924645.1). NCBI lineage: Eukaryota > Viridiplantae > Streptophyta > Pinopsida > Cupressales > Cupressaceae > Cunninghamia > Cunninghamia lanceolata. Next base: position 13,803,086 of record BSBN01000288.1, on the reverse strand, counting down.
GGATATGTCCCTTTCAAATTTCGAAAATTTTAGGAGACAACACCTACAGGCTTAAGACCTTAATAGGTGAGAATGTTCCATTACCAGTTAATGGACAGTTTCTTAAAGATTATTTCCAAGCCCGAGTTAGTGTCATGAAAGTCATGTGTATCATAGTGTACATATTTGTATAGTTGTTTGTACAGTCTATGTGTTTTGTTTGCTTTGTTGTTTTCCTGTGTTGGGATCTTTATTTTGATTTAGAGTATGCAGGAGTAGACTAACAACCACTGAAAATAATAAAAATTTTAGATCATTCAAGTTAATTATTTGAAATTTATGCATAACTTGTTGTGAAATTTATGCATAACTTGTTGTGACTGTCATGAATGTAGAAATTTGTTTGACTTGTAAAATTTTGTATTCAATAACTGTGGGTTGAGTATTCAAGGAAGTTTCTCACAATGACACACCTAAAATCCTTGGGTTTGTTGAACCTACCAGTGTAGATATTAGGTGAAAAATTAGAGGTCACCCTTGCTACCATTACAATTCTCAGCTTAATTTTAGCAAGTGATCACTCCGTGCATCATAAAGTTACAACTGTAATCTCTTATGAAGTTTCTATCAAAATATAAAATAAATAAAATAAAAATTGATTTTATTGAAAATCCAGATTAAGTCATCTAAGTAACTCTATCGAGGCTATAGACGCTTGCTGGCAGTGGGGCTCTACTTAGGAGAATTGTAACGATAACCTTGTCGGGGCTATGGACGCCTGCTGGCAGCAAGGCTCTATCCGGTTGGCTATGAGGGAATGACATCAACTAGGTAGTCTAATATCAGTCACTAGTTTGTTCAACTAATGTTCAAGATGAGGATGATTAATCATGTGCACCCACTTAAATTGAAGGGAAAATTCATGTACCTTATTGAATACATTGAGTCTCAAGTTAAATAATGATTTGCAAAAAAGATAGTTGGAAGTTATGAATTTATTTCATATAGTTTCCTTTAATGGTTTAATTTGATTGTTTTGTTTGGTTGCTAGTTGTTGTGTAGTTACACAACACGCCCCATTTTACTCCTTAGCAAAATGAGGGCCCCTGCTGTGGCTGGTTTTTTTGCTTGTGTGTGTGTGGGTCTGCTTGGTGGTAAAGGGAAAAGGAAGTGAAAAGTATAAACCTTGTTGAAAATAAAGAAAAAATAGCATTAAGTAGTAGGGTTGAATATGGGTGAATTCCTTGTCAAAAATGAACAAGGGTTGCTTTTTGAACCATCTTAAAATTCCCTATATTTTGCAAGTTATGTGTGTTTTTTGGTAAATGCATTGTGGTATGGGTTTGTATGTTTGTATATACAAGTCTCTCATATACAAAGTGGTTTGTATGTTGTGTCATTGTATGATGCATATGCAAAGTTCCTTGTATATCAGGTCATTGTATGGTCGCATAAGGAAGTCATCGGGTTTACATACATTGTTTTACTTGTATGCATTTGCTAACGTTTTATCTTCACATACAAAGGTGACATACAACGATATATACATTGGCCGGAACTAAAATTATTATGAAACAAGGTTAAGTCCTTGTATATTTCACATTGTATGTATGTATTGGTACATACATTGTGGTATATACAATGCGGTATGCATAGCCGCAACCGAAATAATTATGAAATAATGAAAAGTCATATGTTTCGATACATACATTGTGAGATGCATACAAGGTGGAATTTAGAGAAGGTTAAAATTTGGTTAACGCAATGTATCATACCTTAATGTACATTGAAAGATGCATTGCACTTTATACATGTCGTGGAGCCCACAGGGTTATAAGTCGTGGTTTATAAAGGGTTGGAATCCGAATGGACATGCAAGGGTCTTTGTATGCATCTATGCTTGTATCTAAAGATTCGATACAAGTGTCATGTGCGTCGGGCAGAGATATGTGGTTGGAATGAGTTTGTTTAGTCTTGCCGACCAAGTGAGTTACACCGATGGAGCCAGGATACAGAGACCGGATGCGAAAAGAAATTAAATATAGGAAACTCTTTGTATATTTGAGCCCTTGTATGTTTACGATGTACAAGCCGATATACAAAGAAATTATATGTATCGGAGGAGATAAAGGTAAAGAGAGGGTTTGCATGGGATTGCTTGTATATCCGATATACAAGAGTGATATATAATCGAAATATACAAGCTGGATTCGAAATGAAAGTTAAAAATAGAAAACTCTTTGTATATTAGAATGCTTGTATGTTTATTGCAAAAGGTTAAGTTCTAGAGTAAAAAGTTAATTTTAAATCCCATTTTATTAACTTACGTTTGTTGGCAGGTACGCAGGTATTGGTTTGGAAGCCGTCATGGTTAAGAAGATAAAGTTTGGAAACAGTCATCAGCCATTGACAGAACAATAAAAGACTTGGCCGACGATGGTTGTCTCATAGAAGACAAAGTAAAGTGAAGTCTCATTGGGCATCGGCAGAAGAAGAAAAGACTGGGCCGATGGAAGTAGGTCTTGCTGAAGGTAAAGTGTAGTTAAGATGTCGAGGTGAGTTTGGATTCGGGGAAACTTAAGGGAGTTTTTCTGAGAGTGATTGTCTTGCCCACTGTGAAGAAGAAATTTTTGGAGAAGAAGATAAAGACTAGGAACCTGAGGAAGGAATGAGGATGCAACACAAAGAGAATATATACATAAGGCATTCAAAAGATAATGAATCACCCAGATGGTTGCCAGCTGGCAACCTGTGCCACGAAGGAAACTGTTGAGTGAGTTAAAGGAGGAATATATACCGTTGATCTTAATTGACAAATCCTGACTGTAGGTCATTTGTAACCGCTCCCTCACCTTAGTCTATAAAAGGTGCAGGGGTGCCATAATTTGAATATTCAGAAGCTTAATTGAAATTTGATTGCTGAAACATCATGACTTATTTCAAAGTTATTGTAAACATACATGTTTTGCATACTAAATGAAAGAGAAGACAATTTGATTACAAATCATCATAAATCCTGAGTAATCTATGTTTGAAATCTTGATACATGCTTTGATTTGCTGCATCCCTTGGAGTGCTTATCAGTCTACATGTGTTGTTTTCATTCCTTATCCTTTGAAGTTAGCATCATCTGTATCTAGCTGTGGAACATCCTGGTGAAAATATGGTTTGATTTCTTCTCCTAATGATTGTATCTGGTATGTATGTGGTTCAATAGCTAAAGATTCACCAAAATTTGAGGTATTCTTTTTAATTTTCTTTGAATTTCATAACAATTCACCATCATAATTGCAAATAATAGATAATCAGAAGCAAATAAACATGAAATATGCTGACATCTCGTAGACAATTGGAAATACATAGCATATTCTGAGTTAAAAGCATGTTAAATTGATAAATATCATGCAAAGACCTAAGTATAGACACATTATTTGAGTAAATATACTGTGTAGAATAACCTCTTTGTGTAGCACATTTACAGGAAACAGAATCTACTGATCATTCAAACAAACGTAAGGCCCCTTGAAATGGAAAACAACAACACACATCAACCACTGATTAACGTCAGTAGATTATGAACTAATCAACGGAGACTTGGGATCATGAATTCTTTGAATTCATCATATCTTTCAAGATAAATAAAGGTTGTTGTGTAACTTTTATTTCATGTTTTCTTATGAGTAACATCATGATCAACAATACTTTATGATTGCCGAATGTTCCCACAAACACACACTTTTTAATCTAAGCAATGCATGAAAACAAAGAAGCCAAGGCTACACAAATGGGTTTGAGTCTGAGTATAGCCATAGGGCTTATACTACAGGCATCTCAAAACTGAGTGTAATAACAAGGTGAGACAACCAAAACAAACAAAGTGCATGGAGCAGATGTATTGTTATGATTTGTTAGCAAGGCTAAGACAACATCAAAATATCACATGGAGTGATTCTACTAGCCAAGCATCAGATATATATATCAACCCCATCTTCATATATAGACTAGGTCCATTTTTGCTTTACTTGTTGAAGGGACACGCGGTCCATATTAGTATATGTTTGTTTTTCGTCATCCACCGAATAGATAGAACCACTAAAAGAAGGTAAACAATAAAATGAGAGAGGAGAACAAGTGTCTTAGGAACAGTCACGTAGGAGGATGCCCCCAGGTCATCAACCGCAACGCTATGCGCGTAAGACACAACACACAACAATGAAAATAGAGGAGAAGCAAGATAGAAGAATAGAAGAATATTCACAACAGAGGCAATCTCCTAGTATCCTTGACCTTACAAGAGTATCAATGGTCATCCAAGGATACCTAAACAACACATATATCACAACACAGGGGGATCACAACATAGAGAGAAGGGTTAGAAATACTTACTTGATACAATCTAATGTTAGGAACATACATATCTAGGAGAGGCCACCCTTGAGAGCAACTATAATAGTTGCTACAATGAGTGTGGCTTAAAGAGGGAGAAATACTTACCTGTTTCAATGGGATATTTCCTAGTAAACAATTATTGTCTATCAACCTAGGATATCTTGCATGTTGATTTGGTCTTGTTGATATTGCATTAACATAAGTTTAGGATGATGAGAGGCTTTGGTGGGCTTCAAAGAGTGGTATCCAATACCGGCTGTGTAGTTAATTCTTGTTGAAATGCATCGGACAACTGAGAGGGGGGTGAATTAATTGTCCCAAAAACTCAAACACTTCTGCACTTCAACATTAATTACTTATCCGCACTTATTATGATTAAACAAAGAATGCATGAAATTAAAAACTTAAACACAGATGCAACATTAAACACAAGAGACACCAGATTTTTACGTGGAAAACCCCAAGGTGGGGAAAAACCATGGAGAGGATTAGCTCTCAAAATATATTGTAATATTTTAAACATGATGTTCAAGCTTGGTCATTCCACTGGCCTAGAACATACTGGCTCACTGCCATGAAGTACAACTAGGTCTAGCAGGCTCACTACCTCAACCCTAAGCCTAGAAAGATTACAATAAGGGATGTTAAACCCTACTGGAGGCTCACTGCCAAAATCACCATCTTCTTCATGTCTGAGATTAATACATTGAAATACAATAGTTCCTCTGCTCTGCTCTTCCCTGCTCTGCCTTATCTTCTCGTCCTTTTCCTTATCTTCCCATTTTCACACAAGGACATCTTTTCTAGAACTCAATTACAAGTATTTATACACTTCATCAACCTTAGAATGATCATCAAGGTTGGCATTACATTTATCAACCATTGGAAGAATATCCAAGGTTGGTATTACAAACATTTACAAAATAGGTCTTGACCTAATACAAAATTATGCTAAGGATTTGTAGTATAGATGTATGCGGATCACACCATGCCTTAACTGGGACTCAAACATGATCTTCCTTGCCACAACACGCTTCCATAATCTTCAAGGGATCTCTACAATTACTGGAATTAACCAAGTCACCTAAGATTGGTTACACGCTACGTTATCTGGGAATAATCTTCAAACACAATCTCATTTCCTTAACATGGACCAATATAAAGGTAGGAACATGATCAAGAGGAATCCACAAGCACATTGAAATCATCAGGAGCAACCACACAAAATCAAACCACTTTATTCATGAGATTCTTCACACTGGAGCACATGAACTTCACTGTCTTCAACTGTCATAAAAGAAAGATAGCTTGCGGACCACCAACACATGAACCATTGCAATTGTAGGCACTTATCATCATCCCAACTTCCCTTTAGAACCGCAAAGCAAAACACTTTAATGTGGAGGAATACGGAGCAAAATACTTTCTTCCTGTCACCAGAGAGTAATCAAAGAAAGCAGTTTTACTCTGGTGAATGCAACTCTCTCAATTCCTCACACCGGAGGCTCAAAATTAGGATTTAGCATCTTTAGACATCCCTTTAAATAACTTCCAATCCACAGACCAAGATCTTCAAGCAGCAAGAAATGCGAAGTAATCTACCAGACTATCCTTCAACATACAACTCATTATCTATACTATACTTCACTATAACTCACTTGTTTCTTCCAGAGAGGCCAATTTTCTCAATATCCTCAATTGATGGCACTTGTAACTCACAAGTAATATAATAGGGTATAGTTGACACCAATGACAACAAAGATATGTTGAAATCAATGATAACACTGATTAGGTACATACTTGCAATAATCTCCCCCTTTATCATTGATGGCAACTTATAATGTGAAAAACTGCAACAACCATCAAGACAAGATTCTCCCCCTATCTCTTTACACATCTGCACTCTTTCCTTCTAATTTTTTCACATGATTTCTCTCCCCCTTTGACATCAATGGCAAAGGGCACATACTTGCACTCTTTTGAACTCTCTGACTACTCCCCCTAAGAAGTAGCCCTAAAAGCATCAATTCGGATCTGAAGAAGGAACTCTAAGCACCACCAAACTGATGCACTCTTGTGCATCTTAGTTTAGAGAAGAAGGGGTAATAACCCCTAACTTTTCTTTGAGATACTCAAAAGTATCCTTAGGCAGAGGTTTGGTGAAAATGTCTGCAATTTGGTCTTTTGTAGATATACATTCCTACTTAACTTCATTCTCTGTCAATTTTTCCCTTAGAAAGTGATATCTTATGGATATGTGCTTCATCCTTGAATGCATTACTGGATTCTTTGATATGTTTATGGCACTTGTATTGTCACAAAAGATTACAATTGGATCTTCATACACAACTCGGATGCCCTTCAATGTCTACTTCATCCACAACACTTGAGTACAACTACATGTTGTTGCAATATATTCTACTTCTGTAGTGGACAGAGATATTAAGTCTTATTTTTTTCTTATCCAAGATACCATCCTTTTTCCCAAAAAGAATACACCTCCACTTGTACTTTTTCTATCATCTACATCTCTGGCCCAATCTGCATTAGTGTATGCAGTGAGAGTGAAATCATTGTCCCTTGGATACCACAAACCATAATCCATTGTGCCTTTCAAATATCTTAGAATTCTTTTGACTGCCATCACATGTGACTCCTTAGGCTTTGCTTGAAATCTTGCCATAAGACAAACTGCATGCATTATGTCAGGTCTGGTTTGAGTCAGATAAAGTAATCCTTCAATCATAGATATGTACCTTTTTTGATCTTCCATAGGTGAATCATCATTTTTGCTCAACTTACAATCGGTTATCATGGGAGTATTTACCAGTTTAGAGTCTTCCATCACAAACTTATTTAACAACTCTTTCACATACTTAGACTCAGAAATGAAGATACCTTTATCTGATTGATTTATTTGCAGACCTAAAAATAAATTCATCTCACCAAACATGGACATTTCAAATTCACTTTGCATTTATCTAGGAAAAACTATGCACATACCTTCATTGCCTCCAAAGATAATGTCATCAACAAGACTGCAACAATTAGGATTTGTTCATTATTGATCTTGAAATAGAGATTGTTGTCAGTGGTACCCTTGGTGAATCCTAACTGTATCAGATACTTATCAAACCTAGCATACCAGGCCCTGGGGGCTTGTTTTAACCCATACAATGCCTTCTTTAATCTGCATACCATGTCATCCTGATGTGGTGACTGGAATCCTTTTGGTTGTTCAATATAGACTTCTTCTTCCAACTCTCCATTCAAGAATGCAGACTTTACATCCATATGATATACCTTAAAATCTTTGTAGGATGCAAATGCCAGAAACATTCTTATAGCTTCAATCCTTGCCACTAGTGCAAATGTTTCCTCAAAATCTATTCCTTCAACTTGAGAGTATCCTTTGCATACCAACCTTGCTTTGTTTCTTACTACTTCACCATTCTCATTCATCTTGTTTTTGAAAACCCACTTGGCACCAATTACATTTTTATCTGTTGGTTTGGGAACAAGATCTTAGGTCTGATTCTTCTGTATTTGTATCAATTCTTCTTTCATATCCTTTACCCAATTCTCATCATTGCAAGATTTATTCATAGTCTTAGGTTCAATCTTGGAAATCAAATAAAAATTTACTTGTTCTTCTGCAACTCTTCTTCTGGTCAGGATTCCTTTACTGTTATCTCCTATGATTTGATCTTCAGAATGATTAAGTTTTACATACCTTGGTGTCTTGGTAGCACTTTTCAGAGCTTGATCCTCTTCATCTGAGTTGTCTTCATGCTGCACCACCTCTGAAACATCTGGTTTATCTGATTCATATCCACTTGATTATGGAGACCTTTCCTTGCTTTCATCAACTTTGACATTTGCACTCTCAATGATCTTATTCAGCCTCTTATTATAATACTGGTAGGCCTTGCTCTTGATTGAGTAACCAAGGAAGATTCCATCATCACACCTAGCATCAAACTTGCCTAGATCTTCTTCTCTTTTGATATAACATTTGCTACCAAAAACTTTGAGATATTTCACAGTAGGAACTTTACCATACCACAATTCATAAGGAGTCTTAGAACTATTACCTTTGACTTGGACTTCGTTTAGGATATATATAGTAGTATGAATTGCCTCTCTCCAATATACTTCTAGAAGATCAGCTTCCTTCATCATGTTCTAGAAGCTTCTTGAACTATTCTATTTTTTCTTTCAACGACTCCATTTTGTTGTGGAGTTCTAGGTGTAGATAACTATCTCTTTATCCCATGTTCTTCGGAAAAGAAATTGAATTCATTTGATGTGAACTCTCCTCCTCTATTAGACCTTAAACATTTGATCTTCAAATCCATCTCATTTTCAACCATTGCCTTAAATACCTTGAACTTATCTAGAGCTTTTGATTTATCTTTCAAAAAGGTAACCCAAGTAATTCTAGAATAATCATCAATAAGCAACATGAAATACCTGTCTCCTTGCAAACTTCTTACTCTGGTAGGTCCACACAAATCTATATGCACTAGTTCCAGTAGTCCATCAACTGATTGATCCTTGCTTTTGAAACTTGTTCTTGTTTGTTTCCCAAATTGACACTCCTTGCAAATAGGATTAGTATGCTTCACAAGCTTAGGCAAATCTGTAACAGCCTGTGCAGTACTTATCTTCATAATGTTATCAAAGTTGATGTGACACAACCTTCTATACCATAGCCAACTCTCATCAATCTGAGCCAACAAACAATAATTAACAGTTCCTTTCAAGTGATAGTTATTACCTCTGGTCTTCTTACCAGTTGGAATGACTGTTCCAAAGCTTTCTCTGATCTTGCATCCATTGTCCTTGAAGCTTAAGTCATAACCTTTGTCTCACATCTAACCCACACTCAAAAGGTTGTGCTTTAGTCCTTTCACATACAAGACATCTTCAATATTATGCTTGCCATCAAAAGAAATAGATCCTTTTCCACAAATCTTACCAGCTGTATCATCTCCAAACCTAAGCAGTCCACCATCATATCTTTCCAAACTCACAAACTTACTTTTGTCACCAATCATGTGGTGAGAGCATCACTATCAATAACCAATTCATCTTTGTCTTCAACAACCTGAGCATCCAAAGCACTTTCTACTGGTTTTTCTTCCTTCACATAGCTTGCATGATTAGTAGACACAGGTTCTTCTTTAATAGCAATAAACAAGCATTCATTACTAAAGTACTAATATTATCTAGTACTCCTTCATCATTATAAAAATCTTCAACATAATAATATCTCTTTTGGATCCTAGGCATGTTCTCATATCTTTTCCTATTTCTTTCAATTCTTTCAGGACATCTGGAAGCAAACTGGCCTACTTTACCACAATAAAAAAATTTAAAAGGTAATTTACCTTTGAACTTGCCTGATCCTCTTTATAGTTTATCAACAAAGTTGGCTTCAATTTCATCAAACTCATCATCAAATTCTACCTTATACTTTTTTGATTTGGAGGTTTTCCCAGAAGTACTGGTTATGAAGGCAGTCTCAACTTTTGGCAGGGCATCACCAAATTCTCTCATCTCAAAGGTAGTAAGCTTACTAAGCAATTGATCTTTGTTAATAGCTTTTACTTTCATAAATTCTTCAATTGCAGCTACCTTGTGACTGTAGGACTTTGGTAGTGATCTGAGAATTTTCATCATAACTTCCTTATCACCGAGAGTCCCCCCATACCTTTTATTCCAGTGACAACTTGTTCATCAACTCTTTGCATAAAGGCTGTTATGTTTTCATCTTTAGACTTTCATATTTCACTTTCAGACTTTGTAGCTTGGCCTCCTTCACAGAATCATCTCCCTCATACAAATTTTTTAGCTTTTCCCATACCTCATTTGCAGTTTCAAGATCCACAACTTTTGTCAGTACTGAGTAATTCAATGAACTTAACAGAGCATCTTTTACTTTAACATCCACTTCATATTCTTTGATTTCATCTTTAGTTGTCAAACCATTTTGAGGCAAGGTGTATTTAGTTTCTGCAGCTTTCAATACTTTGAAACCAAGACAAAGAAGATGACTTCTCATTCGTGCCTTCCAAAGAGCATAATTCATCCCATCAAAATGCAGCACTTCCTTCTTATAAGACATTTTGGATCTTCCTCAAGTTGTTAGACTTTCTTTAGAGGAACCTCACTCTGATACCAATTGTTGAAATGTGCCAGACAACTAAGAGGGGGGGTGAATCAGTTGTCCCAAAAAATCAAACACTTTTGCACTTAAACATTAATCACTTATCCGCACCTATTATGATTAAACAAAGAATGCATGAAATCATAAACTTAAACACAGATGCAACATTAAACATAAGAGACACTAGATTTTTACCTGGAAAACCCCAAGGTGGGGAAAACCCATGGAGAGGATTAGCTCTCAAAATATATTACAATCTTTGAAAAATGATGTTCAGGCTTGGTCATTCCACAGGCCTAGAACATACTGGCTCACAGACATGAAGTACAACTAGGTCTAGCAGGCTCACTACCTCAACCCTAAACCTGGAAAGATTACACTGAGGGCTGTTAAACCCTACTAGCGGCTCACTGCCAAAATCACCATCTTCTTCATGTCTAAGATTAATACATTGAAGTACAATAGTTCCTCTACTCTGCTCTGCCTTGCTCTACCTTATCTGCTCGCCCTTTTCCTTATCTTCCCATTTTCTCACAAGGACTTCTTTTCGACAACTCAATTACAAGTATTTATACACTTCATCAACCTTGGAATGATCATCAAGGTCAACATTGCAATCATCAACCATTGGAACAATATCCAAGGTCGGTATTACAAACATTTACAAAATAGGTCTTGACCTAATACAATATTATGCTAAGGATTTGTAGTATAGATGTATGTGGATCACACCACGCCTTAGCTGGGACTTAAACACAATCTTCCTCACCACAACATGCTTCCATAATATTCAAGGGATCTCTCCAATTACTGGAATTAACCAAGTTGGCTAAGACTGGTTACACACTACGTTATCTGGGAATAATATTCAAACATGATCTTATTTCCTTAATGTGGACCAATGTAAAGGTAGGAACATGATCAGGATGAATCCACAAGCATGTTGAAATCATCAGGAGCAACCACACAAACTCAAACCACTTTATTCATGAGATTCTTCACACCAGAGCACATGAACTTCACTGTCTTCAACTGTCATAAAAGAAAGATAGCTTGCGAACCACCAAAAATTGAACCATTGCAATTGTAGGCACTTATCATCATCCTAGACTTCCCCTTAGAACTATAGAGAAAAACACTCTAATGTGGAGGAATGCGAAGCAAAATACTTTCTCCCTGTCACCAGAGAATAATCAGAGAAAGTAGGTTTTACTTTGGTGAATGCAACTCTCTCAATTCTTCACACCGGAGGCTTAAACTCAAGATTTAGCATCTTTACACATCCCTTTAAATAACTTCCAATCTGCAGACCAAGAAATGAGGAATAATCTACCAGACTATTCTTCAACATACAACTCACTGTCTATACTGCACTTTACTGTAACTCACTTGTTTCTTCCAAAGAGGCCAATTTTCTCAATATCCTCAACATACAAAGCTTCTAAACAAGTAATAGAATAGGGCATAGTTAACACCAATGACAACAAAGATATGTTGACATCAATGACAACACTGATTAGGCACATACTTGCAACAATTCCAACAACTTGTAAAGGTACTCTAATTCCTTGTTGATTTACACCACATCCATTACCTACACAGTCACAATTTTTGTACAAAATATGAAATCCACGACCATAGAGGGAATCCATTTCTTTAGAGGAATGTGAAGCCTTGCATGTCTCATAATCTATAGTATAGATAAGGGTATTGTCTTTAGTTTCTACCAAGGAGACTTTAGGTTTCTCAGGTGTTTCAAAAGATTGCTTAGATGAGATCGATGTAATTTTTGATGTGTCAGAGTTATTAATTTTATATTCCCATGTCCCAAAAGGAGTAAAATCTAATGAACCCCAATCATCACCAAAAAGTGCATTCAATGTTTTAGAGTCTTGCACAATATTATCTGTGGCAAGAGGGATTATTAAATCTATTCGTAAGTTGTTTAGACTTTGCTGATTGTTAACTTGTTTTTGCATTTTAATATGTAAACAATTATCTGGTTCAGGATCGACTTCCACAGTATAGAGTTTGTTTTTATAAATAAACTTTATTTGATCTATGAAGGGTAGATAGAACTACCCCCATGGAATGGATCCATGGTCTACCAAGAATCATATTATATGAAAGTGAACCAAGCATAACATGAAAGAGGGTAGATACTGTCATGGGTCCAACCTGTACAGGTAAAGTTATTGTGCCCACGGATTGTCTCCCAACATTATCAAAGCCACGAATGCTAATTCTATCCAGTTTAATCAAAGAAGTGTCAACCTTAATCCTATGTAACAAATTAATACCACAAACATTTAGAGCTGATCTATTATCAATCATAACTCTCTTGGTCAATTTCTTGTTTATTGTAATGAAGATAATCAAAGGATCATATTGATTTTAAACTTTAGGAGAAGGCAATTCATGTTGTTGAAACAAAATATCCATTTTGTCGCATGCATACAATCTAACAAAGAAGCTACATCATTCAGCTTAACAACAGGTGGTATAATCACCTTTTGTAAAGATTCTTGGATCATTCCATGGTATGTAGGTGATGCTTTTATTAAATCCCAGAGAGAGATCTTAGTCAGAGTAGCGCAAAGCTACTCAACAAGATCATATTCTTGACCTCTTTTAGGAGTAAGATGAGGTGGTGGAGGGAACATAGGTTGAGAACATGGAAGAGAGATAGGAACATGAGGTTCTTGCTTTGCTTGTTATTACAGGTGTTATATGTGTGAGCAATCACATTGTGGTGTGGTTGTTGCGACACATTTTGAACACCTTGATTTCTTTGAGTGATTTGTCTTACATAGTTTAAAATGTAATTCGGGGGTCGAGGTGGTTTTTGATCACCTTGAGCCATAATCACTGGTTTGAAGCAAGAAGGTGCATTAGGTGCCCCTCGCACAATCATCTTAGGAATATTGTTACACTTATCTAGTAACCCCTTGGTGGGTGGAATAAGTCTATTAGTGAAGATTGAATTAACATTGTTTTCCTCTCGATTATACCCAACATCTATCCCTAAAGAATTTAATGTGAGAGACCTCTTCTCATCCACTGATGTTTCATCTTGGCTAGGGAGAGCATTGGAATGAAAGGTAAGGTGTTGTTAGGAAGGTTAGGTGTTGTATCATTAGTGATGTCTAAGGACTTGAATTTACAATGATAGTAGAGCTATCCATAGTCTTATTATCTAAGGTTCTTGGACATTCAACTATAGGAGAAGTAGGATAACTTATGGAATCATCAACATCATCATATTCTTTAGCTATCAATTCCAAGGCATTAACATAAGAGGAATTTTCACATTTATCTTTCTCATGATAGTTCTTAGAGATGAATTTGGTTGAATCTTCTAATATCAAATTCAAACTATCGATCTTCTAAATCATGAGAACTTAATAACTACTTTCCTAGGCATCTATTACATCAATATATATCATCTCTAGAACCATAGATTCCTCTGCATTGGCCAAGAAAGTTACAAACTCCAAGACATAGGTGTATGTGTACACAAATAGGTTAGACCTAATCATGAAGAACCCCTCCACAAATGAATGGGATGATGTGCGGATCTCAGGGAAGGTCAGCCATGAACCACTAAACATTGAATGATGTGTCATTAGGCTCCACATGTCAAGGAATTCTTCACAAGTCTTCTCCTTTAGTTGATTGTCTGAGATTGTCAGGATGCTCTGTCTGAGAAAATAGTTGATCTTATGCTAGTGATAACTTTCAGGTACTTGATCCAAATTCTCTAAAAATTGGATATGATGTAGATGAATGAATCTAGATGTTAAATCCAGCTTTGCAAGATCTGAAATGCAACTGCAATAGAATGTGCACCAAAATACAGAAACTGCTACTGACTGAACTGCCTGAACTAAACTGGAAAATGAAACAAACTGAAATGCAAATGTTTTGGTTGATGCAAGATTGCTCTTGAACTAGGGCTGCTCTTGCATTAGACATCCAGCGTTATGAAAAAGTGAGTCCCTCACTTTCCTGGGGCTAGAGGAAAACCAAGATGGTCCACCTTAGCCTGAGAAATCCATGATGAATCTTCTTCTGGTCTGCCTTTCCACTTCACAAGGTATTCTTTGTATTGTTTGCCTCTGGTGTTGCGTCCAACTCTACTATCCAAAATGTCCTCAATCTGCTCCAGTGCTTGATGTGGTAACTGCTTCTTCAAGCCTTCTTCAATGTTGTCACTTAACTCTACTTCATGATACTGATATAGGTTTGCAATGTTGAAAATAGGTGATATACCCAATGTCTTTGGTAATTCTACTTCATATGGATTTCCTAAATCAAACTTTCTGAGTATCCTACAAGGTCCAAACTTCTTCATCTTCAACTTATTATATGTCCCAACTAGAAATCTTTCTTTTCTCAAGTATACCATCACCTCATCTCCAACTTCAAATTCTTTATATCTCCTTTTGTCATCTACTCATTCTTTATACTTGCACATTCTTTAGCAATGTGAAGCTATCAAAATCATGTATATAACAAAGCAATTTAAGCTCATGTGTAGAACATTTAGAAATGTCAATATCATGTACGCATGTTATGCATTCCAGAACATGAGGGTTCTCATTAGTGAAATTAGAGAAATATTCAAAATCCAAGATATACTCATGCAAATATTTCTATGAATATGTCATCTTGAAATGTCTTGTAACATTAATGTCCAATGAAACCTAGTGAGACAATTCATGCAAAGTTTTATGCTTGTTTATGCACCTAAAATGTTCACTTTTTTCACCTTTTTTCAATGCATCTGACTAAAAGATGAAGTGTTGTAAGGGAATTGATGAGGGGTAGTGAATTATAACCTTAATATCAATCCAATAATGCAACAATATCCTTCACAACACACCTATAATGCAGATTTAGATAGATGATAAGTCAAAATCTTGTGAAAATGCAAGGTTTTCAAACCCTAATTGTGAAATTAAGATATGAAACTATGCAAAATGATGTATGAATGAATTCTAATCAGATTTAAGATGTGAAATAGCTCAGCTCAGATCTAAAAATGATGTCACAAGTTCTACAATGCTCAATGCAAGTGCAATTTCAAAGAAAAAATGAGTGAATATGCTAGTTTTTTATTGAAATTGACTATGTGTAAATGCAAAATTTTAAGATGTAAATGCAAAGACACACTATAATGAAACACTAAAATCTAAAATCAGACCTAAAAGAGTGTTTAAAAGAGTAGTAAAATCTGAAACAAGATTTTAACTACAAATCCTAACTTTTGGAAAAACTAGGTTATATGAAAAATGCACAATTTCAAGCAAAATCTAACAATTTAAGCATGAAAATGCAATGCAAATGATTATAGAATGATGTACTACTGTAATTTATATCAGATATGATGCAAAAATCAAAGATTAGATGAAATTTAATGAAATTGATACAAACTATGTCAAAATGCAAGCCTAGGATGCCAATTTTTTTGAATTTTTTCAAAATTTTCAATATTTTTTGTAAATTTTCAAATGCAATAAGATGAAAATGAAATGAATGAATGTAAATCTGAAGTAAAACACTCAGAAAGGTGAAAAATTCAATTAAAACATGGGTTCACCAAAATGTTATGTAGGAAAAGTGAACATAGGGTTGATGAATGATGTGCCTAGATCCTCCTTTCACTACACACATTCAAGGACATTTAACTGAGTTGAATCACAAATTTTGCAAGAAGATTTACCTACAGGTTAGTTTTCACTTGTAATGATAGGGAAATTTGGAATTTGCTGATTAATGTATTAATTTAATGCCCAATTATGCTCAAAACCCTAATTATACAAAATCGTAAATAGACGAACGAATCTCGACAAATGCTCACACACAGATCAAATGACAATTAGATACATACTAGATTTTAGAATTCAAGATGCGGAAAAGTCAGGGGCTAAAGAGAAAGTGCCTAAGCCCAAGGTAGGAACTTCTTTAGGGGTTTCTAGAACTTATCTGCTACTCTTCACCACTGTCTCAGAGATTTTCAAGTCTGCAAATCTGGAGGGCTTCGGGGCAGGTGCCCGAGCCCTTGTAGTGCTTTTCTTCTTAGATCCAGACTCTACACACTCTGCCATAGCCTCCTAAAACTCTACTTCCATAGAATATGACACATGTTACCTGCAATCACAAAGAAGGGGGTTGGGGGTTGTGGTGTTTAGGAGCTTGCCTCAGTCAAGTCTCAGAATGGCATTCAAGCCTTCCAACACTATTGTTTGATAAAGATTGCGTATCTTTGCGGGATAGAGGAAAAAACAAATTGATAAATGATTGACTCAACACAAATAGAAATCACCTCAGAGGTGTATCTCACATATAGATGAAAATCCTTCAACACATGAGAAGATGAAGCCAAATCTGCATAACAAACACAATAACAATATTTTGTTATTCAACAATGAATGCTTTGAATTCTCTAAAATCATAAGTTCGCTAAAAGTTCATAATCATCTTCTAGTTTACAAATAAAACCCTAAACATGCTTATATATGCATTCTCACTACAAATTTCATAATTCAAACTTAAGATGTTAGCAACGGAACCTTTTAACGGTCACATAACTGACATTCAAATTTTAGGTCCCGACCAAATAGGGCAGGACTAGGGCACGAGCACCCAAGACCTAGGACCTATTTTCAAGGTAGGAACAAGTTCAACAATGTCCCCTTAGCCCCATTTGACATGGTTTTTCATGGATTTTGCATTGGGAGTTAAAATAAACATGCATGATGAAAAACAAGGGACCTGGGAGCTAAACTTAGGAGGCAAAAGTCCTAGGGAGACATTTTACGACATAACAACATCATTCAGAAGAACAGATCATTGGTGACAAGAGAAAAGGTCTACTAAAAAAAAGGAAATTTTATGAAGAATAGGTAAATCTATGTTTACTTTTTGAAGTTGAACCTAAAACAGTGATTAAAGCATGCAAGGATGAGTATTGGATCAAGGCTATGGAAGAAGAACTAATGCAGATTGAAAAGAATCAGACTTGGGAACTTGTCCCAAGACCAATGATGCAGAGCTAAGTGCCAACCAAATCAATCTCACAAGGAACTCTCTTCTTCCCAACACAAACAAGGGTTTGATAACACTCCATAACCCACACAACGTTTCTCAGGGTTTTCTACCCTCTTAACAACTCAATATACCCATTCCAAATTGTCCCTCAGACCTACACTCTCCATTGAACAGTATTCTGTTGTCTAGCTGTCATTGTCATAGTTTCCTTGTAGCCCTTCATAAAGGACTGTCAGACAACCATTTGAGTTTCAGACCTCCTAGGTGGACTGTCATAGGTTTTTAGGATACCCAATATCCTTTACTTTAACATACTCAACATGCATCACAAGTTGTTTTGGGACACACCACCCAAATCTTGACTGTCCCCTACTGCAGTAAGCCTAATTAGGCTTCCTAAACATGACAAAAGACTATAAAAACTTGTTTCAAACTATAGAGACCTGCTCCAAGGCACCCAATAGGTCCTAAATGGACTAATTACTCTATTTTCAGAGATTTTGGGTCAATCCACTTCACTGTCCTTCAAAATCCCTATACCACAATTGATCAAAAGACCTAACATAAGGTGACATCAAGCTCTAATTGTTGTTACAGACTACCTTAACCAGTTCCTACTCCTGCCATGTAGAGAAAAAGTCAAACACAAATGGAAATGTCTAGGAAACCATCGATTTCCCTAAAACCCTTGAAACTAGGGTTTAAAAGCTATTTTCAGAAAAAAAAACATTTGTAAATTCCTTCAAAACCAATGCCAAGACCCCCAAAGAGGTGTAAATGAAAGGTTATTCCACACACTTCACAATTTTATGCATTATAGCCCTTGACTGTACAGTACGGCTGAGTATAGGGGCAGAAAATCAAGGAAAAGAGTGAAACTTCAGGAAATGACTGGTAAATCGTCCATTTTCTCCACAAAACTTCTCAAAAAAATGATTCAAAGATGCACACATAGGAAAAATAGAGCAGAGACCAATTCCATTAGCATGTAGAACCTCATGATAGTATGGAAGAGTATGAGTTTGGGCAGAAAAATAAGAAAAAACAATGAAAAAAATAGAAGTAATGACTATCTTCTGTATATTTCCTTTATAAAAACTGCTCTAAGTCATATGTTCTCCATCTCCTCACATCAATGATGCATAACATGAAGTGTTTACAATTTAAACTTTTCATCCTCCACTCCCTCATCGTGGAAAAGCCTCAAAAATAGACATGAAACATCCTTCATTAAGGACAGTCATAAAAAGAATATTCTAATTTTATCTCTTCACTCACTCCACACTCTCCACTCACCCCAAACATGGCATAAAATGATTTATTACAACATTAAATGAGATAACTCCCCCCTATAATCTTTATTCAAACCAAAAAATACAAGATTTATGACCAAAAAATATAGGAATTTATGTCTTGCAGTCATGGTGCTCTTGCACCATACACCCCAACTTTTGAGGTTTTCCAAGTCCCTTGGAAAGAATCTTGTAATTTATCCTCCATTGCTTGTCTCTAACCTTCATGTTTGTCTTCAATAGGTGCATTTTGTTCTTGAGTCTCACTATCCTTGTCATGTTTTCCATCATCATTACTTGTTTCTTGACAATACCCATTTCTTGCAAATTGTCCTGCTCTGACCTTGTCACCTTTATGAGTTAATGTTATGATTGTCTTGGCACTTGTATCCATGTCCTTTTGGACTGTCCCTTCACTTATCTTCTTCTCCATCCTTGGTATTAGCTTAAACTCATTCAAAGTATCTTTCAAACCACCGTCTGCTACTGCACTTGCTGTCTTCACTTTTTCTTGCCTACTATCTGCCCTTAAGATTACTGTATCAACTATCTTTTCCTCTGTCTTATCAGTCCTATCATCATCTCTCTGCACCTTCCTTCCTACTATTCTGAGTGGACATACAATTGTCCCAACTATGATATGGTCATGCCAGATTTGTGTCTTCTCCATCAACTTAGTCTTCATTTCCTCTTCGACTGTTTTAGTCATTTCCTTGTCATCCTTGTTTTGAAAAATTAGATTGCACTTCAAACTTACTGTCTCTTCATCTTCCTTCTGCTTAGTATTTGCTGTCTCAACAACTTTATGCCTTGAAAAGGCTGCACACTCCTTGTTTGCATTCTCCTTAAACATCACTGGCTCCTTCTTTCCAAACATGATCATATTTGCTGCTCTTGACTGCTCCTCCAATGGCAATAGCACAAAAGTCTTCTCATCCTTCTTGATAGTGAACATATTAGTTCTTCCATCATAGACTACAAACCTATCAAAATGCCAGGGTCTTCCTAGTATCACATGACAACAATCCATTGGTAGGATGTTACAAAGTACCCTATCCTCATATGCTCCAATCTTAAACTCAATTAATGTTTGTTCAGTCACTAAAAAGGACTGATGATCACTCACCCAAGAAATTTTGTAGGGGCCTTCCCTAGGAACCCTCTTCAATTTCAGTTTGTCTACCATTTCACTTGACACCATATTATCAGTACAACCAGAATCCACTATAACTTTACATACCTTGTCCTTACTTTTACAATTTGTCCTAAACAATGCTCTCCTCTGAATCAGCTCCTTCTCCCTAGAAGTTTTCAACAATGCTCTTTCTCTCAGCATCAATGCTTCTCTTGCCTCAGCATCACACCTTTTGTAACTAGAACTACCACATTCTTCTTCTTGGACTAATTGAGTCCTTCTTTCACTCTTCCTTTCATCGTCATTTGAAATTTTTTGCTTTTCAGGACACTTATATGCTGGGTACCCAAACTCTTGGCAATTATAACACTTACCTGTAAAGGTGTTTGTACTCCTTCCACCACCAAATCTACCTCTGGAACCTCTACCTCTGAAGTCTGCACTTTGTCCTTGTTTGAAATCAACACCTTGTCCTTGTGCCTTGCTCATGTCTTCTTGACTTTCACTAACTTGCTTTGTATTGAAAGATCCTCTGCCTCTAGAGGTATTTCCTCTACCTCTGGATGATTTATCTTGTCTTCTTTTCAGCTTCTCTTCCACTCTAATTGCTATCTGATAACAGTCTTCAACACTCCTTGGATTTGCCAACACCAACTCATCCTGCATGTTAAACCTCAAACCACCAATATACCTAGCGACTTTTTGTATTTCAATTTCATTTTGACCAGACCTTATACTCAGCTTGTAAAACTCTTCAGTGTATCTCTTAACATCCATTTCCTTTTGCCTTAAACCTTGAAGCTTCTTAAACATTTGAACTTCATAATCTTTAGGCAAGAATTTACCTTTGATTTTAGCTACCATCTTGTCCCATGAAACAATCTTTGCCTTTCCTTGCTTTCTTCTCTCTGTCTGCTGATAATCCCACCATAACAAAGCATGACTTGTCAGCTTGGTCTTTGCAATCTTCACTTTCTGATCCTCAGGAACTTCTTCACACTCAAAGTGGTTGTCTAATGCTGCAACCCAATTTAACAACTCTTCGTCATCCAAGCTTCCTCTATACTTTGGCACATCTATCTTCATCTTGTGCTTGTCTTCTTTTATTGCTCTCAGCAACTTTACCATCCTCTAATTCTCATGGTCCAACTCTTCTTCTACCTCTTCATACTCAGCTTCTTCTTCTTCCTCAGACTCAATCTCATCACCTAGAGCCACTCCTCTTCTCTGATTTTGTTCTAGGGTAGCCATTCTTTCCTTCAACTCCCTCAAACTCTCTAGCATGCTTCTCCTTTAGCTCATTCATCTCTTGAGCCATGTTTCTCACTCTTGGAGGCATCTTGACAAATTGCCTTTGCAACTTAACACTTCATGGACCTACTAATTGTGCTCTGATACTAATTTGATGCAGAGCTAAGTGCCAACCAAATCAATCTCACAAGGAACTCTCTTCTTCCCAACACAAACAAGGGTTTGATAACACTCCATAACCCACACAAGGTTTCTCAGGGTTTTCTACCCTCTTAACAACTCAATATACCCATTCCAAACTATCCCTCAGACCTACACTCTCCATTCAACAGTATTCTACTGTCTAGTTGTCACTGTCATAGTTTCCTTGTAGCCCTTCATAAAGAACTGTCAGACAACCATTTGAGTTTCAGACCTCCTAGGTGGACTGTCATAGGTTTTAGGATACCCAATAGCCTTTACTTTAACATACTCAACATCTATCACAAGTTGTTTTGGGACACACCACCCAAATCTTGACTGTCCCCTGCTGCAGTAAGCGTAATTAGACTTCCTAAACATGACAAAAGACTATAAAAACTTGTTTCAAACTACAGAGACCCACTCCAAGGTACCCAACAGGTCCTCAATGGACTAATTACTCTATTTTCAGAGATTTTGGGTCAATCCACTTCACTGTCCTTCAAAATCCCTATACCACAATTGATCAAAAGACCTAACATAAGGTGACATCAAGCTCTAACTGCTGCTACAGACTACCTTAACCAGTCCCTGCTCTTGCCATGTAGAGAAACAGTCAAACACAAACAAAAATGAATCTATCTCATCCATTATTGGATCATGGTGCAAGTGGAAATGTCTAGGAAACCATCGATTTCCCTAAAACCCTTGAAACTAGGGTTTAAAAGCTATTTTCAGAAAAAACATTTATAAATTCCTTCAAAACCAATGCCAAGACCCCCAAAGAGGTGTAAATGAAAGGTTATTCCACACACTTCACAATTTTATGCATTATAGCCCTTGACTGTATAGTACGGCCAAGTATAGGGGGCAGAAAATCAAGGTAAACAGTGAAACTTCAGGAAATGACTGATATAACATCCATTTTCTCAACAAAACTTCTCAAAAAAATGATTCAAAGATGCATTCATAGGAAAAATAGAGCATAGACCAATTCCATTATCATGTAGAACCTCATGATAGTACGAAAGAGTATGAGTTTGGGCAGAAAAATAAGAAACAACAGTGAAAAAAATAGAAGTAATGACTGTCTTCTGTATATTTCCTTTATAAAAACTGCTCTAAGTCATATGTTCTCCATCTCCTCGCATCAATGATGCATAACATGAAGTGTTTACAATTTAAACTTTTCATCCTCCACTCCCTCATCATGGAAAAGCCTCAAAAATAGGCATGAAACATCTTTCATTAAGGATAGTCATAAAAAGAATATTCTAATTTTATCTCTTCACTCATTCCACACTCTCCACTCACCCCAAACATGGCATAAAATGATTTATTACAACATTAAATGAGATAAATCCCCCCTATAATGTTTATTCAAACCAAAAAATACAAGATTTATAACCAAAAAATATATAAATTTATGTCTTGCAGTCATGGTGCTCTTGCACCGACCAACAAACAAAAATGTGATTGGAAATAAGTGGGTATTCTGGAAGAAACTGAATGAGAATGGAGAAGTGGTAAGAAACAAGGCAAGGCTTGTGTGTAAAGGCTACTCACAAGTAGAAGGAATAGACTTTGATGAAACATATATGGTGGCAAGAATGGAAGCCATTGGGATGTTTTTGGCTTTTGCAGCACATAAGGATTTCGAAGTATATCAAATGAATATGAAGTATGCTTTCTTGAATGGTGAATTAGAAGAAGTATACATAGAACAACTAGAAGGATTTCAATTATCAGAAAAACTGGATATGGTTTGTAGACTAAAGAAGGCACTATATGGATTGAAGCAAGCTCCCAGAGCTTGGTATGCAAGGTTAGACAGGTACTTGTTACAGCTAAGATTCAATAAAGGTATCGTAGACAACAATCTTTACTTCAAAGTTGAAAATGATCAAATCTTGATTTTAGATGTGTTTGTTGTTGACATATTCATTAAGGCTCTTCCTAAGGATACTTTTGAGTATCTCCAAGAGAAGTTAGGGGTTATTTCCCCTTCTTCTTTGAACTAGATGCATAAGGAGATGCATCAGTCTAGTGGATTTCAAGATTCATTCCTTGTTCTCGACTGATGTTAGAGGCTTCCTCTTAGGAAGAGTAGGTAGTGGCTTTGTTGGTTGTTGCAATCAGGGGGAGCAGGTGTTGGTGTGTAGGTTGTGTCAAAGGATATGTGTTGTGATTATGTGCTCCTAAGGGGGAGTATGCAAATTAGTAAAAGAAAAGATGTTGCAAAGCAGTGGTGAGTAGGTATAAGTATAAGTAATGTCTAAAGGAGAGAGATTTATGTCACCCTTTGCCATTGATGTCAAAGGGGGAGAGAATAATTTGAAAAAGGAAAGACTTAGTTGAGAAAATGAGAGTAGTAAGCTAAGGGGGAGAGAAAGAGAAAGAAAAAGAGTTGGTATGAAGTAGAGTATTGAGGATGCTATTGTGATGATGATTTTTCACATCATGTGTTGCCATCAATGACAAAGGGGGAGATTGTTGCAAGTATGTGCAGTTAGTGTTGTCATTGATGTCAACAAGTTTGTGTTGTCATTGGTGTCAATTGTATGAGCAAGAGATTATTGCAAGAGTATGAGCAATGGTATTGAGTTGATGTTGTCTCTAATGATGAGGCAGTGTTGAAGATGTTGATGATATGCTTTTGGTGCTTGGTGTAGACACCTAAAAATGTCTTCTACCATCGAACTGACTCCTGACATCCCTAAACATGTCAATTTCCCTCCTAACCAATTAATTAAATTTTTATTTAATTAATTCATTACCCTATTTTCCATCATATTATCCCCAAAATTGAATTAATTTCATTAATTCAATAGTCTAAAATCTTAGCCAATTGATTTAATAAATATGCAATATTTATTATTTCAATCCTAAGTCCTAAATCTACCTCACAAAATCCACCTCATCAATCCACCTCATCTTTCCACCTCAACTTTTCCACCTCACCATGTTGCACATATAATTAAATATTTTTAATATTTAATTAGCTAATATCCTCCACTCCCCTATGAGTTGAATTAAAAATTCAACTTGTCATATCCACTACCCAAAAATAAATCTTTAATTCATTTTTGTCCTCCACTAATTGAATTAAAAATTCAATTTATCCTCCACTCTCCAAAAATGAATCTTTAATTCATTTTTTATCCTCCACTAATTGAATTAAAAATTCAATTAGTCCTCCACTATCCCAAAAATGAATCTTTAATTCATTTTTTATCCTCTACTAATTAGTCCTCCACTGTCCCAAAAATGAATCTTTAATTCATTTTTTATCCTCCACTAATTGAATTAAAAATTCAATTAGTCCTCCACTATCCAAAAATGAATATTTAATTCATTTTTGTCCTCCACTAGTTGAATTAAAAATTCAACTTGTCATATCCACTACCCAAAAATGAATCTTTAATTCATTTTTTATAATCCACTAATTGAATTAAAAATTCAATTAGTCCTCCACTTGAATTAAAAATTCAACTTGTCATAATCCACTCTTCCCAAAAATGAATCTTTAATTTATTTTTATCCTCCACTGTGAATTTAAAATTCACAAATAATGAGAGCCTTTGATCTCATCTTTTAATCCTCACCCTCCATCCTCTTTTCAAAAATCTATAAATGAGACCCTTCTCTAAGCCATTAGAAGGAGAGGGAGAAGGGGGACTTCTTCATGCATCAAACCTTTGCCAAAATCTCTCTAAAATCCTCTTATCCCAGCATCATAATGCCAAAATCATTCTAGCCATTCCATCTCAATCTCCATATGATCTATCAATCCATCATCCAATCTCTAGTCCACATTGTGTTGAAAAAGCATTGAGCAATCCACATCTACATCAAATTAGGTAAAATCTGAGGAGCTATCAAGTGCAACTCCTACCCGCGATCTTAGATTTGTGACTCAAAGTGAAGGTAATCATTTGTGTTTACATTTGATTTCTATTTCAACTTTCATTTTGATTTCATAGATTACACTTGGTTTCCAAGTTCTTTTGAGAAAATTTGAATAAAAGAGGAAACAGTGTGTTGTAGAGGTGTTCTAGCTTACAAAGTGGTGTTTTGGTTTTGCTCAACATTTCTTCTATGTTGAATATCTACTCATGCGGTTTGGATATGTTGATCAGATGTGTTAAGGGTGATGCATTCAAAATTTGGTGTGTTCACCTATGTGTGAATTGTGTATTGCAGAGGTGTTTGGGAGAAATGTTTTTGCTCCAAATTTCTCTGTAGAGTGGTTTCAGGTCTTGCGATTCTGGAAGTGTGTTTATAAGGTTCATATCTACCTTAAGTTGAAGTTGTTCATGGTTTGGTGCTCTGCAAGTTGATTTCGTGAGTTGTAGTGTATGGAAGAGATGTTTGAGTATATTGGGTGTGTACGTTCTTCAGATGAAAGTTGTTGTGAAGGAATTTGTTGGACTTCAGGATGTTTGTGGGATACTCTAGATTGCATTCAAGTATGGTGTGGGGTCCATGAGTCATCTTTTGTTTTGAGGAAGTGTGTACTTAAATGATTATGGTGTTAACATAGGTTTGGCCAACCTTGGGTGTTTACACTAACTGCGGATCTTCTTTGATGATTGTGGAAGTGTGGCATGGAGTGTATGAGTGGATTTAGGTCCAAGTTAAGGTGTGTTATGGTCCACCTTCATTCCTTTCCACTGTGGGAATGTTTTGGTGCAGACCTAATTTGAATTTACATGGTTAAGGTGTATTACTGACCTTTGAGAATGTTTTCAAGGTTGAATATAGTATAAATAAGTGTTAAGTTGTTGAGGGATATGAAGGAGATGTGTGTGATGTGCGAGATGTGAATTACAGAGTTGTAAAGTGTGAGCTTGTTAAGTGCAGTGCAAGCTTTCATGTGTTAGATTATAGGATGCAATGAGCAGAAGGTGTCTACAATTCATCAGTTAGACTATAAAGGTGTTGGTGATGCTGTGGTGGACTTTTGTATTACATTGAGATGGTTTTCTCATTGTAACATTCTTCTCTATCTTCTTTTCTATTCTGGTAGTGAGCCTTTCTTTCTTTTGGGTAGTGAGCCCTATTGTATTCGGTGTTGATATTACTTTATATTGTGAGCTAATCCTCACCATGGTTTTTCCCTTCTTGGGTTTTCCATGTAAATCTGGTGTTTCCTTGTGTGTTTTGTTGATTTGGTTCTATTTCTATTATCTACTTTCATGATTAATCATTCTAACAAATTAAGGGTTAATTGAATCAATGTGGATTTGAATGTTTATGAGGGTCTTGAAATTATAAGATACAACTGATTCACCCCCCCTCTCAGTCATCTTGTGCATTCAATAGATCCACCACTGGTACTACCATACACACTGCATACTAGATGGTTAAGGATGGGAAAGATTTTGATCTTTGTGAAGTTATGAAAGAACAACTCATGGAGAACTTAAGGAGAACAAAAGAAATCAGGGACTAGTTCAAGTTTGGTACTCTTACCATTTGTCTTACATTTTATTTTATGAATGAACTACCAGGTTTTAGAGGAAAAGTTTGGCAACAAAATGATCTGTTAGCTGTACAAATCAAAATCCACATAAGAGGCTTCAGTGACCCCAATCAATACAAACAAATGTACTGGGGCTTCTTCAAAAATCTGTAAACCAACATGCATGCAAGAGATAGAGTTCCATTTGATGTTGTAAGGCGATATGAAGGACAAATCACTTTCATGGTGGACAAAGATTATACCTATATAGAAACCTTTGAACCTAGAACTGTATGGCTTCCAAGATTGCCATATGAGGTATCCGAAGATGAAATAAGGGCATATGTTGATAATTTGCTGAGAAAACCTAAAGACCTTGTTGCTAATAGATTTGGTACATATGATGAAATCATGAATAAGTTGCATAAGAAAAATGTAGAAGAGCATCTTGAGAAGAAAAAGAGGGAGTTACATAAAAAGAGGGGTGCTTCATTTAAAACTCCATCAGAAGCCCCTACAGAGGACAAACAATATGCTCCTACTATTTCACCAATTGCACAAGGACCAAGAAGATTTGACAGATCTACTTCTACTACTACTCAACCATCGAATTAACTCAGACCACCTCTATAGGAAGAAGGGTTGCATCTGAAACCCTAAATCAAATGAAAGTAGGAGAAAAGAAGCAACCAAGAAAAAAGATTCCTACTAAAAGAAAGAAAGTTCAAATTGAGGAGATAGAAGAGAGTGAAGAAGAAGAAGAAGTAAGAGATGAAGGTACATCTTAGCCAAAGAAGAAAGAAAAGAAATCAAAGAAAACTCCTCCACTAGAACCTGAATGAGCACCTCTTTCATTAGATGTTGTTTTCAGTGCTATTGTATGGTATGGTATTCTAAAATAAATAGTAGACTTATATTTGGATGTTCCACCTAAAGATTAAATCACTATTGAGAAAGTCGTTGTAATGTACATGCTTAAGTTCAATGTTCCGTTGAATGACATTATTGAGTAGGTTCCTGATAGTCTAGTTGATGCCCTAAGAGAAAGAAGAGAAAAAGCAGTAAAATTGGATGATGAAATGAGACAAAATACACTTGATAAGGCTGGGTCTACCATAAATCAAGAAGAAAAGGATAGACTAGATAAGAGGCAAGCTTAGGAACAGTGGACAAAGCAGAGGGTCGATTCCCTTATGAGCATGGAAAAGGAAGATCAAGGAAAAATTCAAAAGGAAATCGAAGATGTGACAGACAAAATACTTGAGAGTTTAAGGATTGCTAAGAATATAGAATAGTCTCAAGTTTCTCCACTGCACAGTGCAGTGTCTCCTCCATGTGACTCACATTAGCAAGATACTCATGAGGAGAAAGAAGAACCTTCAACACAAGACAAAAACCAGGTAGAGCAAGATGAAGGAAATGTGCATGATAACCCTCCTCCGGAGAACACTGACCAACAAAAACAACATGAGGAACAACTCAAAGTTGATTTAGGAGAAGGTCTTGAGAAGGTACAAGATGTCTCTTCCTCCTCTTCCCTGGTTGATTCAATAAAGGAGTTCTTAGCTTAGTAGATGCAAGTACAACTGATAGTTAATCCACAACTATTATAGTTGCCTATGTTGGATGGACAAGTTATCTTGTCCAGAATTTCTCCCCTCCAAAAGCTACAACTAGGAGACATACTCCAGTACACCACTAGACAAGAAATCCTACAAAAACAAGTGGAAGGAGCTGGAGTTTTGGAAGAGGCAATTAAGATTATACAAGAATAAATATTGCCTGAGGCAAAAAGAGATCTATCCTTGCCTCCTACTCAGCAAATGAAACTCATGTTGGAGTCCTTAAAGGCTCATTCATCTTACCTTGAAAAGCAAGTTGAGTTGAAAATAACAGAGGAAGTAAATAATAAAAGATTGGCTGATGCATCAGGGAAAAGTGCTAAGGCACAATAATTTTCAAGAAAATTTGAAAAATGTTCTGAAATGTGTAGAAGAGGCCAAATTCTTATACCAATTTTATCTGAATTGGCATGCAACAACTAAGAGTATAAAAGATCAAACTGACTCTATTGTGTCACAACTAATACAGGTAGCTAAAGTATATGATCCATTAAAAGATAAATATGGGACCACTAGAGCTCAAATAAAAAATCTACATTCCTAGCTGAAGCAACTTTTGGATCAAAGGGAACATATAAAGAATGAAATTGGACAACTGAGAGAAGTTGTGAGTATGAGGCTAGCAGTTTTAACTGGCATCCTGACTAAAGCTGAAAATGTTGCACAAAAGATGAAGGTGCTGGCCACTTTGGAGGAAGCAGAAGAACTGTATATTCAGATTAAGAAACAATTGCACATTTTTTTATCTGTAAAGAAGAACTGGGATACAAGTCTTACCTAGTTAAAGGAACTCTATAAGAATGTTCTACCTTCTAAGTAAATTGAAGATATGTTGAAGGTAAATTTTTTTGATGATTATATAGATATGCGGTAAATAAAATAAGAATAAGCAACACTATTATGATATGAACAAGGCACATTGTACATAGAATCTTAAAGAACATTTTTTCTACATCAGTTTTGAAGAGATAAAGACTACTACTCAAGGGGAGTTGACTGATAAAAAAGGATAAGGAATATTCAAACAGGGGGAGCCTACTTGTTTTTTCTAGAACAAAAGAAGAACACTAGCCCTTTGCCATTGATGTCAAAGGGGGAGAAATACATGCTGTATACACCTAAAAATGGCTCGAGATCAATTAAATAAATATTTTCATATTTATTTTATCATTATTCCTCTATCAGTAAATAAATATCCTAATTTATTTACCTGATTCACATTCATCTTAATCTTCCAAAAATTAAATAAAAATCAATTTATTTAATTAAATCATCCAAATTCCAAAATTATTTAATTAATCATCATTCCAAAGTCCTAATTCTATAAATCCACATCACTTCCACCTCACTTTACACCTCATCATATTGCACACATAATTGAATATTTTTAATATTTAATTATATAATTATCCTCACCCACATGTCGTATTTATCCTCTAACCATCCCTATTCTCAAGAACTTGGTTTCTCCATGTCATCTTAGTCAAAGGAGACTTAGAGACACATGCCTCATTAGTTCCTAGATTCCTTCCAACCTCCCTACAAAGAAGGACTCCTTCTTTGACCAATATCTTTTGGTCCTTGAGAGCATTGTGACAAGCGGCCTCATGCTCACACCTTTCTCTCCACCTTTTCATTGTAGGAGGAACATTCTCCACCTTTATCTCCCTCATCCCAACTAATCAAATATCCACCGGACACCTCATATGACTCATTCTCCACCTTTGAGATTATGACATGTGGATCTTGGCCTTCTCAAGCCTATAAAAAGCACCTCTCATTCCTCCATTTTGATAAACTCAAGCTTTAGCAAACTTATGCTACAAAAATTCCACCATAGCTATTAAGCATGCCTTTGGCTTCCCTCATTTACATTGTAATCTCATTATCCTCATTGCATTATCATCATACATGGCTTCATATAATAATCTCCATCATTCATCTTAGTGTTGCATTGTAGTTTATCTCACTTTGCATAATCCTCCACAAAGCCATTCTCTCTTTGTCATCTTAAAACAACAAGGAAGTCTACTTCTGAGAGCTCAATCATAATTTACAAAGATCATTGAAGAGATAGGCAACAATGGAAGACACAAGGTAAATCGGTTTGCAAGGTATAACTTTGGTTTATTTCATTTATCTTATTTTCATTGGAGTATTAAATATTTAAGTAGATTCTACAGTAGTTCAGATTTTCAATCACACATGCATATCAGGTTAAGTGTTTCCATCAATGACAAAGGGGGAGATTGTTACATATAGGTTGTCATTGATGTCAATATTAGTACGAAGTGTTGTAGTATGGAAGGTTGCAGGAGAAGATCAGAGATTTGTGAAGCAAAGGAGATGGATCAGTATCATCTGTACACAGTCATACCTTATCTGTTGATGCTCATATGTAAGTTGACATTCTTGATATACTTATGTTTGAAGACCATGATTAGTAGTGTTGGGTTTTTGTTGCATGATGAAGATATGAACTCATGATGATTGATACATGATGGATAAAGTTGCAAAAACTTGAAGAAGAATTGCTTAAGTATAGTGTATGTCAGGAAAGGTGTTATAGGCTCAAAAGAATGTACCGCACTCTACCACATCTGAAGATATGACCCTGTGGATAGGACAGATGGATAAGTATTACTCTCAAATATCTAGGTTTCAAATTTGAGATCATAATGCTTACCAAAAGTGTTTGGGAGACAGAAGAATGAAGATAGTAAAGAAACATGGCATGTATAGTCACAAAGTAACAGGAAAATGCTCTGCACTTCTCCACAGTTGAAGATATGAAGTTGTGGCTTGGAGGACAGGTAGATATGAGTAACAAGTATGTATGTTTCAACTTTCAAGAAATAATTTGTACCGCAGATGCTTCTCTAGAGTTAGATCTATGAAGACATGCCTTGGTATTGAGTAGTATGAATAGAAGGGAGAGTTAATGTCACTGCAGAACACCACACATTGATAATTGGTTTTTCTAATGGAAAGAAAGGTACACTGGATTAGTTAGAATGCTCAATTCAAGTTTTAATTATTTTTGTTTACCAAAAATATGATCTTCAATGTTTCACTTCAAGACTGTGCTATCAGAGTATGGTAAGGATACCAGAATCAATGTTCAAGTGTTTGCCCTAGCATATAACTACTTGGTTTGATAAGAGAGGTGTTGAGAAATGTTTTACAAGTCATATAACATTCATAGTGTGATCCGCATGATATAATTCAATATTCTTCGGTACCGCTTTTGGTCTAGAGTTAAATGTAAGGAAGGGTACGTGTTAGCTGTGCCAACCTAATATATGTTGATGATCATGCTATGTATAGTGTGTGCGCCAGTGTGAGGCCTATCTAGTACTACACTTGAGACCATGATATGATACTATTTATAGTTGTTTATTTTGATGTGTGTGATTGAACATGGTTGATATTGCTATTTTTTTATTATGGATCTATGTGTTTTGATATGCATTTTTCATATATACTTATGTCTGTTTAGACATCGTTTTGGATCGTAGATGATATTATATGCTTTAATTTAATAAAATATTTTGATTATGAAGTATTAACAATTATATATTTAATTTCCACAAATGAATATTTTAGATTAATTGTGGAATTTAATAATTAATCGATGTTGGATATTTTAAATGTTTTAGTATTTAATTATTCATTGCTTCGGCTATATTTTCTGTAATATACTGATATTCGAATTAAGTTTTGTAGGTGGACATTCTAGATCCCTTTAGATTGGAGACATTTCAAATGCCCAATTTAATTAATCTATTTTTATATTTTGTTGCGTGAAATCAAGTGGTTTTTGTTGTCACTTGGATTTGCACCTTGTGTTGGAGTGGTTTAGTGTTGCACCAATCCAATGAAACATTGGGATGATTTCTAGGTGTGGGACCCTACAAGGAAATCAAACCTCCAGAGAAAGGCTGGTTCCTTTTCTAAATATAAGATTCAAAGTGCGCTAAGACTAAACCTAATCTATTCACTATTGGGGAAAAGGGGGAAGAAGGAGAAACTAGAAATGAAAAGATGATACACTAGGTTTGAATGTTCAACCCTCAAATCAACCATGTATGCATAGAATAACAATAAACAATAGACAAGCATACATAAATCATAAATGAATTACAAAGGTAAAAGAAACTAATTGAGATCTAGAAGAAAAGTAAGATTCACAAATGGTTACTCAAACAAAAGTATTACACAGAGCAAAAGGATTCATGAAAAGGTAAAATCCCTTGTGTATTCTCAAAGAGGCATGGTTACAGCTGATACAAGATGTGGTTTTTTAGACCAAAAGACAACATAATGCATTTGATTTCATGTGTTTAATAGCATTCTAAAATGAGGTGCCATCACCTACTATAATAAATTCATCCTATGGGCCTGTCAAAAGATATATTACAAAAGGAATGTCTGAAAATATTTGTTTGTCTTTGACATAAATGCAAAAAAATATCTTCTCAAAAGTAGCTAAACAAATATTTGCATTGAATCTTTGCATCTTCTTCTACCTACAACAATAAATGTCCAACAACAAATTCCAGCTAGAGCTAGACATTTGACTTTCAACGTAGCTTGCTGTAAAGGGTGAAATGAGATTGATCAATTAAGATAATATTAACCCAAACAACAATGAAATGTGTGAATAACAAGAATAAACAAATGAAAGCACAAAACTTACAAACTTGTTACCCTGCGGCTTCCATTGGTCACCTATTCTTTCTTGATCTTGAATGATGAAGATGGGCCCTCAGGGAGCTTGCTTCCTTGCTTCGATTCCTCAAGTTGACAAGGAGAAATGGCTATGATGATTTTTGCATTATGATGGTATGAAGATGATGATATGAAAAGAAGAAGAAGATTCCCTAGAGGAATTTGGGTATAGTGATTGTGCAAAATGAAGTTCCTCCCCAATGGCTTAGAAGAGGGTTCTATTTATAGATTTTTTGAAAATAGAATGGAGGGTGAGGATCCAAAGATGAGATCAATGGCTAGGAATAAAAGTGAATCTTTTATTCCTAGTGGATTATGACAATTGAATTAAGAATTCAATAGTGGAGGACAGTGGGTTATGACATTTGAATTAAGAATTCAATAGTGGAGGATAGTGGGGAACATTGAATTAAAATATTCAATGGGTGAAGGCTAGTGGGGAACATTGAATAAAATATTCAATGGGTGAAAGCTAGTGGGGAACATTGAATTAAAATATTTAATGGGTGAAGGCTAGTGGGGAACATTGAATAACATATTCAATGGGTGAAGGCTAGTGGGGAACATTGAATAAAATATTCAATTTGTGAAGGATAATTGATTTAAAGATTTATTTTGGAAAATGGAGGATAATAGCTAATTAAATATTAAGAATATTTAATTATATGTGCAACATGGTGAGGTGGAAGAGATGAGGTGGATTGATGAGGTGGATTTTAGGACTTGGGACATTAGAAGAAATTAGGAATTCTAATTGACAGAAGGAAATAAGAATTAAGATAAATATCAAAATATTTACTTAATTCAACCTGAGCCAATTTTAGGTGTATACATTTTGCCCCTCTTTGAAGCAATATGTTTTATCACGTTGTTTCAAAGTATAAATAGTCTGATAATGATACATGCCCCAGTTTGCCCCTGGTACAGGTTATGATGATAGGATGCCCCCTCGGGAGATTGGATGGGGAGAAGGCAGAAGGCGTGAGATGGACAATCTCACGAAGAAGAAGACGAAGAAATGGGTTAGGATGTAGAAAAAAATGGGATGAATGATATGGAATGCAAGATAAAAAGATGACACACACAAGCAAGTAAGCAAGTATGCACAAATGATACAGGAACAACTAAGGTATTGCCCCTGTCGAGCGGTAAACCAACGATATAGGTCAATGATGTCTGGTTTCAAGAATGAGATATGTTGTATAAGACTCCGGGTCTGGTTTCGACAATGCGACATCCTGTCTAAGACATATGATAACGATATACGATAGTGTTGTCATGGCGGGGAGTGATGTATCCCTAGAGCAACACGAAGGATAGTTATGACTGATTGATATGGTTTACAACTGGACAAGGATCAAGACCACTGATTGTGATCAGATCATTTGACAAGATTGACTTGACTTGATTGGCATGGATTAAGGATAGACTTGCAATTGGATACAGTATGGATATGGATATGGATACAGATATGAGACGCAATTTGATACTGTATAGATATGGATATGGATATTTGTCATCTTGATATAACAAGTATTTTGAAGCGCTTTCGTCATTGGGCTTTATTATGTTGTAAGAAAATACAAGCATCTAGGTATAATTAAACTGAGATGACCTAAGTATTACTTACATGGATTTTGATATAGCAAGTTAATACAAGCATCTAACCAAAATTGAATCCAGATGACCTGAGTACTTCTTGCGTTTTTCAACAGACAAGGATTGCCCCTTTTCATGTTTAGACCTCAGAGTCCTCGATGATCTTTTGCTGATCATGTCATTAGACAGAAGTCATCACATTACTAAAGTTTGATCCACAAGCAGCAAACAAAGAAAGATTATGCCCCCATCATAGCATCTCTAGCTTTTGGCAGCCTCGTGTAGCATAGAAAGGCATGATAGCATAAATCAAGACTCTTAATCTAATCAACACAAAACATTCTTGCATTTAGATGTGTCTTTTTGCCATAATTGATATGAGATTTAGCTTGGGTGTTTCGGTATGGTGCTCTACTTTGTTTAGGATAGGTTGATGTTTTTGCGTCAAGATTTTTGTTTTTTTGGTAGCTTACTTTGTTGCTCTTGTTTGTCTAGCAAAAGGTGCAGACACGGACAGGTAGAGGGATGCATGACAAGACATGGGATGAATGGGAAAGTGGAGTGGACTTCGATAGATAGAAGGACTAGACATGGAATGGACGGGAAAGTGGAGCCTCGGGGGCGCATTGATAATGGCCTTGCCTACATGACAACGCAGAGGCAGCGTAGTTCGGGGTGAACCTTGATCGACCGAAGACCTAGGTGATGGTGGATCTGTAGAAGTGGTATGGATTGAGATAGATAGAAAGACCAGATATGGGACTGACGGGATAGCGGAGCCTCGGGGGCGCATGGACAATGGCCTTGCCTACATGATAGCTTAGAGGCAACGTAGTTTGGGACTTGGGCCATGGATGGACTAGAGGATAGATGACAAGATATGATATGGACAGGGAAGCGGAGCCTCGGGGGTGCATTGATAATGGCCTTGCCTACGTGATAGCTCAGAGGCGACGTAGTTCGACAAGAACCCTAATGGACCCAAGATATGGATCAGATGAGACATGATATGGAATAGATATGGAACCTACAATACTGATGACAAGGAACCACCATGGATATGTAGATGGATGGAAGATAGTAGAATACAAATGGTTATGTAGAAGAAAACATGGATGTGATCTCCAAGGACTATGTCGCATAAGTATAACTTGCCCCATTATAGGTAGAATACTTAGGATTTTTCATGGAAATGCTAATGATGATAGGAGGATGAGAGGATAATGAATGATTTGCATGGTATGGAGGGATAAGGTATGTCAAGAGCCATTCAAAATGTTTGTCAACATTGTGCCCCCAATCTTTATCAAGACCCAAGAATAGAGGAAAGGAAGTTTGGATGGATGGATGAGACAGGATAGGTATGTAATGGATAGAGGATAGGATAGGAAATGGTATGAAAGGAAACTGGTAGGAGAAGAGTGATATGCCAATGAGACAAGGTGCCCCCAAGTGTAGGTGACATAGGAGATCAACTTACACATGACGCTTGTTTGCCAGGTTTTCATCATGGTACTTATCCAAGGCACCTGTTTGCCTGGTTTTCACCATTAGATGAAGGGATTTTTCTTTATTGTTTTCTTTTTTTTTTGAATATTGAGATTGGAGAAGGTGGAAATGGAAAGACATTAGCATATAGTTCCTTGAAAGGGGGTAGTCCCGCTAGATAGATAATGTCGAATGGACCATGTCCAGTGCTCTCACAGATGTTGGTAGGGGATCGTATGAAAGTGATATGGCATAGGTAGATAGTGGATTATGATGCAGAATATGGAGGGAAGGCTTATGCAACAGCATGGACCATAGGCATAGGATGAGGAAGATGTGTAGGATAATGGATGTAAGATGGGGAGATGTAGTTATGTGGAGGTGTTGTGAAGTGGAAAGGAACCATGACCAACGGCTGCACACACCATGATAAACATTGAAGCTTTTGATGAGATGGTGGTGTAGGAAGTAATGGAGATGTTTGCTTAGGAGATGGTTGATGAAGTGATTTAGGAAGAAGCATTTCATCATGGGATGATTTCAAAAGGATGTTTAAGGAGCAATATGGTGACAAAACTGACCCTAGCTTTTTTGTAAATGAGTTCACTAGTATCACTAAAGGGTCAAATGAACAGGTTGCTGATTTCAATGCTAGATTCATGAAGGTATTGAACAAATTGCCACAGGACTTGAGGCCTAATGAACCTATGTGCATAGTGTTGTACATAAATGCTTTTGATGCCAAAACAGCATATGGGTTAAGAGATAAAGGTCCTGCTACTCTCAGGGATGCTTTCAAGATAGCAATAAATATTGAGAATAACAGGAAAGCATCAAGCAAGACAAACAGGAGGGATAATGTGAGAATTCTGTAGAATCCAAACAAACCTCAGAATATTCAAGGTAATACATCTGCCCCTGAAGACAAAATTGATAAACTGACAAATGTTGTTAAGGATCTAAGCTATAGGCTAGCTAGGAGTGAAAAAGGAATAGGTCCTGATAGGCAAGCTTACCAAAGACAGGAAAAGAGACCATCATTGCCTGATATGCCATATAATACCAATTGGCATAATGGTAGACCTGTATTGCCACATAACAACACAAATCAAAGAGCTCAACATACTAAGGAAACTCTTGATCCTTTGAAGAGGACTGTAAATATTGCTGATGATACTCAATGGTGTATAATATGCCAGATGCCTCATTCACAGTCACAATGTATGATTGCTCAGTCTCTATATAACAATGTCGTGGCCTGTGATGAGTGCAATGAGCCTCATTGCATGGAAGATGATAATGTCAACATGTTGTCTACAAATAGAGAATACTCTTTTCATGATGCTGATGCAAATGCAAATGATGAAACTCAGGTCTACCAATAGTTCCCATATGATGAAGATGATGAAGACAACTATGCCTATGCTCAGGATTCATATAGTTTTCTGAATAACTTGAGGAGGCCTTCTGATGAAGAAATTAGGGTCTTCACAGCTGCAGCAGTTGCTCAAGTCAAAAGCAACTACAACCTGAGAGGTAAGGCCCAAACAAGTAACTCACACCAACCAGAGGATAATTTTACAAATCAGCCAGTACACAGCCATAAAGGAACTGAGACACAAAAGAAGCAATGGAACAAGAATAGGCAAAATTTTAGGCAAAAAATAGGTTATGATCCCCAAGGACCAGAAAATAGAGTTCCCCATGTTGAGGATCAAAATAAGAATTTTCATAACAAGGATGATAGTCAGAAAGCCATAAAAACTAAAGATGGATCATCTCAGGATAGAGGTAAAACTGTGGATCAGGCTACAACTGTTATTCAAAATCATGCTCCATTTGACATCACTCAGGTCTTGTCTCAAATAAAAGTCTCTGTTCCACTAATGGAGCTGATGAAAGTTGAAGAATTCAAAAATAAGACTGTATCCTTGATTTCAGGAGTGCCTTGTCAAGCTAAGAAAAAAGATGAAGCCCAAGGTAAGAAGCAAGCTATGTGCATTGAAGAGATGAAATTCCTGAGGTATATCTAGGGATGACCATGACAAAGTGCCCCTCACAGGTTGAACCATTTTATGTCTCCCTGGTTATCAATGGAAAAGTGATTAGAAATTGTATGCTTGACTCAGGAGCATCAACAAACATCATGCCTTTGGCCATTATGCAGCAAGCTGGATTAAAAATAGATAAGGCATGTGGGAAATGCTATGCAATGGATGCTAGGGAGGTACCTTTCATTGGAATCATGAAGGATGTTGATTTTAGATTGGCAACATATCCAGAAAAGATCTATAAAATGAACATAATAGTTGTTGATATCAAGCCACAGTATGGCATGTTGCTGTCAAGAAGATGGGTAGCACTGATTGGTGGAAGTATGCAATTGGACCTGTCATATGCCATGATCCCAATGAATGGTAAGGATGTCAAGCTGATCAGAGAAGAAAGATCACAGAAGTCAGTTGAAGATCAAGATTCAGAAGAACACATCTGTTTTGTAGACACTGACTGTGAGAATTTCAGAGTTGTCTCAAGTGATCAAGAAAACCAAAAGGAGAACCCTTGCATTAAAGAGTTGGACCAACAAGGTCTTTGGACCATGTATTTTGATGGAGCTTGTTCAAAAGAAGGCTCTGGTGCTGGAATTGTTTTTCTGTTTCCAACTGGTAAGCTTCTCCAATTCTCTTTCTTGTTGAGGTTTGCGTGTACAAATAATATTGCAGAGTATGAGGCTTTGTTATTAGGGTTAAATGTTGCTTTGAAGCATGGAATTAAGATGCTGAGAGTATTTGGGGATTCTGAGTTAATTGTGTCCCAAGTTAGAGATAGGTATGCCTCAAAGAACAAAAGGTTAAAACAATACAAGCATGCTGTCTGGGATACAATTGAATTATTTGATGCATTCTCAATAGGTTGGGTAGAGAGATCAAAAAATGTCATGGCTGATTTCTTAGCCAATGTAGCTATTAGGCTAGATGATATAACCCTGTCTGATGTTACAAATGTTGAAGTTAAAATCAGACCTACAATACTAGAGAACATATGCAGTTGGCAAGTGTTTGATGATGACAAGGACTTGTTAAGATTTTTGCACTGCATAGATGAATATGAGAACCAAGAAATCAATTTTCAAAACTTTGTAGAAATTATAGATGGAAAATAAACTCTTATGGGGAAAGAAATAATTCAGTTGAAGACTAACAAAATCCCTAGAGGGTTAGTAGCTTTGGAAAGAGCTTTTGACAATAGAGACCAATTGGTCACAAAGACATCTCCCACAAATAAAGATGACTTAGAGGAGATAAATTTGGAGACATCTCAGACCCCCAAGAGGGTATACATTGGCAAACAGCTCAAACCACACATTAGGAGTATGCTGATTGCATTGCTAAAAAAATATAAGCATGTTTTTGCCTGGTCATATGAAGACCTCAAAGCTTACAGAGAAGATCTATTCCAGCATGAGATCCCATTGAAGCCTGGAGCTAAGCCATTTAGACAAAAGCAAAGGCCTATTAATCCTACCTTAGCTCCAAAAATGCAAGAAGAACTCAAGAAGATCAGGGAGGCTGGAATAATTGTGCCAATTAGACATTCAACTTGGGTATCTAACCTTGTCCCAATCAGAAAAAAGAATGGTCATGTAAGGTTGTGTGTGGACTTTAGAAACCTAAATGTATCTTCTTTGAAGGATAACTATCCATTGCCAAATATGGAGGCCATGTTGCAAAGAGTGACTGGCTATGAACTTTTATCTATGATGGATGGTTTTTCAGGGTACAATCAAGTGAAAGTAAAAGAATCAGAACAATTTACAATTGCTTTCACAACTCCATGGGGAACCTATGTATATGTAAGGATGCCATTTGGACTAACAAATGCAGGTGCTACATTCCAAAGAGCTATGGATGTTGCTTTTGCAGGGTTGATTGATTCAATCTTGGATGTTTATCAGGATGATCTGACTGCCTATTCAAAGAAGGAAGAGCAGCATTGTATGCATCTAGAATAGATTTTCATTAGAGCACTAGAGTATGGCGTTTCTCTCAACCCAAAGAAATGTGCTTTTGGAGTTATGGAAGGAAAATTGTTTGGACACATTGTTTCCAAGGATGGAGTTAGGATTGATCCTGAAAGAGTAGCTGCAATTGATAGGATTCAGATGCCAAAAACAATAAAAGGTGTGCAGTCCTTCTTTGGACAAATAAATTTTGTTAGGAGATTTGTTCCTAACTTTGCAGAAACCACAAAAGAAATTTCCAAGATGTTGAAGAAGGGTGCAACTGTCAAATGGGAGGATGAAGCAACTAAATCATTCCAGAACATCAAGGAAGCAATCAAGATGGCTCCTATGCTAAAGTCTCCTGATTTTTCCAAGCCATTTCAATTATTTTCATTTGCTTCTTTCCATATTGTTGCTGCATGTTTACTTCAGAAAAATGAGGATGGTTTTGAGCAGCCCATTGCTTTCTTTAGTAGGTCATTGCAGGCTGCTAAATTAAAGTATGGCATTATGGAGAAACAACCATATGCACTGGTTAGAGCAGTCAAGAGCTTCAGACCTTATTTGGTAGGCTCACAAGTAATTGCATATGTGCCTCATGCTGCAGTCAAGGACATCTTTACTCAGCAGGAGGTGATAGGAAGGAGATGTAGATGGACAAATAAGTTGCAGGAGTTCAACATAGAGATACAGATCACAAAATTGGTAAGATGACAAGGATTACCAAAGCTAATGACACAGTCAAATCTAGAGGCATTCCAAGTGAATGAAGTGCATAATGAAGTTGTAAATGTGTCAGAATCTAAGTGGTATAAGGACATAGTATATTATTTGAAAAATTTGAACTGTCCTTCCCATCTCAGTGATACTCAGAAGAGAACTTTGAAGTTGCAAGCTATTAAATACATCATTGTTCAAGGAGAACTGTATTGGAGAAATCATGATGGTGTATTACTCAAATGTGTGGATGAAAACTAGGCCAAGGACATTCTAAATGATATACACCATGGGGTATGTGGTGGACATTATCCTGCTTATACAACATCCCACAAAATCCTTAGGGCAGGATATTAGTGGCCTACTCTTTTCTCAGATGCACACAGAATGATAAGAAAGTATGACCCTTGCCAAAGGTTCTTAGGAAAGCTAAAATATGATGGTACATTGTCCCTCAGGACTATAACCATGGAAGCTCCATTTCAGCAATGGAGAATTGATTTCATAGGGGAAATTTCAGAGAAATCTAGTGGAGGACATAGTTGGATTTTGGTTGCCACTGACTACTTCACTAAATGGATTGAGGCTATTCCAACTAAAAGGGCTACAAGTAAGGTGGTGATGGATTTTATCCTGGAGAATATTATTATCAGGTTTGGGGTACCAGTCAAGCTAATCACAGATAATGCAATGTGCTTTAGATCAGGTGAATTTGTTGATTTTTGCAATAAGTATGGAATTGACTTGTCTCACACATGACCATACCATCCACAAGGAAATGGTCAAGCAGAGTCAAGCAACAGAAGCCTAATGAAAATCATCAAGAGGATAATAGATAAAAATAAGAAATCCTAGGATTCAAAATTGAAGTTGGCATTATGGGCTGATAGGGTGACAGTGAAAAGAGCCACTAGAAGGTCACCTTATGAATTAGTGTATGGTGCAGCAGCTAGATTGCCTATGAATAACCTCCTACCAGTTTACAAGTTCATACAAGAGAATGATGGGGAGGTTAATGATTCAATGACTGAAAGGATCAATCAGCTGGTTGAGCTAGATGAAATCAGGGCAGAGTCACAAAAAATAAACATCAAGAAACAGCAAAAGGTGAAGTATCTATTTGATAAAAGGGTTACAGAGAGAGGTTTTCAGATAGGTGATATGGTCCTTATGTGGAATGCAAGGAACCAGGATAAGGGTAAACATGGCAAATTTGAACCCTTGTGGATAGGCCCATATCAAATTAGAAATATCTATGGGCGAGACTCCTACTTTCTCCAAGCCCTAAATGGTGAATTAATGGAATTACCGGTGCACAGTAAATTCCTTAAAACCTTTTTCACATAGATGAGTTACTTGTGTACACAATGTAAAATAATTGTAAATATTTTGTACATACCTTGTGTGGTCGGTCCTGTTTTGAATTTTGGGTTTTGTTTGGTCTACCCCAAAGAAGTCTAGTTCTCACTGCAGTCTTGCACCTGCACGTCCCCAATCGGAGCCTATGTTGGTAATAATTTATGTTAAGGTTTCAGGATGTGCACCTCCCTAAAATCCAAAAAATTTCTTAAGTATTGGACCCTCTCTGTGTTTCCAGCATCATCATGATATAATGAAGGAGAGGGTCATCGTCTTCATCGTCATGTTCCCGGACATCCCCCGATGTTTCTTGCATGGATCATTTCTTGTCATGACCAGATATCCTATGGGGGCTTCATGTTTTTGCCAGCCTGACATCCTGCGAAAGGTGATATTTTAACATCGGGTGATCTTAGTTCAAGATCATCCTGATGTTGGTGTTGAGAATTTGCTAAGTATGACCCGATGTCCCAAGGTCATCATATTTGAACATCGGGTGATCTTCGTTAAGATCACCTCGATGTTAGTTTATCACCTTATGTTTTAACTTCCCAAATGTTGCTGACGTCATCAGGATTTTCAGTTGTTGGGGTGATATGTTTTTCAGCTTCATCATTTTCTAAGGACAGGGTGATATTTCCAAATACCAGGTATGTTCTAACATCACCCCAATGTTCCATGGAGCTACAGTGCTACCCGATATTCTTGCGGGGGGTGATATTTCATGACATCCGGTGATCTTCCAAATATCACCCTGCCCCAATATGATGATGATGTCACCCCGATCTTTCGAGGGGGTCATGTTCTAAGTTGTTCAATTCGACCTGATATTTCTTGAATTGAAGAGGTCATCATCATCCAGTCTACAGTGCACCCTCATATTTCTACGTCGGGGTGATTTTTTGAATATCAGGTCATCTTCTGGATATCACCCTTGTTCTAAACATGACGATGATGTCATCAAGATGTTCATATATCAGGGTGATATCTTTTATCTGGGTGACGTCAACATGATTTTTGAGCATCCGAAGGGTGCATGCAGTAGAAGACATCGGCCAAGTATTTGGTTTTGTCAAGGTAGGAGGATCTTCCTCCGATGCATCAGGTTGTGCCGACAAAGGCGATTATCATGCAGGGTGATGTGATGTTAGGGTGATATTTTGTGCATCCAGATATCATGCTGCTAGAGGATGATGAGGGTTATGCTGGTGCCATCAAGAGAAAAAGCATCGACATCATATGTGATCACGGCCATGCTTATAAAGTGCTAAAGAGACCTCTGCGGGGTGCGTGTGGGATAAATGGTTCCCGTATTTTTTGAAATATCAGGATGAGGCATTTTGGCGGGAAAAGTTTGCGATGCACAGTTAACTATTTTTCCCAAGGCTGCAGGTAGATGGACATTAATGGCAGTTGTTGCAGAGGTTTGGGCGATGGCGTGGACGAAGTAAGTACCCGATTGAAGTTGTACATCCACGGGCGGCGGCGCAAGGCTTGAGATCTCCCCCTGTCTCCTCTCCCACCTGTTGCATTGAATGTTTGAGCGCCAATCTGAAGATGAACTATTTATGGCAGACTTTTGACTTTTTCCATGTAATTAATGCTGAGGACCTTCTTGCTATATGTAGTAGGTTGTGTTGCTCATTTGAGGTTGTTGAAAACTGGACATTTTGGCTCTATAATAAGATACAACTAGTTTTGGTTGCTCTGTATAGGAGGTCTTGTGAGTTTATGTATCTCTTGTTGAATGTCTCATGCATGAATCTACTGATTTCATGATTGATTTTATATGAGTAATGTTGTATTTGCATGTGTTTTGTTAATTCTGTCTCCAGTATTGCATGTGTCCTTCTTTTGAATCTAGATATCTAAGGGGTGTCTGGTATTCTAGAATATAGAGTTCCTGTATTGAATGCTTGATCTTTCAACTTCTGCTCAAAGGGTAGATTAAACTATTTTCAGATTAAGTGTTGGGAAGGATATACTGTAATAGGGATACCATAAGTAGAGATAACTTAACACTCTGTCCTGGGAGGTATCTATAAGGCAGGTATCACACAAATCCCCTTGAAATTCAGTTTTATTGTGCTCATGCTGATCATTCACAGGTGTATGTCTACCGACTCCAAGCCCTGGATAGGCACCGATCTAGCTCTGTGTTGAGGTTGTACACTAGGTCCTAGTTTTGCATCCACATACAAATCAAACTCATACTTCCAATCCAACCATTAGAACCTTAGAAGTAGTTTAGGACCAAGATCCTCTGATTCACAACTAGACATAGGCCCAAAGCTCGCCCCTTTGCACTTATCCCACAGTTTTGGTCTTCATACAGGAGAATTTATTTGCTTTGTATCAACATCCCAAGCCAACGCACAAGCATATTCTCATGGGTGTTGAATAGGGAATACCCCCCTAGGTTTTGCAGAGCCTGAAGAAGAAGAGG
Source organism: Cunninghamia lanceolata (assembly GCA_027924645.1). Taxonomy (NCBI): domain Eukaryota; kingdom Viridiplantae; phylum Streptophyta; class Pinopsida; order Cupressales; family Cupressaceae; genus Cunninghamia; species Cunninghamia lanceolata. The sequence goes on along the minus strand of BSBN01000288.1, from coordinate 13,758,206 downwards.
AGATAAAAATAGAGTCTATCTCCTACATTGTTGGCCCCTGGCCCAGAGATCCTGTTAATCACTGATGTCTACCTTGTAGGGAAATCTGGGGATGAGCATCCAGTCAGGGAAATAACCAACAAGGAGTTTGTCATCCTTTGTCTTGTACTCATTGTTAACATGTCTGATGAGTAACTAGGAGTCTCCATAAACTGTCAGCTTTTTGATTTTCCACTGAATGGCCATGCAAAGTCCTATGATGAGGGCCTCATACTCTGCTACATTATTTGTGCATGGAAATGTGATTTTGTAGGACTTTGGAATAGTGTCTCCTTGAGGGGTAACAAACAAGATGCCTACTCCTAAGCCACGATGTGTGTAGGATCCATCAAAATACATTTTCCATGTATCTGTTGTTGGTGCTATTGTCAATATGGAGTCATCTAGAAATTCTGCAAGTAGTAGTTGTTCTGTTGGAATAGGTGCATCAACCAATTGATTGGCAATCACTTGTCCTTTGATAGTTTTTCTTTCTATGTATTCAATGTCAAACTCACTTAGGATCATAACCCACTTAGCCATCCATCATGTGAGAGATGCTCTAGTTAGTAGATATTTGAGCGGATCAATCTTGGCAATGAGCTTTGTCTTATGGTTGAGCATATAGTGTCTTAGCTTTTGAGAAGTGAAGACAATGACAAGGCATGCTCGTTCAATAGGAATGTAGTTCAGCTCATAGGTCACCAAGGTGCAGCTGATATAGTATATAGCTCTTTCTTTTCCTTTGCTAGCAAGGCCTCTATAGTTCTTTCTGTTGTTGATATGTATAAAAGAAGGGGTTGTCCATGTTTTGGTGGGATAAGAATGGGTGGGTTATCAAGATATTCCTTTATCTGTTCAAAGGTGTTCTGGCACTTATTATCCCATACAAAAGTTGTGTCTTTTCAGAGAAGATGCTGAAATGGTTGACACTTGTCTACAAGTTGTGCTATGAAGCGGCGGATGGACCGAAGTTTCCCTTGTAGGATTCAAAGTTGTTTGACTATTTTAGGTGGAGGCATCTCTACTATAGCCTTAACCTTAGAGGAGTTGACTTCAATTTCTCTTCTTGACACAATGTATCCTAGGAGTTTTCCGGAGGTGACCCCAAAGACAAATTTCTTGGAATTTAGCCACAATTTATATTGATCTAGTCTATCAAAGATTTTAGCCAACACATTCAAGTGATCTTCTCTAGTCCTTGATTTTCCCAGTACATCATCTACATAATCTTCCATTTGTTGGAATTAGGCCAGACAACTGAGAGGGGGGTGTTGGCAAGAGACACTGTATGGCTTCATGAGTGTTGTCATTGATGGCAACAAAGTCCATCCCACACATCCACATGACATGGTGTGCCCATATCGGAAGTCAGATTGAAGAGTGTTGTGGTCCGGTAAGCAAGAACAAAGCATGCAGCAAGGTCTGACAATTAGGTCCGGATCTCTCAGAGGAAGTATCTTAGTAAAGTGCGGGCTTGGGGAAGACAAGAAGAGTACCATGACTAATAGATTCTAGATATTGAGCCTCGGGTGATGAAAGAGTGAGAAGATATGAACTCCTAAGTGTTGGGTTCCTGTTTGATAGAGTAGACTGAGGAAGAACTGACCGGCAGAGCATTAGACCATTTGCCAAATGAGATTTTGATGGTGATCAACTTTCTTGAGGTATCATTCATGATTGGCCGACATGATTGATGATTTCTATAAGCATCTCCTTGATACGCATCACTTGATAAGCAAGGATTCAGTTGATAGACCAGAGTTTTGGATAATATGGACTATTCCAGATGCCGACTAGAAAAGTGTTGAAATCATTGGTGCAAATATATATACAAGATGGATTTGGATGTGAAGATGTGTGTGTGAAGTGTGAAGTGCGAAAAAGAGTAGAGGATAGTGTGGAAATAAAGATAGAAGTCCGGTATGTGAAAGAACAGCAACACTAAGGCAAAGGAAGGATGAAGTGCAGTAGATCAGTATATTGAGCTCAACTGAAACTAAACCTAAGCATATGTGGATGCTCCTCATCAGTTCAAGTATCTAGTTTTCTTCTATAAACTATTGTAGGTAGTGAGCCTCTTGTGAGAAGTGTACTCAGGCAGTAAGCCCTAATTGGCAAGTGCCATTTTGTATTATCCTATTCTTTTAATAGAGAATACAATCTTGGGTTAATCACCCCGTGGTTTTTCCCTTAACAGGGTTTTCCACGTCAAAATCATTGTGTTATGTGTATTGAGTTTATTTCTGCTTTCATGGTAATGCATGCTTATTTAATTTGATACTAAAGAAGAATAGAAAGTTAAAGTAATCTAGATAACTGATTCACCCCCCCTCTCAGTTATCAACAATTGGTATTAGAGCCAAGTTCCTCCAAACAGAGCCTAACAGCTTGAGGAAGATATGGGGATTCATATGGATGTGTATGGTATGAGGGAACAACTTCAGTCTACCTTAGATGATCTTGAGCAATCTAACTCCAAAGTCAATGAATTGAAGGAAAGACTCAAACAGGCTAATGATTTCATAAATGAACTAAAAGGGAAACTGAGTATCTCTATGAAAAAGAGAAAGGATCTACTTCATTAATTGGCAAGTCAAGGTGAAGCCAATGATACAAATGAAGATCTGAAGGAGAAAACCAAGTTATGTGAAAAATTATCAAAAGGGGTCATTATGGTAAGACATGAAATGGAATAAGGAGTTATGAAATTCACCCAAGCAATTGAAGAGAAAAGAAAAACTGAAGATGATCTAAGACAATCTCTCAAGGAGAAATTAGAAGACTGCCACAAAATGGATAGAATAATTAGGCATCTAGAATCTGATCTTGAAGAAGCTAGAGATAATGAAGAACAACTTGAGAATCAGATTGACACTCTTAAAAGGGATCTTCAAATAGCAAATGAATACAAAGAGAAATTCAAGATAAGCTCTACTCAACTTGAAGTTCTTCTTCAAAGCTAGAAGAGGGTAGATGACAAACAAGGCTTGGGGTATGAGAAAGATGAAAGCTCTGGATCTGATCAGAAGAACTTTGGATCAGGAAATCCAAGGAACAGACCTAGAAGATCTCCGGTAAGGCAGCCAAATGCTCAAAGATATCCATCTTTCAATGGATACTGCCACAATTGCTATAACTTTGGTCACAAAGCAAATCAGTGCAGAAGAAGAATGAATCAGTCTAATTCATCCTTCTCCGGACAGTGTTTCAATTGCAAAAGGTATGGTCACAAATCTCATGAGTGTAGAAATATGCAAATGAACAATTCATTCAATGGAAGATGCTTTGCATGCAACAGAATGGGACATATGGCTAATCAGTGTAGATCAAGAGGATGTTAGCCAAATATGCAAAGAAATATTGTTTGCTACAATTGCAATAGATCCGGTCATACTGCCAAATTCTGTAGAAGTAAGAATCAGTACAATAAGGGTCTGGTACATCATAATCAAAACCAAGACAAAGGAAAAGGAAAAGTGAATGCAGATGAATTCAAAGGGAGATGAATAAGATTTGGGTGAAGAGGAGTACATAAAATGTTGAGGATGGATCCACACCAAAATCTGGTGCTGATATTCCTTCTGGAAACTAAATAGATGAGCTCTGGCTCAGGGGGAGTCACAAAAGAAAATATTTTCCCCCAGCCAGTCAATTAGTGCCTAAAATTGGCACATGAAAGGTTGTGGACTAAAGAAACATCTAAATAACCCTTGGGAAAGATATGAAAGATCCACAAGGAATTTGAAGAGGTTAATCATCTAAGATTAATCTAGTTTAACAGTCATCCGGTAAGAACAGGATTTTCATAGACAGATCTGGTATGATTCAAATTTGAAGTATCTTAATCTGCAGGTAGATCAAATGTTTGGGGAAAGGAAGATAGATTGTCACTATTCATCAAGAAAAACTCTATGTATATCTCAGTGATCTGAAAAAGATCTTTCTCAGAACAAGGAGAATAAGGCAACCAGAATTACTTAAGTTGCACATTTATTGCAATAAGGAATTAGGGTTTGCTCAGAGATAAAAGGGTTCAGTTTCTCTTCTTTTGCACATTTGCATTAGTGAAATAGATAAGAAGAGCTCTGCAAACAAGTTTGCCTCATCTCTCTCAAGGATAAATCACAAAATTCAAATCAGCTGGTGATCTCTTCGGCTCATTCCGTGAACCCTAAAAGTGTAAAAGGTATTTTCCACTCTTGAAATCTCTCTCTGAATCTTTAAAGATGACTACTCTGAATGTTGTGAAGATTACTGATAGGCCACGCCCTAAATTTAAGAAACATCCCTACAAATCTCTTGAAGTGGATCCCTTAGGTGCATTTTCCAGCATTCCACATGGGGTTTTACATGTTGAATACGTTAGGGCATACATTCATGCCAATATTAAGGATTTCAGGGAATCTTAGTTGATGGATATATATCACAAGCAGCTAATAGATGAATCATTTGAACTAAAACCTCAGTACAAAGCCATCCAAGACAAGCATTTTGCACAATACATTCATTTCCCCTATTTTGCAGAAGATGAATGGGTCCGGTATGCTTTGAGCAGAATACATGACAACTTCATGTGGTTGAATAGGCCATTTAAGATCACTAAGGATGTCATTAGGGCAGTAACCGGATTACACTCAACCAGTGGGATGCCTACTTTCAAATCTGTCAAAAACCAAATTGTAAGTGAGGCCACCAGATCAAACTTTGATAAAAGAGCAATGACAATTGAGGATATCACAGATCTGGATATCAAGTTTGCATCAATGATAATTGGCTATAAGATATATCACTCCAGTAGGGAGAATTGAGAATCCAGAACCGCTATATATACTGCTTATGAAATGTTAAGGAAGAATGCTGACTATGATCTCTGTGACCTCCTTCTGAACCAACTTTTGGAGAATCTGCAGAAGATAAAGAAGGATAAGAAGAATTCTTTCAAATACGGTGGTTTGATACTCTGCCTATTCTTTTACTACATGAATGAGCTACCCGGATCTAATGGATGGGTATGGAAAAATAATAGATGAGTTGTAATTCAGATCAGAGATTACCTGCATGGGCTTGGTGATTCCAAGGCACAAAACATGGCACTATGGGGCTACTTCAAAAACTTCCAATGCATGATGCAAGCTGGAGAAAGAATCCCCCAATCTCTAGTTGAGAAGTATAAAGATATAGTGTGCTTTATGGTAGAAACTGATTAGTGCCTAATGGAGGCTGTGGAGCCAAGGATAGTCTAGATCATGCCAATGGGGTATGAAGTAGATGAGAAAATTGTAGAGCTGCATGTTCAGCACATGCTAAGTCAGCCCAAGGATCCCAAGACAGAAAGGTTTGGAACCTTTGAAGAATTGAGTGTAAAGATTCATGTGGAACTAAGACAATCGGAGATGAAGAGAAAAGTGAGAAAAGAAGTAGAGAATGTTGCCAAAAGGTATGGCATCTCAAAAGAGGCACTTGATGCACATAGAGAAAAGATGGAAAGGACAGAACAAGAAAAGGAAGAGGCAGAAAAAGAAAGTGCTCCGGTAGAAGCCCCCTCCCGGACTAGATCCTCTAAGAGCTCTATATCTGCCACTGCTAAGAGCTCAAAGGCATCAAAACTGGAAGCAAAATCATCCGATAAAGGAGAAAAGAGAACAAAGACAAAGGCTACAAGATCATACACAAGCCTTAAAGATGATGAAGAGACATAATCAGATGAGGAAGTAAAGAAAATGAAGAAGAAAAAGAAGACATCCGGTGAATCATCTACTGGTCCTAACAAGGAAGAAGAGATAGAAAAGTTTGTTGAAAAGCCTACTCTATCCTTAGATGATGTAGTCAAAGTAGTTACTGTGGATGGGAATCTGCAACCAATAACAGAATTCTATGATGCATATAATGATGCAAATAAAAAGATCCTGGAGGAAGCCACAGTTAAGTACTTGAACATATACAATAAAGTATTTATTGAAATTATCTCTCTAAATTTCCAAAAGTTTAGAGAAGGAAATTGAAATGAGAAAGGAAAATGCCAAGGCTAAGGACTTAGAGATTAGAGAATAGATAGCTATTCAGCTCTATCCTTCAATCACTCTGAAACAAATGGATATGATCTTCAAAGATTGCAAGGATGAGTTTCAGAGTAAAGCTAGAATGAATCAACTTATGCTTGGAGAAACTGATAAAGTGGCAAAAGAAATAGAAGAAATCCTCCGAAATGCCTATAAAAGATTCAACATTCCTCTTATAGAGGACTTAGGTGATGATCTCTCGGCCATGGATAACAAAGAAGAATCTACTGAGACTGTAGTAGAAGAGGTAAAGGAGACAGATGAAGAGAAAGATAAGGACCTGGATTCCTCTGCTCTGGAAGAGGAAGTCCATAAAGAAGAAAACATCTCTCCTCCAGTTTCCCCTACAAACTCCAGATCTAAAGGAGAAGAAAGAATAAAGGAGAAAACTATTCAAGGGGAAGAAGTATAGGAAAAAGAAAAAGGTCAAACAGAGAAAACCTTAGATGACAGTGCTAAGTCTGCAGAAGGGGAGAAAACCCTGTCATCGGCAAGAGACATAGTAGAAGCAGTCAAAGGTTTCTTAACCAAAAAGATGATGGAATTTGATGAACCAGAACTTCTTCAAGGACCGTTCAATTTTGACTCCCTCTCCCCAGTTCAAACCATGAAGCTAGCATCCTTTACTTCAGTAAAAGCAAAAGAAAAACTTCTAAAGTCTCACATGGAAGACTGCAAGCTCATAGAAACTACATCTGGTGTATTGGAGAAGATCTTGCCATCCTTCCAAAAGGATCCTTTAGCCTCCACATCCGGTAATCTAAAGTCTTGTAAATTCTATTCATTCACATTTTGATTCTTTAGAAAAGTCAGTAGAAGAAAAGGTCCAGAAGGAGTTTTTGGAAAAGAGACTCTCTGAAGTACAAGGTCTAATAAAAAATAACAGGAGAGTTATGGATATTGGAATAAAGAGCTTAGAAAATGCTCTTAAAAATGGCAGAGATATCTATAAATTTTGTTTATCCTGGCCTAAAGTGACCAAAGATATTGAGAAGAAAGTAAAAGAGCAAGAGGATAAATTGCTAAGTGTGTCTCAAAGTTTTGATCCTCTCTCCTCTTCCATAGTAAATCAAGAGTGTCAGACTATTGCAGTAATAAATGAAATAAAGAAGCTTGAGAAGGAGAAGAAAAATAAAATAAATAGGTTAAGTGAACTTAGAGGGATCATTATCCCGAAGTTAGAGGCCATGCATGAGGCCCTAACTGATGCTCAGACAATAGCCCAGACCAGTGATTCGATAGATCTAAAAAGGGCAGAAGCTTTTGCATTCCTGTTGAGTGGTCACATCTTAATTTTGGATAGGATGAAGAAGAGTTAGGCAACATAAGTGGTACTGTTGAAAACCACTTTGCAGATATAATTCAGTATATGTAAAGCAAAATTGTATATATGTTTTTGTGGCCAAGTATAGATTATTTTTTGGGAAATTTTGGTGTGTAGACCCTACCTTTGCCATTGATGTCAAAGGACGAGTGAGGAGTAGTGAAAAATGTGGAATCCAGCTAAGGGAGAGCTCCTGTAAAGTGTACAGTAGAACAGAGCATTAGCCAAGGGGGAGTACAGTGTAACACTTAGTCATTTTTCACTAAGTGTTGCCATCAATGCCAAAGGGGGAGATTGTTGGCAAGAGACACTGTGTGGCTTCATGAGTGTTGTCATTGATAGCAACAAAGTCCATCCCACCCATCCACACGACATGGTGTGCCTATATTGGAAGTCAGAGTGAAGAGTGTTGTGGTCTGGTAAGCAAGAACAGAGCATGTAGCAAGGTCCGACAATCAGGTCCAGATCTCTCAGAGGAAGTATCTCAGTAAAGTATGGGCTTGGGGAAGACAAGAAGAGTACCATGACTAATAGATTCTAGAGATTGAGCCTCTGGTGATGAAAGAGTGAGAAGATATGAACTCCTAAGTGTTGGGTTCCTATTTGATAGAGTAGACTGAGGAAGAACTGACCGGCAGAGCATCAGACCTTTTTCTGGATGATATTTTGATGGTGATCAAATTTCTTAAGGTATCATTCATGATTGGCCGACATGATTGATGACTTCTATAAGCATCTCCTTGATACGCATCACTTGATAAGCAAGGATTCAGCCGACAGACCAGAGTTTTGGATAATATGGACTATTCTAGATGCCGACTAGAAAAGCGTTGAAATCAGTGGTGTGGATATATATACAAGATGGATTTGGATGTGAAGATGTGTGTGTGAAGTGTGAAGTGTGAAAAAGAGTAGAGGATAGTGTGGAAATAAAGATAGAAGTCCGGTATGTGAAAGAACAACAGCACTAAGGCAGAGGAAGGATGAAGTGCAGTAGATCAGTATATTGAGCTCAACCAGAACTGAACCTAAGCATATGTGGATGCTCCTCATTAGTTCAAGTATTTAGTTTTCTTCTATAAACTATTGTAGGTAGTGAGCATTTTGTGAGCAGTGTGCTCGGGTAGTAAGCCCTAATTGGCAAGTGCCATTTTGTATTATCCTATTCTTTTAATAGAGAATACAATCTTGGGTTAATCACCCCATGGTTTTTCCCTTAACAGGGTTTTCCATGTCAAAATCATTGTGTTATGTGTATTGAGTTTATTTCTACTTTCATGGTTATGCATGCTTATTTAATTTGATGCTAAAGAAGAACAGAAAGTTAAAGTAATCTAGATAATTGATTCAGCCCCCCTCTCAGTTATCAACAGGGGGTGAATAAGTTGTCACCAGAATTTTAATATTTTCTGCAGTTAACTCTTTCTTTTACCTTTCACCAATAGATTAATAATTTAACCATGAAAAACAAGAATCATAAACATATGAGCAGCAACACAATTGACACCAAGATTTTTAACGTGGAAACCCGATTAAGGAAAAAACTACGGTGGTGGTTAACCCACAAAGATTAATACTTTGTTAAAATTATTTTACAAATGGGAATACACATGCATTCGGGCTCACTGCTAAAAAAGAAGGCTCATTACCTACACAAAGAAGATTACAATAAGTTTGAACAAATAATTAGCATCTACCAATGCAAGGATTCAGTTTCAGTTAAGCATAGAATACTAACTTGATACACTTCATCCTCACTCTGCCTTGTTTACTATTCTGCTAACATCTGAACCTTAGATCTCTCCCCTTTTCTCACTTATTCCATAGTCACATCGCACACACACCCAAATCACTTAAATCCATCGGCTATATATATATATATCCGTATCATGATATTCAATCACTTTTTTAGTCAGCTTCAAGAACACTTAGAACTTTGTTAAAGACTCTACTCTGTCAGCTAAATCCATGCATAACTTGTAATGTAGACCAAAACTTGCATTCACAAATCATCAATCATGTTGGCCACTATCACTGATCATCACAAATTGTCCAACTGACAACTTCCATTTATCCGGAACCAAGATCAATTACAAGGTCGACCTATTCTTCTGTTATCTGCACTGTCAAACTATAACCCCATACTCAGATGCAAATAACATTTGAATCCTTCATCACCAGAGGTTAAAATTCTAGATTTAGATTGCCCTGATAATCCTTATGACTCCTTCAAATCTGTAACATACTCTGATTTACCACCAGAGAGATCCAGACCAAGATACTGGACCTTGTCACATGCTCTGTCTCTGGCTACCCGGACTTAGATAAATTCTGATTCTAACTTCTGGTATGAGCAAATTATGTTATGCGGATGAGTGGAATAGTCTTAGTTGCCATCAATGACAACACCTAATCATGCAAAGTAGTGTCTCTTGCCAACAATCTCCCCCTTTGGCATTGATGGCAACACTTAGTGAAAAATGACTAAGTGTTACTCCCCCTTACTCTATACTCTTAAGTTCTCCACTGATTCCAGAGCTCCCCCTTTGCTGGATTCCTCATTTTTCACTATCCTTCAGTCCCCCTTTGACATCAATGGCAAAGGATAGTGTCTGCAAGCCAAAATTCTCAAAAATTTTGTATACAGTGCTGCATATGTACACCCAATCATTAAGTTATATTTACATGAACTTGAGAATATCTTCAAAACTACTTTTCAATTGCTCAAGTTTAGAGACCCAACTTCTTTTCATGCCATCCAAAATTCAGATGTGTCCACTCAGAAGAAATGTGTATGCTTCTGCCTTTGTCAGATCTGAAGGATCACTTGTCTGAACTGCAGCTTGGGCTTCTGATAATGCATTAAACATTGTTTCTAACTTGGGGGCTATCAATCCCCAGAGCTCAGAGATTCTCTTCATAATATTACTTTTTTCTTTAACAAGCTTGTTTATTTCATCGGTCAAGCTGATTACTTGACATTCTTGACTTATAGGAGAAACTGTTAAAGGATCAAAATTTTGAGATAGATTTGACAATTTTTGTTCTTACTCCTTTATCTTCTTCTCAATATCCTTACTGACTTTGGGCCAGGATAGAAAAAATTTATATATACCACCTCCATCACTTAGAGCATTTTGAATACTCTTTATACTAATACCAAGTATCATCTTATCATTCCTTATTAGGCTCTTTATTTCACTAAATTTCTTATCCAAAAATTCACTCTGCAGACTTCTCAAAAGACTCAGACTTATAGAATTTACAAGATTCTTCAGATGTCTAGAGAGAGAGTCAGATGGATTCTTTTGGAAGGTTGGTATTATCTTTTCCAATACACCAGATGCAAGACTTAACAACTCACTATCCTCTATGTGAGATTTCAATATCTTTTCACTTGCTTTGGCCTGTGTGAAGGATGTTATCTTCATCATTTGGACCAGAGAGAGTATCCAAGTTGATTGGTCCTTAAATCAGTTCTAGTTCATCAAACTCTAGCATCTCTTTACTCAGAAAACTTTTCACTGCATTTGTAGTGTCTCTTGCGACCATTTCTAGACCACTTTTCTTTCCTTGAGTTTCCACAGTATCAGGACCATCAACATTTGCACCGTCTTCTTCTGCTTTATCTTCCTTATCTTTGACTTCTTCTTCTACTTCACCTTTCTCTGTGTTATTTACAGCCGGATTCTTTCCTTTGACCACACTATTTGCAATTTGTTCTTGAGGATCTTGTGTAGCAGCAGTATTCTCAACATTATCTTCTTTTTCAGATTGATTAGGAGAAGTTAGAGTATCTCCTGCATCATCAGTTTGGTCCACCATCTCTGTATCTTCTTTGTTTATTTGTTCCTCTTTTGAAACATAGGAGTCATCAACCTTGGTTTGCTACTCATTAGTTTTCATATTTTCAATATCTGGGATTGATGAATCAATCTCATCATCAGTCTCCTCCTCAACAAATGGTAGATTGTGTCTCTTCAATGCACTTAGAAGTATTTCCTGTGTTTCTTTAACTATTTGGTCCAATTCTCCAAGCATTAGTTTGTTCATTCTCTTCTTGCTCTTGAATTCATCCTTCACTTCTTTGAATATCATACTCATTTGAACTTGAGTGATCTGAGGACATAGTTTTATCAATACATGCTCTCTAAGCTCCATATCCTTGCTTTTTGCATTTTCTTTCCTCAACTCCAAAATGTTTGCAAGACTTGGAGGGATCTTATAAGTTATTTTAATCAAAGCCTTATTATAGATATTTAGATATGTCCCAACTTTGTCCATGTCCTACAACACCTTGTTAAAACATTATCCTAGACATCATGTAACATTTTGTCCTAATCCCACTCTTAATCCCATTTATCCATTAAGCCAATTAATTAAATAAATTTTATTTATTTAATTAAAATCCCCATCTTTATCCTACTTAGCCAATTAATTAAATAAATTTATTTATTTAATTAATTTCACATGCATAATCCCATCCCCATCCCAATTAATTAAATAAATTTTATTTATCTAATTAATTTCCACATAATATCTTATCCCATCCTAATCATCTTTCCAATTAATTAAATAAATTTTATTTATTTAATTAATTTCCACATAATATCTTATCCCATCCTAATCATCTTTCTAATTAATTAAATAAATTTTATTTATTTAATTAATATCCAACTCATATCACAACTAATTCAAATATTTTATTTGAATTAAACACTCATCTTTTATCACATTCCAACACTTGTCTAGTCAATCATGTGTTGTAATACAACTTTTATCTTTCACATGCACAACTAATGGGACCTAATTTTAGTATTTATCTACACAATCACACATGAGCATTATCTTCCCTTGCCACATCTCACATGACTACAATTTCTTGATGTGCAAGGAAACCTAACTTAATCCTATCCATTCATTTCATCTAAAGCCCTAATTGATCCTAGCCATCCATTTGAACTAAGCCAACCCTATAAATCAAACCCCTCACAAGCCATTGGCAATGCATTGAGCCTCAAGTACTCTTATTCTGCCAAATTTTCTAAAATGCATTGATCCTCAAGTATCCACATGTTGTTGAAATATCATTAGAGCCTTTGCATCCTTGTCAATGTTATACTGCAGAAGTGAGCACCCAACATTCTTCCAACAATAATCCTTCAAAATTTTGCATGCTCATGTGAGGTGGAGAAGAGCAATGGAGATAAATCGAGCAGAGCATGGAGATCAGTTTGCATTTATATTTGTTATTTTGATTTTCATGTTGTCTTGTGCTTCATTGTGCATTGCTAGGGTTTTTATCATTGCTGTTTATTCATTTGCCCTGATTTGCAATTTTACCCTAACTACATTTTGGCACGCCCGGTGGGACTCACCCTCTTTTTGCAGGTTTATGCACTTTGATTTGTAGGTTGAAGATATTTTATATTGCTGATTTTTTTTATTTAGGACCAGATCTGTTGCAGAGGGCTTTTTGTTTTACACAGGTCCTGTAAAAAGGAGATTTTAGATTCGTTGGAAAGAGGACTTCGAGAGCTTTCTGAAAAGTGGTTACATTAAAGATTTGGCTCAGTACTCAAAGAGTTATGACAATTTGAAGTTGACTCTGTGATTCTAATTTTTTAGAAATTTTTGACGCGCAACTTTTTGTTGATTTTTTTTATTTATGACCAGATCTGTTGCAGAGGGTTTTTTGTTTTACACAGGTCCTGTAAAAAGGAGATTTTAGATTTGTTGGAAAGAGGACTTCGAGAGCTTTCCGAAAAGTGGTTACATTAAAGATTTGGCTCAGTATTCAAAGAATCTGTTGCAGAGGGTTTTTTGTTTTACACAGGTCCTGGAAAAAAGAGATCTTAGATTCATTGGAAAGAGGACTTCGAGAGCTTTCCGAAAAGTGGTTACATTAAAGATTTGGCTTAGTATTCAAAGATGACCTATAGGTGAATCAAAGGAGCTAGAGCAACATTTGGATCAATCATAATAGCAACTTGGAAAGCAATTTTTATGAGGTGCACTCATTCTAATCTCTCATCTCTAATCATTATTTGATCACACATTTGGATTTTGGACATAAAACAAACAACTTGTTTGTCATCACACTTGGATTTGGGCTTTGAAATGAACATTTGTTTGCTATCACATCATCAAGAAATTGGGCTTAAAACAAATCATTGTCTTCCATCACATTTGGATTTGGGTCTAAAAAGAACAAGTGCTTGAACTATTTGTTACACATTTCAATTTTCTAAGGGGAAATTAACAACTGCGAGTGTGAATCAAGTGACAGCTCACTTGGTTTACTTTTGTCATACCCTTCTTAGGAGGCCTGCTTGGAGACACACCACTCCAAGGGATGACCTCAATCGAGGCTGAATCAAAAGACATCCTCATTGGGAGTTGGAATCTTGTCACTCTTGGCTAATCCCCAAAGAACTTTATACCTTTGGGAAGTGAAGGTGAAGGGTGGGTTACCCTTTTCTCCTGGCTGTGTGGCAGGATTTCTCTTTCAATTCCTTAGTCAACCTTGTGCAATCTAGCCCAAGACCTAATTGGCCATACCCATTTGACTAGACATTAGGCTTGTTGATGTGTCTTCCATGTGTGCTTGCTTAATCATCACATTTCATTTTCAAAGTCAAAAACTTGCTTATGTGTCTTGCGTGAGTGATTCATGTGTGTATATGCATAATCATTTATTTGAATATTGCCACATCAAGCTATAAACACCCAAACACATAAAGACAAGTCATCCTACATATTCTTCCAATAACATTCAAACCCAATCACTTTCATCCCAAACATAGCCAAGTCATCCAAACAAGCCACACCATCATCCAAATCCCTAAACAAGCACTTGTTAAAAGGACTTAAGACAAACACTTGGGTGACAACATGTCTACACTAGAGGACCTAGAAATCAAATTCCAAAGATTCCTCCAAAAACTTTATCAAGGATCACAACCCCTAAACCAAGATGCCATTAAAATATTACAATTCTTCCTCCAAAGAGCTCAACCCCATGCAAGCCAATCACCTCAACTACAACACTTCATAGCCCAAGTCCAACACCTTTTAGCCACTAGTCAAGCTCAACAAGTACAACAATCATTAGCCATTCCATACCAGCCCAATCCACCTCATAGCCACATGTCATATCCATCCACTTCCTATCAACCTAATCCACCTATCCACCAAGTCAATGCCACATCAACCTATGAACATCCACCTCAAGCTTATCCAATCCCTCATGTCACCATTCCAATGCACTACCAAGCCCATTCACAAAGCAATCAAGTGATATCACAAGAACAACAATCAAGTCCCAATGGCCCTTTGTATATAAATCAAGCAGGTCCAAGTACACCTTTTCAACAAGACCATCAAGCACCATTGATAGACCTAAGTCCACCTTTCCAACAAGAAGCACATCCAAGTCCAAGTGGCCCCTTGTACATAAATCAAATGAGTCCAAGTTATCCTATGCAACAAGACTTAATTACCTTTGACAAGGGGGATACCAACCTAGCTAATTCATCCTATGAATACCCTCCATCATCCAATCACATGCCGACACATGAGCCAACTAATCCTATTCCAACACCACCATGTGATCCTACCCCTAGTCCATTGGTCCATCAACCTTCCAAACCACCAAGCCCTCCATTACCTTCATCACCATGTCATTCGAATCCTTCACCAAAGGATGCGGCTAAAATAGTTTTACAAAGGATGCTTGAAGCAAAACTCATTGAACTTCCTGAAGTCAAACCATGTGAAGAAAGTCCATATGATGAACATGATTATTGTGCATACCATAGGACCAAAGGCCATAATACAAATCAATGCCCAATATTTGTCCCAATTGTTTACAAGGTGTACCTACCTACAATAAGAAATCATGCCACATCATCCCAATCCCATGTGTCACACCCATCCAGTCCACATCCTAATCCATCAAACTCCATTATCCTTCCATCTAATCAAAATCCTAGTCCTACGCTTACAACACCATCTACTATTATCATCCATCCATTATATTTCTCATCCACCCATACCCTTGCAAAGGATGTGATCCATTGGCTACTAGCTAGGAATAAACTACCTCCATGTCAAACACCCATTTATGAGCCTACCAAAGAACTTCCAAAGGTCATGTTCAATCCTATAATCCCATCATATGGTCCACCTATCCTTGAGCCTATCCAAGAGCCCTCAATTAACATTCTTATCCCTTCAAGCCCATCATGTGACATACAAGCCATCAAGCCTATTCAAGAGTCTCCTATCATTAATCCAAGTCAAGAGTCATCATGTTCTCATGTTGTTGACCAAGAGCCTATCCAAGAGCCTTCGAATTCCATTCAAGCAACCCAAGAGGTATGTCAAAGGTTTAATCCTAAGCATGTGGAAACATTAAGCCCTAGTCCAACTCAAGATCAAAACACTTTCATGCAACCCATCCATAACATTTACCTTCTTTATGATCAAGATGATACCTATGAAGAAGTTATCCATGAGCACCTTGATCCTATCCATAATCCTATATCTATCCATGAGCAAGATATCGAAATTGCTCCTAGTCATCTGCCATCTAGCCCTATCCATAATGAGAAAACATCCACTTGTCATGATGAGACACTTGTCCCCCAGGTAAGCATAAAAGATCAAACAAATAACTTGGATCTTACTGAACACAATGCTAATAAAGATCCTAATGATCCTCCTTCATCACTATATACCATCGATTCCACTTCAAGTCCACCATCATGTCCTATTGGTCGTACCACCCTCATCCATGAGTGTTCTTCCTTAGGACAAAACCAACAACCTTTGTCCTCCACTTCACCTTCTCCATCCAATAAAGAGCTCAAGTCTAGTTTCCAAACCACAACTAGTCCTATAGTCAATCGCATACTCCAAAACATGAACTACCAAGGTAAAGGTCTAGGCCTTTATGAACAAGGTATTTTGGAGCCAAACCATGTTAAAATTCCTCCAAGCTCATATGGCCTTGGATACACACCCCAAGGTAAACAAGTTAAAGATGTTGGTAATCCCTTCATGCATCCTAAACCTACCACTTTCCATCACAAACCCCATCATCTACCCAAAACATATGTTTCCATTCCATCTCCATCATCCTATAAATGTCAAAAGCATGTGACCGTACATCTTCCGCCATCCACTTTGCCTCCACTTTTACCAACTCCAAATATCCCTCCATCCACCTTGCCACCACTACTTCCAACACCTAACATACCTATCATTCAGAAGTACCCTTACATCCCTAATCATGGCCAACAAAAGCACACATCGTTTAAGCACAAAGCTTCCAATCATTCCATCCACTCCACTAAACCCATGAGATTCCAAAATAAACATTTGGATGCCTTTATCTATAAAGCTAAAAATCCGAAAGGTCTTCATACCTTGGGACATAAAGAATCAAAATCAAAGCAAAGTTCATCTAAACAGCTATCTAAACTCTTACCTCCAAATGCAAAGCCCAAAAGCAAAATGGTTTGGGTTCCTAAGCAAAAAACTAGCAAAGCAAATGAGGCATCTTCCTCTACATCTCAAGAATCCCAACCACCTATCTCCATCCAAAAGCCTACTTCCATCCAAAACATCCATTCCCTTCAAAAATCTCACAAGCAAAACAAAAACACTAAAAATACTAAATGTATGTGGGTTCCTAAATCACTTCATCAACCATCTCCTAAACAAACATCTCCATTGCTTCCTGCACCACCTTCTCATCAAAAGCTTCAATGTTTAACATGGTGTGTGCAACCATTGGTCATGATTCCCTTCCATTCCAAAAAATTCACACATGCCTACATCTCCCCATCTTTCATCCATTATCCTACATATCTCCCCCATGCTATCCGTATGGTCCATGCTTTGGCATAAACTTTTCATCCATCTTCATTCCATAAGCCTATATAAATCTACTATCCCCATCCATCTATCCTTGCATGAACCTTTCATAATTCCACATTATAATCTATTATCCACCTAATCCATCTCCCATCCATGCAATCCCTTATCAACATCTATGAGCACACTTGACATGGTCCATGCGAAGACAACATCCATCTCTAATGGGACAATATCACCTCTCATAGCACTAGCCACTTGAGTCCCTCCTATCCATTACCATGGTGAAAACCTGGTAAACAGGCACCATGTGTAATTGTCATCCCATCTAAAAGCAAAAAAGAAAAAAAAAGCAAAAAAGCAAAAAAAAAAAAAAAAAAAAAGTAAAGAGAAAATCCCTTCATCCAATGGTGAAAACCTGGTAAACAGGCGCCTTGGATAAGTACCATGATGAAAACCTGGCAAACAGGCGTCATGTGTAGGTTGATCTTCCATGTCACTTACACTTGGGGGCACATGGTCTCATCCAACCTATCCATTTCTAAACTATCTATCCCATTATATCATTTTCCATCCTATCCTATCCTACCAGTACCATACCATCCTACCATCCTTAGCCATTACATAAACATGCCTATCCTTTTGAACCCATTTATCCATCCTTCTGCCTTTTGATTTTGATGAAGACATAGGGGCAAAATGTTGAAGCATGTTTGGATATTTCTTGGCATACCTTCTATCCAAACCAAGTCCTATCCATTGACCATTTATCCATCTCATTTAAACCAATCCATCATGTCATCCCATTGTCATGAGCCTTGCAATGTAAAATCCATCATGTATCATGTAAAAATCTTAAGCATTACCACCTAGAATGGGGCAAGTTCTTCCTATGCGACATAGCCTTTGGAGACCACATTCTAGCTCCCTTATGATCCATCCACTATGGTGTATCCTTATCATTAGCTTTCTATCTTATAGCTTATCCCCATCCATTTATCATGAGCTTTCCACTATAGCCTACCTATCCATTTATCATGAGGCATGCATCCATCCCTTATACAGCCTATCCTCTTATCCATCCATCCAACTCTCATGATCTTGCCATCACATTTACTATGAGCTCATCCTTTTATCCATCCTTTGCACCTAGACTTGGTTTTTTCCCTTGTCATTGGTATCTAGCACAAAGGCTACTCAAATTGTAAATCCATTGGCATCTTCTAAAACATTTCAAAAAAAAATCAAATATCTAAAAACTAAAAAAAAAAATTAAAATATCCCAAAAAATCCAAAAAAAATCAAATATCTAACAAAAAAGCCAAGCAATAAAACCAATCATATCATCCAAAATAGTCCACTCCATCAACATTCAATCAAAATCAAATCATCATCATCATAATTTCTTCCTATCAATAACATTCATTCATCCATTTCAATCAATCACTTCTTCCCATCATATCAATCAAATCAATCTAAGCAATGATCTCAAAATCCAAGTCACATTAATCCATATCAAGCAAGCTAATCAATCAAGGAACATTATCCAATCAAATCAACAAGTTTTTGATCCTAATCTTGTCATGAGCCAGATCAATCATCATCAACCATCATTAATGGGATATAGCATGCCCACATCCTTGTGTTGCTCTAGGGATATAGCTTTCCCCGCAATGACAACACTATCATCATCAATCAAACAATCAATCATTGGTTTATGAGTTGACAAGGGCAATACCTTGTTTGTTTTACATTCTTTGAGCATACCGAGAACACTTGCTTATGCTTAGATTGAGTGGAACTCTAATCATCACACCATCACTATCATCATTCAAAACAATCCAACCATCAAAACCAAAGCACATCAAGCTAGCCATCAAAACAAATCCAATCACTTCAGCAAATCAAAAATAGCTCAATCCACCACAAATCATCCATCCTTCATCAAATCAATCTAATTAGCATTTCATCATCTTCTAACCATTCCAAGCAATGATCCAAGTGCAAGCCCATCCTTAATCCATACCAATCAAGTTAATCAATCGAGCCAAGTTATCTAAACACAATCCATGGTCTTGATCCTAGCCTTGTTGTAAGCCAAATCAATCAATCAACTAGCCAACCAACTCAGCAAACAAACTTGTGTTGATCTAGGGATATAGCTTTCCCCGCAATGACAACACTATCATCAACAACAATCAATTAATCATTGGTTTACAGCCTGACAGGGGCAATACCTTGTTTGCTTTTGTATCATTTGTGCATGCTTGCTTGCTTGCTTGTGTGTGTTATCTTTTTATCTTGCATTTGTATCAAATCTGTATCATTTCCAGCTAATATTCATATCTTGTGTATGTTGGAATAGCTTTTTGCACTATCCTTTGCATCTAAGGTCATATCATACCTTTTGTGCATTAGGACTTTAATGCTCTAAGTTTACTTCCTCATACGTTAGACAAGGTTGTATTACGCTGGGGCACAAGACACAACATCACCCTGGATCCTTATACCTTGGTGCATAACGTCTAGTGCTATATCAAACATCATGGTTGCTCACCTTCCATTGTAGCATAACACATCATCATTTCTTCTATCCATTCCCTTATCTTTCTTTTGCAGCCAAGCCATTTCTTTTCGAGAGCATACTCGTGTTTGTCCAACCCACCTATCCTCTCGAGGGGGCATCATCATCATATCTTTCCATCACCCTATCCTTTTCCTCTATCCATACCTTAGCTTCTTTGAAATACTGTTACTCAACATAAAGCTTATCATCTCGAACATCATCTCAAAGAGGGGCAAATTGTAGACACCCAAAATTGTCCCAACTTTGTCCATGTCCTACAACACCTTGTTAAAACATTATCCTAGACATCATGTAACATTTTGTCCTAATCCCACTCTTAATCCCATTTATCCATTAAGCCAATTAATTAAATAAATTTTATTTATTTAATTAAAATCCCCATCTTTATCCTACTTAGCCAATTAATTAAATAAATTTATTTATTTAATTAATTTCACATGCCTAATCCCATCCCCATCCCAATTAATTAATTAAATAAATTTTATTTATTTAATTAATTTCCACATAATATCTTATCCCATCCTAATCATCTTTCCAATTAATTAAATAAATTTTATTTATTTAATTAATATCCAACTCATATCACAACTAATTCAAATATTTTATTTGAATTAAACACTCATCTTTTATCACATTCAAACACTTGTCCAGTCAATCATGTGTTGTAATACAACTTTTATCTTTCACATGCACAACTAATGGGACCTAATTTTAGTATTTATCTACACAATCACACATGAGCCTTATCTTCCCTTGCCACATGTCACATGACTACAATTTCTTGATGTGCAAGGAAACCTAACTTAATCCTATCCATTCATTTCATCTAAAGCCCTAATTGATCCTAGCCATCCATTTGAACTAAGCCAAGCCTATAAATCAAACCTCTCACAAGCCATTAGCAATGCATTGAGCCTCAAGTACCCTTATTCTACCAAATTTTCTAAAATGCATTGATCCTCAAGTATCCACATGCTGTTGAAATATCATTAGAGCCTTTGCATCCTTATCAATGTTATGCTGCAGAAGTGAGCACCCAACATTCTTCCAACAATAATCCTTCAAAATTTTGCATGCTCATGCGAGGTGGAGAAGAGCAATGGAGATAAATCGAGCATAGCATGGAGATCAGTTTGCATTTACATTTGTTATTTTGATTTTCATGTTGTCTTGTGCTTCATTGTGCATTGCTAGGGTTTTTATCATTGCTGTTTATTCATTTGCCCTAATTTGCAATTTTACCCTAACTACAATATCTAACAGTTGCTTCCTCTAACACCCTCTTATCTATGCCACTGTATTCATCATAAAATTCAGTCATGGGTTTCAAATTTCCATACACAGTGACTAATTTTATTACATCTTCCACAGAGATTGTGGGCTTCTCAACATATGTATCTATCTTCTACCTTGTGTTTGTCTTTTTGCTTTCGGAGGGCTTCTCCTTAGTCACTTTGGCAACTTTTGTTCTAGAGGCTTTCAACTCCTTTACCTCCGCATCATAATTTGTTCTTTCTTCATCAACTTTTGTGCTCTTATAGGTTCTTGTGCCTTTGTTTTCACTCTTTTTCTTTCTTTTCCGGATGATTTGTCTTCCGGTATCTTAGGATTGGAAGGTTTTGGAGGAACAGGGGCAGCGATAGAGCTTCTAGTAGTCCTTGATGTGGAGGAGGATCCTACCAGAGCACT
The DNA here is from genome assembly GCA_027924645.1 of Cunninghamia lanceolata. Classification (NCBI taxonomy): domain Eukaryota; kingdom Viridiplantae; phylum Streptophyta; class Pinopsida; order Cupressales; family Cupressaceae; genus Cunninghamia; species Cunninghamia lanceolata. The sequence continues at coordinate 13,736,644 of BSBN01000288.1, read as the reverse complement.
TCCTTGTTTCTTATCCTGCTTCTCCTTCTCAGCCTTTTCAGTTCTTTCTCTGAATTGCTTCACGGCTTCCTTTGTGAGACCAAGATTCTCGGCCAACTGCTCAACTTCTTTTCTTACTTTTCTGTTGGTTTCAGGTTCTCTGAGATCAAAATGCAGTTTTAAACCTAGCTCCTCATATGTCCCAAATCTTTCCAACTGTTGTGTCTTTTGGCTTGCTTAGAAGATGTTGAGCATACATATTCAAGATTTTTCCATCTACTTCATACCCCATGGGCATGATCCAAATAGTTCTGGGTTCCACTGCTTCCATTAAGAACTGATCAGTGTCAACCATAAAACATATTTCATTCTTGTACTTCTCAACAATTGTTGTATTCTTTCCCTTGAATGCATCATACTCTGAAAGTTCTTGAAGTATCCTTAGATTGCGGTTTTCTGTGCTCTAGAGTCACCAATGCTATGTAGGTGATCTCTGATCTGAATAGCAACTGGCTTATCATTAGTCCAGTGCACACCCTTTACTCCAGGTACTTCATTCATATAGTAGAAGAACAAGCATAGAACCAATGTACCATATTTGAAAGTGTTTTTCTTATCTTTCTTAATTTTGTTCAAGTTCTCAATTAGTTGGTTTTGTAACAGCTCACATAGGTCACAATTTGCATTCTCCTTCAACATTTGATAAGTTGCATATATAGCAATTTTAGAGACTGAATTCTCTCTGCTAGAGTGATAGATCTTGTATCCAATCACCATGGAAGCAAACTTCACATTTGGTTCTATAATTTCATTTATGGTCATAGACCTCTTATCAACTTTTGTACCAGTTGTATCAGTAACAGTTTAGTTTTTCACATATTTCAACATGGGTAATCCACTAGTTGAGTTTAACACAGTCACAATTCTTATAACATCCTTGGTAATCTCGAATGGTTTTAATAGCTATATGAATTCATCATGCATCTGACTCAAAACATACTAGACCCATTCATCTTCATCAAATGCTAGAAACCCCATAATCTGAATAAAATGTTTATCATATAGTACCTTATACTCGGGTTTAAGATCGTGATTTTCATCCATTAGTTGACTCTCAAACAAATCTACAAACCTTAAGTCTCCAAATTCATCTATGCTCACATGAATATAAACCCTAATATATTCAATATGTAGCACACCATACGAAACACTTGAAAATGTACCTAATGGGTTGACTTCTTTAGATTTGTGTGGATGTTTCTTAAATTTGGGTCGAGGCCTTTCAGTAATGTCAACGACCAAAGGTGTAGCCATTGCAAAAGATTATAAGTTCAAAGCTTTGTAGATAAATACCTTTTTCATGAGATTAGGGTTGACGGATAAATTCACCAGTTGTACTTCAATTCCTTGTAATCTTAGCTCATACACTATTCTTCTTGCTTTCTTCAAGTGCAAAGTGATTCAAATGAGAAGTGAACACCTTTTTATGCTCTGCAAAACCTAATTTGCCTTTGTAATAAATGCTCTGCCCTAACTTCATCTGATTACTCAATTTCTTGAATAGTTCTTCATGAATCACTCTGCAAATTTCCACAGCAACATATTTTCTTCCAAAAATCCTTACAAAAGTTCTGAATCAATTCAAAACATCTTCTCTCATCGTCCCAGATCTAGGCACCCACTTACTGGCTGGGGGAATTTGATTTTCAATGCAGCTCCCCTTGAGCCAGAGCTCCAAAATCAATTCCCCGAGGAATTATCAGCATCGGATTCCAGTGTGGACTCATTACTATTGTTCTCAATTGTTTTCTTGACCCAAGTCTTTCTCATTTCATTCTGAATCTCATTCACATCAATTTATTTTTTGCCTTTGTCTTGTCTCTGCTCATCCAGTTTTTTGTTTACCGAACCTCTTCTTTCATTATTCCTACTTCTACAGAATCTTGCAATATGACCATATCTATTGCAATTAAAGCAAACAACATTTCTTTGATTGTATACTTGATTTCCTCTTGATCTGTACTTATTATCCATGTGTCCATATCCATTGCAAGTAAAGCAGTAACTATTGAAAGAGTTGCCATTTTCTCTAGAGTTATTCATTATCATACGTCTGCATTCATTTGATCTATGACCATACCTCTTACACTTGAAGCATTGGCTGGAGAAGGATGGACCATTTTGATTTACTCTGCTTCTACACTGAGTAGCTATGTGACCAAATTTATTGCAATTAAAACAATTTCCATTGAATGATGGATATCTTTGAGCATTAGGTTGTCTTATCGGAGCTCTTCTAGGTTTGTTTCTCCCATTCCTTGGTTGAAAATTTCTTTGTCCAGATCTGGAGCTTTCACCTTTCTCATATCCAAGACCATACTTGTCATCAGCTTTTTTCTGTCCTTCAAGCAATGCTTCAAATTTAGCTGAGCTTATCTTGAACTTCTCCTTGTATTCATTTGTAACTTCTAGGTCATGTTTGAGAATGACAATTTTCCTTTCAATTTCTCTCTCATTGTCTCTGCTTTCTTGTAGATTAGACTCTAGGAGGCTAGCTATTCCATCCAATGTGCAGCATTCTTCAGTTCTTTCTTTTAGATTTTGATTCAGGTCTTCTGCAATTTTCTTTCTATCTTCAATTTCTTTGGTTAGCCTCATCACCCCAGATTCCATCTCATGTTTTAGGATAATAACTTCTTTCATTCCTTTGTCTTCTCTTTCAGAGCCTCATCCTTGTTGTTTTCATAATGATTTCCTAGTTGAAGAGGTTGTTCCTTCCTCTTCTCATTGGATTTGCTCAATTTCTCTTTTAGAGTCTCAATGAAGTCTTCAACATTTTTATGGTTCTCTTGCAGCTCTTGGACTTCTACTTTGGACTGCTCAAGATCTTCTAGAGCGAGATTAAGTTGCCCTTGGAGGTTATATTCATCCATTTTACTGTATTCCTAGATCTTCATCAAGCTATTAAACCTTTTCAAAGGAACCTTGCTCTAATACCAATTGTTGGAATTAGGGCAAACAACTGAGAGGGGGGGTGAATCAATTGTCACCAGAATTTTAATATTTTCTACAGTTAATTCTTTCTTTTACCTTTCAACAATAGATTAATAATTTAAACATGAAAAACAAGAATCATAAACATATGAGCAGCAATATAGTAACAGACTTGACACCAAGATTTTTAATGTGGAAACTCGGTTAAGGGAAAAACCACAGTGGCGGTTAACCCACAAAGATTAATACTCTGTTAAAAGTATTTTACAAATGGGAATGCACATGCATTTGGGCTCACTGCCTAGAGCTCACTGCTCAAAAAGAAGGCTCACTACCTATAGAAAGAAGATTACAATAAGTTTGAACTGATAATTAGCATCTACCAATGCAAGTATTAAGTTCCTGTTAAGCATAGAATACTGACTTGATACACTTCATCCTCACTCTGCCTTGTTTACTATTCTACTAACATATGAACCTTAGATCTCTGCCATTTTTGCACTTATTCCATAGTTGCATCACACACACACCCAAATCACTTAAATCCATTGGCTATATATACTGCATCATGATATTCAATCACTTTTTAGTCGGCTTCAAGAACACTTAGAACTTTGTTGAAGAATCTGCTCTGTCAGCTAAATCCATGCATAACTTGTAACGTGGACCAAAACTTGCATTCACAAATAATCAATCATGTCGGCCACTATCACTGTTCATCACAAATCATCCAATTGACAACTTCCATTTATCTGAAACCAAGATCAATTAGAAGGTCGGTCTGTTCTTCTGATGTTTGCACTGTCACACTGTAACCCCATACTCATATGCAAATAACTTTTGAATCCTTCATCACCAAAGGTTCAAATTCTGGATTTAGATTACCCTAACAATCCTTATGACTCCTTCAGATCTGCAGTATACTCTAATTTACCACTGGAGAGATCTGTACCAAGATACCGCACCCTGTCACATGTTCTGTCTTTGGCTACCTAGACTTAGATAAATTTTGATTCTGACTTCTGGTATGAACAAATTATGTTATGTGGATGAGTGGAATAGTCTTAGTTGGCATCAATGACAACACCTGTCATGCGAAGCAATGTCTCTTGTGAACACCATTATGATGCAGGAGCATCCCTAGTTCAAGAGAAATCTTGCATCAACCAAAAACATTTGCATTTCAGTTTATTTCCTTTCATTTTCTAGTTCAGTTCAGGTAGTTAAGTCAGTAGCAATTTCTGTATTTTGGTCCACATTCTACCGCAGTTGCATTTCACACTTTGTGGAGATGGACTTAGCATCTAGATTCATTCATCTACATCATATCTAGAATTTAGAGCATTTGGATTAAGTACTGGAAAGTTATTGCTATCAAAAGATCAGTTGTTTTCTCAGAACAGAGCATCCTGACAGTCTCTGATAATCAGCTAAAGGAGAATACTTGCAAAGCATTCCTTGAATTGTGGAGCCTAATGACACATCATTCAATGATCTTTGGTTTGTGGTCAACCTTACCTGAGATCCGTACATCATTCCATTCATTTGTGGAGGTGTTCTACATGATTAGGTCTGACCTATCCGTGTACACACGTTACAGCTCTTCATTAGAGTTGGTGACCTTCCTTGGCCAACACAGAGGAATCTTTTGTATCAGAGATGATATACATTAATGAAATAGATCCTTAGGAAAGAAGTTAGTTAGTTAGTCATCAAGTTATGATCATTAGCATAAGTTCATAGTTTGATTTTTGCTGGAAGGAGCTTCAATGCTATATCTTGTGCACATTCTGATATTTTGTAATCAGGCCTGCAAGCCCTAATTGTAAGCCCACATGATGTTGGCTAGATTGTATTTGAATTCTATTATATGCTGAATGACTAAATCTATATTTGTTTCATATCTTTGAGTTGTTTTTGTTGTGTTTACTCTTGTTACATGGCCTGGATAGTTCATTCTGTGAACCCTCCTACCGTGACTATACCAAGTGGTATCAGAGCAAAAGTTTGAGTCTTTGGGAGTGAGTTGGGCAAAGGAATTTCGTAAGATCTTGCTATGGACATATCACCAAATTGAGGTAGGTTACTTGTGTCATAACCAATTGCCAATCGTGAGGCAGTTGTCACCTTGTAGCTTGATCACCAAACTTGAGGCAATTTACAACTTGATCCTAGGAAGAATGCCACTGAGGAGAGTTGTTGATGTTGGAACAATGGTTGGTAGAATAGATGAAATGATGGAGATGATGAAAATGATGTGAATTCATTTAGATGTTGTTGAATAAGATAGGTGAATAGGATTGACACCGAGACCTAATGTTGAAAGTGATGATGAAGAAGAATTTCAATCTGTTGAACAATTTGGAGAAACCCTAGGAGGTGATGAAGGAGAAGAATCAGATCAAGTAAAGATGTTGTGAGCTATTTTAAAGATTGGAAAGAGACCTAGAGTTGATGTGCTAAACTATACTGGTAATTTGAACCTTGAAGAATTGATTGACTGGATAAATGACATGGAAGAATACTTTGAATATGAAGAAGTTGAAAATCTGGAGAAGGTGAAATTTGCAAAGACAAAATTGAAATGACATGCTGCTATATGGTGGAAAGAAGTTTAGTTGGAAAGAAATAGAATAGAGAAAGAAAATATTACAAAGTGGGATAGGATGGTGACAAATTTGAAGAATCAATTTATACCTGCTAACTATGAGTTGGAACTATTGAAAAGATTGCAGAACTTGAGACAAAAGGAGAAGTCTGTGGAGTATACTGAAGAATTTCATAAGATGATTATAAGAACAAGACATAGTGAAGAAAGCAAGGAGAAATTCGCTAGGTACATCAATGGACTGAGATTGAGCATTCAAGAAGAACTAAGCTTGGTAAAGATGACATCTTTGGAAGAAGCATATCAGTTTGCCCTGAAAGTTGAAGAAAAGATGAATAAAAGGCATGATCTAAGACAGAGCAATAGAGGTGGTAAATTTTAGAGAGGTAGAGTACTTTCTAGAGGAGATAGATCACATTCAGACTAGAACAAGTTTGACAGCACATTCAAGAAGGATGACAGAGATAATAATGCTTACCGGAGAGATGACATAAGTTTTTATCAGAGAGGAAGCCCTAGTGCATACCGAAATGAATGATACAAAAGAGAGGGAAAAGGATTTGATAAGAGAACATTCAAAGGTCCTTGTTTCAAGTGTGGAGGTGAAGGATATAGAGCATTTGAATGTAATCAGGGTAGTACAAGCAAGAGGACAGAGAATAATGGAAGAGCGACTTATGTTGAAGAAGAACCTATTGGATCACCCAATTCTATTGGTAAGCCAGAGAAAGGGGAATTACTTGTGATGAGAAGAGTGCTATTTCAAGTAGAAACAAATGAGGAACCACCACAGAGGAAAAGTTTGTTCAAAACCAAATGCAAATCATGAGGTAAGTGTTGTAAAGTTGTGATTGATAGTGGTAGTTCAAATAACCTAGTTTCAGAGGAGATGGTGACTAAGTTGAAGTTGGAAAGATTAAAACACCCTAAACCCTATCAGATAGCATGGATTCGAGATGATCATAAGGTACTAGTGAGTGAACAATGTTTGGTGAAATTTCATATTGGATCTTATCATGATGAAGTCTTGTGTGATATTATGCCTATGGATGTTTGTCATAGCTTGTTGGGTAGATCTTGGCAGTATGATAGAAAAGCTATACATGATGGGAGAAAGAATACATACAATATAAAATAAAATGGAAAAAGAATTACTTTGATTCCTTTAGAAGATGATCCTAAGAGTGACATATAAGGATATCCTAGAATCTATTTGGTAGATGGAAGAAAATTCTGGATGGTTTGAAACATGAGAATATGTGTTATGCTTTGATTCCTAAGAAGCTTGAAACATTGAAGAAGGAGACTGGAGGAGAATAACCAGAAGAGATAAAAGAGTTACTAATAGAGTATGAAGACATCATATCAGATAACGTGCCTAAAGGATTGCCACCTATAAGAAGTATCAGTCATCACATGGATCTTATACTTGGAGCAAGTTTGCCTAACAAAGCAGCACACCGAATGACACTGGCAGTGAATGAAGAATTGAACAGACAGATACAAGAGTTGTTGAGGAAAGGTTTGATTAGAGAAAGTTTGAATCCTTGTGTAGTACCTGTAGTGTTAGCACCTAAGAAAGATGGAGAATGGAGAATGTGTACTGACTCTAGAGCATTAAACAAGATCACAGTTAAGTATAGATTTCCTTTACCTAGGATGGATGATATCATGGACTATTTGAGTGGAGCAAGATATTTCACAGAGATAGACTCGAAGAGTGGATACCATCAGATCATAATCAAAGAAGGAGATGAATGGAAGACTACTTTTAAGACAAATAAAGAATTGTATGAGTGGTTAGTGATGCCCTTTGGATTGACAAATGTACGGAGTACTTTCATGATATTGATGAATGAAGTCTTGAAGAAATTCTTGAGTAAGTTTGTGATTGTATTCTTGGATGATATTTTGATTTTCAGTAAGACAAAAGAAGAATAATTGTGGCATATTAGACAAGTTTTGCAGAGGTTAAGAGAAGAGAAATTGCTAATAAACATCAAGAAGTGTAGTTTCATGAAGGAAGAACTAGTGTACTTAGGATTTTGTGATTTCTACAGAAGGATTGAAGATGGACCTTGAGAAAGTAAGAGCAATTGTTGAATGGCTTACACCAAAGTTTGCTAGTTTCTATGGAAAGTTCATTAGAAATTTCAGTTCAGTATGTAACCCTATGACAAAGACAATGAGAGGTGACAGGAAAGACTTTAAGTGGACATTAGGAGCAGATAAAAGTTTTGAATTGTTGAAGAGGAAAGTGACAAAGCAACCTGTTTTGGCGTTACCAGATTTCAATAAGCTTTTTCAAGTTGATTGTGATGCAAGTGGAAATATGATTGGAGCAGTATTAAGTCAAGATGGTAGACCTATAGCATATTTTAGTGAGAAGTTGAATGATGCAAGGAGAAGATATTTAGTTTGTGATCAAGAGTTCTATGCCATAATACAAGCCTTGAAGAAGTGGAGACATTACTTGTTGCCTAAGGAGTTTGTACTATATATAGATCATCAAGCTTTGTAGTATTTGAATAGTCAAGGTAAGTTGAATCAGAGACATATGAGATGGGTAGAGTTCATGTAGAGTTACACTTTTGTGTTGAAGCATAGAAGTGGAAAATCAAACAAAGTTGTCGATGCATTGAGTAGAAGAAGAAACTTGTTGACAGAAATGAGAATTGAAGTGTTGGGTTTTGATGAATTGAAGAACATGTATGAGGGAGACACGAATTTTGCAGAACCTTGGAAAGCATGTAAAGAACCTATTGTGATAGATAGAGTAAGTGGTTGGATTATTTCATTCAGGAAGATATGTTGTTAAGAGGAAATCAGTTATGCATACCTAAAAGTTCAATGAGAGACAATTTGATCAAGGAGAAACATAGTGGTGGATTGGCAAGATATTTTGGCATTTATAAGATAGTAGCTTTGGTGAGTGAAAACTACTTTTGGCCTCAGATACATAAGGATGTTTGGAGATTTGTGCAGAGTTGTAGAGTTTGTCAAGTTGCAAAAGGGAGTAGTCAGAATACTGGATTATATACACCTTTGACAGTATCAGAGAGACCTTGGGAAGACATAAGCATGGATTTCGTATTGGGATTTCCAAAGACACAGAGAGGCCATGATTCAATAGTTGTATTGGTTGACAAATTTTCAAAGATGGCTCATTTCATACCTTGTAAGAAGACAACTGATGCAGTGCATGTAGCTGACCTATTTTTCAAGGAGATTGTGAGATTGCATGGATTACCTAAGAGTATAATTTCAGACAGAGACACCAGATTTCTTGGATACTTTTGGAAGACACTTTGGAAGAAGATGAAGACAGATTTGAACTTTAGTTCAATATTTCATCCACAGACTGATGGATAGATAGAGGTAGTGAATAGGAGTTTGGGAAACTTGTTGAGATGTTTGGTTAGAGAGAAGGAAGGAAGTTGGGAGTTGATCCTTTCACAAGCAGAGTTTGCATACAATAATTTAGTAAATAGGAGTACTGGAAGAACACTGTTTGAGATTGTTACTGGAATAAATGCTAGAGGAGTTGTAGAATTGAGAGATATCAGTGTAGAAGAAAAGAGAAGTGCAGAAGCAGAGGAATTTCAAGATCACATGAAGAAAGTGTATAATCAGGTGAAGAAGCATTTGGAGGATATGAACAGTAAGTATAAGGAAAAGGCATATGAGAAGAGAAGACATAAGGAATTTGAAGTTGGAGATGAAGTGATGGTGTACTTGAGAAAAGAAAGATTTCCAGTTGGGACATATAACAAGTTGAAGATGAAGAAGTTCGGACCTTGTAAGATACTTAGAAAATTTGATTCAAGAAATGTATATGAAGTGGAGTTACTGGAGACATTGGGTATATCACCTATTTGCAACATTGTAGACCTTTATCAGTATCATGAAGTAGAGTTCAGTGACAACATGGAAGAAAACCTGAAGAAACAATTACCACACAAAGCACTGGAGCAAATTGAAGACATTTTGGATAGCAGAGTTGGACGCAGCATTAGAGGAAGGCAATACAAAGAATATCTTGTGAAATGGAAAGGCAAACTGGAAAAAGATTCATCATGGATTTCTCAAGCTGAGGTGGACTGTCTTGGTTCTCCCCTAGCCCCAGCAAAGTGAGGGACTCACTTTTTCAATAACCCCAGATGTCTGATGTAGGAGCATCCCTGGTTCAAGAGCAATCTTGCATCAAGCAAAAACATTTGCATTTCAGTTTGTTTGCAGTTCAGTTTGTTTCCTTTCATTTTCCAGTTCAATTCAGGTAGTTCAGTTAGTAGTAGTTTCTATATTTTGGTCTGCATTCTACCACAGTTGCATTTCACACTTTGCGGAGCTAGACTTAGCATCTATATTGATTCATCTACATCATATCTAGAATTTAGAGCATTTAGATTAAGTACTGGAAAGTCATCGCTATCATAAGATCAGTTGTTTTCTCAAAATAGAGCATCCTGATAGTCTCTGATAATCAGATAAAGGAGAAGACTTGTGGAGCATTCCTTGACTTGTGGAGCCTAACAACATATCATTCAATGATTAGTTCATGGTCAATCTTCCCTGAGATCCATACATCATTCCATTAATTTGTGGAGGTGTTCTACATGATTAGATCTGACCTATCCATGTACACACATTACAGCTCTTCATTGGAGTTAGTGACCTTCCTTGTCCGATGCAGAGGAATCTTTTGTACCAGAGATGATATATATTGATGAAATAGATCCTTAGGAAAGCAATCGGTTAGTTAGTCATCAAGTTATGATCATTAGCATAGGTTCATAGTTTGAATTTTTGCTTGAGGGTGTTGGAATTAGGCCAGACAACTAAGAGGAGGGGTGAATCAGTTGTCCATAAAATTAACTTTTTCCTCCTTTTAATCTTCTTTCACAACTTACAAATAGATTAATGATGTAAACATTAAAGCATGGAACAATAACACGAGCAGAAACAAAATCAACACACTTGACACCAAGATTTTTAATGTGGAAACCCAGTTAAGGGAAAACCATAGTGGGGGTTAACCCACAAGATTTATACCCTGTTAAAAGTACTTAAAAATGGGAAGGCACTTGCCTTCGGGCGCACTACCAGAGCTCACTTCTCAAAAGAGGCTCATTGCCTACAGAAATTTATGTTTAATACAGAAAGAAATAACTAAGAGATAGCATCTTCTTCATGCCTGGTTCAATCTCATTGAATGCTCAAACTTCTGCTCTTCTTCCAAATACTTCTTCACTATTACTTCATCCTTTACTATTCGTGTTTCTCTTCTCCTCCTCTTCTCTGCTCTGCCTCTGATCCTTTCTTGAGATTTGATTATTTTACACAAGGATGATTTTCCACAACTCAACTACACAACTTTATATGCTTCATCAACCTTGGAATAAACATCAAGGTCGGCACTCCAAACATCTGACTTAATGTGAATCACTAAGTTGTCATCCAAACATAACTGGGACTCAAATCTTCCTCAATCAACACACCACACTCCATAGAATTTCTCTTAGATCATCCGCAACACGCTTGAATCATCCAGTCGACCAAGACTGGGAAAAACAACACAAAGGAAGAAATCTTCAACAATGAGCTCAATCTTCAATGTGGACCTCCAACATAGCAGTCACATGATTCAGAAACCTCCACAAGCACATTGAATTCAACAAAAACATCTGCACTCCTCCAAATCATCAGAATCACTTGCATCTTCTTCCGGAACCTCAAGAACACTGTCTGCCATGACTGTCACACTAGAAAGATTGCTTGCAGACCTCCAAACCATGAACTACTTGAGTTGATGACACACACTAACTTCCCAAACATGTCTCTAGATCTATAGATCATAGAGTTTCATTTGCGGAGCTATCCAAACCAATTTCCTGTCACTCTTTCTTTTCTAAACACTGCAAAACCTGATTCTACTTAGATGGCTATAACTTTTTCAAATCTTCATGTGGACCTCTCAAATCTTAACTGGAGCTACTACAGACAATCCTCTATATAGCCATATGGTCTGCATATAATGATCTTCATTAATTTTCTCAATATCCTCAACATCCCAGTCTTCTAAACAGGCAACAAGGTAGGATACAATTGACACTAATGGCAACAAGGATATGTTGCCATCAATGACAACACCACTTAGGCACATATTTGCAACAATCTCCCCCTTTGTCATCGATGGCAACATATGATGTGAAAAATTTATTCAACCATCAAGACAAGAACTTCTCTCCCTTTCTCTTATCACTTCTATAATCACTTTCTTCACCACTCCCCCTTCCATTAGCAACTAGTTTTTCACATGACTTGTCTCACCCTTTGACATCAATGGAAAAGGGCACATATTTGTAATATTTTCCCCCCCTTTTTGTTTCAGACTAATCCCAAAATTTGCATACTGACTACTCCCCCTAAGTAGTATCTCCTTAACATCAATCTAGATCACAAGATATAACTATGAATTCCACCGGACTGATGCACCCTAGTGCATCTTAGTTCTGATCAGGAGGGGTAATAACCCCTAACTTCTTTCTGAGATGTTCAAAAGTGTCCTTAGGTAGAGGCTTAGTGAAAATATTTGCAATCTGATCCTTTGAAGAAATAAACTCCAATTTGACTTCATCCTCATTAACCTTCTCTCTCAAAAAGTGAAACTTGATTCATATGTGCTTTGTCTTTGAATGCAACACATACTTTGAGATGCTTATTGCACTTGAATTATCACAGAAGATTGTGACACGCTCCTCAAACATAATTCTGATGTCCTTCAACATTTACTTCATCCACAGAACTTGAGTACAATTGTTTGCTACTGCTATATACTCTACCTCTGTAGTAGATAGGGATATTACCTCCTACTTTTTGCTTAGCCAAGAAACCAATCTACTTCCCAAGAAAAATGCACCACCACTAGTACTTTTTCTATCATCCACATCTCCTGCCCAATCAGAATTTGTATATGCATGAAGAGTGAAGTCGTTATCCTTTGGATACCATAAGGCATAATCAAGTGTCCCTTTGAGATATCTAAAAATTCTCTTGACTGCTACAACATGGGATTCTCTAGGATCAGCTTGAAATCTAGCAACAAGTCCAACTGCATTCATGACATCAGGTCTAGTCTAAGTCAGATAGAGCAGTCCTCCAATCATTGATCTATACCTTTTCTAATTTGCCTTAGGGGAGTCATCATCTTTACTGAGCTTACATCCGGTTACCATGGGTGTACCCACTAGCTTTGAATCTTCCATTCCAAACTTTTTCAATAGTTCTCTCACATACTTAGATTGAGATATAAAGATACCTTTATCTGACTGAATGATTTGCAAACCTCAGAACACATTCATTTCACCAAACATGGACATCTCAAATTCACTCTGCATCTAATCAGCAAATGTTTTGCACATACTCTCATTTCCACCAAAAATGATATCATCAACAAATACCTCAATAATTAGAATGTGCTCATGATCATTGTCTTCCATCACATTTAGATTTGGGTTTAAAAAGAACAAGTGCTTAAATTGTCTTCCACACATTTCATTTTTTAAGGGTCAATTAACAAGTGCGAGTGTGAATCAAGTGATAGCTCACTTGGTTTGCTTTTGTAAACCCTATCTAGGAGGCCTGCTTGGAGACACACCACTCCAAGGGATGACCTCAATCGAGGCTGAATCGAAAGACACCCTCATTGGGAGTTGAAAATCTTGTCACTCTTGGCTAAGCCCCAAAGAACTTTATACCTTTGGGAAGTGAAGGTGAAGGGTGGGTTACCCCTTTCTCCCGGCTATGTGGCAGAATTTCACTTTCAATTCCATAGTCAACATTGTGCAATAGATAGCCTAAGACCTAATTGGCCATACCCGCCTGACTAGACATTAAGGCTTGTTGATGTGTCTTCCATGTGTGCTTGCATAATCATCACATTTCATTTTCAAAGTCAACAATTGCTTATGTGTCTTGTGTGAGTGATTCATGTGTGTATATGCATAATCATTTGTTTGAACATTGCCAAATCAAGCTATAAACACCAAGCACATAAACAATTCATCCTACATTTGATCCACATCACCCAATTTTATCATTCCACATCATATCCTAATCATACCCAAATCAATTTTATTCTAAACATATCCTAGTCACATCCATACCCATTCCAAATCATCTCCACATCATCATCAACCTATTCCTAGTCAACACTTGTCAAGATGGTCATAATCATTCAAGGGGGCTATCCCTCTAATCATGAGACAAATCCCAAGCCTAAGGTGACAATTCAAGGGGGCTATCCCTCTAATCATGAGACAAGACCTAAGCCTATAATCACAATTCAAGGAGGCTACCCCTCTAATTTAAATAATGAAATAAAACCAAAGTCCAAGATCACAATTAGAGGAGCCCCTCTTCCTAATCCAAATCATGAGAAGAAATCGATCACAATTAAAGGTGGTTATCTTCCTAATCCAAATCATGAGAAGAAACCAATCACAATTAAAGGTGGCTATCTTCTTAATCCAAATCATGAGAATGAACCAAAGCCCAAGATCACAATTAGAGGAGCCCCTCTTCCTAATCCAAATCATGAGGATAAACCAAGACCCATGGTCACAATTAAAGGTGGCTATCCTCCTAATCCAAATCATGAAAGTGAACCAAAGCCTAAGATCACAATTAAAGGAGCCTCTCCTCCTAGGACCAAGTTTATACTTCGAGGAGGATATATCTTTATTGATAAGGATGAGACAATTCCAAAACCCAATCCATCCACACATCAAATCAATTCTGCATCAACTTATCCCACTTCATACCAATCTAATCCATCCACACATCAAATCAATTCTGCATCAACTTATCCCACTTCATATCAACCAAATTCATCCACATGTCATATCAACCCTTTATCAACCTATCACAACCCTTATCCATATCAATCCATAGCACAACAATCATTATCCTATGCAACACCTCCATCATCATCACATCAACACATTCAACTACAACAACATCAACCAATTCAACAATTACAACCATCACAACAACCCATTCAACAATTCCAACAACAACAAATCATATCACAACAACAAATCCAAACACAATCTCAACCTCAACAATTTCCACCTCAACCCTATGTGTCACCCACCTCAACTTCACACCAACCTAATTCATCCACCTATCATGTCAATGCCACATCAAACTATGAACATCCACCTCAATCTTATTCAATCCCTCATGCCGACATTCCAATGCACTACCAAGCCCATCCACAAGGCAATCAAGTTAAATCATAAGAACAACATGTAAGTCCAAATAGCCTTTTGTATATAAATCAAGTGAGCACAAGTCAACCTTACCAACAAGATCAAATGCCTACATCTTTGAGTCCATCTCAAGATATTTTGTCTACATATCCTACCATTACACCTAGCTGCCAAGACTATCAATGGCCTCCACAACAAGCACAAATGAGCCCAAATCCACCTTTCCAACAAGAAGCACATGCAGCTCCAAATGGTCCCTTGTACATAAATCAAACAAGCCCAAGTTATCCTATGCAAGATCTAATAACCTTTGACAAGGGAGATACCAATCTAGAGTGGCCTCCACCATCCAATCACATGCCAACACATGAGCCAACTAATCCTATCCCAACACCACCATGTGATCCTACCCCTTGTCCATTGGTCCATCTACCTTCCAAACCACCAAGCCCTCCATTACCTTCATCAACATGTCATTCTAATCCTTCACCAAAGGAGGCTACTGAGATAGTTTTACAAAGAATGCTTGAACAAAAACTCACTGAACTTCCTGAAGTCAAACCATGTGAAGAAAGTCCATATGATGAACATGATTATTGTGCATACCATAGGACCAAAGGCCATAATACAAATCAATGCCCAATATTTGTCTCAATTGTTTACAAGGTGTACCTACCTACAATAAGAAAACATGCCACATCATCCCAATCCCATGTGTCACCCCCATCTAGTCCAAATCCTAATTCACCCAATCCAATTAGCCCTTAACCTAATCCTAGTCCTACGCTTACAACATCAACCTCTATTATTGCTCATCCATTATATTTCCCATCCACTCATACCCTTGCAAAGGATGTGATCCATTGGCTACTAGCTAGGAATAAACTATCTCCATGTCAAACACCCATTCATGAGCCTACCAAAGAACTTCCAAAGGTTATGTCCAATCCTATAATCCCATCATGTGGTCCACCTATCCTTGAGCCTATCCAAGAGCCCTCAATTAACATTCTTAGCCCTTTAAGCTCATCATGTGACCTACAAGTCATCAAGCCTATTCAAGAGTCTCCTATTATGAATCCAAGTCAAGAGTCATCATGTTCTCATGTTATTGACCAAGAGCCTATCCAAGAGCCTTCCAATTCCATTCAAGCAACCCAAGAGGTATGTCAAAGGTTTAATCCTAAGCATGTGGAAACATTAATCCCTAGTCCAACTCAAGATCAAAACACTTTCATGCAACCCATCCATAACATTTACCTTCTTTATGATCAAGATGATACCTATGAAGAAGCTATCCATGAGCACCTTGATCCTATCCATAATCCTATATCCATCCATGAGCATGATATCCAAATTGCTCCTAGTCATCCGCCATCTAGCCCTATCCATAATGAGAAAACATCCACTTGTCATGATGAGACACTTGTCCCCCAAGTAAGCATAAAAGATCAAACAAATAACTTGGATCTACATAAACACAATGTTAATCAATATCCTAATGATCCTCCTTCCACATCCACCATCGATTCCACTTCAATTCAACCATCATGTCCTATTGGTCTTACCACCTTTGTCCATGAATGTTCTTCCTTAGGACAACAACAACCTTTATCCACTTCACCTTCTCCATCCAATAAAGAGCTCAAGTCTAGTGTTCAAACCACAGCTAGTCCTATAGTCAATCACATACTCCAAAACATGAACTACAAAGATAAAGGCCTAGACCTTTATAAATAAGGTATTTTGGAGTTGAACCATGTCAAGATTCCTCCATGCTCATATGACCTTGGATACACACCCCAAGGTAAACAAGCTAAAGATGTTGGTAATCCCTTCATGCATCCTAACCCTACCACTTTCCATCACACCCACCATCATCCACCCAAAACATATGTTTCCATTCCAACTCCATCATCTTATAAATGTCAAAAGCATGTGATCGTACATCTTCCGCCATCCACTTTGCCTCCACTTTTACCAACTCCAAATATCCCTCCATCCACCTTGCCACCATTGCTTCCAACACCTAACATACCTATCATTCATAAGTATCCTTACATCCCTAATCATGACCAACAAAAGCACACATCGTTTAAGCATAAAGCTTCCAATCATTCCATCCACTCCACCCACCCCATGGAATTCAAAAGCAAAAATTTGGATGCCTTTATCTACAAAGCCAAAAATCCAACTAAAACTCCTAAGGACCCTCATGCCTTGGGGCATCAATGTGAAAAGTCTCTAAATCATCCATCTTCTAAGCAAAGTACATTCAAAAAGCTATCCAAGCCCATATCTCCAAAAGGAAAGCCTAAAAAAAAAATGGTTTGGGTTCCTAAGAAAATAGCTAACAAGTCAAATGAGGCATCCTTATCCACCTCTCAAGAATCCCAACCACATATCTCCATCCAAAATCCTACTTCCATCCAAAACTTCCATTCCCTTCAAAAATCCCACAAGCAAAACAAAAGCACTAAAAATCCTAAGTTCATGTGGGTTCCTAAATCACTTCGTCAACCATCCCCTAAGCAAACATCTCCATTGCTTCCTACACCACCATCCAATCAAAAGCATCAATGTTTATCACGGTGTGTGCAACCATTGGTCATGGTTCCCTTCCATTCCAAAACATTCCCACATGCCTCCATCTCCCCATCCTTCATCCATTATCCTACATATCTCCTCAATCACCTCCCTATGGTCCATGCTTTTGCATAAGCCTACATAATCCACATCATAGTCCACTATCCTCATCCATCTATCCTTGCATGAACCTTTCGTAATCCATTTCATCATCCACTATCTACCTACTTCATCTCCCATCCACGCAATCCCTTATCAACATCTATGAGCATAATGACATTGTCCATGCGAAGACAACATCCATCTCTAAAGGGACACTATCACCTTTCATAGCACTAGCCACTTGAGTCCCTCCTATCCATTGCCATGGTGAAAACCTGGCAAACAAGCGCCATGTGTAATTGTCATCCCATCTAAAAAAAAAAGAAAAAAAAAGAAAAAAAGAAAAAAAGAACAAAAAAATCAAAAAAAGTAAAGAGAAAGCCCTTCGTCCAACGGTGAAAACCTGGTAAACAGGCCCCTTGGATAAGTACCATGATGAAAACCTGGCAAACAGGTGTCATGTGTAGGTTGATCTTCCATGTCACTTACACTTGGGGGCACATTGTCTCATCCAACCTATCCATTCCAAACTATCTATCCCATTATATCATTTTCCATCCTACCATCCTTAGCCATTACATAAACATGCTTATCCTATTGAACCCATTTATCCATCCTCCACCTTTTGATTTTGAAGAAGACATAGGGGCAAAATGTTGAAACATGTTTGGATATTTCTTGACATACCTTCTTTCCAAACCAAGTCCTATCCATTGACCATTCATCCATCCCATTCAAACCAATCAATCATGTCATCCCTTGGTCATGAACTTTGTCATGAAAAATCCTAAGCATTACCACCTAGAATGGTGCAAGTTCTTCCTATGCAATATATCCTTTCAAAATCACATCCTAGCTCCCTTATGATCCATCCACTATGGTATACCCATATCATGAGCTTTCCACTATAGCCTACCTATCCATTTATCATGAGCAAGCATCCATCTCTTATATCACATATCCCTTTATCCACCCATTTATCATGAGCCTTCCATCCTATCCACCATTATCCATCCTTTTATCCATCCAATCCCATTTATCCATCCTTTGCACCTAGACTTGGTTTTCTCCCTTGTCATTGGTATCTAGCACAAAGGCTACCCAAATTGTAAATCCATTGGCATTTTCCAAAACAAAATATTCTCAAAAATCTAAAAAAATCAAATATTCTCAAAAAATCCAAAAAATCAAATATCCAACGAAAAATCGAAGCAATAAAACCAATCATATCATCCAAACCAATCAACTCCATCAACATCAATCAAAATCAAATCATCATCATCATCATCAATTCTTCCTATCAATAACATTCATTCATCCATTTCAATCAATCACTTCATCCAATCATATCAATCAAATCAATCTAAGCAATGATCTTATATCCAAGTCACACTAATCGATATCAAGCAAGCTAATCAATCAAGGAACATTATCCAATCAAATCAACAAGTTTTTGATCCTAATCTTGTCATGAGCCCAATCAATCATCATCAATGGGATATAGCATTCCCACATCCTTGTGTTGCTCTAGGATATAGCTTTCCCCACAATGACAACACTAGCTATAATCATCAAACAAACAATCAATTATTGGTTTATGACTTGACAAGGGCAATACCTTGTTTATTTTACATCCTTTGAGCATACTGAGAATGCTTCCTATGCTTAGATTGAGTGGACACTCTTATCATCGCACCATTACTATCATCATTCAAAACAATCCAATCATCAAAACAATCAACCCAGCAATAGCAAACATCACAACCAAAGCACATTAAGCCAACCATCAAAGAAAACCCTATCAATCATCAGCATCAAAACCAAAGCAAATCAACTCAAAGCATGTGAAGCTAGCCATCAAAACAAAATCCAATCACTTCAGCAAATCAAAAGTCGCTCAATCCACCACATATCATCCCATCATCAGCACTTCATCAATCTTCATTCAACATTTCATCAAATCAACTCAAATCATTCAAAGCAATGATCCAAATGGAAGTCATCATTAATCCATACCAATCAAGTTAATCAATCAAGCCAAGTTATCCAAATGCAATCCATGGCCTTGATCCTAGCCTTGTTGTAAGCCAAATCAATCAATCAACTAGCCAACCAACTCAACAAACAAACTTGTGTTGATCTAGGGATATAGCTTTCCCCACAATGACAACACTCTCAACTATCATCATTATCAACAAAACAATCAAACAATTAATCATTGGTTTATAGCTTGATAGGGGCAATACCTTGTTTGTTTTTGAATCATTTGTGCATGCTTGCTTGCTTGCTTGTGTGTGCTATCATTTTATCTTGCATTTGTATCACATCTGTAACTTTCCAGCTAATATTCATATCTTGTGTATGTTGGAATAGCTTTTTGTACTATCCTTTGCATCTAAGGTCACATCATAACTTTTGTGCATTAGGACTTTAATGCTCTAAGTTTACTTCCTCATATGTTAGACAGGGTTGTATTACATTGGGGCACAAGACACATCGTCACCCTGGTCCTTATACCTTGGTGCATAATGTCTAGTGATATATCAAACAACATGGTTGCTCACATTCATTGCAACATAATGCATCTTCATTTCTTCTATCTATCCCCTTATCCTTCTTTTATAGCCAAGCCATTTTCTTTCGAGAGCATACCCGTGTTTGCCCAACCTGCCTTTCCTCTCGAGGGGGCATCATCATCATCAGCATCAGCATCCCTATCAATTATCCATACCTTAACTTCTTTGAAATGATGTTACTCGACATAAAGCTCATCATCTCGAACATCATCTCAAAGATTACTGTCAGCAGTGCCTTTTGTTATATCCTAGCTTTAGCAGATACTTATCTAATATTGCATACCAGGCTCTTGGGGCTTGGTTGAGTCCATACAATGCTTTCCTCAACCAGCACACCATATCTCTCTGATCAGACAACTGAGATCCTTCTGGTTGCTCAATGTAGACTTCTTCTAATTCTCCATTTAGGAATGCTAACTTGAAATATATCTTATAGACCTTAAAATCTTTATAAGTAGCAAATGTAAGAAATAATCTGACTGCCTCTATTCTTGCCACTGTAGCAAAAGTTTCTTCAAAATCAATTCCTTCTACTTGAGAATATCGTTTGCATACTAGCCTTGCTTTGTTTCTTACAACTTCACCATCTTCATTTAGTTTATTCTGAAAGACCCACTTGGTTCCAATCACATTTTTGTCATCAGGTCTAGGAATAAGATCCCAAATGTGATTCTTTTCAATTTGCATCAATTCTTCTTCCATTGTTTTTACCCAATTTTCAACATTGCAAGCTTCACTTACTGATTTTGGTTCAACCTTTGAAATCAAACAAATCTCTTCTTGATCTTTAGCAATTCTTCTCTTAGTTTGAACACCTTTATATCTATCTCCTATGATCGGATCTTCAGGATGATTCATTCTTACATACCTAGGAGTTTTGGGATTTATTTGAACCCCTGTTTCTTGAACTTGTTCTTCAACATCTGCACTATCCTCTTGAGATATTGGATTTTTTAGATCAATCTAAATCTGAGTCTAGGTTTGAAGTTGTCTTCCTTAACTTTGACTTTCATCTTGATCATCTGATTCATATCTACAAGACTTGGAATGTCCTTCTTTGCTCTCATCAACTCTAACATTTGCACTTTCAACAATCTTTTTCAATCTTCTGTTAAAGCATCAATATGCCTTGCTTTGAGTAGAGTAACCCAGAAATATCCCTTCATCACTTCTTGCTTCAAACTTGCCTAGATCCTCATCTCTTTTCATATAACATTTACTACCAAAAACTCTGAAATATCTTATAGTAGGAGGATGACCAAACTGTTACAAATATGTGCCTAAGTGGTGTTGTCATTGATGTCAACATATTCTTGTTTCCATTAGTGTCAATTGTATCCTATTTTGCTATCTGTGTAGAAGAACAGATTGTTGAGGATATTAAGAAAATTAATGACAAATAATGCATGCGGATCATTTGACTGTGTAGAGGATTGTCAAAGGTTTCTCTGGTCAAGATTTGAGAAGTCCACATGAAGATTTGAAGGACTTATGGCCATCTGAGTAGAACCGGTTCCTGAATTAATCAGGAAAGACAGAGTGATAGGAAAGAGGTCCAGATTGATCTGATAATATAAGATTATGATCTGTTGATCTGAAGGCATGTTTGGGAAGTCAGTGTGTATCATCAACTCCAGTGGTTTGTGGTTTGGAGGTCCGCAAGCTATCCTTCTAGTCTGACAGTCATGGCAGAGTGTGTTCTTAAGGTTTCAAAGAAAGATTCAAATGTTTCTGATAATATGGTTTAGAGTGTATGTTATTGGTAATTCCAATGTGCTTGTGGAGGTCTCTGGATCATGTAGCTACTATGTTGGAGTTCTACATTAAAGTTTGAGCTTGTTGATTGAAAATTTCTTCTTGAGGTTTATGTTTTTCTTAGTCTTGGCCGACTGGATATTCCTAGCCTGTTGTGGATGCCTTAAAAACATTTCTATGAAGTGTGGAATGGTTGTAGAAGCAGATTCAAATCTTAGTTGTATGTGGCTGACACTGTGATGATCTACGTCTAGTTTATTGACCTTGTTGATCATTCCAAGGTTGATAAAGTATATAAATACTGTAGACACCCAAATTTGTCCCAACTTTGTTCATGTCTAGCAACACCTTGTTAAAAGATTATCCTAGACAGCTTGTAGCATTTTGTCCTAAATCCCACTCTTAATCCCATTAATTAAATAAATTTTATTTATTTAATTAAAATCCCATTCAATCCCATTCTTATCCTACTTAGCCAATTAATTAAATAAATTTTATTTATTTAATTAATTTCCACATCATATCTTATCTCATCCTATTCATTTATCCAATTAATTAAATAAATTTATTTATTTAATTAATATCTAACTCATATCCCAACTAATTCAAATATTTTATTTGAATTAAGTTCTCATCATAAGCCGACTTTCCAATTAATTAAATAAATTTTATTTATTTAATTAATTTATCTTATCATTTAGCCGACATGTGTGCCTCTTTCATTTAAAAAGATAAGTGGTACTACAGTCTTTTATTTAATATCTTTTATATGTAGTACTTTTTATGTACACAAGCACACATGAGCCCTATTCTCCTTGACACTTGTCAAATGACTACAACTCCCTTGAAGAGTGGGATAACCTAATCAATCCTAGCCGTCCACATCAATCATTTAGCTTTTTAATCTCAACCACCCATTGAAACCAAGCCTTTCCTATAAATCAAACCCCTCACAAGCCATTAGCAATGCATTGAGCTTCAAGTACCATTATTCTGTCAAAATGCATTGAGCTTCCAGTAACATTATTCTGCCAAATTTTCTAAAATGCATTGAGCTTCAAGTACTATTATTCTGCCAAATTTTTCTAAAATGCATGGAGCTTAAAGTAACATTATTCTGTCAAAATATCATTAGAGCCTTTGCATCCTTCAACTATCATCCTCATATCATCTTCATCTTAATGTTATGCTGCAGAAATGAGCACCCAACATTCTTCCAACAATAATCCTTCAAAATCTTGCATGCTCATGCGAGGTGGAGAAGAGCAATGGAGATAAATCAAGCATAGCGTGGAGATCGGTTTGCATTTACATTTGTTATTTTAATTTTCATGTTGTCTTGTGCTTCATTGTGCATTGCTAGGGTTTTTATCATTGCTGATTATACATTTACCCTAATTTGCAATTTTACCCTAACTACATTTGGCACGCCCGGTGGGACTCACTTCGTTTGATCTTTTTTGCAGGTTTTTGTAGTAAAAATTTGCATTCATATAACCCCCATTGTTGAGTTTTGCAGGTTTAATTAACTTTTTGCTGCAGATCTGCTACTTTTTTGGCAAAACCCTAGGTTTTAAAGATTTCATCATATCTTCCAAACGGATACGAATTTTTCTACAAGATTTTAGCAGAAGTTTATCCACAATATAAGGAAGCTACAGTAGAAAAATTTTGCGTTTATCGCGATTTTTGCGGGATTTATCACGTTTTTATGTTTTTTCATAAAATCGCAATTCTGGGCGCAAATCAGCGAATTTTTCAGAAATTTTTATATTTTTGGAAAGCTCTTGAAATTCTAATGGGGGTCTCTATTTTGCAGATTTAATTTAGAGGTCGTTTATATTGCGAAAACATCAGATCTTTGCCGACTGTACCATTTTCATAAATCCGCATTTCTGGGCGCAAATCAAGGACTTTTTCTGATTTCTTTACATTTTCGGAAAGCTCTCTGAAAATTAATGGGGGTCTCTTCTTTGATTTTTTAATTTTCGAACAAAAAATCTATCGAAATAATCAAATCTAATTCGGCTATGCATCTAAAATTACAATTTTTCTTGCCTGATGAGCCTATTTTTTTTATGCCTGCATTATAATATCATTTTTTTTTTATGTTGTAGGTGATCATAAGGAGCTGGAGCAACATTGACATCAATCATCTACAACAATTTGGATAGCAAATTAACCAGGTGCAATCATTTCATTTCTCATCTTCTAATCATTGTTTGCAAACACATTTGGATTTTGGGCATAAAATGAACAATTGTTTGCAAATTCACATCAAAAAATTGGGATAAAATGAACAAGTGTCTTTCATCACATTTGGATTTGGATCTAAAACAAACAAGTGCCTGAATTGTCTTCCACACATTGAATTTATAAGGTTAATGAACCCTATGCGAGTGTGACCAAGTAAATGTGTATGCTCTCTCCTCGCGTCCCAACACGAACTTGGAGATCAAAAACATTTACTTGTGTTGCTTTTGTTTAGCCTTAGAGAGGCCTGCCTTGGTATCCACCCCAAGGGAACGACCTCAAGCGGTACTTTCATCCGGTCCGCTATAAAAATTAGAGGATAAGGCGAAAGCCAAGTCTAACCGGTATTAGCGCTCACCATACAGTGCTAACTCGA
The DNA here is from genome assembly GCA_027924645.1 of Cunninghamia lanceolata. NCBI lineage: Eukaryota > Viridiplantae > Streptophyta > Pinopsida > Cupressales > Cupressaceae > Cunninghamia > Cunninghamia lanceolata. The sequence continues at coordinate 13,712,143 of BSBN01000288.1, read as the reverse complement.
AAGGAGGTGTACCATTGTGTATATTAAAACTCCTAGTAGGGTTAGTTAAAGTCTTAAGTGGCTTGCTGGATGCTCGTGGGGTGCCGGTCCCCCGGATTTTCACTAGAACCTCCTTGTGATAGTGGCTTTGCCTTAACTAGGACTTGTTGAATTGTCTTCATGTGCTTGCTTAACCACCATCACATTCTTTCAAACTAACAACTTGCTTATGTGTCTTGCGTGAGTGATTCATGTGTGTATATGCATAATCATTTGTTTGAATATTGTCACATCAAGCTCTAAACACCCAAACACATAAAGACAAGTCATCCTACACATTCTTCCAATAACATCCAAACCCAATCACTTTCATCCCAAACTTATCCTAGTTATCATCCAACCCTTCATATCCACATCATCCAAACAAGCCACATCATCATCCAAATCCCTAAACAAGCACTTGCTAAAAGGACTTAAGACAAACACTTGGTGACAACATGTCTACACTAGAGGACCTAGAAATCAAATTCCAAAGATTCCTCCAAAATCTTTATCAAGGATCACAACCCCTAAACCAAGACGCCATTAAAACATTACAATTCTTCATCCAAAGAGCTCAACCCCATGCAAGCCAATCACCTCAACTACAACACTTCATAGCCCAAGTCCAACACCTTTTAGCCACTAGTCAAGCTCAACAAGTACAACAATCCTTAGTCATTCCATACCAACCTAATCCACCTCATAGCCACATGTCATATCCATCCACCTCCTATCAACTTAATCCACCTATCCACCAAGTCAATATCACATCAACATATGAACATCCACCTCAAGCTTATCCAATCCCTCATGCTGACATTCTGATGCACTACCAAGCCCATCCAAAAAGTAATCAAGTGATATCACAAGAACAACATGCAAGTCCCAATGGTCCTTTGTACATAAATCAAGCAAGTCCAAGTACACATTTTCAACAAGACCATCAAGCACCATTGATAGACCTAAGTCCACCTTTCCAACAAGAACAATATCCAAATCCCAATGGCCCCTTGTACATAAATCAAATGAGTCCAAGTTATCCTATGCAAGATCTAATAACCTTTGACAAGGGAGACACCAATCTAGAGTGGCCACCATCAAATCCCATGCCAACACATGAACCAACAAGTCCTATCCCAACACCACCATGTGATCCTACTCCTAGTCCATTGGTCCACCAACCTTCCAAATCACCAAGCCCTCCATTACCTTCATCACCATGTCATTCTAATCCTTCACCAAAGGATATGGCTGAGAGAGTTTTACAAAGGATGCTTGAAGCAAAACTCATTGAACTTCCCTCCATCAACCCATGTGAAGAAAGTCCATATGATGAACATGATTATTGTGCATACCATAGGACCAAAGGCCACAATACAAATCAATGCCCAATATTTGTTCCAATTGTTTACAAGGTGTACCTACCTATAATGGGAAAACATGCCACATCATCCCAATCCTATGTATCACCCCCCTTTTATCCTAACCCACCCAATCCAATTAGCCCTCAGCCTAATCCTAGTCCTAAGCCTGCAACATCATCTACTATTATCATTCATCCATTATATTGCCCATCTACACATACCCTTGCGAAGGATGTGATCCATTGGCTACTAGCTAGGAATAAACTACCTCCATGCCAAACACCTATCCTTGAGCCTATCCAAGAGCCCTCAATTAACATTCTTAGCCCTTCAAGCCCATCATGTGACCTACAAGTCATCAAGCCTATTCAAGAGTCTCCTATTATGAATCCAAGTCAAGAGTCATCATGTTCTCATATTGTTGACCAAGAGCCTATCCAAAAGCCTTCCACTTCCATTCAAGCAACCCAAGATGTATGTCAAGAGTTTAATCTTAAGCATGTGGAAACATTAAGCCCTAGTCCAACTCAAGATCAAAACACTTTCATGCAACCCATCCATAACATTTACCTTCTTTATGACCAAGATGATACCTATGAAGAAGTTATCCATGAGCACCTTGATCCTATCCATAATCTTATATCCATCCATGAGCAAGATATCCAAATTGCTCCTAGTCATCTACCATCTAGCCCTATCCATAATGAGCAAACATCCACTTGTCATAATGAGACATGTGCCTCTCAAGAACACATAAGCATAGAAGATCAAACACCTAGCTTGGATCTTAGCGAACATAATCAAGATCCTAATGATCATCCTTCCACATCCACCATCGATTCCACTTCAAATCCACCATCATGTCCACTTGGTCTTACCAGCTTCCTCCATGAATGTTCTTCCTTAGGACAACAAAGACCTTTATCTACTTCATCTTCTCCATCCAATAAAGAGTTCAAGTCTAATGTTCAAAGCACACCAAGTCCTATAGTCAATCGCATACTCTAAAACATGAACTACCAAGGCAAAGGTCTAAGCCTTTATGAACAAGTTATTTTGGAGCCAAACCATGTCAAGATTCACCCACGCTCATATGGCCTTGGATACACACCCCAAGGTAAACAAGGCCAAGATGTTGGTAATCCCTTCATGCATCCTAAACCTACGACTTTCCATCACACCCCCCATCATCTACCCAAAACATATGTAGCCAATCCACCTCCATCATCCTATAAATGTCAAAAGCATGTGACCGTACACCTTCCACCATCCACTTTGCCTCCACTTTTACTAACTCCAAATATCCCTCCATCCACCTTGCCACCATTGCTTCCAACACCTAACATACCTATCATTCATAAGTATCCTTACATCCCTAATCATGGCCAACAAAAGCACACATCGTTTAAGCATAAAGCTTCCAATCATTCCATCCACTCCACCCACCCCATGGGATTCCAAAATAAACATTTGGATGCCTTTATCTATAAAGCCAAAAATCCTACCAAAAATCTTAAAGGTTTTCATACCTTAGGACATAAAGAATCAAAATCAAAGCAAAGTTCATCTAAGCAAGCATCTAAACCCTTACCTCCAAATGCAAAGCCCAAATGCAAAATGGTTTGGGTTCCTAAGCAAATAGCTAGCAAAGCGAATGAGGCATCCTCATCCACATCTAAGCAACCATCCAAACCCTTACCTCCAAATGCAAAGCCCAAAAACAAAATGGTTTGGGTTCCTAAGCAAATAGCTAGTAAGTCAAATGAGGCATCCTCCTCTACATCTCAAGAATCCCAACCACCTATCTCCATCCACAAGCCTACTTCCATTGAAAACTTCTATTCCCTTAAAAAGTCCCACAAGCAAAGCAAAAGCACTAAAAATACCAAATCTATGTGGGTTCCTAAATCACTTCATCAACCATCTCCTAAGCAAACATCTCCATTGCTTCCTACACCACCATCTCACCAAAAGCTTCAATGTTTATCACGGTGTGTGCAACCATTGGTCTTGGTTCCCTTCCATTCCAAAACATTCCCACATACCTCCATCTCCCCATCTTCCATCTATTATCCTGCATATCTCCCCCATGCTATCCCTAGGGTCCATGCTTTGGCATAAACTTTTCATCCATCTTCATTCCATAAGCCTATATAAATCTACACCATAAGCCACTAGCCTACCCTTTCATAATCCATTTCATCATCCACTATCCACCTAATCCATCTCTCATCCACGCAATCCCTTATCAACATCTATGAGCATAACAACATGGTCCATGTGATGACATCCATATCTAATGGGACTAACAACATCCATCGAACTAGACACTTGAGTCCCTCCTATCCATTACCAAGGTGAAAACCTAGCAAACAAGCGCCATGTGTAATTGTCAACCCATCTAAAAGTAAAAAAAAAAAAAAAGCAAAAAAGCACAAAATAAAAAAATTAAAAAAGTAAAGAGAAATCCCTTCATCCAACAGTGAAAACCTGGTAAACAGGCGCCTTGGATAAGTACCATGATGAAAACCTGGCAAACAGGCGTCATGTGTAGGTTGATCTTCTAAGTCACTTTCACTTGGGGGCACATTGTCTCATCCAACCTATCCATTTCCAAACTATCTATCCCATTATATCATTTACCATCCTACATTTCTTAGCCATTACATCCATATACCTATCTTATTGAGCCCATTTATCCTCCCTTTCCTCCTTTTGATTTTGATGAAGACATAGGGGCAAAATGTTGAAACATGTTTGGATATTTCTTGACATACCTTCTTTCCAAACCAAGTCCTATCCATTGACAATTTATCCATCCAATCTTATCATCCCATTGTCATGAACTTTGTCATGTAAAAATCCTAAGCATTACCACCTAGAATGGGGCAAGTTATTCCTATGCAACATAGCCTTTGGAGATCACATCCTAGCTCCCTTATGATCCATCCACTATGGCATATCCTTATCACAAGCTTTCCATCTTATAGCTTATCCCCATCCATTTATCATGAGCTTTCCACTATAGCCTACCTATCCATTTATCATGAGGCATGCATACATACCTTATACGGCCTATCCTCTTATCTATCCATCTATCATGAGCCTTTCATCCCATTTACTATGAGCCCATCCTTTTATCCATCCATCCTACATCCATCCTTGCACCTAGACTTGGTTTTCTCCCTTGTCATTGGTATCAAGCACAAAGGCTACCCAAATTGTAAATCCATTGATGTTCCAAAACATTCAAAAAAACAAAAAAATCAAAACATCCCAAAAATTTAAAAAAAATTAAAATATCCCCAAAAATCCAAAAAAATTAAAATATTCCCAAAAAACACAAAAAAATCAAAATATTCTCAAAAATCCAAAAAAAAATAAAATCAAAATATTCCAAAAACACAAAAAAATCAATATCCAACGAAAAATCCAAGCAATAAGATCAATCACATCATCCAAAACAATCCACTCCATCAACATTCAAACAAAATCAAATCATCCTCATCAATTCTTCCTATCAATAACATTCATTCATCCATTTCAATCAATCACTTCTTCCAATCATAGCAATCAAATCAATCTAAGCAATGATCTCAAAATCCAATTCACACTAATCGATATCAAGCAAGCTAATCAATCAAGGAACATTATCCAATCAAATCAACAAGTTTTGATCCTCATCTTGTCATGAGCTCAATCAATCATCATCAATCATCATCAATGGGATATAGCGTTCCCACATCCTTGTGTTGATCTAGGGATATAGCTTTCCCCGCAATGACAACACTATCTATAAAACAAAACAAACAATCAATTATTGGTTTATGACTTGACGAGGGCAATACCTTGTTTATTTTACATCCTTTGAGCACACTGAGAACACTTGCTTATGCTTAGATTGAGTGGACACTCTAATCATCACAGCATCACTATCATCATTCAAAACAATCCAATCATCAAAACAATCAACCCAGCAATAGCAACCATCAAACCAAAGCACATCAAGCCAACTATCAAAATAAATCCTATCAATCATCAGCATCAACACCAAACCAAATCAACTCAATCACATCAAATCCAATCAAGACAAATCCAATCAAGTTCTCAAACAAGCAAATCATCCATCAATCAAAATCACATCAATCCAATCCATTTTCATCATCTCATCAATAAAACAATCAGAACTACATCTCATTTCCGTCGTTAAGTGCCTTGATCCCGTGGATATAGGGTATGTAGGCAGTCTGGAGTACGAAGGAAGTGCCCAGATTCAGGCACAAGCGATTTTCCTCTTTCTTCTCTCCTCATTTCTTCTATCATCTATCTTATACATCATCAATAAACAACTTCTTCCAATCAATCTATCATAGCACATCAATCCAATCATCACTTCATCTAATCATCCTTCAATCATCTTCTAATCATTCCAAACAATGCTCCCAATGCAAGTCAATCCTTAATCCATACCAATCAAGTTAATCAATCAAGCCAAGTTATCCAATCGCAATCAATGGTCTTGATCCTAGCCTTGTTGTAAGCCAAATCAATCAATCAACTAGCCAACCAACTCAGCAAATAACTTTGTGTTGATCTAGGGATATAGCTTTCCCCACCATGACAACACTCTCAACTATCAACCAATCAGAAATCAATCATTGGTTTATGACTTGACAGGGGCAATACCTTGTTTGTTTTTGTATCATTTGTGCATGCTTGCTTGCTTGCTTGTGTGTGTTATCTTTTATCTTGCATTTGCATCATATCGGTATCAATCTAGCTAATATTCATATCTTGTATTTAGACAAGGTTGTATTATGCTGGGGCACAAGACACATCGTCACCCTGGTCCTTATACCTTGGTGCATAACGTCTAGTGCTATATCAAACATCATGGTTGCTCACATTCATTGTAGCATAACACATCTCTATTTCTTCTATCTATCCCCTAATCTTTCTTTTGCAGCCAAGCCATTTCATTTCGAGAGCCTACCCATGTTTGTCCAACCCGCCTATCCTCTCGAGGGGGCATCATCAACCTATCTTTCTATTTTCATCATCATCATCCCATTTCATCGTCATCCTCATCCTATCCTACATCATTATCATCATCAGCATTAGCATCCCTATCAATTATCCATACCTTAACTTCTTTGAAATGATGTTACTCGACATAAAGCTTATCATCTCGAACATCATCTCAAAGAGGGGCAAAATGTAGACACCCAAATTTGTCCCAACTTTGTTCATGTCTAGCAACACCTTGTTAAAAGATTATCCTAGACAGCTTGTAGCATTTTGTCCTAAATCCCACTCTTAATCCCATTAATTAAATAAATTTTATTTATTTAATTAAAATCCCATTCAATCCCATTCTTATCCTACTTAGCCAATTAATTAAATAAATTTTATTTATTTAATTAATTTCCACATCATATCTTATCTCATCCTATTCATTTATCCAATTAATTAAATAAATTTATTTATTTAATTAATATCCAACTCATATCCCAACTAATTCAAATATTTTATTTGAATTAAGTTCTCATCATAAGCCGACTTTCCAATTAATTAAATAAATTTTATTTATTTAATTAATTTATCTTATCATTTAGCCGACATGTGTGCCTCTTTCATTTAAAAAGATAAGTGGTACTACAGTCTTTTATTTAATATCTTTTATATGTAGTACTTTTTATGTACACAAGCACACATGAGCCCTATTCTCCTTGACACTTGTCAAATGACTACAACTCCCTTGAAGAGTGGGATAACCTAATCAATCCTAGCCGTCCACATCAATCATTTAGCTTTTTAATCTCAACCATCCATTGAAACCAAGCCTTTCCTATAAATCAAACCCCTCACAAGCCATTAGCAATGCATTGAGCTTCAAGTACCATTATTCTGTCAAAATGCATTGAGCTTCCAGTAACATTATTCTGCCAAATTTTCTAAAATGCATTGAGCTTCAAGTACTATTATTCTGCCAAATTTTTCTAAAATGCATGGAGCTTAAAGTAACATTATTCTGTCAAAATATCGTTAGAGCCTTTGCATCCTTCAACTATCATCCTCATATCATCTTCATCTTAATGTTATGCTGCAGAAATGAGCACCCAACATTCTTCCAACAATAATCCTTCAAAATCTTGCATGCTCATGCGAGGTGGAGAAGAGCAATGGAGATAAATCAAGCATAGCGTGGAGATCGGTTTGCATTTACATTTGTTATTTTAATTTTCATGTTGTCTTGTGCTTCATTGTGCATTGCTAGGGTTTTTATCATTGCTGATTATACATTTACCCTAATTTGCAATTTTACCCTAACTACAAATACTTGTTGAAGAAGTACCAAAATCATCCTTGAGTAAAAATAGATAAAATATAAAGGAAGGATCATGAACAGAGCAAAGAAGAAAAGGAGAAAGAGTAGTGTAGAGTGTGAAGAAGAGTTTGAGGCAAAGAGAAAGTTCTTGAGCATTCATTAAAACTAAATCAAGCATGAAATAGATGATAATTCTCAGTTAATTCTTTCTAAGTAAATTATGTAGGCAGTGAGCCTCTCCTTTTAAGCAGTGAGCTCTGGCCAGTGCACCCGAAGGCATGTGCCTTCTATTTTTCTAAGTACTTTTAATAGGGTACGCATTTTGTGGGTTAACCCCCACCATGGTTTTTCCCTTAATATGGTTTCCACATCAAAATCTTGGTGTCAAATGTCTTGATTATGTTTCTGCTCTTATGTTGTTGATTCATGTTTAAATGCTTGCATTACTAATCTGATAGTAAGATAATAAAGAAAGTTAAAGGCAAAAAAAGTTTTAAGGGACAATTGATTCACCCCACCCTCTCAGTTGTCTAGTTCCAACAATTGGTATCAGAGCCAGATCCTCTCATAAAAGCCTAACTGCTTGAGGAGATCCAGGATGTCAACCTACAAGAAGGATAGTCCAAGATTTGGTGGAACAAATTATTCTATTTGGAAAAATCACATGGAGTGTCATTTGTAATGCATGGGCGATGCTTATTGGGTAATAACTAGTGTTAAGTATAAACCTCTGCAGAAAGGTCCTTCAACTCCTAATCAAATCAAAGATGCTGAAAATAATCTTTGAGCTAAAGAAGCCTTGTTGAGTGCCCTGACTGATTTAGAGATGACAAATATCTTTGGTCTAAAAACTACTTATGAAATCTGGAAAAAGTTGGAGTTTCTATATGAAGGTGATAAATATGTCAAATGTGCAAAGCTGCAAAGTCTGAGAGGAAATTTTGAAACTATGAAGATGAGCGAAGATGAAAACATCACAATCTACATGCAAAAGATAAATGAACTTGTGTGTGGCATCAAGTGTGCTAGTGGAACTTTGGAAGAATTAGAAATTTTATCAAAAGTACTCAGATCTTTACCGGATTCATACAAACATAAGGTTGCAGCTATAGAAGAGATCATCTGGTTGGCAAGATTTGAGCTTTTGAATTAAGTGAGTTTGTTGATTCTCTTCCCAAATCTGAATCTACATTTAAGGCTAGTGTGTATGGAAAACAAAGATATGATCTGGGTGAAAGTTCCTCTATAAGATCAAATAGATTTATGCAAACAAGAAAAGATCTTGAAGATGTTGAAATAGAAACAACAGATCTTGAAGCTCTTATTTTCAGAAGAATGCCAAGAGGATCTGGTAAGTATGAAGGAAAATTACCAATCAAATGTTTTGCTTGTAATAAGATTGGTCATTTTGCCTCAAGATATCTAGAAAGGTTTTCAAAATGAAATCCTAATAGGTATAAAGGTCAGAAGAAATGTTATTATGTCCAAGAAAATGGAGAAGGGGTAACAGATGATGAATCTGATCATGGAGGCTCATCTAAAAATGATTGGGTGTTTATTGCTATTAAAGAAGAAGATCCAGTGTCTACTAAATCTGCTAGCTGTGAAAATATGGAAAGTGCCTTGGTTGCTAGGCTATTGAAAGGGATGAATGGGTGATTGATAGTGGATGCTCTCATTACATGACTGGTGACAAGAGTAAGTTTGTGAATTTTGAAAACTATGAAGGAGGCCTTGTAAATTTTGGAGACAACTCAGTTGGTAGAATCTGTGGTAGAGGATCCATCTCTTTTGATGGCAAGAACAACACCAATGATGTTCTGTATGTGGAAGGACTGAAACATAATCTTCTCAGTGTCAGACAGTTTGTTGACAAGGGTTATGATCTTTGGTTCAAGGATAGAAAATGTAGAATCTTGGAAAGCTTTAGAACTGAAATTGCATTAGGTACTCAAACTAGAGGTAACATCTTTCACTTAAGTAGTTCTAGGAAAAGTTGTTTGATTGCTCAGATAGATCAAAGTTGGCTATGGCATAGGAGGATGTGTCATGTGAATTTTGACAACATTGTCAAAATAAGTTCCACTCGTGCTATAAGAGATCTTCCAAGACTTGTGAAACCTAATAACATATGTAGAGAATGTCAATTGGGCAAGTAGAACAAAATCTCTTTTAAGAGTAAGGAACAAGGTTCAAGTGAAATATTGGAACTAGTACATACTGATCTCTGTGGTCCTGCTAGAATTAGGAGTGTGCAAGGAGATAGATATTTTATAGTGTTAATTGATGATTACTCCCGAATGATGTGGGTAACTTTTCTAAAAGAAAAATCAGAAGCCCTTGACAAGTTTAAGGTGTTCAAGATGATGCTTGAAAATGAGATTGGTGGGAAATTAAAATGTTTGAGATCTAATAGAGGTGGAGAATTTACCTCCTGCGAGTTTGATGCTTTCTATGAAAAGCATAGAATAAAAATACAGTTATCTACTCCTAGGACTCCTCAACAAAATGGAGTTGTGGAAAGAAAGAACCAGACCATTCAAGAAGCTGCCAGAACCATAATGATGGAAACAAATGTTCCTCAAGTTTATTGGAGAGAAGCCATGTGTACTACTATCTACACTCTTAACCGGGTGCAGATCAAAGGAAATTCTAGTAAGACTCCTTATGAACTTTCGTTTGGTCATCCTCCTACTATGAGATACTTCAGTCTTTGGTAGTAAATGTTATATCATAAGAGATGAGGATTTAGGTAAGTTTGAGGCAAGAAGTGATGAAGGAATTTCTAGGATACTTAACTCAAAGCAAGGCCTACCGTTGCTTCAATAAAAGATTGAAGAAGATTGTTGAAAGTGCGAATGTTAAAGTTGATGAAAGCAAAGAAGGACATTCCAGGTACTTTAGATATGATTCAGATGATCAAGATGAAAGTCAAAATCAAGGAAGGCAAGTTCAAGTTTAGACTCAGATTCAGGTTGAACCGGTAACTCCAGAAATTAACACAGATGATGAGGAACAAGTTCAAGAAACAAAAGCTCAAACCATCTCCAAAACTCCCAGGTATGTAAGGTTAAATCATCCTGAAGATCAAATCATAGGAGATAAGAGTAAAGGTGTTTGAACTAGGAGAAAAATGTCTGAAGATCAAGAAGAGATTTGTTTGATTTCAAGGATTAAACCTAAATCAGTAAGTGAAGCTTACAATGATGAAAACTGGGTTAAAGCAATGGAAGAGGAATTGATACAAATTGAAAAGAATCACACATGGGATCTAGTTCCTAGACCTAAGGACAAAAATGTGATTGGAACCAAATGGGTCTTCCAGAATAAACTAAATGAAGATGGTGAGGTAGTAAGGAATAAGGAAAGATTGGTATGCAAAGACTACTCTCAAGTGGAAGGAATTGATTTTGAAGAAACTTTTGCTCCAGTGGCAAGGATAGAGGTAGTTAGATTATTTCTTGCATTTGTTTCCTTCAAAGATTTTAAAGTATATCAAATGGATGTGAAATTAGCATTTCTGAATGGAGATTTGGAGGAAGAAGTCTAAATTGAGCAACCAGAAGGATTTTAGTTGTCTGATCAAGGAGATATGGTTTGAATATTGAGAAAAGCCTTGTATGGACTTAAGCAAGCTCCAAGAGCATGGTATGCCAAATTGGATAAGCATTTGCTTAAGCTAGGATTTAGCAAAGGTACTGCTGATAGTAATCTCTACTTCAAAATTGATCATGAAAACATTCTAGTTGACGTTTTTGTTGATGATATCATGTTTTGTGGAAATGAGTGCATGTGTAAAGCATTTGCTGATCAAATAAAAAGTGAGTTTGAGATGTCAATGTTTGGTGAGATGAATTTCTTCCTAGATCTGCAAATTGTTCGATCGGATAAAGGTATCTTCATATCTCAGTCCAAGTATGTAAAAGAATTTCTAAAGAAATTTAGAATGGAAGACTCAAAGCTAATAGGCACATCTATGGTAACCGGATGCAAGCTAAGCAAACATGATGACTCTCCCAAAGCAAATCAGAAAAGATATAGATTAATGATTGGAGGATTGCTTTATCTAACTTAGACCAGACCTGATATCATGAATGTAGTTGGACTTGTTGCTAGATTTCAAGATGATCCAAAAGAATCCCATGTTATGGCAGTTAAAAGAATCTTCGGATATCTCAAGGAGACAATTGATTATGGACTGTGGTATCCAAAGGACAATAATTTCACTCTTCATGCATATATAGATGCTGATTGGGCAGGAGATGTGGATGATAGAAAAAGTACTAGTGGTGGTGCATTCTTCTTGGGGAGAAGATTGGTCTCTTGGATAAGCAAAAAGCAAGAGGCAATATATCTATCTCCTGCAGAAGCAGAGTACATAGCAGCAGCAAATAATTGCACTCAGGTTTTGTGGATGAAGTAAATGTTGAAGGACATAAGAATTGTGTTTCAGGAGCCAGTCACAATTTTCTATGATAATTCTAGTGCAATAAGCATCTCAAAGAATCTGGTATTGCATTCAAAGACAAATCATATAGCTATCAAGTGCCATTTCTTGAGAGAGAAAGTAAATGAGAATGAAGTCAAGTTGGAGTTTGTGCCTTCCAAAGATTAGATTGCAAACATCTTCACCAAGCCTCTTCCCAAGGATACTTTTGAGTATCTCAGAGAGAAGTTAGGGGTTATCACCCCTCCTGAGCAGAACTAAGATGCATTAAGGTGCATCAGTCCGGCGGGATTCACATCCATATCTTGTGATCTAAATTGATGTTAAAGAGGTACTAATCAAAGGGGAAGTAGTCAATATGAAAACTTTGGGAATCAGTCTAAAGCAAAAAGGGAGAAAAGATAGCAAATATGTGCCCTTTACCATTGATGTCAAAGGCAGAGAGAAGTCATGTGAAAAACTAGTTGCTGATGTGAGTCGGAGCAATAAAGAAAGTAGTTGCAAAAGTGAGAAGAGAAAGGGGGAGAAGTTTTTGTCTTGATGGTTAGACTCAGTTTTTCACATCACATGTTGCCATCAATGACAAAGGGGGAGATTGTTGCAAATATGTGCCTAAGTGGTGTTGTCATTGATGTCAACATATTCTTGTTGCCATTATTGTCAACTGTATCCTATTTTGCTATCTGTGTAGAAGACCGGATTGTTGAGGATATTGAAAAAATTAATGACAATCAATGCATGCGGATCATGTGACTATGTAGAGGATTGTTAGAGGTTGCTCTAGTCAAGATTTGAGAAGTCTGTATGAAGATTTGAAGGATGGCCATCTGAGTAGAACCGGTTCTTGAATTAATAAGGAAAGACAGAGTGACAGGAAAGAGGTCTAGATTGATCTGGTAATATAAGATTATGATCTACTGATCTGAAGGCATGTTTGGGAAGTCAATGTGTATCATCAACTCCAGTGGTTTGTGGTTTGGAGGTCCACAAGCTATCCTTCCAGTCTAACAGTCATGGCAGACTGTGTTCTTGAGGTTCTGAAGGAAGATTCAAATGTTTCTGATAATATGGTTTAGAGTGTATGTTATTGGTAATTCCAATGTACTTTTGGAGGTCTCTGGATCATGTAGCTACTATGTTGGAGGTCCGCATTAAAGTTTGAGCTTGTTGATTGAAAATTTCTTCTTGAGGTTAATGTTCTTCTTAGTCTTGGCCGACTGGATGTTCCTAGCCTATTGTGGATGCCTTAAACACATTTCTATGAAACATGGAATGGTTGTAGAAGCATATTCAAATCTCAATTGTATTTGGCTGATAGTGTGATGATCTGAGTCAAGTTTAGCCGACCCTGTTGATCATTCCAATGTTGATAAAGTATATAAATACTTGTTGAAGAAGTACTGAAATCATCCTTGAGTAAAAATAGATAAAATCTAAAGGAAGGATTAGGAGCAGAACAAAGAAGGAAAGGAGCGAGAGCAGTGTAGAGTGTGAAGAAGAGTTTGAGGAAAAGTGAAAGTTCTTGAGCATTCATTGAAACTGAATCAAGCATGAAATAGATGTTAATTCTAAGTTAATTCTTTCTAAATAAATTTTGTAGGCAGTGAGACTCTCCTTTTGAGCAGTGAGCTCTAGGCAGTGCACCCGAAGGCATGTGCCTTCTATTTTTCTAAGTACTTTTAATAGGGTATGCATTTTGTGGATTAACCCCCATCGTGGTTTTTCCCTTAATCGGGTTTCCACGTCAAAATCTTGGTGTCAGGTGTGTTGATTATGTTTCTGCTCTTATGTTGTTGATTCTATTACAAGTATGGGCCTAACTGGTGTTGTCATTAATGTCAAGGATTGGATGAGTTGTATGCTGAGGATATTGAGAAAATTAGTCCTATCAGGAACATAGAAGAACATTGAAGACACTGAGGTAAAGATCCTAGCTAAGATGAATATCAGAGGATGCGTATTAAAGGGTTTGTAGATATGTGTCTTAAGATGATCTAGTAAAAATTTGAGAGGTCCGCATAAATATTTGAAGAAGTTATGGACACTCGAGTAAAACTGGTTCTGACAGATGTTCAGAGGTGACAGAGTGACATAGATAGGTCCGGTGAGATCCGGAAATGAAATATCTTGTTCTATGGATTTGGTGGAGTGTTTAAGAAGTCAATGTGAATTGAAAACTCAATTGGTTCATGGTCTGGAGATCCGCAAGCATCTATTCCAATATGGCAGTGATGACAAACTATGCTCTTGAGGTTCTGGATGAAGGAGAAAGATTTTAGTAAGCAGAAGTAGTGTGGGTGTTCTTGGTGATTCAGGCAAGCTTGTGGAGGTCTTTGGATTGTGTCCATTTCATGTTGATGGTCCACATTGAAGATTGAGCTCATAATTGAAGAATTACTTTTGGATGATGATGTTCTTCCTAAGTTTGTCCGAGTGGATGAGTTACACATCCTGCAGATGATCTTGAAGATGTTCTGTGAAGAATGGCATGTTTCTAAAGGAAGATTGAAGTCTCAGATATATGTGGCCAATAGTTTATTGATCTGCGTGAAGTCTTTTTGTAATTAGTCATGTTGTATTTATGTACTTGCTATGTAATGTATGCCGACTTGGATGATTATCCCAAATTCAAGTGTCTTGTATAAATAAGAAGTTGTGAAGTCATTTCAAAGGCATCTTGGTAGAGATGAGAGTGTGGTAGAGAGGAGCAGAGCAAAAGACATAGCAGAAGTAATAGGCTTAAATGGAACTGACTCAAGCATGGTGAAGAAGCTATTCTTCAGTTCAAGTATGTAATATTTATCATTCTGTAGACAGTGTGTCTCTTGTAGGTAGTGGGCCTCTTGTGAGCCATGTGCTCAGGCTATGAGCCCTAATTGGCATGTACCATTTGTTCTTATTCTTTTAATAGAGAATACAATCTTGGGTTAGTCACCTCGTGGTTTTTACCTTAACCAGGTTTTCCACGTTAAAATCTTGGTGTCATATGTGTTAATGTGTTTCTGCTCTTGAATTGTTGCATTATGTTTCCATCATTAATTTATTATTATGATGCTGAATTACAAGAAGGATTTAAGTGATTAATTGGAAGAAATTTTTGGACAACTAATTCACCCCCCTTCTCAGTTGTTTGTCCTGAATCTAACAATTGGTATCAGAGCTAAGTTCCTCTAAAAGAGCTTAACTGCTTGAGGAGATCCAGGATGCCATCCTACAAGAAGGATAGTCTGAGGTTTGATGGAACAATTTACACTCTTTGGAAAAGCCGCATGAAATGTCACTTGCAATGTATGGGAATGCAATATTGGATCATGGCCTCAAAGAAGTATGTTCCTCCATAGAATGGTCCGAGAACTGTAGATGAAGTCAGAGATGCTGAAAATAATATTTGAGCTAAAGAAGCTCTATTAAGTGCCTTATCTGATTCAGAGCTGACAAATGTTATTGATCTAAAAATTGCATATGAGATTTGGGAAAAACTGGAACTTCTGCATGAAGGAGACAAGTATGTTAAATGTGCCAAGCTACAGAGTTTGAAAGGAAAATTCAAAAACCTAAAGATGAGAGAAGATGAAAATATCACTACATTTATGCCAAGAGTAAATGAGCTTGTTTGTGGCATTAGATGTGCTGGTGGAATCTTGGATGAAGATGAGATTGTTGCCAAAGTTCTCAGATCCCTTCCTGATTCTTACAAATACAAGGTTGCTGCTATTGAAGAATTTAGATCTTTTTCAAATATCACAAGATATCAGTTGGTTCGTAAATTAGCTGCATTTGAATTGGTCAAGTTTGGAGATGCACCCCCCAAGACTAAATCTGCTTTCAAAGCTAGTGCCTCTGTAAAAGGAAAACAAAAGTTTGATCCGGGAGAGAACACTTCAAAGAAACTATCATGGTATGAAAAAGCAAGAAAAGATTTGGAAGAAGATGAAGCAGAAGCTACTCAACTTGAAGCCCTTATTACAAAAAGACTACCAAGAGGATCCAGTAAGTATGAAGGAAAATTGCCCTTCAAATGTTTTAGCTGCAATAAGATTGGTCATTTTGCCTCAAGGTGTCCAGAAAGATTTTCAAGGCCAAATCCAAATAGATCAAGATTCCAAAAGAAATGTTACTATGTTCATAAAGATGATGATGAAGGAGTAACAGATGATTAATTGGAGACATGAAACAAATCCAGAAGTGACTAGGTGTTTATTGCCATCAAGGAAGAAGATCTAATGCCCTGTGAATCTATCAATCATAAAATTGTAGAAAGAGCTTTGGGTACCCAAGTTGAAGAAAAGGATGATTGGGTCATTGACAGTGGATGCTCCCACCATATGATAGGTGACAAAAATAAGTTCATAGATTTGGAAAGATATGGAGGAGTGGTAAAATTTGGTGATAATTCTGCTGGTAGAATCAAAGGTAGAGGAACCATTTCTTTTGATGGAAAGAACAAAACCAGTAATGTAC
This sequence comes from Cunninghamia lanceolata, assembly GCA_027924645.1. Taxonomy (NCBI): domain Eukaryota; kingdom Viridiplantae; phylum Streptophyta; class Pinopsida; order Cupressales; family Cupressaceae; genus Cunninghamia; species Cunninghamia lanceolata. The sequence goes on along the minus strand of BSBN01000288.1, from coordinate 13,695,522 downwards.
TCTATGTTGAAGGTCTGAAGTACAATCTTCTCAGTGTTGGATAGTTGGTGGACAAAGGCTATGCTCTCCTATTAAAAAATGGAAAGTGTAAGATCTTTGAAAGTTCCAGAACAGAGATTGCATCCGGTAGTCAAACAAAAGGTAATATCTTCCACTTGGTTGGTATTGGTAAAAATTGTTTATTTGTTCAAATTGATCAGAGTTAGTTGTGGCATAGGAGAATGTGTCATGTGAATTTTGATAATATCATCAAGATAAGCAACACTCAGGTTGTAAGAGATCTTCCAAGAGTGGTGAAACCTACTAATAGTTTGTGCAAAGAATGTCAGTTAGGTAAGCAAAGTAGAGTCTCATTCAAAAGTAAGAAATAGCCTTCTACTGAATTGTTGGACTTAGTACATATTGATCTATGTGGTCCGGCAAGAATCAGGAGCTTGCAAGGTGATAGATACTTCATGTTATTAATTGATGACCACTCTTGGATGATGTGGGTGACTTTTCTGAAAGAGAAATCTGAGGCTCTTGAGAAATTCAAAATCTTCAAGGCTATGGTAGAGAATGAAACTGGATCAAACATAAAATGTCTTAGGTTTGACAGAGGTGGAGAATTCACATCTAGGGAGTTCATAGAATTCTGTGAGAAACATGGGATAAAAAGATAGTTGTCTGCTCCAAGGACTCCACAGTAGAATGGATTAGTTGAGAGAAAGAACTGGACCATCCAGGAAGCATCTAGAACCATGATGATGGAAGAAAATGTTCCTCAGATCTACTGGAGAGAAGCTGTAAGCATTGCTATCTATACTCTTAATTGAATACAAATTAGAAGCAATATTGGTGAGACCCCTTATGAACTCTGGTTTGGCATCACTCCCACTGTGAAGTATTTCAGAATCTTTGGTAGCAAATGTTACATTAAAAGAGATGAAGATCTTGTTAAATTTGATGCTAGAAGTGATGAAGGAATATTCTTGGGTTATTCTACTCAGAGCAAAGCATACCAGTGTTATAACAAGAGATTGAGAAAGATTATAGAAAGTACAAATGTGAAGGTTGATGAAGGTATTGAAAAATCCTCAAGGTTTTATGAATATGATGAAGATGATCAAAATGATGTTTTGGTCCAAGAAGTCCAAGACCCTTCTAAAATTCAGATCCAGACCGATCCGGTGAATCAGGAAGAAGAGATAAGTTTGAATGAACCTATTCAAGAAACAGAAGTGTAAGAAATTCCAAAAATTCTCAGATATGTAAGACTGAATCACTCTGAAGATCAGATCATAGGTGATAAAAGCAAAGGTGTTCAAACAAGAAGAAAGATTGCTCAAGACTCAAAAGAGTATTGTCTGATTTCAAAGATTGAACCAAAGACAGTGAATGAAGAATACAATGATGAAAGCTGGACTAAAGCAATGGAGGAAGAGTTGATGCAAATTGAGAAAAATCACACTTGGGATCTTGTTCCTAGACCTAGAAATAAAAATGTGATTGGAACCAAATGGGTCTTCTGGAATAAACTAAATGAAGATGGTGAAGAAGTCAGAAACAAAGCCAGATTGGTCTGCAAAGGTTATTCCCAAGTAGGAGTTGATTTTGAAGAAACTTTTGCTCCGGTGGCAAGAATTGAAGCAGTCAGATTATTTCTTGCCTTTGTTGCCTTCAAGGACTTCAAAGTATATCAGATGGATGTCAAGTTTGCCTTCCTGAATGATGACTTGGAAGAAGTATACATTGAGCAACTGGATGGATTTCAATTGTCTGATCATGGTGATATGGTTTGCAAGTTGAAGAAAGCACTCTATGGACTCAAACAAGCCCCAAGAGCCTGGTATGAAAGATTGGATAAGCATCTTTTGAAGATTGGTTTCAACAAAGGTACTCCTGATAGTAACTTGTACTTCAAAATTGATCATGAAAATATCTTAATTGTTGAAGTGTTTGTTGATGATATCATTTTTGGAGGAAGAGATAGTATGTGAAAAACTTTTGCAAATCAAATGAAAAGTGAATTTGAGATGTCCGTGTTTGGGGAAATGGATTTCTTCTTGGGTCTGCAAATCATTCAAACATAGAAAGGAATCTTCATTTCATAGACCAAATATGTGAAAGAATTGTTGATGAAATTTGGGATGGAAGACTCAAAACCAATGAGTACTCCCATGGCAACTAGATGTAAATTGAGCAAAGATGATGACTCTCCTAAGGCTGATCAGAAAAACTACAGGTCAATGATTGGAGGACTATTGTATCTTACTCAAACTAGACCTGACATTATGAATGTTGTTGGTCTTGTTGCTAGATTCTAAGCTGATCCTAAAGAATCTCATGTCATGGCAATCAAGAGGATTCTTAGATATCTAAAAGGGATAGTTGAGTATGGTTTATGGTATCATAGAGATCATGATTTCTCTCTTCATGCATATACAAATGTATATTGGGTAGGAGATATGGATGACTGGAAGAGTACCAGTGGTGAAGCATTCTTTCTAGGGAAAAGATTGGTTTCTTGGCTAAGCAAGAAATAAGAGGCAATATCTCTATCCACTATAGAAGCAGAATATATTGCAGCAGCAAGTAGTTGCACTCAAGTATTGTGGATGAAACAAATGCTAAGAGACATCAGAGTGGAGTATGAGGAACCTATCACAATCTCCTGTGACAATTCAAGTGCAATAAATATATGAAAAAATCTGGTGTTGCATTCAAAGACAAAACATATATCCATCAAGTTTCACTTTTTGAGAGAGCAAGTGAACAAGAATGAAGTCAGATTGGAGTTTGTACCCTCCAAGGATTAGATTGCAGATATTTTTACTAAACCTCTACCTAAGGACTCTTTTGAGTATCTCAGGGAGAAGTTAGGGGTTATTACCCCTCTGGTTCTGAATTAAGGTGTACTGATGTGCATCAGTCTGGTAGATCTCACAGTCATATCTTGTGGTCCGGATTGATGATGGGAAGCTGCTACTCAGGGGGAGCAGTTGGTATGATTCTGAATGATGCAAGTATGTGCCTTTTTCCATTGATGTCAAAGGGGGAGAGAAGACATGTGAAAAATAAAAAGCGGTTGCTGATCAAAGGGGGAGTAGTAAAGGAAGAGAAGACATGTGAATGGTTGTTGTTGATAGGGGGAGTTATGTCAGTTAGTAAAGAGAAGTTCTTGTCTTGATGGTTAAAATAGTTTTTCACATCATATGTTGCCATCAATGACAAAGGGGGAGATTGTTGCATGTATGGGCCTAACCGGTGTTGACATTGATGTCAAGGATTAGATGAGTTGTATGCTAAGGATATTGAGAAAATTAGTCCTATTAGGAATAGTGAAGACAGTGAGGTAAAGATCCCAGCTAAGATGTATATCAAAGGATGCAGATTAAAGGGTTTGTAGATATGTGTCTTAAGATGATCCAGTAAAGATTTAAAAAGTCCGCATAAATATTTGAATAAGTTATGGACACTTGAGTAAAACTGGTTCTGGTAGATGTTCAGAGGTGACAGAGTGACACAGATAGGTCCGGTGAGATCCAGAAATGAAATATCTTGTTCTGCGGATTTGGTGGAGCATTTAGGAAGTCAATGTGAATTGACAACTCAATTGGTTCATGGTCTGGAGGTCTGCAAGCATCTATTCCACTATGACAGTGATGACAGACTGTGCTCTTGAGGTTCTGGATGAAGGAGAGAAAGATTTCAGTAAGCAGAAGTAGTGTGGATGTTCTTGGTGATTCAGGCATGCTTGTGGAGGTCTTTGGATTGTGTCCAATTTGTTTTGGTGGTCCGCATTGAAGATTAAGCTTGTAATTGAAGAATTACTTCCAGATGATGATGTTCTTCCTAAGTTTGGCCGACCAGATGAGTTACACATCCTGCAGATGATCTTGAAGATGTTCTGTGACGAATGGCGTGTTTCTAAAGGAAGATTAAAGTCTCAGATCTGTGTGACTGATAATGTATTGATCTGCATGAAGTCTTTTTGTAATTAGTCATGTTGTATTTATGTACTTGCTCTTTAATGTATGCTGACTTGGATGATTATCCCAAGTCAATGTCTTGTATAAATAAGAAGTTGTGAAGTCATTTCAAAGGCATCTTGGTGGAGATGAGAGTGTGGTAGAGAGGAGCAGAGTGAAAGGCAGAGAAGAAGTATTGGGTTTAAATGGAACTGACTCAAGCATGGTGAAGATGCTATTCTTCAGTTCCAGTATGTAATATTTATCATTCTATAGACAGTGTGTCTCCTATAGGTAGTGGGCCTCTTGTGAGCAGTGTGCTTAGGTAGTGAGCCCTAATTGGCATGTGCCATTTGTCTTTCTTATTCTTTTAATAGAGAATACAATCTTGGGTTAGTCACCCCATGGTTTTTCCCTTAACCAGGTTTTCCACTTTAAAATCTTGGTGTCATATGTGTTAATGTGTTTCTACTCTTGAATTGTTGCATTATGTTTCCATGATTGATTTATTATTATGTTGTTGAATTACAAGAAGGATTTAAGTGATTAATTGGAAGAAAGTTTTGGACAACTGATTCACCCCCCTCTCAATTGTCTGTCCTAAATCTAACAGATTCATGTTTAAATGCTTGCATTACTAATCTGATAGTAAGATAATAAAGAAAGTTAAAGGCATAAAAAATTTTTAGGGACAAATGATTCATCCCCCCTCTCAGTTGTCTAGTTCCAACACAAACCATAGTTCATAAGGTGTCTTACCAGAATTGCCTTTGATCTGCACCCGATTAAGAGTGTAGACAACAGTACTCACAGCCTCTCTCCAATAGACTTGTGGAACATTTGCTTCCATCATCATGGTCCTAGCAGCTTCTTGAATGGTCTGGTTCTTTCTTTCCACAAATCCATTCTGCTAAGGAGACCTAGGAGCAGATAACTATCTTTTTATCCCTTGCTTTTCACAGAATGTATCAAACTCATCGGAGGTAAACTCTCCACCTCTGTCAGATCTCAGACACTTTATCTTCACACCAATCGCATTCCACACCATGACCTTGAACACTTTGAATTTGTCAAGAGCTTCTAATTTTTCTTTCAAGAAGGTTACCCACATCATCCAGGAGTAATCATCAATCAGCAACATAAAATATATGTCTCCTTGCACTCTCCTAATTCTAGCAGGACCACATAGATCAGTATGCACAAGTTTCAACCGTCCATTTGAAAATTGTTCTTTGCTCTTGAATGAAATTTTGTTCTATTTACCCAATTGACATTCTCTACACATGTTATCAACAGGTTTTACAAGTTTTGGAAGATCTCTCATAGCTTGAGTAGAACTTATCTTGACAATGTTATCAAAATTTACATGACACATTCTCCTATGCCATAACCAACTCTGATCAATCTGAGAAATCAAGCAACTTTTTCCAGAACTACTTAAATGAAAGATGTTACCTCTAGTTTGATTACCAAATGCAATTTCAGTTCTGAAAATTTCCAAGATTCTGCATTTTCTATCTTTGAATCAGAGATCATAACCCTTGTCAACCAACTATCCAACACTGAGAAGATTATGCTTTAATCCTTCCATCTACAAAACATCATTAGTGTTATTCTTACCATCAAAAGAGATGGATCTCTACCATGGATTCTACCAGCTGAGTTGTCTCCAAATTTCACAATTCCACCTTCATATTTTTCAAAGCTTACAAACTTACTTTTATCACTAGTCATATGATGAGAACATCCACTGTCAATTGCCCATTCATCTTTTCTACAACCTTAGTAGCCAAGGCACTTTCCACATTTGCAAAGCTAGTAGACTCAGTAGGTACCGGATCTTCTTCTTTGATAGCAATGAACACCCAATCATTTTTAGTGGAACCTCCATGATCAGACTCATCATCTGTGACTCCTTCTTCACTAGCTTCTTAGACATAGTAGCATTTCTTCTAAACTCTAGATATGTTAGGGTTTGGCTTTGAACCCCTCTCTAGACATCTTGAGGCAAAATGACCAATCTTATTACAAGGAAAACATTTGAATGGCAATTTTCCTTCATACTTACAAAATCCTCTTGGCAAAAAGGGATTCAAGTTCATTAGACTCAGTTTCATCATCTTCAAGATCCTTCCTTATCTTGTCGAACCTATTTGATCTTCTTGAAGATCTTTCACCCAGATCATACCTTTGTTTTCCATGAATACTGGCTTTAAATGTAGATTTAGACTTAGGAAGAGAATCACCAAACTCACTCATTTTAAATGCTGAAAGTTTACCAACCAACTGGCCCCTTATAACAATTGTCACAATCCTGATTTATTCAATGGTAGCAACTTTATGTTTGTAGGCTGGAGGTAAGGATCTGAGCACTTTGGTAACAATCTTTGATTCATCCAATACTCCACCAGCACAGCTTATACCGCTCACAAGTTCATTCACTTTTAGCATGTATGAGGTAATATTTTCATCTTCACTCATCCTTAAGCTTTCATATCTATCCTTCAGGCTTTGTAGCTTGGCACATTTGAGATATTCATCACCTTCATGTAGGGTTTTCAACTTCTCCTAGATTTCATATGCGGTCTTGAATTCCAATACATTTGTCATTTTTGTATCAGACAGGGCACTCAACAAGGCTTCTTTAGCTTGGATGTTGTTCTTAGCATTTTTGATTTCATCTGGAGTTGTAGGACCTTTTTCTGGAATCTTATACTCATTCTTAGTTATTGACTAGTAGGCATCACCCATACATTGTAAATGACACTGTATGGGCATCTTCCATAGAGTGTAATTTGTTCCATCAAATCTCAGACTGTCCTTCTTGTAGGTTGACATTCTAGATCTCCTCAAGCGGTCAAGCTTCTTTTAGAGGAACTTAGCTCTGATACCACTTGTTGGAATTAGGCCAGACAATTGAGAGTGGGGGGTGAATCAGTTGTCCACAAAATTAACCTTTTCCTCCTTTCAATCTTCTTTCATAACTTACAAATAGATTAATGATGTAAACATTAAAGCATGGAACAATAACACATGAGCAGAAACAAAATCAACACAATTGACACCAAGATTTTTAACATGGAAACCTAGTTAAGGGAAAACTATGGTGAGGGTTAACCCACAAGATTCGTACCCTGTTAAAAGTACTTAAAAATGGGAAGGCACACTTCCCAGAGCTCACTATTCAAAAGAGGCTCACTGCCTACAAAAATTTATATTTAATACAGAAAGAAATAACTGAGAGATAGCATCTTCTTCATGCCTAGTTTAGTCTCATTGAATGCTCAAACTTCTGCTCTTCTTCCAAATACTTCTTCACTATTACTTCATCCTTTACTATTCTTATTTCTTTTCTCCTCCTCTTCTCTGCTCTACCTGTGATCCTTTCTTGAGATTTGATTATTTTGCACAAGGATGATTTTCCAAAACTCAACTACACACCTTTATATGCTTCATCAACCTTGGAAAAACATCAAGGTCGGCACTCCAAACATCTGACTTAATACGAATCACTAAGATATCGACCAAACATAACTGGGACTCAAATCTTCCTCAATCAACATGCTACACTCCATAGAATTGCTCTTAAATCATCCGTAACACACTTGAATCATCTGATTGGCCAAGACTGGGAAAAATAGCAACACAAAGGAAGAAATCTTCAACAACGAGCTCAATCTTCAATGCGAACCTCCAACACAACAATCACATGATTAAAAAACCTCCACAAGCACATTGAATTCAACAAAAACATCCGCACTCCTCCAAATCATCAGAATCACTTGCATCTTCTGCTAGAACCTCAAGAACACTGTCTGCCATGACTGTCACACTAGAAAGATTGCTTGCGGACCTCCAAACCACAAACCACTTGAGTTGATGACACACACTAACTTCCCAAACATGTCTCTAGATCTGTAGATCATAGAGTTTTATTTGTGAAGCTATCCGGACCAATTTCCTATCACTCTTTCTTTTTTGAACACTACAAAACCTGATTCTACTTAGATGGCTATAACTTTTTCAAATCTTCATGCGAACCTCTCAAATCTTAACTAGATCTACTACAGACAATCCTCTATATAGCCATATGGTCCACATACAATGATCTTCATTAATTTTCTCAATATCCTCAACATCCCAATCTTCTAAATAGGCAATAAGGTAGGATACAATTGACACCAATGGCAACAAGGATATGTTGACATCAATGACAACACCACTTAGGCACATATTTGCAACAGAAGGAGCTATAACACTATATCTTGTGCATATTCTGATATTCTGTAATCAGGCTTGTAAGCCCTAATTGTAAGCCCACGTGATGCCAGCCAGATTGTATTTGAATTCTATTATATACTGAATGACTGAATCTGTATTTGTTTCATATCTTTGAGTTGTTTCTATTGTGTTTACTCTTGTTGCACAGCATGGATAGTTCATTATGTGAAGCCTCCTATCATGACTGCACCACATTATGTTGTGGAAAAGGTCATGGAAGATAACTATCATGGCCCTCTGATAAGTAGCTCCTACATTTTTTAACCCAAAGGGCATCACAACCCAGTAGTAAGTTCCCCATGGATATATAAAGGAGGTCTTATGTTGGTCCTCTTCGGTTATCCTGATTTGGTTATATCCTAAAAATTTATCGATTAAGGACAAAATCTTGTGCCCTGCGGTGAGATCCACGATGATGTCTATGTTGAATAGCATAAAGTCATCCTTAGGGTACACCTTGTTAAGATCTCTGAAATCTGTGCAGCAACAAATGCCCCCAGTGACTTTTTCTACCGATACAATGTTAGATACCCATTTGGGATAGTCGATAGGGTGAATGAATCCCATATCTAGGAGCTTCTTGAGTTCTACCTTGACGAGGAGTGCTACTTGGGGATTCATTTTCCTTAGCTTCTATTTTACTGGCTTTGCCTCAAGATGCACTGTGAGGTGATAGACAACTAGAGTGGGATCTAATCCTGGCATGTCAGCATATGTCCATGCAAAGTTATGACTCCTCTTTTTGAATAAAGCTAAGAAAGCCTCTTGTTCTTTTGTTGTGAGGGGTTCTACTCAAAATATGATCTTGGGTGTCTCTTCTTTTCCAAGATTCATCTCATGTGATACTTCAACTAGGATTGGTGATCTTTCTTGATATAGCTCTGATACTTTAGGGAGGTCCATTCTCTCATCTCCTAGCACCTCATGGAGGTTTTCACTAGGTGATACATCCTTTATTTTGTCTTTTTCTTCATCCAAAAGTGCCACAAGGTGGTTTTCACTAGGGGATTTTATTTTTATTTTCATATTTTTGCGACTAAGAGTTTAGATTGTCTCCCCAAAGTATGTGGATGTGTTTAGTTCCATTATGTAGCTAGCCTTATGGTCTCCAAGGGGAAAGTGATCTCTAACCCCCATCATTTCAGATATTGCTTCGTTAGTTTCTGTGACATCAAGGATGAGAGGTCCTTGTTGGTCCAAATCTATGAGTTGGGGATAGACGAGAGGTAGGTTGTTGGATGTAGATGGCATGGGGGTTAAGGTGTAGATGTTACATATGGATGATTTGAAGAGCTCAACAAAATCATTGAAAGAGTCTTGATGGTCCTCTTCATAGATGTTTTCTCCCGCGGGGAAGGCCTTAGCCACCTCACTTAAGATACACTCAATATCGGTGGGGGTAGACTCTTGTTTTCTATACCCTAACCAATGGAGATATGGATTTCTTGTTGCTTGGACGGGTTCAACAATTCCTTGTTCATGAAGGCCTATGTCGCCTTGTCCTTTATAACCCATATATTTGACAATTTCGAGATCTTTTCCATAGATCTCGGTTGGGAGAGTGGGATCTTCTTGATTTTCTTCTTCTTTGTATAGCCAGGAGGATATATCTTCGAGAACATCTTGTTCAAGGAGGTCCTTCTTCTCAAGGGTAGGTGACGACTTGCATTTGATGAAAACTGTAGAGACTTCCTCTTCCTTAGGAGCACCAATAGGGGATGGTGGCAATAGGCCCACACAAAATGTGCCATGTAGGTCATATTCCCAACATCCCATGTCACTTATCTTAATCTTGACCTTGGGAGGAGTGGATGTTTGTGATGTGGTTGCGATGTTGGTGTTATGTCAGAAAATGTCCCCTTGGGGGCTTTTCCCTCCTAAGGTTTAGCTCTAGGGTCCTTTCGAATGCATTTAGAGCATCTTGCATGATTTTGATGACTCCCGATGAGAAAACCCTGAAGTTTCATAGCAAATAGGACTCAGGGGATTCACTTAATATATATCCTTCCTAAAATAGGGGGAGGACTTGGGCACCAACGCCCTAGTCCTGCCCTATTTTAGGTCACAACCAATTTCAAAGTGTTGGTTTATGACCGTTATTTAGGTCCTATGCCGACACGATAAGTTTGAATTACGAAATTCTTAGCGGGAATGTTTGTAGTTGCATATATAAGCATGTTTAGGCATTCATTTGTAAACTAGATGGAAATTAGATGAGCATTGTGATTTTGTGAAAGTAATTCAAGGCATTCATTGTGTGTTGCAAAGCAGAATTTGTGTTGTTCTTGTGTTTGTATTTGTAGATTTGGCATCCATCTCCTCATGGCATGAAGAGCATCTTCCTCCCATGAGATCTTCACTACAAGTTGATATCAATTATGTTTTTAATCATTTATCATTTAGATTTTTCCTCTATCCCACAGGGATACACACTCTTTATCTAACAATGGTGTTCAAAAGACTTGAATGTCTCTCCGGGGCTTGACTGAGGCAGGTTACAGGTTATGAAAGTAGAAAAAGTGGAGTTGTAGGAGAGTAGTGCAGACTATTAGAATTATAGATTAGAGAAGAAAATAGGGACCTAGACTCGGGCGCCCGCTCATTAGTCCTCTGGATCCCGCAACAGGAAAATCTCTAGAACAGTACGAATAGGTTATAGACAAGGTTTCCAGATCTTGAAAAAAATTGTGGCACTAGACTAGGGAGCCAACTCCTTAGTCCTTGACTTTTCCACTTTACAAACTTTGAAATCTGGTAAGCATTTGATTGTTATTTGATATTCTGTGTGCAATCATTTTCCGTAATTTATCCATTTGTTCATGAATTCATGTAATTAGGGTTTTGAGCATAATTGGGCTTAATTGAACAACTAAATCAAACAATTCCAATCTTCCCCTATGTTCCAAGTGACAAGAAGCCTGTAGTAGACTTCTTACTCGGCTGAATGTCCTTGAATGTTTAGTGGTGAAAGGAGGATAAACACAAACTATCAAAATCAACCCTAAACAATCCTCTTCATTTTTCATCCTAAACATTTTGGTGAACCCATGTTCTTTTGAATTTTTCACATTTCTGAGTGTTTTGCTTCATATTTACATTCATTTTAGTCATTCATATCATTGTTCATCTTATTGCATTTGAAAAATTACAAAAAAATTAGAAAATTGGAAAATTTTGAAAAAATTGGCATTTTTAGCTTGCATTTTCATATAATTTGAATTAGCTGGCATTCAATTTCCATAAATTTCTGTCATTATCATCAGATATGATTTAAAATACATAAATTTTTCATTCATTATTTATTTAGATTGCATTTTCATGCTTAAATTGATAAAAATTACTTGAAATTGTGCATTTTTCCATATAACCTAGTTTTGCATTAGCTAGGGTTTGTAGTCAAAATCTTGTTTTAGATTTTACTACCCTTTTAAAACACTCATTAAGACTGATTTCCAACTATATTGTTTCATCATAGTGGTTTTCTTGTAAAATTTCATGCCTAGGGTTTGAAAACCTTGATTTTTCACTAGATTTGGCCTTATCGTCTCTCTAGATTTGCACCATAGGCATGTTGTAAAGGATTTTTATACACTAATTGGCTATTATTAGGGTTATTACCTACTTCCCCTCCTCAAATTATTTACAACACCTTTTGTGAGGGTAAAATAGTGCATCAATCAAATGAATAACAGATGACCCAAACATCAACAGAATAGAGAAACAAAGAAGATTCAAGTAAACAAAGCAATGAACAAACATAGCAAACCTCTTCCGTTTCGAAACTTCTGTTGTTCGCCTATCACGAATCGTCCTTTCGTAGATGAGATGAGCCCTCAGAGAGTGCAATCTTTTAAAAGCTGTTGGAGGAAGTCGATGGTGAACGGCTGTAGTGTGATATGCAATGAAGGTGAGCTCCAATGCAAAAATGGTGATCTCAAGCTTGTAGATGACAAATGGGTGCCAAAGGCGCGCTGGTGATATTTCTGCAGAGTAACGATGTCAAAAGCCTGGATCATTAGAATGAAGGGATGAAGCTTCATTTATAGACCCGGAGGAATAGGAATCAACGGTTAAGAGAAGATATGAAGATCAACGGTTGAGGATGGTTGAGGAATGTGCAACCAGTGGAAATGTGACAAGTGTCCCAGCTCCATCATGAAAGGTGGGATGTGACAAAACTGATTGGAGAGTTAACTCCATTGACTGGTCTGTTAGCAGAATTGATTGATCAGTTAGAAGAGTGGATTGTGGAACTGACTGGATTGATTGAGGATTTGACTCAACTGACAGGTTAGTTAACAGATTTGATTGATTGGTTAACTGACCTCTGATTGGAGAAGAAATAGGCCATGTGGGTGAGGGAAAATAAGATAATTAAATATTAAATATATTTAATTACATGTGCAACCTGATGAGGTGGACAAGGTGAGGTGGAAAAAGGTGAGGTGTAGAGGTGATGTGGATTTTTGAATTTAGAACTTTAGGATAGAGGAATTAGGCTTAATTAAATAATTTATAATTATTTAATTGTGAAGGACGAATGGAAGGATTTTAATTAAATAAATAGAATCTATTTAATTATGGAACAGTGAATCGATTAAATAAATTTAGAATATTTATTTAATTAATAGAAGAAGGGAATAAATATTTAGAATATTTATTTAGGATGATTTGTGTCATTTTTAGGCGTATACATTTTGCCCCTCTTTGATGCAATGCAGTTTACAGCGTTGCTTCAAAGAAATTGATAGTCTGAATGATGATACATGCCCCAGTTTGCCCCTGGTGTAGGTTAAATGACGATAGGATGCCCCCTCGGGAGATTGGATGGGAAAAACGGCGAAAGTTTTGGAGACGGACGATCTCACGACGAGGAAGGGGTTAGGATAGGTTGGAGGAAAAGGGACGCGGTCAGGGATACGGGAAGAAAACGGGAGGAAAAACGGACACGGGAAGTAGTCACAGTCATCACCTAGCCAGAATTAGGGTTTTGGAGGCTATAAATAGGAGCTGGGTCCACAAGAATAGTCATTTGCACACTTGGTTGATCTGGATTGGAGAAGGAGAGCTCAGAGCAAACCTAGAGCAGCATGGCGGCCAGAGCAGCAGACATTCCACGCGAGGAGCATCGATTTGAGCGAGTTCGACGATTTGGGCGGCCAGCAGAGGCAGGACCCCCGGTATGTGCTTCGAAAAAATTCTCCTAGGGTTGAGTTTAGGTGTCATAAATGCTCATAGAAAATAGGTGAAATGAATGCGCCGAAACGCAGAACGGCGCATATGCCCCGCGAAGCTGCGCTTTTGTGATTTCGCGGCGCATATGCCTGTTTCGGCGGCGCATGCGTAAAAGCTGCGCATGTGTTCACTCTGGCGGCGCTTTCGTAATTAAGCGGCGCTTTTGTATTTGCGCCGCGCATGCGTGAAATGTAGCAGCGCATTTGCTGAAGTTGCGCATATGTGACTTCCTGAGGCGCATACATAATTTAGCGGCGCATACATAATTTAGCGGCGCATACGTGGCTTTACGCGGCGCATGCGTCAGAACGGCGCATATGTGCCCTGTTGCGGCGCATATGCATTTTTGCGGCGCATATGTTGATTGTTGCGGCGCATATACCAGAAATGGCGCATTTACCACCTGCAGTGGCGCTTTTGCTTGGGATGGCAAATTACTTAGCCAAACTGACTCGATTAGCGTCCTGTTTGACGCAGGAATCGATGAGCTATCTCCGAGATTGCAGGAATCTAGTCAAGAGATGTAGTGTGCTGTTTTGATCAATTTGAAATGCTAAGTTTAGTTGATATAGTCCAATAGATATGTTGAGTATGGTATATGCGGTTTGAGACTGACGCCCTGCTTTGCGTGCTTGCAGGAGGAGATACGAGAGACATTGCAGTCGAGGGAGACGTTCCCTATGCCTCTACTGCAGAGACATATGTTGACGAAGGCTGATAGAGTGGCGCTCGGTGCCATGGGCCTAGATTACGTTTGCTTCATGCCCGAGGTGCAGGCGAACCGAGGACTGCTGACAGCTGCCGTGGAGAGATTCCACAGCGAGGACGGGACCTTCCACTTCCCTACTGGAGAGATGACTGTGACGTTGGAGGACGTCTATAGGATACTGCACTTGCCCGTGGTAGGCGAGTTGGTGGAGTACGACGCACAGCGGGACGCGGGACTCGCTGAGTGTCAGCGAGTATTCGACGATCCCGAGCTGGTGGGACAGGTCATCCCTTGGCAGGATATCTATGACTGCTACGACTACTTCCCTGGGATCGTGGCTGGACTGATTGCGGGTGTTGTATGCCCTGACAGGAGATCGCACGGGTTCCCCATTGGATGGGGCAGGATTATGGAGCGGATGGTGACTGAGGGCACTAGATACGCGTGGGGACCTTGCGTGCTAGCTCACTTATACCACGACATGCATCAGGTGGTGTACCACCGCAGCACGAGTCTATCGGCTGGGGTGCTGCTGCTACAGTTTTGGCTGTGGGAGCACATAGCGGTGACCAGGCCGATATGTGTCTTTGCTAGGCAGCGGGGAGAGCCGTACAGCTATGGCTACGCAGGAGTGATTTCCCAGCACAGGCTGGGGAAGCTGGAGTATTGGCGGCATACGTTGGATGGGATAGATGTGGTCGTCTGGCGACCATATCTGGACTGCGAGCCTTGGGACGATGAGGGAGATGAGCTACCTTTTTGCTTCCAGACCAGGTGGTTGATTGGCCGGACACGGCATATCTTGGAGAGGCAGACGGTGGGCCGAGTACTGAGACAGTTCGGCAGGAGACAGGGCATGCCGCAGGGACAGGCCATGTTTGCACGGACACATGCAGAGAGGGTCCGATGGGGGCCGATGGCTTCTTACGAGGAGGCTCTGGCAGAGTTCCAGCAGTTGCCTTATGTGGCCTGGGATATGAGGCGAGAGATTGCAGATGCTGGGGTTACACAGGAGTATGAGGACTGGATTACTGCACATCCATTTCCGAGATATTTCGGACCTGGTATGCTGGTGCCTCGCATTGACGAGGCGGACTCAGAGGAGGAGGGAGAGGCTGGCCCAGGGCGGAGGGCCGCTAGAGGAGGACGAGGACGTGGTGGCCGAGCTGCAGAGAGGCCGAGGCAGTGGAGGAGGATAGACCGGGCTGGGTAGGCAGTGCCTGGACAGGGGGAGGGACAGCAGCAGGCACAGATGCCACCACCCCAGCAGGTACCACAGCAGCAGGTGCCCCAGTAGCAGGTGCCCCAGCAGCAGGTGCCCCAGCAGCAGGTGCCCCAGTAGCAGGTGCCCCAGCAGCAGGGGCTAGGACAGGCAGAGGCAGCACAGGGGCCAGTGCAGGGTGAGGCACACGACAGGACTATAGCCAGTCTGAGGGGACAGGTGCGAGAGCTGCAGGCACAGCTGAGGAGAGTGGAGAGGAGGTGAGATACAGATGCAGCGGTGATCGTGTTGGATCTAGGGCATACAACTGAGAGGGGGGGGGGTGAATCAGTTGTATAGAACTTGTTCTCTTTCAAACACTTAATTCTCTGTTGTTAGTTAGCAGCATATCAAATAATCATTCATGGAAGCACAATACATAAACACAAGAGCAGATAAGCATCAACACATTGAACACCAAGATTTTGACGTGGAAAACCCGGTTAAGGGAAAAACCACGGGGTGATTAACCCAAGAATTATTCTCTGTTAGAAGAATAAGGAAAAATGAATGGCACATGCCAATAAGGGCTCACTGCCCGAGCACACTGCTCACAAAGAGGCCCACTGCCTACAAGGAGACACACTGTCTACAGAGTGATAAAAATCACAGTCTTGAACTGGAGAATGACATCTCTACCATGTCCGGATCAGTTCCAATTAAGCCCAACAATCTCTGCTCTGCCTTTCGCACCTTTCTTCGCTACTCCATACTCATCCACATGCTACATCACACTGAAATGAATTCACAAATCATTATTTATACAAGACATCGACTTAGGAACAAGCATCTAAGTCGGCAAACAACCATAGGAGTATCCGCAAGATGAATAACACATCCGGTCGGCTATCACAAGAACATTCGCAGGATGAACAACTCATCCGGTCGGCTAAACAGAGCAATAACTTCATCCGGAAGAATAACTTCAATTCCGGGCTCTGCCATCAATGCGGACCAACAACACAACTTAAACATGATTCAAGAACCTTCACAAGTCTGTCTGAATGTCCGGATACATCCGCACTTTCTCTGCTTACTGGGATCTCTTGTCTTCCTCATCCGGAACTTCAAGAACACAGTCTGTCGCCACTGTCATAATGCAGGAGGTACATCCGGACCTCCAAATTACACACAAATCAGTATGAAACATCACAAGGACATATAAAACACTCCTTCCAATCCGCAGATTATGATAATACAATTCCGGACCTCACCGGACCTTTTTGTGATCCTCTGTCACCTCCGGATACTTGCCGGACCCGGTTCTATACCGGCAGCCATAACTCCTTCAGATCTTCATGCGGACCTCTGAAATCTTAACTGTAGCATCTTAAGACTCATATCTACTAACCCTTTAATCCGCATCCTCCGGTTCTCATCCTATACAGTATATTTACCTTCTTCTCATCACTGTTCTTCACTGTTCCTGACTGAGGCTAATTTTCTCAATATCCTCAGCACAAAGCTCATCAAATCCTTCTTGTCAATGCAGTGTGAGTATGTTGACATCAATGACAACAATGGCTCACCTCATACTTGCAACAATCTCCCCCTTTGTCATTGATGGCAACATATGATGTGAAAAACCATCAAGACAAGAACTCCTCTTTTCTGTCACAGCTCCCCCTGTCAACAACAACTCCTCACATGTCTTCCTTTGCTGCTCCCCCTTTGATCATCAACCACTTGTTTTTCACATGTCTTCTCTCCCCCTTTGACATCAATGGCAAAGGGCTCATACTTGCAACTCTCATGCATCAGAATAATACCAGCTGCTCCCCCTTAGTTGCAGCTCCCCATTAGTCCGGATCACAAGATATGACTGTGATAGCCACCGGACTGATGCACATCAGTGCATCTTAGTTCATCACCGGAGGGGCCATGACCCCTAACTTCTCCCGGAGATATTCAAAAGAGTCCTTGGGAAGAGGTTTTGTAAAGATATCTGCAATCTGATCCTTGGAGGGAACATACTCCAATCTGACTTCTTCCTTGTTTACTTGTTCTCTCAAAAAGTGAAATTTGATAGATATGTGCTTAGTCTTAGAATGCAATACCGGATTCTTGGAAATATTAATTGCACTTGAATTATCACAGAAAATTGTGATAGGCTCCTCATATTCAACTTTGATGTCTCTTAGCATCTACTTCATCCACAAGATTTGAGTGCAACTACCTGCTGCTGCAATGTATTCTGCTTCAGTTGTAGACAGAGATATTGCATCTTGTTTCTTGCTTAGCCAAGAAACCAATCTCTTCCCCAAAAAGAATGCTCCACCACTAGTGCTCTTCCGGTCATCCACATCTCCTGCCCAATCTGCATCTGTGTAAGCATGAAGAGAAAAATCCGGATCTCTAGGATACCATAGACCATACTCAACTGTCCCTTTCAAGTATCTAAAAATTCTTTTGATTGCCATAACATGAGATTCTCTAGGATCAGCCTAGAATCTTGCCACAAGACCAACAGCTTGCATTATATCTGGTCTAGTTTGAGTGAGATACAACAATCCACCAATCATTGATCTATACTTTGTCTGATCTGCCTTTGGAGAATCATCATCTTTGCTTAACTTACATCCGGTTGCCATAGGAGTGTTCATAGGCTTTGAGTCTTCCATACCAAATTTCTTTAACAATTCTTTCACATATTTGGTCTGAGAAATGAAGATCCCTTCTTTTGTTTGAGTAATTTGCAGACCCAAGAAGAAATTCATTTCACCAAGCATAGACATTTCAAACTCACTTTTCATCTGATTTGCAAAAGTTTTACACATACTATCTCTTCCTCCAAAAATGATATCATCCACAAACACTTCAACAATCAGAATGTTTTCATGATCAATTTTGAAATATAAGTTGCTGTCAGCAGTACCTTTGTTGAATCCAATCTGCACAAGATGCTTATCCAACCTTTCATACCATGCTCTTGGGGCTTGCTTCAATCCATACAAAGCTTTCTTCAACTTGCAGACCATATCATTATTATCAGACAATTGAAATCCTTCCGGTTGTTCAATGTAGACTTCTTCTTCCAGATCACCATTTAGGAAGGCAGACTTGACATCCATCTGATATACCTTGAAATCTTTGAAGGCAGCAAATGCAAGAAGTAATCTGACTGCTTCAATTCTTGCTACCGGAGCAAAAGTCTCTTCAAAGTCAATTCCTTCTATTTGAGAGTAGCCTTTGCAGACCAATCTAGCTTTGTTTCTGATTACTTCACCAGCTTCATTTAGTTTGTTCCGGAAGACCCATTTGGTTCCAATTACATTCCTGTCTCTAGGTCTGGGAACAAGATCCCAAGTATGATTTTTCTCAATTTGCATCAGTTCATCTTCCATTGCTTTGGTCCAATTTTCATCATTGCAGGCTTCATTTATTGTTTTAGGTTCAATCCTTGAAATCAGACAACATTCATTCTGATCTTGAGCAATATTCCTTCTAGTTTGTACACCTTTGCTTCTGTCACCTATGATCTGATCTTCAGAGTGATTCAGTTTTACATACCTTGGAATTTTGGGAGTATCCAGTACTGCTGTTTCTTGATCAGGCTCATTTAAACCTAACTCTTCTTCCTGATTTACCGGATCAGGCTGACTCTGTTTCACCGGAGAGGATTGAGTTCCTTGAACACTATCTTGGTCATCTTCATCAAATTCATAAAATCTTGAAGGCTTCTCAATTCCTTCATCAACCTTTACATTGGTACTTTCTATCATCTTCCTCAATCTCTTATTGTAACACCGATATGCTTTGCTTTGAGTGGAGTAGCCCAAGAAAATTCCTTCATCACTTCTAGCATCAAACTTTCCTAGATCTTCATCTCTTTTAATATAACACTTGCTACCAAATACCCTGAAATATTTCACAGTAGGAGTGATGCCAAACCAAAGTTCATAGGGGGTCTTACCGGTGTTGTTTCTGATTTGAACTCGATTGAGAGTGTAGACTGCAGTGCTGATAGCTTCTTTCCAAAACATTTGAGGAACATTTGCTTCCAACATCATTGTCCTAGCAGCTTCCTGGATGGTCCGGTTCTTTCTCTCAACTACTCCATTCTGCTGTGGAGTCCTAGGAGCAGACAATTGTCTCCTTATACCCTGTTTCTCACAAAAGTCAATGAATTCACCAGATGTAAATTCACCACCTCTATCAGACCTTAGACACTTTAGTTTCAATCCGGTTTGATTCTCCACCATAGCTTTGAAGATTTTGAACTTCTCAAAAGCTTCTGATTTTTCTTTCAGAAAGGTAACCCACATCATCCGGGAATGATCATCAATTAACAACATGAAATATCTATCACCTTGCAGACTCTTGATTCTTGTCGGACCACATAGATCAGTATGTACTAATTCCAACAATCCGGTAGAAGACTGATCTTTGCTTTTAAAAGAGACTCTGCTTTGTTTGCCTAACTGACATTCTTTACACACACTGTTTGTAGGTTTTATCAACTTTGGAAGATCTCTCACAGCCTGAGTATTGCTAATTTTGATGATGTTATCAAAATTTACATGACACATTCTTCTATGCCATAACCAACTCTGATCAATTTGAACAAACAAACAACTTTTATTTGAACCAACCAGATGAAAGATGTTACCTCTTGTCTGAGTACCGGATGCAATTTCAGTTCCGGAGCTTGTAAAGATTCTGCATTTTCCATTCTTGAACCGGAGATCATAGCCTTTGTCCACTAACTGACCAACACTGAGAAGATTGTGCTTCAATCCTTCAACATATAGTACATTACCTGTTTTGCTCTTACCATCAAAGGAAATAGTTCCCCTACCTCTGATTCTGCCAGCAGAATTGTCACCAAACTTTACCATTCCTCCTTCATATCTTTCCAAATCTAAGAACTTATTCTTGTCACCAGTCATATGGTGAGAGCATCCACTGTCAATAACCCAATCATCCTTTTCTTCCACTTGAGCAGCCAAGGCTTTTTCAACAACTTTGTGATTGACAGATTCAGAGAGCAAGGAATCTTCTTCCTTGATGGCTATAAACACCCACTCATTTCCGGATTTGCTTCCTGGATCTGATTCATCATCTGTTACTCCTTCATTGTCATCTTCTTCATGAACATAATAGCAATTCTTTTGAAACCTTTGTCTGTGAGTATTAGATCTTGCAGATCTCTCCGGACATCTTGAGGCAAAATGACCAATCTTATTGCAGTTAAAACACTTAAAGGGTAGTTTTCCTTCATACTTACCGGATCCTCTTGGCAGTCTCTTTGCAATGAGGGCTTCAAGTTGAGCTGTTTCTGCTTCTTCTTCTTCCATGTCTCTTCTTGCTTGATCATACCATGACATTTTCCTTGATGAGTTTTCACCCGGATCAAATCTCTGTTTGCCTTTCACATAGGCACTGGCTTTAAAAGCAGACTCAGTCTTGGGTGGATCATCTCCAAACTCGGTCATTTCAAATGCAGCTAGTTTGCCAGCCAATTGTTCTCTTGTGACAGTTGTGTGGGCTCTGAATTCATCAATGGCAGCAACTTTGATTTTGTAGGCAGCAGGAAGGGATCTTAGGATTTTGCAGACAATCTCATTTTCATCTAGAGTTCCACCAGCATTTCTGATTCCACATACCAGCTCATTTACTCTTGGCATAAAGGTAGTAATGTTTTCATCATCTCTCATTTTCAATCTTTCAAATTTCCCTTTCAGACTTTGCAACCTTGCACTTTTGACAAACTCATCTCCTTCATACAGAAGTTCCAGTTTAGTTAGGATCTCATATGCAGTTGGTAGGTCAATGACATTCGAGAGATCTGAGTCATTCAATGCGCTTAGAAGAGCTTCCTTGGTCCGCAGATTATTTTCAGCTTCTGTGGTTTCATCAGGAGTTGTCGGACCACCTTGTGGGGGTATATATGGTTTTGAAATCATAGCCAAGTATGCTTTTCCCATACATTCTAGATGACACTTCATGCGACCTTTCCAGAGAGTGAAGTTGGTTCCATCGAACTTCGGACTATCCTTCTTGTATGACGACATCCTGGATCACCTCAAGCGGTTAAGCTCCTATCAGAGGAACTCAGCTCTGATACCAATTGTTGGATCTAGGGCATACAACTGAGAGGGGGGGGGGTGAATCAGTTGTATAGAACTTGTTCTCTTTCAAACACTTAATTCTCTGTTGTTAGTTAGCAGCATATCAAATAATCATTCATGGAAGCACAATACATAAACACAAGAGCAGATAAGCATCAACACATTGAACACCAAGATTTTGACGTGGAAAACCCGGTTAAGGGAAAAACCACGGGGTGATTAACCCAAGAATTATTCTCTGTTAGAAGAATAAGGAAAAATGAATGGCACATGCCAATAAGGGCTCACTGCCCGAGCACACTGCTCACAAAGAGGCCCACTGCCTACAAGGAGACACACTGTCTACAGAGTGATAAAAATCACAGTCTTGAACTGGAGAATGACATCTCTACCATGTCCGGATCAGTTCCAATTAAGCCCAACAATCTCTGCTCTGCCTTTCGCACCTTTCTTCGCTACTCCATACTCATCCACATGCTACATCACACTGAAATGAATTCACAAATCATTATTTATACAAGACATCGACTTAGGAACAAGCATCTAAGTCGGCAAACAACCATAGGAGTATCCGCAAGATGAATAACACATCCGGTCGGCTATCACAAGAACATTCGCAGGATGAACAACTCATCCGGTCGGCTAAACAGAGCAATAACTTCATCCGGAAGAATAACTTCAATTCCGGGCTCTGCCATCAATGCGGACCAACAACACAACTTAAACATGATTCAAGAACCTTCACAAGTCTGTCTGAATGTCCGGATACATCCGCACTTTCTCTGCTTACTGGGATCTCTTGTCTTCCTCATCCGGAACTTCAAGAACACAGTCTGTCGCCACTGTCATAATGCAGGAGGTACATCCGGACCTCCAAATTACACACAAATCAGTATGAAACATCACAAGGACATATAAAACACTCCTTCCAATCCGCAGATTATGATAATACAATTCCGGACCTCACCGGACCTTTTTGTGATCCTCTGTCACCTCCGGATACTTGCCGGACCCGGTTCTATACCGGCAGCCATAACTCCTTCAGATCTTCATGCGGACCTCTGAAATCTTAACTGTAGCATCTTAAGACTCATATCTACTAACCCTTTAATCCGCATCCTCCGGTTCTCATCCTATACAGTATATTTACCTTCTTCTCATCACTGTTCTTCACTGTTCCTGACTGAGGCTAATTTTCTCAATATCCTCAGCACAAAGCTCATCAAATCCTTCTTGTCAATGCAGTGTGAGTATGTTGACATCAATGACAACAATGGCTCACCTCATACTTGCAACAGATCGCTGGTTTGACTCGTGAGCGAGACATGGCCGATGCTCGGGTACGCCTTATCCGAGTAGAGAGGGACACAGCAGTGGCTGCCATGGGCACAGATGCAGCGAGTACATTTTTGGTTGGGCAGGTGCAGCAGGCACAGGCACAGGTAGGCCAGTTGCAGACACAGTTGGCACAGGCATAGACAGACTTAGCCAGAGCGCAGCAGCAGGCACAGTACTACCGAGGCTTGTACCATGGTGCCGTGTCATCTAGCCAGAGGGCAGGGAGTTTTAGGACTCAGTCTGGGGTGGCTCACAGGGCAGGCCCATCCCAGTCAGGGGCATCGGTCATGGGACCTCAGCAGTCAGGAGCTGGCAGTGGTGGCCCACAGCCGCAGGGGTAGTCAGAGACCAGATTTTGTACATTTTGGGGACATGTATCACCGTCTATTTAGACGTACCTTTGTATATGACACTTTGATTTTGAGAGAGATGGTGATATTGTACATTTGGACACCTTTGTATACGATAGTATGGATGAGGATACAGCTTTGTGTATTTATTGCATGCATTTATGAGATGATTACTTCTATTGCATGATGTGGTTCTATTGCATAGTTAGATGGTTTATATGATGCTATATGAGAAATACTTTGATATGCTGCTATATGATGTCTATATGATTTAATGTGACAAATGAATGCAAAGTTAATATGATGTTCTTGTGATGATGCAAATGTATGTATGTGAAACATGATTTCTATGTTATGATGCTATATATGTGGTGTGTAAATGGGCTAATGCAGATGTGTGCATGGAACATGATTTCTATGTTATGATGTTGTATAGATATGTGAGATGCTATTGGATACTTATATGATGTAATGCTTTGAATGTATGCATTTGTAACATGAGTACTATGGGGTGATGTAACTATATATGTGATGCACTTAGCTATGTTGTTTGATTTTCCGGGCTTTTAAGATTAAGATGTGATGCAAATGTATTGGTGACCTAATGCATTGGATGATGTACTATACTAACCTAATCATGTGCATGACTAGTTTCTACGAATGATATGATATGCTCCTAGATGCCTTGTTTTTGTGATGTCCAAATGTACGCTATCGACAGAAGAATGACATGATGGATAGAGGGATGGCTGCGAAAGAATGACGTAGGAACTTTTCTTGATATCGTTACTCTGCATAGTCTGAATAATGAGGATTGTATGGATGGGTGTATGGATATAGGACGGATGCTTTGCTTTTAGATTGCTTTATTTCATCATTGGGCATTTTGTTTTTGGTATTTTTCTGAAATGTTGTAAGTGAATACAAGCATCGAGGTATAATTGAACCGAGATGACCTGAGCATCGCTTACATGGATTGTGATTTAGCAAGTTAAGACAAGCATCTAGTCAAAATTGAATCTAGATGACCTGAGTACCTCTTGCGTTTCAACAAGCAAGGATTGCCCCCGTTCATGTTAGACCTTTGATGTCCTCGGTGCTCTTTTGCCGATCACGTCCTAAGACAAGGCTTCACATTACTAAAGTTTAATCCCCAAATAGCAAACAAAGAAAGTAATCATGCCCCCATCATAGCATCTCTAGCTTTTGGCATCCTTGAGTTGCATAGGAAGGTATGATAGCAAAAATCAAGACTCTGTAACTTAACCCTAGTTTCCAATCTACAAAAGCATATGTGCGTTGATACGTGTTTATTTCTTGCCTTAATTTTCATAAAATCATTTAGAAGACCTTGGGTATTTGCTTTGCATTGGATGGGTTAAGATGGTCATAGTCAAGGTTTCTGCTTGAAGCGCGGGTGTTTGCTCGCATTTGCTTGCTTGGTGAGAAGATTTGCACTATCCTTATTGAGAAGACGGACCCTAAGGGACTGACCTAGTGCCTCGGGGGCTCATTGCTAAATGGCCTTGCCTACGTGACGACGCAGAGGCAACGTAGTTCGGGGTAAACCCTAATGGACCATGGATGGACTAGAAGAAAGACGACAAGAATAAAGACAAGAGGGGAGACAAATGGGACCTTGGGAGAGATGGAAGCCTCGGGGGCGCATTAGAATAATGGCCTTGCCTACGTGACGGCGCAGAGGCAACGTAGTTCACGGATTCGGACCACAGATACTGACGAGAGACATTATGCTAGGCTCACTTCGAGGGGACGACATGGGACAAAACCTTGGTTGACAAGGCCACAAGCTGAGTATCAAGCCATGATAGGTAACTGTCAAGTGTTTACTGTGGGATGGATATGGGTCGAATGGGGAAAATAGAGAGAGAATGGGCTCAAGGTGATTGGATTCCCAAAGATGGAGAATGCGGTTTGTCACAAGTAACGCCTGTTTACCAGGTTTTCATCATTTGCTTTTATTTGCACGAGAAGCTAGAAAATAACATGACGCCTGATTGCCAGGTTTTCCCCATGATACCTATCCAAGGCGCCTGTTTGCCAGGTTTTCACCAAAGGACGATTTTTTTTTGGTATGCTTGCTACCTTTTTTTTTTTTTTTTTTTTTTTTTTTTTTTTTTTTCTGATTTTATGATTTTTTTGACTTTATTGTGCCCCCTTGCATTGGGGTTCTCTTAGGTATAGAACCTGCGAAGGTGCATGCTGTTGATGGGATCATCAAACAACTCACCTTCTGATGTGGCCAACTGATATGCCCCCGATCCGTAAGCTGATACAATTACATAGGGTCCAAGCCAGTTAGGCTCGAACTTACCTTTCTTTTCTCTGTCCTGCTGATTGCGAGGATTCTCTTTTAGGACGAGGTCCCCAACCTTGAAGCATCTCGGTCTAACCTTGTGGTTGTAGCTTCTTGACATCATCTGTTGATAGGCTTTGAGATGGTCAAAAGCTTTCTGGCGTCGTTCCTCTAGCAGTTCTAGCTCTTGCAGTCTGGTGACTCTGTACTCTTCGTCTGAGATGAGACCTTTCAACGACACCCGAAGGGAGGGGAGTTTGACCTCAATAGGAAGGATGGCTTCGGAACCATAGACGAGGGCGTAGGGTGTAGCACCTGTGGGAGTGCGTATGCTGGTTCGATAGGCCCACAAAGCGGGATTGAGCTGGACGTGCCAATCGCGACCGGCTTCATTGACAGTCTTCTTTAGGAGTTTCAGAATGGTTTTGTTGGATGCCTCAGCTTGGCCGTTACCTTGGGGGTAATATGGGGTGGAGAAGCGATGTTGGATCTTGAACCGTTCACAAAGTTCCTGGACATCTTGATTTTTGAAAGGTCTCCCGTTATCCGTTATGATGGATGAAGGGATGCCATATCGGCAGATAATGTAATTCAGAATGAAAGAGGAAATTTGCTTTCCTGTGACGGTTGATAAGGGAACGGCTTCAATCCACTTTGTGAAGTATTCAGTAGCGGTTATGATGAATTTATGGCCGTTGGAAGAAGGCGGATGAATCTTTCCTACGAGGTCTAGTCCCCACTGGCAAAAGGGCCAGGGTGTCGTTAGAGGTCTCAACTCCTGAGCAGGTGCATGAATCAGGTTCCCATGTATCTGGCACTGTCTGCACTTTTTGACGAACTGATATGAATCCATTTCCATATTGGGCCAGTAATAACCCAAACGCATGAGTTTCTTAGCTAAGGAAGGACCGCTGGAGTGTGTTCCGCAGATCCCTTCGTGCACGTCTCGCAAGGCAGTAATAGATTCTTCCTGTTCTAGACAATGGAGTAAAGTACCATCCAGACCACGTCGGTAAAGGGTATTGGCGATAATGGTGTAACGGGAGGCTTGTCGGATGAAGGTTCGTTTTTGGTTGGAAGAGAGGTCCAAAGGAAGGATATTGTCCTTGAGGTAAGTGTAGGTCTTACCGTACCAAGGTGAATCAGATCCCACTAGGTGGCAGATGGAATGGGTTTCAAGGAGATCATAAGCCGGCTGTCGAATTGTTTCTACTAGGAACTCATACCGTGACTCCTGTTTAGGTATCTCAAGAAGAGAGGCTATGGTCGCCATTGCGTCGGCTGCTTTGTTCTCTATCCTGGGTATTTGCTCAAACGAGATGGTCCCAAAGTGTTCTTTGAGATCGTCGACCATTCGCTTGTATGGGATGAGCTTCTCATCTTTGGTCTGATACTCGTCGTTGACCTGGTTTATGACAAGCTGAGAATCACCATAGACATGTAGTGCTTGAATGTTCCACTCAGTGGCCATCTTGAGACCAATTACCAAAGCCTCATACTCTGCTATGTTGTTAGTGCATGGAAATAACAACCTGTAGGACTTTGGAATTGTGTCGCCTTGGGCAGTGATGAACAAGATACCTGCCCCCGATCCATGGTTGGTGTAAGACCCGTCGAAGTAGAGTTTCCAAGGAGATGTGGACAGAGTGAATAGAGATTCATCGGGGAACTCAAACTGCATTGGTGAAGTGTCCTGTAATGGTGCCTCAGCTAGTTGGTCTGCGATGATTTGCCCCTTGATGGCTTTTCTATCCACAAACTCTATATCATATTCGCTAAGAAGCATAACCCATTTGGCTAGTCGTCCTGTGAGAGCTGCCTTGCTGAGAAGATATTTTAGTGGGTCGATCTTGGCAATGAGTTTGACAGGATGTGCCAACATGTAGTGTCGGAGTTTTTGTGAGGCAAAAACCACTGCAAGGCATGAACGTTCCACCTGTGAGTACTGTAGCTCGTAGCCCACTAAGGTTCGACTGATATAGTACACAGCTCTTTCCTTGTTCTCATAGTCTTGCTGCGCTAGGAGAGCCCCAAGAGCAGTAGGTGTAGCGGATATGTAGAGGATCAAAGATTTTCCTTGGATCGGAGGCATGAGTATAGGAGGATTCGTGAGGTACTCCTTGAGCTTGTGGAATGCCTCTTCGCACTGCTCATCCCATTTAAATGGAACGTTCTTATGTAGAAGGTGGCTGAAAGGATGGCACTTGTCGGCCAACTGTGAGATGAACCTGCGGATGGCCTGTAGCTTGCCCTGTAAGGATCTCAATTGTGTTAGAGTTTTGGGCGGAGGCATGTCCATGATTGCCTTGACCTTGGCCGGGTCTACTTCTATGCCGTTTGCTGACACGATGAAGCCTAGCAGTTTGCCTGATGTGACCCCAAACACACATTTCTTCGGGTTCAACTTTACTTGGAATTGGTCCAGCCGTTGGAAGACTTTCTCTAATGTGTCCAGGTGTGAGTCCCTGGTGAGTGATTTTGCCAAGATGTCGTCAACATAATCTTCCATGGTCACATGCATCATGTCATGGAATATAGTTGTCATGGCCCGCTGGTATGTAGCACCTGTATTTTTCAGCCCAAACGGCATGACATTCCAGCAAAAGGTACCCCATGGACAAGTGAAAGCGGTTTTGTGCTGATCCTCTAGTGCTATTTTGATCTGGTTGTACCCTGAGAATCCATCCATAAGTGACAACATTGTATGTCCCGCCGTGAGGTCGACTATGATATCGATGTTGGGCAAGGGAAAGTCATCCTTGCGGCATGCTTTGTTTAAGTCTCTAAAATCGTTGCATAGTCGAACCCTGCCGTCTGGTTTAGACACTGGTACGATGTTTGATATCCATTCAGGGTAATCAATGGCCCTGATGAACCCCACGTCTAACAATTTCTTGAGCTCTTCCTTGACCAGGAGGGCAATATGGGGATGCATTTTTCTCAGTTTTTGCTTTACGGGTTTCACCCCTGGATCCAATGGCAAGTGATGTAGAATCAGGTTTGGGTCCAAACCTGGCATGTCGGCATATGACCAAGCAAAACTACCTCTCTTCTTTTTAAAGAATGGTACAAACCTGGTTTTCTCAGGTGGCGTGAGAGATTTTGCAAAGTGGATTATCTTAGGCTGCTCTTCAGATCCAATGTTCACTGGCTCTGTTGGTTCTACCACGATCTGCGACCTTTCTTGATACATGTCACTTGGGAGGGTGTCAAGCAATCCATCGTCAGGTGCCACAGTTGGGTTTTCACCTTCAGATACGTCCTTTCTTTTTACTATTTTATGATCTGACACTGCCGCATGGCGGTTTTCACCGTCAGATCCCTTTTTGATCTTTACATTTTTGCGACTAGAAGGCTTGGCACCCTCCTCAAAGTATGCTACAGTATTGAGTTCGATAGTGAAACCGGCTTTATGATCTCCTTTTGGTAAATGATCTCGAAGTCCCATATAGTCAATGTAGGCATCATCGTTCTGGAACACATCTAATTGAGGGGTCCCTTTCAGGTCCCAGTCAATAAGCTTAGGGTGTAAGAGGGGAAGGGAGTCGGATGAAAGACCTGATTCGTTGATAGTGTGGATGGAAATACTAGGAGCACAGGTGGGGGTAGTGTTCTGGGTGGTACTTTCTTCCAGGTTGTTTATCGCAATGGAATCGATACTTTCCTCGAAAGCCATAACTTCGGGGAGGGGCAAATCAGACTCCAGTGGCCTGTCCCGTTGCGTTTGTCTCTCATGATATGGGCTAAGGGTTTGGATGGTATCAATCTCCTTATCATCGTAGGAGTGTTCTGTCAGCTCGTCCCATTCATACTGATTGGAATCATCTGAATCTGCGTCACTATCCCCTTGGAGTGTTTGAATTGTCTCCACTAGGCAGGCATTTTCTTTGGCTTTACCTTTACCTTTGTAGCCTAGGCCAGTCGTGTTTCTAGCCGAAGAAGTGGAAGAGGGTTGTATAGGTTCGATGATCCCCTCTTTTCTGAGGCCGATAGGGCCTTGTCCTTCATATCCCATCCTATGCAAGATGGTTTCACCTCGCCCATAGAGCTCTGTAGGGAGTCTGGGTGGATCTTGGGATGTGTTTTCTTCTTCGGCATAGAGCCATTGTAAGAGATCTCGCTCCTCTGATTCATCGGATAAGGTCCCCCATTTTACAAAGGGGTTTGCGGGAGTTGTAGGAGGAGCAGAGGGCTTTGGAAAATGCCTGAGTTGATGTTTGGGCTGGCCAAAGGAGCGAGGAGACAAGGGCATTTTTGCAAGGTTGAGGCTATGCTCAATCTGGTATTCCCCCACGCCATTTTCTTTTATGGTGATTTTCATTGGTTTGGGCTGGGAATAGGAAGCTTCAGCAGTGTGGTCTTGTGGCGGAGTGGAGGAGATATGGGCTCGGTTGTTGGGAATGGCACATTCCGGTTTGGCTTGGAATGAGTTGCAATGCTGGTAGGGATCGGGGTCGCCGTGTATGGTGACCTGCTTGCCATCGTGTGGGAATTTTATGCACTGATGGTAGGTGGAGGGGACAGCTTTCATGGCATGGATCCATGGTCTCCCTAGTAGAATATTGTAAGCAAGCTCCCGATCAAGGACTTGGCACACCACATCTTTAATTACCGGTCCCACTTGAATGGGTAGGACAACCGTGCCCTTTGTGGTGCGTTCCTCCTCGTCATAGGCCTTTATGGTAATCTTTCTCCGCGGGTCCACTGCCTGTTCAGAGAACCCCAATGCAAGGACTAGCTTCAGAGTGCAAATATTCAAACCAGCACCCCCATCAATGAGGACCCTCTTGATGCGGTGCCTGTGTACGAATGCGACAATGTGTAGAGGAGTGTTGTGGGGTTGAGACATGGAAAGGTCATCTTGTTCTGTGAATGATATGGAAGGGGAGGATGTCAAGTTACCCACCATGGTTTGAAACTTTTCTTGGGCTAGGTTAGTGGGGACAGTAGTCTCCACTAAGGCTTTTTCAAGAATCTCCTTATGAGAAGGAGATAGACGCAGGAGCTCCAATATAGAAATATGAGCCGGAGTCTTTTGCAATTGGTCGATGACATTATATGGGCGGGGGTTGGACAGAGACGGTGACGACCTTGGAGGAGTGTTGTTGATCGTGACTCTACCACTGCGGGTAATTATACTACAACCAGTTCCGTTAGGTCCTGGTTGTTGGTTGGGGGA
Source organism: Cunninghamia lanceolata (assembly GCA_027924645.1). Taxonomy (NCBI): domain Eukaryota; kingdom Viridiplantae; phylum Streptophyta; class Pinopsida; order Cupressales; family Cupressaceae; genus Cunninghamia; species Cunninghamia lanceolata. The sequence continues at coordinate 13,664,831 of BSBN01000288.1, read as the reverse complement.
TATGACGTTGACTTGCGGAACATGCTCAGAAATGCAGTTAATGGTGTACTCAAAGGGAACGCTTGCATAGTTAGCATTACTCGACCCACTGTTCTGGTTTGGCCTGTTACGATTGTTGTCATTATTGTTATGACCATTGGAGTTGTTGCCATTGTGACCATTGTTGTGGTGGCCGCCATTGTGATTGTTGTTATATGGCCGGTTGTGGTTTAGGAGAGGATCTCGGTAGACCACATGAGATTCATTGGAGGTATGCTGTTGCGTTCCTCCCTGATTTTGGTCCAGTATATCTTGTATGACGTTTTTAAGACGGATGCAATTATTGGTTGTGTGCCCCCTTCCTCGATGATACTCACAATAGTCTGTGTCCTTCCAATAGGGAGGTTTGACTATAGGCTCATAGTCACTTGTTGGCGGTAGAGAAATTTCATTGTTAGCCAACAACTTCCTGAGAGCAGACTCTTGAGATTCTCCTAACAGCGTGAATTTTCTCCTTGGGTTCGAATTGAACCAAGGTCTAGATTCCTGAGGGGGTGGCTTGTTGAGTACACCGTTATTTGCTTCTTCCTTAAGAGTGAATATGGGTTGTTGTTTAGGGGCTGCCGCCTTGGCATCCACTACTCCATCGTTGACCACATTCTTGTTCTTGGTCCAAAACTTTGACTTGTCAGTTGTGTAATTGGAAGGAGGTGTGTCCTTGTAGAGCTTGAGAGTTCCTTTAGCGATCATAGCTTTCTCAATGAATAGCCCCATTTCGATGACTTTGGTGAATGAGGTAGGGCATTGTATCTGAATCTGATAACTAAGATCGGGATTCAAATTGTGGACAAACATTTCCAATAGTTGTTTCTCAGGCATGTCGTAAGAACACTTGCTAGCTAGCTGTCGCCATCGTTGTAAGAAGGTGGCGAAAGACTCACCACCTTTTTGTTTGGTGTTGCATAGGTCTAGCATAGATACTTCGTGTTCTATGTTGTAAGAGAAGTGCGTTATGAATTTATTGACAAGTTCATCAAAAGTTTTGATTCCAGGTGGAAGACGCGAGAACCACTCCATAGCCTGACCCCCTAAAGATCTTGGGAATAGTCTCATTAAGTAGGTCTCGTTGTGAGCTACCTCTAAACATGCTGCAGTGAATTCCCTGATATGATCTCTAGGATCCCCCTTCCCTTTGTATTTATCAAATTTCGGGATTCCGAACTGAAAGGGGAAAGGTTTCATGACCACACTTCTGTCAAAGGGGTACGGTGCTATATCTTCCAAGGAGTAGTTCTTGGAACTGGTGCCGATCTTAAGGTTGGAGATTTCTCGCTGGAGACTCTCAATTTGTTGTCTCACATCCGCTATAGGAGTATTTTGATCTATGTGTTGTTTTCCGCTTGTATTGGCCTGGGGGACCGTGTCATTTGTGCCTCTCTCATGTGCCTTTGGGACTGTGTCAGTTGTGTCCCTCTCATGTTCATTGTCTGCATTTTCCATGATGGAGCTAATGTCAAAGTCTGCGGGGAGTTTGAGTCCGAGACTAGCAAGATGATGGAAATACTTGGTGGGATCCTCAAGGAGTACTCGCTCCACTAGGCGTTGGAATTTGCTATCTTGCATGTGTGCCACTAATTCTTCACGAGAAAATTCTTCATCATCATCGTGTGGTGGGGCGATGTGATCGAAAGGGTCGGCCATTTCAGTTAGCTTGTTGTACTGGGATCGAGTAAGAACCATGCAAGGTGGGGTGGGACGGAATGGACAAGGATTAGAAATTTGGGCAAGATGCCGACTAAGACTGTAATGAATGGGATATCTAGGACAAGACTTGGACAAAGGGTTCTCTCGCTCAATGACTTCAGGTAAGACGGTTGACACAAGACTCTAGCCACTAGCAAGGGTAGTCGATACCAGTCTCACTGTGTAGGGCTGAGTCGTCCAACAAGACTACTAGCAAAAGGTACTGTGACCTACTAGGCTTACGTGAACTCACTAAAGAAGGACCTATGTCGAATCGGTATGGGACAGAATGACGATGGGGTAAGAGTGACCAGGACAGAAGGTGATGGGGAGGACCTTCGAAAGAGAGAGAAACGGGTGAAATGTGTGAAAGTTGACTGCAAGGTTGATTCTGACCTCGGAAAATGGAACTAGGCTGAAATGGGTACTCCGAACAGCTGACGAAAATTTCTCAAAAATAGAGCAGATGCTCACTGTCACACATGCGCAGAAACAAATGCGCAGCAAGAATACATAAATGCGCAGTAAGTCGTAGTATAAGCACCGCTCTGGTGAGGTATGTATGCGCGGTAACAGTATGCAAATGCGCAGCAGAAAAGTATATGCGCAGCAGGTCGGCGTATATGCGCAGCAAGTCGCTGTAAAAGCACAGCAGAATAGAGTATATGCGCAACAGAAAGTACAAAAGCACCGTAAGTCGGTACAAAAGCGCAGCAAGTCGCTGTATATGCGCCGCAGAAATGGATATATGCGCAGCTCTGGTATTTTTGGGCAAATTTTTTGGATTTTTCTCTATTTTTTGGGTAATTTTTTGCTGGAATAAGTCTTCCTGATATGATTTTATGAATTAATTTAGCAAGAAAACACAGCAAGCACAAAAAATGTTTTGTAGTTTTTCATTGTTTTTGTAGTTTTTCGACTCTATTTTGGACAAAAGCAAGTACAAAATCCTAGGCGAGAAATGGATTACAAGGGATTTGGGCCACTAAAACAAGAGGTTTGTAATTCGGGCAACCGTTCAAGTGGTTACACGTGCGGCGGCGCTACTCTCCGTTATGGAGTCTCCCAGCCTCACAGGGTTGCGCCTGAGAGGGTTTTGGGGGAGGTTGGCCGTCGGTGTAACATAACAGCACTCGTTGCAGGAGGTTTTCACCTCAAGCACAATTTATTTTAAGTGGCTCGGTAGGGCTTGGCGTTAGCCTGTTACCACTCAGGGTCATTCCCGCTTGGACAAGCGTGCATCCAAGGGCAGGCCCCTCCTAAAGGTTAGACAAGTAGAATGACAAGTCTGGCATTCTGATCACCCAGAAGAGGGGAGAGCATAAGCCTATTGTCATTCGCAAACACAGAATACACTGATTTAATCCACCCTAGTTAAAAAGATAAAAACTAAATGGGCTAAACTAGTCAAACAAAACTTTGAAGTGATTTTGACAATATTGCAGTGGTTCAATTTTAAGTCCCAGAAAGCAGTTGTGAGTCCAATTTTAAATCCACGTTGCGCGAGATTGTTAACTTTGAAATTCAGGTCTCACGATATAGCAATGGTTCATTTTAACTCCAGAATGCAGTTGTGAGTTCAATTCTAAGTCCACGTTGCACGAGATTGTTAACTTTGAAATTCAGGTCTCACGATATAGCAATGGTTCATTTTAACTCCAGAATGCAGTTGTGAGTTCAATTTTAAGTCCACGTTGCACGAGATTGTTAACTTTGAAATTCAGGTCTCACGATATAGCAATGGTTCATTTTAACTCCAGAATGTAGTTATGAGTTCAATTTTAAGTCTTAGATAGCAATAACTTGGAAGTTTGTTTGCAATGCAAGCATGAAATAAACCAGTTACTTCCTCCCTAATTAAGACTAGATGAAGATTTGTAATGAACAGCCATTTTACTCTTTCCCAAAAAAAATGAAAGGTGAGCTAGTTAGATGCAACTACATGTAACTGAACCCGAGCCTAACCTGCAAAACCGCTCCAGCAAACACCTGCAAAAGGGTTAGCGTTAGCAAAATACCCTAGAAAAGAACCAAAACCTGAGTCAGTTACAAATGCGCAGCTTCAGTGATCAGATGCGCAGAAGTAATCAACAGAAGCGCAACATTAATGAATGCACCGTAAAAATGAACAGATGCGCCGTTAAAATGAACAGATGCGCAGTTTTAATGTATGCGCAGCAACAGTCATCATAAGCGCTGTAACAGACAAGGGATGCGCCGTTTTAACGTATGCGCAGCAATATTATATGAAAGCGCAGCAAAAATCAACAAATGCGCAGTTTAAACAAAAGCGCAGCAACAGTACATAAAAGCGCCGTTACAGTCAACAAATGCGCAGTTTTACAAAAGCACTGTAACAGTCTTCAAAAGCGCCGTAAAAATGAACAGATGCGCCGAAAGAACCTGTGCGTGACTCTGCGGGGTCTGTACGGAACCTGCTTTCAAAAAAGCTCAAAAACGGTAAAATAAAGGGGCAACGGCCCCACGGTGGGCGCCAAAAAAATGTGAGGGTAAAATAGTGCATCAATCAAATGAATAACAGATGACCCAAACATCAACAGAATAGAGAAACAAAGAAGATTCAAGTAAACAAAGCAATGAACAAACACAGCAAACCTCTTCTGTTTCGAAACTTCTGTTGTTCGCCTATCACGAATCGTCCTTTCGCAGATGAGATGAGCCCTCAGAGAGTGCAATCTTTTAAAAGCTATTGGAGGAAGTCGATGGTGAACGGCTGTAGTGTGATATGCAATGAAGGTGAGCTCCAATGCAACAATGGTGATCTCAAGCTTGTAGATGACAAATGGGTGCCAAAGGCGCGCTGGTGATATTTCTGCAGAGTAACGATGTCAAAAGCCTGGATCATTAGAATGAAGGGATGAAGCTTCATTTATAGACCCGGAGGAATAGGAATCAACGGTTGAGAGAAGATATGAAGATCACCGGTTGAGGATGGTTGAGGAATGTGCAACCAGTGGAAATGTGACAAGTGTCCCAGCTCCATCATGAAAGGTGGGATGTGACAAAACTGATTGGAGAGTTAACTCCATTGACTGGTCTGTTAGCAGAATTGATTGATCAGTTAGAAGAGTGGATTGTGGAACTGACTGGATTGATTGAGGATTTGACTCAACTGACAGGTTAGTTAACAGATTTGATTGATTGGTTAACTGACCTCTAATTGGAGAAGAAATAGGCCATGTGGGTGAGGGAAAATAAGATAATTAAATATTAAATATATTTAATTACATGTGCAACCTGATGAGGTGGACAAGGTGAGGTGGAAAAAGGTGAGGTGTAGAGGTGATGTGGATTTTTGAATTTAGAACTTTAGGATAGAGGAATTAGGCTTAATTAAATAATTTATAATTATTTAATTGTGAAGGACGAATGGAAGGATTTTAATTAAATAAATAGAATCTATTTAATTATGGAACAGTGAATCGATTAAATAAATTTAGAATATTTATTTAATTAATAGAAGAAGGGAATAAATATTTAGAATATTTATTTAGGATGATTTGTGTCATTTTTAGGCGTATACACCTTTTTATTAGGCCCTTACATTAAAAATTTGGTGAAATTTTGCATATTTTGGCTATATTTACTCTAGGGATTGTCTTAGATTTGCACTCCAAGCGTGTTGTGATGGATTTGATGGATTTAGGTGACTGATATTACTATTATAATCTGCTTCACCTCCTAAAATTCTTTACAACACCTTTTTATTGGTCCCTTGCATTGAAAATTTGGTGAGAATTTGCATATTTTAGCTATATTTTCCCTAGGGTTTGACTTAGATTTGCACTCCAAATGTGTTGTGATGGATTTTATGGTTTTAGGTGACTAATATTATTGTTATAACCTACTTCAGCTCCTAAAATTATTTACAACACCCCTTTTATTGGGTCTTTGCATTGAAAAGTTGTGAAAAATTGTATATTTTCACTAGGTTTTGACTTGTCATCATCTTAGGTTTGCATCAAAAGTGTGTTGTCAAGGATATTATTGCTTTATTGGACTAATATCAGACATATTATTTTCTTCCCCTGATCAATTTCCTTTCAACACCCTTTCTTTCACTTATTTGCATTGAAAAAGTTGAAAAAATCAAGCATTTTAGGTCATTTTCATACATAGTGTTGCACTTATCTTTTGCAAAACTTTTGAAAAGATTTTAAAATATGATCTTGCATTGACTTGAAAACTTAAACTCATGGCTTTTAATCACAACTATAACAATAGGTTCCATCCTATGCCTTACATGAAGAGAAAGGTCCTCGAACCTAAACTTTTGTTTACACCTCATGATAGAACAATTGGAGACACTGAAGGACCTCTTTATATCACTGTGAAGATAATGGGAAATCCTGTGGATGGAAACTTTATTGATCCTAATTGCATGAATAATGTAGCCATGGAAGAGTTCCCCTATTCACATGAATTGATGCAAGGCTTTTATGACCCTTCGGATATGATGATTAAGACACATAAGGGAACCTTTGTAAACACTTATGGGAAGATATCTTTATTGGTCACTGTATTTGAGAAATCTGTAGAACAATGGTTTGATGTTGTCCCTATTTCTAAACTCTTTCGCATAATATTGGGACATCCATGGTTAAAGGCTATGAAAGTTGTCCCTTCAACAATTCATAACTGTGTAAAATTTCCTTTGAATGGACAAGTGATTACTATCCCTCGCAATAAGTATAAACCTTCGGTTACAAGACAACATTGTACACTTGATTACTTTTGGGAAAGATCTGATGGAACCAGAGCCACATATAGACTTTAACTTCTTGAGCTATAGAAATTACAAAACAAAACTATTACATCAAGTGGCCGGTCCTCCTATGCAAGAAACAACAAGAGACGAACAACCCACATTTGAAGAGAATCCTAGACCTAAAGGAAAAGGACCCTATGCTGAGGTTCCTCCCCCACCATCCTTACAAGGATCGAGAGGTAGTCATCGACAACAAAACATTCCACTTAGACAAATGAGATTTGAACCTAGCGCTTCCTCCTCTAAAACACAAAAAGCTATGGAAGAGCAAAACACTATCTTACAAGAGATAAGTGGTAAGACAAAAAGAAATAGACAAGCAAGAGAAAGGAGGAGGAGATGACAATCTTATGCCCAATAAATTGCATCTCAACAAGAAAACATCTCACCAAACATTGAATCAAACAAAGAAGATCTTAAGAATGGACAATTTGAAGAAAAGAATAAGAGTTGGGCTATGGTACCTTATGTCCCACTTTCCTCTAGCATTCAGGAGTGGGAAGATGACGATGATTTGCTTGATGACAACCCTTAGTTAGGTTGTCCTTATAGGTAAGTATTTCTAACCCTTTATCTCTCGTGATGTGTTGTTTAGGCCTCCTGGGATGACCCTTGATTCTCTTGTAAGGTCCAAGATACCAAGAGACCACCTCTGTTGTATCCCTTTTTATATTTGTATCATCATTCTTCTATATTATCTCTCCTCTATTTTCATTGTTGTGTGTTGTGTCTAATAGACATAGCATTGTGGTTGGTGACTTGGGGGCACCCTCCTAGTGACTGTCCCTAAGACACTTGTTTATCCTCTCTCGATTTATTATTTCCCTTCCTCTAGTGTTTCTATCTAGTGGGCGGATGACAAAAAACATATTATACTAATGCAGACCTAGTGTCCCTTTAGCAAGAAATCAAAAAATGGACCAAGTCCATACATGATGATGGGGTTGATATAAATTATTCGATGCTTGACTAGTAGAATCACTCTATGTGATCTTGATGTTGTCTTATCGTACTTACAAACCATAACAATACTATTACTCCGTGCACTTTATTTGTCTTTGAATCTCGCCTTGGGTACACTCAGTTTTGAGATTTTTGGGGTATAGCCCCACAGTTATACTTGGTCTCCAAATTCATAGTATAACCTTGGCTCTTTGTGTGAATGATCATATGCATTGTTGTTTATCATGATTATATGGACGCTAACACTTTTCTTGTGGGAATGTGTTGGTGGGAACATTTGGCAATTGTAAAGTACATGTCACCTCTAGGGGGCATGGGCTTTGCGAGAGCTCATGTTCCCTTATGTGTTTTCTACCTACCTTAACATACTTGATATCGATACCTGATATCAACCACCTTAAGGTGGGGACATTTATAAGGTAAGCTGTCTATTTTAGATGTTAGCAATGTGCTTTTTCTCAGGTGTAGTCTTAAAGACTGGTGGCGATGAGTCACTCCTGCACTCTGAGATTTGTTTGAAATCAACTTGCAATCATTTAAGCCCTCTGCAGAGGCGGGATATCGCATCCTTTTTTCTTAAGCCCTCTGTGGAGGCGGGGATGGTATATTTCTTATGGAGAGTGCACATCCAGTCATTTTCAAAAAGTCATATGTGGAGGTGGGGAGTGGTTCTGTGACTAACTCAACCTTTGAGCGTGTCTTCGGTAATTGTTGTGGTGAAGCCCAATCCTTGTTGTGTGCCTGTAATATGCCTGAAATGGTGATGAACCTAGAAATATGAACACTCCATTGCTTGTCTATTGTGTTTTCTCCATGTCTTCCAAGTGTGTGTATTGTGTGTTTGTTCCCAAGCATAGTTTAAAGACCGGTGGCAATGAGTCTCTCCTATGCTTTCGGATTTGTACGGCATGCTTGATTTGTATGGCATGCTTGCTTTGTTTTGTGTGTCTGTTGCCCCATATGCAGTCTTAAAGACTGGTGGCAATGAGTCCCTCCTGCATTATGGGTGGTGTGTTTACTTTCCTTGTACTTGCATCTGCATTTCATATATGAAAATGAAAAAGAAAAAGAAAATCATCACTATCTTTATTGCATTCATTGTATTCACTGTGTTTTGCGTGTCTTCAATGTTGTACTCCGTGTTTTGAATGACTCTAATTGTATTCTCTGTGTTTTGCGTACCTACTACTGTCTTCTTTGTGATTAGCGTGTCGTCTCTGTGCTTGGCATATTTTTTGTGTTTGTTGACCATACTTTAATGCATGTATTGGCCTTGCATTTATACATACATTAAAGTGGGGGCTAAATGTTACTTCAAAAAATGTCCCCTTGGGGGCTTTTCCCTCCTAAGGTTTAGCTACTAGGTCCTTTAGAATGCATTTAGAGCATCTTGCATTATTTTGATGACTCTTGATGAGAAAACCCTGAAGTTTCATGGCAAATAGGACTTAGGGGATGCACTTAACAGAAATCCTACCTGAAATAGGGGGGAGGACTTGAGCATCCGCGCCCTAGTCCTGCCCTATTTTAGGTTAGGACTTATTTCAAAGTGTTAGTTTATGACCGTTATTTAGGTCCTATGCCAACACAGTAAGTTTGAATTATGAAATTCTTAGCGGGAATGTTTGTAGTTGCATATATAAGCATGTTTAGGCATTCATTTGTAAACTAGATGGAAATTAGATGAGCATTGTGATTTTTTTAAAGTGATTCAAGGCATTCATTATGTGTTGTAGAGCAGAATTTGTGTTGTTCTTATGTTTGTATTTGTAGATTTGGCATCCATCTCCTCATGGCATGAAGAGCATCTTCCTCCCATGAGATCTTCATTACAAGGTGGTATCAATTGTGTTTTCAATCATTTATCATTTGGATTTTGCCTCTATCCCATAGGGATACGCACTCTTTATTTGATAATGGTGTTCGAAAGACTTGAATGTCTCTTCGGTGCTTGACTAAGGCAAGCCTCTAAACAGCACAACCCCAACCCTTTTTTCCATGATTGTAGGTTATAGGTTGTGAAAGAAGAAAAAGTGGAGTTGCAAGAGAGTAGTGCAAACTATTAGAATTGTAGATCAAAGAAGAAAATAGGGACCTAGACTCAGGTGCCTACTCATTAGTGCTTCAGATCTCGCAATAGGAAAATCTCTGGAACAACAGGAATAGGTTACAGACAAGGTTTCCAAATCTCGACAAAAACTGTGGCACTAGACAAGGGTACCCGCTCATTAGTCCCTGACTTTTCCACTTTCTAAACTTTGAAATCTAGTATGCATTTGATTGTTAGTTGATATCTCCATGTGTGATCATTTTCTGTAATTTGTCTGTTTGTTCACAAATTCATATAATTAGGGTTTTGAGCATAATTGGGCTGAACAACTAAATCACACAATTCCAATCTTCCCCTATGTTCCAAGTGACAAGAAGCGTATAGTAGACTTCTTACTTGGTTGAATGTCCTTGAATGTTTAGTGGTAAAAAGAGGATCAACATAAACTATCAAAATCAACCCTAAACAATCCTCTTCATTTTTCATCCTAAACAGTTGGAAGGATCAATGTATGAGGTGGATAATGTAGGATTGGTGTGTGAGGTGGATGTTTTGGTGGCATTATAAGGATAGAAAGTATGGTCATGTCCTTCCAAAAAACTACAGTATTGGAAAGGACGAGGGTCGGCATAGATGGTAATTTTCGTGCCATTGTGAGGGAATTTTAAGCATTAATGGAAGGTGGATGGGACGACTTGCATGGCATGAATCCATGGTCAGCCAAGAAGAGTATTATATGGGAGGTCAAGATCAAGTACTTGACATTTGGTTTCCAAGATTTTTTGTCCTACTTGAATGGGAAGCTTGATGGTACCTTCGGATAATCTTTCAGTGTTATCATATCCTTTGATGGTTATACACTCACTAGAGTCCACAACCACATCAGAGTATCCCAAATGTTTTAATAATTTTAGAGTACAAATATTTAGGCTGGAGCCACCATCTATTAATACTCATTCAATGTGCAAGGCTTCATTATGAGCGGTGTTAGATGTTGGTAGATCTTTTTTCAAAAAGGTGAGGTGGTGCAGTGAGGCGATGTGACCTACCATGGCTTGGAATTGATCAAAATTCAAGTTGGTAGGGACTTGGGTTTCCATTAAGGCTTTGTCAAGAACTTCCTTATGGAGGGGGATGTGTGTAGCAATTCGAAGATGGAAATTTGCATGGGTGTTTTTCCAAGGGGATCTAGGAGGTTGTACTTGTGAGTGGATGGTGGATTGGCAGGTGCGGAAGTAGAGGGTTGATCATTAGTAGGGTCTCCATAGATGGAAACGTGGCCGCAACGAGTAGTAATGGCACAATTTGTGTTTTATCTCTAATGGTGATGGTATTGAAATGGTTGGAATAATATTCTATTTGTCCCACAATGGAATCGAAAGAAGAGGGAGGTGGCACAACATTGTATGTTTGGTTGGAAGACAAGGCTTTACCTTTGTTATGATTTGGAAGGGGATCCTTGTATGCTCCTAAGTTGGCATTAGGTGATTGTCTTGGAGGTTCATCGATGGTTATATCACCTCTATCGATAAGGTCTTGTATACAATGTTTCAACCTCATGCAGTTAGATGTCTTATGCCCTTTCACATGATGATATTCACAATAGGCATTTTCATCAAGCCAAGTGGATTTAAATTGATTTTCATCGTAAGGTCAAATAGGGGGTAATGTGATTAGATCCGCCTTCACAAGGTTATTCAAGACATTTTCAATGGGTTCCCCTAAAGGTGTGAATTTCCTCTTAGGGTAGTTGTTTTGTCTCAACGGTCCCCTAGGAATATTGACATTATTATTTGTGGATGTACTTGGTAGAATGGGATTTTGTACATTTTGGATGGCCTTCACATTGGTGACACCGTCGCTGAGAGTATTCTTATTTTTACCCCAAAAGCAAGGTTTGTCATTGGATTGCACATTGTTGTTTGTATGGGAAGTGTTGGTGTTATTGTTATTGACTTTGTTGTTGTTGTTGCTAGTCTTGTTGTTGTTGTTGTAAAGTTTTATAGAGCCTTTAGCAATAATGGCTCTTTTGATGGTTGTTCCTTTGTCTATAACCTCCTCAAAGGTTGATGCACATTGGATTTGTAAATGGAACCCCATTTATTGGTTAAGTTTAGTCACAAACATGGTGACTAGTTGTTTCTTGAGAATTGGCCATGGGAGTTTGCTTTCTAGGCTTCACCTTTGTAAAAAGGTAGCAAAGGATTCCCCACTCTTTTTTTTGTGTTGCAAAGGTCTGTCATGGATATTTCATGTTCAAAGTTATAGGAGAAATGATTCACAAATTTCTCTGTAATCTCATGGAATGTTTTAATACTGGGGGGAAGATGAGAAAACCATTCGGTAGCTTGACCACCAAGGCTTCTAGGAAAAAGTCTCATCAAATAGGTATCATCATATAAGACTTCTAGGCAAGCTATGTAAAACTCCCTAAGGTGTTCCCTAGGGTCTCCTTTTCCCTTGTATTTGTCAAATTTTGGTGTTTCAATTTTTTTAGGAAAAGGGGGCATGTGTATTGTTCTATCAAATGGATATGGGAAAATATCCTCAAAAGAATATTGCTTTCTTTTGTTTCCATGTTGCATATCATTAAATTTTTAGATCAATGATTGCACAATGCTAGGTAAATCTTGTTGGCTTTTAGGACAGACAACTGAGAGGGGCGGTGAATCAGCTGTCACCAAACCTTCTAATCTTTAAATCCTTCTTATATAATAATTATTCAATCATGAAAGCAAAATGCAATAACTCAAGAGCAGAAACACATTCAACACATATGACACCAAGATTTTAACATGGAAAACCCAGTTAAGGGAAAAACTATGGGGTGACTAACCCAAGATTGTATTCTCTGTTAAAAGAATAAGAAGAACAAAAATGGCACTTGCCAATTAGGGCTCACTGCCCGAGCACACTGCTCACTAGAGGCCCACTGCCTACAGGAGACACATTGTCTATAGAATAATATAAATATTACATACTTGAACTGGAGATTGCCATCTTCACCATGCTTGAGACAGTTCCATTTAAGCTCAACACTTTTGCTCTTCTTTTCATTCCTTTCCTCTCTATCACTTTCTCATCACGACCACGGATACTTTTGAAATGACTTCACAAATCTTATTTATACAAGACATTGACTTTGGGATGATCATCAAAGTCGGCACAACACATACTTTATTTTATTATAGAGCAATTACACAAATACAACTTGACTTATTACAAAAACTTCATGCGCATCACTACCCTATCGACCACGCATATCTAGGACTTCAATTTTCTTCAAGGAACACGCCTTGCTTCATAAAACATCTTCAAGATCATCCGCAACATGTGTAAAACATCCGGTCAGCCAAGACTAGGAAGAACACGATCACTGAGAGGTAAATCTTCAATTACGAGCTCTATCTTCAATGCGGACTACCAACACGAATTGGACACTATCTAGAGACCCCCAAAAGCTTGCCTAAAACACCAAGAACATCCACACCACTTCTGCTTACTAAAATCATTCACATCTTCATCTGGAACCTTAAGAACACAGCTAGTCATCACTGTCACATAAGAATAATTGCTTGTGGACCTCCAAACCATGAACCAATTGAGTTGTCAATTTACATTGGCTTCCCAAACATGCAACCAGATCTGCAGAACAAGATATTGCATTTTTGGATCTCACCGGACCTATTTGTGTCACTCTGTCACCTCTGAACAGTTGCCAGAACCAGTTTTACTCATATGGCCATAACTTATCCAAATCTTCATGTGGATCTCTGAAATCTTTACAGGAGAAACTTTAGACACATATCTACAAACCCTTTGATGTGCATACTCTGATCTTCAACTGTCTGGAATCTTTACTTCATAGAACTTGACTGACTTTATTGTTCTTCTCTGTTTCTGATAGGTCTAATTTTCTCAATATCCTCAACACACAACTTATCCAATCCTTGACATCAATGCAACAGGAGTATGTTGACATCAATGACAACACTAGTTAGGCCCATACTTGCAACAATCTCCCCCTTTGTCATTGATGGCAACATATTATGTGAAAAACTATTTTGGCCATCAAGACAAGAACTTCTCCTCACTGGCTGACATAGCTCGCCTATCAACAACAATCATTCACATGTCTTCTTTACTTCTCACCCTTTGATCAACAACCACTTTTTGTTTTTCACATGTCTTCTCTGCCCCTTTGACATCAATGGCAAAGGGCACATACTTGCATCAATACTTCAGAATCATACAGACTGCTCCCCTGAGTAGCAGCTTCCTATCATCAATCTGTTGGCAAGAGACATAGTGTAGCCTCATGGTTGTTGTCATTGATGGCAACAAAGTTCATCCCACCCATCTGAAGGACATGGTGTGCTTATACCGAAAGTCAGATTGAAGAATGTTGTGGTCCGGTAAGCAAGAATAGAGCATGCGGCAAGGTCCAACAATAAGGTTCAGATCTCTCAAAGGAAGTATCTTAGTAAAGTGTGGACTTGGGGAAGTCAAGAGGAGTACCTTGACTGATACATTCCAGAGATTGAGCCTCCAGTGATGAAAGAGTGAAGAGAAATGAGCACCTAAGTGTTGGGTTCTTGTTTGGCAGAGTTGACTAAGAAAGAACTGACCGGCAGAGCATCAGACCTTAATCTGGATGAGTTATTAATTGTGATCAAGTTTCTTGACGTATCATTCATGATTGGCCAACATGGTTGATGACTTCTATGAGCATCTCTTTGATACGTATCACTTGATAAGTAAGGATTCAGCCAATAGACCAAGAGTTTGGGAAAATAGTAAGTATTCTGGATGCTGACTAGAAAGTGGATGAAATCCTTGATGTAGATATATATCCTAGATTGATTTCGGTATGAAAGGGTGAGGTGTGTGGTGAAGTGTGAAGAAAAGCAGAAGAGCAGTGTGAAGACAAAAAGATAGGTCCGGTATGTGACAGGACAACAGCACCAAAGAAGAGGAAGAATGAAGTGGAATAGATCAGTGTATTGAGCCTGACCGGAACTGAACCTCAACATATGTGGATGCTTCTCATCAGTTCAAGTATCTTGTTACTCTCCTTATAACTTGTAGATAGTGAGTCTCTTGTAGGCAGTAAGCCTCTTGTGAGCAGTGAGCCCTAATTGGCAAGTGCCATTTTGTATTTCTATTCTTCTAACAGAGAATACATTCTTGGGTTTAGTTACCCTGTGGTTTTTCCCTTAACAGGGTTTTCCACTTCAAAATCATTGTGTTATGTATCTTGACTTTGTTTCTGCTTTCATGATTATGAATGCTTATTTGCTTTAATGTTGCACTAGTTGTTAAAGAAGAACAAAAAGTTAAATTAATTAAGATAACTGATTCACCCCCCCTCTCAGTTATCAACAATTGGTATCAAAGCTAAGTTCCTCCAAACAGAGCGTAACAGCTTGAGGAAGATCCAGGAATTCAAATGGATGTGTATGGTATGAGGGAACAACTTCAGTCTTCCCTAGATGATCTTGACCAATCAAACTCTGAAGTCAATGAATTGAAGGAAAGACTCAAATAGACTGATGATTTCATAAATGAACTAAAAGAGAAACTGAGTATCTCTATGAAAAAGAGAAAGGATCTACTTCAGCAATTGGTAAGTCAAGGTGAAGCCAATGATACAAATGAAGATCTGAAGGAGAAAACCAAGTTATGTGAAAAGTTATCAAAAGAGGTCATTATGGTAAGACATGAAATGGAATCAGGAGTTATGAAATTCACCCAAGAAATTGAAGAGAAAAGAAAAACTAAAGATGATCTAAGACAATCTCTCAAGGAGAAATTAGAAGACTGCCACAAAATGGATAGAATAATCAGACATCTAGAATCTGATCTTGAAGAAGCTAGAGATAATGAAGAACAACTTGAGAATCAGATTGACACTCTTAAAAGGGATCTTGAAACATCATATGAATACAAAGAAAAATTCAAGATAATCTCTGGTCAACTTGAAGTTCTTCTTCAAAGCCAAAAGAGGGTAGATGACAAGCAAGGCTTGGGGTACGAAAAAGATGAAAGCTCTGGATTTGATTAGAAGAACTCCAGATCAGAAAATCCAAGAAACAGGCCTAGAAGATCTCCGGTAAGACAACCAAATGCTCAAAGATATCCTTCCTTCAATGGATACTGCCACAATTGCAACAACTTTGGTCATAAAGCAAATTAGTGCAGAAGAAGAATGAATCAGACTAATTCATCCTTCTCTGGACAGTACTTTAATTGTAAAAGGTATGGTTAGAAAACTCATGAATGTAGAAATATGCAAATGAACAATTCATTCAATGGTAGATGTTTTGCATGCAATAGAATGGGACATATGGCTAATCAGTGTAGATTAAGAGGATATCATTCAAATATGCAAAGAAATGTTGTTTGCTACAATTGCAATAGATCTAGTCATATTGACAAATTCTACAGAAGTAAGAATCAGGACAAAAAGGGTCCGGTGCATCATAATCAAAACCAAGACAAAGGAAAAGGAAAAGTGAATGCGGATGAAATTCAAAGAAAGATGAACAAAATATGGGTGAAGAGAAGTACAGAAAATGATGGGGATGGATCCGCACCAGAATCTGGTGCGGATATTCCTTCCAGAAACTAAATAGATGAGCTCTGGCTCAGGGGGAGTAACAAAAGAAAAAAAATTTCCCCTAGCCAGTCAATAAGTGGCACATGAAAGGTTGCAGATCAAAGGGTTCTCAGAGAAATATCTAAATAAGCCATGGTAAAGATATGGAAGATCCGCAAGAAGTTTTGAAAAGACTAATCTTCCAAGATTGATCCGGTTCTATAGTCATCCGGTAAGAATAGGATTTTCACAGTTAGATCCGGTATGATTCAAATTTGAGGTATCTTGATCTACGGATAAATGGAATGATTGTGAAAGGTAGATAGATTGCTAATATCCTCTGAAGAATAACTTTAAGTGCATCTTAGTGATCTAGAAAAATCTCTCAGGACAAGGAGAACAGAGCAACCGGAATAACTTAAGGTATGCATTTATTACAAACAAAATTAGGGTTTGCGAAGAAATAAAAAGGTTCTTTTATTCATCATTTGTACATTTGCATTCGAGAAGAAGAGAAAAGAAGATCTGTAAACAAATTGTCTCAAGCCTCTCGAAGATCAACCGCAGAAGTCAATTCTTCTAGCAATCCGATTCAGCTCATACTGTGAAACCTAGAAGAGTAAAAATTATTTTCTGTTCTTGAATATCTCTCTGTAAATCTTCTTGAAAATGGCTACTTCGAATGTTGTGAAGATTACTGATAAGCCACGCCCTAAATTTAAGAAGCATCCCTACAAATCTCTAGAAGTGGATCCCTCAGGTACATTTTCTAGCATTTCACATGGTATTTTGCATGTAGAAGATGTTAGGGTTTACATTCATGCAAATATTGAAGAATTTGGGGAATCCAAGTTAAGGGATATCTATCACAATCAGTTAATAGATGATTCTTTTGAACTCAAACCGCAGTACAAGGCTATCTGGGACAAACACTTTGGACATTGCATCCATTTCCCCTATTTTGCAGAAGATGAATGGGTCTGGTATGTTTTGAATAGAGTGCATGACAACTTCATGTGGTTGAATAAGCCATTTAAGATCACAAAAGATGCTATTAGGGCAATAACTGGTTTGCATTCATTCAGAGGGTTACCTATTCTCAAATTGGTCAAAAACCAAATTGTGAGTGAGGCTACCGGATCAAAATTTGACAAGAGAGCAATGACAATTGAAGACATCACTGATCCAGATGTCAAGTTTGCCTCCATGATAATTGGTTAAAAAATATATCACTCTAGCAAGGAAAATTTAGTACCCAGAACTGTAATTTACACTGCTTATCAGATGTTAAGAGAGAATGCAGACTATGATCTTTGTGAGCTCCTTCTAAACCAACTTTTGGAGAATCTGCAGAAGATAAAGATGGATAAGAAGAATTCTTTCAAATATGGTGGCTTGATACTCTGCCTGTTCTTTTACTACATGAATGAGCTACCCAGATCCAATGGATGGGTATGGAAAAATAACAGACCGGTTGCAATTCAAATCAGAGATTACTTGCATGGGCTTGGTGATACCAAGGCACAAAACATGGCACTATGAAGCTACTTCAAAAACCTCCAAAGCATGATGCAAGCTAGAGAGAGAATCCCCCAATCTCTAGTTGAGAAGTACAAAGATACAGTGTGCTTCATGGTAGACATTGATCAATGCCTAATGGAGGCAGTAGAGCCAAAGATAGTCTGGATCATGATAATGGGGTATGAAGTTGATGAGAAAATTCTAGAGCTACATATTCAACACATGCTAAGTCAACCCAAGGATCCTAAGGTAGAAAGGTTTGATACCTACCAAGAGCTAAGTGTAAAAGTTCATGTTGAACTTAGACAGCCTGAGATCAAGAGAAAAGTAAGAAGGGAAGTAGAAGATTTTGCCAAGAGGCATGAAATTTCAAAAGAGGCACTTGATGCCAACAGAGAGAAAATGGAAAGGGCAGAGAAAGAAAAGGAAGAAACAGGAAAAGAAAGTGCTCTGGTAGAAGCCCCCTCCCGGACCATATCCTTTAAGAGCTTTGCACCTGCCACTGCTAAGAGCTCAAAGGCATCAAAACTGGAAGCAAAATCATCCGGTAAAGGAGAAAAGAGAACAAAGACAAAGGCTACAAGATCATACACAAGCCTCAAGGATGATGAAGAAACAGAAACAGATGAGGAAGTAAAGAAAATGAAGAAGAAGAAAAAAACATCCGGTGAACCCTCTATTGGTCAAGACAAGGAAGAGAAGGCAGAAGAATTTGTTGAAAGGCCCACTTTGTCCATTGATGATGTAGCCAAATCAGTCACTGTGGATGGGAACCTAAAACCAATGACTGAATTCTATGATGATTACAATGAAGTTGACCAGAAGATCTTGCAAGAAGCTACAGTCAGGTATCTAAATATCTATAATAAGGCATTTATTGAAATCATATCTCTAATTCCTAAGAACCTAGAGGAGGAACTAGAAATAAGGAAAAACAATGCTAAGGCAAAGGACCTTGAGATCCGAGAACAAATAGCTATTCATCTCTATCCTTCAATCACTCAGAAACAAATGAATATGATTTTCAAAGATTGCAAGGATGAGTTCTAGAGCAAAGCTAGAATGAATCAACTTATGCTTGGAGAGACTGACAAAGTG
Organism: Cunninghamia lanceolata; assembly: GCA_027924645.1. Taxonomy (NCBI): domain Eukaryota; kingdom Viridiplantae; phylum Streptophyta; class Pinopsida; order Cupressales; family Cupressaceae; genus Cunninghamia; species Cunninghamia lanceolata. The sequence continues at coordinate 13,646,090 of BSBN01000288.1, read as the reverse complement.
GCCAAAGAGACTGAAGATATCCTCTGGAATGCCTATAAAAGATTCAATATTCCTTTTATAGAGGACTTAGGTGATGAACCCTCCACCATGGATGACGAACGAGAATCTACTGAGTCAGTGGTTGAAGAAGAGTTAAGTGAGGAAAAGACCAAGGACCTGGATTCCTCTGTTCTAGAAGAGGAAGTCCATGAAGAAGTTAATATCTCTCATCTGGATTCCCTTGTAGACTTTGGATCCAAGGGAGAAGAAAGAATAGAGGAGAAAACCAGTCAAGGAGAAGAAGTAAAAGAAAAAGAAAAAGGCCAAACAGAGAAGACTCCAGGTGACAAGTCTGAGACTACAAAAGGGAAGAACAATCTATCTCCGGCAAGAGACACTGCAGAAACTGTCAAAGAGTTCTTGACCAAAGAAATGATGGAATTTGATGAACCAGAACTGCTTCAAGGACCATTCAATTTTGATTCCCTCTCCCCGGTTCAAACCATGAAGCTAGCATCCTTTACTCAAGCAAAGGCAAAAGAAAGACTCCTAAAGTCTCACATAGAAGACTGTGAGCTCATAGAAGTTGCATCCAGTGTATTGGAGAAGATCATGCCATCATTCCAAAAGGATTCTTTAGCCTCCACATCTGGTAATCTAAAGTCTCTTGTAAATTCTGTTCATACACATTTTGATTCCTTAGAGAAGTCGGCAGAAGAAAAGGTCCAGAAGGAGTTTTTGGGAAAGAGATTCTCCGAAATACAAGGTCTAATAACCAATGATAGGAGAGTTATGGATATTGGAATAAAGAGCTTAGAAAATTCTCTTAAAGATGGCGGAGATATATATAAATTTTATTTATCTTGGCCTAAAGTAACCAAGGATATTGAGAAGAAAGTAAAAGAGTAAGGATAAACTGTTAAGTTTATCTCAAAGTTTTGATTCTCTCTCCTCTTCCATAATCAATCAAGATTGTCAGACTATTGCAGTCACAAATGAAATAAAGAAGCTTGAGAAGGAGAAGAAAAATAGAATAAACAAGTTGAGTGAACTTAGAAGGATAATTATCCCTAAGTTAGTGGCCATGCATGAGGCCCTAACTGATGCTCAGACAACAGCCCGAACCAGTGATCCGACAGATCTTAAAAGGGCAGAAGCTTTTGCATTCCTGTTGAGTGGTCACATCTCAATCTTGGATAGGATGAAGAGGAGTTAGGCGATAGAAGTGGTACAGTTGAAAACCACTTTTGCAGATATAATTCAGTATATGTAAGTAAAACATGTATATATGTTTATGCGGCCAAGTATAGATTGTTTTTGGGAAATTTTGGTGTATGAACCTTACCCTTTGCCATTGATGTCAAAGGGGGAGTGAGGAGCAGTGAAAAATGTGGAATCCAACTAAGGGGGAGCTCTAGTAAAGTGTATATTAGAACAGAGCATCAGGCAAGGGGAGTGTATTGTGACACTTAGTCATTTTTCACTAAGTGTTGCCATCAATGCCAAAGGGGGAGATTGTTGGCAAGAGACATAGTGTAGCCTCATGATTGTTGTCATTGATAGAAACAAAGTTCATCCCACCCATCCGCAGGACATGGTGTGCTTATATCAGAAGTCAGATTGAAGAATGTTGTGGTCCGGTAAGCAAGAACAGAGCATGCAGCAAGGTCTGACAATAAGGTCCGGATCTCTCAGAGGAAGTATCTTAGTAAAGTGTGGACTTGGGGAAGTCAAGAGGAGTACCTTGATGATACATTCTAGAGATTGAGCCTCCGGTGATGAAAGAGTGAAGAGATATGAGCACCTAAGTGTTGGGTTCCTGTTTGGCAGAGTTGACTAAGAAAGAACTAACCAGTAGAGCATCAGACCTTAATCCGGATGAGTTATTGATGGTGATCAAGTTTCTTAAGGTATCATTCATGATTGGCTGACATGGTTGATGTCTTCTATGAGCATCTCTTTGATACACATCACTTGATAAGCAAGGATTCAGCTGACAGACCAAGAGTTTGGGAAAATAGTAAGTATTTTGGATGCTGACTAGAAAGTGGATGAAATCCTTGATGTGGATATATATATACCAGATTGATTTCAGTATGAAAGGGTGAGGTGTGTGGTGAAGTGTGAAGAAAAGTAGAAGAGCAGTGTGAAGACAGAAAGACAGGTCCAGTATGTGACAGGACAACAACACCAAGGAAGAGGAAGAATGAAGTGCAGTAGATCAGTGTATTGAGCCTAACCTGAACTGAACCTTAGCATATGTGGATGCTTCTCATCAGTTCAAGTATCTTGTTACTCTCCTTATAACTTGTAGACAGTGAGTCTCTTGTAGGCAGTAAGCCTCTTGTGAGCAGTGTGCTCGGGCAGTGAGCCCTAATTGGCAAGTGCCATTTTGTATTTCTATTCTTCTAACAAAGAATACATTCTTGGGTTAGTCACCCCATGGTTTTTCCCTTAACAGGGTTTTCCACTTCAAAATCATTGTGTTATGTATCTTGACTTTGTTTCTGCTTTCATGATTATGAATGCTTATTTGCTTTAATGCTGCACTAGTTGTTAAAGAAGAATAGAAAGTTAAATTAATTAAGATAACTGATTCACCCCCCTCTTAGTTATCAACACAATCCAAACCACAAGATATGACTGTGAGATCCACTGGACTGATGCACATCAATGCACCTTAATTCAGAACCGGAGGGGTAATAACCCCTAACTTCTCCCTTAGATACTCAAAAGAGTCCTTAGGTACAGGTTTAGTAAAAATGTCTGCAATCTGATCCATTGAGGGCACAAACTCCAATTTGACTTCATTCTTGTTCACCTGCTCTCTCAAAAAGTGAAACTTGATGGATACATGTTTTGTCTTTGAATGCAACACTGGATTTTTTGATATATTTATTGCACTTGAGTTATCACAGAAGATTGTGATAGGTTCTTCATACTCCACTTTGATGTCTCTTAGCATTTGCTTCATCCACAATATTGGAGTGCAACTACTTGCTGCTGCAATATACTCTTCTTCTGCAGTGGACAGAGATATTGCCTCTTGTTTCATGCTTAGCCAAGACACCAATCTTTTCCCCAAAAAGAATGCACCACCACTAGTACTCTTCTGGTCATCCACATCTCCTGCCCAATCAGCATTTGTATATGCATGAAGAGAGAAATCATGATCCCTAGGATAACATAAACCATACTCAACTATTCCTTTCAGATATATGAGAATTCTCTTGATTGCCATTACATGAGACTCTCGAGGATCAACTTGGAATCTGGCAACAAGACCAATAGCATTCATAATGTTAGGTCTAGTTTGAGTAAGGTACAGTAGTCCTCCAATCATTGACCTATACTTTTTTCTGATCAGCTTTAGGAGATTCATCATCTTTTCTCAGTTTACACCCGGTTGCCATGGGAGTATTCATTGGCTTTGAATCTCCCATGCCAAATTTCTTCAACAATTCTTTCACATATTTGGTTTGTGATATGAAGATTCCTTTCTTTGTTTGAGTGATTTGCAGACCCAAGAAGAAATTCATTTCCCCAAACATAGACATCTCAAATTCACTTTTCATTTGATTTGCAAAAGTTTTGCACATACTATCTTTTCCTCCAAAAATAATATCATTAATAAATACTTCAACAATCAAGATATTTTCATGATCAATCTTGAAGTACAAGTTACTATCAGCAGTACCTTTGTTGAAACTAATCTTCAAAAGATGTTTGTCCAATCTTTCATACTAGGCTCTTGGGGCTTGTTTGAGTCCATACAATGCTTTCTTCAAATTGCAGACCATATCACCATGATCAGACAATTGGAACCCATCCGGTTGCTCAATGTATACCTTTTCTTCCAAATCACCATTCAGGAAGGAAGACTTGACATCCATCTGATATACTTTTAAATCCTTGAAGGCACCAAAAGCAAGAATTAATTTGACTATTTCAATTCTTGCCACCGAAGCAAAAGTTTCTTCAAAGTCAACTCCTTCTACTTGAGAATAACCCTTACAGACCAATCTGGCTTTGTTTCTGACTACTTCACCATCTTCATTAAATTTATTCTGGAAGACCCACTTAGTCCCAATCACATTTTTGTCTTTAGGTCTGGGAACAAGATCCCAAGTGTGATTTTTTTCAATATGCATCAACACGTCCTCCATTGGTTTACCCTAGCTTTCATCATTGCGTGCTTCAATTACTATTTTTGGTTCAACCTTTGAAATCAGACAATACTTCACTGAATCTTGAGCAATTTTTCTTCTTGTTTGAACACATTTGCTTCTATCTCCTATGATCTGGTCTTCAGAATGATTTAGTCTTACATACCTGGGAGTTTTGGGAATTTCTTACACTTCTATTTCTTGGACAAGTTCATTCAAGCTTGTCTCTTCTTCTTCCTGTATTTTTGGATTCTCCGAATCAATTTGAATCTGAATTGTAGTTGGGGCTTGTTCTTCTTGGACTGAAACATTATTCTGATCATCTACTTCATACTCATAAAACCTTGAGGAATTTTCAATTCCTTCATCAACCTTCACATTTGTACTTTCTACTATCTTTCTCAATCTCTTGTTATAACACTGGTATGCTTTGCTTTCAGTAGAATAACCCAAGAATATTCCTTCATCACTTCTAGCATCAAATTTGTGAATGTCTTCATCTCTTTTGATATAACATTTACTACCAAAGATTCTAAAATACTTCACTATAGGAGTGATACCAAACCAAAGTTCATAAGGATTCTTACCAAAGTTCATAAGGATTCTTACCAATATTGCTTCTGATTTGTACTTGATTAAGAGTATAGATAGCAGTGCTTACAACTTCTCTCCAGTAGATCTGAGGGATATTTTCTTCCATCATCATGGTTCTAGATGCTTCTTAGATGGTCTGGTTCTTTCTCTCCACTACTCCATTCTATTGTGGAGTCCTTGGAGCAGATAACTATCTCTTTATCCCATGTTTCTCACAAAATTCTATGAACTCTCCGAATATGAATTCACCACCTCTATCAAACCTAAGACATTTTATGTTTAGCCTAGTTTCATTTTCTACCATAGCCTTGAATATTTTGAACTTCTCAAGAGATTCAGATTTCTCTTTTCAGAAAGACACCCACATCATCTGGGAGTGGTCATCAATCAGTAACATGAAATATCTATCACCTTGCAGGCTCCTGGTTCTTGCCAGTCCACATAGATTAGTGTGTACTAAGTCCAACAATCTAGTAGAATATTGTTCCTTACTTTTAAATGTGACTCTACTCTGCTTACCCAACTGACATTCTTTGCACAAACTGTTAGTAGGTTTCACCAGTCTTGGAAGATCTCTTATAGCCTGAGTGTTGCTTATCTTGATGATATTATCAAAATTTACATGACACATTCTCCTATGTCAGAACCAACTCTAATCAATTTGAACAAATAAACAACTTTTGCCAGTACCAACCAAGTGGAAGATGTTACCTTTTGTTTGAGTACCAGATGCAATCTCAGTTCCAGAGCTTTCAAATATTTTGCATTTTCCATTTTTGAAATGGAGATCATAGCCTTTGTCTACCAACTACCCAACACTAAAAAGATTATGCTTCAGACCTTCAACATACAATACATCACTGGTTTTGTTCTTTCCATCAAAAGAAATAGTTCCTCTGCCTTTGATTCTGCCAGCAGAATTATCACCAAATTTTACAACTCCTCCTTCATATCTTTCCAGATTTATGAACTTGTTCTTATCACCAGTCATATGATGGGAGCATCCACTGTCAATGACCCATTCATCCTTTTCTTCAACCTGAGTAGCCAGAGCCCTTTCTAGCTTAAGATTGGCAAATTCAATAAGCATTGGATCTTCTTCCTTGATGGTAATAAACACCCAGTCACTTCCAGATTTGGTTCCTACCTTAGATTCATCATCTATTACTCCTTCATCATCATCTTCTTGAACATAGTAACACTTCTTTTGAAATATTGATCTATTAGGGTTAGGCCTTGAAAATTTTTCCAGACATCTTGAGGCAAAATGACCAATCTTGTTGCAATTGAAACATTTGAAAGGTAATTTTCCTTCATACTTACCGGATCCTCTTGGCAGTCTTTTTGCAATAAGGGATTCAAGTTGAGCAGCTTCTACCTCATCTTCTTCTAGATCTTTTCTTTCTTTTTCATACCATGATAATTTATTTGAGGAACTCTCTCCTGGATCATACCTTTGTTTACCTTTTGTAGAGGCACTAGATTTGAATGCAAATTTAGTCTTGGGAGGAGCATCTCCAAACTCAACTAATTCAAATATAGCTAACTTCCCAACTAATTGATCTCTTGAAATATTTGATAAAGATCTAAATTCCTCAATAGCAGCAACCTTGTGTTTGTAAGCAGGAGGTAAGGATCTGAGAACTTTGGCAACAATCTCATCTTCATCCAAAGTTCCACCAGCACATCTAATGCCACAAACAAGCTCATTCACTTTTGGCATAAATGTAGTGATATTCTCATTTTCATTCATCTTTAGGTTTTTCAAATTTTTCTTTCAGACTTTGAAGCTTGGCACATTTAACATATTTGTCTCCTTCATGCAGAATTTCCAGCTTTGACCAAATTTCATATGCAGTTTTTAAATCCATAACATTTGTTAGCTCTGTATCGGATAAGGCACTTAGTAAGGCTTCTTTAGCTTGAAGATTATCTTCAGCATCTCTGATTTCATCTAGAGTTGTCAGACCATTCTTTGGAGGAATATACTTTTTTATAGTCATGTTCCAATATTGAAATCACATACACTGCAAGTGACATTCCATGCAGCTTTTCCAAAGAGTGTAGTTCATTCCATCAAACCTCAAACTATCCTTCTTGTAGGAAGCCATCCTGGATCTCCTCAAGAGGTTAGGCTCTTTTAGAGGAACTTAGCTCTGATACCAATTGTTGGCTTTTAGGACAGACAACTGAGAGGGGGGGGTGAATCAGTTGTCACCAAACCTTCTAATCTTTAAATCCTTAAATCCTTCTTATATAATAATTATTCAATCATGAAAGCAAAATGCAATAACTCAAGAGCAGAAACACATTCAACACATATGACACCAAGATTTTAATGTTGAAAACCTAGTTAAGGGAAAAACCACGAGGTGACTAACCCAAGATTGTATGCTCTGTTAAAAGAATAAGAAGAACAAAAATGGCACTTGCCAATTAGGGCTCACTGCTCGAGCACACTACTCACTAGAGGCCCACTACTTACAAGAGACACACTGTCTACATAATAATATAAATATTACGTACTTGAACTGGAGATTAGCATCTTCACCATGCTTGAGATAGTTCCATTTAAGCTCAACACTTTTGCTCTACTTTTTGCTCCCTTCCTCTCTATCACTTTCTCATCACGACCATGAATACTTTTGAAATGACTTCACAAATCTTATTTATACAAGACATCAAATTTGGGATGATCATCAAAGTTAGAACAACACATATTTTATTTTATTACAGGGCAATTACACAAATACAACTTGACTTATTACAAAAAATTCATGCGCATCACTACCCTATTGGCCACGCATATCTGGGACTTCAATTTTCTTCGAGGAACATGCCTTGCTTCGTAAATCATCTTCAAGATCATCCGCAACATGTGTAAAACATCCGGTAGGCCAAGACTAGGAAGAACACCATCACTGAGACGTAAATCTTCAATTACGAGCTCTATCTTCAATGTGGACCACCAACATGAACTGGAAACTATCTAGATACCCCCACAAGCTTGCCTAAAACACCAAGAACATCCACACCACTTCTGCTTACTGAAATCATTCTCATCTTCATCCAGAACCTTAAGAACACAGTCGATCATCACTGTCACATAAGAATAATTTCTTGCAGACCTTCAGACCATGAACCAATTGAGTTGTCAATTCACATTGGCTTCCCAAACATGCCACCAGATCCGCAGAACAAGATATTGTATTTCTGGATCTCACCAGACCTATTTGTGTCACTCTGTCACCTCTGAACAACTGCCAGAACTAGTTTTACTCATATGGCCATAACTTCTCCAAATCTTCATGTGGATTTTAGAAATCTTTACAGGAGCACCTTTAGACACATATCTACAAACCCTTTGATGTGCATACTCTGATCTTCAACTATCTGGAATCTTTACTTCATAGAACCTAACTGACTTTATTGTTCTTCTTTGTTTTTGATAGGGCTAATTTTCTCAATATCCTCAGCACACAACTTACCCAATCCTTGACATCAATGCAACAGGAGTATGTTGACATCAATGACAACACCAGTTAGGCCCATACTTGCAACAAATCTTGGGTAGGTGGCGGTTGTGGAATGTAGTTTTATTGGTTTTGGATTAATTGTTGGAGGAAAGGTAGAATTTAATTTTGGGGTGGATTTTGATTTTGGGCAATTTGGTTTTGATTTTGATTTTGATTTTGATTTTGATGGGTGAGGTGTTGTTGGTAGGCAAGGAGTTGTTGTAGAACATGTGGCAGAATTTGTTGGTTTTGATTGGGATTTTGTTGTGAGGTTTGGATGGAAGATGTAAGAGGTGTTTGGGAGGTTAGATTTTGTACATATGTGAAATTAGATGAAGGGTTATTATAGGTTGTTAGGAATGTTGGATGTCTTGTAATATGGTTTGGAGAATAATTATGTGATGAAATCTATGGTGTTGGCATCAAATTGGGGCACACTTGTGGAAGCACTTGCGTGCATGGTGTTGTTGGGAATGTTAAGGGTGATTTATGGTGTAGATGTAGTGATGGTGGATGTCGACATGGTTGAGAGATTTAGTGTAGTTGATGTGGTGACATTTGAAGCTTGGGATGTGTTAGGAGCATTATGGGATGTGGATGGTTGTGATGAAGTGGTGACATTAGGTATGGTAGCACCATTTTGAAGGAGGAATTCAAGATATCTATTGGGATCCGATTTTAGGACTCTATCAAGTATGTCCATGGAATTAGTATCTTGTGTGAAATCTAGGACATCCTGATCCACTTGATTAGTGTTGATGGGTAGAAAAGGATTTACCATAGCATTGGCATCAAGTGTTGATTTTTGTTGGATTGTAGGGATATTATTTTGGTCAGTTTGAGGCATCCCTGTGCCAAAGTTGATTCTAAAGGATTCCATGTCCTTATTTTTCTTAGCTTGAGACCTTATCAAGGGCATACAATGGATTCGGGTGTGGATTTGGTTGGATGGATGAAGGTTGAGACCTTAGAGAATATATTTCAAAGTATTAGACCCAAGGATAGATGATGGTGAAAATTAGAATGAAGATTTATCCTTAAGAGAAAAAAGTCTCAAAATTCTAAACCTAAGGATGCATAATGATATGGATATGGTAAGGTTTGGTATAGGTTTTAGCTTTAGAGAATAAATCTCAAAAGTTGTAAACCTAAGGATGATTAATGATAAAGGTATGAGGATGAATGAGAAACCTTAGAAGTTAAAACCTCAAAGATAAATGGGATGAATTGATTTTTAAAAATTTTGGACCAAAGATGTCAGATAAAGAAAAATAGAGGATGGATGAAGCAAAACGGTTTTGGGATGTAGGTGAAGAATGATTTCTGAGGATGACTTTAGGATGAATTTGAAAGGGATGATGTTGTGACTAAGGTAGTCTTAAGATGGTTTGGATGATAATCAACCAAGGAAGACCTTAGATGATTTGGATAAATGGATTTTGGACGATAATCAACTAAGGAAACCCCTAGATGACTTGGATGTTTGGATGACTAATGATGTTGGATAAATTTTGATGATGTTTGAAAAGGATTTTCAAATCAAAGGTGAGCTTGAATAAATCTAGATCTCTCGATTATAAAAGGGATATCTCTCTTTACTTAAGGTAGACTTGTGACCTTAGGCAAAAGGGGGAGGATTATTTTACTTGAAGGTAGATTAATGACCAATAAGAAAAATGGGATACTAGATGATGGTAAGATCTAGATTTAATTCTTAAACAAAGTTGATTTGAGGTATGGTTTTGGATGTTGATTGATGTTTATATTTTTGGATGATTTTTTATTTGGGATCTGTATGTTGGACTTTAGATAAGATGGATAAAATTTGGATAAGGTTGGGTGAATGTCAGATTCAAAATGAATTTTGGAAAGGATGAGTTAAAGGTCCAAAGGTGAAAATCAAAATGTACGATTGAAATGAAATGGTTAATGAGTGAATAGGGTATGACCAAAGATCAAATATGAAAATAATATTTATCTAAGGCCAAATGGTATGGGGGAAATGAATTTGGACACAAGGTTGGATTATGTGGAGATGAAAAAAGATGAACTATGGTTGGACTTGGTAATTGATTAATGACTTGAGATCAAAGGTACAATAATCAAAATGACTTTCTCTAAGGTCAAAATGAAAGTATATGAATGAATTTGGGATAAAATGGTTGTGGAGGATGACCAAATGTGGAATTGGATTTTGACAGACTTCGATAAGTTGACCACAGATTCTGACTGGACAAGACTCAAGGATTCTGAGACAAATTACTAGACACGTGTGGGATCTAGTCTCCAAATGCCATCAATTTTTGGTGATAAGGCATCAAAACAGAGTGAAATAGCACCAAAATAGATCTAGATGGTGCTAAAATAGTGGATTATGGCGTCAGAGAAAATGGCTCCACAGGAGAACTTTAAGGCACCAAATAGAGAGGTTATAGTGCCAAAATGAGTCAGTGTCTAGGATTTGAACAAGGGATTTATCAATTTTTGGAAAATCTTGGATTTTGGACTCAAACTTTTAGATTTTGAAGGTCAAATGGTTGATTTGGAAGGCTCAAATGTTCAATGGTTTGATTTTCAAATGGTTCAAGTGGTTTTGGATAATGTCAATAAAATTTCTTGGCAAGTAGACAAACAATTAAGCAAGCGAACACAATGGCCAAATGTTTGATAGGAAGTATGAGCGTTATGTGTATGTTCAGTAGCCCCTTAAGGCCAAATTTCCATTGGTCTAGACACAATCAAATACACTTGCAAATAATGCTTAGTCTACCTAAGGTCAATGGCCAATGGCAGCTTGTTCAAGCCCACAACTTGGAATCTCCTTCGACGCAAGTGTAGGAACACCTAATGTGGGTGTATACACTTTTGTCTTTGCAAGATAGGATAGGTAGGGACCTTCAGGACTAGAAGGATGACCCAATCACCCTCTCCTCAAAAAGCCAAGAAGTAGCTTATGCTAAGCTGAGGATTTTTGTCTCATCTTAGGGAAGCCATATGGTGAGTATCTTTAGAGAATGTATCCTCTTGCATTGAACAAGACACCAACAACTCAGTCAATAAGGTAGGCTTCTAACTTGAGGTGTCTAGTAAGAATTTGGGGACTTGATGCTTATTCATGCGGCAGTGACTCACTTAAGAGACTATCCCAGACACTTACATCAATCCTTTGAAAGGAAAGAATGGGGTTGGTGTATCACACACATAAGTGTATGGATACTAGGGAACCTTTGGAATAAGAATACTTCACCAAGAAGTCTTCAGCTTTCACCTAAACCATTTATATAGCAGACCAAATTGAAAGAACCACTTAGAGTCATCCCTTGGGGTGAGTACCTCTTTTCCCACCAAGGCAGGCTCTCCTAAAAACGAAAAAAAAAAGATACAACAATTTCTCTTACACCGAAGATCCTTTGAGAGGCAAGGGGAGAGGATACTTTTGTTCTACCTTAGGATCTACTAACACAAAGTGTGCAAATGTACAAGACACATCAAGCAATCAAGTTCTTTTTAAAACACCAATTGAAATGTTTCTATGTTATCATGCAAACACACAAAAGGGATTCTGCAAAGAAATTTGTTAGTAGTTTAAGTTTCTGTCATTGACTAGCATTCTTTCAACTACAAAAACATGTTAGTAGCCTGCATAGATCCCAAAAATTAGTCAACAAAATGGCGCCAAAATAGAGACAAAAGGCATCAGAAATCAAACAGATGGTGCCACGAATAGTTCAAATGACACTAAAAATTAGGAATATGGTGCTACAAAAGCAACAAATTGTGCTAATATTATTTAATTCTAAGATCAGATGGATGATAGAAAGGAAAATAAATAGGGCGCTACAAATCAAAAAAATGGTGTAAAGACACAACATGGTGTTAAAATTTCCTAAAATGGTGCTATATTTTCAAGAAATGGTGTCAAACTAATTTTACCTGTCTTACCTTGGCTACACAACCAAATGGCATTGTTCTGTACAAATATGGTGCCAAAACATGACAGTCTCCCAAAACTTGCTTAAAAAATATATTAGCTTGCAAACATCAAGTCAAACAAGGTTAGAAAACTTCTTTCCCTGCCAAGCAACACCCCAAAACTAGATTATAGTTGAGAAACCAGTTAATATGAAGTGAAATATGCTAAGGTTAGACAAAAAATCATTCCAAGTAACCCTAGATAAATTTTTGCATTACAACCCCCTATATCTGTGTATTTTGTGTTAAAAATTGAGAGCACAATGACCCTAAAACTTGATAAAAACCTTTGAAAAACACTTTAAATTTTTTTCTAAGCTTAAAATGTTAGCAATGGGTTGTAGAAATATGGCAACAAAACAATGGATTGTGGTGCCAATGCACGAGTAGATGCCGCCAAACCAAGAGATTTGGTGTTGAAACTCTGTAAGTCTCGTTGCAAAAACTCAAGCAAACAAAGGTCAAATAAGGACCATGGGGTCCCACTGGGTGTGCCAAATGAAGAAAAGAGAAAATCTAAAAGGTGAAAACACAAGTAAAATGTATGAAAACACACAAATTATACCTTAAGATCCTCCTACTCCTTGATAAGGTTGAAGACTTAGCACCCACAAGTCCTAGCTTTACCCATGACTAATGCTTTCAAATATGAAATGCTCTTAAACACTAATGCAAATCATAGTCTAGCTACAATGGAGATGGTGGGGAGAAAATTTGGCATAATAACATTACACTAAAATTGGATGATCAAATGGCTTGTGGAGGCTTATATTTATAGGCAAATTGGAGGGGATTTTGATCCAACAGTGGAGATTGATTGTTAAGATCAAGGGATGAGATTGATTGTGAGATGGAGGACTAGGATTTGATCAACAAATTTGGAGGGTGGAGAATAAAAATAAATCTTTTATTCATTTTGAGGACTTAGCATTAAATGTGATTTAGATGGATGAGGAAATTTAAAATTAATTTCCTTGGGATGAGTTGGAATTAAAAATTCTATTTTATGTGGAGTTGTGAGAGACATGTGACACATGCACATTTTTGGCCTCTTACATTTGTAAGCTAAAAAAGAGAAAGATAGTTTATCATGAAAATGGTAAAAATGAGTTGGAGTGCTTATGAATATTTTGTAATTTTTAATTTGTGGGTGTGGGAGAAGGTTTTAATCATGCTTTAACCAAGTTAATCAAGGTGATTAACTTAGTTAATGTGGCTGAAAAAAATTAGTGGATGAGGTAATCAGGTATTAGGATTAATTAAATAATGATTTATTTAATTAACCTAGGTCTACGGGTCATGTAGACTAGGGTAGCTAATTAAATAATGGCTATTTAATCAACTAGATTAGGGGTAGGCTAATTAGTAGGCTTGATTAATAAGATAAACATGATTTACCTAATTAATTAGATTTATGGAAGAGGGCAAATTAATTAAATAAGTATTTGACATATTTATTTAATCAATTGGATGATGTTAGTAATGTGTGACTATTGAATTAATTAAATTAATCAATTTTAGGAATGAATTGATGAGGGATAAGTGAATGATTTAGGGGTAGGATGAAATAATTAATTAAATAATAATTTAATTAATTAATTGGATGAATAATTAGTGTTGTGGATGATGTCAGAGGGTAGTTAGATGGTTAAGACATTTTTACGTGTCTATATTTGCCCCTCTTTGATGTGGCGTCGTGACCTAGTAGGGATATGGCGCCAAGTCAAAGAATTTGCCCTAGCTGCCGAGAAGGAATGAAATGGATGAGGGATGCCCTCTTGAGAGGTTGGGTGAAAAAATAATTTTTTTGGGTGATCTCTCGAAAGGAGGAAATGGCGGTGAAAAATGGATAGAGGATGGAGAAATAGGTTGACAGGAATAAAAACAAGCGAAAAAGGTTATGTTTTGCACCTTGGGGAGAGAAAAGTGTGTTGGAGGATGACATGGCATGTTATAAATAGAAAATGTGGGCCCAAAGTGCCACATTTGAACACATTGAGCTTATTGGATGAGAGGAGATAGGAGACAAGATGGTGCAACCACCTTTCCCCTGCTACAAGCATCAATTCGAGCAAGTGCGCACCTACCTAAGATTAGCCTTGGCAGACCCACGAGTATGTGGACTATCTTTGACTTTGTCAATTTCAAGTTTTGGGACATTTATTGCATGGGAAATGGGTAGATTACATGGATTGGCACCATAACGCAGCCATTTGGCGCCATCCACAGCCGAATTGGTGCCATCCTCTGGATTGGTGCCATAGGCCAATGGGGGGTTTTTAGAAGTTTTGGCACCTTTTTAGAATTTTGTGGCGCCATCATCTGGTTTGGCGCCATCCCAAAATTAGGTTTTAGGGAGAAATGACGCCATTAATAAAATTTTCAGTGCCAAACTCTAGTTTGGTGCCATAAGCCGAATGGTTAGAGGTTTGGCACCATATTCTGGCACTTTGGCACCATTGTCTGGAATGGCGCCATACCTAGGGTTTGTGGTGCCATGCTCTGGAATGGTGCCAGGGTTTTGGGGGTTTGAATGGCATTTTGGCATTAAACTCTTGTTTAGCACCAAACATGGGAGAATTGGCGCCATCCTCCGGATTGGTGCCATACCTAGAAGAATTGGTGCCATACCTAGGAGAAATGGCGCCATCCTGCAGATTGGCACCATATTGGTTAAAGCTAGCACCAAACTCTTTTTTGGTACCATAGGAGCTAGAAACAGTGTCTGAGCACTGAATTAGAAGAAAAAGATAAGTTTTTGATGATTACTTTGTGGATTGACGGGCATATTGTGTCTTCGAGGGAGCAATGAGTTCCCACAGTTATAAGACTATTAGATGGCTTTGATCAGGCTACGTTAGCCAGATTAGGGGGATTGGAACTATGGGTAGTGTCTAAGATGCCCATTATATAGACACATAGGGCTATGATGATAGCCCTAGTAGAGCAGTGGAGGAGTGAGACATGCTCCTTCCTACTAACTACAGGTGAGATCACCATCACCTTGGAGGACATGTGGAGGATTTTGAGGTTGTCGATTACTGGAGTGAGGCCTACATATGACATTACTATAGGACAAGCAGCCCTTGATAGGGCATTTTCCCCAAGTCACCTAGTTCTTATAGCAGATCAATGATAGATGAGCTATGGTCAGACGTTGGCAGCTAGAGTAGATGACTTTACACTAGTTCTATGTGTAGTGATTAGGGGACTTGTGATGACGAGTTGATGCGTGCAAGGCTTCTTGGTTGGTTGGGGTGTAGAGATTAAGCAAATGGTTTGGCATGAGATGATGTATGCATGGTGACCATGTATGTTAGGTTAGTTGTACCATGAGATGTACACTATTGTGTATCACTTGGATGGAGCTTTATCCATTGGGGTGACACTACTACATGTATGGGCCTTCAAGCATATAGGCATCATGAGGCCGCAGGGAGCCCTATTTTGGGGATAGTTTGAGGCATTTGTATCTTTGTATAGGGCATCAATTCAATATTCTTATGTTGGGTAGATGAGATACTAGGGTGTATTTTTTATGACTTGGTACATATTGTGTGGCATCCATATATCAGAGTGGAGGCCTAGGTGGATGATCATATCCACATGCCATATACATTATAGGCTAGGTACTTGATAGGCCTAGGGGATCATACTATTGATATGTATATCCCCTCATGGGTGATGAGACAGTTTGGGTTACGACAGAAATTGCCACAGGTGATGGCAATTTTTGTGAGGACGCCACAAGATGTCAAATGGTCAGCATAGATAGCACCCCAGGTGGCTATTTAGGATATTGCGAGACTGCAGCCTATGCGGTGGGATTGGAGGAGTACCATGGTTGATGCAGGGACCACCCTAAATTATGATCGGTGGTGGAGAGTGTGGAGGCTGATCCGCTTTATAGATCCCACATCTGAGCCAAATATGACACTGGAGGAGGGGGAGGAGGTTTGGGAGGAGATAGTGCTAGAGGAGGTGGATATTGATGAGGGGGTGGCATTGGGGTTTTGGTTGCAACAACAGTAGAGTAGGTATTAGGGAGAGGATAGGGGTGGGGACAGTGGAGTCCTTAGTGGCAGGGGACACCTCGACAGGTTCCACAACAAGTGCAGCAACAGCAGCAGGCACCTATACAACAGGCATAGGTAGGGTAGATGGCACCACCACAAGCACCATCACGGCAGTAGGGTCAGAGGCAGGCACCACCCCAGTAGCAGTAGGGTCCTAGGCAGGCACCACCCTAGGCTCTACCCCAGCAATAGATCAGACCACATACGTGGGTGCAACAGGTACCTGAAAGGAAGCTAGGTGTGCAAAAATTGCTTCCTACACTAATCTAATGAGGAGAGATGAGCACAAATTCATTTTAATCTTTCAAGTTATAATGTTATTAACACAATAACAGAGATATTGCAGTAATACACATACACACAGAAAGTAGATAGAAGAGAGAGAGACAAGATATATGTGGGGAAAACCCTTATGGGTGAAAAACCCCACACTCCAAAACATAGCTCAAATGTATTACAGTAAACAATAATAGATTACAATGCAGTTTCAGAGCTAATGCTCTTTCAGGAGTCTTCGAATGTCGAAGCTGGAGATATTCTAACAGCATAATAGTACATGTACAAACACTATACATCTCCCATCCAAGCACCTATTTTTATAGAGTTTTCAAGGCAATTATGGAACCTTCTAGAGATGGGCATCCATCTTGGACTCATGCCCCAAAACCCATGCCTAAGGACATTTGTCCAACATCCCATCCCAATGTGGGCACCTTGTCTCAAGATAGGCTATGACAGATGCTCTTACACACCTTGCAGTTGTCATAGAATCCGTCATAACTGATAGCACTTATAGATGTAAGAGAATCTGTCATACACTAACTGAAAATAGCATATTCCTCTTAGAACATGTCATAACCTCCCTTAACCCCATCTTGGGGGCATTGTCCCCAAACCCCCCTTAATTATTCAAGGGGGAAATCACGGCTACCAAAGTCACCAAAATTTATCCTACTGCATGTACACAAAGTGCCGACTATGGCAACTCAACATGGGATAAATAAATACAACATTAGGAATTTGCAAAGGTTGAGACACCTTAATTCCCAATAGTACCTGTAGCTCAAATGATGCCATTTACAAGGGTTGGGGTTGCAGAGGCAGGGAGTTCAGGGACAGGGCCTAGTCCTACTCCAAGTATGCGTATAGGGTGTTGATGTACTGGAGCCGATGAGGAGGAGGATGCCGAGACCTTAAAGGCCTAGGTGGCTAGCTTGGAGGATATGGTGGCTCGGTAGAGGTGGGAGCTTCAACAACTTGAGGGAGCAGTGGCCTTGCTAGATGGAGGGGGTGGGGGAGATGGAGATGGTCATATTAGCACATTGCAAGTGTAGATAGGGCAGCTGCAGAGATAAGTGGGGCATTTGTAGGCCCGGGTGGCCATGGTCACTCAGAGAGAGACACATAGAGGTCCTTATGTCAGGCTGCAGAGGCATAGGTGGCAAATTTACAGGCAAAGATTACTCGACTGTAGGGGATGGTAGTCGGGACCAGTATTGGCTAGATTTACTCAGACTCTCAACAGCATATTTAGTAGTTGCAAGACCTATATATGCCTAAAAATGACATGATTTAGTCTAAATATTCTTAATATTTATTTCATTCTAATTCTTCTATCAATAAATAAATAAACAAATTTATTTATTTGATTCATACTCCTCTAAGTTAACTAAATATCAAAATATTTAATTACCTCTCCTAAAGTCAAAATTAAATAAATCCTTTATTTAATTATATTCTTCCAAAACAATTAAATAATTCTTAATTATTTAATTAACTCAAATTCGTTCTTCCAAATTTAAATAGATCAATCAAATTTATTTAAAATCTCTCAATCTCTAAAAATAAAATACAATCAAATATTTTATTTATTCTTCCAAATCATGAACAACAATTAAATAAATTTATTTATTTAATTAGCTTTCTTATCTTCTAATTCTTCAAATATCTTCCAAATCTTCTAAAAAATAAGTCTTCCTCTTCATGCACACAAAATTAAATAATTTATTATTTAATTTATCTCAAATCATGCAAAAGCAAATCTCAAGTTGAGTTAACTAACTCAATCAACCTTGTTTTTATCAATATCTCTTAAAATAGAAAAAAGCTTTCTAATTTATGAAAAGCATGTCTTATCTTTAGAAATGAAAGTAGTTAACTCAAATAAAATAGCTTTTGTGTGACACTTGTCTTCTTCTTATTCGCGCATGTTCATCAACTATTCTCAACCGTTGATCTTCTCATTCTTTCTATACCATTGATCTCTTGTCTCTCAAGTCTCTAAATTAAACCTTGTTCCTCCATTTCATTCATCCAAGCTTTAAGTAAACTTACTATGTGAGAATTACAGCGTGCCTTTGGCACCAATTCCTTCATTACTTGTGATCAAACTTGTTACTACACACTACTATCATTGTTGTGAATCTCATCTTCATAGCGAAACTACCATAGCCATTCCCATTTGAACATCTTGGAATCATAGCAAGGAAGTGCACCTTCTGAGGGCTATATTCATAGACAAGATCATTTGTGATAGGCGATCAATGGAAGCTGAGAATTAAAGGAGGTTTGCTTTGTATTGTTCATTGTTTGATTGAATCTCTCTTGTTCATTATTTCATTGAGTTTTGGCTATCATTGATATATTATATTGATTATTCATTTAGATCCAATTTTCCCTTATTCATGGCAAAACTATCATAGTCGTTCCCATTTGAATATCTTGGAATCATAGCAAGGAAGTGCACCTTCTGAGGGCTATATTCATAGACAAATTTAGCTGCACTTATTAACTCATCATAGATCTAATTAGCTAAGGAAGTAAAAAGATGGTCATACAAATCTCATGTAGTCCTAACTAGGAGGGTTGTAACTAAACCATTACTATCTTTATCATATTGCTATCTTGCTAAATTGAACCATTGCTATCTTAATCACTTCAAAGTTAACAACTTGTGTGTGTGCCCAAGTAGTATAATGCATATAGTCTTTTTCCTTTTAAATAGGGGTGAATGAACCACTATTTACTATGTTTTTGGAATGATATTAGGCCTATGCTCTCCCCTATCTTGGGTGATCAGAATGCCAAACGTATCATTTCGCATGTGTTATAACCTTTAGAGGGGTCTGCCCTTGGATACCCATCCATCCAAGCGGGAACGACCCTAATTGGTAACAAGCTAAAGCCAAGCCTTGCCGATCCACTATAAAAAAATGGGCTTGAGGCGAAAGCTTCATGCAACGAGTGCCGTTGTGTTATACCAACAGCCAACATCTCCTAAAACCATTCAAGGTGTAACCCTTGAAGGCTGGGAGACTCCATAACAGAGAGTAATGCTACCGCATGTATAACCACTCGAACAGTTGCCCTCACTACTTAGCCATTATTTAGTAGCCCAAAATCCTTCTATTTGTTAGCGCAAAAGGTGGGACCTTTGAAGCCACCCCGATTCATGTGGTTCTTAGTAGAGGTGGCAGAGAGAATCCTAAGGTTTGATGGGGGTATGAGCCTCTAGAAACCCAGATCTTGGTATGCGTGAGAAGTGTGTGCCATGGAGAGGAGCCAGTGCTACCAAGATCCTGAAGCTATCTGCTTTGAATATGCATAGCTAGGGGATCTGACAAATACTGTCTTTACCAGCCTAGGATTGTAATTGTGTTTGTGTCCAAAAAGAGTCCAAAATTTACAAAAAAATTCAAAAAAACTTAAAATTATTCTATGTGTTTGCTGTGTCTTCTTGCTAAAAATTGATAAAATCAAATCCAAAGACTAACCTGCAAACCAAAAAAACCAAAAAAGATGCAAAATGTGTAAAAATATTTACAAAAGCATTCAGAAAACCAGAGTTGTGCATATACATTCTGAAGCTGCACATATATCTCGACCTACTACGTATTTATATCAACTTGATGTGCATATATCCTTTGTTTTTGCACATTTGTAGCTACGCATCTATCACAGTAAGCTTTTCCAGTCTTGTGTCAATTTCTGTAGAGATGGCAAACCAATTAGAATATATTTCTCAAACACTCCAATATTTGCAATCACAAATAAACTTAGGCCCCTCACCCCAAGATTGTATAGAAATTGCTCAACAAATCCAAGTCTTACAACAAGAAATGGCAATCTTGCAAGCTGAACGTACCAGTACAAGCTACACCTCGCACCAAAATCATACCTTCTTTTCCTGTCTTAATGATACTATTGACAAGGCAAGCACCACCTCAAGTCAGAAATCATATACCACCCTGTCTACTAGTCCTCCTTCGCTATCTTCTAAGACACATATCCCAAAGCATATATCTTCTACACTAACACTGCAATCTAGTTCCTCAAACTCTAAATGGACAACCAAAAAAGAATCAAATGAGTTTTGGGAAAAATATTTTCCAAATTTATATAGCAAAAGAAAAGATATGGAGAAAGCCAAATCCACTCATCCATTACCTCATTCATCTACCCATACACCTACAAAGGATATGATCCAAGGACTACTAACAAAGATTCAACCATGTCCTTAAATTCCAGTCCTTGACCTAACCAAAGATTCTTCCAATGCCATGTCAAATCCTACAACCCCTTCATGTCATCTGCAACCCCTTAAGCTTATCGAAGAACCTCCTACCATGAACCAAAGTCAAGATCCATCAAACATCCATGTTGTCAACCAAGAAGCTATCCAAGAGCTATCCACTTCCATTCAAGAAGACCAAGAGCTATGTCAAGAGCACACCTTAGAGCATGTGGAAACATCCACCCTTTGTCTAAGTCAAGATCAAAACACCCCCATCCAATTTCAAACCATTCATAACCTTTATCTCTTCCATGATCAAGATAATCCCTATGAAGAAGTTATCCATGAGCAACTTGATCCTATACATGAAGATGAAATGTAATTCCAACCCATCCATAACCTATATCTCTTCTATGATCAAGATACTATCTTTTATGAAGAAGCTATCCATGAACAACTTGATCCCATGCCCATCCATAAGCTATATCTTCTCTGTGATCAAGATATTCCTTGTGAAGAAGATGTTCATGAACAACTTGATCCCGTACCCATCAGTGAGCAAGAAACCTCCATTACTCCTATCCATATTCCACCTAGTCCTATCTATGATCCAACAACTTCCACTTCCCTTGATGAGACACATGCCTCCCAAGTGCACATGGATGATCAACCCAATAACTTGGATCCTAAAGAGCATAATGATGATCAAGATTCTAATGATCCTTCACCATCCATAATGGGCCATGCTACAAATCCCCCGCTATATATCCTTGGTCTTACTACCTTCATGCATGAATTTTCTTCCTTAGGACACCAACAACCATTATCTGCTATCTCGCCTTCCTCATCCAATAAGGAACCCGCTGCTAGTGCACCTATACATAATCCCATGGTCCACCACATAATCTAGCATATAAACTATCAAGGTAAGGGCTTAGGCCTTCATGAACAAGGTATTTTGGAGCCCATCCATGTCAATGTTTGTTCTCATTCATATGGCCTTAGATACATACCCCAAGGTGAACAATCTCAAGATGTTGGTACTTCCTCCACTTTCCCATCCATCACATGTCTAGTCCTTCTATCTATTTAAGTCCACACCACTTTCTATCGCCTAGGTCGTAGGTCCATCAGGGTTTACCCCGAACTACGTTGCCTCTGCATCATCACGTAGGCAATGCCATTTAGCAATGAGCCCCTGAGGCACTAGGTCAGTCCCTTAGGGTCCATCTCACCAATAAGGATTGTGGAACCTCTCTTAAAGGCAAGCAAGCACAGGCAAAAACACACTTTTCAAACAAAAATTTTGATGCAAGACCTCAACCTATCCAAAGCAAAGCAAGCAAGTACCTAAGACACTTTAAATGATTTTACCTAAATTATGGCAAGAAACAAACACATCTAAATGCAAAAATGTTTTGTGGTTCAGATCATGGTTAAGTTACAGAGTCTTGATTTTTTGTTATCATGTCTTTCTATGCTACTCGAGGATGCCAAAAGCTAGAGATGCTATGATGGGGGCATGATTATTTTCTTTGTTTGTTGTTTGTGGGATTAAACTTTAGTAATGTGACACCTTGTCTAAAGACATGATTAGCAAAAGATCATCGAGGACATCAAAGGTCTAACATGAACAAGGGCAATCCTTATCTGTTGATATGCAAGAAATACTCAGGTCATCTAGATTCAATTTTGACTAGATGCTTACATCAACTTGCTATATCAAAATCCATGTAAGTAATACTTAGGTCATCTCAGTTTAATTATACCTAGATGCTTATATTTTCTTACAACATAATAAACACCTGAGATGAAATAAGCACTTCAAAATACTTACAATATCAAGATGGAAAATATCCATAGCCATAACATATCCAGAAAGCATTCCTTATCCATATCCATAACGTATCCAGTTACATCTCATATCCGTATCCATATCCATATCTATATCCCATGCAATAAAAATTCTATGCAGAGTATTAATGTTGACAAATAAAAGCTTGTGATTTCTTTTATCGAGTCATTCTTCTATCAATCAACTTTCTATCTATCATTGTGGTCCATTCTTCCCAATCCAGTCAGTCTAAGCAATGATCCACATGCAAGTCCATCCTTAATCCTACCAATCAAGTCAAGTCAATCTTGTCAAATGATCCATTCACAATCAGTGGTCTTGATCCTTGTCTGGTCATAAACCAACTCGATCAATTATAATCAAACATTTGTCTTATATAGGATGTAACATTATTGAAATCAGACCAATATACGTGTCTTACACAACACATTTCATTTCCTGAAACTAGACACTATCCTTTGTGTTTCTCTAGGGATATATCATTCCCCGCCATGACAACACCCCTGCCATGTTGGTCTAGGGACATATTGTTCCCCACCATGACAACACTGTTGTATATTGTTGGTTTACCACTTGACAAGGGAAATACCTTGTTTGTTCTTGTATCATTTATGCATACTTGCTTACTTGCATGTGTGTGTTATCATTTTATCTTACATCACATATCATTTCAACTTTTTCTTCAATCCTAACCAAGTTTTCCTTTCGTGTTTGTGAGATTGTTCATCTCTCGTCCTTCTGCCTTCTTCCTGTCCAATCTCCCTGTTAGGTCTCAAAAATGTAGGTTGCCAATCCTAAGAGGATGCCAGGCTCTATGTTTGGATTGGCAACGTTTTTGAACTAACTTGACAAAATCAACCTTTTGGGTTTGATGATTTCCTACACTTTAGGTCCTGCTACACCTAGGTGGGTAAACCTTGGAAATTAAAGTAGATTGAATGCAACTATTTTGGCTAAATAAATGGATCTACCTATAGTGGAAAATGGTGTAGGATAGATGAAAGTTTGCTAACTAATTCTAATATCTAATGAATGGTTGGTATAAATTGTATAAACAATATCAAGGTGAATCTTATGATTGTGCAAATAAAAGGATTTAAATGATGAATAGAAATAAGGCCAGTGCCTTGTTGGGTAAACAGAGTCAAATGAAGGACTAAGACTAGTGGCTTATAGTGGGTGGTAATTCTAACTGTTTAACACAATTTTAGTTTATAAATTGTATAAACGTGCAAGGAGATGACTGACAAACTCTTCTTAATAATCCAACCAATATAATCAGATTTCTTGTTATTCACCAGAAGGTAATTTAATCCTTTCTTGAAGGAACCAATTGAATGAAATATGCAAGAATAATAGATAATATTAATTTGGAGACAGAATGGCAATCCTAATTATATGGCTCTTCTTAGAAATCCAAACTAACACTTCCAGGTTACTATGACTGATCAAGAGGATTTTAATTCCTTTTATGGAAACCAATTAATCAAATCACACAACTACAGCAAATGTGTATTGAAAAATTAAATATATACTTGATATATTGATCTGAATAACAAGGAAATACAAAACTGGAGACAACCACACGATTGAGTAAATTTAACAAACAATTGATACCAAAATAAAACCACAAGATCAGAGAACTCCAATTTACTTCTTCAATAATATATTTACAACATGGTCTTTTGAAAACATTGTAAACTGTATGTATTATATTCTGCTGATGATGATTATTCAGCATCATTTGTCCAACTTATATAGAAATATTTATGAAGAGACATAACTCTTCAAAGAAGTCTTTTGGGAATTAACAAACATAACAATAATAAAATAACTATGATTATGCTCTATTCAACCACAAGTAAAGCTGAGCAATATGATCTAAGTACTCCTGGCTACGATGTGAATCAGTAAATTCAATGGCATTCCTTGTAATCACATCCATCGTAACCATCCTCTCCAAATGCCTATAGGCTTCCCCGGATGCAGAGTCTTTGTCCTTAAGAGCTCCTAAAGCTTCATGTAATATTGCTTGATAGTCTCTGCTTCATTCTTCTTTGCTCTTTAATTCTTTATCACTTTTCAACAATGTGGGCACTCCTGCCTTTGAAGCTTCAACACATTCTTTGGCATTAGTCTTAAGTTGATCATAATACCTCTGATGTTGCTTGATCAACTCTTTTGCATTGGAAGCACCTACAATGTCAGAAGTATCTTTACCCTGTGTCTCATTTAATTTCTCCTGCAATCTTTTTTCAAACCTTTCATGTTCTTGGATTTCTTTATAATTTTGAGAATAATTATCCCAAAATTGGTTCAGCTAATGCATCATGTTGGTATGCCTGTTCTGGAGTACTGTGACAAGTGTATCCATCTGTATTTGAGCTACTTGATCTATGGATAGTGATTGGGCACTCTGTGAACTTTCACCCTGGGTTAGCCTCTTTACTGATCCCCCGAAAGTGCTCTTAACAACATCTTTTAAATAATCATTCTCTTTTGTCAACCTCTCACAACTTAGTTTATATGCATCTCTTTCCTTAATTAACATCTAAGCCTGCACTTTATTGAGCTTTGCAACATTGATGCCAATGTCTGCAGTGATCAAGGGGTCAGTCTCCCCTGCCTTCAAAGTCATGACATGGACAAAAGTCTTCTCAGTGTCTATAATAGCTGTCTTTTTGTGGGGAGGATACAGGGCCCATATCATTAATGAATTTTCATCATTATTATATTTGGTGCCCATATATACTTCATTGACACCTTCTGGAGTGAGCTTGTATCTATCATCTGTATTATTCAGAAAACTATCAAATACTAGAGAAGAATTCAAATCAAGGCTAGGAAAGATCATAACCCCTGCTTCTTTGAGAAACTGCCTACCCTTACTAGGGGTCATATCTTGCAATTCATTATCCACTATTGCTTTCAACCTATCAAGTAATTGTCTCTCATTGTTAGCAGAGACATCATCAACTAACTCTCTGATTTCTTTCCCTTTGCACTTATATAAAAATCATTTGAACTCTTTAGAATGAATGAATTTATCATCAGAAATAAAAGAATCATATGCTATTTGTCTTGGGTCTTGATCAGTAGACCCCTCCTCATCATGTACTATGACAAGAGACTGATACTATTGCATCTTTCTCTTGGACATTTTTATTGTTTGTTCCTATGGTTCCTCTTGCCCTGCAGGTTCTTCATCACCACATGATAATACCTCAATCTCTGCCAGCTACTTCCTTTTCTCATCTAGGTCTCTATTATATTGTTCCACCACCAATTCCACCTTAGACTCTTCCAAATTTCTAATGACATCATTGTGTGGATAGGGGATATGTGTGTACCCGCTGAGGTTTTGCTTCCTCCGAGCAAGGTCAATAAAACCGTCAGGATCAAATCCTTTTCTCACCTTAGCACACCTCATATTGTAGTGCATCAATCTATCCAAAATGAGATTATAACCTTCCTTGGAAACCACAGTGAAATCTCCAAAACACAAAGTACTAGGCATAAAAGACTATTTGTCATGGGAGCTCAGATGCATCACATTTGAACAATGCATTTGCCTAACTATTTCTAGGTAGGCAATTCTATCAGGGATAGTCTTAGGTAAGATAAAGGGAGTGTTCTCAAAACCATACACTCTAACCATGGTAGCATCTTCAAAACAGTACCAATCTCCCCAGTTGTGAGTAACAGGAGGACCACCAAAATATTTTGGTCTAAGGAACCTCTTTATTTCATTTGAGATTGAATACTCACAGGGATGACCAAAATATCAATATAATACTTTCACACAATATTCTTCAAACTGTACATAACTAGAATGGGCATATCTGCTATCCCATATTCTGGTCCACATCTGTACTGGTAACTTATGTCCCTTCTGGTCTACTGGAACAATTTTAAATTCATTTGGCCATAACCCCACTTCCTTTCCATAATAGAGCACCATGTGCATAAGAAGTGAGTAATGTTCAAAGGAAACTGCTGGGGCATTGTTCCTTATTGCAGCCAGACTAGAGTCAATTCTATTAAAAATATAAGCAGCATAATCAAACTGTCTTGCATTGTGGCACTGAATGTCAGTAGCTATGACCATAAGAGGAATTGTCATAAAGTCAGGAACCTCTGATCTTAGGACCTGGCCCACAAAGTAGTAACTATATTGTATGTAGGGTTCAAACAATGACATGTGAAATGGAGGGCCATCATTCTCACTGAGGGGCACCATTTCTCCCTCTTCCCTAGGCCTGTGAATCGGTAATCTCCACCCATTGTATGTAGTATCCATTCTCCAATACTCCTTTTCCAAATCCTCATAAACAATGGGGATAGTACATAAATCATCCAAGTCAAAAACCTCACAGATTTCATTCTTTGACAAGTGTACAATAGGCTCCCCTTGTGGGTTGCATATAGCCTTAAGACTTGGGTTATACTGTTTAGCAAGAAGTTGGAGGAGTTCAACATTCAGAAACACATCAGGCACAACTAATTTACCCAAATTCAAATGCCATGGGTTTGATACTAGAGAATTCTTAAATCTTCTGTTGTAATGGAATTTGAAAAGTTCATAGCCTCTAATTGGAGTCCAAATGTTCCTAAGGTATTTACATTTGTCCTCTAACTTCTCCACCTCTACCCTAAGTTGTGCAAATCTTTGGGCTTTGGGAGTTGATCCTGGTAATTGATCAATCAAGTCTTGGTTCAGTTTTCTGTCCTTTGTTTCCTCTTCAGGGGTTTTATCAATTTTCTATTTTTTAGGTTTACTTGTATTGCCTTGTGAGTTTCTGCCCTTTCCTTTCCCTGGAGTCTCCATTTACAATCCTTGATAGAAAAATTCAAATTACAGGCTATAGCATAGAATTTTGTATGTATGTACCTGTTATCGGTGGATCTGATCGAATTCCCCTATTTTGCGCTTCAAGTTTCCCCCTGTAGGCTCTTCTCAAACAATTTTGTCGAGTTTAATTGCAATGATTTCAATTTTTACCTTAGAGGATTTCTTCACCGTCTGCAATTAATTGTTCAAGCAATTCAATTCTCTTGATCATTGTGAAATGTCACATCGTCATAACTCCTTTCATCGGCATGATTTTCATAATGTCTGGGTGATTTTAATATCTCCTTATGGCACGAATGTTTGTTCATAGATGAATCACTGTAACCCTTCAATTGTCTCCTCGACGTTATATTTCATTTGTGAAATCGTATTGGCAAGAGATTTCCACGCCTTACCCGATGTGGAAGTGGGCATAGTTGCCATCGACATGACCTCTTTCATTGTTGTGTGATTAATCTTCTTCCCTGCTCTCCTAAGTGTTACTGATATGGCTATCGGTGAGAGTTTCGTCGATGAATGTGACTATCATTGTCATCGGGGTAATCTATGTTATTGGGATAACATATTTATAGATATCCGATCGTAGTCGTCTCCCCAATAGCCTTTTATATTCTGGATCGAAAAGACCTTCATAATATGTTACCAACATCGTCGTGAGAATTGCTTCGGCCAGACTTGTAAACCTCATTCCGACTCATTTGCTTTTGCTGATGGTTATACATATCGGCATGACTTATACCGAAAACACCTTTTGTTATTCGCTGAGACATCAGAGTATTAGAGACTTATTAATCTTTTGCTCTGATGTTCATCTCCTGCCAATGACCACTATTTCCTTTGATTCCATGAGATGCTCGGTGAGAGTTTTGTCAAAATACTCCATCAGTATGATCTATACCGTAATGGGAGGGCTTTCAGATTGTTCTTCGATAATGTTTTCTTATGTCGATCAGAATAATTGGTAACTTTATCTCCAATGATAAGTCATCGGTGCCACTTTCTCCATCGGTGTTATCTAAAACTTTTTCCCCGATCCTTATTCTCATGCCGATAGCCATTTTAGCTAGTTTCTTCATGGATCAATATAACAATAATGAGGTCTTGCCGATATTAGGAAATTTGAACCTTCTTATTCTTATGATTTTGGGCATAGTATTTTATGATTTGGTCAGAAATGGATGAGTAAGAATACAAGAAAATTTTAAATTTTCTTGTCCCAACAGTGGCTCTATCTGGGATGTATACTCCTTTTGAGTATTACAAGAATTCAAATCTCCTAGGGGAGTAGACCATGTGTTTTATTTGTTTGGGATGACAATTTTATGAGAATGGGAGATGGAAGTGATAGTGATGGGGAATTGGGATGATCCTATACTACTGTACATGGAAAAGTTTGTTTTTATAAAAAAAATTATAGATTCATAGGACTGTCCATGTACTGGCATGTCCTAATCTCCTTTTCATTACCCTAAACTACTGTGCATGGAATAAAAGTATTATGAGAATTATTTGAGAGTCATCCATGCACTGGTAACACTCAATCCTCTTTGTGCATGATTATGAAAAGAAAGGCTTCAGATATTGCCCATGCACAGGCAATTCCTGCTCTTCTCCGGACATGTTTTGCAAATAGTAAGAATCATCACCTCCTTTACAAGTTATAACAAAAGAACCTAACCATAAAGCTTCAAATTTTCCATGCTTTCCTTTGTCCTAGCCCCTAGCATTCCACATCAATACTAAATCATTTATTTCAAACTTCCTATCTTTGGCCTTTTTGTCAAAGAGGTATTTCACTTGTGATTGCAACTTAATATTTTGCCTTTGGGCTAATCTCCTTGTTTCATCAAGTTCTACAAGATGTTCTAATCTTTCCTCCATTGGTTCAGGAATGTTTAAATCTTCCTAAAGAATAAATTTGAAAACTAGCATGAGGTTTTCTAATGGTATTCTCGCTTGTGTTCCATATACTAGTTCAAAAGGAGATCTCCTAATTGCTCTTTTTATAGTAATCCTATCAGCCCATACAACCATTCTTAGCTTTTAATCCCATGCTTTCTTGTTTCCCTCCAACATCCTTTTTATGATTTTTAGAAGGCTTTTGTTGCTGGATTATGCCTGTCCATTTGCTTGTGGATGATAAGGGGCAGCATAGGACACAATGATGCCATGTGTACTACAGAAATTTTTGAATTCATCAGATCTAAAACACATTCCATTATCTGTAATTAACCTTACTAGAGTGTCGAATCTAAATATAATATTTTCCATCAGAAAGTTAATCACCACCCTACTTGTTGCCTGTTTGGTTGGAATTGCCTCCACCCATTTTGTGAAGTGATCAGTCGCCACTAAAATCCATTTGTGTCCACCACTTGACTTCTCCGCAATTTCTCCTATGAAGTCAATACCCCACTGATAGAATGGAGACTCGACTTGTATGGGTTTTAAGGGCAATGCTCCCTGATATTTCAACTTCCCTAAAAACTTATGACATGCTTCACATTTCCTAGTGTAATGATATGAATCACTAAAAACTTTAGGCCAATAGTATCCAGCCCTTAAGATCTTGTGGGCTATAGTCTTTGCTGAAAAATGACCTGCACACATGCCTTCATGTAACTCTTTCATGATATGTTTTGATTGATGCTCATCTAGGCATAATAGTAGAATTCCATCTTTGTTCTTCCAGTAAAGATCCCCATCGATAAATACATATTTTGAGGCTTGCAATTTAAGTGTCCTTCTTTTGTTATCATCATACCCCTCATGACATTTCATGTGCTTTAGATAATATATGATGTCAGTATACCATGGAGTATGCTCAATGCTAGAACTTGTATTATCAACATCATTAGCACTACATATTTGTGAAGCCTCAAGATTACTT
The DNA here is from genome assembly GCA_027924645.1 of Cunninghamia lanceolata. Taxonomy (NCBI): domain Eukaryota; kingdom Viridiplantae; phylum Streptophyta; class Pinopsida; order Cupressales; family Cupressaceae; genus Cunninghamia; species Cunninghamia lanceolata. The sequence goes on along the minus strand of BSBN01000288.1, from coordinate 13,615,678 downwards.
TCAGCCATCAACCTAGCAAGACCTTGTCCTCTCACTAGTTTAGTGATTTGGATTTCAATATTGAACTCCTGAATTCTATTGATCCATCTGCATCTTCTACCTGTGACTTCAGTTTGGACCAATACATCCTTTACTGCAGCATTAGGTGCATATGCTATGATTTCGGCTCCCACCAAGTATGGCCTAAAAGTTTTAACTACCTTCACTAGTGCATATGCTTATTTTTCAACAATGTCATATTTTAACTCTACATTTTGAAGAGATTTTCTAAAAAATGAGATGGGTTGTTCATGTCCCTCATTATTTTTCTGTAATAGTACTACTATAACTGTATGATAAGAGGCAAATGAAAATAGTTGGAATGGTTTACTAAAATTAGGGGATATTAGGACTAGGGCTTCTTTGATTGCCCTCTTAATATTAGCAAATGCTTCTATTCTTTATGTTGTCCATTTCACTTCTGATTTCTTCTTCAACATTCTAGATATGGGAATAATAATTTCTACAAAATTTGATATGAACCTACTAACAAAGTTAATTTGGCCAAAACATGACTGTATAGCTTTCACATTTTTAGGGATAGGAACTTGGTCAATTGCTTTTACTCTCTTAGGGTCTATTCTCACTCCGTCTTTTGAAACTATGTGACCAAGCAACTTCCCCTCTATCACTGCGAAATGGCACTTCTTAGGATTCAATGAAATCCCATATTCTAGGGCTTTAATAAATATTTGCTCTAAATATGCACAATGAGCCTCAGCCCTTTTTGAATATGCTGTCAAGTCATCTTGATATACTATCATTATTTTATTAATCAATTCAGCAAAGGCCACATCCATTTCTCTTTGGAATGTTGCTGTAGCATTAGTGAGTTTGAATGGCATCCTTAAATATACATATGTTCCCCATGGAGTGGTGAATGCAGTCTTAAATTGCTCTGATTCTTTGACTTTCACCTGATTGTAACCTGAGAAGCCATCCATCATTGACAACAGTTCACATCCAGTAACCTTTTGTAATATTGCTTCCATATTAAGGAGGGGATGGTTATCCTTAAGAGAAGACTTGTTTAAATTCTTAAAGTCCACACAATCTAATATCACCATTCTTTTTCCTGATAGGTACCAAATTAGAAATCCAAGAGGAATGTCTGATGGGTTTAATGATAGCTCCATCCCTTAATTTTGTAAGTACTTCTAGCATCTTAGGAGCTAATGTAGGATTGATAGGCCTCTATTTTTGCCTGAATGGTTTAGCATCTGGTTTTAGTGGTATTTCATGCTGAAACAGATCCTCTCTATATGCTTTTAAATCATCATATGACCAGGCAAATATGTGCCTATACTTCCTAAGTAAGTTGATGATCCTGCTCCTAATTTTTGGGTTAAGATTCTTCCCAATATATACATTCTTTGGGGCTGTCTGTGTCCCCAAATTAATCTCCTCAAGGTCATTTTGTATCACTGGTGTGTCTTTCATTTTAAATCTGTCATGTCCATTGAATGCCTTTTCCAATGCTATAAGTCCCTTAGGTATTTTATTTGTTTTCAACTAAACTATCTCTTGACCAAAAAGGGTTTCCTTCCCATCATGTTCTTCTACAAATGCATTGAAATCAATCTCTTGATTTTCATAATAATCAGCACAATGTAGGAAGTTGATTATATCAGCATCGTTATCAAACACTTGCCAGTTATGTATATTATCTGGGATGGTGGGTCTAGTTTTGAATTCAACCTCTGTAATGCCTCCTAAAGTGACATCATCCCTTTTTAATGTGATATTCACTAGAAAATCTGCCATAATGTTTTTTGACCTATCAATCCAGTTGATTGAAAAGGCATCAAATAACTCAATATCATCCTAGACTGTATTTCTATACTGTCTCAACCTCTTATTTTTTGACAGGTATTTCTCTCTCACTTGGGAAGTAACCAATTCAGAATCACCATAGACAGCTAACTTTTTTATCTTATCCTTGGTGGCTATGTTCAAACCAATGAGCAAAGCTTCGTACTTTGCTACATTGTTTGTGCATTCAAATGTTAATAGAAAAGAGTATTTGAAAGTTTTACCTCCTGGTGAAATAAACACTACTCCGGCCCCATTTCCTATCTTGCTACATGCACCATCAAAATACATCCTCCATACATCATTTTCTTCTTTCTTGGATTCAATATGTATTGGATCAGTGTTCTGCAATTCTGGTTGATTTTTCTCAACCTTGAAGGCTCCCAAATCTGTATCACAAAAGAAATTTATTTGATGTTGATCCAAGCGTTCTATAATATTTTCATACCCTGGCTCCCTGCAGAGCTTGATTTCTTTACCTCCCACTAGTATTGTGGCATATGATAAGTCCAATTGGACATTCCCTCCTACCATAGCAGCCCATTATCTCGATAGAAGCATTCCATAATATGGTGGGATGTCAACCACAGTAATATCAATGTTATAAGTTGCTTCAGGATATGAGGCAAGTTTTATCTCCACATCCCTCATAATACCAATGACTGGGATGGATCTATTATCCATTGCATAACACCTACCAAATGTAGTATCAACCCACATTCCTAGTTCTTTCATAACTGCTATTGGCATGATGTTCATGGCAGCACCTGAATCAATCATGCAGTTCCTCACTATCCTATTTTTTATCAATAATGTAGTGTAGAAAGGGTCCACTTGTGAGAGATTCTTTGTCAATGTATCGCCTAGGTATACCTCAGGCATTTGGAATGTTTCTTGATGAACATTGTTTGTTCTATTTCCAGATCCTTTATGTTTTTGACTTGGTATATCTGAAATCAGTTTAACTACTATATTCATGTATTTGTCTATCTTCATCATTTCTAAAAGTGGAACTAATATTTTTACCTGAGATACTGCATGAGCAATGTCAAAAGAATGGGCCATAGTCTAATCATTCTTTTCTATCTTTATATTTTCTTTTTCTTGATTTTGTGATTTTTTTTTCATTTTACTTTTATCAGCCTTTTCTGGTTCTTTGAATGATGACTTTGCATTGTTCTTTTTGTAATTCTAATTTTTTATAAAGACACTCCCAGGTGTTCCTTGTTCAGCATTCACTGTCCTATTCCTTAAGTTATAGGCATTTTTAGCTTGAGCTATTGTAGCTATTGTAAGAGCTTCTCTTTCATTTTTAGTGTGCTTTCCCCATTGATCATATGGATGATTGTTATAATAGGTAGGTTCCTCATAACCATCCTCCTGATCTGAGAACACTTCTTGTTCTCCCATATTGATATGATGTCTCTGGTTTCCCACATAATATTCATATCCTTCTTCCTCTATAGAAGAGTAGTCTTCAATCAGCACATATGGTGTATCTTGCATCATGTTTATAGTGTGATTGTCTCTGTTATAATTGTATAACATTTTGTTTTGTTGTATTATTTTAGCCACCTCACAATACTCAGGTGAATGTGGTAAATTGCACACCAGACACCAAGGTTTATCTTCTACCATATGTGCCATATCTCTTTTTAGAGGGTCAGGGGTATCCTTGCCATAATGTTGCTTTCTGCTATTATCAATAGGTCTCCCATCTTTCCAATTTGTATTATACGGCATATCATGCAACCTGGGCCTTTTGTGCATATGCTGACCTTCTTGTTTAGTCTACTGAGCGTTTGGGTTCTGAGGATTTCTAGGGTTATCTCTCTTGCTAACCATACCTGCAGCTTTCCTATTGTTCTCAATAGTTAATGACACTTTCTGTGCTTCAGCCAGGGTCGTAGGCCACCAATTTCTAAGTTCGTACCCTATCTTGGGATCAAATGCTTTCATACAAATGCTTAATGCTATTAGGTCAAACAGTTTGGATCCGTGTGGTACTTTGTTGTGTAATTTGGAAATTTTCAGATTGAAGTCATACACTGATTCATTCTAGTATTTCTGGATGCTTATCAATTTGTGCAATGCAAACTCAGGGGCATATTGATTGCCATACTATTCCTTGAATTGATTGTGGAAATCAGTTATTGAACTGATTGAAGCATCAGGTAAATTGTTGAACCAGTCTCTTGCAGCTTCAGTCAGGGACATCATGAATAACCTCATTCTAATATCTTCACAGTCCATACCAATATCTTGTATGAAAGCATTGAAGCATCTGATGTGATCTTTAGCTAATATTGCACTGTTCCTGGTAAACTTGGGAACTATATTTCTCCAATTACTATCCATAGGATAGGCATACAACTGATACCTAGTCAGATCAAATTGGCTACATATGTTTGTGAGGTTTTGAGGTAGAAAATTCATGGGTGGTGGATTAGGATAGTAATTATATCCACCTAGAGGCTGATGATAAGCATATTACTGTTGTTGGTTCATGTGGGGATTTATATAAGGATTTTGTGGTCTATAATATTGTTGGCCAGGAGGTGGGTAAGGATTAGCCATATGTTGAGATGTATTATGTATGGGATGTGGTCTAGGATTTTGGGGAATGGTGTTTTGATGACTTCCAGATGCTTGTGAATTTGAAGCACCACCTATATTTTGGTGTAAATTTGGCTATGGATTCTTTGAAGTATTCCCCCTATGTGGAGGTACATATTTTGGGGGGGTTGTTTTAGCCCTACTCTTTATCTGTTGAATCTCTTGTTCCAACAACCTCTTAGTTTCCTCTATCTTAATCATTTCAAGTTCCTCCTAGAGCCTAAGCAGATCTTGCTATGCTTGATTCATACCTCCAGAATTCTTTGGGCTTTCTTGAGTTGAGAATCCATTTTTTACCCCTTCTCCTTGTTGTAATGACATTTTAAAATCATATTCAACTTGTATTTGCTCCATTTCCCTCTTGGCCTGTGCTTCACATTCAAGTTGTTCTTGAGGACTTGGTCTGTATTTTGACAATACGTCATCATTTACCCCATTGAGATTTTCATTTGAATCATGCAGAGGTGTAAATTTATTGTGAATTGCAATAGTTTTCTCTACATTATCCTCTTAAGCTTCTTGATTATTATCCTCGTGAGCATAATTTGAAGTTCCATTTATTTTGGAGATGTTTCTAATTGGTGGAGATGATTGCAATTTCTTTTGGAGAGGATATCTAGGTCATACAGGTCTAGGAGATCTCAGCAGTCTGTGTAGCAGCCGCAGACACCTCCACAGTAGCCACCTCAGTAGCCACCTCCGTAGCAACAGTAGCTGGGTCCTGGGTCTCCTACCAACTCTGTTAGAGGGTCAATAGCCCAAGGTTGATAGTTTATATACTTGATGTATTTTGGTCCTTGTGGTGTTTTTGTATCATGACATTGTATTATTATTTTTGAGCGATATATATTTTGCGGCGATGTACTTTATGGATTTTTTTTATATGGTGGTTTATGCTTTTATGGATGTTTATGATATGATGTAGATGATGTACTTATGATTATGATATATGTTTATGGATGTGATGGATTATGTTTATATGTGATGTTTATGATGGTATTTATGGATATTTATGATGTGATGGATATTATGGATGCATTTATGGATGTGTTATGATGATGTTATGGATGATTATGATGTGAATTATATGCTTAGATTAATAAAAATATATTATATAACATGAAATGGATACATAATGATTATGTATGTAATGGATAAATGGATATGGTTAATGAAATGGTAATGGATAAATGTAATTTGGTTAAATGGGTATGCAAATGATAATGATGGTAATTGGTTAATGGATATGTAATGTAATGGATTGATGTTTAATGATGTAATGATTAATGGATTAATAATGAATAAATAGATTAATGATTACATGGATTAATGGATATAATGAATAATTGGATTAATGGTTAAATGGATTAATGAGGCATGATGAATATAATGATTAATGAAATTGTAATGGATGATATATGGTTATGCAAATGGAAAATGATTAATGAAAAAATGCTAATGAGATAGGAAATGGGATGAAGTGGTTGGATGTCATGATACATCACGATGTTCTTCGAACCCTAGGCGATGGGGTTAGGTGTTTGGGGTAGTTTTAGGGATGGTTGAGATACTAGGTCACCTAAACACCACGTTGTTAAGAGGGGTTTTGTTGGAATGGGTGAGGTATGTAGGGTGAGTTGGTTAGAGTGATTGGTTAAGGGGTGAGATGTAAGATTGGGGGGGTATGTTAGAGTGGTTGAATGGATGGGGAGTTGAATCATTTTTAAATGCTAAGTCCAGATAGTGTGTTGAATGGTTGGTGATAGGAAGGGGGATAGGTAAGCCCAATAATATGATCTTCAGAGTGATCTCTTTGCACATACCTGGGGGTTTTAGGAATTCTTTCCAGAGCTTCAGCTTGAACTTCTTCTTCTTCAAGAGTAGCTTGCACTTTAGTCTGAACTTCCTTTTCTTTGTCTTTTTTAACCTTTTCTTTATTAGAAGATCCATCTAACTTATATTAATATGATTGAATATCTTCATCTACTTTAACATTTGCACTTTCAATGATTTTTCTCAGTCTTTTGTTATAGCACTGGTAAGCCTTGTTTTTAGTAGAGTACCCAAGGAATATGCCTTCATCACATCTAGCATCAAACTTTCCTAATTCTTCATCTCTTCTAATGTAACATTTGCTTCCAAAAACTTTAAAGTATTTGATAGTAGGAGTTTTTCCATACCATAGCTCATAAGGTGTCTTTGTTTCGTTTGCTCTGACTAGCACTATGTTCTAGATGTAGACAGCAGTGTGTATTGTTTCTTTCCAATATACTTCTAGTAGGTCTACTTCCTTGATCATTGCTCTAGCAGCTTCTTGAACAGTTCTATTCTTTCTTTCAACCACTCCATTTTGTTGAAGAGTCTAGGGAGCAGGCATGTGTCTCTTTATTCAATACTCTTCACAGAAAGCATTAAAATCATTTGAAGTAAACTCACCAATTCTGTCAGATCTCAAACACTTGATTATAAAATCCATCTCATTTTCAACCATAGCTTTAAATTCCTTAAACTTGTCTAGGGCTTCTAATTTTTCTCTAAGAAAGGTAGCCCAAGTCATTCTTGAATAATCATCAATAAGAAGCATGAAATACCTATCACCTTATAGACTTCTTGTTCTTATAGGGCCACATAAGTCTGTATTCACCAACTCTAGCAAACTAGTAGAGAATTGTTCTTTGCTCTTGAAAGTAGTCTTTGTCATCTTCCCAAACTGACATTCTTTGTACATAGCATTGGTAGGCTTCACAATCTTAGGTAGGTCTCTCACTGATTGTACTATGCTTATTCTCACCAAATTGTCAAAGTTAATGTGACACATTCTCCTATGCCATAACCAGCTTTCATTTGTCTAAGCCAACAAACAATAATTATTAGTACCCTTCAAATGATAAACATTACCATGAGTCTTCTTACCAGCTGCAATTACAGTTCTGGAGCTTTTCCTTATTTCACACCCATTGTCCTTAAACATCAGAATATACCCTTTGTCACACATTTGTCCAACTCCTAGAAGATTATGCTTTAAGCCTTTGAAATAAAGAACATCATTTGTATTATGGTTGCCATCAAAATTTGTAACATCAGAAAATGTCCCCTTGGGGGCTTTTCCCTCATAAGGTTTAGCTCCTGGGTCTTTTATCTGTATTTAGGACATTGTGCATCATATTTTGACATCCCAATGAAATGATCCCTAAGTTTCATGACAAATGGGACCTAGGGGGATCCCTTGAACCTAACCCTAACCAAAATAGGGAGGGAGGACTTGGGAGCCTGTGCCCTAGTCCTAACCTATTTTGGGTCAATCCCAAATTTTAAGTGTCAGCTTGTGACTGTTATTTGGGTCAAATGCCGACACAATAAGTTTGAATTACAAAATTCTTAGTAGGAGTGTTTGTAGTTGCATATATAAGCATGTTTAGGCATTCATTTGTAAACTATAGAACAAGTAGATGGACATTAGATGATTACTAGAAAGCAATTGTGATCTTTTGGCATTCAAGGCATTCATTGTGTAGCAAGAGTAGATATTGTGTTGTTTATGTGTTTGTATTTGCATATTTTAGCAGTCATCTCCTCATGGTATAAAGAGCTTCTTTCCTCCATGAGATCTTCACCACATGGTGACATCATTTGTGTTTTTGAGAATTTACCGTTTGGTTTTTGTCGCTGCCTCACAAGGGCACGCACTCTCTATCTGACAATGGTGTTCGGAAGGCTTGAATGTCTCTCCGACACTTGACTAAGGCAAACCTCTAAACACCACAATCCCCTCCCCATTTTTCCATGATTGCAGGTTATAGGTTGAAGAAGAAGGAAAAGTGGAGTTGTAGAGGAGTGTTGCAGAGTGTAGGAATTGCAAATTAGAGTTGAAAATAGGTCCCTAAACTTGGGCGCCCACTCATTAGTCCTCCGGATTCTGAAACGGAGAAATTTCTGAGACAATAGGAACTGTTGCAGATCAAGTTCCCAGATCTTGACAAAAATTAAGGCACTGGACTAGGGCTCCCACTCATTAGTCCCCGACTATTCCACTTCCCAAACTTTGGAAACTAGTACACATTTGTCTGTTATTTTACATCTTTCTGTAGCAGCATTTTCTGGTATTCATCTATTTTCTTTCGTATTTGCATAATTAGGATTTTGATGTATAATTGGGAATAAGTGAGCATAATTGATAATCAAATCATACAAATCCAATTTTCCCTGCATTCCTAAGTGACCAAGGGTATTATAGTGCATTTCCACTCGACCCAAAGTCCTTGAATGTACAAGGGTGAAAGGAGGATATACACAAAACTACCAAAAACCAATCATCCAAATTTTACCCTTTACATTTTGGTGAACCCATGTTGTTGGACTTGTTTGCACCTTTCTAATTGTTTTGCTTCAGATTTGCATTGATTTTATTCATTCATATCATCATTTATCTTATTGCATTGGAAAAATTACAAAAAAAATTGAAAATTTTGAAAATGTTGAAAAAAGTTGCATTCTAGGGTTTGCATGTTGCATTAATTAATTTGAATTTCATCAAATATCTGATTTTTACATTAGATCTGAGATAAATTGCAGAAAATTACAAAAATTCAATAGCTTGCATTGCATTTTCATCATAAAATTGCTAGGGTTTTGTTAGAAATTTTAAATTTTGCATATAACCTAGTAATTTCAAAAACTAGGGTTAATAGGTAAAATCTTGTTTCTAATTTTTCTACTGATCTTAGGCACTCATTAAAACTTTCATTTGGTTGTAGTGTTTCATGTGAGTGTAAATTTGCATTTAGATTTCAAAAATTTGCATTTTTACATATAAACTTTCAACAAAAACTAGCATTTTCATTGATTTTTCGTTAGGTTTGCACTTGCATTCTGCATGGTAGGGTTTGAAAATAATTTTAAGAATTGAGGAGAACTAATTTTCATCATAAATCATACTACAAGACATTCATATAGCATTTTGTATCAAGATCTCAAACCTAGGGCTTGAAAAACCTTGATTTTCACTAGATTTGGCCTTATCGACTCTCTAAATTTGCACCATAGGTGTGTTGTGAAGAATATTTTTGCACTAATTGGCTATTATCAGGGTTATTATCTGATTCCCCTCCTAAAAATATTCACAACACCTTTTTATTGGGCTCTTGTATTGAAAATTTGATGAAATATTGCACATTTTTGCTATATTTGCCCTAGGGTTTGACCTAGATTGCACTCCAAGCATGTTGTAAATGATTTTATGACTGAATGTGACTGATATAATTACTATTACTTGTTTCACCTCATAAAATTCATTACAACACCTCTTTCATTAGGTCTTGGGATTGAAAAATTGTGAAAAATCGCATATTTTAGAGCATTTGCACTAGGTTTTGACTTATCATCATCCTAGGTTTGCATCAAAGGTGTGTTGTAAAGGGTTTTATTGTTTCATTGGACTAAAAATATACATATTATTTTCTTCCCCTGATCAAAATCTTTACAACACCTTTCCTTTCATATATTTGCATTGAAAAAGTACAAAAAATCAAGCATTTTAGGTCATTTTTGCACATAGTTTTGCACTGATCTTTTGCATAACTGTGGAAAAGCTTTAAAAATCTGATTTTGCATTGATGTTACAAGAAATTTTACCATAGAATCTTCATATCATTACTCTTTGGTATCTTTACATGCATATATCAAAAACTTCAAGAGTTTCTACAAATTTCTTAATATGAATCCTCATATTCTCACTTACTTACAAGCCATGTATTACAAGGATATATTTAAATGCACTTCATTTGAAATCCTTGACTATGTATCTAATTATGACAACTTGACATCTCTCATGAATGCATACCCTTCGGTAGTAGAAGATTTGACGAAACACATTGAGAATGATGAGAGTGAAAGTTCTCTTAATGATTTGGATTTAATAGCTAAAACCTGTGATGATGACATAGAAAATGATTCCTCCTATGAGGATATACTAGCACAAGAGGAATAAATCATTGACACATTCTTTAACATCACCCTACCCTCTTTGGAAACTGAAACATTAGTGGATAAAGGGCTCCCTCTCAAGAAGGATTCTTCATAGGTGGAAAAAGACTATTCACCTAACGATCATTTGCTGCATGAGACCTCTATGGATAATCCATTAGACCTTCCACCTTTGATTGAAAACTCAAGAATCTTTGATGAGAAGACTATGGATAGCTCTAGTCCGCCTAACAATACAGTACCTTCCTCTTATCCCATTGCTCTCCCTGGCCAAGATGTAGCATTAGTGGATGAGAAAAGGTCTCACATTAAATCCCCTATGGATAGATGCTAGGTATGATCAAGAGGAAAACATTATTAATTCAATATTCATTAATATATTTTGTAGTAATATTCCTAAGATAGTTGTGCGGGGATACCTAGTGTACCTTCTTGTGTAAAGCTGGTGATTACGGTTCAAGGTGTTCAAAATGTGCTGCAACAACCACACCACAATGTGATTGCTCACGCATACAACACCCATAATAACAAGCAAAGTAAGAAAGCACCTCATGTGCCTATCTCCCTCCCAGTTTCTCAACCTATGCTTCCTCCACCACCGCATCTTACTTGTAAAAGTGGTCAAGAATATGATCTTGTTGAGCAGCTTCATGTTACTTCAGCTAAGATCTCTCTTTGGGATTTGATACAAACATCGCCTACATACCATGGAATACTCCAAGAAGCTTTACAAAAGGTGATTGTACAGCCTGCTGTTAAGTCAAATGATGTAGCAACTCTATTAGATTGTATGCATGCAACAAAAATGGATATTCTCTTTCAACCACATGAATTACTATCAATTGAAGTTCAAAACTAATATGATCCACTTATAATATTTGTCACAATAAATAAAACATTGGTAAAATGAGTTATGATTGACAATGGATCAGATCTTAATGTTTGTAGCATTGACCTACTACACAAAATCAAGGCTGACACATCACAAATCAAACCTGATGGCATTAGCATTCATGGCTTTGATAATGTTGAATGATAATCTGTAGGCACTATAACTCTACCTATACAAGTAGGACATGTGATTGTGCCTACCTTGATTCATGTCATGCCTTATTCTCTATCTTACAACATGATTCTTGGTAGAACTTGGATTCATGCATTAGGGGCAGTTCCTTCCACCCTACATTGCTCAATCAAATTTATATTCAAAGGTAAACTTCATACTATTCATACTGATCCTGAACTAGATAATTGTTTACATATTGAAATGCAAAACCCAGTTTATAATCATATGAGCTTAAATAATTTATGAGCTGATTCATCAATGCCTCTAGCTACAAATGTTGTTGTGAAAGACTCTATATCATCTAATGCACTCTTTGGTGATGATTGGGGCTCATTAGATTTTAATCCTTGCAGTATAGGGGAATATAAAATTAATAGCCTTGACACATCAAAAGTAGCATCGATTTCACCTAAGCAATCTTTTAAAGCACCCAAGAAACCTAAAGTCCCCTTGGTAGAAAATAAAAAAAATACTCTCACTTATACCACAAACTATGAGACCTATGAGGCTTCACTATCCCCTAAAGAAATGACATCCCTCTATGGTCAAGGATTTAAAATCCTTTATAAAAATTGTGACTATCTAGGTAAGGGATGTGGTGTAAATCAACAAGGAATTCGAGTACCTATAGAATCCACTTCAACACATTACTCAAGTGGCATTGGATATAATCCTTTTAAAGAAAAGAATGCCTCTCTTCATCCTAAACTTAATGTTAATGCAACATCAACAAGACCAAAACAATGTGGCAGATATCCTAGCTATGTATGCTCCTAACATTGGGATAAAACGGGTAAGTATTTCTAGCCCTTTATCTCTCGTTATGTGCTTCCCCCGTGATGTGTTATGTGTTGTTCAGGCCTCCTAGGATGACCCCTGATTCTCTTGTAAGGTCCGGGATACCAGGAGACCGCCTCTGTTGTGACCTTCTATTTGTATCATCATCCTTCTATATTGCATCTCTCTCTAATTTCATTGTTGTACGTTGTTTCTTACGGACATAGCATTGTGGTTGGTGACTTGGGGGAACCCTCCTACATGACTGTCCCAAAGACACTTGTTTCTCCTCTCTCATTTATTATTTCCCTTCCTCTAGTGTTTCTATCTAGCAAGCAGATGACGAAAAACATTTATACTGATGTGGACCTAGCATCCCTTTAGCGAGAAATCAAAAATTGGACTTAGTTCCTAATATGACGATGGGGTTGTATATCTTATCCAACGCTTGGCTAGTAGAAGTACTCCATGCTTTCTACGTAGTGATTTTGATGATGTTTTTAGCTCACTTACAAACCTTAACGATACTGCTACTCTGTGCACTTTGTTTGTCTTTAAATCTCACCTTGGTGACACTCGATTCTGAGATTTTTGTGATATAGCCCCACGGTTATCCTTGATCTCTGAATTCGTAGTATAACCTTGGCTCTTGGTGTGACTGATCATATGCATTGATGTTATTGTTTATTATGATTATGGACACTAACATGTTTCTTGCAGGGATGTGTTTGTGGGAACATTTGGTGATCATAAAGTACATGTCACCTCCAGGGGCATGGGCTTTGTGAAAGTCTGTGTTCCCTTGTGTGTTTTCTTCCTACCTCAACGTGCTTGATATTGATGTGTGATATCAACCACCTTAAGGTGGGGGCATATATAAGGTAAGCTGGCTGTTGTATATGTTAGCAATGTGCTTGTCCTCGGGTGCAGTTTAAAGACTGGTGGTGATGAGTCCCTCCTGCACTCTGAGTTTGTTTGCAATCAATCAATCAACTATCTTAAGCCCTCTATGAAGGCGGGGGTGGTATATCTCTTGCAGAGAGTGCCCATCTTGTCATTTTCAAAAAGTCCTCATTGGGAGGCGGGGAACAGTTCTGTGACTAACTCAACCCTTAAGCGTGTCTTCGGTGATTGTTGTCATGAAGCCCAATCATCGGTGTGTGCTTGTAATGTGCCTAGGATGGTGATAAGCCTAGAAATATGAACACTCCATTGCTTGTTTGCCATGTTTTCTCTGTGTCTTCAAAGTGTGTGTGTTTGGTGTGCTTGCTTTGTTTAGCGTGTTTGTTGCCCCATATGCAGTCTAAAGACCAACGCGATGAGTGCTTCTTGCATTTTGGGAGGTTTGCCGTGTCTTTCATGTGTGTTGCCCCATATATGCAGTTTAAAAACCAACGCGATGAGTGTTTCTTGCATTATGGGAGGTGTGTTTACTTTCCTTGTACTTGCATCTGCATTTCATATATATGAGAAAAAGAAAAGACAAGAAATCATTCATGTCTTCCATGCATTAACTGTCTTCTATGCATCTGCTATTTTCTCCGTGTTTTGTGACTATAACTGTCTTCTCTGTGTTTTGCGTGCCTGTCATTGTCTTCAATGTGTTTGGCGTGTCTTCTCCATGCTTGGTGTGTTTGATGTGTTTGTTGACCGTACTTTAATGCATTTATTGGCCTCATGTTTATACATACATTAAAGTGGGGGCTAAATGTAACGTTAGAAAATGTCCCCTTGGGGGCTTTTCCCTTATAAGGTTTAGCTCCCAGGTCTTTTATCTACATTTACGACATCTTGCATCATATTTTTAAATCCCAATGAAATGAGCCCTAAGTTTCATGACAAATGGGACCTAGGGGGATCCCTTGAACCTAACCCTAACCAAAATAGGGAGGGAGGACTTGGGCATCCGTGCCCTAGTCCTGCCCTATTTTAGGTCAGTCCCAAATTTTAAGTGTCAGCTTGTGGCCATCATTTGGGTCCTATGCCGACATGGTAAGTTTGAATTATGAAATTCTTGGTGGGAGTGTTTGTAGTCGCATATATAAGCATGTTTAGGTATTCATTTGTAAACTAGAGAACAACTAGATGTACATTAGATGATTACTAGCAAGCAATTGTGATCTTTTGGCATTCAAGGCATTCTTTGTGTAGCAAGAGCAGCTATTGTGTTGTTTATGTGTTTGTATTTGCAAATTTGAGCAATCATCTCCTCATGGCATGAAGAGCTTCTTTCTTCCATGAGATCTTCACTACAAGGTTACATCATTTGTGTTTTTGAGCATTTATCATTTGGTTTTTGCCTCTGCCTTACAAGGGCACGCACTCTCTATCTGACAATGGTGCTTGGAAGGCTTGAATGTCTCTCTGGGTCTTGACTGAGGCAAGCCTCTAAACACCACAACCCCCTCCCCATTTTTCTATGATTGCAGGTTACAGGTTGAAGAAGCAAGAAAAGTGGAGTTGTAGAGGAGTGTTGTAGAGTGTAGGAATTATAGATCAGAGTTGAAAATAGGGCTCTAGACTCAGGTGCTTGCTCATTAGTCCTTTGGATTTTACAACAAAGAAATCTATGAGACAGCAGGAACAGGTTGCAGATCAAGTTCCCAGATCCTGACAAAAATTAGGGCACTGGACTAGGTCGCCCACTCATTAGTCCCCGACTATTCCGCTTCCTGAACTTCAGAAATTGGTACACATTTGTCTGTTATTTTACATCTTTCTGTAGCAGCATTTTCCAGTATTCGTCTGTTTGCTTCCGTATTTGCGTAATTAGGGTTTTGATGTATAATTGTGCATAAGAGAGCATAATTGATAATCAAATCATACAAATCCAAGTTTCTCTACATTCCTAAGTGACCAAGGGTATGATAGTGCATTGCCACTCGACCCAAAGTCTAATGTACAAGGGTGAAAGGAGGATATACACAAAACTACCAAAAACCAATCATTCAAATTTTACCCTTTATAAAAGTAATTAATCCTTTTCCACAAATCTTACTATCTACATCATCACCAAACCTAACTAGTCCTCCATCATATTTTTCAAATTTAACAAACTTACTCTTATCTCATGTCATGTTATTTGAACATCCGCTATCAATGATCCATTCATCTTCCTTTTCAGCATGAAATGCAAACAACTCTCCTGGACTTCCTTCCTTCACACAGCTTGCAAGATTAGCAAAAATAGGTTCTTCTCTAAGTGCAATAAACAAGCATTCACTACTATTACCATCATCAGAATCAGGTTCATCATTAGTTACACCATCATCATCTCTAACATAGTAACTCTTTCTTACCATTTTTCCTTTACTTTCATTATTTGCAAACTTTAAAGCTCTGTCAGGACATCTTGAAGCATAGTGACCAATTTTACCACAATTGAAACATTTGAAAGGTAACTTATCTTTGAATTTTCCTCTACTGGCTATTTTCATTCTTCTTTCAAATTTTGCTTCATCTGATTCTACAGCATATTTATCTGATCTAGCAATCTTTTCTTCATTGGCCTTAAAGGTAGTCTCAGTTTTCACAGGGCCATCAGTAGTACCTTATTCTCTCATCTCAAAAGTAGTTAGTTTACCAAGAAATTGATCCTTTGTAAGCTTGCCCATATCAAATAGTTATTCAATGGGAGATACCTTGTGACTATAATATTTGGGAAGAGTTCTGAGTATTTTATCTACAACATCCCCATCCTCTAGATTTCCACCAAGACCCTTGATGATGCTAACAAATTCATCAATTTTCAGTATGTAACTTGTTATGTTCTCATCCTCAGCCATTCGCATGGCTTCACATGCGGTCGTCAAGTTCTACAACTTAGCCTTCCTGACATATGCATCACCTTCATAGATGTTTTTCAATTTCTCTCAGATCTCATGAGCAGTTTCCAGATCCACAACTTTCACCATTTTAGTGTTAGACAAAGCATTTAATTAGAGCATTTTTAGATCTATGATTAGTCTCATAATCCTTAATCTCTTCATCAGTCTTCAGACCATTTTCAGGTATTGTGTATTTATCTTTGACCAATGTCCAAACATTATAACCAATAGAAATAAGATAACTTTGCATTTGTATCTTCTAGTAGGCATAGCCAAATCAATCAAACTAAGGAATATATTTCTTGTGTGCCATCCTAAATCTACCTTAAGCTGTTAGGCTTTCTTTCAAGAAACTTTGCTCTGATACCAATTGTTTAAGGCACAAGACAACTAAGAGGGGGAGTGAATCAATTGTATCAAAAACTTCAACTTCTTTAAACAAGATCACATTCACATTAACTTACTTTAACTCCTTATTTTGTTATGAAGATTAAACATGAATAGCAGAATCAAAACATAAGCACATCAACACCATACACACATGAACACTAGATTTTTACGTGGAAAACCCTAAAAGGGAAAAACCACAGTGAGTGTTGGCTTACAATATAATGTAGTAACAAAAGTAAATAACAAAGAGGCTCACTGCCTTAGGGTTCACTACCCAAAATGCTCACTGCAAAAAGGCTCACTGCCAAAGGGTGGCTCACTGCTAAGAGGTGGCTCACTGTTAAGGGGTGGCTCACTACTAGGATGGATGGCTCACTACCATGAACTAATATAGTAGCATCTACAACATGCTTGAGTTCGGTTCCATTAAAGCACAATATATCTCTTTTGCTCTGCTTTTTACAACACACACACTTTATCTTCACATCTTTGCACTCTCTCACTCCACTCATAGATTCAATACATATATTTATACCAATCATCAACCTTGGAGCATTCATCAAGGTCAGAAATACAACTTACAACCATTGGAACTATCTCCAAGGTCAGTAGACATGGATAAATCAAATTAGGTCTGGACCTAAACAAACTTGTGAATCAAATGAATGAAAGAGGAACACTTCATGGCTTAGCTTGGACCCAAATACATCTTCACATGCTTGTCCATGCTTCTACAATCCATGAATCACCTCCGCAACAAGTGTAAATAACCAAATCAGCCAGAACTAGTGCAAACATCAAGAATACTTAAATACATGCTTCCAAGAACTTCATTATAGCTTGTGGATCAAGCACACGCCTTCAATACATTCTGGAGACATCCACAAACAACATAGAATCACA
Organism: Cunninghamia lanceolata; assembly: GCA_027924645.1. Taxonomy (NCBI): domain Eukaryota; kingdom Viridiplantae; phylum Streptophyta; class Pinopsida; order Cupressales; family Cupressaceae; genus Cunninghamia; species Cunninghamia lanceolata. Next base: position 13,598,266 of record BSBN01000288.1, on the reverse strand, counting down.
TGGGTGCCTACAAATCCAACCTAACATATCTCACTTGAGGACAACAAATATCACTTGAAGACATATTACAAATTGTTCCACACCAAACACTGTCAAACTCTACTAATCAATAACTTGCTTTTTGGAGCACCAAATCAAAAAAAAATTGAAATGAGGATAGCTAAGGACCTTCTAAACTTAATTCCAGAACCACAAGACCAAAATCCAAACTTTAGAGAAATGAGGAGCAAAATACTTTCTCCCTGTCACTCTACAAACATTTCCAGGCACAATCTTCAAACTGGTGAATGGAACTTTTTATGCACAACGATCCAGACCACCAAAATTCTGGATTTAGCATCTTCAAAATCTTCTCTAAACCATATACAAATCTCATACTCCAGTCTTCAACATAGAGGAAATGTGAAGCAAAATACTCAGACTGTGTTCTTAATATGACAATTCAATCAATCAACAAACAACAATATCAAAAGATACAGTTGACACCAATGACAACAAAAACATGTTGACATCAATGACAACACTAGTTAGCACATACTTGCAATAAGACTTGGCATGTGATTTTTACCATGTGATTTTTTATACATTAAGATGTGTGATTCATGCTTATCTATGTGTGGGATGGTCTATGATAGGTGCTTGTTTGGTGTGCATTGATGGTTGAGAATCTCCCTTATGTTTGAATGTTGTGATGTCACTCTATTATGCTTATTGGAAAGTGTGCCACATGTTACATGTATGCATTGTATGGTAGTTGTACCATGTGTTCTCTATATGCATTAGATTGGTAGTTGTGCCATGTGTGTTGTGTGTATTGATTAGGATGTATGCCATATGTTGCTATGTATACCCTAAATTGTGTGAGATGTTCTTAGCGGGTTTTCCATGATCACCTTCTCCGTAGCGCGAGGGTTTCTGTTACACTCCCAAATTTTGATTTATCTTAATCCTACTTTTATGTGGTAAACAAGATAATTAATCTTACATTAATGGTTTGATGTTTGTAGAAAATATCAGGTAGAATCATTGATTATATGGATATTGATTGATGTTTAGATTAGACATTAGATTACATGTTGATAAGATTATTTTATCGTAATGTTTTATGAATTAAATGATGATACACTAATCATGGTTATATGGTTATGTGTGTATTCAAGAAAATAATTCCTCCAAGGATGGAAGGAGAGTATCACCCAGGAGAAGGAGATAGATGTTGGGAAAAGGTCAAAATGCCAGCTAAGTATTGACTATGATCATTCATGAACCCATGTAAATTAGGGTGAGTATAAGTACTTTTCCTTGTTTAGTCAATTTTGATTTGACCAATGATGAAAAGATGATTTATGATCTCTCAACATTGTCTACATTGATTCGACTAGATAATGTTCTCAGAACATTTATGCAATCGATAGTAAACCTAGTTAGATGTCAAAGTTTTCCTTTATTCACATATCTATTTCTTTATTTAATTATTTTGATTATAGTTTAATATGGAGAAGTGGGGGAGAGGACTCGACCCCGTATTTGCATATTAATGATACCACCTTAATGATGGTAATATAATTTAAGTGATACCCTATGTTATTTTGATAATCCCCTAGCATCATTTAGATGTAATTGATATTATGTGAAACATAATTATTTATTTACTCGTAGTGGTCGATATTTTTATTATGTTAAGCTTATATGTTCTTGTTGTCCACCATACCACTACCCATGATATGTGGAGTGAGTGGAGGTTGCTATTGAGCTTAACTGAAGCTTATCATTATGCAAATACTCCCAAATGGGAGATATGGCCTTTGAGGAACCAAGATAACCGTGAGGTGGCATGACATGTTCCAACTAATTTACCATCTTCCATGCAAAGGGTGGTAGTTATGTGTGGAGGTAGACAAATGCATGCAAAAGAAAGAGTTGAGAGTCTTTTGTCATGGGATGTTTTTGAGGATTGGCATTGTTTTTATGTAGAAGTTATAGATAGGAGACTTAATGCTTGGGAGCTCACAGGAAGGAGCTGAGCTTACATCGAAAGTCTTATCTCTTAGCAAGCCATATTCAGCTACGCATAGGTATGACTATGTTTATAGTCATGGATTATATTACATGATAATACCACTGTGATTTTGGTCACACGATGGTTATCAATAGTTGTGTTATCATAAGATAGTATCTATGTGTTTTATATTTTGATGAGACCTTCATGGCTGAGTGCATGTATAGTGCAGTGTTATCATAAATGATAACATTTATATGTTTAAGGTCTTCATGGTGGACTACATGAGTAGTTCTATGCTATCACATATGATGGCTTTGATGATAACCCAGTTACAGCCTATATGGTCAAAGCATTAGTGATACTATGTTTTTATATCATATCAATTGTATGTATGATAAAGACTACAAGATGGCCGAGAGCCATGCTGTATAATGATAAACCATACAAGTTGGCTGAGAGCCATGCTGTATAATGATAAACCATACAAGCTGGCCAAGATCCATGTATACTATAATGTTAAGCCATGTGAGCAATCCGTGAGCCAATATTTTTATTTTAGAAAGACAAGACAGTAGTAAGGCCGATGGCCATACATAATACAATGAAGAGCCACTCTTGAAAGTCAATGTTATCGACAGTGCCCATGCCATGGTGGCTTTCAAGGTAGATGAAATAAGAAATGAAACACTTGTTTGTTTATATAAGACAAAATTTTTAAACCTTTGGGTGTAATCTTGACATAGGATAAGAGTAATAAGACTCTTAGTATCCATGAAGGAAAAACCAGTTATTATTGGTAACAATGTAGGCACTGTATTAAGTGCATGTCAAGAAATAACCCTTGACTATCATTTTATTTCCATGTAGGAAAGAACATGAAATTGAGTATGATGACTCATTATTTGAAACATATTATGGTCTCATTTCTTTTTGAATGGCAATGCATTGTGAATGAAGTATAGGGTATCAAGAACCCTTTTGAATTCTTTTGACTAAAGGTCTCTTTATTATTATCTACTTATTAGACCATAATGATATGTGATATAATCAATGTGAATTGATGTTAACCTTGAAACAAGGAAACCATAGTAACTTAGACCGAGGTTGGTCTTAAAAAATGAAACCGTGATCTTGCAAAGGAAAGTATGGGAATAGGGTGACATGGAGTTACAGAATTCTCTATTGTATAATACCACAAAACAAATAATGAATGCAGTCCTGGAATCAGGGTCAAAACTCCAAGCTAGGTGGACTAAGGGTGAATTCTCTATTACAGCGGTTTGAGGGTGTAGCCCCCGGAAAAAAAAAATTCCCTCTTTTTGCACGTTCGAAGTCGGTTGTTAATTTTTGTTAACCGACAAAAGACAAATGACATTATAAAACCCTAATTCTAGAAGCTTCCAAAAAGCTTGTTATAAGCAGCTGGGATGTATGTTGCAAGTATGGAATTCAAAAGATTGTAATATGTTTTGCACTAGATAATAAAATCATTGGATGGCTAAGTTTCTGTGGATGTAGCCCATATTGGGTGAACCACATTAAATTTCTATGTTGATCTCTTTTGTGTTATTCTTCATTGTTATATTTGGGTTATTTAATCTACATATAATTATTAATGTTTATTGCTCAGATCTTCCTGAACCCTAACAACTAGTATCAGAGTGGGTTGTGTTTGATTATCATCTATAGGAAGGTCTCATGGTTGAGTGGGAGTCTCATGGTTAAGTGGGAGAAATGGCAGACGAGGGCAAATTGAAGGTAGATAAATTTAATGGGTAGAACTATCAGTTATGGAAGATGTAGATGGAGGATTATCTCTATCAGAAGGATTTATGGAGGCCATTGGAAGGAAAAGCCAAGAAATTGGTAGCAATGATTGATGAGGATTGGGAACTTCTAGACAGAAAGGCACTGGGAACCATTTGGTTGTGCCTGGCACCATTTGTGGCATTCAATATAATAGGAGTGAAGACAATAGATGAACTGATGAAATCTTTGGCTAAATTGTATGAAAAACTCTCAGCCTCTAATAAGGTATTTCTCATGAAGCATTTGTTTAATCTGAAAAAAATTGAAGGTGGATCTGTGTCAGATCATTTAAATGAGTTTAATACGATTACCAGTCAATTAAATTCTGTAAAAGTGAAATTTGATGAAGAGGTGAGGGCTCTCTTAGTTTTATGTTCTTTGCCAGAAAGCTAGAATAGCTTGGTAATGGTCATAAGTAAATCTATCTCTGGTTCAAATACAATAAAATTTGATGATGTTGTTGGTGTTATCCTTAGCAAGGAAATGTGAGGAAAAAGCACAAGTGGGAGTTCAACATCATGTACTGATTTGACTGTAGAGAACAAGGGAAGAACAAAGGAGAGAGGAAAAATCCCAACAGATCATGGGAAGTCACAAGGGAAGTCAAAGAAAGGCAGATCTAAATCTAGAGGAAGAATGGATTGTTGGCACTATGGAAAGCCATGACACTTGAAGAAGGATTTTTGGTCTCAAAAGGGCAAACAAGGAAATGAACAACATGATGATAGTAAAGAAGCTAATATTGCAAGTAATAAATTATAGGATGCTTTAATTTTGTGTTTAGATAATGCTAATGATTCCTAGGTAATAGATTCAGGGGCTTCATTTCATGCCACACCCCATAGGAAATATTTTGTAGATTATGTTCAAGGTGATTTTGGGTAGGTATATTTAGGTGATGATGTACCCTATCAGATTGTTGGAAAAGGAAAGATAAAAATCAATTACAGAATGGAAATGAATGGTTACTACAGGAGGTAAGGCATGTTCCAACTTTGAGAAGGAATTTAATCTCTTTAGGACAACTAGGTAGTGAAGGTTGTATAGTTACTTTTTCAGACAAATTCTAGGTCACTAAAGGTGCATTAGTAGTAGCTAAAGGTGAAAAGGTAGGCACATTGTATTTGTGTACTGGTAATACTTATTCTACCTTAGTTGCTACAGAAACAGTTGCTACTAAGATAGTTATAGCACTTGCTATAGGGACAAAAACATAATTGTAGCACCATAGACTTGGGCACATGAGTGAGAAAGGGATGAAGATCCTTCACTCTAGAAAGTTGCTACAGGTCTAAAGCATATTGACTTAGATTTCTGTAAAAATTTTATGGAAAACAAAAAAGAGTTTGATTTCTCAAAGTTGGGAAACAGAAGAGTGAGAAATTAGAGCTTGTGCATTTAGATGTATGGGGACCATCTCAAGTATCTTCACTTGGTGGATCTTACTATTATGTTACTTTTATTGATGATGTAACTAGGAAAACATGGGTGTATTTCCTAAAAAAAATCACAAGTATTTGAAACTTTTAAAAGGTGGAAAGCTTTGGCTGAGAATGAGATGGGAAAAAAGTTGAAGTGTCTCAGATCTGATAATGGAGGCGAGTATTGCAGCAGAGAATTTGAGAATTATTGTTCATATAATAGAATCTAGAGGCAGAAAATGGTTCCCAGAACCCCAGAAGAAAATGGTGTGTCTGAGAGGATGAATAGGACCATTATGGAGCATGCAAGGAGCATGAGATTGCATGTTGGACTACCCTTACACTTTTGGGCAGATGTTGTACATACCATTGTTTATTTAATAAATAGGGGACCTTCAAATCCTTTGGATGGTGTCATTCTAGAGGAGACATGGATAGGCAAAAAGGTAAACTATTCATTTCTAAAAACTTTTGGTTGTGAAACTTTTGTCCATGTTGATATTAAAAATAGAACCAAGCTTGAGGCTAAGTCTAAAAAATGTACCTTCACTGGATATGGAGTAGATGAATTTGGTTATCGATTATGGGATTATGAAAATCATAAAATCATTAGGAGCAGAGATGTTATATTCAATGAGAAGGTTATGTATAAGGATCAGCTACAGGAAAAGAAGCATGAACAAGCCAAAAAGGAATATGTGGTGTTGGATGATATTCCAAAAAATAAAATGTCAGTGGTACCTGATGCTCAGCAACAACAAGTTATCCCACATACTCCTACAAGTGTTAAACATTCTACAAGGATAACTAGACCTCCAGAAAGATTTTCTCCATCATTATATTCTATATTATTAACTGATTATGGTGAACCTGAAGGTTATGAAGAAGCAATGTAGGTAGATACCAAAAAGCAGTGGGAGCTAGGTATGGAAGAGGAAATGGATTCCTTGCTGCAAATCAGACTTGGGACTTAGTCAAATTACCTGCAGGTAAAAGCGCATTGCCAAATAAATGGGTTTCTAGGTTGAAGGAAGAAGATGGAGGAAATAAAATATATAAGGCCAAACTCATGGTAAAAGGTTATGCACAGAAAAAAGGTATAGATTTTGATGAAATATTTTCTCTGGTTGTAAAGATGACTTCTATTAGAACTATTCTAAGTCTTGTGGCTATGGAAGACTTGCATCTTGAACAGCTAGATGTGAAAACATCATTTCTCCATGGGGATTTGGAAGAGGAAATATGCATGCAGCAACCACAGGGATATAAGGTCAAGGGTAAGGAGGAATTTGTGTGCAAGTTAAAGAAGAGTTTGTATGGCCTAAAGCAAACACATCGGCATTGGTTTTTGAAATTTGATAGTTTTATGGTTGAACAAGGTTACAAAAGATGTCATTATGATTATTGTGTTTATTTTAATAAATTGGGTAATGGAAGCTAATGAGTTCCAAGTTGCACCCATGAAATACATCTTTTTACCTCTCTTTTCTCCTTCTTGATCCCATCTTTCTTAATGTCTACACCCAAATAAGCTAGCAAGATCATTCTAGTTAATGATTAATTGAGATAGATTACTTAAGATCATAATTTCTGATTGAGAGACTAATGTGCATGGAATTGATGGAAAAATGCAGAAACTTCTCTCTTTTTGAATCAACAGGTGTAGATGCCAGGAACATCAATTTTGTTCATCTCTAGAGATAGTCTTCAATGATCTCCAGAGACAATACCAAAGTACCATGACACCAGAAGTTTTGAAGTAATGAGGAAAGCCTCTCTGGAGCTGAACAAAGAAAGCTATAGCATCTCTGGAGCTATAGACATATCTCTGAAGCTAAAGACAAGAATAGATATCTCTGGCACCTCCTGAGAGTAGGGCATATTTCCAGCATAAGCTGCCGACTAGGCACTCTCAGTAGTGATCATAATACCCCTCATTTCATTCAAATCATCACCTAAGTGGTGAAGGGTCATCTTTAGTTAAACTGTTGGAGTTTTTATCTTTATAAAGTTTTTGCATGAGTTACAGATAGAATTGATTCAATACCCATATATTTAGGGCCTCGCTACCCAAATGTATTAAGACTCAAACTTAGAATTATGAGTGGACTTCTGTTCCACTCAGTCTACTTTTATTTCATGATTATTTTCCATAGTTAGAAATCTAGTGTAATAAAGAGATAGATGTCATCTCATAGAAGAACTGGTAGATAAGATAAGTGATATGTCATCACTCTTTTTGATATATATTCATAGGAACAACAGAAGATATATACAATGATTTGATTATTCTGATTCTCAATAATCTCAGTTCTGTGATATCAATATTTTTCATGAATGCAAAGTGAATGGAATTGGATTGAATTTAGTTGTGATCTTATTCTTTTGTGTTGATCCTCTACTATAGCCTTCAGCCCCAAGGGTGTGGAGAAAGGGCCCACTCTCACCACCAAGGTAGAAGGCTAGTACCACTATTTTATTACTTTAGATTTTGCTGTGAAAAGTATTTACTAATTTTGATAGATAGATGCATGTTACTATTTTTAAATTGATTTAAGTAACTTCCTGTTTAATTTTGTTTTCAACATTCCTTAAATTCATTTAGTAAGTAGACAGATTACTCTTTTCAAATTAGTAGAAGTTGTTAAGATTAGCTAGGAAAACTGGTAACTGTAGAATCCCTAGTTGCAGACAGCCGAGGACACAGCCCCTGGATCATTGACATCTAAAAATAGATTACATGATGAGGTACAATGACACCTTGTCATTTTTGGCACCGTTGCTAGGGATATATTGTGTTAATTAGGGAAACTTAGTTAAAATAGTTTTTAGGATAGATCTGTATGGTTAGAGCTAGAGATTCGAAAGGAAGATATATAAAGTAGACACCCCAACAAAAAGCCATAGGGGAAAGCAGTGGGGTGACACAAGTTCTTGTTCAAGAGAGAAACCTAGAGCCTACTTCGGAAGCTGCACCTCAAAATAATAATCCCTTAGATCCTCCAAATCTTCCACTTGCCGATTATATCCAGGAATTACAACAAAAGTTTTAGGCAGATCCTTTGATAGAACCTAATTTCCTAGAACCTCAGGGAGAAGAACCAGTACTAAACATGGACAATGATAATCATGAAGAAGAGTAAAATCAGGCTCCAAGAACCTTCTCATATCCTATTGTTTTGGCTATGGGAGACAATGCTCCTATGAAGAATATCTCACCAGCACACCTACCAAATTTTAGAGGACTTTATTCTGAGGATCTAGATCAGTTTTTGTTTGAATTCAAAGTAGTCTACCAAACTTATGATTATGGATCAGATAACCAGAAACTCAAACTATTCCCTTCAACTTTGAAAGATTCTGCGATGAGATGGTTTATGGGTTTACCCTAGAATTCTATCCATTCTTGGGATTAGATGGAGATAGTGTTTTTGGAAAAATACCAAGATTACTGTAGATCCAGTAATAAAAATGAAGAATTGTTTAAAATTAGGCAGGGGGAGGAAGAGACCTTAGAGGACTATGTGGATAGGTTTAATTTTGCCTTGAGAAAGTATGGCAACCCAGTAGATCACTCCTTGGCTAGAACCCTGTTTGTAAAAGGATTGGATAGAGAATCAAAACAGGCACTAGATCTAATGGGAAAAGGAAATATCAACAAAATGGATATACCTGCTATAGAAAAACTCTGTAGGAACTATTCTAGAACCCAAAATGGAGTGAGGTCATCCAAAACTTTTAAAGGGAAGAATGAAATAGGACAATTAATGGAAGAGATTGCAAATCTAAAAACAAACATTTTGGTCCAATTAAATACCACATTAGATGGGATTCAAGCAAAAACTAGAATAGCTGATCAAAAATAGAACAACTAAACCACTCTCCATCTATTGTCCTAGGTGTAGAAACAAGCATCTGTTGAGAGAATGCCCTTTGGACAAATCAAAGATTTGTCAGATCTGTGACAGGGAACATCCTACCAGTCAATGTAGGCAACTTCCAACCTTGAAAAGATTGAGTAAAAAGAATGCTATAATAGAAGAGGAATTGAACTATGTGGGACAAAAACAAGCTGGGAATTTCCCTTATAATCAGTATCCAAACCAGCCCTCTTACAGGGGTCCTTCTAATTAGGGAAATAATCAGTGGAATCCAACTTGGCATAGGCCTCAAAATAATACTCCTTGGGGACAATAGGATTGGCCAAGTCAACATTGGCAAAACCAAAATTGGCAAAATTAGCCTTGGGGAAATCAACAGTGGCCACCACAGTTTGGATCACAAAACATGTAACATCAATGGGGTTCTCAATAGGGATATAATCAACAATACCAGGGACAACCTAGACATTTCTAACCTCAACAACAAGCTTTACTAACTGGACCCTCCAACACACAAGGTTAATCACAAAATGAACCAGTTAGCCAACCGCCTTTACCAGCTTAGCCTATACCAAACCCACGGAATAAACAGGGAGCAGTTGTTTACATGATAGAGCAAGAAAATCTTGCTAGAATTAATGCTATATATTCAAATAATCTCCAGCTGTGTTCTGGGAAATCATTCCCAAGACCATCTCCTCCAACTATAGTTGAAGTAACCAATGATGAGGAACTTGAAAATTCATCCACTCAACCCTCGGAGGAGATTACTAATGAAAAAGTGCTAAAAGAATCATCCTTAGACAACTCTGGAGTTTCTCCTAAAAGACCGACTCTAGAGAACATTCCTAAACACAATTTTGACAAGAGCTCCAGAGATGCTCTGGAGATGGAAGAACTAGCACCATACCTAGAATGACTTAAACATTATGTTCCCCAGAAAAAGTTCTTACAAAAAAAAGTCCAAACCAACCTGGAATCAAAACTTTTACAAGAAATCAAGAAACTAAACATTGAAATCCCTCTTCTCCAGGCAATCAGAGATGTACCACAACTAAATCAGTTCATTAAATAGTATTGTATCAAAATGCAGGCAGGAAGAAAAACTTTCCCTCCACAATACTGGTGGAAGGAAATGTAGTAGATCTATTGATGGGAGAAATTTTCCTTCCAAAATATGGAGACCCTGGAAATCCTGTCATAACTGTTTTTATCTCAGGGGTAGAAATTTCAAATGTTCTGGTTGATCTGGGAGCAACAATTAATGTGATGACAATTCACACAATGGACAAATTAGCTCTATCAGGTATCCAATCCACAACTACAATTCTTCAACTTGTTGACCAGTCAGTAGCTGTTCCAAAAGGAGTGATCATTGACGTACCAGTTGTGATAGATTCATGGGAATTTCTGGTGGACTTCCTGATATTAGAACTTAGAAACCAGAGAAATGTTTATCCACTGATTTTAGGAAGACCATGGCTGGCTATAGCAGCAGCATCTATTGATTGTTGAACTGGGGATATGGTCATTTCTAATGGGATAGATTTGAAGAAAATATCTTTGTATCCTCCAGCTAAACCATCAATGCATTATACAGGAAGAGTATGGGTGGATGAACCAGAGAACAATGACAATAGTGCCTCAATAGCTATGGTAACCATCAAGGAACATCTAGGAGAGTTAGAAGAAGAAATATACTACGATACAACAGAAGACATTACTCATATCCTAATCAATAAGGATGTGATGGAGCTCGCCCAAGATTCTAGGAGAGAACTTCGTACTTCTTCTCATTGTACCCTTGCCAACATCATTACTTGTGGGGAAACCTTTTACAGAGACTTAGCCACTTTCCATATGTTGCTTCCACATTCTTGTCCTCTCAATACTATGACTCCAATGTACGGATTAACTACATCTATGGATCAAATTACAAAACAGGTCATGATTTTACCAAGGAAAACATTTAATATCAATACTCAGTTAACAACAAATCAGGAAGAAAAACTTATCCAACTTATGATTTCCCATTCAACATCTTTTGCTTGGGAATACCAAGATATGAAAGGCATACCTCCTGAGATATGTACCCATCATATATACACTGAGGATATTAAATCTGTCAGACAATCCCAGAGAAGATTGAATCCTGCTTTAAAGGACATAGTCAAAACTGAAATAGAAAAATTACTTCAAGCAGTGTTTATATATCCAATCTCAAACAGTCAATGGGTCTCACCTCTTGTCATAGTGCCTAAAAAGAATGGGAAATAGAGGGTGTGTATTGATTATAGAGAACTAAAAAAGGCCACAAAAAAGGACTACTTTCCCTTACCATTCATTGACCAAGTACTGGACAACTTTGCTAGGAGAAAGTATTTCTCTTTTCTAGATGGATTCAGTGGGTATAATCAAATTCCAGTAGCACCTGAAGACTAGGACAAACCACCTTCACATGCTCTTGGGGAACTTTTGCTTACAAAGTTTTTCCCTTTGGACTATGCAATGCCCCAGCTACATTTCAGAGACTTGTTTTAGCTATTTTTGGTGAACTAGCTAATGAATGCATGGAGGTCTATATGGATGACTTTACTATGTATGGGGATAATTTTGAAGAAGCTCTCACAAACCTTGAGAAAGTACTAAAATGCTATGAGAAAAATCAATTATCTCTTAGCCATGAAAAGTGCTTTATGATGGTGGAGGAAGGAATTGTTTTGGGACACCACATTTCAGCAAAGGGGATCAAAGTGGATCAAAACAAGATAGAAGTGATCACATAGTTGCCTTCACCCAAAAATCAGACAGATGTTAGAATTTTTCTGGGTCATACAAGCTACTATAGGAGATTCATAGAAAATTTTAGCAGAATAGCTACTCCCCTGTTTACCCTGCTTAACAAAGACAGAATTTCTATGGACAGAAGAATGTCAATCAGCATTTGAAACCTTGAAAGAGAAGCTTACTGTCACACCAATTTTAAGAGGACCTAATTGGACTTTACCATTTCACATACAGACTGATGCTTCAAATGAGTCTATTGGAGCAGTTTTAGGACAAAAGGAGGAAGGAGAGAGTATGCATGCCATTTATTACATCAGCAAAAACCTTACCTCTACAGAAAGAAATTACACCACAACTGAAAAAGAATTCTTGACAGTCATCTATGCTATAAATAAATTCATGCATTATATCACTAGATATAAGATATTTGTACACACTAGTCATGCAATCATAAAGTACCTAATGAATAAACCAGTAGTGGGTGCAAGGATCATCATGTGGTTATTGCTATTGTAGGAATTTGATATTACCATAGTTGATAATCTAGGAAAGTTTAATTTGGTTGCTAATTTTTTGTCAAGATTGCATACAGGAGGAGAAAACCAACCAGTAGAGGACAAGTTCCCAAATGAACATCTTTTTGCTATCTCCTCTACTGTACCTTGGTTTGCTGACATAGCTAATCTTTTAGCTACAGGTTTGTATCCATCCCATTTTACCTCAAAACAAAAAAATATTTGGTTAAAAAAAGTTTATCTTACAAATGGTTGAATGGTTTACTATTTAAATGTGGTCCTGATTTCATTCTACGCAGGTGTTTAAAAGATGATGAAATTTTTGATGTGTTGAGAGCATGTCATGATGAACCATCTGGTGGTGATTACTCCTTCCACCGGACAATCCACAAGATCCTCAAAGCTGTTACTACTGGCCCTCTCTTCATAAAAATACAAAGAAGTATGTGCAGCACTATGACTAGTGCCAAAGGATGGGACAACCAACCTTTACCCAGGAGATGTTACTGCATCCTCAAGTCATGATGGAACCATTTGAGCAGTGGCGTCTAGACTTTGTGGGACCAATTTCTCCACCATCATCAGGCAAGGAGTACATTCTAGTATGCACAGACTATGTTACTAAATGGGCTGAGGTTCAAGCATTACAATTTGCAAGAGAAGAAAAGTTGCTGATTTCCTTTATAATAAGATTTTCTTAAGGTTTGGAGCCCCAAGATCAATAGTTTTAGATAGAGGACCTCAGTTTACTTCACAAGTAATCAAAGCATTCACAGATTTATATCAAGTCAAACATAGAAAATCTTCACCTTACCATCCTCAAGCGAATGGGCAGGTAGAAGTAACTAATAGGGAACTTGAAAATATTCTGACAAGGATAGTAGCAATGAATAGAAAAGATTGGGCTAGCAGATTACCTGAAGCAGTTTGGGCTTATAATACCACTTGGAAGTCCACAACAAAGTTCTCACCATGTGAATTGGTTTATAGAAAAAGCCTATTTTGTCTATAGAATTTGAACTCCATAAAGCCTATTTGAATGTGAATTGGTTGAAGAAGAATATAGCAGAACAGCCAGTTCTTGCATTTCCTGATTTCAGCAAGATTTTTCAAGTAGAATGTGATGCAAGTCATATTGCTATTGGAGCAGTACTCAGCCAAGAAGGTAGGCCTATTGCATTCTTCAGTGAAAAATTAAATGATGCCAAGAAGAGATACTCATCCTATGATTTGGAGATGTATGCTCTAGTCTAGTCACTTAAGAAATGGAGGCATTACTTGATGCCCAAAGAATTCATAGTGTTCACAGATAATCAGGCTCTCAATTTCTTAAATAGTCAAGAGAAACTAAACCATAGACACATGAAATGGGTGGAAACTTTGCAAGCTTTCACTTTCACACTCAAGCACAAGAAAGGGGTTAAGAACAAAGTAGCAAATGCTTTGAGCAAGAGAGTACTGACCATAAATCAGATCCAATTGGAGAGTGTTGGGATTGATTAATTGAAGACAATGTATTCAGATGATGAAGACTTTGGAGAGATCTATAAGGTATGTACTTCTTTTGGAGACAAATATCATGTTGAGTTTTCTAAATTTTTGATCCAAGATGGATTACTTTTCAAAGGTGGACAACTATGTATTCCCAGATGTTCTATGAGACTGAATATTATTCAGGAAAAACATTGTGGGGCTCTGTCAGGACATTTTGGTCTTGATAAAACTCTTGATCTGGTAAAAAGACATTACTATTGGCCTAAGTTACAGTCAGATGTGAGAAAATTTGTGGAAGCATGTGTAATATGTCAGAAAACCAAAGGAAGATCCACAAATGCAGGTTTGTATCAGCCATTACCCATTCCTTCTAGGCCATGGGAGAGCATAAGCATGGATTTTGTACTAGGTTTGCCTAGGACAAGGAAAGGATATGATAGTGTTTTTGTGGTAGTAGACAGATTCAGTAAAATGGCACATTTCTTGCCATGTAAAACCACTTGTGATGCTTCATCTGTAGCTGATTTGTTTTTCAAAGAGATAGTGAGAATACATGGTTTACCATTGACCATAGTATCAGACAGAGACGTGAAGTTTATTGGCCACTTCTGGAGAACTCATTGGAAGAAGCTGGGAACAAATTTGTCCTTCTCATCAGCCTACCATCCTCAAACAGATGGGCAGACTAAAGTTGTTAACTGATCATTGGGTAACCTACTCAGGTGTTTAACCAGATAGCATTGAGAGAAATGGGATAATATCCTCCCACAAGCTGAATTTTCCTATAATGACACCATCAATAGGAGTACAGGAAAGTCACCTTTTCAGATAGTGTATGGAATTCATCCAAGAGGTATTCTGGAGCTGAGAGATCTACCTGTAGGAGAGCCTATTAGTGCAGATGGTGAAACTTTTGCTTCAGCTATTAAAGAAGTGCATGATCAGGTCAAGCACCAACTCCAACAGGCTACAACAAAGTACAAAACATATGCTGACCAAAAGAAAAGAGATTTACAGTTTGCAGTTGGAGATTTGGTCTGGGTAAATCTGAAGAAGGAGCAGCTCCCCAAAGGTAAGTATACCAAGCTAATGCAGAGGAAGATTGGACCCTGTCAAATTTTAAAGAAGTGTGGACAGAATGCATATGAGATCCAACTTCCTCCTGATCTTGGATTGTCCCCAATTTTCAATGTCTGTGATTTAACTCCATACAAACCAAGTGCACATGTAGAACAGGAACCATTGCAGGCAGTAGCTGATGACATTCTGAAGCATGATCCACCAAAGTTGCACCACATCTTAGACTCACGAGTGATCAAGAAGACCAGAAACAAAGAATACTTGGAGTATTTGGTGACCTGGCAAGGACAACCTGATTCAGAGGTAGTTTGGATGACTGCTGACTAGATTTCAAATCATGGTACAGACCTACAAACTCTGATCTCAAAGGGGCTTGAGATCTCTTCTCCCGGGGAGTATGGTGCAGGGGCACCTCTTCAACAGGACCAATATACACAAGAGGAAGGAGAAGAAGACTAAATTTAATTAAACATTTCATGTTATCTATAGCATCTTCAAAAATGTAACATTCTCTATTAGCATTTCATGTGGGTAAACTCCAAACTTGACATTTATTAACAGTTTGGATTAAGGGAAAGTTAATCAAGGTGTCTTTAGCACTAGAGTTTTGTCGTCTTATGCAAAACAGATGTCTTTTGTAATAGATTAAGGGTTCCCACCTATAATTTTGAAAAACTAAAATCTCAGAAATAGAGGAGAATGTTAGTCCCTCACATTGGGAAAGATAAAAAGGGGAAAACCTTTTGTAGAGGGGACGGGTGATAGTTTTGGCTCTAGTCTCTGAATAGTCGAATGTAGTTTCTGAACATGAAGAAACAATAGAAGTTCTGCAAGTTATTTTCTTTCCAGTTTCTGAATACTGTGTAGAAATTCATTCTGTGTAGGTTTTGTATAAAATTTAGTTTTGTGCTTCTGTGGTCGAGGTAACTGGATAAATCCATTCCACTGGCAGATTTTTGGGGAAATCAGTGGAATGGACTTGTAGATTAATCCCCCATTTTTGTTTATTGGTATGGAAGATTAGAGTTGCAGAACTATTTCAAGCAATCCCTCAGTGTTTCTCGTTGTTACAATTTCCATTGGGGTATATGTCCAGTATGTGTTGATTTAGTGTTTTGCTATCACATGGTGGGAAAACATCAGTTGTGAATACCATCACCTGTGTGAAATAGGTTTTCTATAGGTATTCTGTATTCGACCCATCGGTGTGAGCCAGGCATCGGCAAGGAGCAATCATGCTGGTTCGATGGAGGTGAGTCTCACCGACAATGGTGTGAGTTAAGTCCGTCGGGGTGAGACAAGGTATCGGTGAAAGAAGATTGTGAAGGCCCGACAGTGAAAGACTAACCGATGGTAGTATTGGCCAAAGACATCAGCGTGAGAAGGTGTATCGGCGAAAGATCTTGAGTGTTAGCCGATAGTCCATGTTCTCGCCGATCGGGGTGACACCGGAGAAGTCTGACCGATGTAGTATATATCGGCATTAGTTACTTCATCGGTAGAAGGGAAAAAGGTGGCACCGACAATAAGTGGTCTCGCTGATAGAGAGAGGTCATTGGCGAGAAAGGGGTGTATCGGCGAAAGAATTCAACACTGGGCCGACGGTAGAGGTCAGCCCGACGGAGGAATTAACATAGTCATCGGAGTGACATCAGAAATCGGGGAGGTTTCCTGTAGCTGGGCCGATAGTCCAAGTGTTGCCGATAGGCAACTTGGTCGAGTAGGGTGACCGTTGGCAGAGGTGACCAAGACTGGCGATCATAGGTTGAAGATCATAAGCATCGGTGTGAGGGAGAGCATCGGCAGGAGATTTAAAGAGCTCGCCGATAGACAGAAGTCTCACCGAAGGGGAAGATTTGAACCTATCCATTGAACCTCTCGATTGAACCTATCAGTTGAACCTTGGCACTGGACCTCTCTGTTGAACCCATGGTTCAACCCGACAGTTAGAAGTCTCACCGAAGGAGAAGGATGAACCTCAGTGTTGAACCTAGCCGTTGAACCTCCGGATTGAACTTGTTCATCAGTTCAGTGGGTTTCTATATTTCGGTGAGACATTGCTGCTGTCTTGTCGATGGAAAGCTCCGGTGAGACATTGAACCTTCAGTTTGAACCTTCCGATTGAACCTGTTCATCGATGAGAGGTGAAGGCATCGGCGAAGGAGTCTAGAGCTTGACCGACGGTGTAGTGTCTTGCTGATAGGCAAGAGTGGGTACACATCGGTGAGACAATTCGAAGGTCTTGCCGATATAGTTTCTTTTAGCTGTCTTGCGGGATCCAAGAGGTTTTTGAACTGGTTCACACGTTTCAGCTAGCATATGCTCTGCATCAAGTGGTATCAGAGCTCAACAAAAGAACTGGGCTATTGGTATTAATTCTGTCACTGAATAGGCAGAAAAAGTTATGAGTATTCTGTCACTGAATAGGCAGAAGAAGAAAGAAGAAGAAGAGAGAAGCAAGAAGCTGAAAGAAAGAGTGCTAGAAAGGAATTTTGCTAACTTCCAGTTGCAGGTGCTGATTCACTCGCTACAGTGGGAAAATGAGAGATCTGTCATGGAGCCATAGGAGATGGTTCAAGGGCCTGAGAAGAAGGTCCAATTAGTGTCGCCAAAAGTCCTGGGGAGAGAGGCGAGAGAGGACTCCTAGGTGAGGGACAGAGGTGTTGGTGTAGCATGAAGGAGTGGATTTCAGTTTTTGCATTTCGGAGGCAGCCATTGATAGAAGGCACAGTTGAGGATGAAGAGAAATCAGCAGAGGCATCCAGTTAGCATTGAAGACATTGAGAAAGCCAAAAGACATTGCAGGCTTTTCACTGAGCATTTCCATGGGACATGGAAATTTTTTCAAGTCTGGGAGTATGGTGCAGGAGCACCCTCAAAAATCTAAAAATTCCTGTGCAGGGGCACTTCGTAAATCTAAAAATTCCTCACATTTCAAGAAATGTTATGTAAAATCTTTCAAGCCATGTTAAATGAATATAGGAATGTGTCATAAAGGATTAATGTGATGTAACCGAACTGTATGTTTTATAAACGGTGGTCGGTTGGTGGTTCATCTCCCACCACGTGATGTAACTGTTCGCATAGGTGTCATTCTCTAGCAAAAGCCTATATCTATAAGAGAGAGTGGACAGACCGAAAAGAAAGTGTGGGTGTGTGTGTGTATGTAGAGGAAAGTTGAAAGGAGATTGTATTTTAGTTTGAATCAGAAGAATGAAAAAGATTTTGTGTTTTCTGGTCTAATTACAGTGGATCTCGTTTGGGGTCATTCCACTGGAGGATTTCTCTGAAATCAGTGGAATGACCCCCCCCGGTTGTTAGTTTATTTTATGTTCAATGTTGAATCAATAGTTTATCTGTGTTGTTCGGTTACGAATGTTTGTAGAGAAGGAATAGTGTGTTTTATGTGTATATAACATGTGAGTATATGACAAACAGTGTGTGTGCATAGCACAATTGCATGTGAGGTCATCCTGTGTATTCTGCATTTGGTATGTGAGAGTCTGATTGTAGATGGCGGAAGATGCAAGTGTTCGGCGTTGAACCTCAGCATTGAACCTTGTTGCTGAACCATCGCATGGAACTGGTTCATTCGATTCAATGGTTCACCAGTTCAAAGAAAAAGATAATGGTTCGATGAAAGGGTTCAAGGTAAGGGTTCAAGGGAATGGTTCAATAGTCTAGCCAAAGGAGGGAAGAGTGAAGGTTCCATCAGGGAGAGATGTGTGTCGGCGTAAGATTTGGAGAGGGAGCCGATAACTGTATGTCTTGGCGATAGGGTGGTTGGTGTCGGCGAGAGAGGGATATCGGGGAGACTTCCCGTGGCTAGGCCGACAGTGCAAGTCCCACCGATGATAGGTTTGACTGAAGGCATCGGGGTGATCCAAGGCATCGGCACAAGCTTCATTCCTAGCACCGACGATGTATGTCACACCGACCGAGAAGAAAGATGGAAGTCTTCATAAGCATATCGGCATGAGATCTAGTATCGGCAGATGAGGAAAATGTGATGCCGATGGTCCAAGCCATGCCGACGGGTCAACGTTCAATGGAGCAAAGATGTATTAAGCCATCGGTGAGAGTAGTGGACGGTCTAGCCGATAATATTTATGTCGGCATAAGTCATCTCATCGGCAGAAGGGAGAAAGGTGGTTGCCGATAGCCATTGTCTTGCCGATAGGCAAGAATATGTATGTTTCGGTGAGAGAATTTAAAGGTCTTGCCGATAGCCTCTCAAGTGGCTATTTTGTGGGCTTCAAAGGAGTCTTTAACCTGTATTATATGTTCAACTGGGTCCCTCTGCATCACTATCTCTTTCCTAAAGAATTTATTGTTTACACTGACAATCATGCACTTAGTTTTCTGAATTCATAGGAAAAACTTAGTCATAAACATATGAAATGGGTTGAACAACTCCAAGCCTACACATTTTCCATCAAGCTCAAGTAGGGGAAGGCCAATAAAGTGGTAGATGCATTAAGTAGAAGGGTGTGCATGGTTCAAGAAATTCAATTGCAAAGTGTGGGGATTGATGCTCTCAAACATATGTATAAGGATGATGAAGATTTCAAGGAGGTATATGAAGTTTGCTCTCAATTTTTGGATGCATATCATTCTAATTTTTCTGAGTTTTTGTTGCAGCAGGGGTTGTTGTTCAAAGGCAGCCAATTATGTGTTCCTAGGTGTTCCATGAGGGAGAACATCATAAGGGAAAAGCATTGTGGTGGTCTAGGAGGTCACTTTGGACTAGATAAGACATTGGATCAGGTGAAAAGATTTTATTTTTGGCCTAAAATGCAATCAGACATCAGAAAATTTGTTGAGGGTGTATATCGAAAAATTTGGATTTGTAAATGGAAATGATTCAAACAATGAAATGCATAACCTAAACCCAAATAATTCAATACCTCGAAGATGTAAAATGAGCTTGATTGATTGATCGCTTTGTTGTGTTGATTGCTCGATTCCGCAGCATAACATTGATAAGAAGATAGATGATGGATGCAAAGGCTCTAATGATATTTCAACAGCATGTGGATACTTGAGGATCAATGCCCTTTTAGAAAATTTGACAGAATAAGGGTGCTTAAGGCTCAATGCATGCTAATGGCTTGTGAGGAGGTTGATTTATAGGAAAGGCTTGGTTCCAATGGATGGCTAGGATCAATTAGGGCTTTAGGTGAAATGGATGGATAGGATTAAGTTAGGTTTCCTTGCACATCAAGAAATTGTAGTCATATGACATGTGGCAAAGGAGGATGAGGCTTAGGTGTGCTTGTGTAGATAAATACTAAAATTAGGTCCCATTAGTTGTGCATGTAAAAGATAAAAGTTGTAACACAACACATGATTGACTAGACAAGTGTTGGAATGTGATGAAAGATGAGTGTTTAATTCAAATAAAATATTTGAATTAGTTGGGATATGAGTTGGATATTAATTAAATAAATAAAATTTATTTAATTAATTGAGAAGTTGAATAGGATGAGATAAGATATGATGTGGAAATTAATTAAATAAATAAAATTTATTTAATTAATTGGGATGGGGATAAGATAAATGGGATTATGCATGTGAAATTAATTAAATAAATAAATTTATTTAATTAATTGGCTGAGTAGGATAAAGATGGGGATTTTAATTAAATAAATAAAATTTATTTAATTAATTGGCTTAATGGATAAATGGGATTAAGAGTGGGATTTAGGACAAAAATGGCTTATGATGTTTAGGATAATGTTTTAATAAGGTGTTGTAGGACATGGACAAAGTTGGGACAAATTTGGGTGTCTACATTTTGCCCCTCTTTGAGATGATGTTTGAGATGATAAGCTTTGTGTCGAATAACATCATTTCAAAGAAGTTAAGGTATGGATAGAGGAAAATGATAGTGATGATGGAAAGATATGATGAGGATGATGATGGTGGAAAGATAGGATGAAATGGGATGATGATGCCCCCTCGAGAGGTTAGGCGGGTTGGACAAACACGGGTAGGCTCTCGAAAAGAAATGGCTTGGCTGCAAAAAGAAAGATAAGGGGATAGATAGAAGAAATGATGATGCGTTATGCTGCAATGAAGGTGAGCAACCATGATGTTTGATATAGCACTAGACGTTATGCACCAAGGTATAAGGAACCAGGGTGACAATGTGTCTCGTGCCCCAGCGTAATACAACCTTGTCTAACGTATGAGGAAGAAAACTTAGAGCATTAAAGTCCTAATGCACAAAAGGTATGATATGACCTCAGATGCAAAGGATAGTGCAAAAAGCGATTCCAACATACACAAGATATGAATATTAGCTGGAATGATACTGATTGATACAAATGCAAGATAAAATGATAACACACACAAGCAAGCAAGCAAGCATGCACAAATGATTCAAAAACAAACAAGGTATTGCCCCTGTCAAGCTGTAAACCAATGATTAATTGCTGATTGTTTTGATGATAGTTGAGAGTGTTGTCATTGCAGGGAAAGCTATATCCCTAGATCAACACAAGGTTGTTTGCTGAGTTGGTTGGCTAATTGGCTAAGTGATTTGGCTTACAACAAGGCTAGGATCAAGACCATTGATTACATTTGGATAACTTGGTTTGATTGATTAACTTGATTGGTATGGATTAAGGATGGGCTTACACTTGGATCATTGCTTGGAATGATTTTAAGATGATGAAATGATGGATGAAGATTGATTTGATGAAATGTTGATGATGGGATGATATGTGGTGGATTGAGCTGCGTTTGATTTGCTGAAGTGATTGGATTTGTTTCAATTGGATTGGATGTGATTGAGTTGATTTGCTTTGGTTTTGATGATTGGATTGTTTTGATGGTTGGCTTGATGTGCTTTGGTTGTGATGTTTGCTATTGCTAGGTTGATTGTTTTGATGATTAGATTGTTTTGAATGATGATAATGATGGTGTGATGATTAGAGTGTCGATTCAATCTAAGCATAAGCAAGTGTTCTCAATGTGCTCAAAGGATGTAAAACAAACAAGGTATTACCCTTGTCAAGTCATAAACCAATGGTTGATTGTTTCATTGATGAGGATAGTGTTGTCATTGCAGGGAAAGCTATATCCCTAGATCAACACAAGGATGTGGGAATGCGATATCCCATTGATGATGACTGATTGGGCTCATGACAAGATTAGGATCAAAAATTTGTTGATTTGATTGGATAATGTTCCTTGATCGATTGGCTTGCTTGATACAGATTAATGTGACTTAGATTTAAGATCATTGCTTAGATTGATTCGATTGATATGATTGGAAGAAGTGATTGATTGAAATGGATGAATGAATGTTATTGATAGGAAGAATTGATGATGATGATGAAGATTTGATTTTGATTGAATGTTGATGGAGTGGATTGTTTTGGATGATGTGATTGGTTTTATTGCTTGGATTTTTTGTTGGATATTTAATTTTTTTGTGTTTTTGGAATATTTGATTTTTTTTTGTAGTTTTTGAAATGTTTTGGGATGTCAATGGATTTACAATTGGGTAACCTTTGTGCTCGATACCAATGACAAGGGAAAAAACCAAGTCTAGGTGCAAGGGATGGATAAAAGGATGGGCTCATAGTAAATGGGATGAAAGGCTCATGAGAGTTGGATGGAATGGAAGGTTCATGAGAGTTGGATGGATATATAAGAGGATAGACCATATCAGGGATGGATGCATGCTTCATGATGAACAAATAGGTAGGCTATAGTGGAAAGCTCATGATAAATGGATGGGGATAAGCTATAAGATGGAAAGCTTATGATAAGGATATGCCATAGTGGATGGATCATAAGGGAGCTAGGATGTGATCTTCAAAGGCTATGTTGCATAGGAAGAACTTGCCCCCATTCTAGGTGGTAATGCTTAGGATTTTTACATGACAAAGTTCATGACCATGGGATGACATGATAGGTTTTACATGACAAGGTGTATGATAGGTGGATAATGATAATATGGATTGATGAGGAAGGTATGAGGTATACCAAGAGATATCCAAAGCATGTTTCAAGATTTTGCCCCTATGTCTTCATCAAAATCAAAAGGCAGAAGGATGGATGAATGAATAAATGGGTTCAATAGGATAGGCTTGTTTATGTAATGGCTAAGGATGGTAGGATGGTAAATGATATAATGGGATAGATAGTTTGGAAATGGATAGGTTGGATGAGACAATGTGCCCCCAAGTGTAAGTGACATAGAAGATCAACCTACACATGACGCCTGTTTGCCAGGTTTTCATCATGGTACTTATCCAAGGCGCCTGTTTACCAGGTTTTCACCATTGGATGAAGGGATTTCTCTTTACTATTTTGACTTTTTTCTTTTTCTTTTATTTTCTTTATTTTCCTTTTTTTTTTTTTTTTGCTTTTAGATGCGTTGACAATTACACATGGCACCTGTTTGCCAGGTTTTCACCATGGTAATGGATAGGAGGGACTCAAGTGGCTAGTGCTATGAAGGTTGATAGTGTCCCTTTAGAAATGGATGATGTCTTCACATGGACCATGTCATTATGCTCATAGATGTTGATAGGGGGTTGCATGGATGGGAGATGGAGTAGGTAGATAGTGGATGATGAAATGGATTATGAAAGGTTCATGCAAGGATAGATGGATCGGGATAGTGGACTATGATGTGGATTATGTAGGCTTATGCAAAAGCATGGACCATAGGAAGGTGATTGAGGAGATATGTAGGATAATGGATGGAAGATGGGTAGATGTAGTTATGTGGAGGTGTTGCGGAGTGGAAGGGAACCATGACCAATGGTTGCACACACCGTGATAAACATTGAATCTTTTGGTGAGATGGTGGTGTAGGAAGCAATGGAGATGTTTGCTTAGGAGATGGTTGATGAAGTGATTTAGGAACCCACATAGATTTAATATTTTTAGTGCTTTTGCTTTTCTTGTGGGATTTTTGAAGGGAATGGAAGTTTTGGATGGAAATAGGCTTTTGGATGGAGGTAGGTGATTGGGATTCTTGAGATGTGGAGGAGGATGCCTCATTTGACTTGCCAGCTATTTGCTTAGGAACCCAAACTATTTTGCTTTTGGGCTTTGCTTTTGGAGGTAAGGGTTTGGATGGTTGCTTAGATGTGGATGAGGATGCCTCATTCGCTTTGCTAGCTGTTTGCTTAGGAGCCCAAACCATTTTGCTTTTGGGCTTTGCTTTTGGAGGTATGGGCTTGGATAGCTTTTTGGATTGCTTTGATTTGGTTCTTTGCATTGATTTTTCATGTTTGTGCCCTAAGGCATGATAGTTCTTTGGATTTTTGGTAGGACTTTTAGCTTTATAGGTAGAGGCATCAAAATTTTTGCTTTTGAATCCCATGGCATGGGTGGAGTGGATGAAATGATTGGAAGCTTTATGCTTAGGTGATGTGTGCTTTTGTTGGCCATGATTAGGGATGTAAGGATACTTATGAATGATATGTATGTTAGGTGTTGGAAGCAATGGTGGCAAGGTGGATGGAGGGATATTTTGAGTTGGTAAAAGTGGAGGCAAGGTGGATGGCGGAAGGTGTATGGTCACATGCTTTTGACATTTATAGGATGATGGAGATGGAATGGCTACATATGTTTTGGGTAGATGATGGGGGATGTGATGGAAAGTGGTAGATTTAGGATGCATGAAGGGATTACCAACATCTTGGCCTTGTTTACCTTGGGGTGTGTATCCAAGGCCATATGAGCATGGAGGGATTTTGACATGGTTTGGCTCCAAAATACCTTGTTCATAAAGGCCTAGACCTTTGCCTTGGTAGTTCATGTTTTGGAGTATGCGATGGACAATGGGACTAGGTGTGCTGTGAACATTAGACTTGAGCTCATTATTGGATGAAGAAGGTGAAGTGGATAAAGGTCGTTGTTGTCCTAAGGAAGAACATTCATGGACAAAGGTGGTAAAACCAATAGGACATGATGGTGGACTTGAAGTGGAATCGATGGTCAATGTGAAAGGAGGATCATTAGGATCTTGCTTATGTTCATGTTGATCCAAGTTATTGGTATGATCTTTTATGCTTACTTGGGGGACAAGTGTCTCATCATGACAAGTTGATGTTTGCTCATTATGGATAGGGCTAGATGGTAGATGACTAGGAGCAATGTGGATATCTTGGTCATGGATAGATATAGGATTATGGATAGGATCAAGGTGCTCATGGATAGCTTCTTCATAGGTATCATCTTGATCATAAAGAAGGTAAATGTTATGGATGGGTTGCATGGAAGTGTTTTGATCTTGAGTTGGACTAGGGCTTAATGTTTCCACATGTTTAAGATTATGCTCTTGACATACCTCTTGACTTTGGATGGAAGTGGAAGGTTCTTGAGTGGACTTGATAGGCTCTTGATAGTTATCAACATGAAAGCATGATGGCTCTTGACTTAGGCTTGTGGTTGGAGACTCTTGAATAGACTTGTTGGCTTGTAAGTCACATGATGGGCTTAAAGGGCTAGGTATGTTAATGGAAGCCTCTTGAAGAGGCTCAAGGATATGTGAACCACATGATGAGATTATAGGATTGGACATGACCTTTGGAAGTTCATTGGTAGGCTCATGAATTAGTGTTTGACATGGAGGTAGTTTATTCCTAGCTAGTAGCCAATGGATCACATCCTTTGCAAGTGTATGGGTGGATGGAAAATATAATGGATGTATGATAATGGTAGTTGGTGTTGGATTAGGATTAGGACTAGGATTAGGTTGAGACCTAATTGGATTGGATGGATTAGGATTTGGACTAGATGGGGGTGATGATGTGGCACGATTTCCCATTATAGATGGGTACACCTTGTAAACAATTGAGACAAATATTGGACATTGATTTGTATTATGGCCTTTGGTCCTATGGTATGCACAATAATCATGTTCATCATATGGACTTTCTTCACATGGTTTGACTTTAGGAAGTTCAATGAGTTTTGCTTCAAGCATCCTTTGTAAAACTCTCTCAACCGCATCCTTTGGTGAACGATTAGAATGATATGGTGAGGAAGGTAATGAGGGTCTTGGTGGTTTGGAAGGTAAAGGGATCAATGGACTATGATTGGGATCACATGGTGGTGTTGGGATAGGATTAGTTGGCTCATGTGTTGGCGGGTGATTAGATGATGATGGCCACTCATAAGATGCATTTGCTAGATTGGTATCTCCCTTGTCAAAGATAATTAAGTCTTGCATAGGATAACTTGGGCTTGTTTGATTTATGTACAAGGGATTACTTGGACTTGGATGTGCTTCTTGTTGCAAAGGTGGACTTAGGTCTATCAATGGTGCTTGGTGGTCTTGTTGAAAAGGTGTACTTGGACCTGATTGATTTATGTACAAAGGGCTATTTGGACTTGTATGTTGTTCTTGTGATATCACTTGATTGCCTTGTGGATGGGCTTGGTAGTGCATTGGAATGGTGGTATGAGGGATTGGATAAGCTTGAGGTGGAGGTTGATAGGTTGATGTGGCATTGACTTGGTGGATAGGTGGATTAAGTTGATAGGAAGTGGATGGATATGACATGTGGTTATAAGGTGGATTAGGTTGATAGGAAGTGGCTAAGGATTGTTGTACTTGTCGAGCTTGACTAGTGGCTAAAAGGTGTTGGACTTGGGCTATAGAGTGTTGTAGTTGAGGTGATTGGCTTGCGTGGGGTTGAGCTTTTTGGATGAAGAATTGTAATATTTCAATGGCGTCTTGGTTTAGGGGTTGTAATCCTTGATAAAGATTTTGGAGGAATCTTTGGAATTTGATTTCTAGGTCCTCTAGTGTAGACATGTTGTCACCACGTGTTTGTCTTAAGTCCTTTTAGCAAGTGCTTGCTTAGGGATTTGGATGATGATGTGGAATGTTTAGATGATGTGTTTAGATTGATTTGTTTATGTGTTTGGGTGTTTAGAGCTTGATATGGCAATATTCAAACAAATGATTATGCATATACACACATGAATCACTCACGCAAGACACATAAGCAAGTTGTTGACTTTGAAAATGAAATGTGATGATTATGCAAGCACACATGGAAGACACATCAACAAGCCTAATGTGTAGTCAAGTGGGTATAGCCAATTAGGTCTTAAGCTATCTATTGCACAAGGTTGACTATGGAATTGAAAGTGAAATCCTGCCACACAGCCAGGAGAAAGGGGTAACCCACCCTTCACCTTCACTTCCCAAAGGTATAAAGTTCTTTGGGGCTTAGCCAAGAGTGACAAGATTCTAACTCCCAATGAGGGTGTCTTTCGATTCAGCCTCAATTGAGGTCGTCCCTTGGAGTGGTGTGTTTCCAAGCAGGCCTCCTAAGAAGGGTATGACAAAAGCAAACCAAGTGAGCTGTCACTTGATTCACACTCGCAGTTGTTAATTTCCCCTTAGAAACTTGAAATGTGTAACAAACAGTTCAAGCACTTGTTCTTTTTAGACCCAAATCTAAATGTGATGGAAGACAATGGTTTGTTTTAGCCCAATTTTTTGATGTGAATTTGCAAACAATTGTTTATTTTAAAGCCCAAATCCAAGTGTGATGACAAACAAGTTGTTTGTTTTATGCCCAAAATCTAAATGTGTGATCAAATAATGATTAGAGATGAGAGATTAGAATGAGTGCACCTCATAAAAATTGCTTTCCAAGTTGCTATTATGATTGATCCAAATGTTGCTCCAGCTCCTTTGATTCACTTACAAGTCACTGCAAAAAATAAAATGTGATTTGATTTGCTAGATTGGAAGATATGATTTTTTTTTTTTCTAAAAGTCGCGCGTCAAAAATTTCTGAAAAATTAGAATCGCAGGGTCAACTTCAAATCGCCATAACTCTTTGAATACTGAACCAAATCTTTAATGTAACCACTTTTCGGAAAGCTCTCGAAGTCCTCTTTCCAACGAATCTAAGATCTCCTTTTTACAGGACCTGTGTAAAACAAAAAACCCTCTGCAACAGATCTGGTCATAAATTAAAAAAATCAGCAAAAAGTTGCACGTCAAAAATTTCTGAAAAATTAGAATCGCAGGGTCAACTTCAAATCGTCATAACTCTTTGAATACTGAGCCAAATCTTTAATGTAACCACTTTTCGGAAAGCTCTCGAAGTCCTCTTTCCAACGAATCTAAGATCTCTTTTTTTCCAGGACCTGTGCAAAACAAAAAACCCTCTGCAACAAATCTGGTCATAAATTAAAAAAATCAGCAAAAAGTCGCGCGTCAAAAATTTCTGAAAAATTAGAATCGCAGGGTCAACTTCAAATCGTCATAACTCTTTGAATACTGAGCCAAATCTTTAATGTAACCACTTTTCGGAAAGCTCTCGAAGTCCTCTTTCCAATGAATCTAAGATCTCCTTTTTACAGGACCTGTGTAAAACAAAAAAACCCTCTGCAACAGATCTGGTCATAAATTAAAAAAAATCAGCAAAAAGTCGCGCGTCAAAATTTTTTAAAAATTAGAATCGCAGGGTCAACTTCAAATCGTCATAACTCTTTGAATACTGAGCCAAATCTTTAATGTAACCACTTTTCGGAAAGCTCTCGAAGTCCTCTTTCCAACGAATCTAAGATCTCTTTTTTCCAGGACCTGTGCAAAACAAAAAACCCTCTGCAACAGATCTGGTCATAAATTAAAAAAATCAGCAATATAAAATATCTTCAACCTACAAATCAAAGTGCATAAACCTGCAAAAATGAATGATTGACGCTCCAAGAGATCTAATCTTCACAAAAACAACTCAAACAAGAGGGTTAATCAGGGACGTGAGTCCCACCGGGCGTGCCAAAATGTATATCGAAAAATTTGGATTTATAAATGGAAATGATCAAACAATTGAAATGCATAACCTAAACCCAAATAATTCATATACCTCGAAGATGTAAAATGAGCTTGATTGATTGATCGCTTTGTTGTGTTGATTGCTCGATTCCGCAGCATAACATTGATAAGAAGATAGATGATGGATGCAAAGGCTCTAATGATATTTCAACAGCATGTGGATACTTGAGGATCAATGCCCTTTTAGAAAATTTGACAGAATAAGGGTGCTTAAGGCTCAATGCATGCTAATGGCTTGTGAGGAGGTTGATTTATAGGAAAGGCTTGGTTCCAATGGATGGCTAGGATCAATTAGGGCTTTAGGTGAAATGGATGGATAGGATTAAGTTAGGTTTCCTTGCACATCAAGAAATTGTAGTCATATGACATGTGGCAAAGGAGGATGAGGCTTAGGTGTGCTTGTGTAGATAAATACTAAAATTAGGTCCCATTAGTTGTGCATGTAAAAGATAAAAGTTGTAACACAACACATGATTGACTAGACAAGTGTTGGAATGTGATGAAAGATGAGTGTTTAATTCAAATAAAATATTTGAATTAGTTGGGATATGAGTTGGATATTAATTAAATAAATAAAATTTATTTAATTAATTGAGAAGTTGAATAGGATGAGATAAGATATGATGTGGAAATTAATTAAATAAATAAAATTTATTTAATTAATTGGGATGGGGATAAGATAAATGGGATTATGCATGTGAAATTAATTAAATAAATAAATTTATTTAATTAATTGGCTGAGTAGGATAAAGATGGGGATTTTAATTAAATAAATAAAATTTATTTAATTAATTGGCTTAATGGATAAATGGGATTAAGAGTGGGATTTAGGACAAAAATGGCTTATGATGTTTAGGATAATGTTTTAATAAGGTGTTGTAGGACATGGACAAAGTTGGGACAAATTTGGGTGTCTACAGAGGGTTGTAGTATTTGTCAAAGAGCAAAGGAAACATCATCTAATGCTAGTCTATATCAGCCACTTCCTATTCCTCATAGGCCCTGGGAAAGTATTAGCATGGATTTTGTCTTGGGTCTTCCTAGGACTCAAAGAGGCTTTGATAGCATTTTTGTTGTGGTGGATAGGTTCAGTAAGATGGCTCATTTCTTGCCATGTAAATTCACTAATGATGCTTCACACATTGCTGGTTTATTCTTCAAAGAAATTGTTATAATCTATGGTTTGCCTCTTAACATTGTGACTCACAGGGATCCTAAGTTTGTGGGCACTCAATTGTCCTTCACTTCAGCCTATCACCCTCAGACTGATGGCCAAACTGAGGTAGTGAATAGGTCCTTGGGAAATCTTCTTAGATGTCTTACAAAGCAGCATGGAGAGGCATGGGATATGATCATCCCTCAAGCTGAATTTGCTTACAATGACTCCACCAATAGAAGCACAAGAAGGAGTCTATTTGAGATTGTCTATGGGATTCACCCAAGAGGCATTCTTGAATTGAGGGATCTACATGGATTGGAGAGGAAGAGTGCTCAAGGTGAAGACTTTGCATTAGCCATGAAGGACATCCATGATAATGTAAGAGAAACTCTCCAAAAGAATAATGAGAAGTACAAGGAGAAAGCCAATGAGAGAAGGAGAGATGTGCAACACAAGGTTGGGGATTTGGTCATGGCACATTTGAAGAGGGAAAGACTTCCAAAGGAACAGCCAACCAAACTCCTCGTGAACAAGATAGGTCCTTGCCGAATTGTACACAAATTTGGGCCCAACGCCTATGAGATTGAGCTTCCTCAAGGCTTGACCATATCTCTTATCTTTAATGTCTCAGATTTGTTTCCTTTCAGATGTGGTAATGCTACAGATTCAAAGGTAGATGTGACAGTAGCAGGAAATGAGTAATGGGTTAAGGGTCTCCCACCCAATCAACCCTTGAAGTTGGACTGCATCTTGGACACCAAAGTCTTGAAGAAGACTAGAAGGAGGACTTACAAGGAGTACCTTGTCAAATGGAGTGGCCTACCTGCTGAATATGCCACTTGGATGAGTGAAGAAGACATCTTGAAGCATGGGACCATAGTGGCTGATCTACTTCCTCAAGGGACTTGAGTTCTTTTCTCACCCCGGGAGCATAGTACAGGAGCACCCATGGCACCAATGGGCCAAGAGGCCTATTCCAAGTTTTACTTTGAATGTCAATAAGGTCTTGAAGACCATTTAAAGAATGTAATAAGGTCTTATGACCATTTGAAATTGTATTGAAGTTATTTTGTAAGGCCTTGATGCCAAGTAGTTGGTGTAGGCAGTCTAATCCAAATTGGTAGATCCTCCATGAGTGTCAAAATGGAGAGACATGTTGTCTTTGTTATAAGAAGGCCACTTATGGCATAGCATATGATCCTAGAGGGGTTTGAGGCAGTAGTTTTGTCTACACTATAATCTATCCTTATACATATTGTAAACACAATGTTAATTTATAGTTTTGGACAGTTTAAGGGTGGTTTCATGTTGCCAACTGACCCCAAACTAATGGAGGAAGATGTAAACTTGTTAAGACACCCCTCATGGATCAGTGGTAGGTGTGTTGAAGAATTTTCAAGCAATAAAAATCAAATTCTCTGTTGTTCTCTACATTTTTTTGTATTTTCTGTTAAAACAGTCCGTACCATCTTCAAGTATGGAAGTGTCATGACCTCCAAACACTTGGAATGGGTAGTATGATGAATTAACTTCCATTTGAATCTAGTTTGAGGCCTTAACAATGATTAGGGAGTGAATTACATCAGTTTTTCTTGGATTGGTCACTAGAAACCTTCATTTTCTGAGTTCAAACGCTGCTATAGGCCGTACTCTGCATAGGTACGGAACTGTCTTCATCTCCTTATGACCTGATTGGATAGAGCATGGAATTATCTATCATTTGAATTTGGTTTGGTGTGTTGTCATCATTGTAGAAGGGAGGTATAAGGGTTTTTCTAGAAACTGTCTTGTTAAACCATAACCTAGGGTTTTGCCAAACTAATGGAATTTTGACCATCCCACTATTTCTTAGTACCACAAGACTAGTGGTATGGATGTATTCTTTCAAATTTTAGTTGATTGGGGTGTTTGCAGAGAAGAGGGAGTTGGTAGATGCAGAATGTTGTTGAGGAGGGCTTAATATCCTCATGTATTAAGCCATTTAAGGAACCATATATGCATTTTGAAGGTACAGTCAACTGTAGGTGTCCAAAACACACAAAATCCTTGGTCTTGTCATGAGTCTTAAGTGTTCCAATCATTGTTTGGGTTCTGTGAATGACATAGGTCGGGGTCTCATTGTAAATTTGGGCTAATTGGGGCTCTAGGCTACTAGGAACAGTCATTATTTGGGGCATTCTTTTCAAAACAACATATACCTAGTTTTAAATATGTCAAAGGCCTCCAAAAAGGGTACCTAAAATTGGTTTGGTCTTGTGGATTCAAGGTCTCAATCAAAAGTTATTGCTAATTGTTCCCATTTGGAGGGCTACAAGGATCCTAATAGGTTTGTGAAGGAAGTCCTAAAGCCAAACTTGTCAAACCTTATCCAATGACCTAGATGGGTCCTATGGAGTGTCAAACAAGCCTTTACATGATGGTTTCAAGGAAACTAACTGTTGTTCCCACTTTTTCATGTTAATCCATGAGTTAGGATCTTGAGTGTTCAAAAGAAAGTCTTGTCAAGCTGTGGTATCCTCAAACTATCCTAGGTCCTCTACATCACATAAAGGATATCTGCAATGGTGATTTGTTTCTGGGTTTGATACCTTATCTAAAAGTTATGCTTGAAAAACCTAGTTTGTTGTACTACTAGGGAATTTGAAGAGTTTGTGAGAAAACCCACCAGGTTAGAGTTCCAAAGTTGCAAATTTTGTTCATTTGAGATTGTGTTGTTAACCTCCACCCTTCTCTACATCAAATTGGTATCAGAGCCCAAAAAGATCTGGGCAAGTGAGTTTTTGGAGTTTGTGTGTTGTCTTTTTACAGGTTGAAGAGAAGAACCTGGATGTTAAAAGACTAGGTACTGAGGAAAAGGAAAAAGGCCTAGGTGAGGTATCACAAAGACAAGAAGAATCAAGGTGAAAGAGACTTTCTTGATGAAAAAGAATGGAAGTGTTGAGGAGAATAGTCCATGGAGACTTGCAAAGTAAGGAGGTACCAAACAAGATGAGAAAAGAGAAAGGTGAGACAATGAAGATGGATGAGAAGGTAAGGCAAATGGATGCTAAGCAAGAGATAGCAAAATTGAAACAAGCCTCGGAAAAAATAAGAAAATAGAGGGAAAGATTGGAATTTGAGATGGAGTTTCTTAAGAGAGAAAACCAAGAACAAGGTTGGTATTTACCAATAAAGAAGAAGTTTACATGGCCTATCAAGAACATCATTCAGAGGAGAAGGCATGAGGGGACAATAGAACCAGACATTAAGGAATCTTTGAAGGAAGAACATAATCAAATAAAAGAGGAAGAGGCAGATAATAAAATGGTGAGTAAAAATATGACTGTCAAAATAGCAATTAGGATTGATCAATTGCCATTAGAAGTTCAACACTTGTTGCAAGGGTATGTTGATTTGGTAATAGATGACATTTCAAGGAAAGGTGTTAGTTCTCATGCAAGGTTTCCAGAATGGGAAGACAAAGCTTTCAAGGTGGTTGAAGACACTCCACAGTTGCAGTCAGAGTATGAGGGTGTAGCCCACTGTATTTTTGCATTGCTTGGGCAGATTGGTGAAGACCCTCCCACACAAGATGAAGTTGAAAGGCCAAATTTCAAGCAAGGGGTTCCATGTTTTGTTTTGCAGGTGTTACACAATGAGACATTGGAGGTTGAGTATGATTTATCTCTTTTGGTAGAAGGTGTATACACCTAAAAATGACATGACTCTACTTAAATAAATATTTTAAATATTTATTTCACCTTCATATTCCTCTATCAATAAATAAATAAATTTATTTATTTATTTGATTCACTTCCTCCCATTTAAGTAAATAAATTACGTTTATTTAATTAATTCCTTCAATATCAACTTTATTCTTCTAAATAATTAAATAATTTTAATTATTT
Organism: Cunninghamia lanceolata; assembly: GCA_027924645.1. NCBI lineage: Eukaryota > Viridiplantae > Streptophyta > Pinopsida > Cupressales > Cupressaceae > Cunninghamia > Cunninghamia lanceolata. Next base: position 13,564,397 of record BSBN01000288.1, on the reverse strand, counting down.
AATTAAATCTTTCATTCTTCCAAATTTAAATAAAATGCAAATTTATTTAAATTAAATCTCCAAAAAATAAAATATATTTAAATATTTTATTTATTCTTCCAAATTATCTACAAGTTAGCACTTCAAGTTTAGCTAAGCTTATCTTGAATTTCCCTTTCTATTCATTCGCAACTTCTAGATCATGTTTGAGAATGACAATTTGCCTTTCAAGTTCTTTTTCGTTGTCTTTGCTTTCATGTAGATCAAATTCTAGATGGCTAGCAATTCCGTCTAATTTGCAGTATTCTTCTATTCTTTCTTTCAGAGTTTGTTTCAGGTCTTCTTCAGTCTTCTTTCTTTCCTCAATTTCTTTAGTTAACCTCATCACCCCAGATTCCATTTCATGTTTTAGAACAAAAACTTCTTTTACCGGCTTCTCACATTCCTTTGTCTTCTTCTTTAGACCCTCATCCATGTCATTGTCTACATTCTGATTTCCTAGTTGAAGAAGTAGCTTCTTTCTTTTTTCATTAGATTTTCTCAATTTTTCTTTTAAGGTCTCAATGAAGTCTTCAGCATCTTTAAGGTTTTCTTATAGTTCTTAGACGTCAGCTCTGGACTGATCAAGATCTTCTAAAGCAAGTTTAAGTTGTTCCTCAAGGTTGTATGAATCCATTTTGATGCCTTCCCAGATCTTCCTTAAGTTGTTAAACTTCTTTCAAGGAACCTTTCTCTGATGCGAATTTTTGGAATTAGGGCAGACAACTGAGAGGGGGGTGAATCAGTTGTCTCAAAACTTTGACACTTGCTGCAATTAATTCTTCTCTACCACTTATTTATAGATCATTATTATAACAATGAAAGCATGAATCAATAACACATGAGCAGAAACGCAAATAACACACTTGACACTAAGATTTTTAACGTGGAAACCCGATTAAGGGAAACCACAGTGGGGGTTAACCCACAAGAATTAATACCCTATTAAAAGTATTACAAATAGGGAAGGTACATACCTTCGGGCTCACTTCCCAGAGCTCACTGCTCAAAAGGAGGCTCAATGCCTACAAGAATGATAAGAATATTACAAATTGTTTAAACTGATGAACAGCATCTACTAATGTAGGAATTCAGTTCTAGTTAAGTACAGAATACTGATCTTACACACTTCATCCTTGCTCTACCCTGTTTACTGTTGTGTCATGATTCGGTCCTCAGATCTCTTCTCCTTCGCACTTTTTTTGCCTTTTCACACTTACTCTATCATCACATCACACACACACACAAAAACACTTGAATCCATTAGATATATATATCCACATCAAGAAATTCAATCAACTGTAGTCAGCTTCAATAAAACTTAGAACATTTATTAAGCACTCTGCTCTGTCGGCTGAATCTATGCACAAATCTCAACACGGACCAAAAACTTGTGTTCCCAGATCATCAATCATATCAGCCAAGATCACTGATTGTCACTAATTTCTTATCCAACACCTTTTTTGCATCCGGACCAAGATCAAATACTAGGTTGCCCTGTTCCTCTTTTGACTATGCTGACTATATGGAACCCGATACTCAGATGCTTATATCTTTTGAATCCTTCATCACCGGAGGATAAGATTCTAGATTAAGATAGTCCTGACAAACTTTATCACTCCCTCAAATCTACAGCACACTATGAATTAACACCGGAGATATCTAGACCAAGATATTTGACCTTGTCACATGCTCTGTCTGACATCCAGACTTAGGCAAATCCTCACTCTGACTTCTGGTATGAACAAATCATGTAATGCGGATGTATAGGATAGACTTAGTTGCCATCAATGACAACACCTGTCATGCGTAGCAATGTCTCTTGCCAATAGATATTAGCATGAAATTATGAATCAACAACGCATGAGTTGAAACAAAATCAACACACATAACACCAAGATTTTTATGTGGAAACTCGGTTAAGGGAAAAATCACGGTGGGGGTTAACCCAAAAGATTTGTTCTCTATTAAAAGAATAGAAAAATGGGAAGGCACTTGCCTTTGGATGTACTTACCAGAGCTCACTATTTCAAAGAGGCTCACTGCCTACAAAAATATTTATAAGTTTATCACAGAAACATTGAACTGGAAAACAACATCTTCTTCATGCCAAGGTCAGTTCCATTGAAGCACACAATACTTTTGCTCTGCCCCCAAACACTTCTTCACTATCTCCTCATCCTTTTCTACTCTTCCTCTTCTTTGCTCTACCTTTCTTCCTTTCTTAGGATCTTATCATTTTCGGACAAGGATGTATTTCCACAATTCAACCACACATATTTATATGCTTCATCAACCTTGGAATAAAAATTAGGTCGGCACTACAAACATCTGACTTAATGCGAATCACTATACTATCAGCCAAACATAGCTAGAATCCAAATCTTCCTCGAACAACATGTCACGTTTCATAGAACCTCTCTTAGATCATCCGCAATATGCACAAAGCATCTGGTCAGCCAAGACTGAAAAGAACAGCAACACCCAAGGACAAATCTTCAACCACAAGTTCAAACCTCAATGCGGACCACCAACATGTCATGCCCACATTTCACGTGCGGTCACAACATGCAAACACGCGTGTCATGTCCACATGTGACATGTGGTCATGATATGAATTGTCAAAAATTTTATCCTATCTATCCTAAATCCCCCCTTGCACACGTAAGCATGCTTGATTGCGTATGGTTAAAGTCGACAATGATAATGTCTTCAGAATATTCCACACACGTGGACATTCATTTTGCTTGAAGGGTGTTCACTACGTTTGTTAATTAGTTAGCCTCTATAGGTTTTCTCAGTCTGTTAAATGCTGCCTCACATTCTTTGTTTACTCCTCTATAGATTTGTTTGGCTCGTATACGTATTTCTTTATTTACTTTTTGGTATATATATTTCTTTATTTACTATCTTGGTAATTCGTTTGGAAAAATACTAATCCCGATGTCTCAATTTCTTACAATGAACTAATATAGATAATTGTTGGTGAAAATTACTATTGTCCCATTGATAATGTTCAAATATATATATATATCCTTTTAGAGCAATCCTTTGTATTAACAATTTATTCATATATTTATATGATTGTTAATTCTTTTCATCTTGTAATGGGATCTCCACCCATATTTGAATATCATTATATATATATATATATATATATATATATATATACCCTTTATATTCATATATATATGATTGTTAATTTTTATTTTGTAATGGAAACTCCACCCATATTCTGAATATCATTATAGAGAAATCTTTTTTTAAACTAATTAATATATATATATATATAATTGTTATTTTATAGTATGAAAGTGGAATCTCCACTCATAATTTTTATTTGAGTATTCTAAATATATAACTCATACCAATGGGTTAAATAACCCTAAAAAACCTTTAAGTTAGTTATGGGTTGTAGGTCAAGGGGAGCGGCGGCGGACTGGGCGATGGTCGTTGGCCGAATGGAGGTGTGGAGAGGGAGAGTGGAGGTGCTGTGTTGAGGGTTCGCAGGAGATGCCGAACCTGGGGAGTGATTGTGGTGGATTCGACAGATGGAGGCAGGTGGAGGGAGATATGGGGAGGCCGCAGTCAGCGGTGGGTGGAGGCGGTGATGTGGAGGGGGCCGCAGGAGGCGGCGCTACAGACATTCGCAGGCAGCGCGGAGGTCTCTGGTCACGGCAGGGATGTGGGGATTATGCCACGGTGGGGGTGTGGGGAGGGGCGGAGCCCCACCCACATCCCACTCCGTGGGGTGTGGGTGGGGCTCCGCCCCTCCCCACACCCTCTTGTTTTTGTTTAAGAATTCGGTGGGGGTTTAAACCCCCCACCATATACTTTGTAATATTCGACTGTGTAAACCTTTTAACAGCGAGCTCTCTCTGTTATATATTTTCATTTGCTAATTTCGTAATTTTAATTTATACTAATTAAATTAATATATATATATATATTTATATATGTATATATACACGAATGCAAATTTTCACAACTTCTTTTAATAATATATATATATATATATATATATATATATATATATATATATATATATATATATATATATATATATATATATATATATATATATTTCAATGTATTTAATTCATAACAAAGTTCCACATATCCTACAATCTTTCAGTTCTTGATTAACAAATTCATTTCACAAGTTCTCTATATTTTAATTTACAATATAGTAATTACTTGAGGGGAACTAAAAATAAATAACCATATAAAACTAGATTTTAACTAAAAATGATCTATCAAGTATACATGCTATTTCATTTACAACTTAAAGTTCACGAGTAAATACAGGGACTAATTAATCTTCCACTTCAATAACCCACTTAATAGATAAGTAAATTGATTTAGATTATTTTCCATTGCATACTTAAATCCAATTTTAATTTTGTGTTCAAAGGTAAATTTGCATCTTTCATAATATTGTAAAGGTAAATTTCTCACTAAATAATTACAAGAGATAAATTTTAACAACTGAACCAAATCAACAATCAATCTCACAACTTACAAATTTGATACACAAGAACAAACACTGTAAGAATCCCACAACTCACATACACTCTAAGGGAGGAATTTACTTTCTTCTCTCAATACAATTTTTCTACAACTTCCATAGGGAGTAAACTCTCCTCTTCAAAAGAAACTTATCCAGGAAGAAATTTAAAGAGACCAAGCTCTCATTACAAATAGGAAGATGGAACATTCTCTTTAACAAGGCAAAATTCCTTCAATCCTCTTAACATGCTTCAACAACAACCTACATGACAACAAGGGAGAAAAGAACAACCAACTAGCTCTCCTCCCTACCATAGACCCGCAAGAGGGTCACCCCCGAGCTAGGGAGATCATCCACACACCCAGGGTAGATTAGACCAAAACACTTCACAACATTGAATAACAACAATCAAAGCAAACAACATTCAAACTCCCACGGTTTTACACACAATATAAAGACTCAGCTGAGGTGAGTTCAAAGGGGGTAGGGAAGTAGACTCTCTCTACTCTGAAGTTTCATTCTTCTCAAACAAATATCATAGCTTATCTCTTGGCCTCAAGCCAACAAAATTATTCTTTCTCATGGCCTCAAGCCATCCAAATAAATAAATCACAGGGATATCCCAAATAGGCTCTCAAAGCCTTATAGCCCTCTATGCTCAAAATTACCAACATGCCCTCAAGGCTTCCATATACTAGAATAAGAAGACACCCGAGGAGGTTCACACCTTCCCTTCCCCATACAAGATGAACATTGCCTTCCAATTGGAAGGAGCTCTTTCAATACCCAACACAAACCCCAAATAACTAAAAAACACATAGAAAACATTTGCAATCCTCATTCATCAACAAGAACAAAACATACATAACAAGCAACAGATCATACAAGTGAGTAGTCTTGTTCACTAACCTTTTCTAGCCCAATTATGGAATGTATTTTGATGAAGAGCTCCACTCTTAGCCTCCTCCTCCAAGTTCTCCTTCTTTCCACCATAATCCCACCCACTTACCCTCTCCCTCTTCTCCTCTTTAAAACAAATTCTCTCCCTTATCCCTTATTCCAAGTGGCATTAAAAAACTAAACCCACTCATTATCCATTATCCCTAATAGACTTAAAACAATTAACCCCACTCAAGAGGTTCCCCACTATAGCCCTTCTACAACACATGGGTGAATAAAATATAATAAGAAAAATAGAAATAAAAAGGAAGTGGATGACACACCACCCTTTTTATGGGGATCTCCCACCAAAAGAGAGGCACAAAGAGACAAGCACTCCATTATTAGTGGATCATGGAGTCCTTCCATGACTTGGAAGTGGGTCTAAGCGTGGATTCCACTCATCCCATTATCCCCATGCTTCTAAATTCGTCACTTAACTTCACCATGAAGTTGAAGTGACCATGTGGAGGTTATCCCAAGGTTATCCTAGTCAAAAGGGTCCCTAGACCCATGGGGTATAACCTAGGGTTGATTTAAACCTAGTTAGGACTCCTAGAGTCAAGTAAAAACACAAGAAGAGGGTCTAAAAGAAATAAAGTTAAAACAAGATTTAAAACAACATCTCTTACAACACATATCACAATATAATTAAATCAGAAGATAGACCTAATTCCCTTGACCTCATGCATCATTACAACATTACAACATTACCACAATTCACCAAACACGAGGTTGATCTTAGTTCCTCGTGGAACTAGATCGACTCACAAGGGATACAACATAGGGTGTGGAATGATCTCCTATATTTGTGGTTTCGTTAGCAATACCTGCACACTCAACTCAAAGTCAATAACACATAAAGATATCATAGCCGAAGCAATTTAAATACATGCATACCTAAACATTCTACCATATAATCATACTGAAAACATATTAAGGTTCCATTTCTAATATTATCCATTCATCATTTTCTAAAAAGCAACATCTAATTATCATTGCACAATTATTTTCTTAAAAATCAATTATGTTAAATAAACAAGATTCTAGGATCAATAGTTTCTCAACATAACAGTAATAGTAATAGCACTGCAAATAGTCTCATGAACAGTAGTGAAAAAGGTAGGCCTCACATCCTTCCCCCCTAAGATTGTACTTCCTCCTGGAAGTCATCAAAGAGGTGAGGGTAAAGTGTCTTCAGTCTCATTGCATCTTCCCATGTCGCAGTGAGCTCATCATACATATCCCACTGGACCCTAACGTGGTCCAGCTCTTGACCTCAAAAGCCCAGCGTCTGATGAGCCAATATGCGTATTGGCTCCAAAGCCAACTGTCCGTCTGCCTCTACCTAAAGAGCATTCCAATCTAATACGTGAGATAAATAAGAAATATAATGACGTAGAATTGAAACATGAAAGACATCGTAGATATGAGACAGGCTAGGTGGCAAGGCTAAACGATAGGCTATAGGTCCTATCCTCTCCAAAATCTCAAAAGGTCCTACAAAATAGGGTGCGAGCTTAGAGACTTTTCCGTAATGGATTGGACTCTTATGTAGTCGCACTCTCAAGAATACCTTGTCACCCACTGAAAAGCTTTGATCCATTCTCTTCGCATCGGCATACTTTTTCTGTCTATCTTGAGCTTCCTGAAGTCTCTGTCTGATCAATGTGACCTACTGTTCCATATCCTAAATTATTTCGGGACCAATGGCAATTCTTTCTTCTAACCGATCCCAACTCAAAGGTGTTCTGCTAGGTCTGCCGTATAAAGCCAGGTAAGGAGGCATACCCAACAAGCTGTGATGCCCATTATTGTAGATGAACTCAACTAGATATAGGTACTCCTCCCATTTAGACTGATGATCTATAACATACATGCGAAGCATGTCCTCTAACACCTGATTAACTCTTTCTGTCTGGCCGTCGGTCTCAGGATGGTAAGTGGAATTGAAGTTGAGCTGTGTGCCCAACGCTTGATGTAAGGCTCTCCAAAAAGATGATGTGAAAATAGAGTCTCTATCAGATATGATGCGGCGAGGTACTCCATGCAGTCTGACAATTTGATCTAGAAATACATTCGCCACTGATGGTGCATTGTACGTTGTGCATACTGGTGAGAAATGTGCCACCTTGGTCAATTTGTCAACTATCACCATGATGGCATCATGGCGTCATGATGACATAGGTAGTCCAACAATAAAGTCCATGGAAATGGTGTCCCATTTCCATTCAGGTATCGTGTGTGGGTACAAAAGTCCTGTTGGATGTTGATGCTTGGCCTTGACCATCTGACACTCAAGGCATTGAGCAACATACTCTGCAATATCACGTCTCATCCTAGCCCAATGATATAACTGCCGCAAATCTGCATGCATCTTCTTCACTTCTGGATGAGTTGCATAGGGTGCTCTATGAGCCTCTGAGAGTATCACTGTACATAGGTCACCCGCACGGGGTACATAGATGCGCTGCCTATGTCTAAGCAATCCATCTGACTCTAGGGAATATCCTACGAATTTACCCTTCAGGACCCTCTGATTTTGGATTTCCTGTTGCACCTCAAGAAACCACTCATCCCGAGGTAGATGCTATAGAATATGCTCTCTCAAATCCACCTTCAAAGTTAGAGTCAAGATCTCATGGCACCTTCAACTCAAAGCGTCGGTGACCACGTTCTCCTTTCCTTTGATGTAGTGGACATCAAAGTCATACTCACACATGAACTCCATCCAACGCTGTTGGCGGGCATTCAAATTAGGCTGAGTGAAAATGTACTGTAAGCTATGATGATCTGAATGGAGCTCAAAACATCGACCTAAAAGAAAGTGTCTCCAACGAACAAGAGCATGAACAATAGCTACGAGCTCTAAATCGTGAGTAGGGTAGTTTAGCTCATGTGTTTTAAGTTTTTGCGATTCATAAGCAATCGCTCTACCACCCTGCATAAGCACAGCTCCCAATCCCTCTAATGATGCATCCGTGCAAACAACAAAATCTTCTGCCAGATTAGGAACAGCTAATATGGGAGCGCTGGTAAGATGTTCCTTCAGGATCCTAAAAGCCTTCTCACACTGCTCAGTCCAAGTGAATCCTTTCCCTTTTCACTGAAGGGAAGTGATAGGATGTGCTATCGTAGAGAATCCTTCGACAAACCTACGGTAGTAACCAGCTAGTCCCATAAAGCTCCTTACTTCTGTTACATTGGTGGGTGCTAGCCAATCCTAAATTGCTCTGATCTTTGATGGATCTACGGAGACACCATCGCCTGATAATATGTGCCCCAAATACTGCACTTCTGTCCTGGAAAAGTCACACTTTGCCAGGTTGCCATAAAGCTGATGCTCACATAAACACTGCAATACCTGATGCAAATGGTCCACATGTTCGTCCTCGGTCCGTGAATAGATCAAAATATCATCTAGGAATATGATCACGAACTGATCTAGGTATGTGTGGAACACCTCGTTCATGAGACTCATGAACACTGCAGGGGCGTTCGTCAAACCGAAAGGTACCACTGTGAATTCATAATGGCCATATCTGGTTCGGAAAGCAATTTTGTGAATATCTGCCTCAGTGATTCATAATTGATGATACCTAGATTTTAGATCAATTTTTGAAAACACTTTGGCTCCCTGCATTTGGTCAAAGAGATCGTCAATCCTAGGCAGAGGATATCGGTTCCTCACCGTCACTTTGTTCAACTACCTATAGTCCATGCATAGCTGAAGAGATCCATCCTTCTTCTTTACAAAGATAACTAGTGCACCCCATGGTGAAATGCTAGGTCGGATGTGTCCCTTCTCTAATAATTCTTCTAACTGTAGTTTAAGCTCTGTAAGCTCATGTGTAGTCATTCTATAAGGTGCACGAGACACTGGTTCTGCCCTTGGTACCAAATTGATGTGGAAATCAACTTCCCTGCGTGGAGGCATACCCGGTAACTCTGGTGGAAAAACATCGGCAAATTCTCTTAGGATAGGGTGTTTATCTAAGGTAGTCTAAGGTTCATCCTCTGATCTATCACTGACTGTGATAGCAAACATCTGACAACCCTTCCGCATACAGTGCTTAAGTTGCTGAGCAGATATCGTACGAGTAGTCATGGGTTTCTGTATGCCCATGATCTCGACCGGTGTGCCATGATCGTCTAAGCAACTAATCGTCCTCTGGCGGTAATCTAGCTTGGCTCTATGAGTTGCAAGCCAGTCCATACCAAGAACTACACTGTAGGATCCTAATGGCATAACCCTAAGGTCACATGTTGTAATGAATGATCCCAAGGAAATCTCGCAATCTCTAACAATGGTATCAACTGACATCCTGGCCCCAGAGGCCAACTCGACCTCCCACCTAATGTCCTGCCTAGAAGCCACCAGCCTGCAACGTCCCACTAACAATGTAGATATAAAGGAGTCGGTAGCTCCGGAGTCAAAAAGGATAGAGATGGAAGATTTTGCAATCATACCTGCTGTCTCAATAACTAAAGCCTGAAAATCAGCCTGGCAGTTGTCAACCGCTGCAAACATACGGTGGGATTTACCCACATCACCCACAGTCTACTCGGATCTTCCTGCACGTTGTTGTCCTCCTATTGTAAAGCCCTATGGGCACTCTCTAGCTATGTGTCCAACTTCACCACAAGTATAACAAGGTCCCTTAACCTATACAGTCTAAGTCCAACTCGACTGCTGCTGTCCTGTTCTACCAGTAGACCCCTGTGAGCCCCTATACTACTGCTGCGACCTTGTGGGTCCCGCAGGTGGTCCCTGTTGTCTCTGATCCCTGCACAGGACCTGCTACTGCCAACCTCTATTATTTCCCCCATGTGACCTCTGTTGTGTTCTAGCTTTCTGTTGCTGCTGTGACTGTTGTTGTTGTGGGGGCCTAGGAGGTAGTGATGCTGAACCGAATCCTGCTCTAGGGAATGACTGTGGTGGTCTACAGAAACTCTGCTGATGCTACTGCTGTCCCTAGAACTGAGGGCGAGAACTCTACCCCGGTCTCGAAATCTCCTTAGCGATATAAGCATTCTCGGCAGCATCACTCAAAGTCTGGGGATCTGCCATCCAGACATGTCCTGCTATACTGTGGTTTAATCCTCTGATAAACTTATGCACCAGGAGTTTCTCATCATGGAGATACTCTGCATATCTAGATAACTTTGTAAACTTACTCTCATACTATGCCACTGAGAGTCCCCTCTGCTGTAGGTCATGAAACTCATCTATACGATGCTGTCTATAATGGTCCGATAGGTATCAAGCGTTGAAGTGCTCAATAAAGGTCTCCCATGAGAGGGTGTCTAAGGAGAGGTGACGCTTGCACTCCTCAGTGCGCCACCAGGTAGCTACTGCATCCCGTAATAAGTGCACTGCCACATGGGCCTTCGTGTTGCCCTCATAAGGACGCAACATGAAGCACCTATCTAAACTGATAAGCTAGGCCTCTGCCTCAGCTCCCTCTATGGTTCCGATGAAAGTAGGAGGGTTCAATCTCAATATCTCCCTGATGGGATCTCCTCTATCACTGCGCCCCCGGCCCCTGATAGGCTCATCTGTATGATAATCATAAGGCCTTGGAACCAATTATTCTATTCGCATTGTCTTGTCATGCCTGGCATGGTGTGTGGGGCTCCTGCTATGGGCCCTGTTGGCTGAATCAACCTCCTCTGTATCAGGTAACTTGACATAAGGCTCCACACGTGGTACCCCCTGCGGCTCTACGTGGGGCTCCACACACGGCTCGACATGAGTCTCAACTCGTGGCTCCATGCATGGTTCCTCTCACGGAACATCGTGGGGCTCGACACGTGACTCTACGTGCAGCTCAACTATAGCCGATGGAAGCCTATCTAAGATAGCCTGTAAGGCCTGTAATATCTGTGGTCCCATATCAGGTGGGGCTGGTGGTACCTGTAGTACCTGAGGAACTGGTTGTGTCTGTAGAACTGGCTGAACCTATGGTACTGGCTGTTCTGGTGGGACTGGCTAATCCAGTCCCATAGCTGAAGAATCAGTGCGCACCTCGATGGGTGGAGTATGGCGGGTCGGTATTCGCCAAACTTGTCTAGGAGGCATCCTACAAAACAAGGTAATCGCTAGTCAGTTTGATCACGGAAGTGATAATGTGCCTAAACAAGCCTAGTGTTTAAAACAACTATGCTCTGATACCAAATGTTATGCCCACATTTCACGTGCGGTCACAACACGCAAACACATGTGTCATGTCCACATGCAACATGTGGTCATGATACGAACTATCAAAAATTTTCTCCATCTATCCTAAATCACCCCTCGCACGCATAAGCGTGCTCGATTGCATATGGTTAAAGTTGACAATGATAATGTCTTTAGAATATTTCACACACGTGGACATTCATTTTGTTTGAAGGGTGTTCACTACGTTTGTTAATTAGTTGGCCTCTATAGGTTTTCTCAGTCTATTAAATGCTGCCTCGCATTCTTTGTTTACTCCTCTATCGATTTGTTTTAAAGACGCTGCTTGTTTCGCTCGTATACGTATTTCTTTATTTACTTTTTGGTATATATATTTCTTTATTTACTATCTTGGTAATTCATTTGGAAAAATACTAATCCCGATGTCTCAATTTCTTACAACGAACTAATATAGATAATTGTTGGTGAAAATTACTATTGTCCCATTGATAATGTTCAAATATATATATATATATATATATATATATATATATATATATATATATATATACTTATAATATATATATACTTATAATATATATATGTACCCTTTATATTCATATATTTATGATTGTTAATTTTTATTTTGTAATGGAAACTCCACCCATATTCTGAATATCATTATAGAGAAATCTTTTTTTAAACCAATTAATATATATATATAATTGTTATTTTATAGTATGAAAGTGGAATCTCCACTCATAATTTTTATTTGAGTATTCTAAATATCCAACTCATACCAATGGGTTAAATAACCCTAAAAAACCTTTAAGTTAGTTGTGGGTTGCAGGTCAAGGGGAGCGGCGGCGAACTGGGCGACGATCGCAGGCTGAATGAAGGTGTTGAGAGGGGGAGTGGAGGTGCTGTGTGGAGGGTTCGCAGGAGATGGCAAACTTGGGGAGCGATGGCAGTGTATTTGATTGGCAGAGGCAGGTGGAGGGAGATATGGGGAGGCCGCAGTCAACGGCGGGCGGAGGCGGTGATGTGGAGGGGGCCGCGGGAGGCAGTGCTACAGACATTCACGGGCGGCGTGGGGGTCTCTGGTCACGGCGGGGATGTGGGGATTATGCCATGGAGTGGGGTGTGGGTGGGGCTCTGCCCCTCCCCACACCCTCTTGTTTTTGTTTAAGAATTCGGTGGGGGTTTAAACCCCCCACCATATACTTTGTAATATTCGACTGTGTAAACCTTTTAACAGCGAGCTCTCTCTATTTTATATTTTCATTTGCTAATTTCGTAATTTTAATTTATAATAATTAAATTAATATATATATATTTATATTTATATATGTATATATACACGAATGCAAATTTTCACAACTTCTTTCAATAATAATAATATATATATATATAAATTTCTATGTATTTAATTCATAACAAAGTTCCACATATCCTACAATCTTTCAGTTCTTGATTAACAAATTCATTTCACAAGTTCTCTACATTTTAATTTAAAATATAGTAATTACTTGAGGGGAACTGAAAATAAATAACCATATAAAACTGGATTTTAACTAAAAATGATCTATCAAGTATACATGTTATTTCATTTATAGCTTAAAGTTTACGAGTAAATACAGGGACTAATTAATCTTCCACTTCAATAACCCACTTAATAGATAAGTAAATCAATTTAGATTATTTTCCATTGCATACTTAAATCCAATTTTAATTTTGTGTTCAAAGGTAAATTTGCATCTTTCATAATATTGTAAAGGTAACTTTCTCACTAAATAATTACAAGAGATAAATTTTAACAACTGAACCAAATCAACAATCAATCTCACAACTTACAAATTTGATACACAAGAACAAACACTGTAAGAATCCCACAACTCACATACACTCTAAGGGAGGAATTTACTTTCTTCTCCCAATACAATTTTTCTACAACTTCCATAGGGAGCAAACTCTTCTCTTCAAAAGAAATTTATCCAGGAAGAAATTTAAAGAGACTAAGCTCTCATTACAAATAAGAAGATAGAACATTTTCTTTAACAAGGCGAAATTACTTCAATCCTCTTAACATGCTTCAACAGCAACCTGCATGACAACAAGGGAGAAAACAACAACCAACTAGCTCTCCTCCCTACCATAGACCTGCAAGAGGGTCACCCCCGAGCTAGGGAGATCATCCACACACCTAGGGTAGATTAGACCAAAACACTTCACAACATTGAATAACAACAATTAAAGCAAACAACATTAAAACTCCCATGGTTTTACATGCAATACAAAGACTCAGCTGAGATGAATTCAAAGGGGTAGGGAAGTAGACTCTCTACTCCAAGGTGTCATTTTTCTCAAACAAATATCATAGCTTATCTCTTAACCTCAAGCCAACAAAATTATTCTTTCTCATGGCCTCAAGCCATCCAAATAAATAAATCACAGGGATATCCTGTTGTGTGGTTACACAACACGCCCCATTTTGACTTGGCAAAACAGGGACCCAATTTTTGGTTTGGCTTGTGCGTCTGCTTCGGGGCGGTTTGGTAAAAGTAAGTCGAGTGCATCATGCTGAAAGATCATGATGAGGTAGGTCACCATGAGGTTAGTTTGTGAAAGTTCGTATTTCATCTCTGTGACCTTATATTTTGAAAAAGCATTGAAATTTAGGCAGGTTTGCCTTTTACAGATCACCGTGATATTCGTCAGGATATAAAAGTTATGAACAGTCAAAGTTTTGGTCAAACCTGATATTCATAAGTGGAAGGTCATATTGTCTTGACATCATCATATTTGAAATACTCCCCCCCAATATGTCATGCGGTTCAAATATCCGGACGTCAACTTTAAATGGTAGCAAATTCTTCCCGTCAAACAGTTTTATCTATCGCGAGCATCATACTTCGCATATAACCCGATATATCTTTATATCCTCCTGATGCAAATATCACCCTTAGCAAATATCCTGATGACATCATCCTAATATGATAAATGAAGGAACATACATCCTGATGACATCAGCATCACATTTACACTGTCGCAGGTTTTTTCTCTAAAGCATGATCATGTTAGCCTAATATGATGATGACGTCATGATGCACTTCCGATACGAAGAGCGAATATCAGGATGACGTCATCCTGATATTCCGAAAGAGAGAGAGATGTAAGTTTTTCTCAACATCATCATATTTTGAAACATCACCCGATACACCGAAATATCCTCCTGATGTACTACGTAGAAATAAAAGGTGCTTTTGTCACCCGAATCTTGTCGCGATGACAATGTCAATACGAGGGAGGATGATATTGAAACACAACCTGATATTTGTGAATATCATCCTGCCCTCATGATATCCTGTCATAAGGATTTTCTCCCACTCCCGTTGCCGCCATTATCATTTAATGCACACAGCCATGGTAGGTGGTTCCCGCCGACTCCGGAACCCAATGAAACACCTGGCGAGATCCTGCATTTTTCGCACGGATAAGCAAGGAACATGATCTAATCTATCAGAGTTGCCCTAAATGCGCCCTAAATGCGAGGTTAAAAGGTAATTCAACCGCCATTTTTACATTTACCTTATGATAAACTTGTTTTACAAAGCACCAGCTTCCATATCTGCATATCAACTACCGTTGCGCAATTTGAGCTCACGAGCAGAAGGGAAAGGTGATCACCAGTTGAATTAAGAACGTCTCGGCATTCTACTGGTATAAAAGGAAATCTGCACAACTAGGTAAGTGAATAAACCCTCATTATATTGTTTCTATTCTGGTGCGATGATGTAAGTTCTAGTTTATGTGCCCATATGATCAAGTAATGTTGGAGTTCATACAGTCGGCATAGTGATTTATGAATTCAACTGCAATATGCATGCATATGTACCTTGTTGTGAGATAGGATTGTCGTTAATTGCAGGTACTCATGGCTGAGAAGCGATTAGTCAAATGCCAGGAAGAGTTCAGCAAGCCCATGTTCTCTACTCAGAGGGGGGTCCTATTTAAATACGGAGCAATCACAGACACCCACCAGGGAGGCACTAATTTGGAAGCCTGGTCAGCCAAGCTTAACAATAGGCATGACAAGAGTCCTGTGCTGGACGCAGTGTTCATATCTGGATTATGGAATGCCGCTGGTTTTCCATACTCCATGGAGTCTCCGAAACTCGTTATTGAATGTGCCCGGAATTACAACCCTCAAACCAAGCAGGTAGTGAAGCATGGGAGGGTATATGCAGACCTCTCCATCAAAGGTATCTCCCAAACATTTGGATTGCCACTGGGCAGCAAGGTCAAGAGCGTAGACTTGAAGAAATCTGAGAGGGAGTATGAAGCCAATAAGAAGTCAGCCAGGAAGAACATGTATCCATGGCGGGCTGAGAATAGCACCTATAACGCAGCCGCCAAGCTTCCTGTGCACCTGTTCAAGTATGATTTTAATGAGGAGTATCAGTACATGATCGCACTCCTGAACAGGGTTACTGGCCAACCTGATACTGGCAGTTTCAGAGACTGGATGTACGGGATTATAATGATGTGTCTGTATTCAGACACCAAGCCACTGTGGAGGCAAATTATTAGTGATGCTCTGCATGAGCAGCTGATGAACCTAGGAGGTTCTAATTGTGCTTTTTTCATGTCCTCATATATTGTGTATTCCTGTGCATATAGAGGCACTTTTGATGCCTTGGTTACAGATGGGAAGCTCACAGGCACAAACGCAGCATATATCTGGGATCATCATCCTCAGCTGCAAAGAACCCACTACTTAAAAGATTACAAACTGGTCAATGATGCATTCTCTATGCATTTGGTAAGGACCATGGAAGAAGACAGAACGAAAAGATTGAGCTTGGAAGCTCAAGAGGCAGTATACAGGCATGGGGCCTGGTACATACAGCTCGCGACCTTTTCCTACATCAGGGTTGAAGGTTTCGAGGGACATCCCCTGATGCTGCCGAGGTATCCTACCGACGCTCTGGTATTAATGGAATTCATCAGGTAGGGCTCCACTATGATCCAGATGTACAGGGATGCCAAGAAGCTGCCACCAATTTTGTTCCCAGTCAGCATTGGCAACTACATGTGCCCTGACTCTGATAACATTAAGAAGGTGATGGTCACCCTGAATAAGATGAACTTGCAGCCCTTCCCAATAACTAGACCATATGATCCTTACGGAAGAATACAGAAAGTGCTAGGAAAGCCTATTCACCAGAGGCACCTAGAGGATTTTTGGGCTGACTGTGAGGATGAGGCAGAAGCCAGGAGGAGGAGGTATCAGAGATTAACTCTGAACCAAGTTAGAATGTTTGATTGCATCTCCCTGCCCCAACAGTTAAAGAAGGATGATGGCAAGACAATGGCAGATGAGTATAAGGAAAAAAAGATATATAACGACACCATCTCTGCCCCTGACCTCAATATGCAGGAGGATATATCCTTGGACCCGTTCATTGCTAGGACCCTACGCCTAACCCAAGCTTGGGTTGATCAACAAGTAGAGGCATTGAAGAAGAAGGGTGTTGCCATCACGGTGGACAACAAAAAAAAGGGCCAAGATATCCCCGCAGATGAATATGATGACTTCCTGTTGGAGAAAAGGAAGACCAAGGGAGATAAGGTCACTCCACCACAACAGCAGAGCAAAAGACCCCCGAAGGGCAAGAAGGTGGAACAGGGACCAAAGGGGATTATAATTGAAAGAGCAGTGTTTACAGCTGAGCAAGCCACAGGATCAGGATCTGAATCAGCATCCCCTCCAGAAAAGGACAGGCCCAAGAAAAGTAAGACAGCAGAGGCTGGAATCATTGAGACCCAAGAGGTGGGTCAATCTTCTAAACAACCAGGGGTCGAAGGCACCCTCATAGAAGAAGAGCCGGAGGAGGAGGAGACTCCGTTGATAATAAGAAGGAAGAGGAGAGCTCTGCAGGTGCTGGTGTCTTCCCCGCCAAAGAAACAGAGAACCTCCATGAGAGGTGAAATAAGCCAACCCCCTACTTCATCACAAGGGGAGGGTAGTGAAGTGCACAAGGAACTGCAACACAATGTTCCACTTCCTACCATTGTCAAGTTCAAAACTGAACTTGCTGAGGAGCAGTTGAAAGAGACCTCCCAGACACAAGTAGAAGGACATGTCTCGCTAGACGAGACAATAAACTTGTCTGATGATGAGGTGGTGTAGGATGTGGCTGCACAAGAAATGGAAACACTTGCTGCTGATGTAAGTGTGACTCCTCACAAGCCTCCAACGGTGCAAACAGTGCTTGAGGAGATGAAACAAGCAGAAGAGGAGCAAGAAAAGAGCCCAGAGCAAATAGCTCAGGAAATAGGGCTAGACACATTGATAACGGAGGTGACCAGTCCTGTCGTGGTAGATCTGACAGAGAAACAGGACGCAAGTCCTGAACAACCAGCAGGATCACCTGATAAGGGCCACCTAACAGAAGAGTTGGAGATGGCAGAGATAGAAGGCCATGCTCTCGAAACCGGCCAGCAAAGCCCACAGGATACCACGAAGGAACCTGCTATAGTAGAGGTTCAGGAGGCAAGGGCTGGTGAAAAAGAAACATTAGAGGACCTAGCTGCCAAAGTACAAGAGGTGGGTGGTGCAGGCTCAGAAGAAGTAGTAGCTACAGAGCAATCTCCACCACATCAGGCAGAGTCCCCAATATCTGGTGCAGTGGATAAACCACAAGAAGAAGAAGAAGTGGGAACAGATGAAGTAATGGCAGAGGCGGGTCATGATCATCATGATCAGCACATAGCTACGCCACAAGGTTCCCCACAGCACATAGGTGCACCACAAGGTTCCCCTCAGCATGAAGATGCTCCTCTAGAGAAGGAAATCTCTCAACAGGAGGAGGTACCGCAGGATCAACCACAAAAGGAACATCAAGGAGAAGAACTGAGGAAGTCACCATCTCCACAACATTTATTGACAGAAACGGTAGATACAGGTGAACATCAGGATGATGTTGAGAAACATGATCAGGTGCCTCCGTGGTTGGCCAAAGAGGTAGGTGCTGAGGAGGAGATTGAAATTCAGGAATTCGACGTCTCCACCTTGTTCTCTACGGACATAATGAAGCCGAGGAGGAAGGCCAGAATGACTTCAGCCATTAGGAGAGATCCGGCAATAGGGAGAAGGACCGCACAAATTGCCATACCTGCGGTGGAGAAAGAAAAAGGTAAAATCACCGTCGATGAATTTCAGATTAGTACAGTAGATTTAGGCTTTGCCAATGAAGACCAAGAGGGTCAAGAGGGCAAAGATATTATTGACTCTCTAATTCATAAAGTGAAAAGAGAGAAGGAGAAAAATAAGCAACATACTCAGTTGCACGCCTATATCAAAGGGCTAACCAATCCTGATGATACCACGACTGAACATGTAGTCCCATTGACTGCCATTTCTCAGGAGGAGGTAAATAAATTGGACATCATGAAACATGAGGTGTCCGTAATAAGGAGATGGATGTCATCCACATTGGATGATGCTGTTGAAATAGTAAAGGCCTCTTTGAAGAGGTGGAGCACTCTAAGTGACTCTAAGGCCAAGGTAGATAGATTGCAGATGCAAACCAGAAAGAGGTCTTACAAGCTGGAGAGAGTCCTGGCCCTATTAGGGGAAATAAGAAATATTAATCCACAACTGCTTATCAGTAAGTAGGTACTAAATAATAATATAGCATTATTAATTGATATTTGGTATAAAGACACTCAGTTTGAGTGTGCAGTCCTCAAAAGGTGTAATAATAAGCTGAGGGATATCAGCATGAGGCTGCGAGATTTAATGGCCCAAGAGGCAGTGATACTGGAGGCTTTGGAAGGTAAGATGGAAGGAAAAATAGAAAATCAAGATGAAGAGTCCGCCATCAAAGTTGTACACAGCAACTTCCAAGTAGAGACAGATGGTCCATCTGTCCCTTTGACAGAGGAATTAATAAATAAAATAATGAGGATCAAGGTCCAGATGGAAAAGTACCAAGAGACACTGCAGGACAGGAAGAATAAGCTCGACAACAGCAGGGATAAATATGAAGCACATAAGCACGCCATTATAAAGGCAAAGACTCAAGATGGCGGAGGGATAGATCAAGTTGTGCATTCATACAATCAGGTCCGCAATAGTATGCAGCCCCATATGCAGCCGCGTCATCATCAGGATCTAGTGAAAGTTCAGAAAGTGAGGCACATGATGATGAGCCGCATGAATCAGCTGAAGAGCATGATGAAGATACATCATGAAGGGGATACTAACATAAGTAGTATAGATAGTTGCCAGCTGGCAACTTGTGCCTTTTTGTAAACATTGACGAAGTCAAGTGAATCAAGACCGTAGATTTGTATTGATAAATCTAGATCGTAGATCTTTTGTAATGGATTCCTCACCTTATTCTATAAAAGGTGGTGGAATGCCTTGTTAAAACATTCAAAACTTAATTGAAATCTATTTGCTGAAGTATTCAGGGCTTATTTCAAAGTTATTGCATATGTACATGTCTTTTGCATACTTAATGAAAGAGAAGAGTATTTCGATTACAAATCTTCGTAAATCTTGAGTAATCTGTGTCTGAATTCTGGATATGTGCTTTGATTTGTTGCGTCCCTTGGAGTGCTCATCATGTTGCATATATTGTTTTCATTCATCATCCTCTGAAGTTTGCACCAACTGTATCTAGCTATGGAACATCCTGGTGAACATATGGTTTGATTTCGTCTCATCATGATAGTATCTAGTATGTATGTGGATCAATAGCTGAAGATTCAACTTTAAATTTGTAGTATTCTTTTAATTTCTTTCAAATTCAGAAACATTTCACTACCACAATTGCAGATAATTGATAATCTTAAGCAAATAACGCAAATATGCAGACATCTCGTAGGTAATCACAAATATTTAGCATATTTGAATGTAAAGCATGCACAATTGAAAATATCATGCAAAGATTAAGGTATTTTACATCTTTTCATCTAATAACTGCATAATATGACTTCTCTGTAAAGAATTTCTGCAGAAAAGTCACGATGATGGCGCAATTTCACGTAAGGCCCCAAAATAGAAACAGCAACTCACATTAACCTCTGAGTAACGTCAGATGATTAAGACCTAATCACCGGAGACTTGGGATCCTAAATTCCTTGAATTCACAGTATCTTTCAAGATGAATAAAGGTTAATGTGTACTTTTATTCTATGCTTGTTTATGAATAACATCATGACCAACATAAATTGGTGCTAGAAGGAGGGCATGGTCTGGATCAATACGCTCATCATCATTATTTTCAGGTTCTATGATGCAGAGAGTAAGGTAACCTCAGATAGTTTGTGAATTTCAAATATTACGTCAATATTTACTGTAAGAAGCTCATATATGTTCATTTCGTGTGAAGATTTCCAGTGCTTACATAAATATTGCAAGCTTTACAGTAGATCATTCTGAATTCACTAATATTGGCCAAAGATCCGTAAATCTGTTCAAACTTTGAAGAGTTTAAGCTTTAGATACTTGAGATCTCGTGCTAGGGTCATTATACCCTAAATATCCTGTCATACTTGCAGTACCTTCACAAATATTTCGTAAATATCTAGTTTAATTAGCCATCTGACTACAAATATCACTTCATCCGCTAAAATCTAGCCAATATTTGCAAAGTTTCAGTCAATTTGCCTCAAAATTGAGAAATCCTGGCTCACAGGATAAATACTAGGTCTAGATCTAGTGTAATCTTTGAGGAACTACCTGTTAAAGGTTTTAGACCTAGAACCATAGACATTCATCATACTCCAAGGTCTAGTGCGTCAGGAGCTTCACCGGAACCTCCTCCTATAACTCCCGTTGGTTTACAAGTACCTTCCGGGATATCTGTAACACCTCCTGTTCAGCCTCAAGGAGTACCTTTGGTTCAACCCCAGCCAGCTGCAACATCAGCTCAACCTCCTCTGGTTGCAATGTCTTTCTTTGCAGCGGAGTCACCTTTGACCTTTAATGCATATCATGAGCTACCAAAGAATCTAGACAAACTGTGTCCAAAATATCATCCTTATCAAGATGCTGATGACCATATCAGGACATTTAAGGAAGCTTGCTGCAGAGCCAGAATAGAACATCAAGATGTAGTGTGCAGGTTATTTCCTTTTTCCTTAGGGGAAGATGCTTATAATTGGTTCATTAGTCTTGGCCAAGCCTCTGTTGGTTCATGGGATGTCCTAGAGAAAGCCTTTCTTGACAGATTCAAAGTCCCTATTGATCCATCTATGAATTACCATATGTTTGCTACGATTAAAAGATTTGAACATGAACCTATTGCCAATTTCAATGCTAGGTTTCAGAAAATGTTGTCCAAGTTAGTTGCCCCATATGTAGTATCTGATGCCTCTGCCCGGAGTATCTATTATTCAGCTCTGGATCCATTAACTTCCATGTTCATCAAGAGAACACATCCTGAGATCACTACATTGACAGGAGCTTTTCAAGAAGCTATCAAAGTGAATCAGCAGTTGATACCTGCTCCTACTCCAAATATAGTGTTTCCCACCTTGCCTGGCATGCATTCACAATGTCTCGCATCATATCCTGCAACATATTCTCTGCAGTATCCTGTGCAGTATCCTAATGGAACAGTGATACCTCCAGCAGTCATGCTTGCCCCTTTGCAAATACCTCCACTAAGCATCATGCCCCCTCCTAATGGAAATAGTCAAGTGCCACAATACCCTGCACAAGCCCAGATACCTTAGGGTGCTGATCTATCCAACAATAATCATGGATCCTCTTTCTTCAAGCCTCAGACTGAAAATGTAGTGGCCAAAGCTCAAGAAGAAAAGGAGGAAATCAAAGAAATTTCTGCTCAATTAAGAAAACTCACCACAGAAGTGACACACTTGAGAAATCAGGGTTTTTATTCCCAGTCCAGTCAGAACAGAAATTATTCCAATGACAGACCAAATTATCCTGACAGAGGATATAACAATAATAATTTCAACAATAATGGTGGAAATAACAATAATCCACCTAGACAGCCCAGAGTATGGAATTCCGGGCCAAATAATGGTTCATTGCCATCACCCCTAGATAATCAGCCTCCTAGTGAAGCCAAGCAGACTACTAGAGTCAATCTTGCTGAGGTAGCTCTTACTAATTGGTGTAGGATCCACAATACTAATGCACATGCAGAGTTAGACTGTCCACAATTTAGAATTGCTGCTAGTATCTTTCAGACTGAAGTGTCTAACACTTCTGGAAATCCACCTCATGCAGAAGGAAATGAGATTGTTCCTTGTGGATATGACTCAGCTTTTGTGCTAGAAGCCTACACAAATGAACCTCGTCAGAATTATAACCAGGCATGTGAAGAATCAGCCTTAGCTTTCGAAACAAACTATGTTTTGCCCTTTGAAGATGAAAATGAGCCTGCAAGGGAACGTGAAGAAGTACATGCATATCAGCAGCAATATTCTGGTAAGCACAATTATAACTTGAGGAGCAATGCCAACAGACCTGCTGGTCCATTGACATCATCTCTACCTCCAAACAACTTCAATACACCTCCTGATCCTAAGGCTAGCAATAACCCAGGGTTCCCTAAGGTGAATGCTCAGTACTTGTCACCTCAAAACACAGTATCAAAGATTGTGAACACCCCTCATGAATCTGACAAGTTGGTCAGCTATCTCGCTGATGAAATGAAGAAAATTAAGATCAGCCTATCCCTGTCTGAGTTACTAAAAACCCCTGCCATCAAAAAGGCATTCATGAAGTCCTTAGATGATCCTGCCCCCAAAGAGGATAGCCATTTTTCGAACCAATCCAGTGGCAAGGATCATGCTGTTAAGGATAATATTATCAAGCCTAAAGTGTCAGCTAGAGTCCAAGCTGTGGAAACCTCCCACATGACCTTGTATAGGGATAAAACCGAATCACCTTCGTTCCTCCTTACCATAAGAATGTTCAGTAAGAACCTGCACAACTGTCTGGTAGATTCGGGAGCCTCAACGAATGTTATGCCCTTGTCAATATGCAATGCCTTAGGACTACATCCTGCCAAATCCTTAAAGAAAGTCACATAGTTGGACAAAACAGAAGTAAGTGTAGTAGGTGAATTAACTCATATCCACATGCAGCTAGCATCTGATCCTAGGATCCAGTATTATATTGATATTCAAGTAGTTGACATACCTGATACGTACGGGATGTTGCTCAGCTGCGATTGGTCTAAAACGCTTAACGGATATATGTCCACAGATTTCAGTCACATGTGGTTACCCTGGAAGGGTATACCTAATCAGATCAGGATTGATGCTGAACCTAGAATGAAACATATGATAACTGAGTATAACAGAACAAATGAGATCATGTACGTAAACGTAGAACCTGGAGTTTATTGCATCAGGCCGCAAACTGTCAAAATAGAAGAAATCATGATGCTTAAGCTGCATCATCATCATGATGATGATGATCAGGAGGACATGCCAATCATAGAAACTGATAATTATCCCGATAAGGAGGATGAAATAGATCACTTCAGAGATTTTGAGATACATTTGTCTAGACAGGTGAAACGTTGTCAATTACTAAATATACCGGCTAATGATATTTTGATTGACGGATGGTGCAGGTTACACGACGAAGCACACTCAGAGAAGACATGTGAAACATGCATAATGATGATGATGCTAGAACAAACATACAGCGAGGCATCATCATCATATTCCGAGGTAAATGTTACATTTGATGATGATGACAATAATAACTCTTATCTATCTTTTGTAGGAACTGAAGAGCCGACAGATCATGATGAGCATCTTGTCCCGGAAACAAAGGAAATTTTAGTCTCTCTCCAAGTAAATAATGAAACCAAAGAAAAGATCACCCCAGGGAGTGATTGCTTTATGGAACCAGATTATGAATTGTCTGATGAGGACAAAGGTAGTGACCTGACGAAGTTCGAAGAATTTTTGGAAAAGGAAATAGAGAAGGTGATACGGCAGCATAAATCTCCTCGGGAGGTCTTAGTTAAAAATTGGTGTAGGCTGCACGAGGCACCTCACTCAGAAACAACTTGCTCACTATGTTTACACATCTTGAAAAAGCACGCAGTTGCAGATTCAGAAGATCATCCTCCTGCTGAAAAGAAAGAGAGGATAGAAAAGCCATCAGGCTCACAACAAGAGGGAAAGAAGAAACTTAAGGACGATGATGTCCCTAAGATAAAATGGATATCAGGCGGAGCAGCAGCCAGAGCTACCAAGGGAAAAGAAAGTTCAGCTAAATGTCCTGCTGAAGATAAACCTTGGATCCTGAGATTTGATGGATCCAAATCTAAGCAAGGTGCTGGGGTAGGAATAGACCTGATTGATCCAACTGGGAAATCCCATCTGGCAGCCTACAGATTACAGTTCCCCTGTACTAACAATGTAGCAGAGTATGAGGCTTTGATTCATGGAATGTTGTTTGCTCATAAGAGGAAAGTAAAAATTCTGCATGTCTTTGGAGATTCAGAACTAGTCGTGAAGCAAGTAAGAGGAATTTATTCCTGTAACTACAGAAAACTATCAAATTACAGACATCGTGTGTGGGACCTGATGGAGGACTTTGACGCCTTTAACATCACTCATGTACCAAGAGAACAAAACCATAGGGCAGATGTGCTAGCTCAAGCTGCCAATACATTGGAGCCACTGTCTATATCTGGTCTAAAGAGATTTTCAGAAGAACTGGTGTCAGTGCCATCAATACCTGATAATGTGACTAATCTCCAAGTGTTTGATGATGATCAACACATTCTAAACTTCATTTCAAATAGAGACATATTTGAGGCTCAAATCATAGATGAGAATGGAGTGGAGGATCATGTCTGGGAAGAAGATGAGATATTAGAGTTGCCTAGCAACAGAATCCCCAAAGGTATGATTGAGTTGGAAAGAGCCTTTGATTTGGATAATATGCTTAAACATAAAGATCTGCCTAAGGCAGATGGAGGTCAATATTCACAAGTGAATATTAGACAAGCTGATGACAAGAGAAACGTCTTATTGGGTAAGGTTTGTACACTAGAAGAGTTAGAAGGAATAACTCAGGCCCTCAAGGATTACATACATGTAATCGCATGGACTTATGATGAGTTGAAGACATATGACACCTCTATCATAACTCATACTATACCTCTCAAGCCGGATGCGAAACCTTTCAGACAGAAGCAGAGACCAGTCAATGCCTTGCTCAAACCAATAATTCTTGAAGAAGTTAAGAAATTGTTAAATGCCAGGATAATATTTCCTGTCAGGCACTCCACTTGGGTGGCTAATCTTGTGCCGGTCAGAAAGAAGAATGGAGACATCAGGTTATGTGTAGATTTCAAAAACCTAAACAGAGCATCAGAAAAGGATAATTATCCTTTACCCTCATTAGATGAAGTTCTGCAGATTGTAAATGGAGCCAAGATGATGTCCTTCTTGGACGGATTTTCAGGGTACAACCAAGTAATGGTTGACAAAATTGACAGATTAAAAACTGCCTTCACCACAAAGTGGGGGATATTTGCATATAGATGTATGCCCTTTGGACTCATAAATGCTGGAGCTACATTCCAGCAAGCAATGGACATAGCTTTCAGAGGTTTAATAGGAAAGTGCATAGTCATCTACATGGATGACTTGATGGTATTCTCCAAGGAAAGGAGAAATCATGTTGCTGATCTCAGAAGTGTACTGAAGAAATATGAAGAATATGGAATATCTTTCAATCCCAAGAAGTGCATATTTGGAGTCACAACAGGAAAATTACTAGGCCACCTGATCACAGAGGATGGAATTATCATTGATCCTGACAGGGTGGAATCTATTATGAAGTTACAACTTCCAGGAAGCAAAAAGGAACTCAAGTCTTACTTTGGTAAGATAAACTTTGTGAGGAAGTTCATCACCGGCTTTGTTGAGATTGTCAGACCTTTAAATGCTATGTTAAAAAAAGATGCACAAATTGAGTGGACACCAGAAGCCCAAACTGCATTTGAAGATATAAAAAAGGCCATATCAGATGCTCCTGTCCTCATTAGTCCAAACTACACCAAAGATTTCTACATCTATTCATTTGCTTCAGAACACACCTCTGCAGCAGTGTTAACTCAAAGAAATGAAGAGAAAGAAGAGAAACCAATTGCTTTCATGAGCTGCTCTTTCAGGGATGCTGAGTTGAGATATGTAGATGTTGAGAGACAGGCACTTGCATTAGTCAGGGCAGTAAAGAAATTCAGACATTACATACTCAGAAGCAAAGTGATTGCTGTGGTGCCTGATACAGCAGTGAAGATGCTGCTGATGCAAAGTGAGCCTGGTGAGAAAAGAGCTAAATGGATTACTGTATTACAAGAGTATGACATGGAAATTACACCAATGAAGCTGGTAAGAGGACAAGCTCTGAGCCAGATGATATCTGAGATTGATCCCAACATCACTAGTCAGCAATATGTGATCAATGAGAAAGACAATAAAGAGTGGTACTCAGACATCAGGCACATCCTGATTACTGGAAGATGTCCATCAAGGATGCAGGCTTCACAGAGAAGAGCCTTAAAGATAAGATCCCAAAAGTATATGATGAAGGGAGGAACCTTGTTTAAGAATAATTACGAAGGAATATACCTTAGATGCTTAGAGAAGTCAGAAGCAAGTAGAGTTCTGACAGAATTACATGACAAGTTTGGAACGGCACATGGATCAGCGTTGGCCACAACACATGCAATCCTCCGCGCAGGATATTACTGGCCTACAATTTTTAAAGACACAGTTGATCATGTTAAATGTTGTCATGTTTGCCAGGTTGCTACTAATAGAGAGAAATATGTTGCACAACCCTTGCAGCCAGTAACGGAACAGCGCCCATTTGCACAGTGGGGCATGGACTTCATAGGACCAATCAATCCTCCGTCTTCCTCAGGGCATAGGTATGTTTTAACAATTATTGATTATTGTACTAGATGGACTGAGGCTATTAGCAGCAAAACTTGCACTGCAGATGATGTCATTAAATTTCTGGAAAGCAACATTGTCACCAGGTATGGAACTCCTTATGCATTGGTAAGTGATAATGGGTCCGCCTTCATTTCCACCAAGTTATCCGGTTGGGCTTTTGACCATGGGATTATACTTAAGTTCTCATCTAATTACTACCCTCAAGGGAATGGTTTAGCAGAATCCACCAACAAGAATTTACTAAGTATCAAAAGAAAATTGATAGAGAAGAACCCCAGGGAATGGAACTCATTCTTAAAGTATGCCTTATGGGTGGACACAACTAGAATAAAAACTACATTAGGAAACTCACCTTTCCAACTAGTATACGGAGTGGATCCAATCCTCCCTATAAACTTAAAAATTCCTACCCTACAGTTTGCCCAAGAATACCTAGGCATAGACAATAGACAAGAAGTCAGGTTGCTTCAGTTGATGCACCTGGAAGAAAAAAGGAGTCAAGCAATTGATCAATTTGCAAAACATCAGGCTGTTGTCAAATGCTGGTTTGACAAGAGAGCCAGAATTAAAGCTTTCAGGATATCCAATTTGGTCCTGATGTGGGATAAGGCCCATGAAAAGAAAGGTGACCATGGTAAGTTTGATAGATTATGGATAGGTCCCTTTCAAATTTCTAAGATAGTAGGAGACAGTACTTATAGGCTTAAAAACCTGATAGGTAAGGACGTCCCATTGCCTGTCAATGGACAATTCCTCAAACATTATTTCCAGGCCTGAATGACTTCATAACAATCATGTGTATCATATTGTATATTTGTATAGTTGTTTGTACAGTGTGTCTGTTTTGCTTGTTTCGTTGTGTTGGTTGAGACCTTGTTCTGGTAAGTCAGGATTGCGCACTTCTTTACCCCAGAAAATAACTAAATTGTTAAGATTCAAGTAATGAGATCACATTTAGACATAGGTTATGATTCATTGTAAGAAGTGTTTATGATCAGGTTTGTGATATCTTTTCATCAGGATGCCTTTTCTTGGTCAAAGTGAATCAATCACAATGAAACACCTAACAGCCTTGGGTTTGTTGAACACACAAGTATAGGTGTTAAGTGAAAAATCTAAAGGGACTCCTTTGCTACCAATACAATCTCCAACCTAAAGCTGCAAGTGACTGTACCTTGTACAAATAAGCTAACATGATGATATCAAATACAAATTTTAAAGAGAAAATTAGAATAGAAGTAAAATTAGGCCATCTAAGTAACTCTACCAGGGCTATAGACGCCTGCTGGCAGTGGGGCTCTACTTAGGGAGATTGTATAGATAACCTTGCCGGGGCTATAGACGCCTGCTGGCAGCAAGGCTCTATCTAGGTCGGCTATGAGGGATGATCCCCAACTATGTAGTTTAACACTATTTACTTATGTTTTCAACTTGCTTTCAAGATGAGGATAATTAATCATATGCACACACCTGATCCTTTGTTAGCATTGTTGTCATGACGAAATTTTATCATTCATAGGATCATGATACTTATGCTTATATGGAATTAGAATGCTATATGTAAATGTGATTACATCACTTGAATCATTGGAATTTGTTTGTTTTCTTTGGTGGCAAGTTGTTGTGTGGTTACACAACACGCCCCATTTTGACTTGGCAAAACAGGGACCCAATTTTTGGTTTGGCTTGTGCGTCTGCTTCGGGGCGGTTTGGTAAAAGTAAGTCGAGTGCATCATGCTGAAAGATCATGATGAGGTAGGTCACCATGAGGTTAGTTTGTGAAAGTTTGTATTTCATCTTTGTGACCTTATATTTTGAAAAAGCATTGAAATTTAGGCAGGTTTTCCTTTTACATCACCGTGATATTCGTCAGGATATAAAAGTTATGAACAGTCAAAGTTTCGGTCAAACCTGATATTCATAAGTGGAAGGTCATATTGTCTTGACATCATCATATTTGAAATACTCCCCCCCGATATGTCATGCGGTTCAAATATCCGGACGTCAACTTTAAATGGTAGCAAATTCTTCCCGTCAAACAGTTTTATCTATCGCGAGCATCATACTTCGCATATAACCCGATATATCTTTATATCCTCCTGATGCAAATATCACCCTTAGCAAATATCCTGATGACATCATCCTAATATGATAAATGAAGGAACATACATCCTGATGACATCAGCATCACATTTACACTATCGCAGGTTTTTTCTCTAAAGCATGATCATGTTAGCCTAATATGATGATGACGTCATGATGCACTTCCAATACGAAGAGCGAATATCAGGATGACGTCATCCCGATATTCTGAAAGAGAGAGAGATGTAAGTTTGTCTCGACATCATCATATTTTGAAACATCACCCGATATACCGAAATATCCTCCTGATGTACTACGTAGAAATAAAAGGTGCTTTTGTCACCCGAATCTTGTCGCGATGACAATGTCAATACGAGGGAGGATGATATTGAAACTCAACCTGATATTTGCGAATATCATCCTTCCCTCATGATATCCTATCATAAGGATTTTCTCCCGCTCCCGTTGCTGCCATTATCATTTAATGCGCGCAGCCATGGTAGGTGGTTCCCGCCGACTCCGGAACCCAATGAAACACCTGGCGAGATCCTGCATTTTTCGCACGAATAAGCAAGGAACATGATCTAATCTGTCAGAGTTGCCCTAAATGCGCCCTAAATGCGAGGTTAAAAGGTAATTCAATCGCCATTTTTACATTTACCTTATGATAAACTTGTTTTATAGAGCACCAGCTTCCATATCTACATATCAGCTACCGTTGCGCAATTTGAGCTCACGAGTAGAAGGGAAAGGTGATCACCAGCTGAATTAAGAACGTCTCGGCATTCTACTGGTATAAAAGGAAATCTACACAACCAGGTAAGTGAATAAACCCTCATCATATTGTTTCTATTCTGGTGCGATGATGTAAGTTCTGGTTTATGTGCCCATATGATCAAGTAATGTTGGAGTTCGTATAGTAGGCATAGTGATTTATGAATTCAACTGCAATATGCATGCATATGTACCTTGTTGTGAGATAGGATTGTCGTTAATTGCAGGTACTTATGGCTGAGAAGCGATTACTCAAATGCCAGGAAGAGTTCAGCAAGCCCATGTTCTCTACTCAGAGGGGGGTCCTGTTTAAATACGGAGCAATCACAGACACCCACCAGGGAGGCACTAATTTGGAAGCCTGGTCAGCCAAGCTTAACAATGGGCATGACAAGAGTCTTGTGCTGGACGCAGTGTTCATATCTAGATTATGGAATGCCGCTGGTTTTCCATACTCCATGGAGTCTCCGGAACTCGTTATTGAATGTGCCCGGAATTACAACCCTCAAACCAGGTAGGTAGTGAAGCATGGGAGGGTATATGCAGACCTCTCCATCAAAGGTCTCTCCCAAATGTTTGGATTGCCACTGGGCAGCAAGGTCAAGAGCGTAGACTTGAAGAAATCTGAGAGGGAGTATGAAGCCAATAAGAAGTCAGCCAAGAAGAACACGTATCCGTGGCGGGCTGAGAACAGCACCTATAACGCAGCCGCCAAGCTTCCTGTGCACCTATTCAAGTATGATTTTAATGAGGAGTATCAGTACATGATCGCACTCCTGAACAGGGTTACTGGCCAACCTGATACTGGCAGTTTCAGAGACTGGATGTACGGGATTATAATGATGTGTCTGTATTAAGACACCAAGCCACTATGGGGGCAAATTATCAGTGATGCTCTGCATGAGCAGCTGATGAACCTAGGAGGTTCTAATTGTGCTTTTTTCATGTCCTCATATATTTTGTATTCCTATGCATATAGAGGCACTTTTGATGCCTTGGTTACAGATGGGAAGCTCACAGGCACAAACGCAGCATATATCTGGGATCATCATCCTCAGCTACAAAGAACCCACTACTTAAAAGATTACAAACTGGTCAATGATGCATTCTCTATGCATCTGGTAAGGACCATGGAAGAAGACAGAACGAAAAGATTGAGCTTGGAAGCTCAAGAGGCAGTATATAGGCATGGGGCCTGGTACATACAGTTCGCAACCTTTTCCTACATCAGGGTTGAAGGTTTCGAGGGATATCCCCTGATGCTGCCGAGGTATCCTACCGATGCTGTGGTATTAATGAAATTCATCAGGCAGAGCTCCACCATGATCCAGATGTACAAGGATGCCAAGAAGCTGCCACCAATTTTGTTCCCAGTCAGCATTGGCAACTACATGTGCCCTGACTCTGATAACATTAAGAAGGTGATGGTCACCCTGAATAAGATGAACTTGCAGCCCTTTCCAATAACTAGACCATATGATCCTTACGGAAGAATACAGAAAGTGCTAGGAAATCCTGTTCACCAGAGGCACCTAGAGGATTTTTGGGCTGACTGCGAGGATGAGGCAGAAGCCAGGAGGAGGAGGTATCAGAGATTAACTTTGAACCAAGTTAAAACGTTTGATTGCATCTCCCTGCCCCAACAGTTAAATAAGGATGATGGCAGGACAATGGCAGATGAGTATGAGGAGAAAAAGATATATAACGACACCATCTCTGCCCCTGACCTCACTATGCAGGAGGATATATCCTTGGACCCGTTCATTGCTAGGACCCTACGCCTAACCCAAGCTTGGGTTGATGAAAAAGTAGAGGCATTGAAGAAGAAGGGTGTTGCCATCACGGTGGACAACAAGAAAAAGGGCCAAGATATCCCCGCAGATGAATATGATGACTTCCTGTTGGAGAAAAGGAAGACCAAGGGAGATAAGGTCACTCCACCACAGTAGCAGAGCAAAAGACCCCCGAAGGGCAAGAAGGTGGAACAGGGACCAAAGGGGATTATAATTGAAAGAGCAGTGTTTACAGCTGAGCAGGCCACAGGGTCAGGATCTGAATCAGCATCCCCTCCAGAAAAGGACAGGCCCAAGAAAAGTAAGACAGCAGAGGCTGGAATCATTGAGACCCAAGAGGTGGGTTAGTCTTCTAAACAACCAGGGGTCGAAGGCACCCTCATAGAAGAAGAGCCGGAGGAGGAGGAGACTCCATTGATAATAAGAAGGAAGAGGAGAGCTCTACAGGTGCTGGTGTCTTCCTCGCCAAAGAAACAGAGAACCTCCATGAGAGGTGAAATAGGCCAACCCCCTACTTCATCACAAGGGGAGGGTAGTGAAGTGCACAAGGAACTGCAACACAATGTTCTACTTCCTACCATTGTCAAGTTCAAAACTGAACTTGCTGAGGAGCAGTTGAAAGAGACCTCCCAGACACAAGCAGAAGGACATGTCTCGCTAGACGAGACAATAAACTTGTCTAATGATGAGGTGGTGCAGGATGTGGCTGCACAAGAAATGGAAACACTTGCTGCTGATGTAAGTGTGACTCCTCACAAGCCTCCAATGGTGCAAACAGTGCTTGAGGAGATGAAACAAGCAGAAGAGGAGCAAGAAAAGAGCCCAGAGCAAATAGCTCAGGAAATAGGGCTAGACACATTGATAACGGAGGTGACCAGTCCTGTCGTGGTAGATCTGACAGAGAAACAGGATGCAAGTCCTGAATAGCTAGCAGGATCACCTGGTAAGGGCCACCTAATAGAAGAGATGGAGATGGCAGAGATAGAAGGCCATGCTCTCGAAACCGGCCAGCAAAGCCCACAGGATACCACAAAGGAACCTGCTATAGTAGAGGTTCAGGAGGCGAGGGCTGGTCAAAAAGAAACATTAGAGGACCTAGCTGCCAAAGTACAAGAGGTGGGTGGTGCAGGCTTAGAAGAAGTAGTAGCTACAGAGCAATCTCCACCACATCAGGCAGAGTCCCCAATATCTAGTGCAGTGGATAAACCACAAGAAGAAGAAGAAGTGGGAACAGATGAAGTAATGGCAGAGGCGGGTCATGATCATCATGATCAGCACATAGCTACGCCACAAGGTTCCCCACAGCACATAGGTGCACCACAAGGTTCCCCTCAGCATGAAGATGCTCCTCTGGAGAAGGAAATCTCTCAATAGGAGGAGGTACCGCAGGATCAACCACAAAAGGAACATCAAGGAGAAGAACTGAGGAAGTCACCATCTCCACAACATTTGTTGACAGAAACGGGAGATACAGGTGAACATCAGGATGATGTTGAGAAACATGATCAGGTGCCTCCGTGGTTGGCCAAAGAGGTAGGTGCTGAGGAGGAGATTGAAATTCAAGAATTTGACATCTCCACCCTGTTCTCTGCGGACATAATGAAGCCAAGGAGGAAGGCCAGAATGACTTCGGCCATCAGGAGAGATCCGGCAACAGGGAGAAGGACCGCACAAATTGCCATACCTGCGGTGGAGAAAGAAAAAGGTAAAATCACCGTCGATGAATTTCAGATTAGTACAGTAGATTTAGGCTTTGCCAATGAGGACCAAGAGGGTCAGGAGGGCAAAGATATTATTGACTCTCTAATTCAGAAAGTGAAAAGAGAGAAGGAGAAAAATAAGCAACATAAAGAGCACATTGCTTAGTTGCACGCCTATATCAAAGGGCTGACCAATCCTGATGATACTGCGACTGAACATGCAGTCCCATTGACTGCCATTTCTTAGGAGGAGGTAAATAAATTAGACATCATGAAACATGAGGCGTCCGTAATAAGGAGATGGATGTCATCTACATTGGATGATGCTGTTGAAATAGTAAAGGCCTCTTTGAAGAGGTGGAGCACTCTAAGTGACTCTAAGGCCAAGGTAGATAGATTGTAGATGCAGACCGGAAAGAGGTCTTACAAGCTGGAGAGAGTCCTGGCCCTATTAGGGGAAATAAGAAATATTAATCCACAACTGCTTATCAGTAAGCAGGTACTAAATAATAATATAGCATTATTAATTGATATTTGGTATAAAGACACTCAGTTTGAGTGTGCAGTCCTCAAAAGGTGTAATAATAAGCTGAGGGATATCAGCATGAGGCTGCGAGATTTAATGGCCCAAGAGGCAGTGATACTGGAGGCTTTGGAAGGTAAGATGGAAGGAAAAATAGAAAATCAGGATGAAGAGTCCGCCATCAAAGCTGTACACAGCAACTTCCAAGCAGAGACAGATGGTCCACCTATCCCTTTGACAGAGGAATTAATAAATAAAATAATGAGGATCAAGGTCCAGATGGAAAAGTACCAAGAGACACTGCAGGATAGGAAGAATAAGCTCGACAACAGCAAGGATAAATATGAAGCACATAAGCACGCCATTATAAAGGCAAAGACTCAAGATGGCGGAGGGATAGATCAAGTTGTGCATTCATACGATCAGGTCCGCAGTAGTATGCAACCCCATATGCAGCCGCGTCGTCATCAGGATAGTGAAAGTTTGGAAAGTGAGGCACATGATGACGAGCCGCATGAATCAGCTGAAGAGCATGATGAAGATACATCATGAAGGGGATACTAACATAAGTAGTATAGATAGTTGCCAGCTGGCAACTTGTGCATTTTTGTAAACATTGACGAAGTCAAGTGAATCAGGACCATAGATTTGTATTGATAAATCTAGATCATAGATCTTTTGTAATGGATTCCTCACCTTATTCTATAAAAGGTGGTGGAATGCCTTGTTAAAACATTCGAAACTTAATTGAAATCTGTTTGCTGAAGTATTCAGGGCTTATTTCAAAGTTATTGCATATGTACATGTCTTTTGCATACTTAATGAAAGAGAAGAGTATTTCGATTACAAATCTTCGTAAATCTTGAGTAATCTGTGTCTGAATTCTGGATATGTGCTTTGATTTGCTGCGTCCCTTGGAGTGCTCATCATGTTGCATATATTGTTTTCATTCATCATCCTTTGGAGTTTGCATCAACTGTATCTAGCTGTGGAACATCCTGGTGAACATATGGTTTGATTTCTTCTCATCATGACAGTATCTAGTATGTATGTGGATCAATAGCTGAAGATTCAACTTTAAATTTGTAGTATTCTTTTAATTTCTTTCAAATTCAGAAACATTTCACTACCACAATTGCAGATAATTGATAATCTTAAGCAAATAACGCAAATATGTAGACATCTCGTAGGTAATCGCAAATATTTAGCATATTTGAATGTAAAGCATGCACAATTGAAAATATCATGCAAAGATTAAGGTATTTTACATCTTTTCATCTAATAACTGCATAATATGACTTCTCTGTAAAGAATTTCTGCAGAAAATTCATGATGATGGCGCAATTTCACGTAAGGCCCCAAAATGGAAACAGCAACTCACATTAACCTCTGAGTAACGTCAGACGATTAAGACCTAATCACAGGAGACTTGGGATCTTGAATTCCTTGAATTCACAGTATCTTTCAAGATGAATAAAGGTTAATGTGTACTTTTATTCTATGCTTGTTTATGAATAACATCATGACCAACATATCCCAAATAGGCTCTCAAAGCCTTATATCCCTCTAGGCTCAAAATTACCAACATGCCCTCAAGGCTTCCATATACTAGAATAAGAAGACACCCGTGGAGGTTCACACCTTCCCTTCCCCATACAAGATGAACATTGCCTTCCAACTAGAAGGAGCTCTTTCAACACCCAACACAAACCCCAAATAACCGAAAAACACATAGAAAACATTTGCAAGCCTCATTCATCAACAAGAACAAAACATACATAACAAGCAACAGATCATACAAGTGAGTAGTCTTGTTCACTAACCTTTTCTAGCCCAATTATGGAATGTATTTTGATGAAGAGCTCCACTCTTAGCCTCCTCCTCCAAGTTCTCCTTCTTTCCACCATAATCCCACCCCCTTACCCTCTCCCTCTTCTCCTCTTTAAAATAAATTCTCTCCCTTATCCCTTATTCCAAGTGGCATTAAAAAACTAAACCCACTCATTATCTATTATCCCTAATGGACTTAAAACAATTAACCCCACTCAAGAGGTTCCCCACTATAGCCCTTTTACAACACATGGGTGAATAAAATATAATAAGAAAAATAGAAATAAAAAGGAAGTGGATGACACACCACCCTTTTTATGGGGGTCTCCCACCAAAAGAGAGGCACAAAGAGACAAGCACTCCATTATTGGTGGATCATGGAGTCCTTCCATGACTTGGAAGTGTGTCTAAGTGTGGATTCCACTCATCCCATTATCCCCATGCTTCTAAATTCGTCACCTAACTTCACCATGAAGTTGAAGTGACCATATGGAGGTTATCCCAAGGTTATCCTAGTCAAAAGGGTCCCTAGACCCATGGGGTATAACCTAGGGTTGATTTAAACCTAGTTAGGACTCCTAGAGTCAAGTAAAAACACAAGAAGAGGGTCTAAAAGAAATAAAGTTAAAACAAGATTTAAAACATCTCTTACAACACATATCACAATATAATTAAATCAGAAGATAGACCTAATTCCCTTGACCTCATGCATCATTACAACATTACAACATTACCACAATTCACCAAACATGAGGTTGATCTTAGTTCCTCAAGGAACTAGATCGGCTCACAAGGGATACAACATAGGGTGTGGAATGATCTCCTGTATTTGTGGTTTCGTTAGCAATACCTACACACTCAACTCGAAGTCAATAACACATAAAGATATCATAGCCAAAGTAATTTAAATACATGCATACCTAAACATTCTACCATATAATCATACTGAAAACATATTAAGGTTCCATTTCTAATATTATCCATTCATCATTTTCTAAAAAGCAACATCTAATTATCATTGCACAATTATTTTCTTAAAAATCAATCATGTTAAATAAACAAGATTCTAGGATCAATAGTTTCTCAACATAACAGTAATAGTAATAGCACTGCAAATAGTCTCATGAACAGTAGTGAAAAAGGTAGGCCTCACACAACACAGTAGGCACACAATCCAAATACCACCACAAGCACAATGAAATCAACAAGAACAACTGCACCACCTCATTACACCAGAAACACTTGCATCTCATTCGGGAACTTAAGAACTCTCACTGTCATTACTGTCACACTACAAAGATTGCATGCGAACCTCCAAACCATGAACCACTTTAGTTGAGGATACACACCAACATCCAAAACACACCTCTAGATATACAGATCATAATAGTTCAATGCCGATCAATCCAGACCAATTTTATGTCAATCTGTCACCTCTGAACAACTGTAAAACGTGGTTCTACTCAGATGGCCATAACTTCACAAATTCTTCATGTGAATCCCTCAAATCTTAACTGGAGCAACTTCAGACAATCCTTTACAACACCCTTTGGTCCGTCAACTCTGATCTTCATCTCACTGGGAATGTGGAACAATCTACTTCACTGAACTGCAC
Organism: Cunninghamia lanceolata; assembly: GCA_027924645.1. Taxonomy (NCBI): domain Eukaryota; kingdom Viridiplantae; phylum Streptophyta; class Pinopsida; order Cupressales; family Cupressaceae; genus Cunninghamia; species Cunninghamia lanceolata. The sequence continues at coordinate 13,526,469 of BSBN01000288.1, read as the reverse complement.
TATCTTCACTGTCTCTTACAGAGAGATATGTAACTCACTTGTTTCTTCTGGAGAGGCTAATTTTTTCAATATCCTAAACATACAAGTCTTCTACAATGAGATACAGTTGACACCAATGACAACAAGGATATGTTGACATCAATGACAACAGCGATTAGACAAATATTTGCAACATACTCTTTACAAGTATTTATGGTTGTAGGTCATGGTGCAGATTCTCAAGTATTTACAGATGTTGGGAGGGTACAAGAGTTTCCACCAAGGTTGGAGTGTGTCTTGGGCACGAAGGCACTCAAAGACTTAAGGGACAAAGATTACTTCTAGTACTTGACTGAATGGAAGGTCTTACCTTATAAAGAAGCTAATTGGATGACTGAGGGTTACTTTGACATGCAGGAATATATTGTTGGAGATCCTCAGTCAAGGTGACTTGAGTCAATTTTGCCTGGGGAGTATGGTGCAGGAGCACCTTGGGATTTCATGCCTCCATGAGGCAATTTTGTTAAATTATGCTTTAATATTGTGTCTTTGATGTAATAAGGTCAATTAAGACCACTTTATATGTGTTTAAGTCAATAGTAGGTTTTTAGGTGATTTATGAAGTCATAATGCAAAAACAAGTGCAAAATGGGAATATGAAGAGTCATCGGTGGTTAGGAAGGCATTTAAATGGTTGGTATTTCAAAAGTTAGTTAGGAATGGTTAGTTTTGGTTTATACATGCTTAAATAAGCCTTGTTGAATCGGAGAGAAGATAGATGGTATGAAATTTGGTGTTGAACAATAGAAATATACTATTTTTTCCTACATTTTCAAGTGTTTTCTTGTTGTTACAGAGAATAGTACAGCTTGGTATGGCTTGTAAGTGATCATTTAAGAATTTGGATTGATGAAACATTGAATCTTCTTTCATTTTAATTTGGTTTCATCATTTTTCATTAAGATTTGGGCATTTAGAAGCAATTTTTCTAAAATTGGGTAGAAAACCTCTTGTTTTTGGCATAGGTGTTAGGGTTTGTAGAAAAGCTCTTGGGAAATGGTTTGAAGGAATTAGAAATGTTTATGTAGGCTCTTCATGACATGTCTGAGCTATTTTCATGGAGGCTTGAGGTTGGGGTTTTGAAAACCTAGTTGTGAGCCATTCAAACAAGCCTAATTAGGCCTCTTATCAAGCGGGATAGTCAAATGTTGGCCTTGTTGTTCCAAAACAAATGGTGCAGGAGCACCCCTTCAACAAGCTAAATATACATTTGAGGAAGAAGACTAAGGTGTAATATGTTTTATGCATTTTATGTTGTCATGAGGTATTTGTGTTAACATTTCATGTTTGTAAGAACTGACCCCGCCATATGAATCGAGGTCACAAATTGGGCATTTCAATAAGCCAATTTGGACATCATTAGACATTTGGGGTATGTGGATGATTAAGTCAATGTGTCATATTATTAGGTCTTTTGTTGTCTTAAGCCAAACAGGTGTCGTGAGATTAGTTAGGGTTTTTGCTTATAATCTTGGTTAAGCAAAATCAGAAGAGGGCAGTTGAATATACAAAAATAGGCAGAGGTGTCTGAGAAAGAGGTTGTTAGCTTTTCTCCTTCTAGAATTATCAAATGTATGAATCTTTGTAAGAATGAAGAAATAGAAATTCTGTCAGTTGTGTTTTACAAATTCTGAATTCTGTGTAAATTTCCTGTGTATCGAATTGTCCTATGTATATTATCTGCATAGAATTGTTTTGTATTTAATTTAGTTTTTCTATTGTCGAGATGCGCGATAAAACCATTCCACTGGTGGATTTCTGTGAAATCAGTGGAATGGGCTTTGTACAATAGTTTTCTATTTTTATTTTTTTGTTCATGGTCATGGCAGAATAGAAACTGCAAAATTTGTTATAGAGGAGACTATGGGCATGAGATTCAATTATACATTTTATGTATATACGTCAATTGCATGCTGGAATAGTTTGTGAGTATATCGCATTTGTATGCAAGTAGCATCTTGTGTATATCCTCTGAAGAAAGGTATGTATAAAAGTCCTAGGTTAAGTTCATGTTGGTCGCTGAATATACAAGCAATGTGTATATCATTAATGTACCTGAGTACATTCTATGTGTATCCTGAAATCACATGTTGGTTATACAGTCGGTGTATATATCGCAAAGCATATCAGTGTGAATGCATGTTGAAAATGCATGTAACAAATGTACAATGCTAAATGTGAATGGGAATATGAGATTGATCAATTAAGATAATATTACCCAAACAACAATGAAATAAGCGAATAACAAGAATAAACAAATGAAAGCACAAAACTTACAAACTTGTTACCCTGCGGGTTCCATTGGTCACCTATTCTTTCTTGATCTTGAATGATGAAGGTTGGCCCTTAGGGAGCTTGCTTCCTTGCTTCAATTCCTCAAGATGATAAGGAGAAATGGCTATGATACTTTGTGTGATTGAAGATGGGCTTCAACACACTAATGATGGATGATATGGGACGGCTAGGATGATTTCTACATTACGATGGTATGAAGAAGAGAATTGAGAAGAAGAAGATTCTCTAGAAGAATTTGGGCATAGTAAGGATGCCAGAAGAAGTCTCCCTAATTTCTTAGAGAAGGGTCTCATTTATAGAGTTCCTGAAAAGAGAATGGAGGGTGAGGATCAACAGATGAGATCAATGGCTCTCATTTTTTGTGAATCTTTAATTCATAATGGATGAATTAAAATTTTAGAGTGGAGGATAGTGGATGAGTTAAAAATTTAGAGTGGAGGATAGTGGATGAATTAAAAATTTAGAGTGGAGGATAGTGGGAACAATTGAATTAAGAATTCAATGAGTGGAGGCTAGTGGGGAACATTGAATTAAGAATTCAATGAGTGGAGAATAGTTGGGGACAATTGAATTAAGAATTCAATGAGTGGAGAATAGTGGGGGACAATTGAATTAAGAATTCAATGAGTGGAGGCTAGTGGGGAACATTGAATTAAATATTCAATTTTAGATTTTGGAGGATATTAGCTAATTAAATATTAAGAATATTTAATTATATGTGCAACATGGTGAGGTGGATTGATGAGGTGGATTTAGGATTTGAGACATTAGAAGAATTTAGGGATTTTAATTAAATAAAATAATTTTATTTAATTGTAGGATAATGAACCAATCAAATAAACTTATAATATTTATTTAATTGACAGAAGAAAATAAGAATTAAGATAAATATCAAAATATTTACTTAATTCAATCTGAGCCAATTTTAGGCATCTACATTTTGCCCCTCTTTGAAGCAATGTGTTTTATCACATTGTTTCAAAGAATAAGAATAGTCTAATAATGATACATGCCCCAGTTTGCCCCTGGTACAGGTTATGATGATAGGATGCCCCCTCAGGAGATTGGACAGGGAGAAGGCGGAAGGCGTGAGACGGACAATCTCACGATAAGATATGTTGACAGGAAATGAAATGGTTGAATGCAGAAGAAAGGGATGAATGATATGGAATGCAAGATAAAAATGATAACACACACAAGCAAGTAAGCAAGTATGCACAAATGATATAGGAACAAACAAAGTATTACCCCTGTCGAGTGGTAAACCAATGATATAGGTCGATGATGTCTGGTTTCAGGAATGAGATATGTCGTATAAGACTCGGGGTCTGGTTTTGACAATATAACATCCTGTCTAAGACATTTGATATGGTAGTGTTGTCATGGCAGGGAATGATGGATCCCTAGAGCAACACGAAGGATAGTGTCTAGTTTTAGGAAATGAAACATGTCATATAAGACTCGTGTGTTGGTCTGGTTTCGACAATGCAACATCCTGTCTAAGACAATTGATTGATTAACTGATCGAGTTGGTTTATGACCGGACAAGGATCAAGACCACTGATTATGATTGGATCATTTGAAAGATTGATTTGACTTGATTGGCATTGATTAAGGATTGACTTGCAATTGGATACGGTATGGATTGGATATGGATATGGATATGAGGCACAATTGGATATGATATAGATATGAGATGTGATTGGATACAGTATGGATATAGACATGGATATTTGTCACCTTGAGATAGCAAGTATTTTGAAGTGCTTTCATCATTGGGCTTTATTATGTTGTAAGAAAATATAAGCATCTAGGTATAATTGAACCGAGATGACCTGAGTATTACTTACATGGATTTTGCTTTAGCAAGTTAATACAAGTATCTATCCAAAATTGAATCTAGATGACCTGAGCATTTCTTGCATTTTTCAACAGACAAGGATTGCCCCTTTTCATGTTTAGACCTCGGAGTCCTCGATGATCTTTTGCCGATCATGTCGTTAGACAAAAGTCGTCACATTACTAAAGTTTGATCCACAAGCAGCAGACAAAGAAAATAATCATGCTCCCCATCATAGCATCTCTAGCTTTTGGCATCCTCGAGTAGCATAGAAAGGCATGATAACATAAATCAAGATTCTTAATCTAACCAACACAAAACATTCTTGCATTAGATGTGTCTTTTTTCCATAATTGGTATAGAATTAGCTTGAGTGTTTTGGTATGGTGCTTTGTTTTGCCTTGGATAGGTTGATGTTTTGTGTCATGATTTTTGTTGTTTTGGGAAGCGTGCTTTGTTGTTCTTGTTTGTCTAGCAGAATATATCACAATCCTTATTGGTGGGATGGATGACAAGACATGGGATGGACGGGAAATGGAGTGGAGTCAGACAGATAGAAGGACTAGACATGGGACGAATAGGGAAAATGGAGCCTGGGGGGTGCATTGATAATGGCCTTGCCTACGTGACAACGCAGAGGCAGCGTAGTTCGGGAAGAACCTTAATGGACCTAAGATATGGATCGGATGAGACGCGATATGGAACTGATATGGATCAGATATGGAACAAACAATACTGATGACAAGGAACCACCATAGATATGTAGTTGTATGGGTGGTAGTAGATACGAAGGTAGAAGGAATTAAGGATGTGATCTCCAAGGACTACATCGCATAAGAATAACGTGCCCCGTTGTAGGTAGAATACTTAGGATTTTTTATGGCAATGTTTATGATGATAGGAGGATGAAGGATTTGCATGTTTTGGAGGGATAAGGTATGTCAAGATCCTTTTAAAACATTTGTCAACATTGTTCCCCCAATCTTTATCAAGACCAAATAATAGAGGAAAGGAAGTTTGGATGGATGGACAGGCATGCAACGGATAGAGGATAGGATAGGAAATGGTATGAAAGGAAACTGGTAGGAGAAGAGTGATATGTCGATGAGACAAGGTGCCCCCAAGTGTAGGTGACATAGAAGATCAACTTACACATGACGCCTGTTTGCCAGGTTTTCATCATGGTACTTATCCAAGGCACCTGTTTGCCTGGTTTTCACCATTGGATGAAGGGATTTTTCTTTACTGTTTTCTTTTTTCTTTTTCTTTTTTTTTGAATATTGAGGTTAGAGAAGGTGGATATGGAAAGACATTAGCATATAGTTCCTTGAAAGGGGATAGTCCCGCTAGATAGATACTGTCAAATGGACCATGTCCAATGCTCTCACAGATGTTGGTAGGGGATCGTATGAAAGTGATATGGTATAGGTAGATAGTGGATTATGATGCAAAATATGGAGGGAAGGCTTATGCAACAGCATGGACCATAGGCAGAGGATGAGGAAGATGTGTAGGATAATGGATGTAAGATGGGGAGATGTAGTTATGTGGAGGTGTTGTGAAGTGGAAAGGAACCATGACCAACAGCTGCACACACCGTGATAAACATTGAAGCTTTTTATGAGATGGTGGTGTAGGAAGCAATGGAGATGTTTGCTTAGGAGATGGTTGATGAAGTGATTTAGGAACCCACATAGATTTAGTATTTTTAGTGCTTTGTTTTGCTTGTGGGATTTTTGAAGGGAATGGAAGTTTTGGATGGAAGTAGGCTTTTGGATGGAAATAGGTGGTTGGGATTCCTGAGATGTGAATGAGGATGCCTCATGTGACTTGCTAGCTATTTTCTTAGGAACCCAAACCATTTTTCTTTTGGGCTTTGCATTTGGAGGTAAGGGTTTAGATGGTTGTTTAAATGAACTTTGCTTTGATTTTGATTCTTTATGTCCTAAGGTATGAAGACCATTAAGATTTTTGGTAGGATTTTTAGCTTTATGGATAAAGGGATCAAACTTTTTGCTTTTGAATCCCATGGGGTGGGTGGAGTGGATGGAATGATTAGAAGATGTATGCTTAAATGATGTGTGCTTTTGTTGGCCATGTTTAGGGATGTAAGGATACTTATGAATGAGAGGTATGTTAGGTGTCGGAAGCAACGGTGGCAAGGTGGATGGAGGGACATTGGGAGTTGGAAGGAGTGGAGGTAAAGTGGATGGTGGAAGGTGTATGAACACATGCTTTTGACATTTATAGGATGATGGAGGTGGAATGGCGACATATGTTTTGGGGATATGATAGGGTTTGCGATGGAAAGTGGTAGACTTAAGAGGAGTGGAGGAAGTACCAACATCTTAAGTTTGTGCACCTTGGGGTATGTATCCAAGGCTGTATGAAGGTGGAGGAACGTTGACATGGATAGGTTCCAAAATACCTTGTTCATGAAGGCCTAAGCCTTTACCTTGATAGTTCATATGCTAGAGTATACGGTGGATAGTGGGATTATGTGTAGGTGGAACACTAGACACAAGTTCCTTATTGGATGGAGAAGGTGAGATAGTGGATAATGGTTGCTGGTGTCCTAAGAAAGAACATTCATGCATGAAGGTAGCAAGACCAAGGATATATGGTGGAGGCTTTGTAGCATGGTCAATAATGGATGGTGAAGGAGAATCATTAGGATCGTGATTAGCATTGTGTTCGCTAAGATCCAAGTTATTTGTTTGATCTTTTATGCTTACTTGGGGGACAAGTGTCTCATCATGACAAGTGGATGTTGTGGGATCATGGCTAGAGGAAGAGATATCTTTTCTTTGAAGGAAGGCCATGAAACAGAGTGAATGCTGAAGTAGGTCAACAAGACTTGCATTGGATAAAGCATGTAGGTCTTGGGTGTCTTGTTCATGGATAGTTGTAGGGGTATGAATAGGATCAAGTGGCTCATGGATAGATTCATCATTATGGCTATCATCTTGATCATGGAAAAGACACATATTATGGATAGGTTGAATTTGGATAGCATGCTCGTGAATGGTTGTTGGGGGATGGATAGGGTCAAGTGGCTCATGGATAGATTCATCGTTATGGCTATCATCTTGATCATGGAAAAGATACATATTATGGATGGGTTGCATAAAAGTGATTTGATCTTGAGTTGGACTAGGGCTTAATGTTTCCACATGCTTAGGATTAAACCTTTGACATACCTCTTGGGTTGCTTGAATGGAAGTGGAAGGCTCTTGGGTGGGCTCGTGGTCAACAACATGAGGGTGTGACGGACCTTGACTCTGGTGCATGGTAGAAGGCTTGTTGAGAAGCTCAAGGGGTTGCATATGACATGAAGGGGTTGTAGGATTTGACATGGTATTGGAAGAATCTTTGGCAAGGTCAAGGACTAGACTTTGGGGACATGGTTGACTTTCTGCTAGTAGTCCTTGGATCACATCCGTCGCAGGTGTATGGGTAGATGGATGAGATAATGGATGAGCAATAATAGTGGATGATGTTGTAGGCTCAGGACTAGGATTAGTTGGGGGGCTAATTGGATTGGGTGGATTAGGATTTGGATTTGATGAAGGGATAATCTTACCACAATTTATGATGTTTTTGATCAATCGCTTAAGTTTGACACAATTGGTTGTTGTATGGCCCTTATATCTATGGTATGCACAATAATGGTTTTCATTATACCCAGGGGGTTTAAGGATTGGTTCAAAAGGGTCTATCGGTGGCAGCTTAATCAAATTTGTTTGAACTAATTGTTGTACGATTATGTCCAAGGGATCCTATGCTGGAGGATTGGTAGAGCATGGGTATGGAGTTGATGGAGGGCTTGATGGTCTAGAAGATGGACTAGGGGTAGGATCACATGGTGGTCTTATGATAGGACTTGTTGCCTCATGTGTTGGCATGGTATTGGATGGTGGAGGCCACTCTAGATTGGTATCTCCCTTGTCAAAGGTTATTAGATCTTACCTAGGATAAATTGGACTCATTTGATTTATGTACCAGGGACCACCTGGATTTGCATGTGCTTCTTGTTGCAAAGGTGGACTTAGGCTCACTTGTGCTTTTTGTGGAGGCAATTGATAGTTGTGGTGGTTGGTTAAAATGGTAGGATATGTAGGCAAAAGATCTTGGGGATGCTATGAAGTTGAGGGCATTTGATCTTGTTGCCACGGTGGATTTGGGCTTACATGTTCTGGTCATGAAGACACTTGGTTGCCTTGTGGATGGGCTTGGTGGTATGTTGGAGATGAAGGTTGATTAGGAGCCAAAGTGGTATACGATTTCCAACTTGAAGTGGTGCATGCCTTGTCATAAGTATGGGAAAAAGACATAGGAGTTTGGGGTGAGGCATAGCTAGTACTAGCACATTCAGTTTGCAAGCTTGTCAATTCTTGTTTTAAAACTTGGATTTGTTGACAAATTGCTATACAGTCTTGGGGCGTGGGACCTAAGTTTATTTGCAATTGCAGATATTAGATTTCTTGATCAATATATTCTAGGTGGTTTGCCATGGACACAAGACTGGGAGAGCTTACTAGTTTGGAATGCGTAGTAGTAAATGTGCCATAACAGAGTGCAGATGTGTCACAAGTCGAGACAAGTGTGCCTGGAGGAATGAGTTGAATGACTTGTCTTATGTGTTTGGTGTTTAACTTGATTTGGTAATGTTCAAACAAATGATTATGCATATACACACATGAATCACTCACACAAGACACATAAGCAAGTTTTTGACTTTGAAAATGAAATGTGATGATTATTAAGCAAGCACTTGAAAACACATCACAAGCCTAATGTCTAGTCAAGTTGGTATGGCGAATTAGGGCTTAGACTAGATTGCACAAGGTTGACTAGGAATTTGAAAGTGAAATCTTGTCACACAGCTGGGAGAAGGGGGTAACCCACCCTTCACCTTCACTTCCCAAAGGTAGAAAGTTCTTTGGGGCTTAGCCAAGAGTGATAAGAATCTGATTTCAATGAGGTTGTCTTTCAATTCAGCCTCGAATGAGGTCGTCCCTAGGGGTGATGAAATCCCCTAGCAGGCCTCCTAGGAAAGGGGTTGACAAAAGCAAATCAAGTGAGGCATTTTTGATCTCTAAGGTCATCTTGTGATGCGAGGAGAGAGCATACACACGCACACTTGATTCACACTCGCAATTGTTAATTGCCCTTAGAAATTGAAATGTGAGGAAAGCACTTCAAACACTTGTTCTATTTTAAATCCCAAAATCCAAATGTGATAGAAAACATTGGTTTATTTTAAACTCAATTTGAAGATGTGATTGAAAACACTGGTTAATTTTAAGCCCAATTTGATATGTGATGAAGACAAATGTTCACTTTATGAGCCCAAATTGAAGTGTGTATGCAAACAAGATTATGAAGAAATGAGAGATAGAATGAGTGCACCTAGATTGTTTTCACTATCCAAACTGATGTAGATGTTGATCCAGATGTTGTTCCAGCCCTGAATGATCACCTGCAAGTCACAGAATCGAAAACGAAGCACGTAGACTGGCCAAGATGATTGTTATGCAAAAATCAAGAATCTGATAAAATATGTTGAAAGATGAATTGATACAGAAAAATGGATTGCATGGATAGAAAATTCAAGAAATTCTATGCGATTTCAAAAAAAAAATTGCAAAAATTCAATCAAATTTGCACAAGTTATGATGATTTGAAGATTTTAAGCATGTTTGACTTTGACTAATTAAAAAGGTAGGAAAAAGGTATAATCACCTGATAAAATACTCACAACTACATAGTTTGTCTTGTTATCTTTCCATCGAGTCCTCATTCATGTGATTTCGACATCGTATGTGAAAGTTGTGTGAGTTTGAAAAAAACAGCCTCCTTTGGCATATAGGAGGGACAAGAGGTCAACTGGACAGTTTGACTTGACTGTTAGCACTTTCCTTTTCCTGGTCACATGTGAATTTTTCTCCTGGTGGTTAAGGTTATCTGTAGGGGTTTTAAATAGACCCCTGGTCCTCCATGTGACCAGGGGCTGAGTGCCTTAAATGTTATTTTTTTATTTGTTTATTTTTTTAAAATTTGTTTATTTTTTAATTTTTTTTTAAAGTGTGTTTTTAAAAAAAAGAAAAAAAAATTTGTTTGTGGGACGTTGGGCGGTGGTGGTGGTTGGTGGCTAGTGGCGCGGCTGAGCGTTTGGTGGAGAAGGGCAGGTGGGGATTCCGCTAGCAGGGGCGGAGAGTGGCAGAAGAGGCGGGCTAGAGGGGTAGTGGTAGGGTTGGGGAGGGGAGATTTGGTGTGGGCAGGGGATGGCCGAAGTGGAGGCTACGGCAGCGGTGGCGCATGGGCGGAGGCGTCAATAGCGTGGTGGTGCACGGGTAGAGGCACAGGGGGCAGCTCATGGATGGCGGGCTGGGTGGCGGCTGCGGATGGGGAAGCGGCGGAGGTAGTGTGCAGGGGGGTCGAGGGGAGGCCAAGTGGCAGGGAGAAGGTAAGGGAAGTAGAGGTGGGAGGGAAGGGGCATGGGGGGGAGGGATGCGCGGGGACAGAGGTGCGCAGGGAGGGTCTGCGGGGGAGGGATCGGGGGAGCGCAGGGGTGGCGCGCGGGTGGCACACCGGTGGGGGGTTTTGGGGGGTATGCTATTTTTTTTTTTTTAATATAAAGTTTGTTTGGTTTTTTATTTTTATTTTTTTACTATGCAAATGGTAAAATAAAAATAAAATAAACCGAATGCAATTGTTTTTTGTGTTTTTTTTTTTTCAATTTTTTTTAGATTGTTTTTATTTTATTTTATTTTATTTTATTTTTTTCCTACAAAAACACTATGAAAAGTAAAAAAACTTCAAAATTTTTCCAAAAACACTTTTAAAAGCAAAAAAAATTTCAAAAATTTTCAAATAACAACCATAGAGAATGATATGTGACTTTTTACCTCTGAGGCCTTCTGGACTCAACGGTGAGCTCAGTTTTGCGCGTAGGAGTGTGTTTGTGGAAGTTGATGCTCAAATGTGCTCTGGAAAACACCTGTATCCTGCAACCAAACTTCTAAGTCAAAATCTCACAAACAAAGTGGATTAGATCACGGTGGGTGCCAAAATGTGAATGGGAATATGAGATTGATCAATTAAGATACTATTACCCAAACAACAATGAAATAAGCGAATAACAAGAATAAACAAATGAAAGCACAAAACTTACAAACTTGTTACCCTGTGGGTTCCATTGGTCGCCTATTCTTTCTTGATCTTGAATGATGAAGGTTGGCCCTCAAGGAGCTTGCTCCTTGCTTCAATTCCTCAAGATGACAAGGAGAAATGGCTATGATACTTTGTGTGATTGAAGATGGGCTTCAACACACTAATGATGGATGATATAGGACGGCTAGGATAATTTTTGTATTACGATGGTATGAAGAAGAGAATTGAGAAGAAGAAGATTCTCTAGAAGAATTTGGGCATAGTAAGGATGCCAGAAGAAGTCTCCCTAATTGCTTAGAGAAGGGTCTCATTTATAGAGTTTCTGAAAAGAGAATGGAGGGTGAGGATCAACAGATCAGATCAATGGCTCTCATTTTTTGTGAATTTTTAATTCATAATGGATGAATCAAAAATTCAGAGTGGAGGATAGTGGATGAGTTAAAAATTTAGAGTCGAGGATAGTGGATGAATTAAAAATTCAGAGTGGAGGATAGTGGGGAACAATTGAATTAAGAATTCAATAAGTGGAGGCTAGTGGGGAACATTGAATTAAGAATTCAATGAGTGGAGAATAGTAGGGGACAATTGAATTAAGAATTCAATGAGTGGAGAATAGTGGGGGACAATTGAATTAAGAATTCAATGAGTGGAGGCTAGTGGGGAACATTGAATTAAATATTCAATTTTAGATTTTGGAGGATATTAGCTAATTAAATATTAAGAATATTTAATTATATGTGCAACATGGTGAGGTGGAAGAGATGAGGTGGAAAGACGAGGTGGATTGATGAGGTGGATTTAGGATTTGAGACATTAGAAGAATTTAGGGATTTTAATTAAATAAAATGATTTTATTTAATTGTAGGATAATGAACCAATCAAATAAACTTATAATATTTATTTAATTGATAGAAGAAAATAAGAATTAAGATAAATATCAAAATATTTACTTAATTCAATCTGAGCCAATTTTAGGCGTCTACATTTTGCCCGTCTTTGAAGCAATGTGTTTTATCACGTTGTTTCAAAGAATAAGAATAGTCTGATAATGATACATGCCCCAGTTTGCCCCTGGTATAGGTTATGATGATAGGATGCCCCCTCGGGAGATTGGACGGGGAGAAGGCGGAAGGTGTGAGACGGACAATCTCACGATAAGATATGTTGACAGGAAATGAAATGGTTGAATGCAGAAAAAAGGGATGAATGATATGGAATGCAAGATAAAAATGATAACACACACAAGCAAGTATGCACAAATGATATAGGAACAAACAAAGTATTGCCCCTGTCGAGCGGTAAACTAATGATATAGGTCGATGATGTCTAGTTTCAGGAATGAGATATGTCGTATAAGACTTGGGGTCTGGTTTCGACAATATAACACCCTGTCTAAGACATTTGACATGGTAGTGTTGTCATGGCGGGGAATGATGGATCCCTAGAGCAACATGAAGGATAGTGTCTGGTTTCAAGAAATGAAACATGTCATATAAGACTCGTGTGTTGGTCTGGTTTCGACAATGCAACATCTTGTCTAAGACAATTGATTGATTAACTGATCGAGTTGGTTTACAACCCGACAAGGATCAAGACCACTAATTGTGATTGGATCATGTGAATGGAATATGAGATTGATCAATTAAGATAATATTACCCAAACAACAATGAAATAAGTGAATAACAAGAATAAACAAATGAAAGCACAAAACTTACAAACTTGTTACCCTATGGGTTCCATTGGTCGCCTATTCTTTCTTGATCTTGAATGATAAAGGTTGGCCCTCAGGGAGCTTGCTTCCTTTCTTCAATTCCTCAAGATGACAAGGAGAAATGGCTATGATACTTTGTGTGATTGCAGATGGGCTTCAACACACTAATGATGGATGATATGGGACGGCTAGGATGATTACTGTATTACGATGGTATGAAGAAGAGAATTGAGAAGAAGAAGATTCTCTAGAAGAATTTGGGCATAGTAAGGATGCTAGAAGAAGTCTCCCTAATTGCTTAGAGAAGGGTCTCATTTATAGAGTTTCTAAAAAGAGAATGGAGGGTGAGGATCAACAGATGAGATCAATGGCTCTCATTTTTTGTGAATCTTTAATTCATAATGGATGAATTAAAAATTTAGAGTGGAGGATAGTGGATGAGTTAAAAATTTAGAGTGGAGGATAGTGGATGAATAAAAATTCAGAGTGGAGGATAGTGGGGAACAATTGAATTAAAAATTCAATGAGTGGAGGCTAGTGGAGAACATTGAATTAAGAATTCAATGAGTGGAGAATAGTGGGGGACAATTGAATTAAGAATTCAATGAGTGGAGAATAGTGGGGGACAATTGAATTAAGAATTCAATGAGTGGAGGCTAGTGGGGAACATTGAATTAAATATTCAATTTTAGATTTTGGAGGATATTAGCTAATTAAATATTAAGAATATTTAATTATATGTGCAACATGGTGAGGTCGAAGAGATGAGGTGGATTGATGAGGTGGATTTAGTATTTGAGACATTAGAAGAATTTAGGGATTTTAATTAAATACAATGATTTTATTTAATTGTAGGATAATGAACCAATCAAATAAACTTATAATATTTATTTAATTGATAGAAGTAAATAAGAATTAAGATAAATATCAAAATATTTACTTAATTCAATCTGAGCCAATTTTACGCGTCTACACTAAAACATATCGGATATACAATTTCTACGTATATCACGTATGCATGAAGATACATTTCCTGTGTATACGTCAATTTATGTCACAGACATTGTGTGTGTATATCATAGTTGTATGTGAAAGCATTTTGTGTATATCCTGCATTTGCATATCGAAGACTATATAATGGGATGTATATTGTTAATGTGCATTTCGTAAGATGCAAGTGATGACCAGTTGTAGTGGTCAAAGCGGTTGAAGATACAATGAGTGGAACCGGCGATAGGAAGTTGTCGATTGTATGTCCTGATTTCATGTTACAATTGTATGTTAAAACATACATTGTTTTGTGATACAAGTGTTGACCGGCAGAAACAGGAGACAGGACCGACATAGGAGGTCAAGCAATGTATGTTCGAAGTGGACGAAGATTTCGGCATAAGAAGAGCATCGGGTGAATGAAATATTGTTGAGTCGATAGTATAATGTGTTGTCGATAGAAGGAAGCATCGTGACTGTGGAGTTTTGGGAATTTGAGACAATTGCGTGGATCTCTGCATCAAGTGGTATCAAAGAGCAAAGGAGTATCCTTTGGGTAGAAGAAGAAGACAAGATGTCAGATGAAGAGGGGTCATAAGAGTACCCAGCAAAGATGACCAACGCTGAGTTGGCGGCCTTAGTGAGGAAGCAAATGGCAAAGAGTAGAGCAGCTCGGGCTCAGAATCAGGCCTTGAAAGAAGAGGTAGAGAAGTTGAGGAACAGAGTAGAGAAAGGGGAAGAAGATTCTGGTAAGCAAGAAGATAGGGATGAAGGGGAGATCCCTAAGCAGGAAGAGATAGAGGTTCCTGCAGACCAGAGACCCTTACTTAACACCCTCAAATCCATGGAGAGAAGGACCATGGACATGAAAATAGACCTGCCAGCGTTTGCAGGCAAAATGGAACCTGATTCAGTGATGGAGTGGATGGACTCCTTGAATAACTTCTTTGAGACCGAGGAAATACCAGACCACCAAAGGGTGAAGATGGCTCAACCCAAAATGAAAGGGGCTGCACTAACTTGGTTGAATTTCATCCAAGATGATAGGGTGAAAGAGGGCAAGAGTAGAGTTGCAACTTGGAAGAAGATGATGGCTTTAGTGAAGGAGGCCTATGTTCCATTGGATTACAATATCCAATTACATAAGAGGAAACAAAACTTGAAGTAGAAAGAGTTAGATGTCAGCTCATACACAGAAGAGTTCATGAAACTATGTATCAAAACAAAGGTAAAGGAGAATGAAGAAGAGAAGGTGGCAAGGTACCTCAATGGATTGAGGTTTTCTATCCAACAAGACATAAATCTGCATAACCTAGAGACAGTCCAAAAGTGCTACCAATTGGCACTCAAGGTGGAAGAGAAATTCAAGAGAAGACAAGAACAGAACAATAGAGGAAGAGGGAGATAGAAAAGGGGAGGAAGAAGTCCTTTCAGAGGTAGAGGAAATGGATTTGAATCCCAAGGTGAATCAAACCAAGAGAGCAACAAAGGAGACAACAGTCAAACCCAAGGCGGAAGTTACAACCAAAGAGAAAACTTTAGGGGTAGAAGACCACCATTTAGAGGGAGATCTCAGGGCAGAGGACCTATCAGATGTTACAATTGCAATCAAGAAGGCCATATAGCTAACAGATGTCCAGGAAAGGCAACATGTTTAATAGTAGAGAGGAGGATCAATCTGATCCAAGAATCTGATTGTCAAAGTGTGACAAGCTCAAACACTTCTCAAAATGTGAATGCTCCTGATAGTTATGGATATCCTAAAAAAGGAGAATCTTTGATGATTAGGAGAGCAATGACCACCATGAAGGTGCCTGACAAAGAACCCCCACAAAGGAAGTCTCTCTTCAGAACTACTTGCAAGGCAGGAGGAAAGGTATGTAAAGTTCTGATTGACTCCAGATCCACTGAAAATTTTGTGTCATTTGAAATGGTAGAAAAGATTAATCTTAGAAGACTACCACATCCTTGACCATACAAGATCTCATGGCTCACCCAAGGTCAGCAAACAGTTGTGGAAGAATAGGCTTGGGTAGAGTTTCAAATTGGATCATACAAAGATAGGTTATTGTTTGACATTGCCAAGATGGATGCTTGCCATCTCCTATTTGGAAGACCATGGCAGTATGACTTGAAAGCACACCATGATGGAGTTAGAAACACATATTCAATCATCAAGAATGGTAAGGTAATAGAGTTACTACCATTGATGGAGAATGAGGTGGAATCAAAAGGGAAAGAAGTCAAGGCGATGATGGTAGAAGGCAAACATTTCATAAAAGAGATAGTAGAAGGAGCAGTTACATATGCTCTAATTCCATGCCTAAAGGTGAACAACAAGCAGCAGCAAGAAGTCAAGGGAGAGAAGAGGCAAAGGTTCATAGATTCGGTTGTCCAAGAGTTATTGGACAAATACAAGGGCATCATCTCTGATGGAATGCCAAGGTCCCTACCACCTATGAGGGACATCAGCCATTACATAGATCTGATCCCAGGATCTACACTTCAAACAAAGAAGCATACAAGCTTACCCCAAAGCAGAATATAGAGGTAGCAAGGCAGATTGAGGAGTTGTTGGAGATAGGCCTAATTGGCAAGAGTTTAAGCCCATGGGCAGTACTGGTTGTACTAGCACCAAAGAAGGAAGGCACTTGGAGACTTTGTACTGATTCAAGAGCTATCAACAAGATAACAATCAGGTATAGGTTCCCAATCCCTAGGATAGAAGATTTGCTCGATTGCTTGGGGGGTGCTAAGTATTTCACAAAAATAGATTTAAAGAGTGGCTATCATCAGATTAGTATTAGGCCAGGAGATGAATGGAAAATTGCATTCAAGACCAATGAGGGATTATATGAGTGGAAGGTCATGCCTTTTGGTTTGTCCAATGGCACTAGTACCTTTATGAGGTTGATGAATGAGGTCTTAAGGGAATTCATGGGAAAATTTGTCATAGTATATCTAGATGACATCATGATTTTTAGTAATGCAAGGGAAGAGCACCTGAACCATATAGACTTGGTCCTCAAAAAGTTACATGAAGAGCAGCTAATGATCAACTTAGGAAAGTGTTTGTTTATGCAAGAAGAGATCATCTACTTGGGTTTTGCCATCTCACATGACAAACTGAAAATGGATCAAGAGAAGGTAAGTGCCATATTGTCTTGGCCAACTCCTAAAACCTTGCATGATGTTAGAAGTTTCCATGGGTTAGCAACCTTCTATAGGAAGTTTATAAAAGGGTTTAGTCATGTTTGTGCACCCATGCTTGACACCATAAAAGGAGGACAGAAGTACAGATTCACTTGGACAAAGGAGGCAAATGATTCATTTGAAACATTGAAGAAGAAGGCGGCAGAGCAGCCAGTCCTTGCACTTCCTGACTTCAACAAGATTTTCTAGGTAGAATGTGATGCAAGCCACATGGAAATTGGGGTAGTACTCAGTCAAGAAGGTAGGCCTATTGCATTTTTCAGTGAGAAACTAAATGATGCAAAGAAGAGATACTCATCATATGATTTGGAGATGTACACTCTAGTACAGTCACTTAAAAAGTGGAGGCATTACTTGATGCCAAAAGAATTCATAGTGTTCACAGATAATCAGGCCCTTAGTTTCATAAACAGTCAAGAGAAGCTGAACCATAGGCACATGAAGTGGGTGGAGACTTTGCAAGCTTTCACCTTCACACTCAAGCATAAGAAAGGGGTCAAGAACAAGATAGTAGATGCTCTGAGCAGGAGGGTCTTAACCATAAATCAGATCCAATTGGAGAGTGTTGGCATTGATTCCTTGAAGGCCATGTATGATGCTAATGAAGACTTTGGAGAAATCTATAAGGTATGTACTTCCTTTGATGACAAATATCATGTTGAGTTCTCTAAATTTCTGATCCAAGATGGATTACTTTTCAAGGGTGGATAGTTGTGTATTCCACGGTGTTCTATGAGACTGAATATCATTAGAGAGAAACATTGTGGGGCCATGGCAGGGCATTTTGGTCTAGATAAGGCTCTTGATCTTGTGAAGAGACATTACTATTGGCCCAAGTTGTAGTCAGATGTGAGAAGATTTATGGAGGCATGTGTGATATGTTAGAAAGCAAAAGGGAGATCCACTAATGCAGGTTTGTATCAACCACTACTAATTCCTTCTAGGCCGTGGGAGAGCATAAGCATGGACTTTGTATTGGGTTTACCTAGGACACGGAAGGGATATGAAAGTTTTTTTGTTGTAGTAGACAGATTTAGTAAAATGGCGCACTTCTTGCCATACAAAACCACTTGTGATGCTTCATATGTTGCAGATCTATTTTTTAAAGAGATAGTAAGGATACATGGTTTGCCATTGAGCATAGTGTCAGATAGGGATGTGAAGTTTATTGGCCACTTTTGGAGGACTCTTTGGAAGAAACTTGGAACAAATTTATCCTTCTCATTAGCCTACCATCCTCAGACAGATGGTCAGACTGAAGTAGTTAACCATTCATTGGGAAATTTGTTAAGTTGTTTGACAAGGCAATATGGAGAGAAGTGGGATAACATCCTCCCACAAGCAGAATTTTCCTATAATGACACTATCAATAGGAGTACAGGAAAGTCACCTTTTCAGATGGTATATGGTATTCATCCTAGGAGTATTTTAGAGTTAAGAGATCTACCTACAGGAGAGTCCATTAGTGCAGATGGAGAAGCTTTTACATCAGCCATCAAAGAGGTGCATGATCAAGTCAAGACACAACTCCAACAAACTACATTGAAGTACAAAGCATATGCTGATAAGAAGAAGAGAGATATACAATTTGATGTTGGAGATTTGGTATGGGTTAATCTAAAGAAGGAGAGGATCCCAAAAGGTAAATATACCAAGCTAATGCAGAGGAAGATTGGACCATGTCAGATTTTGAAGAAGTGTGGGTAGAATGCTTATGAGATCCAACTTCCTCCTGATCTTGGATTGTCACCCATTTTCAATATATGTGATTTAACTCCATACAAGTAGAATCTAGATGTAGAACAGGAACCATTGTAGGATGCCCTAGACGATGATATTCCTAAGCAGGATCCACCAAAATTGAAGAAGATATTAGACTCCAGAGTGACAAAGAAGACAAGGAACAAAGAGTACATGGAGTACTTGGTGGCTTGGCATAGGAAACCTACTTCAAAGGCAGTTTGGATGACTGAAGAGCAGATCACAAACCATGGTGCAGACCTTCAAACTCTGATCTCAAGTGGGCTTGAGATCTCTTCTCCCAAAGAGTATGGTGTAGGAGCACCCCTTCAACAAGCTAAATATACATCTGAGGAAGAAGACTAAGGTGTAATATGTTTTATGCATTTTATGTTGTCATGTAGTATTTGTGTTAACATTTCATGTTTGTAAGAACCGACCCCACCATGAGAACCAACCCCACCATATGAATCGAGGTCACAAATTGGGCATTTCAATAAGCCAATTTGGACATCATTAGACATTTGGGGTATGTGGATGATTAAGTCAATGTGTCGTATTATTAGGTGTTTTGTTGTCTTAAGCCAAACAGGTGTCATGAGATTAGTTAGGGTTTTTGCTTATAATCTTGGTTAAGCAAAATCAGAAGAGGGCAGTTGAATATACAAAAACAGGCACAGGTGTCTAAGAAAGAGGTTGTCAACATTTCACCTTCTAGAATTATCAAATGTATGAATCTCTGTAAGAATGAAGAAATAGAAATTCTATTAGTTGTGTTTTACAAATTCTAAATTCTGTATAAATTTCCTGTGTATCGAATTGTCCTGTGTATATTATCTGCATAGAATTGTTTTGTATTTAATTTAGTTTTTCTGTTGTCGAGATGCGTGATTAAAACCATTCCACTGGTGGATTTCTGTGAAATCAGTGGAATGGGCTTTGTACAATAGTTTTCTATTTTTGTTTTTTTGTTCGTGGTCATGGCAGAATAGAAACTGCAAAATTTGTTACAGAGGAGATTATGGGCATGAGATTCAATTATACATTTTATGTATATACATCAATTGCATGCTGGAACAGTTTGTGAGTATATCACATTTGTATGCGAGTAGCATCCTATGTATATCCTCTGAAGAAAGGTATGTATAAAAGTCCTTCTGGGTTAAGTTCATGTTGTTCGCTGAATATACAAGCAGTGTGTATATCATTAATGTACCTAAGTACATTCTATGTGTATCCTGAAATCACATGTCAGTTATACAGTCGATGTATATATCACAAAGCATATCGGTGTGAATGCATGTTGAAAATGCATGTAACGAATGTACAATGCTAAAACATATCATATATACAATTTCTGTGTATATCGTGTATGCATGAAGATACATTTCATGTGTATACATCAATTGTATGTCACAAACATTGTGTGTGTATATCACAATTGTATGTGAAAGCATTTTGTGTATATCCTACATTTGCATATCGAAGACTATATAATGGGATGTATATTGTTAATGTGCATTTCGTAAGATGCAAGTGATGACCGGTTGTAGCAGTCAAAGCAGTTGAAGATACAATGAGTGGAACCGGCAATAGGAAGTTGTTGATTGTATGTCCCAATTTCATGTTACAATTGTATGTTGAAACATACATTGTTTTGTGATACAAGTGTTGACCGGTAGAAATGGGAGACAGGACCGACATAGGAGGTCAAGCAATGTATGTTCGAAGTGGACAAAGACTTCGGTGTAAGAAGAGCATCAGGTGAATGAAATATTGTTGAGCCAATAGTATAATGTGTTGCCGATAGAAGGAAGCATCGTGACTGTGGAGTTCCAGGAATTTGAGACAATTGCGTGGATCTCTGCATCAACAACCATACCTACATTTGAAGTATGTTGTGTAAGTGGATACTTGGTATCCAAAATAGTTTTTAGATTGTGGGTTTGAGTTGTTCTCTTCGAATCATGTTAAAAATACCTCATTTGATGTCCTATTAGGCCTAATTGCAGCATAACAGTGAACTTTAGAGGGATTTTTTCAAAATAACCATATACACAAATTTGATATGTTGAAGAGAGCTATAAAGGGTATCTGCAATGGTGATTTGTTTCTGGTTTTGAGACATTATCTAAAAGTTATGCTTGAAAAACCTAGTTTGTTGTACTACTAGGGAAGTTGAAGAGTTTGTGAGAAAACCCACCAAGTTAGGGTTCCAAAGTTGCAAAGTTTGTTCATTTGAGATTATGTTGTCAACCTCCACCCTGCTCTAAATCAAATAGGTATCAAAGCCCAAAAGGATCTGGGCAAGTGAGTTTTTGGAGTTTGTGTGTTTTCTTTTTATAGGTTGAAGAGAAGAACCTGGATGCCAAAAGACTAGGTAGTGAGGAAAAGGAAAAAGACCTAGGTGAGGTATCACAAAGACAAGAAGAAGAAAGGTGAAAGAGACTTTCTTGAGGAAAAAGAATGGAAGTGTTGAGGAGAATAGTCTGTGGAGGCTTGTAGAGTAAGGAGGTACCAAGCAAGATGAGAAAAGAGAAAGGTGAGACAAAGAAGAAGGATGAGAAGGTAAGGCAAATGGATGCTGAGCAAGAGATAGAAGAATTGAAACAAGCCTTGGAAAAAATAAGAAAAGAGAGGGAAAGATTGGAATTTGAGATGCAACTGCTTAAGAGAGCAAACCAAGAACAAGGTTGGTATTTACCAATAAAGAAGAAGTTTACATGGCCTATCAAGAAGATCATTCAAAGGAGAAGGCATGAGGGGACAATACAACCAGACATTAAGGAATCTTTGAAGGAAGAGAAGAATCAAATAAAAGAGGAAGAGGCAGATAATAAAGTGGTGAGTAAAAATATGGCTATCATAACAGCAATTAGGATTGATCAATTGTGATTAGAAGTTCAACACTTGTTGCAAGGATATGTTGATCTGGTAATAGATGACATTTTAAGGAAAGGTGTTAATTCTCATGCAAAGTTTCCAGAATGGGAAGAGAAAACTTTCAAGGTGCTTGAAGACACTCCACAGTTGTAGTTGGAGTATGAGGGTGCAACCCACTGTATTTTTGCATTGCTTGGGCAGATTGATGAAGACCCTCCCACACAAGATGAAGTTGAAGGGCCAAATTTCAAGCAAGGGGTTCCATGTTTTGTTTTACAGGTGTTACACAATGAGACATTGGAGGTTGAGTATGATTTATCTCTTTTGGTAGAAGGCAGTAATGTTGATCAAGAAAGTTGGTTGGATGACATGGCAAGTAGAAGCAAAGAGGGAATACATAAATCTCTTGATGAGATTGCAATCTTGAGGAGGGATAGACCTAGGTTCAAGATGAAGCAGGCTATAAGAGGAGAGCAAGGTGTTGTTGAAGTGTATGTAATCCATCAGACACAATGGGATCAGTTACATGTTGAGTGCAATCAAGGGGCAGACATGAACAAAGGAGCCATTGATTTCAAGGTTGTAGATTTACCTTTTGATGTATACTCTTTACAAGTATTTGTGGTTGTAGGTCATGGTGCAAATTCTTAAGTATTTGCAGATGTTGGGAGGGTATAATAGTTTCCACCAAGGTTGGAGTGTGTCTTGGACATGAAGGCACTCAAAGACTCAAGGGACAAAGCCTACTTCCAGTACTTGACTAAATGGAAGGGCATGCCTTATAAATAAGATAATTGGATGACTGAGGGTTACTTTGACATGTAGGAATGCATTGTTACAGATCCTCACTCAAGGGGACTTGAGTCAATTTTGCTCGAGGAGTATGGTGCAGGAGCACCTTGGGATTTCATGCCTCCATGAGGCAATTTTGTTAAATTATGCTTTAATATTGTGTGTTTGATGTAATAAGGTCAATTAAGACCACTTTATATGTGTTTGAGTCAATATTAGGTTGTTAGGTGATTTATGAAGTCATAATGCAAAAACAAGTGCAAAATGGGAATATGAAGAGTCTTCGGTGGTTAGGAAGGCATTTAAATAGTTGGTATTTCAAAAGTTAGTTAGGAACGGTTAGTTTTAGTTTATATATGCTTACATAAGCCTTGTTGAGGCAAAGAGAAGATAGATGGTATGAAATTTGGTGTTGAACAGTAGAAATATATTTTTTTCTTGCATTTTCAAGTGTTTTCTTAATGTTACAAAGAATAGTGTGGCTTCGTATGGCCTGTAAGTGATCATTTAAGCATTTGGATTGATAAAGCATTGAATCTTCTTTCATTTTTATTTTGTCTCATTGTTTTTAATTAATATTTGAGTATTTGGCAGCCATTTTTCTAAAACTGGGAAGAAAACCTCTTGTTTTTGGCATAGGAGATGCATAGGTGTTAGGATTTGTAGAAAAGCTCCTAGGAAATTGTTTGAAGGGATTGGAAATGTTTATGTAGGCTCTTTATGACATGTCTAAGCTATTTTCATGGAGTTTTGAGGTTGGGGTTTTGAAAACCTAGTTGTGAGCCATTCAAGCAAGCCTAATTAGGCCTCTTGTCAAGAGGGACAGTCAAATTTTGGCCTTGTTCTTCCAGAACAACCATACCTGCATTTGAAGTATGTTGTGTAAGATGATAATGGGTATCCAAAATAGTTTTTATATTGTGGGTTTGAGTTGTTCTCTTCGAATTATGTCAAAATCCCTCATTTGTTGTCCTATTAGGTCTAATTGCAGCATAACAGTGAATTTTAGAGGGATTTGTTTCAAAATAACCATATCCACAAATTTGATATGTTGAAGAGAGCCATAAAGGGTATCTGCAATGGTGATTTGTTTCTAGGTTTGAGACCTTATCTAAAAGTTGTACTTGAAAAACCTAGTTTGTTGTACTACTAGGGAAGTTGAAGAGTTTGTGAGAAAACCCACCAAGTTAGGGTTCAAAAGTTGCAAAGTTTGTTTATTTGAGATTGTGTTGTTAACCTCCACTCTTCCCTGTATCAAATTAGTATCAGAGCCCAAAAATATCTAGGCAAGTGAGTTTTTGGAGTTTGTGTATTGTCTTTTTACATGTTGAAGAGAAGAACCTAGATGCCAAAAGACTAGGTACTGAGGAAAAGGAAAAAGACCTAGGTGAGTTATCACAAAGACAAGAAGAAGCAAGGTGAAAGAAATTTTCTTGAGGAAAAAGAATGGAAGTGTTGAGGAGAATAGTTCATGGAGACTTGCAGAGTAAGGAGGTACCAAGCAAGATGAGAAAAGAGAAATGTGAGACAAAGAAGAAGAATGAGAAGGTAAGGCAAATGGATGCTGAGAAAGAGATAGCAGAATTGAAACAAGCCTTGGAAAAAATAAGAAAAGAGAGGGAAAGATTGGAATTTGAGATGCGGTTGCTTAAGAGAGCAAACCAAGAACAAGGTTGGTATTTACCAATAAAGAAGAAGTTTACATGGCCTATCAAGAAGATCATTTAGAGGAGAAGGCATGAGAGGACAATAGAACTAAACATTAAGGAATCTTTGAAGGAAGAGTAAAATCAAATAAAAGAGGAAGAGGCAGATAATAAAGTGGTGATTAAAAATATGACTGTCATAACAGCAATTAGGATTGATCAATTGCCATTAGAAGTTCAACACTTGTTGCAAGGGTATGTTGATTTGGTAATAGATGACATTTCAAGGAAAGGTGTTAGTTCTCATGCAAGGTTTCCAGAATGGGAAGACAAAACTTTCAAGGTGCTTGAAGACACTCCACAGTTGCAATTGGAGTATGAGGGTGCAACCCACTATATTTTTACATTGCTTGGGCAAATTGGTGAAGACCCTCCCACACAAGATGAAGTTGAAGGGCCAAATTTCAAGCAAGGGGTTCCATGTTTTGTTTTGCAGGTGTTACATAGTGAGACATTGGAGGTTGAGTATGATTTATCTCTTTTGGTAGAAGGTAGTAATGTTGATCAACAAAGTTGGTTGGATGACATGGCAACTAGAAGCAAAGAGGGAATGCACAAATCTCTTGCTGAGACTGCAATCTTGAGGAGGGATAGACCTAAGTTCAAGATAAGCAGGCTATTGGAGGAGAGCAAGGTGTTGTGGAAGTGTATGTGATGCAGGAGCAACCAGTGGTGTAAGGACAATCTTGCATCACCCAAAAAGAAGTTAATTCAAAATTATTGTCGTTGTTTTCATTTCTTTCCATAATTAGTGTTTTTGGTTCCATAATCGCCTGAATAATAATGTAGAACTTTCAGTTTTCCCAAACTGCTAAAAATAGTAAATTGTTATTTTTAGAAAGTTTGCATTTCGGCACGGAATGAAATCAAAATTTACAGGAAGTTACATAATGGAAATATAAGACCTTTGGCGAAGGAATCACATGAAGATCATTTACGAGCTGAAAGATATTAAAGTTTCTGTTTCCTGAAAAATGCCTGAAAATTATTCAAACTTAGGTTTGAGGCACTAAACGGCCCCGTACGGGCCTAAAACTAGCCAGAATCAGTAGAGCTAGTTTTTAGCATGTAGATCACTCCGCAAGCTTTCTAACGCGTAAAACGGTTCGTCAATCGGAGTCCTGAATCAAAAGTTATGGCTCCCGGAAGTTGACCTATTTTTTTGGAGGGAGATGCAAACTTTGAAATTAGGTTGTTGGCCACCAAAAAGGCTATTAATAACCATTTTTGGGAACCTTGGGTGGTAGCGGAGTTAAGGGGGCAAGTGTAGAGTCAAGAATGGGCAAGAAAAAAAAAACCCTAGCTGATTTGGGGGTTACAAAAGGTGGAAGATTCTAGAGCCTAGTGATAGTAGCTGTAGTGTGTTGTAGCCTGTAGAGGACTGATTCCTCTGGTTGTAATTAAGCTTCTGTAATGTAATGAGTTGCCCAGATCAATAAAAGAAAGTTCTATTCTCTGTGTTCAATTTCTATTATTGTGTGTTTATGATTTACCCCATTCATCAAGTGGTATCAGAGCAAGGGTTCCTAAGTGTGTAGACAGATCGCCAACCGTGAGGCAGTTTGCACCAAGACCTAAGGTTGTGGGTTTGCTGCGGAGACCAAGATGCCTCCACGAAGAAATCATGTTGGGAGGAATGCTTTGACAGAAGAGGGTTTTAGAGCCCTACAAAGACAAATCGATGCATTGGAAGAGGAGCTACGAAGAGGGTTTGAGCCAAGGGTAAGAGAAGAAAGTGAAGATGAAGCTGAAGAAGAGCTATCTGAGGAAGAACAAGAAGCCACCAGAGATGCTGCAGAAGTTAGGTTGTTGAGGGCCATTTCAAAGATCGAAAAGAGGCCCAAGATCAAAGTTTCTACATATTTTGGAGATTTGAATCCAGAACAGCTTATTGATTGGATCAATGACATGGAGGAGTTTTTTAAGTATGAAGATGTGGAGGACCCAGATCAGGTTAAGTTTGCAAAAACAAAGTTGAAGGGCCACACCAATATTTGGTGGAAGGAGGTCCAATTAGAGAGGAATAGAAGAGGAAAAGGAAAGATCACCAGATGGTATCGGATGGTGGAGAAACTGAAGAAGCAGTTCATTCCTGTGGACTATGAGATGGAGTTGCTGAAGAAGCTGCAAGGACTAAAGCAAGGTAACAAGTCTGTTAAGGAGTATACAGAAAAATTTTATAAAATTACTATCAGGACAGGCCATGCAGAGCCCAACAAGGAGAAGGTAGCCCGTTACATTAATGGGTTGAGGCTGAGTATTCAAGAGGAGTTGAGCCTAGTAAGAATGACCACCATAGAAGATGCGTACCAATTTTCCCTGACGGTGGAAGAGAAGCTGAATAAAAGATTTGACAACAAGCAAAGGGGAAGAGGTCAAGGCGGAAGGACTGGTGGAAGACTCTATGGGGGCCGAAATGAAGATGCAAAGAAAAGTGAAGAAGCTGGCACTAGTCAAAATCAGAGAGGTGATAATACCTACCACCCTCGTGACCAAAACAATGGTGAGCAAAGAGGAAGAGGAAGAGGCAGACCTGGGCAAGGACCTGGAAGAGGAGGTTTCAAAGGAACCTGTTTCCAATGTGGAGAAGAAGGGCATCGAGCATACGAGTGTCCGCAACATCGAGGAAGGATGAATAGAAGACCTAAAGGTAATGCACGAGTTGCACATGTGGATGAAGATGCACAGTCTGAGCACTTTGAAGATGCAGAAAAGGGAGAAACCCTAGTTGTCAGAAGAACTTTGTTGAATGAGGAGAAAGAACCCAATAAGAGGAAGAGTTTATTCCGCACAAAGTGCAAATGTGAAGGTAAGTGTTGTGATATTATTATTGACAGTGGAAGCACTGATAATCTTGTTTCAGAGGAGATGGTTGACAAGTTGAAGTTGACAAGAAGAAAGCATCCACATCCATATAGGATTGCATGGTTGCAGAAGGACCATAGAGCTTTGGTCAATGAATAGTGTTTAGTGAAGTTCAAGATTGGTGACTACCATGATGAGGTGCTGTGTGACATCATACCGATGGATGCATGTCATATGTTACTGGGGAGGCCGTGGCAGTATGATAGGAGCACTGTCCATAATGGCCGTGCAAACACATATTCCCTAACAAAGGATGGAGTTCGTCATAAGTTGAAGCCCTTGAAGGAGGTGGAAGAAAAGGTATGTAGCACTGCCAGAATTTACTTGGTAGATGGTAGAAAGTTTTTAGAGGGAATGAAGCATGAGCATCATTGCTTTGCATTGATTCCCAAGATTAGTCAAGAGAATTGTGAAGATGTACCAGCAGAAGTTTTAGATATGTTGGAAGAGTTCCAGGACATTATCTCTGATAATGTACCAGAAGGTTTACCACCAATAAGGAAGATAAGTCATCAAATGGATTTGATACCAGGAGCTAGTTTGCCAAACAAGGCAGCCCACAGAATGACCCCTGCAGAGAATGAAGAGCTAAACAGACAAGTTTAGGAGTTGTTGAGGAAGGGACTGATAAGGGAGAGCCTAAGTCCATGTGCAGCACCTATAGTACTAGCACCAAAGAAAGATGGAGAATGGAGGATGTGTACAGACTTTCGAGCCATCAATAAGACAACGATCAAGTATAGATTTCCATTGCCAAGAATGGATGACATAATGGATTGTTTGAGTGGAGCCAAGTACTTCACAAAAATTGACCTAAAGAGTGGATATCACCAGATCCGTATCAGAGAAGGAGATGAATGGAAGATAGCCTTCAAGACAAAGAAAGGTTTGTATGAGTGGTTAGTCATGCCATTTGGGCTAACCAATGCACCGAGCACATTCATGCGGCTCATGAATGAGGTACTAAAAGAATTTTTGGGAAGTTTTGTTATTGTTTATTTGGATGATATTTTGATTTTCAGTAAGACTTGGGATGAGCATTTGATGCATATCAGAAGAGTTCTAGAGAAGCTGAGGGAGGAGAAGTTGCTGATTAATCTAAAGAAATTTAGTTTTGCAAAGAAAGAGTTGGTATACCTGGGATTTGTTATCTCAAAGGAAGGTCTTGAGATGGACCTAGAAAAGGTAAGGGCTATCATTGAATGGCCTACACCAAGGAGTGCAACGGAGGTAAGATCTTTTCATGGTTTGGCAAGTTTTTACAGGAAGTTTATCAGGAATTTTAGTAGCATTTGTGCACCCCTCACTGAGACAATGAGAGGGGATAGAAAAGAGTTTAGATGGACTAAAGGAGCAGACAAGAGCTTTGATACATTAAAGCAGAAAGTTGTAGAACAACCTGTTTTGGCACTTCCAGATTTCAATAAGGTATTTCAGGTAGATTGTGATGCTAGTGGTAGTGGTATAGGAGTTGTTTTGAGCCAAGAAGGTAAGCCCATTGCCTATTTTAGTGAGAAGCTTAATGATGCCAAGAAAAAGTATTTTGTTTATGATCAGGAATTTTATGCAATAGTTCAGGCTTTGAAGAAATGGAGACATTATTTGTTGCCAAAAGAGTTTGTTTTATATACTGATCATCAAGCTTTGCAATATCTTAATAGTCAAGGGAAGTTGAACCAAAGGCACTTAAAATGGTTTAAGTTTTTGTAGAGTTATACCTTTGTTTTGAAGCATAGGAGTGGGAAGTCCAACAGAGTTGCAGATGCCTTGAGCAGAAGGCAAAATTTGTTGACAGAAATGAAGATAGAGGTTGTTGGGTTCAACGAGCTCAAAAGTTTGTATCCTGAAAATCCAGATTTTGCAGAGGCTTGGAAAGCTTGTCTGGAGCCTATTACTTTGGATAGGACAAAATGGTTGGATTTCATAATCCAAGATGGCATGTTGTTTAGAGGAAGCCAGTTGTGCATTCCAAGGATTTCCATGAGAGAGAACCTGAATAAGGAGAAGCATAGTGGAGGATTGGCTGGACACTTTGGTCAAGATAAGACCATTTCTATTATTGGTGAAAATTATTATTGGCCACAGTTGCAGCAAGATGTGAGGAAGTTTGTGCAGAGTTGCAGAGTATGTCAGATGGCAAAAGGAACAAGTCAAAATACAGGATTGTATCAACTATTACCTGTACCAGAGAAGCCATGGGATGATATTAGTATGGATTTTGTTCTTGGTTTACCAAGGACACAGAGAGGGCATGATTCTATTTTTGTGGTGGTGGATAGATTCTCAAAGATGGCACATTTTATTCCTTGTAAGAAGACTAATGATGTTCATATTGCAGAGTTATTTTTCAAGGAAGTGGTGAGACTACATGGTCTACCAAAGAGCATAGTTTCAGATCGAGATACCAAGTTTGTTGGTTATTTTTGGAGGACATTGTGGAAGAAGTTGAAGATAGATTTGAAGTTTAGTTCTGCACACCATCCATAGACTGATGGACAAACTAAAGTGGTGAATAGGAGTTTGGGTAACCTGCTACGATGCTTAGTAGGAGATAAGCCTAAGGGATGGGACTTGATTTTACCACAGGCAGAATTTTCTTACAACAATTCTGTCAATAAGAGTACTGGTAACTCACCATTCCAAATTGTATATGGCAATAGCCCAAGAAATGCTTTTGAGTTAAGGTAGCTGGACAACGGAGAAAAGACAAGTGCTGAAGCTGAAGACTTTGCAGCACATCTGAAGAATTTGCATGAAGCAGTGAGAAAGCACATTACTAAAATGAATATTTAGTACAAGGCTAAGGTAGATCAGAAGAGGAGATATAAGGAATTCTAGGTAGGAGATGAAGTCATGGTTCACTTGAGAAAAGAAAGGTTCCCAATTGGAACATACAATAAGTTGAAAATGAAGAAATTTGGACCATGCAAAATTTTGAAGAAACATGATTCAGGAAATGCATATGAGGTAGAGCTGCCGAGTGGGATCAATATTTCCCCTGTTTACAACATTGCTGATTTATCAGAATATCATGAAGGTGGAACAAAGGATGGACCAACAGAAGAACAATGGAGTATTCCAGCATCTACTTCAACAGAGGAGATAGAAGAGATCTTGGATAGCCGTGTGGGAAGAAGTACTCAGAATAAGCAATATGAAGAATATCTGGTAAAATAGAAAGGAAGGCCTATTGAAGATTCTTCTTGGTTGTCTAAGGCAGAGGTTGACCATTTGGGTTTTCCTCACACAAACACATGAGACGTGACAGGGTCACTTCTCAAATTACCCTAAGTGTCTGATGCAGGAGCATCCAGTGGTGTAAGGGCAATCTTGCATCACCTAAAAATAAGTTAATTCAAAATCATTGTAGTTGTTTTCATTTCTTTCCATAATTAGTGTTTTTGGGTCCATAATCGCCTGAATAATAATGTAGAACTTTTAATTTTTCCAAACTGCTATTTTTAGAAAGTTTGCATTTGGGCACAGAATGAAGTCAAAATTTATAGGAAGTTACATAATGGAAATATAAGACCTTTGGCGAAGGAATCACATGAAGATCATTTATGAGCTGAAAGATATTAAAGTTTTTGTTTCCCGAAAAATGTTTGAAAATTATTCAAACTTAGGTTTGAGGCACTAAATGGCCCCGTACGGGCCTAAAAATGGCCGAAACTGGTAGAGCTAGTTCTTAGTACGTAGAGCACTCCACGAGCTTTCTGACGCATAAAACGGTTCGTCAATCGGAGTCCCGAATCAAAAGTTATGGCTCCCGGAAGTTGACCTATTTTTTTGGAGGGAGATGCAAAATTTGAAATTAGGTTGTTTGCTGCCAAAAAGGCTATTAATAACCATTTTTGGGAACCCTGGGTGGTAGCAGAGTTAAGGGGGCAAGTGTAGAGTCAAGAATAGGTAGGAAAACAGAAACCCTAGCTGATTTGGGGGTTACAGAAGGTGGAAGATTCCAAAGCCTAGTGATGGTAGCTGTAGTGTGTTGCAGCCTATAGAGGACTAATTCCTCTGATTGTAATTAAGCTTCTGTAATGTAATGAGTTGCCCAGATCAATAAAAGAAAGTTCTATTCTCTGTGTTTAATTTCTATTATTGTGTGTTTATGATTTACCCCCTTCATCAGTATGTAATACATCAGACACAATGGGATCAGTTACATGTTGATGCAAACAAGGGGTAGATATGAACAAAAGAAGCTGTTGATTTCAAGGTTGCAAATTTACCTTTTGATGTATACTCTTTACAAGTATTTGTGGTTGTAGGTCATGGTGCAGATTCTCAAGTATTTGCAGATGTTGGGAGGGTACAAGAGTTTCCACCAAGGTTGGAGTGTGTCTTAGAAATGAAGGCACTCAAAGACTCAAGGGACAAAGCCTACTTCCAATACTTGACTGAATGGAAGGGCAAGCCTTATAAAGAAGCTAATTGGATGACTAAGGGTTACTTTGACATGCAGGAATACCTTGTTGCAGATCCTCACTCAAGGGGACTTGAGTCAATTTTGCCCGGGGAGTATGGTGCAGGAGCACCTTGGGATTTCATGCCTCCATGAGTTAATTTTGTTAAATTATGCTTTAATATTGTGTGTTTGATGTAATAAGGTCAATTAAGACCACTTTATATGTGTTTGAGTCAATATTAGGTTGTTAGGTGGTTTATGAAGTCATAATGCAAAAACAAGTGCAAAATGGGAATATGAAGAGTCACCAGTGGTTAGGAAGGCATTTAAATAGTTGGTATTTCAAAATTCAGTTAGGAATGGTTAGTTTTAGTTTATATATGCTTAAATAATCCTTGTTGAGGTGGAGAGAAGATAGATGGTATGAAATTTGGTGTTGAACAATAGAAATATATTGGCTTTTCCTACATTTTCAAGTGTTTTCTTGTTGTTACAGAGAATAGTACAGCTTAGTATGGCATGTAAGTGATCATTTAAGAATTTTTATTGATGAATAATTAATTCTTCTTTCATTTTCATTTGGTCTCATCATTTTTCCTTAAGATTTGAGCATTTGGTAGCCATTTTTCTAAAACTGGGCAGAAAACCTCTTATTTTTGGCATAGGACATGCATAGGTGTTAGGGTTTGTAGCAAAGATCTTGGGAAATGGTTTGAATGGATTGGAAATGTTTATGTATGCTCTTTGTGACATGTCTGAGCTATTTTCATGGAGGTTTGAGGTTGGGGTTTTGAAAACCTAGTTGTGAGCCATTCAAGCAAGCCTAATTAGGCCTCTTGTCAAGTGGGACATTCAAATTTTGGCCTTGTTGTTCCAAAAAAACCATACCTACATGTGAATTATGTTGTATAAGAGGATAATGGGTATCCAAAACAGTTTTTAGATTGTGGGTTTGAGTTGTTCTCTTCAAATTATGTCAAAAATACCTCATTTGCTATCCTATTAGGCCTAACTACAACATAATAGTGAATTTTAGATGGATTTGTTTCAAAATAACCATATCCACAAATTTGATATATTGAAGAGAGCCATAAAGGGTATCTGGAATGGTTATTTGTTTCTAGGTTTGAGACCTTATCTAAAAGTTATGCTTGAAAAACCTAGTTTGTTGTATTACTAGGGAAGTTGAAGAGTTTGTGAAAAACCCACCAAGTTAGGGTTCCAAAGTTGCAAAGTTTATTTATTTGAGATTGTGTTGCTAACCTCCACCCTACTCTGCATCAATGTTGTATTTAATGAGAAGATGTTGTACAAAGATCAGTTGCATCAACATGAGAAGAAAGAAAAGGATTATGTGGTGCTAGATGATACTCCAGATAATGATGTTCCAGTGGTTCGTCATGCTCTGCAATAGCAACAAGAAATACCACAAACTCCAGTGAATGTTAGTCAGTCAACAAGGCTAAGTAGACCTCCCAAAGGTTTTCTCCCTCTTTCTATTCTATTTTGTTAACAAATGATGGGGAACCGAAAGGGTATGATGAAGCTATGCAGGTGGATACAAAGGTTCAGTGGGAGCTTGCAATGAAAGAAGAAATGGACTCCTTGCTGAAAAATTAGACTTGGAAATTATGTAAGTTGCCTGCAGGTAAAAAAGATTTACCAAACAAATGGGTTTATAGGTTGAAAGACGAAGATGGAGGTAAGAAATGATTTAAATCCAGGTTAGTTGTAAAAGGATTTGCATAGAAAAAAGGTGTGATAGGTAAAAATTAGGTTAATAAGATCAAGCATATAATTTAAAACCTAATCCTACCACTATCAAATAATTGAATCCAAGTGAAATCAAAAGCATGTAATTCAAGAACAATATCACCTAGATTGTATGATTCCTTGTTTATGATGTGGATTGCTTCTCAAAAATAAACAATTATGAAGATAAAAGATGCCATGATGGATGGATGATAATGATAATATGCTAGATGGTTGCTAAAATGCTCAAGATGATAATGTAGACGCTATATGGAAATGATGGATATATGTAATATGGAATGAGAGGGTGTTGATATAGACTTCAACCAAAATCAATCAACGGTAGAGATTTGGTGGCTATGTGAATGGCTAAGATTAAATGATAATCATAGGTGAATGCATAGATGACAAGTGGAAGAAAGATAAGGTTTATGTGTGACCGTGTACATAAAAGTACTACATGTGAAAGATATTGAATAAAAGATGTAGTACCACACATGTCGGCTTATGAAGATAAATGATAAGAGAAATTAATTAAATAAATAAGATTTATTTAATTAATTAGAAAGTGGGCTTATGAAAGGATTTTTAATTAAATAAATAAGATGTATTTAATTAAAATAGATAGAAATAGATAATTAAATAATTAAAGATTATTTAATTATAGATTAGAAGAAATAGAAGAAATAGCTAATGAATTAATTAAATAAACATAAATTTATTTAATTAATAGAAGAAATAAGTGATAGGGAAATTGCTCAAGTGTGTTAGACAAATGCAGATGATAGCTAATGCAATATTTGATACTAATGATAACTAGGTCAATTTTGGGTGTCTACAAAAGGTATTAATTTTGATGAAATTTTTTCTCCGATTGTTAAGATGACTTCTATTTGTACTATTTTAAGTATTGTGGCTGTTGAAGATTTGCATTTGGAATAGCTAGATGTGAAAACTGTCTTCTCCATGGTGATTTGGAGGAGGAGATATATATAGAACAACCATAGGGATTTGAGGTCAAAGGTAAGGAGAAATTGGTGTACAGATTGAATAAGAGTTTATATGGCTTGAATAAGGTAAGGCAATGCCTCCTTGAGAGGTAAGCCAGGCTAACTAGGAAGGGCTGGGTTGGCTCGTGATAAGATAAAAATAGGCTTTGGTTGATTGATCTTGGTTGAGGACTATATAGGATTATGATGGAATGGATAGATGGTATGACAACTTTTAAAGTAATTGCTCAAAAGTAAAGAAATACAATCCTTATGTTTGATGTAGCATATGGATGTTATGTTCTAGGGTATAGAAGACCAAGGTGTCGAGGTATCCAATGCATAATTAGCGTACTACAATCTTGTCTAAACGCATGAGGATGTTGAACCAACATACACAAGATATGAATAGCAGCTAGTGTTCCAAGATGGACTTTGACACTACAAGCAAAGGTTTGAGCTTATCTCCACTACATAGAATGATACCTTGCTGGTTATATGTATGGAGCTAGTTCTTAACATAAAATAGTCTCAATGCATAAGAGACTATTTAGCTTCTCCGATGCAAGAGATATTGATATGTAAGATGCTAATCCCAACACGGACAAGATATCAATACGCATAGGAAGAGAATAAGATCATCCCACAGACACAGCATACGAAAGCAATATGACCATGCCCCATTCTGTACATCATCACAACGTACCAAGATATAGATAGATCAAGGCAGCCTTGATTAGGCCTAGGAAAGGGACAAAAGATAAATCAAAAGATAAAACAAAAGATATTGTCATCACGTTCTCTTGCCAAATTTAAGTGCTCTTAGATGGATTAAGCTGGCGCCTTGTTGAGAGGAAAGTTGTATCTTGTTGAAGGCTAAAGATGTTGATAAAACGCTATAGCAAATGTTGGCTTAAGGCATGCAGACAAATAGCTTCTAACTTATCCCTGATTGGTTAAAGTGCTTGAGTTTGCACTAGTACACATAGTCTGCTTCTTGCTTGAGCTAGTCAAAGATAACAAGATGGAAGATGAAAGAAGATGAAGATGGGGTGGATCATCTATGCTTGCGTACTGGATACTTCCTTCATATTCCAGATTGCCTACATACCCTATGTCCATGGGATCAAAGCACGTTTACAATGATGATGAGACATGATGAATATGTAGTTCTGAGTTTATTGATGATGCAAGTGATGAAAGATAGAAGAAAGGGAAATGAAAGATCAAAGGATGATTAGAAGAGAGATGAAAGATGGATGAGGAGAGAGGGGCTATCGTCTATGCCTGAATCAGAGTGCTTCCTTCACATCTCAGATTGCCTACATACCCTGTATCCACGAGATCAAAGCTTTGAACGATAGAACTAAGATGTAGTTCTTACTTATTATGTTGATGGTTGATGTCAAAGGATCAACTTTATTGCTTGGATTTTAGGATGTAATGATTTTTTTTTTTTTTTTGCTATGTTTTGATGTTTTTGGTTATTTGTTGCTTTAATTGTTTTGGTGATTGTTGTGCTTTGACATTGGTTTCAGATGTTTGTTATATTTTGGTTGAAATGTTATGAGCTAGAGATGTAGGTATCCACTTCCAACCAAGTGCCCCCAGTGTGGGATGAAGATTTATAGGAAGACGTTGCGATGGATGTGGTTATGCGGATAGTGTGCTAAGGTGCCAAATGATATCTTAACCCCAACAAAGTCCACACTATAAAAGCTAGCATGGCAGAGGTAAGGGCGGAAAGGCTTTTATTATGGATGGATAAGGGATAATGGTTTATATAGGATAGTAGTGGATTATGATATGGATTATGTAGGTAGGATAGTAGATGGATGTCATGGAAAGCTATGATCAAACAAACGAAGTGAATGATGGAGGCCTGTCTCTACATATAACACCTATTTTTTAAGTTTTCACTATGGTACTTATGCAAGATGCCTATTTACCAGGTTTTCACCAGAGGACAAATTATTTATCTTGTACTATATTTTTTGTCATCCAAAGCACCACAAAGTGGTTTTCACTATTGGATGGTTTTTTTTTATATGGGTATGCTGAGACTCATGGGTAGAACTTATTGAGATGAATGATGTTGACTAGTTCATCCAAGGGAATGCCTTCAGGTGTAGAGAGAGTGTATGCTCCTAATCCATAGACTGATGTGATGACAAAAGGACCAAGCCAATTAGGTTCAAACTTGCCCTATTTCTCACGGTGTTGTTGATTCCTTTGATTTTCTTTAAGAACAAGATCTCCAACTTGACATGTTTGTTCTATGACCTTCTTGTTGTAGATGTGGCGTAGCTAATTTTGATAGACTTGGAGATGATTGAGTGTTGTAAGACGTCATTCATCTAATAGCTCAAGATCATGGAGTCTGGATACTCTATATTCTTCATCTGAGATAGTATGCTATAGAGATACTTGCAGTGAGGGGATCTCAACCTCAATAGGTAAAATAGCTTCAGTGCCATACACAAGAGCATAAGGTGTAGCATCAGTGGGAGTTCTGATACTTGTTCTATAAGCCCATAATGCAGGATTAAGTTGTAGGTGCCAATCAGGACCAACTTCATTGACTATCTTTTTAAGGATCTTGATGATTGTTTTGTTAGAAGCTTCAGCTTGGCCATTACTTTGAGGAGAGTAAGGTGTAGAGAATCTATGTTGGTTATGGAACTTGTTGCAAAGATCTCTAACCTCTTGGTTCTTGAAAGGATGACCATTATCAATGGCAATGGCTTGAGGAACTACATATCGGAAAACAATATAGTGTAAGATGAACTTAGATATTTGCTTGCTAGTAATATGTCATTGGTATTGCTTCCACCCACTTTGTGAAGTACTCAGTGGCGGTTATAATAAACTTATGACCATTTGACAAAGTAGGATGGATTTTACCTATGAGATCAAGTCCCCACTGCGAGAAGGGCCAAGGAATAGTGATAGGTTGAAGTTCATGTGCCAGTGCATGTATTAAATCTCCATGTTTCTGACATTGTAGACATCTCTTTGCAAATTGTTGTGCATCTTTCTCCATAGTTGGCCAATAGTATCTAGCTCGTAGAAGTTTCTTAACAAGACCAGGGCCAGAGGAATGCGATCCACAAACACCTTTATATATTTCACGTAAGGCAACCTTTGCTTCCTCAGAATCAAGACATCTAAGAAGGATACCATCAAGACTTTGGTAATATAGGGTGTCTCCTAGGATAGTGTAGTGAGAGGCTCGACGGATAAAGGTTTTTTGTTGGTTGTTAGATAGTTGAAATGGAAAGGTTTGATTGCTGAGATACTCGTATATGTCCTCATACCAAGTTGAATTGGGACCAACAATCTCACATATAATCTCAGACTGTGGTACTTCAAATGTTGGAATCAAAAGTTGTTCAACCACAAACTCACACTTATGTGTATTGGACAGCATGTTTAGAAGAGATCCAATCATAGCCATGACATCTAGTACTTTGTTTTGTATCCTTGGGATCTGTTCAAAGGTGATACTATCAAAGTACTTCTTGTAATCATCAACCATTACCTTATATGGAAGAAGCTTCTCATATTTTGTTTGATACTCATCTAATACTTGTTTGATGACTAATTGGGAATCACCAAAAACCTGTAACTATTTAATAGCCCATTGTACTGCCATGCATAATCTTGTGATTAAAGCTTCATATTCTACTATGTTGTTGGTACATGGAAATGCAATTCTATATGACTTTAGGATACAATCTCCTTGAGGAGTGACAAACAATATCCCTACTCCTAATCCATGTTGTGTGTAAGATCCATCAAAATATAGCTTCCACAATGCTGGTGAAGTTAGATTGAACAATTCTTCATCAGGGAACTTTGGATGTATTAGATGAATATCTGTGACAGGTGTTGTGGCTAACTATTCAGCGATCCTTTTATGGCCTTGCAATCCACATATTGTGTGTCAAATTCACTTAAGATCATAACCCATTTTTCTAGTCTTCCCGTAAGGATTGCTTTGGAGAGAAGATATTTGAGTGGATCAACGTTAGATATGAGCTTTGTTGTTTGGTTTAACATATAATGTCACAACTTTTGGGAAGAAAACACCAATGCTAAACATGATTTTTCCATAGGTGAATAGTTAAGTTCATATCCCACAAGAGTTCTGCTAATATAGTAAATGGTTTGTTCTTTTCCTGAATCATCATGCTGAGCTAGAAGGGCACCCAATGCTACTGTTGTTGAAGATATGTAGAGTAGTAGTGGTTGATCCGGTACAGGAGGTACTAACACATGAGGTATTGCCAGATATTCTTTTATTTTGTCAAAGTCATGTTGACATTTTTCATCCCACTTAAAAGGTTCACCCTTGCAAAGGAGATGTTGAAAAGGATGACACTTATATGCCAGTTGTGAGATAAACCTGCGAATGGATTGTAACCTTCCTTGTAGACTACGAAGTTGTTTCAGATTTGATGGTGGAGGCATTTCCATGATAGATTTTACTTTGTCAGGGTCCACTTCTATTCCTCATCGAGACATAATGTATCCCAACAATTTACTAGATGTTACACCAAATGCACATTTCTTTGGGTTCAGTCTAACTTGATACTTTTGTAATCAATCAAAGATCTCTGCTAGTACCTATAGATGCTCTTCTCTTATCTTGGATTTTCCTAGAATATCATCAACATAATCTTCCATGATAGTGTGGAAAAGGTCATGGAAAATAACTCTCATAGCTCGTTGATAAGTAGCTCTAGCATTCTCGAGACGAAAAGGCATTACAACCCAACAGTATGTACCCCATGGACAAATGAATGATGTTTTGTCTTGATCTTCCTCTGCTGTTCTGATTTAGTTATATCCTAAGAATCCGTCCATCAAGGATAGCATTTCATGTCCAGCTATGAGATCTACAATGTTGTCTATGCGTGGTAATGGAAAGTCATCTTTAGGGCATGCTTTATTGAGATCTCTGAAATCTGTGTAGCAGAGAACTCGTCCATTAGGTTTTGCTACAAGTACCAAGTTTGAAACCCATTCTGGATAATCAATAGGCCTTATGAACTTTGCTTCTAATAGCTTCTGAATCTCTGCCTTGACCAAAAGAGCTATTTGCAAATGCATTTTGCATAGTTTTTGTTTAACAGGTTTTGCATTAGGGGATACTACTAAATGATGTACCACAAGTGATGGATCTAGACCTGGCATGTCAGCATAAGTCCATGCAAAATTGATAGCTCTTTTTATGAAGAATGTTATGAAATTTCTTCTTTCATGCTCCGATAGTGATGCTGCCAAATATGTGATCTTCAGATTTTGCTCTGTGCCCAAGTTCATGTCTTGAGATTTTTCAACTAGCACTGTTGATTTTTCATGATAATCAGTGGTGACAGGAAGATCAAATCCCCCCTTCCTCGAGCACCTCAAAGAGGTTTTCACCCTCAGATATGTCCTTTATTTTTACTTTTTCATGGTCAAGAGGTGCCTTTCAGTTTTCACCTAGTGACCTATCTTTTTTTATTCTATTTATTTCACTTTTGCAACTGAAGAATTTGATGCTTCCGCCAAAATATGCTAGTTTAGGGAGATCCATCATGAAACCTGCTTTATGATCACCCAATGGAATGCCTTGTCGTAATCCCATGAATTCAGCAATAGCTTTGTCATTTTCAAATGTGTCCAATATAGGTGCCCCCTATTGGTCACAATCGACAAGGTCAGGATATACAAGTGAAAGGGTAACGGACAAATGGTTTTGGCTAGAGGAAGTGGTAGAAATCATGAAGATGGAGGTTTCTTGAAATTTTTTGATAATATGGAGGGAGGAGTCATCGACGGTATCTGAATTAGAAGTCTCTCCTACCGAAGAAGGTACAGCTTCCATATTAGAAATGCATTTAATGTCTTTGGAAGGCAGTACCTTCGGCTAAAAGCCAAGGCCTTTCTTATTAAACTTCTTAGACACAACAATGGGTTCAATAGGTCCTTGTTCCTGTGATCCCAATCTGCCATGTCCTTTGTAGCCCATGTTCTTAATGGTGCGGAACCCATTGTTATATCTCTCCACTTCAAGTTGTACTTGGTTGATCTCATCATAGAATATCCAAGAGTTCATGTCATCAATGTCTTCATCATCAAGGAATCCACCTTTAATGAATATTGTTGGTGGAGCTTTTATAATGGTTGCGGATGAAGATTCTTTGGATGTAGAAGGTTTGCCATGAGATTTGGGAGACAAGGGAAGAGTTCCAACACAACAAGATTCTTGCAATGTGTACTCGCCCAGACCATGTTCAATGTACTTGATATGGAGATTTGGAGTGGCTTTGCTAGATGATGGCTTGAGTAGGGTGGATGGGACTACATAAGATGAAGATGGATATGCTTCGATGTTGATAGGAATATGGTTAGGGCTTTAATATTTAGCTTGAAAAGAATGACAAAACTCAAATGGATTAGGATCGGCATGGATAGTAACTTCAACACCGTTATGTGGAAATTTGAGATATTGATGGTATGTAGAAGGAACTGCTTTGAGGGCATGGATTCATGGGCAACCAAGGATGATGTTATAAGGAAGCTCAATATCAAGGACTTGACAATGGGTGTCAGTAGTGACTGGAACAACTTGAATAGGCAAGTGAATAATTCCTTCATTATCTCTCTCAGCATCATCATATGCTTTGATAGTAATGACCTTGGAAGTGTCAACATCTTTCTCAGAATATCCCAATTGTTTTATTAGTTTTAAGGAACATATATTAAGATGAGCTCCACCATCCACTAAGATTCGTTTGATACGGTATTAGTTGACAAATACTTCTATGTGGAGGGCTTCGTTATGTGGTGGTTTGATAGATGGTCAAAGATATTTGTCAAAGAAAGTTAGGTGGCAAGGGGCTACAATGCTAGCTACCATAGATTGGAATTGTGTAGTATCGATATTATTAGGCACCGAGGATTCTTGTAATGCTTTATCAAGTATATCCTTGTGGGCGGGGGATATGTGAAGCAATTCAAGAGTGGAGATATGTGCAGGTGTTTTGCCAAGGTGATCAAGGATATTATAGCTAGAGGATGGTTGAGAAGGATTGATAGGTGCTCCTTAAATGGTAACGCAGCCTCTTTTAGTAGTTACAGCACAATCAGGGACTTTGCCTTGGATAGTAATGGTAGAAATGCGGGCTTGGTCAATGCGGCCAATTGTGGATGACTCGTAATTGTAATGGATGGCATTCACAGTATGAGGGTTACTTGGTTTGTCATGAGATGGAAGTGGATTCTTGAAAGCATCTAGATCATAGTTCGATGTCAGTTGTTATGGAGGTTGTGATGTTGGAGGTGTGATTTTAATTAAACCTTGATCGATGCAATCTTGAATGACATGCTTTAAGTGCATACAACCATTTGTTTTATGTCCCTTGACTCTATGGTATTCGCAATACTCATTCTCTTTATACCAAGGAGCTTTGAAGACCAGTTCGTTGTTGGGTGGTGCATCTGGTAATATGATATCTCCCACTAGGACAAGTTTTTGAAAGACTACCTCCATAGGTTCCACTAAAGGAGTAAATTATCGTGGAGGTGTTGGATTTATTCTTGGTCAGTTTCGTTGAAAAGGTTGATTTGTTGTAGATGCGGCTTGAATGTTAATAGGAGCTTTCACTGTTTGTATGTTCTTTGCATCCACGATACCATCATTAACAACATTCTTGTTCTTGTTCCAAAAGTGAGATTTATCATTGGAGTTTTGAGATTTATCTTTGTTATCTCTAAAAATCTTGATAGTACCCTTAGCAATTAAACTGCATTCAATGATAGTTCCTTTGGAAATAAGTTCATCAAAGGTGCTAGCACTTTGCAATTGTAGTTGGAATGAAAGCTCGGGATCAAGATTTTGGATGAAGATATCAAGCTGTTGTTTCTCAGGTATTTCCCATGATAGTTTGCTAGCCATATTATGCCATCGTTGAGTAAATGAGGAGAAA
The DNA here is from genome assembly GCA_027924645.1 of Cunninghamia lanceolata. Classification (NCBI taxonomy): domain Eukaryota; kingdom Viridiplantae; phylum Streptophyta; class Pinopsida; order Cupressales; family Cupressaceae; genus Cunninghamia; species Cunninghamia lanceolata. Next base: position 13,484,090 of record BSBN01000288.1, on the reverse strand, counting down.
GCTTCACCATTGCGTTGTTTGTTGTTGACAAGGTCGTTCGTGTTCACTTTATGTTCAATGTTAAAAGCGAAATGTGATCAAAATTTGTTTGCTAGTTCCGCAAAAGACTTAATTCCCGAAGATAAATGAGAGAACCATTCAAGAGCTTGTCCAGACAAGCTTCTAGGAAATAGCCTCAAAATATATGTATCATCTTGAGCAACATCGAGACATGCAACAAAAAATTCTCTAAGATGGTCTTCCAAATTTCCTTTTCCTTTGTATTTGTCAAATTGTGGAATTTCAAAGTGTGGTAGAAAAGGTGTCATACGAAGTGACTTGTCAAATGGATAAGCACATATGTCTCCTAAGGAAAATGTCTTCTTGTTTTGTCCTACCGCCTTGTTAATCATTTGTTTAACATCCACTTGAGAAAGGTGCTGTTGTTGCAAAGGAGGTTGATGGTTAGGAGGTGAAGTGTAATATGGTGTATATTGTGGTTGCTGCTATGGGATGTATGAGGACATGATTGTTTGTTGAGGTTGCATGCTCACAGTATATGTCAAAGGATTAGTATGTGACACATATGTGTTTGAGGATTGTTATCCTTGAGACACAAGTGGTGGTTGGGTATATTGCGATGAATTAGCGCCAAGGGTTTGCATCACATGGGAAGTAGAAGATGGATTGACGTTGGTCAATAGTTGTAAATTCAGAGTTGGGTTTGTAATATGGTAAGTGATGGAAGGATTGGTGGATGTAGAGGAAGGATGGACATTTGGGTTTGTGTTTTGGACAACATGAGGATTGGTATATGTCATGTGTTGGGTGACGATGGGTAATCCTTGGGTTGCATAAGACGGATTGATGGTTTGTGAAGGATTATATGAGGGGGATGAAAGTGATGTAAGTTGATCAACATAAGAGACAGTGGCACTATGATTAGCTTGTGATACAATAGGTGGGTCACTCATGTCAATGAAACTAACATTAGGGTTATATGGTGTGCTGGATGGATCCATGGAAATCGTGGAGACCATATTAGCAGTGATAGGAATATGAATGTGGGATGTGGTTTCCACATGTGATGCAATAGGAGTAGCGGATTGCAATGGCTATGAAACTTGTAAAGTTTGTGGTGTTTGGATATCTTGCGAAACTTGCGAAGTTTGTGATATTGGGATGGCTTGTAATGTTTGAGGAATTTTCACTTGTGCAACATGGATAGCTTGTGTTACTTGAGATTGAGATACGGTCATGGCAGGAGAAGGTGTATGTTGTGCAACATGGAAAGGTGGAATGCTTAGATTTTGTGAAAGAAAAGGAAGTACATTGGTTGGAGTTATCAAAGGTTCTAGAGTGTACTCTAAGCGGGGTGCGTTGGATGTAGTAGCAATAGGCAATGAAAGAGATGGGTTGGAAGATGGATTTTGTAGCATGGACATGGTATGAGATGGTGTGGCTATAGTGGATGGTACCTTTGCAACAACAACGGGAGTGTTTGGATCATGTTCTCAAATAGCGGATATGTCAAAGTCACTTGGAAATTTGACTCCCATACGTGCTAATTGTAAGAAGTAGCGATTAGGATCAAATAAAACAAGCTTCTCAACTTGATCCCATACATGTGTGTCTCTAAATTCTGATAAGTCCTCTTGGGATTGCTCTTCATAAGTCTCTAAAAATACTTGAGGTTGCACTTGTTGTGAAGATGATGGTCCAACGGTGTATCCTTTGGGTACAAACATGTGAGAAGGCATGCCAGTTGTAAATTGAGTTGGGGCGTTGATCAGGATTGTTACATCTTGGCTTCCATCTTGACTCACAATTTTGCTTGTATTTCATCTCTATATTGGCTCCTAGTTTGAGGCATGATGATTGATGTTGAAAATTGGACTTTGCTTATCAAGATTGAGACCCAAAAGGTGATGGTTTGTTGATTGTTTGGTGTTGGTTTGTTTTGCTAGTTTGATGTTTGCTTGGTTGTTGTTGTTGGGTTGCTTGGTTAATTAGTTGTTTGTTGGTTGTTGTTGATAAACTTCCCTAGAGGATAGCTCACACATTCAAGGGAAAAGTTGGTTGCTGATGTTTGTTGGTTTTGCTAGGGCTAAGTAAAACCAAAAGGACAATGTTTGTTTGTTGGTTTTGCTGGTTGGTTACTGTTTGGGGGTCTCAAAAGGATGGAACCTCAAAAAAGTTTAATGGATTGATATGGTCAAGATAGAAGACAATAATCAAGTGACTGTGGATGCTCACAAGACTATCTAAAGCTAATTACAAAGCTAAAAATGTCTGAAAGTGCTACTAATTGGGCTGGATGGATACCGATTGCTGATATTTGACCAAAAGCGATTGGTAATAGCTTAAAAGCAACTCAAATGAGGCCAAAAGTGATGGGTAATAGCTCAAAAGCGACTCAGATTTTGTTTTAGATGACAGACTATAGTGTTAACCAGAGGCGACTAGTTTTACCAAAGGCAATCAATTTCAGGCTAAAAGTGATTTACTGCTGTTTAAAAGTAATGCGAGTTTTCCAGAAGCGAGCAGCTGTTGATTAAAAGTGATCTAGTTTTTGCAAAAGGTGAACAATTGCTATTTAAAAGTGATCTAGATGTCTGAAAGCGAGCAGTTAAGGTTCAAAGATGATCTATGTTTGATAGTGAATATGTTTGAATGATGTTTTTTACAAGAAAATAGTGATTATAGTCACTCACACTTACAACATACACAATCTTGTACAACCTAGGCTAGGAAAGGACTGTATTTGTTCAGTCCCCTTGCCGTGCCTATTCAAAGCGGATAGCTTTAGGATCTTGGTAGCACCGGCTCCTCTCCACGGCACTCACTTCTCATGCATACCAAGATCTGGGTTTCCCAAGGCTTGTCCCCCCACCAAACCTTAGGATTGTCCCTGCTATCTCTACTAAGAACCACGAGAATCGGGGCGGCTTCAAAGGTCCCACATTTTACGTCAACAAATAGAAAATTTTTGGCTACTACACAAGGTTGCTAGCAAGGGCATCCATTCGGGTGGCTATATGTGCGGCAGTGCTACTCTCCATTATGGAGTCTCCCAGCCTTCAAGGGTTATGCCTTGGAGGGTTTTGGGGGAGGTTGGCTGTCAGTATAACACAACAACACCCGTTGTTTGTGGCTTTTGACACAAACACTTTTCTTGTATAGCGGTTCAGAAGGACTTGGCTTTAGCCCATTACCGCTTGGGTCGTACCCCTTCTCACACTGGGAAAGCAAGCCCTCTAAAGATAATAACAAGTTCTCATACACCCAAGATCCATTTGATAGGCAAGGGGAGAGGATACTTTTTTTTATTAAATTTGGGTTACAAACATGCACAACAAGCAATCCAAAAAAGATAAATCAAGCACGGAGCAAACAATGATTCTTTTTAAGCACCAAGCCCAAATGTTCCTAAATTAGTGATAAATGTAATGTCTTGGACTGATCGAAGCTGCAACAGATATGTTAGTAGTTTCACAACCTCCTTTTCTTGGACAATTGTTAAGATGATGCACAAATAATTGATTAGTAGCCAAGAAAACTAAACTGTAAATGATAAAACTGAAAGCGGCACAGTTACCAGAGGTGATCAACTGTTGATTAAAAGCAATCTAAATTCAGCTGAAGGCAAAATGTTATTGATCAGAGGTGACACTGACCAACCTAGATGCGAGTAGCTAAGACTCAAAGGTGATGCAAAAAATAAAAATGTGAATTGTTAAGGCTTGTAAGCGACCCAAATATGCTAAATGTGTAAAAATCCCTGCAAAAAGTCAGATGTAAACAGAAAACCCTAATTTGTAGAAAGTGATCCAGACAACCAGAAGTGATTGGTTTCGTCTTAAAAGCGATGCAAATTATGACAGACGCGACCACTGTTGACTTGAAAGTCACCCAAAAAATGCTGAAAGCGACAAATTTTAGCTTAAAAGTGATGCATATGTTCTGAAAGCAACTGGTTTTCACTTAGAAGATACTGAAACTTGTCGTAAGCGCTCGAAAAATCTAATCTTCACAAAAAACAACTTCAAACAGCAAAGTTAATTAAGAATGTGGGTCCCACCGGGCATGCCAAAATGTGATAGGTAAAAATCAGGTTAATAAGATCAAGCATATAATTGAAAACCTAATCCTACCACCATCAAATAATCGAATCCAAGTGAAATCAAAAGCATGCAATTCAAGAACAATATCACCTAGATTGTATGATTCTTTGTTTATGATGTGGATTGCTTCTCAACAATGAACAATTATGAAGATAAAAACTGTCGTGATGGATGGATAATAATGATAATATGCTAGATGGTTGCTAAAATGCTCAATATGCTCAATATGATAATGTAGATGCTAAATGGAAATGATGGATAGATGTAGTATGGAATGAGAGGGTGTTGATATAGACTTCAACCAAAATCAATCAACGATAGAGATTTGGTGGCTATGTGAATGACTAAGATTAAATGATAATCATAGGTGAATGTATAGATGACAAGTGGAAGAAAGATAAGGCTTGTGTGTGACCGTGTACATAAAAAGTACTACATGTGAAAGATATTAAATAAAAGATGTAGTACCACACATGTTTTAAAAAAAAAAAAAGGCACACATGTTGGCTTATGAAGATAAATGATAAGAGAAATTAATTAAATAAATAAGATTTATTTAATTAATTCGAAAGTGGGCTTATGAAAGGATTTTTAATTAAATAAATAAGATTTATTTAATTAAAATAGATAGAAATAGATAATTAAATATATCAAGATTATTTAATTATAAATTAGAAGAAATAGAAGAAATAGATAATGAATTAATTAAATAAACATGAATTTATTTAATTAATAGAAGAAATAAGTGATAAAGAAATTGCTCAAGTGTGTTAGACAAATGCAGATGATAGCTAATGCAATATTTGATACTAATGATAACTAGGTCAATTTTGGGTGTCTACAAAAGGTATTGATTTTGATGAGATTTTTTCTCCAGTTGTTAAGATGACTTCTATTTGTACTATTTTAAGTATTGTGGCTATTGAAGATTTGCATTTGGAATAGCTAGATGTGAAAACTGCCTTTCTCCATGGTGATTCAGAGGAGATATATATGGAACAACCATAGGGATTTGAGGTCAAAGGTAAGGAGAAATTGGTGTACAGATTGAATAAGAGTTTATATGGCTTGAAACAAGCACCTCGGCAATGGTATTTAAAATTTGATAGTTTTATGGCTGACCAAGGCTACAACTGGTGTAATTCTGACCATTGTGTTTATTTTAAGAGGTTGAATAATGACAACTACATTATTTTATGTTTATATGTTGATGACATGCTTGTAGCAGGGTCTAACATGGATCACATAAGAGAGTTAAAATAGCAGTTAGCACAATCATTTACTATGAAGGATTTGGGGGTAGCAAAACAAATCCTTGGTATGAAAATTTGCAAATATAGGAAGAATAGAAAATTGACTCTATCTCAGGCTGATTATGTTCAAAAGGTGTTGTAGAGATTCCATATGGAGAATGCAAAAGTTGTCAACACACCTTTGCCTAGTCATTTGAAATTGACTAAGGAGATGTGTCCTAAGACACAAGAGGAGGAAGAAAAAATGTCTAAGGTACCATATGCTTCAATTGTAGGAAGTTTAATGTACGCCATGGTATGCACGAGACCAGATATTAAACATGTTGTAGGAGTCATAAGCAGGTATATGACTAATCCCAGATTAGAGCATTGGAATGTGGTAAAATGGATTCTTAGATATTTGAGAGGTACATCCAATAAATAGTTATGTTTTGGGGGCTCTAATACTAATTTAGCAGGCTATGTGGACTTAGATTTGGTAGCGGATATTGATACCAGGCGGATTACTACATGTTATGTCTTTACTGTAGGTGGGACAGTGGTGAGTTGGATCTCTAGGTTACAAAAGGTGGTTGCTTTATCCACCATGGAGGCAGAGTATGTAGCTATAACAGAGACAAGCAAGGAGATGATCTGGCTACAATCTTTCATGGAAGAATTGGGAAAACAACAGGGTAACAGTTATTTGTTTATAGAAAGTTAGAGTGCCATACATCTTGCAAAGAATTATGCCTTGCATTCAAAGACCAAACACATATAGCTAAGGTATCACTTCATCCGGTCGGTGTTGGATGATGGACAATTGCGGATGGAAAAGATACATACAAATAAAAATCCAGCAGATATGTTTACAAAGGTAGTGACAAGAGAGAAGTTGAGCTCCTCTTTAGCTTATGTTGGTCTTCAAGACTAAAAACAATAAAATCATAACAGCATGGTCCAGGGTATTTATTTCTAGTGGGAGCTACAGGGACAGCGGTGTTATGATCAGTCTCCAAGTGGGAGATGATATATTGTGGAGTCTGATCAGTCTCCAAATGGGAGATTGTTGGCATATAAGTGAAAAAGGGATGAAGGTACTTCATTCTAAGAAAGTTTTACTAGGTCTGAAATGTATTAATATGGATTTATGTGAAAGTTGTGTGTATGGCAAACAAAAGAGAGTTAGTTTTCTCAAGCATGGGAAGCAAAAGAAAAATAAAAAGTTGGAGCTTGTGCATACATATGTATGGGGACTAGCTCAGGTATCTTCTCTCAGTGGCTCTCTGTATTATCTTACATTCATAGATGATGCAATTAGGAAGGTTTAGGTTTATTTCCTCAAGCAGAAATCTAATGTATTTGAAACATTTAAGAAATGGAGAAGCTTGGTTGAGAATGAGACAGGTAAAAGATTAAAATGTCTTAGATATGATAATGGTGGTGAGTATTGCAGCAAAAAATATGAGGATTATTGTTCCTTTAATAGAATTTGTAGGCAGAAAATAGTTCCAGGGACTCCACAAGAAAATAGAGTGGCTGAGCGCATAAATAGGACAATAATGGAGCGTGCAAGGAGCATGAGATTGCATGTTGGAATGTCTTTAAATGTATGGGCAGAGGCTGTCAGTACTGCTATATATTTAATTAATAGAGGTCCTTCAGTTCCTTTGGGCTATGGTATTCCAGAGGAAACATGGACAGGTAAGAAGGTGAATTATTCTTTTCTCAAAACCTTCAGATGTGAAGCATTTGCACATATAGATTCTGAAAAAAGAACCAAGCTAGATGCAAAATCAAAAAAGTGTATCTTCTTTAGATATGGTATTGATGAATTTGGTTATAGGTTTTGGGATGTTCAAAATCTGAAAATTGTGAGAAGCAGTGATGTTGTATTCAATGAGAAGGTGTTGTACAAAGATCAGTTGCAGGAGCATGAGAAGAAAGAAAAGGATTATGTGGTGCTGGATGATACTCTAAATAGTGATATTCTAGTGGTTCCCCATGCTCCACAACAGCAACAAGAAATACCACAAACTCTAGTGAATGTTAGACGGTCAACAAGGCTAAGTAGACCTCCTGAAAGGTTTTCTCCCTCTTTGTATTCTATTTTGTTAACAAATGCTAGTGAACTAGAAGGGTATGATGAAGCTATGTAGCTGGATACAAAGGTTCAGTGGAAGCTTACAATGAAAGAAGAAATGGACTCCTTGCTAAAAAATTAGACTTGGGAATTATGTAAGTTACATGCAGGTAAAAAGGCTTTACCAAACAAATGGGTTTATAGGCTGAAAGAGGAAGATGGAGGTAAGAAAATATTTAAATCTAGGTTAGTTGTAAAAGGATTTGCATAGTAAAAAGGTATTGATTTTGATAAGATTTTTTCTCCAATTGTCAAGATGACTTCTATTCATATTGTTTTAAGTATTGTGGTTGCTAAAAATCTACATTTGGAATAGCTAGATGTGAAAACTACCTTTCTCCATGGTGATTTGGAAGAGGAGATATATATGGAACAACCCCAAGGATTTGAGGTTAAAGGTAACGAGAAACTGGTGTTCAGATTGAAGAAGAGTTTGTATGGCCTGAAACAAGCATCTTGGCAATGGTATTTTAAATTTGATAGTTTTATGGCTGAGCAAGGCTATAGTCGATGTAATTCTGACTGTTGTGATTATTTTAAGAGGTTGGATAATGACAGCTACATTATTTTACGTTTATATGTTGATGGCATGCTTGTAGAAGGGTCTAACATGGATCACATAAGAGAGTTAAAACAACAGTTAGCACAATCATTTGCTATGAAGGATTTGGGGACAACAAAACAAATCCTTGGTATAAAAATTTGCAAAGATAGGAAGAATAGGAAATTGACTCTATCTCAGGCTGATTATGTTGAAAAGGTGTTGCAGAGATTCCATATGGAGAATGCAAAAGTTGTTAGCACACCTTTGCCTAGTCATTTGAAATTGACCAAGGAGATGTGTCGAAAGACACAAGAGGAGAAAGACAAAATGTCCAAGGTACCATATGCTTCAGCTGTAGGAAGCTTAATGTATGCCATGGTATGCATGAGACCAAATATTGCACATGTTGTAGGAGTCGTAAGTAGGTATATGAGTCATCTTGGATTGGAGCATTGGAATGCGGTAAAATAGATTCTCAAATATTTGAGAGGTACATCCAATAAACAGTTATGTTTTAGGGGCTCTAATACTGATTTAGCAGGTTATGTAGACTTAGATTTATCAAGGGATATTGATACCAGGCAGAGTAATACAAGTTATGTCTTTACTATAGGTGGGACAATAGTGAGTTGGATCTCATGGTTGCAAAAGGTGGTTGCTTTATCCACCACAGAGGCAGAGTATGTAGCTGCAACAGAGGCAAGCAAGGAGATGATATGGCTACAATCGTTTATGGAATAATCAACAGGCTAACAGTTATTTGTTTACGGACAGCCAGAGTTCCATACATCTTGCAAAGAATTCAACCTTGCATTCAAAGACCAAACACATACAGTTGAGGTATCATTTCATTCGATTAGTGTTAGATGATGGATAGTTATGGCTTGAAAAGATACATACAGATAAAAATCTAGCGGATATGTTTACAAAGGAAGTGACAAGGTAGAAGATGAGTTCCTCTTCAGCTTTGGTTGGTCTTCAAGACTAAAAACATAAAATTAGAACAATAGGGTCCAGGGTGCTTATTTTTAGTGGGAGCTACAGGTTCAGTGGTGTTATGATCAGTCTCCAAGTGGGAGGTGATATGGTGTGGGGTTTGATCAGTCTCCAAATGGGAGATTGTTGTTATATGGAGCCTAATCAGACTTAGAGGTTAAATTTTCTCCACTTTTATCGGTGTAGTTTCCCCCCAAATTATTTAACGGGGGTTTGGGGGCAGCACCCCCAAGACGAGCTCAAGGGGCAGTGCCCCTTGCACGCTACCCTGGCATGCTCCTTGTCGCGATACAAGATGGGGTCGAGGGGCAGTACCCCTAAAACCTCAAACATTTTTTATTATTTTATAAAGGCATCGGGAGTTATTTTTCTATTGGCCGACATAAAAAACCCTATTTTGTAACCGACATAAGGCTTGATAAAAGCAGCTAAGGGTTAGGGTTTCTATTGATATTGTATTGTAGCATTTGCAGCAGTATTGAGTTGTAAGGATTGTTGGTTGTAATCGATTTGATTTGCTGGATAATAATATTGGACTCTCTGTTGGTGGATGTAGCCTAAGTTTGGGTGAACCATGTTAAAACTTGTCTCTTGTTGTTATTATTTCTATGTATTTTCATTCCTCTGTTTAATCTTTATTTGCATTTAATTGATATCTTCTGCAAGCAATTCCTAACAATTACATCCAATTAGGTTGACCTAATTGATGTTGTAAATGAAGCGGATATATATGAAGGATCTTTTTATGTTTTGTGTAAGTGAGTCAAGTAATAAGTGTGAGTGGATGCAAAAGAAGTAGTGTGTGTGAGCAAAGTATGATGCAGAGAAGGATAGGATAAGATTGTGGTGAAGATGAAGTGTGCAAAGTCAGTATTCTGAGCCTCGGTTGAACTGTATCCTCAACATAAGTCAGATGCATTACTAGTAGTTCATATTTTGGAAGTGAGACATTCTTTCTTCTATCTATTTCTATTCAGGACAGTGAGCCCTTTGGCAATGAGCCACCTGCAGTGAGCATTCTCTCTTGGATAGTGAGTCCACCAATTATATCAACCTTAACCAATTGCATTATTAATATATTGTGAGCTAATCCTCACCATGGTTTTTCCCTTTTTGGGTTTTCCACGTAAAAGTCTAGTGTTTATGTGTTATGTGCTTTAATGGATGATTTCATGCTTTCCTTTCTTACTGCAAATTAATTATGCTATGTTGAATAAATGTTTAAATGATTAAGTGGTTTTAGAGAATATTGATTCACCCACCTCTTAGTATTCCAGGTATTCAACAATTGGTATCAGAGATTAGTTCCTTGGAAGAAGCTTAACCACTTGAGGATATCTTGAAGTGTGAACACATGGCACCTAGGAGATATCCTATGCCTCCAGAAGAATTCCCTACTGTTGAATTTACTGAGGAAGACTGCATAGTTGAAATGAATGGACAACTTGAATCAACCCTTAAAGATCTGGAAGCAAATATTAAGGAAGCATATGAATGCATCAAGAAGTTGAGAGAGCAAAATAAGAAATTCAAAGAAAGATACAAGTAAATGAACAACTTAATCAATCAAATGAGACAACTACCAGTCTAAAAATACAAGTTGAGGAAGGAAAAAGAATTGAAGAATTCCTAAATGAAATTTAAACTGAAAGGCAAACTTGAAGAATGTTCAAGGCTTGAATAAGAAATAGTGGTCTTAAAGACTGAGATGGCAAAAGCAAAAATTCAAGAAGACAAATTCAAGAAAAACTCCATACCACTTGATAAAATGATTGCAAATCAAAAGGCTCCTAGGGATAAAGAAGGATTAGGATTTGAAAAGGGTGAAAGTTTAAAGACAAATCAAAATTTAAACAATGGTAAGAAGAAGAACAACAACCAAAAGAAGGTCGTAGTCCAAAAGGATAATAATAGACAGGTCTGGAACTAGAAGAAAATTTTCAAGAGGCCACCTATTAGACAACCAACTGCACAAAAGTACTTTGGCTACTATTACTCTTGCAATAAATTTGGTAATAAGGCTATGGAATGTAGGAGCAGGATGAATCAAAATATTCAATCATTCTCTGGTCAGTGTTTTACATGCCAAAGAATTGGTCATAGAGCTAGAATACAGAAATTAGATGATGAATGGCTACAATAAGGGTATGATGGTTCCATCTTTCAATGGTTACTGTTATACATGTAGTAGGTTTGGGCATAAGGCTAATCAATGTAGATCTAGGATGAATGGAAGTAATCTTGTCAAATGTCAGATGTTATGAATACAACAAATTAGGTCACATTGCTAAATTTTACAGAAGTAAGAATGTGAAGGTTGATCTAGTAAAGAAGAGTGATCTAGTGAAGAATGTGGATCTGATACAGATAAAGAAAGAAGAAAATAAGAAGAAAGGATAAGGCTATGCCTGTCTCTGGTGCAGATGTTTCATCTGGAAACTAAGTTGAGAGCTTTGGCTCAGGGGGAGCTTTAATGGAAATATTTCATCCCATGTCAGAGAAATGGTGCTGATGCTTCAACACGAGAATATGTGATGTAAATCAATGCATTTGATCTATTGGAGAATATCCCGGTAGAAAATATCATGATGCAGAAATTTGTGGAGCATTCGAAGTTGACTGTGCTTACAGTTAATGGTTTGACAGCTTTATCATTAGAAGCATTTATGACAAATTAGGTCATTTCAAAAGGTTTATAAGTGATTACACTTAATCAAATTTCATTTACAAACAAGGTTTCAAGAGGAAAAGAGCAGACGAAGAGCAGTGCAATGCATTTGAAGCGATCAAGTGGTGGTGCGAGTGAAACCCCACCAGAAGAGTGATGTAAAAGGTATTTTACAGTTTTTCTTCCTTGCCCTAGTTTTTTTGAAAGTTGTTTGGAAACAATTTGAGATGGCTACTCCAAGGGTTGTTGAAGTGTCTGAGCGACCCCGACCTAAGTTCAAGAAACATCCCAACAAATCCATGGATGTCAATTTGGAAGGTGCTTTCTCGAGGGTTCCTTATGGATTCCTGCACACAAAGGACATAAGGATATATATTCATGGAAAATTATAGGAGTATGACCATTCCAAACTAGGAGATGTGTGGATAAATGAGCTCACTGGTGAGGACTTTGCATTGAACCCAGAGTATCAAAATTTGATTGCAAAGAGACTCGATGTGTGGCAAGGGTTTCCCAACTTTTTCCATGACAATGCTTGGGTAAGGATTGTTTTGAGTCACATCCATGACAAGTTTGTGTGGATAGATATGCTCGGGTTGATCACAAAGGAGGTGATTAGGGAAGTTACAGGGTTATGTTCAACTGGACCCGTTCTGGTGCTTAAATCAGTAAAGAATGAGGTTGTGATGGAACTTACTGGTGCGGCATATGAAAAGAGGGCATTGATAGTGAAGAACATCATAAACCCTATTGTGAAGTAAGCAACAATGATTATTGGATATAAGGTTTACTTTTCAAATAGGGAGAACTCTATTTTGGCCACCACCACTAATACTACATATGAAATGGTTGAAAAGGGAGCTGATTGTGACCTATGTCAGTTATTAAGGCAACACCTGATGGAGAAATTGTAGAAAACAAAGGATTCCAGGTATCCTTTTAAATATGGAACTCTAATCATATGTTTATTATTCTACTTCTTGAAAGAACTCCTTGGTACAAAGAGTGTTGTGTGGCTGAAAGGAAGACCTATAGCACACCAGATCAAAGACTTATTAAGAGGTATGGGAGATGCTAAGGCATAGAAAGATGCCCTTGTGGCATTCTTTGCAGTATTTCAAAAGAGGATGCAAGAGAGGGAGAGGATTCCTCAAAAGATGGTGCAGAAGTATAAGAATGACATTACATTCTTGGTAACTAAAGATGAATTTATCATACATGTTGTAGAGCCCAGAACTGTATGGATCCCGAAAATGGGATATGAGATCACTGAGGAAGAGATTGTGGGGTCCGCAAAATATATGTTGAGGAAACCCAAGGACACCTCTAAAGAGAGGCATGGAACTTATGAAGAGAAATCAATGGAGGTCCATCTGGACCAAAGATAATCACAAATAAAGAAAGTAGTGGAGAAAATGACTGCTATAATTGTGGAGGCCATGGGCCTCTCCATAGAACAAGTGGAATAAGCTAAGGCTATGTCTGGAGCTCCGGGAAGCTCATCAAGTGTAAGAAGATCTGGTAGAACAACTACCACTCCTCTGGCTTCTCAGAAGTCCTCAGGGACTGTACCTTCATCCAATGGAACAAAGAGGAAGGAAACAACTACTCCTACAGGACAAACAAGTTCTCTAGTGAAGGAAAAGACCTCTCCGGTAAAATAGCAAAAGAGGCCTGAGAAAGAAAAGGTTGCTCTAGCAGCACATCAAACTGGCCCGGTGAAAAGGAGAGTAAAGACAAAAACTACTAGGGAGCAATATGTTGGAGTAAATGTTGAAGATGATGAAGAAGAAGAACTACCTCAATTGGTCTGTAAGAGAAAAGGTGAAACTTCACAAGGTGAAGCAAGCATCAAAAAGTAGAAAGTTGATATTGTGGATATAGATGAAGAGGAGGAAGTAGAAAAAGAAAAGAAAGCATTTGTGATCCACATGAGAGAGAAGAAGGTAGAAGAAAACAAGAAAAGGACACCAGAAGAGAGGACGAAGAAAAAGAAGAAATCTCTGGTAAGAACACACAGTCCTATGAAAGTAGATGCACTCTTCAATGGTATTGTTCAGCATGAAATGTTAGAAGAAACTACAGTATTGTATACTGAGGTGGCTAAGGTGGACAAGGCCACCATAGTTGAAGCCATTATAAAATACATTATTATTCTTAAAGTTGATATGAGGAATATAGAGAAATAAATACCTACAGAATTATGGAATGTTTTGATTGAGAGAAGACAAGGAACAATAGAAGAAGAGGCCAAATTGAAGGCATAGGCATTGGAGAAGATTAGTACTCCTCTCTCCGAGGAAAATAAATCCACATTGGCTACATTGTTCAATAAGGAACTCAGAACAAAATAAAGGGTGACAACCCTTATGGACAGAGATCAAAATGATCTCGAGAGGCTCAGGAAAGAGAGTGTTGAAAAAATAGTAGACCTAGCACAAAGGTTGGGAATGACCTTAGAGAACAAAGAAGAAATGCATGTGGAGATGCCTGCTCTGGATGAGAATGTTGGAGAAGATGTGCAGTTTGATGATGCCCAACATGAGCATGAGACAGAAGAAGGGAATGCACATGATAGTGTTCTTCTGGATGTGGAAGAAACTACAGAGGAAAATGTTGGTGCAAAGGAGAATGTTAAAAAGAATGCAAGTACCAGAGAAGACACTGCAAAGGAGGATACTTCTACTCCTCCAATACCTAGAACAAATGTTGAGAATATGCAAGACCAATTAGAGACTGTCATCCCTCCGGATAATATAGAACAAACTAGTGGAAAAGACAATATAGGGAAGAATGATAAGTAGAAGGAAGATGCCTCCAGTGAAGTGGGAGGAAAGACAAAAGTAGAGACACCAGTTAATACTGGTGAGGAGTTAAAAGAGAAAGCTATAGAGGAGAGCACAAAGACTACTAGTGAATCCTCTAGAACCTTCAGGGATTCTCTAAAGAATCTATTGAACATGCAATTGTAGTTCCAACCTCTTGTGTCTGCTCAGTTGCTACAATTTCCCATGCAACAAAGGAATGTGGACTTGGATAAGATCTCATCTCTCCACAAGCTTCAACTGGGAGATGTCCTCCATGCATCTGCCTGGAAGGAAATAACTGAGACTCATTAGAAGAGTGGAGAACTGGTTGAGGAGGTTGTGAAGACTCTACAAGAAGCCATACCTAGTGAAACCATTGACAATTCATTATCTGGTATGGAGAACTTAAAACTTTTGATTGATTCTTTCAAATAATATGCCCTCATATTAAAAGAAAAATTAGATAAGAAAATGGATGAGAAGAAGCTAATGGAGATAATGGAGAAGTGTTCCCATGCACATAACAAATTTCAATAAAGTCTCAAAGGTGCACAGGCTTGTGTGGTAGAAGCCAAATCCTTATTTCAATTTTGCATGAAGTGGCCTGAGGCCACAAAGAGCATAAAAGATGAAATGGAGAGTCTGATGCAGAGAAGGATAGGATAAGATTGCGGTGAAGATGAAGTGTGCAAAGTTAGTATTCTGAGCCTCAGTGGAATTGTATCCTCAACATAAGTTAGATGAATTACTAACAGTTCATATTTTGGCAATGAGACATTCTTTCTTCTATCTCTTTCTATTCAGGACAGTGAGTCCTTTGGCAGTGAGCCACCTGCAGTGAGCATTCTCTCTTGGACAGTGAGTCCACCAATTGTATCAACCTTAACTGGTTGCATTATTAATATATTGTGAGCTAATCCCACCATAAATTTTCCCTTTTTGGGTTTTCCACGTAAAAATTTGGTGTTTATATGTTATGTGCTTTAATGGTTGATTTCATGCTTTCCTTTCTTACTACTGTTTCGTGGAAAAAGAGAGGTTTCAATTTCAAGGTTTAATCATCCTTTCCCAACATTCAAGAACATAAATCAAGTGAAGTCATAATCTCTTACAAGAGGGCTCTGCTATAGATTTAGTGTCCCTTAGAATGAAGAGGAAACTTGGAATTTGCTAACTAATTGATTAATTAAAGTTTGATTATGCTTAAAACCCTAAATTTGTAAAATCGTAAACAAATAGACGAATCTCGACAAATGCTTGCACACAGAGATATCAAATGATAATTAAATACATACCAGGTTTCAAGATTCTGTATCTGGAAAAGTTGGGGACTAATGAGTGAGCACTAGAGTCCAATGTACCAGTTTCTGTCAAGATCTCTGAAGAATGTCTATAACTCAATTATGTTGTTCTGGAGATTTCATTGTTTCAGGATCTGGAGGACTAATGAGTGGGTGCCCTAGTCCAAGTCCTTATTTTCCACTTTCCTCTACACTTTCGACACTCTGTTGTGCTTCCCTACAACTCCACTTCTTTTTCTTCCACAACCTGTAACCTGCAATCACACCAAAAGGGGTTGGGGGTTGTGGTGTTTAGAGGCTTGCCTCGGTCAAGCCCTAGAGTGATATTCAAGTCTTTTGAACACCATTGTCAGATAAAGAGTGCATATCCCTATAGGATAGAGGCAAAAACTAAATGATAAATGATTGAAAACACAAATAAATGTCACCTCAGAGTTGTAGCTCGCATGTAGATGATAATCTTTCACATCGTGAGAAGATGAAGCCAAATCTACATAATAAACACAATAACAAGACAAATCTACTCTGCAACAATGAATACTTTGAATGCTCTAAAATCACAAGTGCACCAAAAGTTCATAATCATCTTCTAGTTTACAAATGAATCCCTAAACATGCTTATATATGCAGCTAAACACATTCCTGCTAAGAATTTCATAATTCAAAATTACGGTGTCAGCATAGGACCTAATTAACGGTCACATAACTGACACTTGAATTTAGGTCCTGCCTAAAATAGGGCAGGACTAGGGTGCGGGCGCCCAAGTCCTCCCTCCCTATTTCGGTCAGGACTTTTCACAATAGCACCCTCTAGGTCCTATTTACCATTAAACTTAGGGGTTTTCTCATCGGGAGTCAACATGAATATGAAAGAGGATAAAAATGCTTTGTAAAGGACCCAAGAGCTAAACATAGGAGGGAAAAAGTCCTAGGGATACCTTTTCCGATGTCACAACTACAAATTAATTATGCTATATGGAATGAATGTTTAAATGATTAAGTGGTTTCAGAGAATATTGATTCACTCCCCTCTCAGTATTCTGAGTATTCAACAAGGCATTAGCCTAACAAGCATTGAACCGATAATTTTTTTGCATTTGCAAGTATGACATTTACATGTCACATTGCACTCATGCACACACAAGTTGTCATAACAAGCACAACAACACCTAAAATGACATCACCATTGCACTATGCAAGGTAGCATAAGCTGAAGACTTCACCCATCATGTGACAACTCACAACAATGACGAAGTGAGAGGTGGAGCTCACTCCATGAAGAGGAATGGATACACGTCCATGACCTCTCTCCCTCACAAACACATGGGGTAGGATGAGGGTGACATCCACCTCAGTCCATTCCATGACTACACAAGACATCCCAAACACAAGGGCAACACTCACCCATGGGATGGTCCAACTAGGAGGTACGATTCCTCAACCAACTGTAATGATCACTAGTTGAACTTGTGTAAAGAAATGCTTCCCAGAGAAAAAGAGGGAAACCATTCAAGTTTGCAAACACTACAAAAAACTCACATAGGGTTTACTTTTGGAGGGAAAAAGTACCACCTCCAAAATTCATATGCACAAACTGAAGGCACATGTAGTATTGGGCATCCCAGGGGTGTATGGACCCTAAAGGAGGAGCACTCTACCAAGGACACTAGTGCCCAACATTGTAGTCCTTTGGACTCTAGTGTCCAGCGCTGCAGTCCTTCTGGGACATGGTCAAAATCACCAAAATAACCCATATTTGATCAAAATAACCCATAAATGAGTGAAATTAAAGGTGAATATTCTAAACACGACTAAGCATCATAGATCCAATTATCAAAATGCAAATTTTGATCTTTTTAAGCACCAAATTGAAGTTTGTCATTCTTTGCCATGTGTCGCATACAAATTAACAAAGGAAAACAAGACAACTCAATCGTGTCTTCAACACCAACATCGAAACATAAACCTATGGAATGATATAAAACCACTTAGGTGGTTGATAAACACATCCTCAAACAATGAGGGTCAAATAATAACAATGTTCTGATAATCAATTACATTACTAAGGACACCAACGTCCTTCAAAATTATACAATTATGTTACAAGTGCATTTAAACCACCAAAACCCATCACCCTCTCCAAGGTGCAACAAGACATAAATCACGACATATTCAACTTGTAAGATGATAAGGAAACCATCTAGAATCAAACCAAAGGGGGAAATGTTGCTCACCTCCCAACCATATTGCTATCGTCATGTGCAATAGTTGTTTACTCAACTCTAGGCAATTGTAACATGCCATCTCTCATTACCCAAAATTAACAAACTTAATTACAACAATCTCCCACTTGGAGATCGATCAGACTCCACAACATATCATCTCCCACTTGGAGACTAATCATAACACCGCTGACCCTGTAGCTCCAATTGGAAATAAACACCCTGGACCCTGTTGTTTTGATTTTATTGTTTTCAGTCTTGAAGACCAACCGAAGCTGAAGAGGAGCTCATCTTCTCCCTTGTCATCGCCTTCATAAACATATCTGCTAGATTTTCATTTGTATGTATCTATTCCAGCCACAATTGTCCATCATCCAACACCTACCGGATGAAGTGATACCTTAGTTGTATGTGTTTGGTCTTTGAATGCAAGGCAGAATTCTTTGCAAGATGTATAGCACTCTGACTGTCTGTAAACAAATAATTCTTACCCTATTGTTTGTCCAATTCTTCCATGAAAGATTGCAGCCATATCATCTCCTTGCTTGCCTCAGTTGCAATTGCATACTCTGCCTCTGTGGTGGATAAAGCAACCACCTTTTGCAACCGTGAGATCCAACTCACTGTAGTCCCACCTACAGTAAAGACATAACATGTAGTACTCCACCTGGTATCAATATCCCCTGCCAAATCTAAGTCTACATAACCTGCTAAATCAGTATTAGAGCCCCCAAAACTAAGTGTTTATTGGATGTACCTCTCAAATATCTGAGAATCCATTTTACCACATTCCAATGCTCTAATCCGAAATGACTCATATACCTGCTTACAACTCCTATAGCATGTGCAATATCTGGTCTCGTGCATACCATGGCGTACATTAAGCTTCCTACAGCTGAAGCATATGGTACCTTGAACATTTTGTCTTCCTCCTCTTGTGTCTTTAAACACATCTCCTTGGTCAATTTCAAATGACTAGGCAAAGGTGTGCTGACAGCTTTTGCATTCTCCATATGGAATCTCTACAACACCTTTTCAACATAATCAGCCTGAGATAGAGTTAATTTCCTGTTCTTCCTATCTCTATAAATTTTCATACCAAGGATTTGTTTTATTGCCCCCAAATCCTTCATAGCAAATGATTGTGCTAACTGTTGTTTTAACTCTCTTATGTGATCCATGTTAGACCCTACTACAAACATGTCATCAATATATAAACATAAAATAGTGTAGTTGTCATCATCCAACCTCTTAAAATAAACACAACGGTCAGAATTACACCGAATATAGCCTTGCTCAGCCATAAAACTATCAAATTTCAAATACCATTGCCGAGGTGCTTGTTTTAGGCCATACAAACTCTTCTTCAATCTGTACACCAGTTTCTCCTTACCTTTGACCTCAAATCCTTGGGGTTGTTCCATATATATCTCCTCTTCCAAATCACCATGGAGAAAGGTAGTTTTCACATCTAGTTGTTCCAAATGCAAATCTTTAGCAGCCATAATACTTAAAATAGTACGAATAGAAGTCATCTTAACAACTGAAGAAAAAATCTCATCAAAATCAATACCTTTTTTCTGTACAAATCCTTTCACAACTAACCTGGCTTTAAATCTTTTCTTACCTCCATCTTCCTCTTTCAACCTATAAACCTATTTGTTTGGTAAAGATTTTTTACCTGCAGGCAACTTACATAATTCCCAAGTCTGATTTTTCAGCAAGGAGTCCATTTCTTCTTTCATTGCAAGCTCCCACTGAACCTTTGTATCCACCTCCATACCTTCATCATACCCTTCTGGTTCACAAGCATTTGTTAACAAAATAGAATACAAAGAGGGAGAAAACCTTTCAAGAGTTCTACTTAGCCTTGTTGACCATCTAACATTCACTGGATTTTGTGGTATTTCCTATTGCTATTGTGGAGCATGAAGAACCACTGGAACATCACTATCTGCAGTATCATCCAGCACCACATAATCCTTTTCTTTCTTCTCATGCTATTGCAACTGATATTTGTACAACACCTTCTTATTGAATACAACATCCCTGCTTCTCACAATTTTTAGATTTTCAACATCCCAAAGCCTATAACCAAATTCATCAATGCCATATCCAATGAAGATACACTTTTTTGATTTTACATCTAGCTTGGTTCTATTTTCAGAATCTACAAGTGCAAATGCTTCACATCTGAAGGTTTTGAGAAAAGAATAACTCACCTTACCTGTCCATGCTTCCTCTGGAATACCATAGCCCAAAGGAACTGAACGACCTCTATTAATTAAATATATAGTTGTATTGACAACCTCTACCCACATGTTTAAAGGCAACCCAACATGCAATCTCATGCTCCTTGCACACTCCATTATTGTCCTATTGATGCGCTTAGCATCTGACTTATGTTGAGGATACAGTTCAATTGAGGCTCAAAATACTGACTTTGCACAGTTCATCTTCACCACAATCTTATCCTATCCTTCTCTGCATCAGACTTTGCTCACACACACTACTTCTTTTGCATCCACTCACACTTATTACTTGACTCACACAAAACATCAAAAACATCCTTCATATATATCTGCTTCATCTACAACATCAATTAGGTTAGCCTAATTGGATGTAATTGTTAGGAATTGCATGCAGAAGATATCAATTAAATGCAAATAAAGATTAAACAGAGGAATGAAAATACACAGAAATAATAACAATGAGAGACAAGTTTTAACGTGGTTCACCTAAACTCGGGCTACATCCACCAACAGAGAGTCCAATAGTATTATCCAGCAAATCAAACCGATTACAACCAGCAATCCTTGCAACTCAATACCATTGTCAATGCTACAATACAATATCAATGGAAACCCTAACCCTTAGCCGCTTTTATCAAGCCTTATGTCGATTACAAAATAGGGTTTTTTTATGTCAGCCAATAGAAAAATAACTCCCGACGCCTTTATAAAATAATAAAAAATGTTTGAAGTTTCAGAGGCGCTGCCCCTCGACCCCTCCCTGTATTGCGACAGGGAGCGCGCCAAGGGCAGCCCGCAAGGGGCACTGCCCCTTGACCCCGTCTTGGGGGCGCTATCCCCAAACCCCCATTAAATAATTTGGGGGGAAACCGCACTGATAAAAGTGGGAAAAATTTAACCTCTGATTCTGATTAGGCTCCATATAACAACAGTAATATGCAAAATGTAACTTGTCAGCTCAAAGATCCATACATGCACACTTTGCGCCAAGATTCAAAACTTGTACTAATTCAAAATAGGTCAGCATGGACCTAAAATAGCACCCACATAGTAGATCAATTCATACTCAACTTCCACAACACACAAGACTCATTAGGTCGGCACCGGTAATGACCTAATAACAAAATTTGCCATCTGCACACCCACATTCAGACACGTAGACCTCCAACCTATATTTCATTTGGAATATACACGCTACTGACACCTATCAACCTTCCTTCAAAACCGCAAAGCCAGATTCCAATCCGCAGAGAATTGTGGATTCAACAAAACATATGTACTAAACTGGAAAATGCCTATAGCTGCCAATCCAAACTACTATTACTCATAACTTCCACATAGGATCCAAAACAAGATGAAACACTGGAATTAGGTTCCTCTAACATCAAACATAATTATCTCAAAACCGCAGAGCAATATCTTCTACATCAGACCAATGCAGACCCAAAAACCAAATGTCCTATATATCGAAATACTTGTATTAACACTTAGTGAATTTCCATAACAACCAACTTCACTGGATCAAACCTTCTTGCAAAATTGCCTTTCATAATCATCCTCAAACATGTTCAAGCCATCCAAATTGATCTGTACAAGGGTCTTCATACTAGAATACAATGTTGACATCAATGACAACACTACAATGCATGATTGTCTAACTTGTGCTCATTCCACATGCTCATGTTGCCAACAAATGCATCAATGACAAACTCCTTATTCTTCCAACATGCCTTGGGTGAAAATTTAGGGCATTACATCCATCACCAAGTGATAGATCCACATCACTTCCAAAACTCCCACTAAAACTATGAAATTGATCTATGCAAGGCATCGTGATAACCATCCTCTCAATGAAGATAATCCATGGCTCTAACACAATCAAATACTTCACCTACAATATCAGAAGTATAAAAGAATAAAGTAGAACCAAGATCTCCAAGTCAAGAAGATAAAACTATCACTGTCAAAATCTCACACTAAATCGTGTAACCAAGATATCCATGGCATCGTGATAAACATGCTACAAGTCCCAATAACTGACTATCCAAGCACTCAGAAACATCCATCCTCTCATCCCAAAGTAGCATACCAATGCAAAAATAACCACAGACAAGGCTAACTAACAAAGTCTAAATCAATACTAAATCAATCCCGTGGAAATAGATAGTCCACATCTGAGTCATCCCACTACAATCAAAGAGTTGCACATACCCAAAAATTGCATAGCTCGTAGATCTCAAACCAACGCAACATGCAAACTCATCATCACATCAGAAACTTAAAAATTAAGATTACAAAGAAGGTACCATGTAGATTTCAAGACTCAAACACTAGATCAACCCCAGACCCAATTTGCAAAAATAAATCTACATATGAGTAACCATAGTCAAGGAACCCATCAAGCAAATATTGTAGAAATGATGAGTGACTAATCACATACCATCATCTCCACACTAAGAAAGTTGCAAATAACCTCCTCAAAACATGCACAAAGCATGCATGCAAACCGACAACTTTCTTGCATCCAAAAATACCCCCAAGGATTCATAATCTAAAAAATAGATTATTTGCAAGTCTACAAATCAAAAGTTTTGATAAATCATGTAAAACCTGCAAAACCACCATGTCACTAACATACATGCAAATCCATACCCACTTATCATTTGGAAGACCCACAAGTCTAAAAACCACCAAAATAGTTACACTATAATAATAGAATAACATAGATAATCATAACCATAGATTTTGAATAGAAAATCTACAAAACCCTCAGATCAAATCAATATGAAACTGAGACATGCAAGTACAACCAACCAAAAGGAAGAAGAGGTCCACAAACTTTAGGCCCACTTGTAGGCCAACTCCACAACCACCACCATGTACAAGCATACGGAGGAGCTAGGTTGTTCCAGAAGTTTTTTATCATTCAATGACCAACTCCACAACCTACATGCATTCAAGGTTAAAAAACAATTCCTTCTAATGCCAGGGACTAAACCCAATCACCCAACATAAGCACATAAAACCATAGTCATGACAACCCAAGTTTCTCCATATGATTAGGGAGCCAAGGACAAACACCCAACATGGATACTCTGTTGCAAACACCCATAGAATGAAAGAACACAACTACCATGCATGAGGGCTATTACATACTATCAAACAGGATCTCTAGATCAATGTCATATTAATGTAACCACATGTCAACTCCAGAGACTCCATCTTCCCCATCCTTCAAATACCTACTATACCCTGAAAAATAAGATCAACTACAAAACTTCCACCCAAACAAGGATTAATAATCAGCCAATTACTTCCTACATATTCCCTCAAGCTTGTCAGGCTAAGAAATCACAATAGAAGAAATACCCAGAACCTTAAACACCATGGAACTAAAATATAACATGGAACCACCATAGCTTTGATACCAATTGAAATGGAAAGAGAACCCAGTATGCACCTTGCAACATCCTATAATTTTTTTAAACAGATATTCAATAACTTGATGTGAGCACATACTACTATGCCCTTAAAGTGGAAATAGACATAGTTGATTTCCTATCACATTAAGCATTAGAGGAAAGATAATATACCTTATGTTGGTATGTGGCGACTGATCATGCAAATAATGTACACTCGTAACCTATCCTTGCCAGGGTTTGGGGCGGGGTCGGGCCCTGAGCAGGGGTTCAGGGGCACAGCCCCTGAAAAGAAAAAAAATTCCCCTTTTTTTACATGTTCGAGGTCAGTAGTTAATTTTTTGTTAACCGACAAAGGAAAAATGACTTTGTAAAACCCTAATTCTAGAAGCTTCCAAAAAGCTTGTTATAAGCAACTGGGATGTATGTTGCGGGATGGATTTCATAAGATTGTAATTTGATTTGCACTGGATAATAAAATCATTGGATGGCTGAGTTTCTATTGATGTAGCCCATTTTGGGTGAACCACGTTAAAATTTTGTGTTGATCTCTTTTGTTTTATTCATCATTGTTATATTTGGGTTATTTAATCTGCATATAATTGTTAATGTTTATTGCTCCGATCTGTCTAAACCGTAACACCTTACATATCTAAATAAATTTAGTCAGCATAACGGCATGTAAATCAACACTTTAGGAACATGAAAGAAGAAGAATAGAAGAAAGATAGATAGAAGAGAAGAGACACCAATATACATGGAGAAAACCCTTTTGGATAAAAATCCTCACACTCCAAAGCATCGAACCAATGTATTAATCTTCAACAACAAACATGTTACAATACACTTGTAGGCTCAAAGCCTTAACATGAATATTTACATCTTACTTCTTTGGAGGAAAACTGATAGCATAACCCTGCATAAAACTCTCCTCAATGCCTCCATCTCAAGCCCTCAATATATAGACTCATGGGGGCCCAAAAAATAACCATACTCATATTTCTATGACACAAAATTCCAATGCCTAGGCTAACTTTGGGCTTCCAAACTATTAATAGAATATTCCTTACACATGTAAGATGTTGTCAGAAGTTGTCATAGTCAACCCACCAACTTAGGTGCCCAAATTATAGCATTTACTTCCTTTAGAAAAATGTCTATGACATACATCATAAATTGTCATAATGTTGGTCAAGATTTTTGGTTCACAATTAGTAACTCCCTATAATCATGCTCTAACGCGTCATAAGAGTCTGTCATAGAATCTAACATAAATTCTATCATAAGAATCTACTATAAATAAACCTTCTGATCACACATTACAACTCACAACAAGATGCTGACACATGACAAAAATGCCACCTTGTAAATCCTATGCCCCATTTTGGTGGAGCACAATTATTAAATAAAATACATTAAACAATTTCCAAATAATTACGAGAAAATGATTAATAATAAATAAATAAATTCAAGAACTTGCAAAGGTTGAGACATCTTAATTCCCAATAATTTATAATCCTACAAAGGTTAGGATAGTGGATAAAGTTGAAAAAATTTCATTAGAAGTGAAGGATATATTAGAAGCATGTACTGAAATATTATCAAAGGATTTACTAGATGGGTTGCCAACAATGAGAAGAATTATAAACCAAATGGATTTAATTCCACAAGATAGTTTACCAAAAAAAGTAGCATATTGAATGACATCTATGCAAAATGAGGTGAATAGACAAGTTCAGGAGTTATTGAACAAAGGTTTAATAAGAGAAAGCTTGACCTTGTGTACAATTCTAGTAGTGTCAACACCTAAAAATTATAGAGTGGCATATGTGCATGGATTCAAGGGTCATTAATAAGATAACAATAAAGTAGATGTTTCCATTACCCCACATAGATCTAAGTGGACCTAAGTACTTCACAAAAATTGATTTAAAGAGTGGGTATCATCAAATACAAATTAGAGAAGGTGATGAGTGAAAACCACATTCAAGACAAATGATGGCTTATATGAGTGGTTAGTCTTGTCATTTGGGTTAATCAATGATCCAAGAACTTTCATGAGATTGATGAATGAGGTGTTAAAATCATTTTTTTGGTAAATTCATTATTGTGTATTTAGATGATATCTTGATTCTTAGTAGGACAAGGAAGGAGCATAGATTAGTTTTGCAAAGATTGAAGGAAGAGAGATTGTTGATCAATTTGAAAAAGTGTAGTTTTATGAAAGAAGAATTAGTGTATTTGAGGTTTGTCATTTCACAAGAAAGTTTACAAATGGACCCAAAAAGGTAAGGGATATTGCAAAGTGGCCATCACGTAGGAGAGCATGTTTGAAACAAGAAGTTTTCATGAATTAACAAGCTTCTACAAGAAGTTTATTAGGAATTTTAGTGGCATTTTTTCACCTATCATGGAAACTATGAAAGATAATAGGAAGGAGTTCAAGTGGATAGCTACAATAGAAAAAAATTTAAATTATTAAAGGAGAAAGTGACCAAATAGCCAGTACTAGCATTGTCTAATTTAAATAAAGTGTTCCAAGTAGATTGTAATGCAAGTGGAATAGGAATAGGAGTTTTAAGTCAAGAAAGTAAACCAATTACCTATTTCAGTGAGAAGTTAAATGAAGCGAAAAGGAAATATTTGATATATGACCAAGAGTTTTACACTATTTTACAAGCCCTCAAGAAGTGGAGGCACTGCTTGCTACCCAAGGAGTTTTTTTTGTTCATGGGTCAAATTATGCATTTCAATTTATAAACAACTAAAGTAAGTTAAATCAAAAGCACATGAAATTGATTGAGTTTCTTTAAAGCTATTCATTTGATCTAAAACATAGGAGTGGTAGATCAAATCGGGTAGTTCATGCATTAAGAAGGTGTCTTTTATTGAATGAGATGAGAGTAAAAGTTATGGGATTTGATACTATGAGAGAACTATATGAAGAAGATTCATTTTTTAGTGAGGCATAGGCAACATGTAAAAATATTATTGAAAAAGATAGAACTCCATGGCTAGAACTTTTCGTTCAAGAAGGTTTATTGTTTAAGGGACAGTGGTTGTGCATACCTCAAGGTTAAATGAAGAAGAATTTAATAAGAGAAAAATATAGTGGAAGTCTTGTTGCACATTTATGAGTGGATAAAACATTGGCATAGTTGAGTGAAAACTATTATTGGCCAATGATGAGTGTAGATGTGAAAAACATAGTGTAGAGTTGTAGAGTTTGTCAACATACAAAAAAGGTCAAAATATAGGTTTATATCATCCACTGCCAATACCAGAAAGATCATGGGAAGATCTGAGTATTGAGTTTGTTCTTGAACTAATAAGAACACGGCGAGGTAATGACTCTATTTTTGTTGTAGTAGATAAATTTCCAAAAATGGCACACTATGTTCCATGTAATAATTCAAATGATGTTATGCATGTTGCTACATTATTCTTTAGAAAGGTGGTTAGACTACAAGATTTATTAAAGAGCATCAATGTCTCAAAGACAGGTACAAAATTTGTAAGTCATTTTTGACATGTACTTTGGAGGAAGGTGGACACAATGTTGGGTTTTAGTTCAACCTATCATCCACAAATCAATAGGCAAATCGACGTTGTTAATAAATGCCTTAGAAAATTTTTGATATGTTTGATCAGGAAGAATGCAATTCAATGAGACTTAGTACCAGCATAAGATAAATTTGCTTACAATTACTCAATCAATAAGTATAGCTAAAAGTTCATTTCAAATTGTTTATGATTACAACCCAAGAGAGGTAGATGAATTGAGAAATATTGCTAATTTTGGAAGGCAAAGTGTTATGGTGAAAGATTTTTCTAAATATAGTCAGGAATTACTTAATGAGGTGAAGAGAAACTTAGAGAAAAGCACAATAAAATACAACGAACATGCAAATATCAAGAGGAGAGAATAGGAATTTAAGATTGGAGACTTGGTTTTGGCATATTTTTAGAAGGAGAGGTTCCTCAAAGGACCTACAATAAATTAAAATGGAGAAATATCGAACCACGTAGAGTTTTGAGAAAGTTTTCATCCAATGCATGCAAGATTGAACTTCCATAAGGAGTGGATATATCTCCAATTTTTAATGTTACAGATTTGTATCATTACCATGAAGGCCAAACAAGTGAAGAAGATGTAGTTTCATAATTGTTAAAGGAAAAGTGGATATAGTAGTTATTAGAGAAGGAGTGGTACAAAGCTAAGGCAATAATAGACTCCTGTGTGATCAAGAAAATGAGGGATAGAGAATACAAGAGTATTTAGCAAAGTGGGGAAACATAACAGCAGATGAAGCAACATGGATGTGTGCTTCTTGTTGCAAGTATGGGCCTAACCGGTGTTGTCATTGATGTCAACATACTCCTGTTGCATTGATGATAAGGATTGGATGAGCTGTGTGCTGAGGATATTGAGAAAATTAGTCCTAATCAGGAACAGAGAAGAACAGTGAAGACAGTGAGGTAAAGATCCCAGCTAAGATGAAGATCAGAGGATGCGCTTCAAAGGGTTTGTAGATATGTGTCTTAAGATGATCTAGTAAAGATCTCAGAGGTCCACATGAAGATCTGAAGAAGTTATGGCCACTTAAGCAAAACTAGTTCTGGCAGATGTTCAGAGGTGACAGAGTGATACAGATAGGTCCAGTGAGATTCGGAAATGCAATATCTAGATCTTTGGATTTGGTGGAATGTTTAGGAAGTCAATATGAAGTGACAAATCAATTGGATCGTGGTCTGGAGGTCTGCAAGCATCTATTCCAATATGGCAGTAATGACAAACTGTGTTCTTGAGGTTCCGGATGAAGGAGAGAAAGATTTCAATAGGTAGAAGCAGTGTGGATGTTCTTGGTGATTCAGGCAAGCTTGTGGAGGTCTTTGTATTGTGTCCAGTTTGTGTTGGTGGTCCGCATTGAAGATTGAGTTCGTAATTAAAGAATTACTTCCAGGTGATGATGTTCTTCCTAAGTCTGGCTGACCGGATGAGTTACACGTGCTGTGGATGATCTTAGAGATGTTCTATGGAGAATGGAGTGTTCCTAAATGAAGATTGAAGTCTCAGATCTTTGTGGCCGACAGTGTGTTGATCTGCATGAAGTCTTTTTGTAATTAGTTATGTTGTATTTATGTATTTTCTCTGTAATGTATGCCGACTTGATGATTATTCCTAAGTCGATGTCTTGTATAAATAAGGAGTTGTAAAGTTATTTCAAAAGGATCTTGTGGAGATGAGAGTGTGGTAGAGAGGAGTAGAACGAAAGGGTAGAGCAGAAGTATTGAGCTTAAATGGAACTGACTCAAGCATGGTGAAGATGGTATTCTTCAGTTCAAGTATGTAATAATTATTATTCTGTAGACAGTGTGTCTCCTGCAGGCAATGGGCCTCTTGTGAGCAGTGTGCTCAGGCAGTGAGCCCTAATTGGCATGTGCCATTTTGTTCTTTTTATTCTTCTAACAGAGAATACAATCTTGGGTTAGTCACCCCGTGGTTTTTCTCTTAACCAAGTTTTCCATGTTAAAAATCTTGGTGTCTTATGTGTTAATGTGTTTCTACTCTTGAATTGTTGCATTATGTTCCATGATTGATTTATTATTATGCTGTTGAATTAAGAAAAGGATTTAAGTGATTAATTAGAAGAAAGTTTTGGACAACTGATTCACCCCCCCTCTCAGTTGTCTGTCCTAAATCTAACAATTGGTATCAGAGCTAAGTTCCTCTAAAAAGGATTAACGACTTGAGGAGATCCAGGATGTCGTCCTACAAGAAGGATAGTCCAAGGTTCGATGGAACCAATTTCACTCTTTGAAAAAGTCGCATGGAATGTCACTTGCAATGTATGGGAATGCAGTATTGGATCATGGCTTCAAAGAAGTATGTTCCTCCACAGAATGGTCCACGTACCGTAGATGAAATCAAAGATGCTGAAAACAATCTACGGACTAAAGAAGCTCTTCTAAGTGCCTTATCTGATTCAGAGCTGACAAATGTTGTTGATCTAAAAACTACATATGAGATTTGGGAAAAATTGGAACTTCTGCATGAAGGAGACAAGTATGTTAAATGTGCCAAGCTTCAAAGTCTAAAAGGAAAATTCAAAAATCTAAAGATGAGAGAAGATAAAAATATCACTACATTTATGCCAAGAGTAAATAAGCTTGTTTGTGGCATTAGATGTGCTAGTGGAATCTTAGATGAAGATGAGATTGTTGGCAAAGTTCTCAGATCCCTTCATGATTCTTACAAATATAAGGTTGCTGCTATTGAAGAATTCAAATCATTCTCAGGTATCACAAGAGATCAATTGGTTGGTAAATTGGCTGCATTTGAATTGACTGAGTTTGGAGATGCACCCCCTAAGACTGAATCTACATTCAAAGCTAGTGCCTCTATAAAAGGAAAACAAAAGTTTGATCAGGGAGAGAACTCTTCAAAGAAACTATCATGGTATGAAAAAGCAAGAAAAGACCTGGAAGAAGATGAAGCAGAAGCTACTCAACTTGAAGCCCTTATTGCAAAAAGACTACCAAGAGGATCTGGTAAGTATGAAGGGAAATTGTTTTTTAAGTGTTTTAACTGCAATAAGATTGGTCATTTTGCCTCAGGGTGTCCAGAAAGATTTTCAAGGCCAAATCCTAACAGATCAAGGTTCCAAAAGAATTGTTACTATGTTCATGAAGATGATGATAATGAAGGAGTAACAGATGATGAATCAGAGACAGGAAACAAATCCGGAAGTGACTGGGTGTTTATTGTCATCAAGGAAGAAGATCCAATGCCCTCTGAACCTGCAAATCATAAAATTGTAGAAAAAGCTCTAGCTACCCAAGTTGAATAAAAAGATGCTCTCATCATATGACAGGTGACAAAAATAAGTTCATAGATTTGGAAAGATATGAAGGAGTGGTAAAATTTGGTGATAATTCTGTTCGTAGAATCAGAGGTAGAGGAACCATTTCTTTTGATGGAAAGAACAAAACTAGTAATGTACTGTATGTTGAAGGTCTGAAGCACAATCTTCTCAGTGTTGGACAATTGGTGGACAAAGGCTATGATCTCTGATTCAAGAATGGAAAATGCAAGATCTTTGAAAGTTCTGGAACTGAGATTGCATCTGGTACTCAAACAAAAGGTAATATCTTCCACTTAATTGGTACTGATAAAAGTTGTCTATTTGTTCAAAGTGATCAGAGTTGGTTATGGCATAGGAGAATGTGTCATGTGAATTTTGATAATATCATCAAGATAAGCAACACTTAGGTTGTAAGAGATCTTCCAAAATTGGTAAAACCTACAAATAGTTTGTGTAAAGAGTGTCAGTTGGGTAAACAAAGCATAATCTCATTCAAAAGCAAGGAACAATCTTCTACCAGATTATTGGACTTAGTTCATACTGACCTATGTGGTTCGGCAAGAATCAGGAGTGTGCAAGGTGATAGATACTTCATGTTATTAATTGATGACCATTTTTGGATGATGTGGGTGACTTTTCTGAAAGAGAAATTAGAAGCTCTTGGGAAATTCAAAATATTCAAGGCTATGGTAGAGAATGAAACCAGATTAAAATTAAAATGTATGAGGTCTGATAGAGGTGGAGAATTCACATCTGGTGAGTTCATAGAATTCTGTGAGAAATATGGAATAAAAAGATAGTTGTCTGCTCCTATGACTCCACAGCAGAATGGAGTAGTGGAGAGAAAGAACCGGACCATCCAAGAAGCATCTAAAACTATGATAATGGAAGCAAATGTTCCTCAGATCTATAGGAGAGAAGCTATAAGCACTGCAGTCTATACTCTCAATCGAGTACAAATCATAAGCAATACCGGTAAGACTCCTTATGAACTTTGGTTTGGCATCACTCCCACTATGAGGTATTTCAGAGTCTTTGGTAGCAAATGTTACATTAAAAGAGATGAAGATCTAGGAAAATTTGATGCTAGAAGTGATGAAGGAATATTCTTGGGTTATTCTACTCAAAGCAAAGCATACCGGTGTTATAACAAGAGATTAAGGAAGATTGTAGAAAGTACAAATGTGAAGGTTGATGAAGGTATTGAAAAATCCTCAAGGTTTTATGAATATGATGAAGATGATCAAAATGATGTTTTTGTTCAAGAAGTCCAAGTTCCCTCTCAAATTTAGATTCAGACTGATCTGGTAAATCAGGAAGAAGAGATAAGTTTGAATGAACCTGTCCAAGAATCAGAAGTGCAAGAAACTACCAAAATTCCTAGGTATGTAAGACTGAATCACTCTGAAGATCAGATCATATGTGATAAAAACAAAGGTGTTCAAACAAGAAGAAGGATTGCTCAAGATTCAGAAGAGTATTGTCTGATTTCAAAGATTAAACCTAAGACAGTGAATGAAGTTTGCAATGATGAAAACTGGACTAAAGCAATGGAGGAAGAGCTGATGCAAATTGAGAAAAATCACACTTGGGATCTTGTTCCTAGACCTAAAAACAAGAATGTGATTGGAACCAAATGGGTCTTCCGGAATAAACTGAATGAAGATGGTGAAGTAGTCAGAAACAAAGCCAGATTGATCTGCAAGGGTTACTCCCAAGTAGAAGGAGTTGATTTTGAAGAAAATTTTGCTCTGATGGCAAGAATTGAAGCAATCAGATTATTTTTTGCTTTTGCTGCCTTCAATGATTTCAAAGTATATCAGGTGGATGTCAAGTCTGCCTTCCTGAATGGTGACTTGGAAGAAGAAGTTTACATTGAGCAACCGGATGGATTTCAATTGTCTGATCATGGTGATATGGTCTGTAAGTTGAAAAAAAACACTATATGGACTCAAGCAAGCCCCAAGAGCCTGGTATGAAAGATTGGATAAGCATCTTATGAAGATTGGTTTCAACAAAGGTACTGCTGATCGTAATTTATACTTCAAAATTGATCATGAAAATATTTTGATTGTTGAAGTGTCTCAGGGAGAAGTTAGGGGTTATTACCCCTCCAGTTCTGAATTAAGGTGCACTGATGTGCATCAGTCCAATGGATCTCACAGTCATATCTTATGGTCCAGATTGATGTTTGGAAAGTTGTTACTCAGGAGGAGTAGCTGGTATGATTCTGAATTGATGCAAGTATGTTCCCTTTGCCATTGATGTCAAAGGGGGAGAGAAGACATGTGAAAAATAAGTAATTGCTGATCAAAGGGGGAGCAGGAAAGGATGAGAAGACATGTGAATGGTTGTTGTTGATAGGGGGAGTTGTGATATTGAGGAGAAGTTCTTGTCTTGATGGTTAAAACAGTTTTTCACATCATATGTTGCCATCAATGACAAAGGGGGAGATTGTTGCAAGTATGGGCCTAACCAGTGTCGTCATTGATGTCAACATACTCATATTGCATTCATGATAAGGATTGGATGAGCTATGTGTTGAGGATATTGAGAAAATTAGTCCTAATCAGGAATAGAGAAGAACAGTGAAGACAGTGAGGTAAAGATCTTAGTTAAGATGAATATCAGAGGATGCGCTTCAAAGGGTTTGTAGATATGTGTCTTAAGATGATCCAGTAAAGATCTTAGAGGTCCACATAAAGATCTGAAGAAGTTATGGCCACTTAAGCAAAACCAGTTCTGGCAGATGTTCAAAGGTGACAGAGTGATACAAATAGCTTCAGTGAGATCCGGAAATGCAATATCCAGATCTACAGATTTGGTGGAATGTTTAGGAAGTCAATGTGAAGTGACAAATCAATTGGGTCGTGGTCTGGAGGTCCACAAGCATCTATTCCAATATGACAGTAATGACAGACTATGTTCTTGAGGTTCCGGATGAAGGAGAGAAAGATTTCAGTAGACAGAAGCAGTGTGGATGTTCTTGGTGATTTAGGCAAGCTTGTGGAGGTCTTTGTATTGTGTCCAGTTCGTGTTGGTGGTCCGCATTGAAGATTGAGTTCGTAATTAAAGAATTACTTCCGAGTGATGATGTTCTTCCTAAGTCTGGCTGACCGGATGAGTTACTAGTGCAGGAGCACCTTGGCAAATTAATATTGCCTTGGACAAATCTTTGAATTTGATTAAATTTGTATGCTTCCACATTGTAATGAGGTTTATCAAGTCATTTTTATGTGTTTAGGTCATTAGGAGTTTCAAAAATACAAAATATTGCAAACCATGTAAAGGTTGTCAATGTAAAATTAGAAAAAAGATGCAAAGTTGGAAGGTGAAGAGTCATTTGGCTCTTGGTTCACTCCAAATCAGTTATGAACTAAAGAGACATGTTTTAATGCCTTTAAAAGGCCTTGTAACCATGAAGAATTCGTGGGTGGTTGAAGATTTGAGCATGGAATGAGAAAAAACAATGTTTTCCTGTATTTTCCTTCAGAAATTTGCTATCTTTTGCTATTGTACAGCCCTATATGGAATTGAATGAATGTCTAATGGATTGAAAATGTTATATCCTTCAACCACCTTCCATTTGCTTCTTGTCCCATGCATTTTTATTTATTTTTGTGAAAGATATGAGTGTTTTATGGATTGTAATTTTCTAATTTTCCCTGCAACAGTCCTGTTGCAGCATTTGGTACGGTTTTGTATGGACATATACAGGAGCAAGCCATATATGGTTATAAATAGTATTGAGTCTACTTTCTATTTCTTTTTGTTGCATCAAATTTTATTAATATTTGAATATGTTATGGCATTTTTATTGAGGGTAGGTCTACAGAGTTTAATTTTCTAAAAATACAGTCTAAAAATATGCATGGTACGACTTGGTACGGCCTCACATTGATACATATAATAGATGGATAGAAATTTATGTCTTTCTAGTTTACAATTCTTTTGGTTTGGTATAATTTCATTAAGTTTTGTGAGAGATATTGCAATTTTGGTGAGGGCAGGTCTGAACGCTGCCTAGGGTTTGTAGTTTTGGGAAAAGAGTCATAACTTTCTCTCCTATCATTGGATCTTCATGAAAATTGAAGGAAAAATATGTATTAATGTTCTCTTAAACCTAACCAAAGAAATTGGATTAGTTCTTTGATGTGTTAATGTTATTGAGGATAGTTTTGGTCCTCCTACCTCTGCATCATTTTGGTATCAGAGCTGGCGAGAGATTTGGGTGGTGTGTATTTTTTTTTTCCTGTCACTGAGAAGGCAGGTGAAGAGTGAGAAGATCTTGATTGTGTAGATAGATCGCCAAGGGAGGCAATCTACACCTTTTGTATTTTGTGTTGCTCAGTTGTTTGGTTGCAGGTGCTTGTTCCATCTAGCTGCAAGAAGGATGTTTTCTGAGATTGTGTGTGGGCAGACAAGATGAGGTCTGTCATGACCATTCTCCAATAGAGATTTGGCTGGAGAAGGATGCATAGAGAAACCACTAAGGAGAGAGTGGTAGGTACATCACCAGGATCTGTTGTTGGGTGAGATGAATAGTTTGGTGAGTTGGTTTGTTGTGAAGCAGTGAGAGAGATGGATACCTGAAGAAGCACTTGATGTTGCAGCCCGTAGAGTACTCCACTGATGGGAGTAGAAGGAGCCTAAGGATGCTCTGTGAAGATGGTAGTTTGTTTTGTTGGTTGGTTGGTCACCAGTTCTATATATTAGAAGATTGTAGCTGAGAAGATTGAAGATAAAGACAGAGGAAAGAGACTTTTGTTGCAGATACATTTCCAAGGGACTTGAAAATTTTGTTGGTTGGTTGTATGGTGCAGAAGCACCTTGGCAAATTAATATTGCCTTGGACAAATCTTTGAATTTGATTAAATTTTTATTCTTCCACATTGTAATGAGGTTTATCAAGTCATTTTTATGTGTTTAGGTCATTAGGAGTTTAAAAAATGCAAAATATTGCAAACCATGTAAAGGTTGTCAATGTAAAATTAGAAAAAAAATGCAAAGTTGGAAGGTGAAGAGTCATTTGGCTCTTGGTTCACTCCAAATCAGTTATGAACTGAAGAGACATGTTTTAATGTCTTTAAAAGGCCTTGTAACCATGAAGAATTCGTGGGTGGTTGAAGATTTGAGCATGGAATGAGAAAAAACAATGTTTTCCTGTATTTTCCTTCAGAAATTTGTTGTCTTTTGCTATTGTATGGCCTTATATGGAATTGAATGGATGCCTAATTGATTGAAAATATTAGATCCTTCAACCACCTTCTATTTTCTTCTTGTCCCATGCATTTTTATTTATTTTTGTGAAAGATATGAGTATTTTATGGATTGTAATTTTCTGAATTTCCCTACAACAGTCCTATTGCAGCGTTTGGTACAATTTTGTACAGACATATATAGGAGCAATCCATATATCGTTAGAAATATTATTGAGTCTACTTTCCATTTCTTTTTATTGCATCAAATTTCATTAAGATTTGAATAAGTTATGGCATTTTTATTGAGGGTAGGTCTACATAGTTTAATTTTCTGAAAATACAGTATGAAAATATGCATGGTACGACTTGGTACGGCCTCACATTGATGCATATATAGATAAATGGAAAGATATGTGTTTCTAGTTTACAATTATTTTAGTTTGGTATAATTTTATTAAGTTTTGTGAGAGATATTGCAATTTTGGTGAGGGCAGGTCTGAACACTACCTAGGGTTTGTAGTTTTGGGAAAAGAGTCATAACTTTCTCTCCTACCATTGAATCTTCATGAAAATTGGAAGAAAAATATGTATTAATATTCTCTTAAACCTGACCAAAGCAATTGGATTATTTCTTTGATGTGTTAATGTTATTGAGGATAGTTTTGGTCCTCCTACCTCTGCATCAGTTACACATGCTGCGGATGATCTTAGAGATGTTCTGTGGAGAATGGAGTGTTCCTAAAGGAAGATTGAAGTCTCAGATCTTTGTGGCTGATAGTGTGTTGATCCGCTTGAAGTCTTTTTGTAATTAGTTATGTTGTATTTATGTATTTTCTCTGTAATGTATGCTGACTTGATGATTATTCCTAAGTCAATGTCTTGTATAAATAAGGAGTTGAAAAGTCATTTCAAAAGGATCTTGTGGAGATGAGAGTGTGGTAGAGAGGAGCAGAGCGAAAGGGAAGAGCAGAAATATTGAGATTAAATGGAACTGACTCAAGCACGGTGAAGATGGTATTCTTCAGTTCAAGTATGTAATAATTATTATTCTGTAGACAGTGTGTCTCCTATAGGTAGTGGGCCTCTTGTGAGCAGTGTGCTCAGGCAATGAGCCCTAATTGGCATGTGTCATTTTGTTCTTTCTATTCTTCTAACAGAGAATATAATTTTGGGTTAGTCACCCCATGGTTTTTCCCTTAACCGAGTTTTCCACGTCAAAAATCTTGGTGTCTTATGTGTTAATGTGTTTCTGCTCTTGAATTGTTGCATTATGTTTCCATGATTGATTTATTATTATGTTGTTGAATTAAGAAAAAGAATTTAAGTGATTAATTGGAAGAAAGTTTTGGACAATTGATTCACCCCCCCTCTCAGTTGTCTGTCCTAAATCTAACACTTCTTAGGTTGCCAAGCATGGTATCACTATTTTGAATTTCATAAAATGTTCATGAGCCTCAACACATGAAACATTTTTGCTACCCAACATGTTTGATGCAAGAGCATCTGAGCTCATATGCAATCCTACACCACCAAAAACATTTTTGAAGTTTATTTTCAATCTATGTTATGTTTTGTGTGTATTCTTGTCTACAGTTCATGTCATCTTACTTTCTTTGAGTGAACTACAAAAAGGTTTCAGGCTTGTTTTTGTTTGTCATTAATGGTAGTGTCAAGAAATCATTAGAGTGTTGTTTCAAACCCAAATCAATTTGCTATAGGTCTATTTTTTATTATAATGAGCTATTAAAAAATGATAACGATAGATGTGTGTGAAAACAACAAGGTTTTATATGGGAAACATGAGCTATATTATAATCTTGGTTGAATTCTTAATGTTTTGAAATGCTTCATATTGGTTGGCAATGATAGGAAGAGTGTTGCTCTAGATTTAAAAGGTCAAATTGGACTTGCCTAGATAATTAAGGATCT
This sequence comes from Cunninghamia lanceolata, assembly GCA_027924645.1. Classification (NCBI taxonomy): domain Eukaryota; kingdom Viridiplantae; phylum Streptophyta; class Pinopsida; order Cupressales; family Cupressaceae; genus Cunninghamia; species Cunninghamia lanceolata. Next base: position 13,446,407 of record BSBN01000288.1, on the reverse strand, counting down.
ACAAAAGCAATCCAAAAGGCATATTTTAAGTTCAAAACTCGCTAGTTGTAGCTTACTAATTTATAAAGGGGTTTCTTTTCATCTTCTTGCCAACTTGGTGTTTGGAGAGTTGCCATATCAACTAATATTGCCATTAACAATGCAAATCAATTCTAGCAAGATTATTCCTAAGATATGTGACAATTCATTAATCTTATTCGCAACAATTTTTTTGATTACATGTTTTGGCATACTTTTATCTTCAACTACAATCTTTCAGTTTCCCCTCAGTTCATGGCATTGGTTTTTTTCTTATTCTCCACCTATTTTGATTTAAAAACATTTTCTTGATAATTTCTTTAGCTGCATGGCATCGTTGAAACCACTTCTTGGTTTTTTGCATTCATTATGGTCGCTGCACCTCTATTTAGGTTGTGTGCATGCTCTAGGAGCTAGAATGGAAAAAACAATAAAGGTCTTTGCCAAGGTTTCTTTGGGAATAGATGCAACAAGAAGAAGAAAAAAAATATTGTAGATGGAAGCAAAAAAATAGGATAGAGAATAGAAGATATACAGAAAGGGACATAATTGATCAAACTGTATTTGCAAAAAAATAGCTACTAAAGCCCTATTGTAGCCTTAAATCAATTGATTCCATTTGTATTTAATAAGTATATTGTATAAGTTGTAAAAGCATGAATAAAGCATTGTCAATTGTTTGTTGCTTTTAGAATTGCATGGAGCATACAAATTTATGTTTAGATACAAGATTTTATAGATTTTAATTAATCTTCCCAATCTTAACTACATTACAAAACAAGTCTACAACTTGAAGCAAAAGGGACAACTCGAATCAAGCCACCAAGACTTTCATATTTCATCCTCCACAATGTCTGATACCTCCCTCAACTAAAACAAAACTTCTTGTCTCTAATGTTGTTACATCCCCAAATTACAAACTAGACTTAATCAATAACTTGGCATGATAATCAAGAGGATTAGTCTTAGTTAATTGATTGATATTGTGGAAATATCTGATTTAAATTTTGATTATGAAGTAGAAACAGATGTTAAATAGTTTTGTAAATTAAATGATTTTCAATTATGAGATTTGATAATGATGCACTGATTGTAATCTTGTGGTCCTGAGTGTGATAGGAGAAATGAACATCCTTCGAAGAAGGAAGGAGAGTATCATCCTAGAGGAAGGGGTTAGACATTGTGATAACATAAGTTGACTAGCCATCTGAGTAATCGACTCCTATATCCTCAACCATTTGTAAGTTGACACATGTCATGTCTCTTGTCTTTTGTTTTCTGTGTTCTTGGTTTATTCTTTGGTCAATGAAGTTCTCTCGACAAGTCATGATGACCAGATAATGTTTTGGGAACATCATTCCTAGCCAAGGGATAATAATATTTAGAGTCAAGGAGATCTCTCTTATTCATTGTTCTCGGGGTCATTATGTTATTCCTAGTCTTTCGACTAAATGGGAATAGTCGATTTCGGGGGAGTATCACTCGACCCCGATAATCAACATAAATTATGTGAATTATTTTTATGTATACTATTCCTTGTGATAATCCTTTATCAAGGATGAAACCTCCTAATTGGTTATTACCCATGTTGATATTATTGCTATTTTTCTTATTTTTGATCATTGTATTCGATGGAATATTCTTGAGTGGTTTTAATCGATCATGAAGATGGATGGGAGATTCGAGCTCAACCATCGCATGATGTGCTTGGATCGGGCCACCTTTTTAGGCGAACCACCGAGTGGTAAGGTGGTTGACAACCATTATCGACATGTATGGGATCAGTTATTCGAGGTTAGGCTTCCCTTTGGGTGGAGAAAAGCGAGAAGACTTCAGGGAATTAAAAAAGGGAGTTTTTGGCTTTGTGGGAAATAGCATGTGGTATAAATGTTCGAGGGAGAACAGAGACAAAAAAATGAGGAGCCGCGATAAGAATCGCATAACTGGGTTTGCATTCGGCCTTTTGCTCAATCAAGTAACTGAGATTCATGAAGTCTCTTGTAATTAAATGGCATTATGAGGCACGCATACTAAAAGGTGATGCCAGGCATGTTAATTATTTTCTTTTGAGTCATGGCATTAGGCCAATCAGCCAAGTTATTCCTGCATTTCTTTTTAATAAATCATATTCTATGGTTCGGGGGTGCCGTTGGGCCGAACTCATTTAAGACAAACATTGAGTTGTGTTTATACTCAAAGCCTCACGGGTTGAGTTTGTTAGACTTAATAACTGTTGAAACTATGCTCAAGGCAGGGAGCCGAGCTGAAACCATATTTAAACTTCTTGAAAACTTGCATACGGCTAAGAGCCAAGCTAGGAAACTAAATATATATTCTTGAATATACGCTCAGTCGAGCCTTATAAAGATTGACTCTTTCTTGAAGGAGCCTTGAGTCTTTTGACTCAGCCATATGGTAATGCATGATACATTATGATAACTAGAGCTCAAAGCCACAGTGGCTGAGCACGTATTCTTATCATTTGTGTTTAACCCACGTTGTCTTATGACAAGGGCCGAACCTATGAGCTCTCGATGGGAGTTAAGAATGACTCCATGTGTTTTTAATAATGGATATAGTCTTACGACTGTAATGATAGCCGTTTCGGCATCATTTCTTAGCATGCAATTACTCGACTATATTGATAGCTGTAGAGGCATCATATCTTAGAATACAGTCCCTTGATTGTATTATTAACTGTGGAAGCTTTTAATAACTTAATCACAGTCCAATGACTATGAAGATTGTCAGGTAGGCATTTATTAATCGGAGTGTATCTTACACCCAAACTAAACTCAGTCGGGCTTACTTGAGTAGCCGACAATGAACTACATTTAGAATTGTTAAAACTTTTATGTATGTTAAATGAACCTTCAAATTGAAGAAGTGAAAGGAAGCTCGGTGTGCGGAAATCACTTCCTAAACTAATCTAATGAGGGGAGAAGTATGCAAATTCTTTACAACCTTTACAATTGCAGTAATATGAAACATATATCAGAGATATTACAGCAGTAAACACAAAACAAGAATGTAGACAGAGAGAAGTAGACACAAGATATACATGGGAAAAACCTTTTCAGGTAAAAAACCCCACACTCTAAAACCTGCACAATGTATTATTTGAAAAAGTTACAGTTTACAATACACTTGCAATGCAAGTTCTTCTAAGAGTCTTCAAATGTCGAATCTAGAGTTATTCTGGCCGAATAACAGTACCTATAAAAACACTATGCAACTACAACTCCAAACTATGCAATATATAGAGATTACAAGGCAAATATTGAGAGCATCTTGGGATAGGCGTCCACCTTGGCCACATGGCCATTATCCCACATCAAAGGACACTTGTCCTTGCTGCAAATACATCCCTTACATCTGTCATACATGGAAGATTTGACTTTCCCAACATAGGAGCACTCCATGCTAAAAATAGACTATGACAGATGCTCTTACACATCTTACAGTTGTCATAGATTTTCCCAACATAACAACCTTAAATGTTGTAAGAGAATATGTCATACAATGCTAAATATAACATATTCTTTTTACATGTCATAGCCCAACTTGGGAGCCCAAAGATGCCTTTCCCTTATGCAAAGATCCTCACAGACACTTGTCATAGGAATCTCCAACCTTGGCTCTTATGTATCATAGATTCTATCATATGGAATATTGTCTTCCACACACCACAAGATGGAAACACATGGCATATTAGTGTCACCTCAAATGGGACGCCCAAATCCATGTAGGTTTGACTTGACCATCCAAGTCACATTCCAAGTAAGATGACATGTCACCGTGCCACCTCAACTAAGTGACCAAACTAAATGTGCAAGTAATTACAACATTAGGCAATAAATAAATATACAAATAAATAAATAATGCTAGGAATTTGCAAAGGTTGAGACACCTTAATTCCCAATAGTAAGGTCGCAGTCTCTGTATGAGACAGCTGAGAATAAGTTTAAAATAGATTATAGACTAGATCTATTTGGGACTTAATTATGATTTAACGAATAACATTATGAGTTATAAATTCTTTTACTTATTAAAACTATTGGGTTGGTGATTAACTCATGACCACGTTTGGAAAATAGGAGCTATTGACTCTAAGAAACTAATATATTTACTAAGGCGGGGTATGCCTTAAGTATCATGAAATCGACTTCATCATATGTGGTGGATGCTATCGATATGAAAACACAGGTGACCAAGACAGTCATTAAGTTGAAATTGAAATGAATCAAATGGAACGAGGTGACGTGGAGTCACTAATTTTGTATTTCTTAAGTAACCTATTTTTTCTAATTAACCTTGGTAGGGAGTCGAATGTCCAAGTTTGGACTGTGATTCAAATTGATCCCACACTCATACTAGACCTAAAGGACAAGGTCGGTAAGAACTGACTGTAGGACATGACAACTTATAAGTCGAGTTAGGGTGGTGGACATACAACTACGTTCATTGTGTAATGTCTTTGTATGAAAACTTTAGCCAAAGTAATGCATCCGTCTCTGCATCCATTGTCAGTCCACAGCGATCCAGATGGCCTAGTGTCTCCAGTAATGTCATACAAGTCAGAGTGGATCTATAGTGTGTGACCATGAGACATTAAGAAGGACACAACACCAGTTACTCATATGGCTAACCAATTGGTTCCAATGTCTAACCTTTCTGTGAAGGGTAAGGCCTCTTCAAGTTAGGAAGATGAATGGGTGACTGCAGGTCCGTGGTTAGAGGAAAAGCATTAGGATGATGCTCTCCTTCCCAAGCACGAGACAAGCCGAGGATTATGAAGATAGATGTCAATGGTTCCAGATACAGTATTTGTATTTTGACCAGTTGGTCTATTGTAATGTCAAAATTGACAAAGATGCCTAGTGCATATTTTGTAATTGCTTAGTGAAGGTTAATCACTAAAGTTTGTAATGATTGATTAGATTGTAAGTAATGTTATATCTTTATTTGATAAACGTGCTTAAATGATGGAAGAGAATATGTTTCTTAATGTTCAAACTTTGATTATTGTGATCCATTCTTAATTATGACTTGATTAAGTTATCTGCTTAAGTTAAATCTTGAGTTTTATGGAAAGTGATGTTACAAATGCTCATTCAATGATAAGGTCACTCCAGTTTTTTGGATGGTTGAGAGGTAATAATCAAAGGAAAATGTTAATATACAATTATCTTGACTAGATTTAAGGAAGGAAAGTTTTTAAACTCAGACGTGAGCCTTCAATTTCAAGAAACTTTGCTCATCTCATTGAAGGAGGAATGTCAACGAGTCTTTTGTGGCATGCATGATTTTGGCATACCAACTACGACAACATTCAAACAATGCAAAAGCATGGTGTTGTAGGTTTTCCAACTCTACCCAAAACAATTGAAAAATATGAAACATGCATCTTGGCTAAACAACAGACAAAGCCATTTCAAAAAATCAAACTAGAGAGCTAAAAAATTACAGTTGATACACTTTGATTTGTGTGGTCCACTACCAATCTCTTTTGCTATTGAAAATAATTACTTCATGTTGGTCATTGATAACTATAGAAAAATGACCCAAATCTATTTTTTGAAGAAAAAATCAAAAGTTTCACACAATGGTTAAAAATGAAGCACGATCTCATTTTGGCACATTGAGGACTAATAATGGTGGTGAATCAACATCAAAGTCATTTGAAGACCGTGTTAGGGTAAATGGGATTGAGCATCATCTCACAGTCCCTTACACTCCTCAACAAAATGGAGTAGTTGAGAGGATGAACAAAATTATGATGAATATGGTTCAGACACTATTGTATTTCAAAAGAGTTAAACTGCATTTCTAGGAAAAAGTAGCTAAAACAACAATTTATCTATACAACAAGTCGCCTTCAACAACTATTCAAATGAAGATTCCATATGAAATTTGGTATGGTCATCTTCCATCAATGCAACATCTTCAAAATTTTGGATCCACATGTCACATGCATTTGATTCCCAAAGAGAAAAGGAGCAAGTTGTACCTCAAGTGTCATAAATACATCCTTTTGGGATATTTAGAATCCTCAAAGGCCTATAGAATGTTTGATGAGAAAAATAATAAATTTATCATTGCAAGAGATGTTTCATGTGAAACCACAAAGGACAAAACCAACATTTATCAACACTTATGTTGACTTAAGAAATTTGCAAAATTTGATGTTTCAAGGAGAATGATATGGAGATTCTAAACATTAATGGGGCATATAGATTGGAATCTATTGACTCTATTTTGCCTCCAACAATTGACAAAAAAAACTCCCTCTAAGGAAGAAATGGAAGCTTCATTAGAAAATAAAAACATATTGCTGGAGCAATAGCCCAAAGATGAAGGACCTTCAAATCAAGAAAATGAGGCATCAATTGGTCTATAAGAAATATACAAAAAATACCAAAATGGGCTACACTAAAATTGAAAAATGTTAGACCTAATGAAGTTGGAAAAACAAGCACTAGAAATGCATACAAAGCTAGATACCAAGAAGAAAAGTTCCTTAAAGAGATTCAAGATAAGCTATCAAAGCATACCTTGGGATAACATCAAAAAGAAGAAATCAATATTATTTTTTATTCAAAACCAACTTCCTTTAAACAATTTAGAAAGCTTGATGTGTGGATAAAATTAATGAAAATTAAGTATGATGCCTTGGTCAAGAATGGAATTTGGGATTTGGTTAATCCTCCACTCAATTGTGAATCCATTAGTTGCAAGTGAGTCTTTTGAAACAACTACAAAGTAGATGGCTCACTTGACAAACACAAAGCAAGGCTTTTTGCAAATGGACATGCCCAAAAAGAAGGGATAGACTATCATGAGACCTCTACACCAACAATGAAATTAAACACCATTCAAGTTTGGTAGCACAAAATGAATGGAAAGTCCATCAAATGGACGTGAAAACTACTTTTCTAAATAGTGATCTCAAAGAAACAATTTACATGACTCGACTAAAAAAATTTATAGTTAAATCTAAAGAACAAAAGCTATGCAAGTTTGGTAAAATCGTTGTATGGTTTGAAACAAGCCCCAAGATATTGGTATGAAAAACTCGTTAGGCACCTCTTGAGAATGATTCAAGTGTTCTAAATTTAAAGATGCAACTCTTTTTGTCAAGACAACTGAAAAATAGTTGTATACCTAGTTGTATATGTGGATGATCTACTCATAACAAGAAATAATATAAGGTACACTATAAAAGTAAAAGAAAATTTGATGAAAGGTTTTGCAATGATTGATTTGGGCCATCTTCATTACTATTTGGGTATTGAAGTGATTCAAAAATCCAAATATATTTTCATCACACAACAAGAGTATATTGGTGAAATTCTAAGCAAATTTGAAACGACAAACTATAAACAACTCAACATGCCACAAAGTTTGAAGGTGCAACTAAGTATAGACAACTCATTGGAAGTATGACCTATGTAGACAACTCATTGGAAGTATGATCTATGTAGTCACAACTGGACCAAATATTTCTTTTATTATTGGTGTTCTATCAAGATTGATGCAACAACTGAAATAAAGTCATTAGGTAGCAACAAAGGGTGTTCTTCAATATCTAATGAGAACTCAAAGTTTTGGGGAAAACAAATTTTAAGCTAGATGGATATTCAAATTCAAACTATGTGGCTGATTTTGAAGATGTAAAATCTACTTCAAGTTTCTTGATGAATTAAGGATCAATAGTCATCACTTGGAAGTCAAAGAAGCAATCAGTGCCAACTCTTTCTTCAAAAGAAACAAAAATACGACACACTCAAAGGAAACCAGAGAAATATTGTGGCTCAAAAGGATTCTTAAGGATTTGTAGTAAAAATAGGTTTCATCAACAATTCACTCATAGTCGATGGCACATCTACAATCAAAATTTCAAGAAATCTACTATTCCACAACCAAACCAAGTACATCAACACCAAATTCCATTTGATTTGGCATTATGTGAAAAATGGTAGTGTCAAATTGATATATTGATTGTCCAACTACAAAGCAACTAATTGATACCTAGCAAAAGTGCTTGGAAGAGAGAAATTTGAAAATTTAGAGGCATGCTTAGACTCACTATAATCCCTACAGATTAAGGGGAGATGAAATATTATTTACATAATCCTAGGTTATACTATTTTACAAATATTTGTTTTCTTGTAGAATCTAAATAGTCATCCTAGAGATAAACTGAATGGACATACATTTTTTATAAATATGTATATTGCATCTCATTGAATGAATACAATTTTGAGTTTGCATTTCCATTTTATATTTGTAGTCCATTTTCCTACCCTAACAATTTATAATCATAAAATCATAAAATTTTAACCTATAAATTAACAAAACACAAAAATAGTAGTTATAAAGATTGTGTTAATAATTTTAAAAGCATCACAATCTATCTCACTAATTTATTCAAAACCAAAACCTCATGCACTTATTTAAAAAATATAGAAATTTTAAAATAGAACTACTGCCTTTAAAAACATGTTCACATACATTCTTATTAAAATAAAGATAATAACAAAATTATCTTTAATTTACAATTTAAAGTTGTAAAGTTTATTAAATTTAAAAAAAAAAAAATACATATTTATAACATGTATAAATTAAATATAGTAAATCATTATAATTATTAAAAATAATTGATTTACTCTATTCATAATAATGTATAAAACATGTTAATAAATCATGTTAATTATTCTCACAAAAATTGTTTTAGGTACAATTATGAATTAGAATGTCGAGTGTAATTATAAACTATACAAGCACAATGAAATATAGCAAAGCCTTGAGCTTTTTGTCAATTAAAATAACTATAGAAATCATATGCATATGAAATTGAACCATAACACTAACACTAGTAAGCATGTGTGATCGATGGAAAAGTGTCCACATCTAAAAACCTAATAATAGAACTCCATTTGTCATTATTTATATGACCTTATTCTCTATATGATTGAAAGATAATTTAGTGAAACCCAAGCAATCTTAATCAAATTGATTAAACATAAAATAGAAAATCTAGAAACTACTAGAATATCAATCAAGCATTTCATAGTTGAATAATCCTATTAGTAAATAGATAACTAATTATACAACTAGTCTCGATTTAATCACCAATCCAATGGACAACACGTTAAATCACAAAAGCTTGATGTATTATGAAAGTAAAGAATTGAGACAAGTTATAGGCCAATAAACACATGATATTGAAATGTAAATGTAAATGAGAGTTTTATTGATTTAATGAAAGTAATTTACAAGCAGGTAGAAATATATGAGAAGAAATATGAATCTACTAAAGTTATTATTACCCAAGCCAATCCTATGTGTTGCACAAAGGACAATTTATAAATTAAGTAGGAGATAAATTCATTTAAATAATATATAAATTATATTAAGTATGCAATGGAAATGAACAAAATAATGAAAAAACAACATTAACATCTAAAGTAAAAAATAGGTAACAAATAGAACTCTTATATTCACTAATGATGTGTAATCTACATATGATAATAATGTTGGAATTAAAACTAATTTGTGTTATTCCTCTAGATTGTGTAATGTATTATATGAATGAAATCTATGATGTATCCAACAAGAATGGCTTTTGAAAGAACACTAGAGTAGCTCCTTATTAAACCAATAAGAGAAATTATGCAAATAAAAACATATCTTCACAAATTTTAGCAAAAAAATGATAAGAGACACAAGACATACCCTAAGAAAACCCTCAAAAGGAATAAACAAAAAAAAACTAACATCAAAAAAACACAATTAATGTATTACTCTTTTACAAAATCGTTGGAATACACTTGCAAAGTCTCAATGGTTCAATGGAGGTCTTTAATCTGTGGAGTCAATTCATCAAGCACTTGATTCAAAGGAAAGAATTTTGGAAGGTCATGCCTAAAGATATGGAGCACATGCACAAAAACATGACATGAATTTGGTCAAGTCACATGTCAAAAAAAACTCATGGCTTACAAATGGATGTTTAAAAAGTTTAGTACAAAAATAAAATTAGAGAAGTACAAAGCTCATTTGATGGCAAAAGGATATTCTTAAGTGGAGGGAATTGATTTTGATCAAATTTTCTCTCATATTGCTAAGTTAAATTCTATTATATTTCTTTTGGTTGTTGTTGCATTTGATCTTAAAGTAGAACAAGCGGATGTAAAGACAACTTTCTTCCATGGGTATCTCAAAGAAAAATGCATCAAAACTAGAACTTTTTACAATTAAAGAGTACTTGATTTGCAAGTTGAATAGGGGTCCCTTAGTGGCCTAAAAAATACCACCAAAAATGTACGTAGTATCAAAAGTTTAATAATTATGTCTTAAGTCTTGAATTTATATGAAGCAAAGTTATATATATATAACTTTGCTTCATCTCGAGATCCAGGGGCTTTGTCAAGCTACTAGATCAAGCAGCTAGAATGATTAACACAAAACAACAATACAAATGATTCTTTATTCATATGCAAGAGAAGGATTACAACAAGAGTATAATTGGCATTACACATGCATTGGCCTCAGCCTTACAACATTTCAAGATCCATATCAAACAGATCTTGCAATCTTGAGAATCTTCTGGAGCCTCCAAAAAAAAAAACGTACTACTGACGCTTGACCAAGGAGAATCTCTCTTCATAGTACGAATTTTCCCTATTTATAGACCCCTAAGGCGGCCACCAACCTTATCACACGCATATGACACGTGTCAAATCCTCATTCGCCCCAAAATCGATCTGTTACATCCCTAATTTTTGTCTTGCTAATACTTTTTACTTTTACTTGGACATAAGTATATCTATTTTGATGTTTATATTAATATCAAGAAAAAAATATAGATTCTATTGAATGTCATTTATGGAATTATGGAAATGCAAATATTTAATCGATTTAATAATTATATTATGAGAATTTGGTTTATTGTTTGAATAATGATGCACTAGTCATAATCTGTTGATTTCAAGTTTTATACAGGATTACAGGTTTTGTATGACTCTCAGAGAAAAGAGAGAGAGAGTATCTTTTAAGGAGAGAAATATAGACCTTGCGTTACGGGTGTTCATTTACAAAACAAGTATAAGTGTTTAACAAAACGTGAACCGGTATCAATAGAGGTAAGTCATGATTTGTCAATATAACTCTTGAGTCTATTCGACAAGTAGTCAATATCTTTTGATTCTTTTCTGGGTTAGTCGTGTGTGTCAACATTGTCATTCATAAAAGAAAACGACGTTGACATAGTAGAACGATGTCCGTTTACGATTAACGTAAATCTTACGTCGACATTGTCGCAAAATTGTTGTGTTAGCTTCCTTAAGTCGTTGAAGGTTAAATTGTTGATATTAAAATGTCATAGGATGATCTTATCAAGTCAAGTTGACGTGATTTAACGAGAGTCGATGAAGGGGAGATAAACTTGACCCTTTCACATTATTCGTAAGTCTTTCGACTTATTATTATTATTATCATATTTTGATCAAGCATAAATGATCAAGTAAGGTAGTTGTCATGATAAACCATTACTTATATATATATATATATATATCGATTTGAGATTAATACCTTAAAATTATTAATCGCTTGTTCAATCATGGAGCAACCGTAGGCATGTATATAGGAATGCTTTTCTTTTATCCCAAGTGGAGGATCGAACAACTCAATGTGATCATTAAATGATCAAATAGTAGTATTATTGTTATGTCGGCCTCTTTGAGAAGAATTCGTGATGTTTTAAACCACATTCTCCATGCTAAGTCGCCACCCATTCGACATATGTTAAACCTAGCACCTTGATAGGATTCGGTTGCAACAGAAGTATACATGGATTGTACGTGTACTCCTTGTGTCTCTAACTGTAATCATGGGGGAGCAATGATAGGAGGACTCATTAAGAGTCATGGGAGAGTCTTAAAAGGAGAACGACTTTGTATGAGTCGAGACGGTGAGTATTATGCTGGAGAGATTTGGTGTGGGCAGCAGGGAATAGAAAACGGTCTTGAGAAGGAAGTAAACGTCGGCCATAGGTGTCCAGTGGAGCTCTTGGTCTGCAACTCATTTTATCCTTGAAGTCGTCATTGCCAGGTTATCTTTTTCTGCCTAGTGTACATTGTAAGCAATGTAGATTCGAATTTTCTTTTATGTTATTCACTGTAGTGTCTTGTTGTAGACATCTGAATATGCCAATAAGGCTAAACCTTTTAATTCAATATGATTCTGTTTAAACCAATGGTGTCAACTGTGTGGAATCGTTGATAAAGTTGACAGTAATTTGTTTAGCTACCATACAAGAATGTTGATAGCATCGATTAAGCCTGGTTGGCCGATGCATGCTATTATCATTGAAATCTATACCATAGCACCCTGAGCCGATAACTTACAATATGTTTTAAAACTATTAAACATGTCAAGCTACCGTGTAGTGATAGTAAGGTCATTACAATTCGCATACCTGAATAAGGTTATTTTTGGTAGTTATCGTGAGCCTTATAAGTTTGAACTAGTCGCCATGATGTTGAGATTTATCATGTAGCAAAACAACTATGATGTTATAAGTTTAAACATGAAAAAGACTTTCGATGTCATTAGAGCAATATGATACTTTGAAATGTATTTCCTTTGGATATGTGAAACCCGGCTTAGTCATTAAGCTAGATTGATATCGATTTAAACCATCCTTTATTTAGTTATATGTCAAAATGAATTCTATTCAAAAACCTAGATTCTCAGTAATCTTTGGAAAACCATTTTATCTAATCAAGTGATAGAAAAACTAGGAATAGTATGGTAGAAGAGGTAAGGTCCATAGGACAATCCTTATTACCTATTATATTAATCTTGTTGAAGATATTCTTTGTAAACCATTATGATGGAATAGACTAGTCTAAAACTAGAAAATGACCTAGTATGGAAGCATATATATGTTTATGTTGTGACTATCAATGATATCGCAATAGGGAAAATAGAAAGTACTCATACTCCATTATGTAGGAGGTAATATCTTTTCCGGAACTATATTATTCTTAATCTTGATTGAGTAAACCTAGGGATAGTTTTTAAACCTTAGTCTAATAGTTATGAGGTATGGTTATTTTGAAATATCAAAATATTAAGGTTGCAATGAAAACCCTAGTATCGAACATGAATATAAATGGTTAGTTATATCTATATGAACTCGTCTAAGTCAAGTAGACCATTACTATGAAAGATGTTAAAACTATATACGTAAACATAATTGGTGAGGATAAAACTATAAGAGTATGATAGTATCCAAGTCGAGTTGGGGCGGGTGAACATTTTGACCACATTCATTATGAACGTTATTGATATTAAAACTTTGGCCAAAGTAATGCATTTATTTTCTGCATGCATTGTCAGTTCACTGTATCTGGATTGCATAACCTATCAGAAAATCATACTTAGCTAGAGGGTATCTAGGGTTGTATGGTTGATAAGAGTTATGTAGAATACAACACTATGTACTCAGAAGGCAAATTACTAGGATCTAAGCCTATATCAAAAGCACCCTACCGTATGACAACTACGGAGTTAATGGAATTGAAAGCCCAATTACAAGAATTGTTGGAAAAAGGTTTGATTAAACCCAGTGTTTCACCATGGGGTGCTCTAGTTATTTTTGTCAAGAAGAAGGATGGAACTCTTCGTTTATGTATAGATTATCGTATGCTTAATAAAGCAACGGTAAAGAACAAATATCCTTTGCCACGTATTGATGATATCTTTGATCAAATGCGTGGAGCTGCAGTATTTTCAAAGATCGATTTGCGATCGGGATATCCTCAGTTAGGATTGAAAGATGAGGATATTCATAAGACAGCTTTTAGAACCAGATATGGGCACTATGAGTTCACAGTGTTGCCATTTAGTTTGACGAATGCATGAATCTCATAAACATTTTATTCAGAGATTGTTTAGACAAGTTTGTTCTAGTCTTTCTGGATGATTACTCATTTACTCTAAGAATGAAGAAGAACATCAATGACATTTGCAATTGGTTCTGAAACGGTTAAGAGAACATAAGTTATATGAAAAAATATCAAAGTGTACATTATTCCAAAAGGAGATTCAATATCTAGGACATATTATATCTGTAAATGGAATATCTGTTGATCCTACAAAAATCACAGCTATTTCGGATTGGCCTATACCCACAAATGTGCATGAAGTGGACCTGGTTGGTTATTATAGAAAGTTTGTTTTAAATTTCTCCAGTATTGCTAGTCCAATCACTTCCCTGCAAAGGAAAGGAAAGTGATTTGAATGGACAGAAAAATGTCAGGAGGCATTTGATCTTTTAAAAGAAAAGTTAACTTCAGCTCCAATTTTGAAAGTCCCTGACCCTGAAGGACAGTTTGAGGTAATCACAGATGCCTCGAGAGAGGGATTAGGAGAAGTGCTTATGCAAGATGGGAGAGTGATAGCATATGATTCTAGAAAATTGAAATCCTATGAGAAAAATTATGCACCACATGATCTAGAATTGGCAGCAATAACTCATGCTTTGCAAATGTGGAGGCACTATTTGTTAGGAAAAACCTTTGTACTTAAGTCAAACCATCAAAGTCTTAGGTATATTTTCTCTCAACCACATCTTAATACCCGACAAAGGAGATGGTTAGAATTGATATCTGACTATGACTTTGAGATAAACTACATCAAAGGAAAAGAGAACAGGGTAGCTGATGCTTTGAGTCGTAGAAGACATATCTTCAATTGTCTCTATCCATGGAAATTTTAAAGATTTAGTGCTGCAAAATTTGTCTGGTGATGAATATTATGAACAGGTTAAGCAGGCTCTGGAGGTTAATCCTAGAGACCCAAGGTATGATGGGTTTCTGTTTGAGTCAGATGGACTATTGAGGTTTAGAGGTAAAATGTATGTTCCTAATTCAGCTGAATTAAGGAATCTAGTATGGAAAGAAGTTCATACCGCACCATACTCCGGACATCCAGGACTGACCAAACTTCTAGCAGATGTTAAACCTATTTATTTTTGGAAAGAAATGAAGAACGATGCTGCAAGATTTGTAGCAAGTTGTTTAGAATGCCAAAGGGTAAAAACAGAACATCAACACCCAGCAGGATTGTTGTACTCGCATGATGTACCAGAGTGGAAATGGCAAGTTATAAGTATGGATTTTGTTCAAGGTCTTCCTATGTCTAGGAATAGACACGATGCTATTTTAGTTGTTGATAAACTCACGAAGGTAGCACATTTCATACCAGGGAATTTGTCTGATGGAGCACCAATGTTAGCCCGCAAATTTGTTCAAGAAGTGTTTAGATTGCATGGTTTCCCTGAAAAGATTATCTCGGATAGAGATGCGCGTATAACATCAAGGTTTTGGCAAACTTTGTTCTCTACGCTAGGGACTAAACTCAATGTGAGTACAGCTTATCATCTTGAAACCGATGGGCAAACTAAGAGAGTTAACCAGGTTTTGGAAGATTTGTTGGAAATGTATTGTCTGGATCAACAATATAAGTGGGAAGAATACTTACCACTTGTGGAATTTGCTTACAACAATTCCTACCATTCCACTATTAAGATGGCGCCATTCTCCTATAAGCTGGGATAAGCTAGAAGAAAAGATTAGCATCGGACCATAAATGCTGGCTGAAATGGAAGAAAAAGTTAAGCTTCTCAGAAAAAGATTGGTAGAAGCCAATGATAGACAGAAGAGTTATGCGGATACCAAGCGTGTACCAAGATAATTCTCTATTGGAGAAAAAGTTCTCTTGAGGGTCAAACCTTAGAAAAATTCTATTAAGTTTTGGAAGTCTTCGAAACTAGCTCCTCGATATGTTACCTTTGAAGTACTCGAAGTGGTCAATCCAATTGCCTATAGAATTGCTCTACCACCAATTTTGTCTAGAATGCACAATGTTTTTCATGTTTCTTATTTAAAGAAATATATTGTAGGTGATAATCATATTTTAAATTGGAATTCTTTACAGATGCAGGACCGAGGGGTGGTCATGATCAAGCCACTCTGGTCATGATCGAGCCACTCGAAGTGTTAGAAACACGAAAGCTCTGCTTGCGTAACAGAGAGGTCTTGCCCTGCAAGGTCCAATGGGACCATTATGCTGAGGAAAATGCTACATGGGAGGACTACCATGAATTTTATCAGAAGTTTCCTCATTTATTTAATACTTTACTAGTTGAAAAACAATGAACTTGCTTTTAGTTACATTTTGATACTTTATATCATCAAGGACGATGAATCTTTAGGGGAAGGATATTTTACATCCCTAATTTTTGTCTTGCTAATACTTTTTACTTTTACTTGGACATAAGTAAATCTATTTTGATGTTTAGATTAATATCAAGGAAAAATATAGATTCTATTGAATGTCATTTATGGAATTATGGAAATGCAAATGTTTTATCGATTTAATAATTGTATTATGAGACTTTGGTTTATTGTTTGAATAATAATGCACTGATCATAATCTGTTAATTTCAAATTTTATACAGAATTACAGGTTTCGAATGACTCTCAGAGAAAAGAGAGTATCTTTCAAGGAAAGAAATATAGACTTTGGGTTATGGGTGTTCATTTGCAAAACGAGTATAAGTGTTTAACAAAACGTGAACTGGTATCAATAGAGGTAAGTCATGTTTTGTCAATATAACTTGAGTCTATTCGACAAGTAGTCAATATCTTTTGATTCTTTTCTGGGTTAGTCGTGTGTGTCGACATTGTCGTTTGTAAAAGAAAATGACGTCCTCAGAGTAGAACGATGTCCGTTTACGATTAACATAAATCTTACGTCGACATTATCGCAAAATTGTTGTGTTAGCTTCCTTAACTTGTTGAAGGTTAAATTGTTGATATTAAAACATCATATAACAATCTTATCGAGTCAAGTTGACATGATTTAATGAGAGTCGGTGAAGGGGAGACAAATAGACCCTTTCACATTATTCGTAAGCCTTTCGACTTATTATATATATCGATTTGAGATTAATACCTCAAAATTATTAACTGCTTGCTCAATCATGGAGCA
The DNA here is from genome assembly GCA_027924645.1 of Cunninghamia lanceolata. NCBI lineage: Eukaryota > Viridiplantae > Streptophyta > Pinopsida > Cupressales > Cupressaceae > Cunninghamia > Cunninghamia lanceolata. Next base: position 13,429,325 of record BSBN01000288.1, on the reverse strand, counting down.
ACCATAGGCATGTATATAGGAATGTTTTTCTTTTATCCCAAGTGGAGGATCGAACAACTCAATGTGATCATTAAATGATCAAACAGTAGTATCATTGTTATGTCGGCCTCTTTGAGAGGAATTCGTGGTGTTTTAAACCATATTCTCCATGCTAAGTCGCCACCCATTCGACATATGTTAAACCTTGCACCTTGATAGGATTCAGTTGCAACAGAAGTATACGTGGACTGTACGTGTACTCCATGTGTCTCTAACTGTAATCGTGGGGGAGCAATGATAGGACTCATTAAGAGTCGTGGGAGAGTCTTAAAAGGAGAACGACTATGTATGAGTCGAGACAGTGAGTATTATGCTAGAGAGATTTGGTGTGGGCAGCAAGGAATCGAAAACAGTCTTGAGAAGGAAGTAAATGTCGGTCATAGGCATCCGGTGGAGCTCTCAGTCTGCAACTCATTTTATCCTTGACGTCGTCATTGCCAGGTTATCTTTTTCTGCCTAGTGTACATTGTAAGCAATGTAGAATCAAATTTTCTTTTATGTTATTCACTGTAGTGTCTTGTTGTAGACATTCGAATATGCCAGTAAGGCTAAACCTTTTACTTCAATATGATTTTGTTTAAACCAACGGTGTCGACTGTGTGGAATCGCTGATAGAGTTGACAATAATTTGTTTAGCTACCATACAACAATGTCAATAGCATCAATTGAGCCTAGTTGGCTGATGCATGCTATTATTGTTGAAATCTATACCATAGCACCCTGAGCCGATAACATACAATATGTTTTAAAACTGTTAAACATGTCAAGCTACTGTGTAGTGATAGTAAGGTCATTACAATTCGCATATCTGAATAAGGTTATTTTTGGTAGTTATCGTCAGCCTTATAAGTTCGAACCAGTCACCATGATGTTGAGATTTATCATGTAGCAGAACAACTATGATGTTATAAGTTTAAACATCAAAAAGACTTTCGGTGTCATTAGAGCAATATGATACTTTGAAATGTATTTCCTTTGGATATGTCAAACCCGACTTAGTCATTAAGCTAGATTGATATTGATTTAAACCATCCTTTGTTTAGTTATATGTCAAAATGAATTCTATTCAAAAACCTAAATTCTTAGTAATCTTTGGAAAACCATTTTATCTAGTCGAGTGATAGAAAAACTAGGAATAGTATGGTAGAAGAGGTAAGGTCCATAGGACAATCCTTATTACCTATTATATTAATCTTGTTGAAGATATTTTTTGTAAACCATTATGATGGAATAGACTAGTCTAAAACTAGAAAATGACCTAGTATGGAAACATATATATGTTTATATTGTGACCATCAATGATATCGCAATAGGGAAAATAGAAAGTACTCATACTCCATTGTGTAGGAGGTAATATCTTTTCCAGAACTATATTATTCTTAATCTTGATTGAGTAAACCTAGGGGTAGTTTTTAAACCTTAGTCTCATAGTTATGAGGTATGGTTATTTTGAAATGTCAGAATATTAAGGTTGCAATGAAAACCCTAGTATCAAAAATGAATATAAATGGTTAGTTATATCTATATGAACTCATCTAAGTCAAGTAGACCATTACTATGAAAGATGTTAAAACTATATATGTAAACATAATTGGTGAGGATAAAACTATAAGAATATGATAGTATCCAAGCTGAGTTGGGGTGGGTGAACATTTCGACCACATTCATTATGAACGTTATTGCTATTAAAACTTTGGCCAAAGTAATGCATTCATTTTCTGCATGCATTGTCGGTTTACTATATCTGGATTGCATAACCTATCATAAAATCATACTTAGCTAGAGGGTATCTAGGGTTGTATGGTTGATAGAGTTATGTAGGATACAACACTATGTACTCGGAAGGCAAATTACCACTGGTCACCTTTAGTCTATTATCCTCGTGAAGGGTAGGGCCACTTCCTATGTGGAAGATGTGTGGGAGACTGTCGGTCTGTGGATGGAGGTAAAACACTTGAAAGATGCTCTCTCTCCAGCAGAAAACATGTTGTGACTTGTGATAAAGATGTTAAATATTCAGAAGTAGTAATCACTCCAAAGTTGTTTATTTAATTGAATTACTTATGCAAATAATTGTAATTGAGAAAGACAATATGTCATATTTGTTTTATGTAAGAGAATCTTGTAATTTGTTGTTACTTGATTATATGATAAATAAAAGAAAAAAATTCTCATTTTTACCTTGTTGAATTTATTCCATGGTAAGTTCTCTATATTATTGTGTTTTTAGAACGTGGACCTTACACAGTCACGTACACATGATTAAAACTAACTTTGTTGTTTTTTGTGCATTTTGTGGGGATTTACAGGTTGATCGAATATCGGGTTTAGCGGGAATTTGTAGGTTGACCGGACATCAGGTTGCAAAGGAAGCGAAATTTCGGTCATGACCGGATAAGCGGGTTTTTCATGCCTCTTAGGACATATGGGGTTTTCGACCCTCACTGGATATGTCCAATGTGCGGGTATTTTAGCGCAAGGCACTTCAATGCAGCAAAGCGGGAAAAAGTGACCTGAGTGGATAGGTGAGGGTTTGAGAGTTCATAGGATATGTGTAGTGAGGCTCCATTTTAACGCTGGGCTCTTTTAACACTTCTGGTAGGAATTTCACCCTGCACTGGATCGGCGAAGATTTTGTTGTTCAATGGATATATCCTGTGAGGGTCCTATTGATGATTGTTTTTACACATTCATAACAAAAGTTAAAATTCACAAAAATGAACCTAACTGTCTTGAAAGATATGAAGAAATCAATTAAAATTTGCTAAATCCCAAGTTTCTGTATGGTCAGGTCTTGACCTATTGGACAATTCAGTAGGTTAATGTGAAGCTGTAATATGCAAGGGGCCTTACTTGATTTAAGGTGTTTTATGATTCACTGGGCTCAAACTATGCAAAATATCACAAATATCAACATTTTATTCATTCTTTTGCATAGACTTGTTACTGTATTAGAAAGCTTTATATGATCTATATTAAAACAAGCTTTTCTTTTCAAATATTTACGAAGATTGCCAAATATTAACTCAGTTGTTCCTATTTCTTTCAAATGTGAGACAATCTCCTCCAAATTTCTGCGTTTAAGCTAAGTATTTCAAGTGGTTTGGGAAAAGTTAGAGAAATCTAAACTAAACTTCATTCTACTACAGGATCTAAATGTTCTGTTATGCACGTTATAAGAAGTATAGTAAACTTGATTAAATCAGCAGACTAAATCATTAAATGTGAATGCCCTGAGTATTTTCATGAACACACATTCAAGATTGCAAGCTTTAAGAGATATTATTTCAAATGCAAAGAAGAGCCAGAAGACACTCTGAATATAGACGCAGAATTCCAGATTCATTTGTATTCAAAACACATAGTCATATATGATTTACAATGTATGAATGACTCTTCGCTTCATTAATCAACTTATAGAAAACTTACAATGTTTTATAGATACAGTAAGGAAGCCAGATGTTCCACGCATTCCTTATTGCAGACACAGGGGACCTCCTTCTACTCTAAACTAAAAAGTCCCTCTATTCAAAATGCTAAGATAAATTACAACTTCCAGCTCTGTTCTAAAAATCCCTGTGTAACTTATTACAGAGTAAAGGGACTCAATATATAGCTCTGATTATCCCCAATACGTCTCAAAAAACCCTAATCAATCAATGATCTACATCTCAAGTGCAGCATCAATCGGTGGAAAACAAATCCCGTCAAAATATCTCTGAGCAGCATACTCATACTAAGCGTAAGGATGCCCTTTGGAAACCCTAACAGCCACCAAAATATCATATGTTGTTCTTTTAATAATGTTTCTTTCCATCTGTATATCTCCCTCTCATTGAAAGCCTTTACTCCTGCTTTGTTGCCGATCTTTTGTGATCCAATCCGTCCTTTGTGATGTCATTGCCATTAAGCTCCTCCTTTATATCCACCTACATACCTGCAAAACAAACATAAAAAAAAAAAGATTTAAAATTCATGCTGCTGTCGTCAATTTATACCTGGTTAGAATGTTCGATGGGCCTTAATTACAGTAACTAATGCGCTACCAACTCGGCCTTTAGTTGCAGTGTTTATGCGCTTTCAAACTTTCCTTTTATCGGTTATGTATATCCTCATCATCGGCATGACCCACTCAGTCGGATCGATCCAAAAGATTCTCGTCGATCGCACCCCTCTAGCCGATGTAACTTTATTGGCTAGTATTTCCTTCACCATCAGCGTAACTATCCTTAGTCAGAGCGATCCAATGATTTTATACCGATCTCATCTCTCTGGCCGATGCAATTCCTATCGACTTGCATTTCTTTGTTCATCGGCGTAACTTCCCTCCGTCGGGTCGATCTGATAATTTCCCGCCGATCTTATCCTTCTGGGCAATGAGATCTTTATTGCATAAAATGCAATGCATCATTTGATATACATTAAGTCAGGATGCATTGGTTTAAACAAATTTTAATCTTTCTTGAGTTTCATTTTGTATATTTTGCTTTTTATGCCCTGAAAGATACATACAAGGCGGAAACATACAACCATTACATCTCATTTCATAACCTTTCAGTTCCGTGACTTGCATAAAGCTTTGTATTTCCTGCTTTGTATGTCCCGAAACATACAACCATAAAACTTTACTTCATAACTTTTCAGTTCCGTCCAATGTATATATCGTTGTATGTCACCTTTGTATGTTTACTTTGTATATTTTGCACTTTTCAAACATACAAACCAAAAATGCATGCAACGGACTCGGCGAACTATGCATTTAAACTTTGACTATGTCAGGTCCACCTTGTATGTAACAAATAAAACATTAGCAAATGCATACAAGGTAAAACAATGCATAAAAACACGATGACTTAGAAAACTCAACAACCCATTTTTGCGACTTGTATATGCAACGACTCGATATACAAAGGACTTTGTAAATGAGCGACATGGAAACCCGATATACAAAGGACTTTGTATATGAGCAACATGCAAACCTGATATACAAACAACTTTGTATATGCAACATACAAACCCGATTGTACATTTTACCAAAACACTCATAACTTGCAAAATGCAAGGAATTTTTACATGGTTCAAAAAGCAACCCACTCATTTTTGACAAGGAATCCACCCATATTCTGCTTTGGTACTCAATGCAATTTTTTCTTTGTTTTCAACAAGGTTTGTAACTTTCACTCTCTTTTCCCTTTTGCCACCCAACAGACCCACACACAAAAGCAAAAGCAAAGCCACAGCAAGGGTTCTCATTTTGCTAAGGAGTAAAATGGGGCGTGTTGTGAGCATCACAACAGGTCCCTTTTTGCACAGATCCAATGAAGTCAACTTTTAGCGTTAACACCTATTTAATTCTCTGGCGGAGAAATCCACTGCCACTGGACCGGCAGGGATTATGGTGTCTGCTGGGCATGTCCGGTGAAGCCCGATTTTAGTGCAAATCTGGTGAAGAGAAAATTTAGCGCAACATTTGGTGAAGTCTGATTTTAGCACCAGGCAGTATATCCTGTGTAGAGTCGTTTTAGCACCAAGCGGCCCAACCAGCTTAACGGGAAAAATGAAGGTCACAGGGTATGCAGATCCGATGACAGGTAAAAATTCCGCTGAGGCATAACTTCTTCAATTTTTAGCAAATTTTCACCAAATTTGAAATCCATATACCCATTTGGGCCTTCTTCAAGATCAGTTTATCACTTGGCCAAAATCTTTAAGAAAATCTCTGAAAATTGATCAATCAACTCTCGTAACAACTCCTACAGCAAAACAAACAACGAGAAAGTAAAGCAAATCTTTTTGGGTGATGTAGGATCACCTGTGGACCCAGATGCTTCTGCATCATATTTCAAAGAGTTTGACCTGATTATTTTATTATCATGGTGTTATATGTTAATGATAGGTTGCTAATTAGAAACAATAAGGATAAGTAGATGATCATGTTGGCAAGAGACACTGTTAGCCATGATAGGTGTTGTCATTGATGGCAACTAAGATCATCCCAATCATCCGCATAACATAATTTGTTCGCACTAGAATTCAGAATCAGAATTTGTCTAAGTTCGGGCAATCAAAAACAGAGCAGGTGACAAGGTCTGGTATCTTGATCCGGATCTCTCCGGTGGAAAGGCATGGTTTGTTGAGGATCTGAGGTAGTTGTAAGAATTGTCAAAAAACTTGAAATCCACAGTTTTGTCCTCTAGAGATGGACTCAAAAGATATTAGCTTCTAAGTATCGGGTCTCAGTTTGACAAAACAGATAGAAGAAGAACATGCCAACCTTGTAAATGATCTTAACTCCGGATGTGTAGAAGTTGTTTATTGGGCAATGTGTGATGATCAATGATGGTAGCCGACATGATTGATGATTTGTGAGTGCAAGTTTTGGTCCACATCTCATATTATGTATGGATCTAGCCGACAGAACAAAGTACTCAACAAAGTTCTAAATGTTCTTGAAGACAACTGGTAAAATGATTGTAGATCATGCTGCAGATATATATATATAGCAGATGGAATTAGATGATTTGATGTTGTGTGAGCGAACAAGGTGTAATTGTGAGAAGAGAAGAAAATCTAAGGAGCAAATGAAGGCAGAGTAGTAAGAAGAGCAAGTAAAGATGAAATGTGTAAGATCAGTTTTTGCACTTAACTGGAACTGAAACTGTTACATGGGTAGATGCTATTTATCAGTTCAAAATCTCTATTATTCTTTTGTAATCTTTCTGTAGGCAGTGAGCCTCAATTTGAGCAGTGAGCTCTGGGCAGTGAGCTCGAATGCATGTGCATTCTCATTTGTAAAAATACTTTTAATAGGGTATTAATTTTTGTAGGTTAACCACCACCGTGGTTTTTCCCTTAACTGGGTTTTCCACATCAAAAATCTTGGTGTCAAGTGTGTTATTTATGTTTCTACTCATATGTTATTGATTGATGTTGAAATATTTTTTTGATTATAAGTTGTAAAGGAAGATTAATAGTAGAAAAGATTAAAATCTGTGACAATTGGTTCAGCCTCCCTCCCACCCTCTCAGTTGTCCGGACCTAAACCAACAATTGGTATCAGAGCAAGGTTCCTTTTGAAAAGTTTAACAGCTTAAGGGAGATCTGGGAAGTCAATAAAAATGGATGAATATAACCTTCAAGGGCAACTGAATCTTGCCCTAGATGATCTTGAGCAATCCAAGGCAGAGGTCCAAGCACTGCAAGATAACCTCAAAAAGGCTGAAAACTTCATTGAGATTTTAAAAGAAAAATTGAGCAAATCCAATACAAAAGGAAATGAGCAACCTCTTCAACAGGAAGACAAAGGAATGTGAAAAATTAGCTAAATAAGTTGTCCTAAAACATGAGATGGAAACTAGGGTGATGAGACTAACCAAGGAAATTGAAGATAGGAAGAAAACTGAAGAAGAAATGAAGAAAAATCTGAAGGAGAGAACTAAAGAATGCTGCAGATTGGATGGAATAGCCGGTCTCCTAGAATCAAATCTACAAGAAAGCAGAAACAATTAGAGAAAACTTGAGAGACAGATTATCACTCTCAGACATGACCTAGAAATTGCCAATGAGTATAAGGAGAAGTTCAAGATAAGCTCAGCTAAACTTGAAACACTAATTGAAGAACAAAAAAAGGACGATGACAAGCATGATCTTAGATATGAGAAAGGTGAAATCTCTAGATCCGGACAAAGAAATTTTCAACCAAGGAATAAAAGAAACAGAACTAGAAAACCTCCGATAAGACAACCTAATGCTCAAAGATATCCATCATTCAATGGAAATTGTTTCAATTGCAATAAATGTAGTTATAGAGCTACTCAATGCAAAAGCAGAGTGAATCAAAATGGTCCATCCTTCTCCAATCAATGCTTCAAGTGTAAGAGGTATGGTCATAGATCAAATGAGTGCAGTAGTATGATAATGAATAATGCTAACAATAGAGGAATTGGCAATTCTTTCAATGGTTACTGCTTTGCTTGCAATGGGTTTGGACACATGGCTAATCAATGCAGATCAAGAGGAAATCAAGTTCATAAGCAAGGAAATGTTGTGTGCTTTAATTGCAATAAATCTAGTCATATTGCAAGATTCTACAAAAATAGGAACAGTGGAAGAAGAGGTCAGGTAAACAGAAAATCGGATGAAAAAAGACAAGACAAAGGCAAAAGAAAAATTGATGTGAATGAGATACGGAGCGAAATGAACAAGATCTGGGTAAAGAAAGATACAATAAACAACAGTGATGGGTCCGCACCGGAATCAGGTGCTGACAATTCCTCTGGGAATTAAGTCAGGAGCTCTGGCTCAGGGGGAGCTGCATTGAACATCAAATTCCCCCCGATCAGTAAGTGGGTGCCTGAATCTGGCACAATAAAAGAGAATATTTTGAATTGGTCCAAAACCTTTGGAAGGATTTTCGAAAGAAAAGCTGTTGATATGAAAACTTACGAAATGATTCATGAAGAACTGTCAAAAACTGAGTAACTGGATATAGTTAGGGCAACGCATTTATTACAATGCCAGATTAGGTTTTGCAAAAGATAAAAGGTCACTTGGTCACTCATTTCAATCACTTTGCATTCAGAGGAAACAAGAAGAAGAGCATTCGAGCTACAAATCCAGAGACTGAGGGAAAGAGCGAATTCCACCGGCAACTGATCAACCCTAACCTTGCGAAAGAAAAAGGTACCTCTCTGTAAAGCTTTGAATCTAAAATCTGTTGAGATGGCTACTCCTCATGTTGTTGACATTACTGAAAGGCCTCAACCCAAATTTAAAAAGCATCCTCACAAATCAATTGAAGTCGACCCATTAGGTGCTTTTTCAAGTGTTCCGTATGGTGTGCTGCATGTTGAAGACATTAGGGTTTATAGTCATGCAAATATAGATGAGTTTGGAGATTCAAGGTATGTAGACTTGTTTGAGAAACAACTCAGGGATGAAAATAACGAACTTAAACCCGAGTGTAAGGCACTACAAGATAAACACTTTATTCAAATTATGGGGTTACCAACATTTGATGAGGATGAATGGGTTTGATACGTTTTGAGTCGGATGCATGATGAATTCATTTGGTTGTTAAAACCATTCAAGATTACCAAGGATGCTATCAAAATTGTAACTGGCTTAAACTCAACCGGAGGATTGCCCATGCTGAAAGCCGTGAAAAACCAGACAGTGACTAATGCTACCGGTGCTAAGTTTGACAGAAGGGAAATGACCATTAATGATATTATAGAACCGGATGTCAAATTCGCCTACATGGTGATTGGGTACAAGATCTACCACTTGAGTGGAGAAAATTATGTTTCCGGAACAGCTATATATGCTGCATACAAGATGCTAAAGGAAAATACTGATTATGACTTGTGTGAATTACTACAGAAACAATTGATTGAAAATTTAAACAAAATCAAGAAAGAAAAACACTTTCAAGTATGGTACATTAGTTCTATGTTTGTTCTTTTACTTTATGAATGAGGTACCTAGGGTAAAAAAGTGTGCACTGGACTAAGGATGAGCCAGTTGCCATTCAAATCAGAGATCATCTTCACAACATTGGTGATTTCAAAGCTCAGAAAACTGCAATATGAGGTTACTTCAAGAATTTTCAGAGTATGATGCACTTAAGGGAAAGAATCCCTAAATCAATTGTTGAGAAATACAAAAATGATATATGCTTCATGGTTGATACTGATCAATGTCTAATGGAAGCAATGGAACCCAGGATTGCTTGGATCATGCCCATGGGGTATGAAGTAGATGAAAAAATCTTGAATATGTATGCTCAACATCTTCTAAGCAAGCCTAAAGACACAAAGGTTGAAAGATTTGGAACTTATGAGGAGCTGAATTTAAAACTACATACTAAATTCAGAGAACCTAAAACCAATGAGAAAGTAAGAAAAGAAGTTGAGCAGTTAGCTGAAAATCTGAGCCTAACTAAGGAAGTTGTGAGGAAACTTAGAGAAAGAACTGAAAAGGCTGAGAAAGAGAAACAAGATAAGAAACAAACAGATGCTCCAGTGGAACTCTCTTCCACTTCAAGAACTACTAGGAGCTATGTTGTTGCCCCTGTTCCTTCCAAGACTACAAAACCGAAAGCAAAATCTTCTGGAAAATGGGAGAAAAGGAAGAAAACAAAAGCATCCCAAATACTTTGTAAGAGAAAAAAAATAAAATACAGATTCTGACATTGAAATCAAGGAAATAAAGGCCACCGAAACAAACGGTGCAAAAGTAACCAAAGAAAAGTCCTCCGGAAGCAAAAGGGCCAATAAAAGGCAAAAGACAAAAGCATATGAGGAATATGTTGAGAAGCCCACACTTTCCCTGGAGGATGTGATAACTGTAGATGGTAATATAAAACCCATAATTGAATTCTATGATGAATACAGTGATGTGGATAAAAGGGTGTTGGAGGAAGCAACTGTCAAATATCTCAACATCTACAACAAGGCACCGATTGAGATAACTTCTGAGTTGCCACAAAGTCTGGCAAATATTTTGAAGTTGAGAAAAGAAAATGCCAAAAGCAAGGACATGGAAATCAAGGAACATGAGCTAATAAATTTGTGTCCTCAGATTTCACCTGATCAAATAGATATGATATTCAAGGAAGTCAAAGATGACTTTAGAAACAAAAAGAGAATGAACAAACTCATGCTTGGAGAAACAAGTGAAATCGTTAAAGAAACTCAAGAAATTCTTTTGAAAGCATTGGAAAAGCACAATTTTCCCATTGCCACAGAAGAAGTTTCGGATGGTGAAGAAGAGAACATCATCGAGCAACAATCTGAGTTGGGTGAAGCCTCTGTTCCGGAAATGGAACAAGTAAATCAAGATGATACAAAAATGATGGATAAAGTAGTTGATGCAGGAGATACTCCTAATCCACCTGATCCATCAAGAAAAGAAGATAATATTACTACTTCACAGAGCCCTCCGGGTCAGGTAGCAAGTGGTGAACAAACAGAAAAAAAATCCCTTTGCAGAGAACACAAAGAAAAGTAAAGCAGAGAAAGAGGAAGAAAAAGGAAATACAGATAAAGCAGAAGAAGATGGTGCAAATGTTGAAGCACCTAAAGCAGATATTGAGAAATCTGATGAACAAAAGGATGGTTCAGAAAATGTTGCAAGAGACACTGCAGATGCAGTAAAAAGTCTTGAAAAAGAAATGATTGAGCTTGATGAGCCTGAACTACTCCAAGGTCTAGCCAATCCGGAGGCTCTCTCTCCAATTCAATTGATGAAAATTGCATCATTCACCCAAGTAAAGGCTAGAGAAAAGATGTTAAAGTTCCACATGGAGGACAATGAGCTACTGAGGCTTGCAGCCAGGATTTTGGAAAAATTAATGCCTTCCTACCAGAAGAGTCCATCTGATTCCCCCTCCGGACATCTAAAAAATCTTGTAAGTTTTGTAAATACTCATTGAGTCCTTTGAGAAGTCTGCAAAGACAAAAGTCAGAAATGAGTTTTTGTATAAGACACTCATTGAGATTAAGAGTCTAATAGGATATGATAAGACTATACTTGATATCAGTATAAAGAGTGTTCAAAATGCTCTAAGTGATGGAAGAGATGTATATAAATTTTGTCTATCTTGGCCCAAAGTAAATGAGGATATTGAGAAGAAGATAAAGGAACAAGAACTGAAATTGTCAAATCTATCCAATAATTTTGATCCTCTAACTATTTCACCCACAAGTCAGGAATATCAAGTAATTAGCTTGACTGATGAGATAAAGAGACTTGTTAAAGAGAAAAGCAACATTATGAAGAGAATGTGTGAGCTCCGGGAATTGATTGCCCCTAAGTTAGAGACAATGTATAATGCCCTATCTGAAGCTCAGACTGCAGTTCAAACTAATGATCCATCAGATCTGTCAAAGGCAGAAGCATATTCATTTTTGTTAAGTGGACACATCTCTATTTTAGATGGAATGAAGAGTTCCTGGGCCTTTGAACTTGTGCAAATAAAAACCAGCTTTGCAGACATTCTCAAGTTCATGTAAATTGAACTTAATAATTAATTGTACTTATGCGGTCCTATATACAATTTTTGGGAAATTTTGGCTTGTAGACCCCACCCTTTGCCATTGATGTCAAAGGGGGAGTGAAGATCAATGAAAAATGAGAAATCCAACTAAGGGAGACTACCGGGAGCACAAGCTAAGGGGGAGCTATTCCAACACTTAGTCATTTTTCACTAAGTATTGCCATCAATGCCAAATGGGGAGATTGTTGGCAAGAGACACTGCTAGGCATGATAGGTGTTGTCATTGATGCCAACTAAAATCATCCCAATCATCCGCATAACACAATTTGTTCGCACTAGAAGTTAGAATCAGAATTTGTCTAAAGTCCGGGCAGTCAAGAACAAAGCAGGTGACAAGGTCCAGTTTCTTGGTCCAAATCTCTCCGATGGAAAGGCATGGTTTATTGCAGATCTGAGGTAGTTGTAAGAATTGTCAAGACACTCTAAATCCACAATTTTGTCCTACTGAGATGGACTCAAAAGATATTAGCTTCTGAGTATCAAGTCTCAGTTTGACAAAACAGAAATAAGAAGAACAGACCAACCTTGTAAATGATCTTAACTCCGGATGTGTAGAAGTTGTTTATTAGGCAATGTGTGATGATCAGTGATAGTAGCCGACATGATTGATGGTTTACGAGTGCAAGTTTTGGTCCACATCTCATATTATGTATGGATCTAACCGACAGAGCATAGTACTCAACAAAGTTCTAAGTGTTCTTGAAGCCGATTGGTAAAATAATTGTAGATCATATTGCGGATATATATAGCAAATGGAATTAGATGATTTGATGTTATGTGAGCGAACAAGGTGTAATTGTGAGAAAAGCAGAAAATCTAAGGAGCGAATGAAGGCAGAGTAGTAAGAAGAGCAAATAAAGATGAAATGTGTAAGATCAATTTTTGCACTTAACTGGAACTGAAACTCTTGCATGGGTAGATGCTATTTATCAGTTCAAAATATCTGTTATTCTCTTGTAATCTTTCTGTAGGCAGTGAGCCTCTATTTGGGCAGTGAGCTCTAGACAGTGAGCCCAAATGCATATGCATTCTCATTTGTAAAAATACTTTTAACAGGGTATTAATTTTTGTAGGTTAACCCCCACCATGGTTTTTCCCTTAACCAGGTTTTCCACGTCAAAAATCTTGATGTCAAATGTGTTATTTATGTTTCTGCTAATGTGTTATTGATTGATGCTGAAATATTTTTTTGATTATAAGTTGTAAAGGAAGATTAATGGTAGAAAAGATCAAGGATGTTAAATTTCAACTCACTCTCGTCACAATTTAATGTGAAGGATCTTGATGTTGCAAATTTCATTTTAGGCATGGGAATTGAAAAGAGGTCGTTTGACATGAAACTTCTATTGAATCAAAGAAAATGCATTGAAACCATATTGAGAAGGTTTAGAATTCAAGAATGTGAACTTTCAGAGAAATTGCATTGAAACTATATAAGGTCTAGAATTCAAGAATGTTAACTTATTAATGTTCTCTTTTTCTAAATATATGTAGAACAATAGCCAAAGACACAAAAATATATTAAGGATGTGCTATGATGTTCCTTATGCAAATGTTGTTGAAAGTCTAATATGTATGACATGGCATGTAGCAAACCAAACATTGCTTATTCAATGGGAAATTTGAAAAGATACATGTCAAATTTCTTTTGTAAATGTCTATCCAACTCAAAAGAAATGTGTTTAATTTGTTTCATGTAACTTTATAGATTTGTTGTTCCCTTAGGATAATACATTAACATTGCAAAAACATGATGATTATGGATAAAAATTTCTTATCAATTTCAATTATTATTCTATCAATATGCTTATGACTTGTACTGTAGCACTTTATATTAAGATATTTCTGAAAATTTAAATGTCAAGATGACAAATGTTCACAACAAGAGCAACTCCATCTTGCTATAAGGTCAAATATTCAAAAAACAAAGCTTTATATACAAATTTGGATTCAAACACTTGCAAATTCTATTTCCTAACATGTCTTCCAAACGATTCTCCTATAACAATAAAGAACCAACAAACACTTTAGTCAAGTAGTTTATGCAAATTCTTAGTTTTCCTATTATTATTATTTTGTAAATCTTAATCCTACTATTACTCTCTTTTTTAAAATCTTATCTTGGTAGTGGAGATACACTAACCTAGAGTTGATAGTTTTTTAGTACAAGTTATTTTTATGTTTGGTTTTTCATTGTTCCACAAATAGTTTGGAATTTAATTTAAACATTAAATTTTGCTTAGCCATGTTATCATAATGTTAAATCTTCATGGACAACCCTATGTTTCACCCATTTGTATATGCCTATGTTAGAAACACTCAGTGATTTTGTACAAGGGTTTGTTTAATGGAAGGAAGGGGATGCCTTCGCTTGTCGTACATATATATTACATCAAGAGGCGTTTTACAATCACAAAAGAGGTGGAGTTGAAGAGAGAAGATTCCAAAATTCCGTGTAATTTTATAAGATTCCGATCTTAAAAAAAAAAAAAAGGATTTATATGCATGAGATTATTAAGATAGAGGATCATGATGAAACACCGTAATAAACACACCACTAAACCTCACACCACTCTCAAATATGCTTTTGCTATTTTAAACCAAAATGCAAATATTCTAGCTAAGTAATTTACAAATGCCACAAATAAGAAAATATATTGAATGGAAAATGAAACACTTGTTATAAAAAATAAAAATAAAAATAAAAAATAAAAACCAAAAAAAGAAATTGGAATATATCTCTCGATGTACTGTATACATTTTTTTTAAATATAAATATACTAGCCTATAGTTGCAGTGGGAGCTTTTGGTGATTCTATGAGATTATACCATACACATTGTTGAAGTCATGGCTAGCACATCATGATCTAAGATTAAGAGATTTAATGGATAGAATTTTAAGTTATGGAAGTTGAAAGCTAACCTCTTAATGGCGAGAGATCAATGTAAATATAAATATACTAGTCTAGTTGGAGTGGGAGCTTTTGGTGATTCTATGAGATTATAACATACACATTGTTGAAGTCATGGCTAGCACATCATGATCTAAGATTGAGAGATTTAATGGATAGAATTTGAAGTTATGGAAGTTGAAAGCTGACCTCTTAATGGCGAGAGATCAATGTAAATTAGTATCTTCTTTGTCAAAACTTACAAGTATGTTTAATGAGGATTGGAATAAACTAGATAAAAAAGCTAAAAGTTGTCAAATTTTGAAGGCTCCACTCTCAATGAGGAGCATACCAACCTCCATGAAAATAATAGAATCGAGTATATTACTTCTAAACTTAAATTTTTTAAACATTTTTTTGTATTTACTTAATTTTGTTCCATGTTTTTGGAACTAATCTCAAACTATAAATGTTTTACTTATCTATGTTTTTGCAACTAATCCATGTATATTTCAAAGGTTAGATCTCACCTATAGCAAAAAAAAAAAAAAAAATTAGCATGAAAATGTATTTTCCAAATATAAGGTCTCATCTCTAGCTAAAAAATGTTGCATGAAAACCTAATTAATTAACCTTGGGATGATTAAATAACGAGATTAATCCCAAACTAGTAACATGCTACTGACTAGTACAAGGAAATCAAACTCCAATGTTTAAGGATGACACCCTAAAGAGCATTGGAGAGAATGCTAGATGTATGACGTACATAAATGATAATACTATTTTCTGATATTAGGCAACAATTAAAAATATATTATTTAAAATAAATTACATTTTTTAAAGTACTACTATTCAGTCATTAGAAAGATACAAAACATTGGTCGCTAATATTTTTGGATAAATCAAAATTTGTTGCCTCTTTACAACAAACTGAACACCTTCCTAAGGTCAATTTATTAAACCAAACATTGTTATTGTAATGCCAACACACAAAGTGGTAAATCAACAATCAAGAAATGATACAGTCCTTCCTCTCTTAGGAAGATGATATCAAAGAGTCGCAACAAGTTTGAGCTTTTACAAGGTCAGCCAGCACCATGTGCCGGATTACAACACTCGAAAGTGATTTTAAGTTAAAATATTTGTGTAATAGACTTACCACTATTCTTTAATCATTAAAGCCTATGCTTATTTATTAGCAATAAATTGACAAGATCATAATTTTATTTTGACTCAAAACTCATTGACCCATATTTCCACTCCATAGCTATAAATTGTTCTACCTATTAATTAAAATTGTAATTGAAAATAAAAAACTTTTTAAAAAAAATATAAATGTCTGTAGCTATAGAGTTTATCATCTAATTAAATGCTCAATAGCCGAGAACTCCCACCAAAAGACACAGAAGAGTGGAAGCTGGTTAAAAACCCCATATGAAAATTAAGATTTTTTATAGAAATAACTATCTAGGAATATTTCAAATAATTAAAAAGGGCAGGCAAAATTTCACTTTAATACTCGGGAGGCCACTGGTTAATGATGCGATACATTCTCCGCACGTTCTTCCAGTCGTTGCCTCATTTACATTATTTTCAGGGTAAGTCGGAAAACAAACTGATATCATTATTCCTCCTACCATTCAAAAATCAAATCTCTTAATAATAATAAAATCCTCTAAACAATAACTCGATCTCATTGACTACAGCTAAACCATCAAATGTCAGACCAAAAACATAACGCGAAAGGTTTTTCACATTGACCAACCAAACTAGTTTGCTAAATTTTGGACACGGTATGATTTATCTTGGTCTGTTTTCTCACCTGCAAAAACGACTTTTGCAATAGCTATAAGGTTTTCCCTATATATATCCTACGTTTGTCTTATGGCCTCTGAATCACATATATCAAATAATGATCTATGTATAGAATAAATATTAGGGACAAAATCCCCAACTAGCAATGCAATCAACTAGGTTCAAAAACCCCCCTTCATATTTCCAGCCAGAAAAACGCTCAAGATTTCTCCAGGTAAAATGAGAAAGAGCAATGTAGGGATGATAAGTCCTTGAAAACTATTAATGGCTGCGTTACGATAGATCACCTGCTACTTAGTTAATCATTGTGTAGAGGGCCATAAGCCTTTGTGGTCCAAACATATATCACGTCATCTGCTCCTCACATGCATGAATATCAATGTTCCTAATATTGTTTAGGTCAGGTTGACATTTGAATAACTTGTTTCTATGGGATAGTTGTTTCGTGACTACTAAATTATTTTTCCACCGAGTATGTTGCCCGTTGCGATAACCATGAGTGTTCTGACCGCATTAACATTGATTTACTTTATACAAGATAATTATGCGCTAGTTATATAACCATAATTGTTCTGACAGCATTAACATTGACTGACTTAAACATGATTAACACCTTACCTCTTTGTAAACATCATAACATAAATGTTGTTTAACTTTAGACAGACCTTATATAGTGTTAAAGCATTGAGTATTTGAAGCACGAAGAATTAGAAAATGACAATATCTTGAAGGTCATTGCCTCTCCTAATAGCCGAAGGTGTCTTAGAAAATATGCTAGGAAGGAAGGAAGGAATATATGGCAACAAAATATTACTGTCCTTGCCACTGCCACTGCCACTGCCACTCTCTCCCTCCACTTGCAGTGTAGTTAGAATTCAAGTGCAAATAGATCAATTTAAAAAACTCGCTAAACTAAGATAGCCATGAATACAAGTCTAGTTTTAGTGGTGGCAACAACTGCTGAGGAAAGAAAAAACAAGAGAAAGAGAGCTGAATTGTCAAATCATACCAGTGATTTCATTGCAATTTGCCAATTTGTTTCTCTGACATTCTGGAGAGGAAGTCAATGCCCGAACCATTACCCTTGCTGAGTGGTGAAGCACATGCATAATAAACTAGGGTATACCGGCTCTCCCTTCCCGCAATTAAAAAGGGAATTTGGACTGACTGCATGATAAAGGAAAATCTCGAGAGCTTTACCACACAGCAAGGATAGAATCTGTGGTGCGTTCTTGACTACCCCCTGAAAGCTGAAGGCCCCTTCCTTCCTTCCTTACACCCATTTCAAAGTAGCTACCAAAATTGGCGCCCACATTCTTTTCTGAGTGCATGGCATGTGTAAGGCTGCCATCTTTTATTGAGGAAGGAAGATAAATCAACATTCCGCTCAATGGGAGCAATGCAATGCATCATTACATGTTGATTCGTCCTCCATGCAATGGGAAATGAGGGCTTGTCAAATTGTACAGTTATGGTAGTAATAACAATAATAATTATCAGGCATCAGTGCAATGCAATGCAGCTTTGATTTGCTGCACAGTATTGCATATGAGGTTATTTACAGTTGTCACTGACTCTAGGTTGAGCTTTGCTGATGGTAAGTTACTGACCAGAATTTGGAATGCCACAGTGATCAATGACCCTCCTATATGGTGGTGGTTGCTGTTCCGACTGCTCATATCAAAGCCACTGCTGCTAACTTCACTGGTGGATGCCTGCAATAACAGTCCCTTGCTGTCTGAACCATCCGGCAGGATGGCAAAGCCTGAGGGAAGGAGGGCTATGTAGGAAGGATCTTCTCCGCTCATTGCTGTGTTGATTGCAGACACATCCACAGGGGCATATACTACCAGTGAGCCTGAAGCATCCGTGCAACTCTCTTGGAGAATCAACATGTTGTTCTGACTTGCATTGCATGCCTGCCAATTCCCATGCATCAAGTTAGTTGAATCTAGTGTATGAAATCTTAGACTAATACATCTAAATAAACTTCTAGACAATCTATTAAAATTGGGAAACAACTTCTAAACAAATCCTAGAAACCATTTTCGCATAAAGACGTTGTATTCATCTCAATCTTATAAAACGAGCAAAGCTCAATTTTCATGATAGGGTTTGGGTGAATAAAAAAACTAACTTCTTTAGTGCATTAAACCAACTGCACAAAAAAGGGTTACATCAAAACATTCAAAGAATAGCTAATTTGAAAATGCTTGGGAAAACCAAATCACGTTTTTTTGGAGAGAAAGCTATGGCCCATGTATTGTGAATATTGTTAAACAACAGATATAACCGAAGTCATTGGTTTCTCTTCACTTGCTTTCTTGATTACTGAGTGTGATCCAAAACGTTGAGAGAAAAAACTCTATGACAGTCAAATCCAGAAGCACTCAATCCAACAGATATAACGCTCATCTGCAGCTAAACTTGGAACCAAATAATAATGAAAAATAAATTAAAAAATTTGTTACCCGCAGAAAGTTGAGATGTGTAAAGTGCGGTCAAATTTTCTAAATATAACTTTCGATTAATGTACGTATGCAAAAAATTAGTGCTTCCATTTAACATACGGTATAAAATGCAAGGGATAAGAAATTGAATTTTCCATTGATAGTTTTCAATTAATTGCTTTGAATGCACCAAGTCAGAAAACTGAAATGAAGAACGGCTGATCACAAATTGCGACACTTGTAATGCACATTACTTTGCATTCAATGTGGGGTCGTGTTTAATGTCATTACAGGAGTAATGGCATAAAAAACTCAGTCAATCTAGTTCTCATGTTTATCTGGACTGAAAATGCACAAGATTCAAAATAAAAAATCAGAACGATATATGTGGTGGAGGTTTGTATCATGTATCGGATGAGAGATACGGTGCGGCAGATTGTTGGGATTATTAGATTATCGCACAGTGCCGGCACTACAATACAAGTTTTCTCGTTAGTTTATGTTGTGGTTTTGAGGTCCTCAAGCATTAGAAAATGAAATAAGGAATGGTGTAAACTCACCCGGAGGAGCGATATGCAGTTTCCAGGATGCGCCCCGTTGGCAATGTGAGCAACCTCTTGCACTGTGTTCCCGCTTGAGAGCACATCCCACTGCATGCACATTGCAAACCACAGCATTCAATACATGTTATATATGCTTTCACTACAATCCTGGATGAAGAGAAAAATACCTCGGCTCTCATTTGTTCGTTTCTGAAGAAATCAAAGACACGATTGGGAGAAACGGGAAGCCAAAGCGAAGTAGCAGCGCAGAGAACAACCCCGCTAGGTTGGCCTGGATCGGTGCTCTTTCTGGTGGTGACTCGCACCCCGTCTTCGTTTGAACCGGACAACGTGGTCCACCTATGCGTAGAGGAAGCGCTGACGTTGCCGCAGAAGCTGCTCATCATCCGCTGTGCCAGCTTCATCATGCTCCGCCGTCCCTCCGGGGAGGGAATGACTGCCCACGTTCAACACAAAATCCCATTATTACTGCCTCATTGTTAGAATGAGTTCATATGAGAATGAGTTCATATACTGTTCCTACCTCCAAGCTCTCTTGCAGAGATGTTGGTGACCATAAGGCTGGCCAACCTCTCACACATCCGCTGAAGAGTGGCCAACCAGCGGCCAGCACCGAATGCCATTCCGCTGTTAACCAGATGCCTGTACATGCGATGTACGCCTCGATCCTCGGGCTCCACATGCTCCACCCAAGTCACCTGTCAAAGCCATGATAATTTTATCACAAAAGGTTTAGCAGAACGATAGCCCCTAAAAACATTGGTTTTAAAAAAGAGGTTGCAGTTGCAAATGCCAACGTCAATGTCACCTTGGAATAACCATTGGGCATATCTTGAATAACACAGCCAGAGGGGAGCCTGCGGCAGCGTAAAAGAGACGACGGTGATGATGTTTGTTGATTGATATTCAGACTCATCTCTCTCACGTTATCTACAGAAACATCCACAACTGCCCACACTCCCTCCGCATGTTGCTGGCAATAACGAAGGAAGTAAATCTCCCGCGTGGAAACCAGCGGAGAAAGCACCTGTAGTTCCGCACACATCTGTATACAACAACACCAGGATTAGTGCCATCACAATGCCTCATTTGGCATTAGACAAACCCAATGATTAGAGATTGCATACCAGCTGCAATGAACCATGTTTGTTTCCGGGTATCCCAGGGGCAAGAACTTCCACAGTTTTCGCCTTGGAGACCATAGTTGAAAACATTTCGATCCACTTATTCTGCAACAACACCATTATTAATTAATGCTCACCTGGCCCACATCTGAAGACTATAGGAAAGCTATTACTTTTTCTCTCAATGAAAACTTCTCAGAGCTAGGATTGCCTCACTATTTAGTCACTTTTTTTTTAAGGCATTAAGTTGAGTTGTGGGGATTTCAGTCAGTATTTACCACGTCCATGAAGATATCGATCAAAGCATTTCCATTGATGATAACCAAACCGGAGTCCCGGGTGGCCTCCTTTCTGTCACTGTAAGACTTGGACTCCGGTGCTCTATGAAATAGCTTGGAATAGGCTTCCAAATTTAGAACCTCCTTGCTCTCGTTGACATTTTTCATCCACAGGGGCTCGTCAGTGTCTGCCAGGCGAACTAACTCCTCCATTGCATTCACTGCCAGCTCTACAATTAGAGATTTTTCCAGTTCTGTCACGGAGCCCACTGTTGTTTGCATCGACGGCGCAATATCAGAGAAGCTGTGGATATCACTAGAAGAAGGCCCCGCAGTCGGCAAGCCATACCCTCCCATAGACAAGTCCACCGACGGCATTGGAATTGGATGTAAAGGCCCCAGCGGCGGAATCGGTCGCCCAATGTACTTTGCGGCAATGCTAGACAAGCGATCCAGCTGAAAACCACAAATTCCTTTTTTTCTAGTTAAAACCTTAGATTATTGATTATACATCAAACATATGTGTGGGGTTGCAGAAAGGTATATACCCACATGAAAGAAAGGGTGTTTTGACATGCAGTTGCTAGTATAATACCTCTTCTTTGAGTCGTGCATTTTCGAGGCGTAGTTGTTGCTGCCCATCAAAGGACATTTCTCCCGAAGGCCCGCCACAGTTAGGGCAGATTACGTTCTTGAGTGCCTCCCTAATTGCAATGTTCTCGCATCTGATCTTCTCGTTCTCTGAGCGAAGCACACTGTTGTCTGCGCGCTCGTGCTGGGCCTGCAAACAGGAGAAGCTCAATTCAAATCAAGCCGGAAAAAGTTCCTAAATCTCGCCTGAAAAGCTACCATTTACGAATTTGTCACTGACCTTCATCTGCGTCCGGCGATTCTGGAACCAGAACTTAACCTGGCGGGGTTCGAGTCCCAGATCCTTACTGAGCTGCAGCCTTTGCTTCTCGTCGGGATGCGGGCACTCCTTAAACATCCTTCACAGAAAAAAAAAAAAAAAGGGGGAAAAATCAAAAAAAAAAAAGAAAAGCCATAGATTCCTTCAGATCCTAGTGGCGCAAAACAGTGTATCTCCTAATAACATAAAAGTGAATATCCTAGGCCTTACGCTTCCAATTCCTGAATTTGGCGCGCTGTGTGCCTGTGGTAGCGCTTCTTCCGTGGATGCTGCTGGTCCGTGGCATCCTGATCTTCTCCCGACCCTCCTCCTGAAACCTCCATTATTTTACTGGAAATTATTTCTACCTCGCAGTTCCATTGATTCGTTCACACTTGACAAGTAATCAATCATTCCCGAAAGCCCTAGATTTCATAAACCTGGCCTTGCATTATCAATCATCCGACAAACAATAAGAAGTGTGGCTGCGGGCAATATAGACAGCATCGGTCTGAATATAATTAAATCCGCCATAAAAACACTTAACGGATGCAATCCATTCAAGGTATAATAAAAACTCTAGAAGACGAGGCAGGGAGAACTCGTTACAATTACTCCATCTTGCTGTCCAAACATTATGATTCCATTAATACACCTACCTCGCTCAACAAATCAAAGCCAGCTCTTGTTCTGCGTCAAACAGACCCCCGGCGCCTGAAAACGGCCTCTTTTCCTGCGGCTATTTCTCCCTCTTTTCCTTGTTCAAATAGTAGACGTGGCGCATTAATTGAAGGGACAACGCTAGAGTTTGGATAACCACATAAACTTAAAGGCAACAAGCTACTGGATAGGATTAATTTAACCGTAGTGTGAACAGGAACTAGGACTAGTGGGAATCGAACCGGGGACGTAGGATACAACACGGCAGGCCGACAAACGCTACTAGTCCTCCAGGGTTGAAAATGGTGCATAGAAGAAACATTCGATTTTCGAGACAGCCATGGTCATGCCACCCTGTGCTTTCAAAATGAAGTCAAAATCCATATATTATAAAAAAAAAGAGAAGGAGAGAGAGAGAGAGAGATTAACCCTAGAGAAACAGTAAGTAAGTAATTGCTGCAGTCGAGGCGAGAACAAAGCTGAGCAAGCACAGCTAACGCTATCTATCACAAGCCGTGCCCAACCGCAAGTAACGCTATAATAAATTTTAGCTCAGAGAAAACAGTGCAGCCAATTACGGTCTCTTCACAAATCTTCCTTCATACCCTAGCCTTCCCTTTCCTTTCCTTGTTATAATAATTTCTTCCCAAACCCTAAATTCTTACTATTGCTGAGATTGCCTTTTACTGTTTCGTAAAATCTCATTTGACTTTTAACACTGAGTACCAGTAGCGTATTTACTAGGGCGATAGGTACCCATGCCGTTGAAAGTTGGGCCTGTGGAACGGAAAAGTGACCGACTCAGACCATTCAATGCACCGTTTAAATTTAAAAATCGTTAGACAATGTCATTAATAATATATTTAATATATGGCTCGGCTGGGAACGCGTGGGTTTGCACTCTGGAGAAAACCAACTACGTGGTGAAATGTGATTTGGGAGTTTTTTCGGACGGGTTGGTTTAATGAACAACGTTTACTTTGTAAGGCTTCCGGCAAAATGCCCCCCCCCCCCCCCTCCCTTTGCCCATTTATTTTGTTTTATGACAGGTAGGGTTATATCATCTCGAGGGCGTTTCCCTAAATTTATTGTAAAATATAATTAAAATTTTGAGGAGATTGTATTATATAAAACAAGAGATTTATATAGAATTATAATATACTTTTTTAAATCACAGAGAATTGGATTCTAGTTAAAATGTTCTTGTTTTCTAACTAGAAAAATTTTCACAGTTTTACACTAGGATTTAACTAGTTTCAAGGGAAGTGTATGTCGTTGTTGCCCAAACAAGAAAAGCAAAATAACTCTAGCAAAACTCTGTTCTTTCTTAAAACTTAGAAAATAATGATTTTGACTAAGATAAAACATAAAGAAAGGTGATAAAATAATGGTCTTTTGAAAAATAAAATATAGAATCACAGAAAAAGTTATAGAACTAGAAAGAGAACAAAAAAGGAACCTGGGACCAGAGATTGGCAGACACGACTCAAGATGCTAGTGCATCGTGCGGACATCTATGTATTGCATCGTCGTCTATATAATAGAAATGCAAGAAAAACTTCTAGAAATGCTTCTGTTCTAGTCCAATATATCATCTAGTCTACACAAAAATGCCCAATAGACACCAATAATACTCCAACTACTAAAAGAAATGAGAAAACACATTTAAAAGAATTGATTTAAAAGATCAAAACAATAAATGAGAGAGAAATAAAAGGGGGAAAACTAGCAAACCTTTGTGTGTTTGAATCTTCCTAGGATACCTACAACTACAACACAAAGGAAAAATGGTTGGGATTGTTTGGGAGCTTGCCTTCATGTCAAGCCCCTATATTGGTCTTTCAGCCTCCATGGACAACCAATATTGAGAAATAATAAATAGCAAGTGTGTGCTTTATTTCCTAAGTGCATCTAAGAAGATAACAATAGTGACAATAATAAAGAATTATAGGTATCAACCCTGGTCTACAGGGAAGAATACCCTAGTGTGCGTAAAGAACAAGGTGGTGATCTACACCATAGATTTTCTAAATAGAACAAATGAAAAATGAAATAGAGATTACAACAATGCTTTTTGAAAACAATATTAACAAGTTTGTAATGGAGAGGAGAGGCTACAAGCTTCTGGAAGATTTGATGAGTGTGCAATCATTGCAACTCTTTCTTAAGAGCCTCAACAATAGCCAAACTACGATAATGAGTTCGATATAGAAGCTGGGAGAGAGAGAGAGAGAGAGAGAGAGAGAGAGAGAGAGAGAGAGAGAGAGAGAGAGAGCATCCAAAACCAATAATGGAGATCTAAGAGTTGTGTGAGAACCAAAAGCAAGAGGAAGAAGACCCAAGGGTTTTAATTGAATTTTATATTGAAGAGGGAGAAAATGAAGGGTTAGGTACACTTGTAGGAGTTATTTCTCTATCAAATGAGTGTTACTACCGACATAATCAAGTAACTGAGAGAAAAAATAACAGTTCAAATTTTAAAAACTTCAAGGATACTAGTGTGTCACATGGGCATCTATGCATCACACTCATGTCCTAAGGAAATTCTCTAGAATTTGATACATGTTTCTAGATCAACAAGAGAAATAAGGATGTGATATAAAAATTTGGCAAACCTTGGTGGGGGAAAATAGGCCAAGGTTAGGTTTAAGTGGCCTTAGAAACATGCTATGGGACTAGACACCAAAGCAGGTCAAAACATAACGTGAAATTACAACGTATGTAATTTACGATATTACATTTTACCTCCACTTTAGTGGGTTGATGACACTAAATGATAAGCTACACTAAAGTATAGAAATGAAATATTGAAATCAATAATCATAACATGTAAAGGATACCCAAAAGGATACTATAGAGGATGCAAAATATCTCTGGGTAGAAGGATGATGCCCCTATACTGATAACTTAAAAAACCATAGTATTAGGTATCCCAATCCTGCAAAATCACGATGTCAGAAATCATATAAGCCCGCAAGAACAAGATGTGTTAGACTGAAATGAAAACAATAAACAAAGAAATTCTAAAATAGTGAGAAGAATGATACAAGGAGAAAATGAATTGGAAAGGAATAAAGAGTGAATGTATGCCCCTTGTGTTTTTTTCCTAACAATTAAGAGGTAAAAATAGAAAGAAAAATTTCACCACTTTTTAGTGTTGGGAGAAAATTTGTTGAAAATACTTTTTGTAGGGTTATAAATTACAAAATAATTCATCTCAATGAAAAGCCCATCAAGAGAAAGAGGGCAGAGCCAAGATTCATATAGAAGAAACAAGATGAAAATCTAAGCTCACAACCAAAAGTTTTGAAGGTTTCTGTGCAAGAGCTGCTACAGAAATTTTAATTTTTTTGAAAATTTACTATAAATAGTAAAAAGAAAAATTTGCTATTCATTTGACTTTACCAAATGTAACAAATTTAAAGCACCTAGAGCACTTAGAAAGCCAAAATATCATGTAGATGAGACTTCCAGCTTCCCTGATTGGACCAGTTGAGGCAACATGTTGAGCAGGGTCTCAACATGCAAGAGGTGAGAAATTTTTTTTTTTTGGTGTCCATTTTTCTCATTTTTTGTGTCCAAAGGGGCCCACACCATGTTCTAGGGTCCTTTTAGCACACTGGTGTCCCCTAGGCATTCTAGCATCTGTTGGATACTCCTATGTCTGGATTGAATGCGCTAGTGTCCTTTGAATGCGCTAGTGTCCTTCGAACACACTAGTGTCCAAAAAGGGCACTAGGGTCCAAAGGGCGCGATGACGTCCAAGGGTGTAGGTGTATGTTAAGGACTTCAAATTTTTTAAGTTTTGAGCATGAGAATTTAATTTTTGATGAGATGGAATTGACCTAATATTATTTTTGTGTTTTGTAGTACCCCCACAATGTGAGAGCACACTGGAGGGAGCATACTAATGTTGTTGTGAGGCTGCCTTAGCACCTTATCCCAGGAGGAGATTGTTCTACTTTGCCAAGTATGTGTATACTAGGTACATACAAGATGTCGAAGATATGATTTCATGATCACATGCTCATGGCACTTATGCAGAGGTGGGACACAGATGCCTCTATCTTTTGTCTTCCAATGGGAGAGATATCATGGCCTTGGAGGATGTATGTTGCATGCTCAAACTACTTGTTCAAGTCCACATAGTGTCAATCATCAAGAAACAATCACAGGCATACATGCAGGTGGGGTAGCAATACACTATCGATTAGATCATGCTTGGTGATACCGCCTGGCATATTTACATGAGATGTCTTAAGCAGTGGTAATGGTTGTGCCCTTAGTGATATAGATCTTGATCGCCACTGTCACCATGTGTATAGCATAGGATGGGCATGGCACACACATGCATGGTGGCCTCATCCATACGATTAGGGTGATGGAGGTGTAGGATATAGTGTTCATGTGGGGTATGAGCATGTTGGCCCAGCTAACCACAACCTAGGTTGCTACGTATACTACAAGGGCCACAATTTGATAAGCTACACACTTATACAGGTGTGGGAATTTGAGCACATTATGTGCACACAACCGTGAGGGTTCCCCATGGTTATGGTGTGGGATGTGCCCTGAGCACATTCCTACGTACTAAGAAGGCCATGGTAGTTCAATGGTTTATTGTTTTGGTAGTAGACCTTTGAGAGGCTACCAAACATTGATGTGGTGTGGCAACTGTATCGTTAAATGAGGGCCTAAGCTAGGATGGGCCATCAGATGGCTAGGATGCAGAGGGACTAATTATTTGTCAGTCACCTCGATCACATCAAAATGCCCTTTTATTACAAGCAAGTGATGAGGTAGTTTGATCAGGTGCAGGGTGTTCCTACAACTATACTCACCTATGTGCACTCACACTACAACATTGTTAGGCCAAGATACTAGCCCTATCCTAGAGTCAATAATATGCCACTCAAAGACTCTAACAACGAGGCAGAGAAAGCAACCCCAATGTCAAATACATTTGATAATGTTGGAGTGACCTCACATTTTGCAACATGGTGGGAGACATCATGGCTTGCGCTGATCTATCTAATGGATGCCCTAGTCAGAGATCTTAGGGCACTTAGAGAGTAGGGGAGATTTAAGGAGAGAAGATGAGAGAAGTCCACCAATGGAGAGGAGGAGGATTAGGAGAAGGTTGCACCAACACTAGAGACATGACAATGACAACAAAGGGATGAGGGTTCATTGCTACAAAGGAGAGGCCTAGAGCCTGACCTCAAGTGACACAACCAATAGCATCAACCAGTGGTGTCTCAAGTTAGGTGGTATGTGGGCAGTCAAGCAATGAAACTATTGTGAGGCTTTCCATAACACCATCAATAGGAGCAATGATAACATTAGTGACAAATCTATCCATAGTGCCTCCTACAAAAGTAGTGAAGATGAAGAAATGTGAGAAGACATAAGAACACAAGGAAAGCACAAAACAAGTGATTTTACCTCAAATCTTCAAGCATTCCATTCTCTTTGATAAGGTGGAGGAAGAAGTATGCACCCAAGAAGCAACTCCTAGCTATACCCAATGTGAATAAATGCAGATAGCTCTATTCTAACCAACACAAATGGATGCAACGATTTGGCAATGATACGAGGAAAATTGGCTAAGATTTTGGCATAAATTTGATACTTGAAAACTTGTTATGAAAATTCTTGCAGAGGCCTTGTATTTATAGATTTTTGGAGTATTTTTTTATCAATGGTGGAGGTTTGAACTAGAGATCCAAAGTTGGAGATTTCATAGTGAAATCAAGGGCTAGGGTTGCATCATCAATATTGGAGGGCTCACAATATTTTGGAGTTTTAAATTAATCCTTGGGAAGGCTTTGCATTAATTAAGATAATGACACATGAATAAATAAAAAATTTATTTATGTGGGAGAGGGTGTATTTAAAAATTGGATTTTATGGATGAATGGGATGAGAATTGACAAATGCATGGATTTGGAAAGGTAAGGTGGAGACATGTGTGAGCTTTGTTAATTAAATAATGCTCTTGCATGAATGATGAAATATTAGGTGAAGACACATGTGACTTCCCTTAATTAAAAAATGTTAGTTATTTAATCAAGTGTGGGGAGATGGGATAATGAGGGTTTAAGTTAATTAATTAAGTGATTAACTTAATTAATATGGGTGTTGGAAATCAAGAGACGTGTTAATTAGTGGCATAAATTAATTAAGGGTTTACTTAATTAATTTGGGTCTAGGGGCTAGGTAGGATATGGTAGCTAATTAAATAAATGATATTTATTTAATTAGCCTAGGTTTAGTCATGGGCTAAGTGGATTAATTAAATAAGTGGACTTTATTTAATTAATTTAGGTTAGTGACAAAGGATGTGATAATTAATTAAATAAAGTGTAATATTTATTTAATCAATTATGGACAATGGACTATGGGGAATTGTTAAATTAATTAAATAAATTGATTTTATTTAATTAATTATAGAAAAGGGGATAAATTAGTGCAAGCGTGTCAGGAAATGGTAGCATGGGTTGTCATTTTCAGATGTCTACATTTTGCCCCTCTTTGATGTGGCGTCATGACCAAGTGGGAGTGGCATTAGATCAAAGAAATTTAAATTTTTGCCCAAGCTAACGAAGAGAGGAAGAATGGATGAGTGATGTCCCCTCGAGATATTGAGCGAAAAATAAATTTTTTAGGCGAACTCTCAAAAAGGAGGAGATAGTGATAAAAAGGGTTCAAGATGAAAAATGAGGTCAATAGGAGAAAAAACGCGTGAAAACGGATGCATTTTGTGGCCTGGGGGAGAAAAGGTAGGGTTAGGGATTTCCAAAGCACCTCAAAGATCACCTCCTCATTCTCCCACTCCTCATCATGGGAGCTCAGTTCAGTGATTTTGTATATGCCTATGAACTTATTTATTGTAGACATTTGATGGATTTAGTCCTTTGGGCACATTTTTATATCACGGCCATTGATGTATATATGAGATGTACATGTGCGTGTGTATGAGATGATCATTTCATTGATATTGTGATGATTTATGGACGCATTTTGATTTATGTTTTGGTTATGGTTTATGATGTAGATGGATGGATGCATTTTGATTTATGGATGTATGATGTGGATTATGTTAATGGTATTTTGGATGTTTGTTATGGATATGGGATGGGTAGTGAAAATGATATGTTATTATGGTTATGATTTGGAAATGAAATGATTATGAGGATGATTATGATTATGATTATGTAATGTAATGATTATGATGTTGATGATCAATGATTGTAATGATGATGATTATGATATAGTAATATGTTGATTATGATGTTGATGATGCAATGATTGTAATGATGATTATGATTATGATTATGTAATGCAATCATTATGATGTTGATGATGCAATGATTGTAATGATGATTATGATTATGATATGGTAATATGATGATTATGATGTTAATGATACAATGATTGTAATGATGATGATTATGATTATGATATGGTAATATGATGAGTATGATGTTATAATAATGTATGTGGATGCAAGTGTGATGTGAATGCAATAGGAATGGATGATCCTGGTCATGATTCAAAATGTTAGGGAGATACACACTTGTTCGGGGAGGGACGATTAGTTAGTTGGTAAAGGTTATGGGTATGTTGGTTAGGGGATGTTAGGATGGGATTCATTCATTGTCCTTATTAATGAAAAGCCATAGGTAGGGGTGTTATGGGGTGATACGGGTCCTGGTAGGTTGGATGGGTAGTGATGGACTTCAAGGTCAGTGTGGCCTATCATCATTTATGGGGGTGGGTAGGTTTAGTGGGGAAGTTTGTTGGGTAGTTGGGTGGATAAGTGGAGTGGGTATATTGTGAACCCTTATGTTTTTGAAGATGTAGGTAGGGGATGATGGGTTGATTTGTGTATAGGATAGATTGGATAGATTAGCTAGGGCTTGATGTTGTGCTAGTATGTTTTAGAGCAATCCTAAATTTTATTATAGCAAAGAGGATATTTTCACCAAGTTATAAAGGACCAGGG
This sequence comes from Cunninghamia lanceolata, assembly GCA_027924645.1. Taxonomy (NCBI): domain Eukaryota; kingdom Viridiplantae; phylum Streptophyta; class Pinopsida; order Cupressales; family Cupressaceae; genus Cunninghamia; species Cunninghamia lanceolata. The sequence goes on along the minus strand of BSBN01000288.1, from coordinate 13,398,550 downwards.
TGATGATGTATATCCAATTTTTTGCATGGACTTTATGCTTAAAAACAAGGGGTGTCCTTAGACATGCCCAACTTAGTACAATCTTGTCTAGATGTGGGGGAGAAAACTTAGACCATTAAATTCCTAATGCACATAAGGTATAAGCCTTAGATGCAAAGGAGTGATTGGTATGCAAAAAGCTATCCTGTCGCATACAAGATATGTTCATACTAGTTGGAGTAATAAGAACATCCAACAAACACATCATACAACAACAAATGCCTCTTACCTCATTCTATACCATCCATTTATGCACCAAGATATGGAAGATCAAGGTGGTTTTTTGAATAAGTGTAGAAGAGGTATAAAAAGATAAATCAAAAACAAAAGACCAATCGACAAATGAACCAACAACCATTGAGTCTCTTGCCAAGAGTATGGATAGATGTGATTGGACCATGCCTATTGCAGGAACGATATATCCTAAGGCATGGGTTGTGACAATAGATTTTTGAAAGATAGGCTTAAGATCAAATGGTTGTATGGTGATTTGGGAGGTTGATCAAGTGTTCATTATAGTATGTTATTTTTACATGCTTTGTTTATTATCAATCGCTCTGACATGTTGTCCCCATATTTATTGCTTTGGGATTTTTGAGATATTTTGATTTTTTTGGGCATTTTTGAGATATTGTGATTTTTATTGTGTTTTTTATGGATTTTTAATAGTTGTAAGGGATTTAATTACTTGCCTTACTTAGTAGAGAGAAAGTGTATTTTAAGTTGTTCTTGAGGCTTTTTTGACTACCTTGCAAAATAATTTTTTTTGTCTCAAATATTTTTGGTGTTTTGAGGATTTTTTGTTATTTTTGTGTTTTTTTTGGATATTTGGATGTTTTTGTGTTTTTTTTTATATTTGGATGTTTTTGTGTTTTCTGGATATTTGGATGTTTTTGTGTTTTTTGGATATTTGGATGTTTCTGTGTTTTTTGGATATTTGGATGTCTCTGTGTTTTTTGGATATTTGGATGTTTTGTACAAGGGGTTGATATTGTGCATACAAAGATCTAATTCTTCAGGGATTTGCCCTTGGCATGGAATGATAGTGTGAGGGTCATGATGGGAGGGATTTTGATGCTTAATGTTTACAATATCAAGCCATGATGTGTTAGGTATGGAGTGATAGAGGATGAAGTATGGATTGGCTATGCGAACAAGAACTTAGTAGATGGTGGATGTGGCCGCTACGCATGGCACCTGAGACAGGTTTTTACCATGGTACCTATCCAAGGCAGCACCGAAGTGGTTTTCATCATTGGACGAATTTATTGCACTCAGTTTTTTGTAAAAAAAATGACTTTTTTTATTTTTTTCACTTGGGATACCCGAAGGGTCAAGCATAAAATTTCTTGAGATGCATGATGTTCATAGGCTCATCTAGAGGCTGTCCCTCAAGTGTTTCTATATAATATGCTCCTGATCCATAGCTGGCTGTTATAACAAAAGGTCCCAACCAATTTGGTTCAAACTTTCCTTTTTTGTTACAATCTTGCAAGTTCCTCTGGTTTCTATTAATACAAGATCACTTATTTTGAAGCGGTGAGTCTTGATTTTCTTATTGTAGCTTCTACAGAGGCGATTTTGATATGCTTGCAAGTGGTTGAGAGCATTGAGGCATTTTTCATCCAAGAGTTCCAACTCATGTAATCGTGCAACCTAATACTCTTCCTCATTAATGATATTTTGCATTGATATTCTTAGAGAGGGGAGCTCGACCTCGATGGGTAAGATGGCCTCAGAACCAAAGATGAGGGAATATGGAGTGGCTCCTATGGGGGTATGAATGCTGGTACGATAGGCCCAAACGACGAGGTTAAGCTGTAGGTGCCAATCATGACCGACTTCATTAACTATTTTATTTAAAATTCTCAAGATGGTTTTCTTTGAAGCTTCAGCCTGACTATTTCCTTGAGGGTAGTTGGGGTGGAAAAGTGATGTTAGATATGGAATTTTTGACAAAGGGTGCAAACTTCTTGATTTTTAAAAGGTTTCCCATTGTTAGTAATTATAGCGAAGGGGATACCATAGCGACATATGATATAATGGAGTATGAATTTAGATATTTGCATGCATGTAGTATATGTAAGTGGAATGGCTTCAACCCATTTTGTAAAGTATTCAGTAGTGGTGACAATGAATTTATGGCCATTGGAGGAGGGTGGATGGATTTTTCTGATGAGGTCGAGACCCCATTGTGAAAAGGACCATGCAGTAGTGATGAGTTGCAATTCCTGAGATGGAGCATGGATTAAGTCATCATGTTGCTGGCAAGGAAGGCATTTTTTAACAAATTGGTGAGCATCTTGTTCCAGAGTCAGCCAATAATATCATGTTCTTAATATTTTCTTTGCTAGGGTAGGTCCACTGGAGTGTGCCCCACAAATACCTTCATATACCTCTTGTAAGGAAGTTTGGGCTTCTCTTGAATCAAGACACCTTAAAAGGGTACCATCAAGACTTTTTCGGTATAAATTGTCGCCGATGATGGTGAAATGAGCGGTTCAATGGATGAATGCTCAACGTTGGGTGGATGATAGGCTAGGTGGAATTATGTCATCATGGAGATAATAGTAGATGTCCTGGTACCAAGGTGATAGGGGACCAACAATGTCACAAACTAGCTCGAACTGTTGGAGATCATATGCTAGCATTGCTAATTCTTCAATGAGAAATTCACAACGCTGACTATTTTTTTGCATGTCCACAAGAGAACCTATGGTAGCCATCGCATTTGTTGCTTTGTTGTTAAGTCTAATGACTTACTCAAACTCGATTTTAGAGAAGTATTCCTTAAAGTCTTCTACCATCTTCTTATAGGGTAGAAGCTTGTTGTCTTTTGTTTTGTACTCATTATTTACCTGTTTTATTACCAGTTAGGAGTCACCATAAACTATTAGTTTCTCTATTCTCCATTGGGTAGCCACGCGGAGTCCAATGATGGGTTCTTCATATTCTGCTACATTATTAGTGCAGGGGAATGTTATCTTGTAGGACTTAGGGATGCAGTCTCCTTGAGGAGTGACAAATAGGATCCTTGCCCCCGATCCACGATGTGTATATGATCCATCAAAGTACATTTTCCATCCTAGTGTAGGTGTGACTGTGAAGATGGATTCATCTGAGAATTTAGAAAGAAGTGGATGTTCTATTGGGATAGGCGCATATGCTAGCTTATCTGCTATGTTTTGTCCTTTTATAACCTTTCTCTTTGTGTATTCAATGTCAAATTCACTGAGGATCATTACCCGCTTAGCCATATGACTTGTGAAAGCTACTTTTGACAAATGGTACTTTAGCGGGTCTATTTTTGCAATGAGCTTAGTTTTGTGATTAAGCATGTAGTGTCGCAATTTTTGAGATGAAAGATGACTGTAAGACATGCCCTTTCAGTTGGTGTGTAATTAAGCTCATATCCTACTAAGGTATGACTGATGTAATAAATGGCTCTTTCTTGTCATCATCATGCTGTGCTAGCAAGGCCCGTATTGTTGTTTCTATTGCTGAAATGTATAATAATAGGGGTTGTCCTAGTTTTGGCAGCATGAGAATTGGTGGTGTTGCAAGGTATTCCTTCAGTTGTTCAAAGGCTTTCTGACAATTTGTATCTCATGTGAATGTCACATCTTTTTGGAGGAGATACTAGAACGAGTGGCATTTGTCGACTAGCTATGTGATTAATCATCTAATGGATTGGAGCTTTCCTTGTAGGCTACGGAGCTGCTTTAGATTTTTTGGAGGAGGCATTTCAACTATAGATAAATCACCTTAATCGAATCAACTTCTATGCCTCGTCGAGATAGGAGTTTTCTTGAAGTAACTCCAAAGACCCATTTTTTTGGATTGAGATGCACATTATATTCTTCTAGTCAATCAAAGATCTTAGCTAAGACATTCAGGTGCTCTTCTCTTGTTTTTAACTTTCCCAGTAAGTCATCCACATAATCTTCCATGATCTTGTGACACATATCGTGGAATATTACGATCATTGCCCTTTGATATGTAGCTCCTACATTTTTAAGCATGAAGGGCATGACTACCCAGTAGTAATTGCCCCATGCACAAATGAATGTGGTTTTATGTTGATCTTCTTCAGCTATTCTTATTTGATTGTATCCTGAAAAACCATCTATGAGAGATAGCATCTCATGTCTAGCTGTTAAATCTACTATGATGTCGATATTAGGAAGGGGGAAGTCATCCTTAGGACATGCTTTGTTTAGATCTCTAAAGTCTATACATACATGGATGCCCCTAATGGCTTTTGTTACTGGTACAATATTCGAGACCCATTCAGGATAGTCTATGGGTCGAATGAAACTGACATCTAGGAGTTTCTTGAGCTCAGCTTTGACTAGAACTGCTATTTGTGGATTCATCTTTCTAAGTTTCTGCTTGACTAGTTTTGCATCAGGCTGTACCCCCAAGTGATGTACCATTAGCGTAAGATCTAAACTAGGGATATCAACATATATCCATGCATAATTCTTGCTTCTCTGTTTAGAGAATGCTAAAAAAATTGTTTTCTCTGCAGGGGTGAGTGAAGCTGCTTGGAAGGTGATTTTAGGTGACTCATCTATCCCAATGTTCATTTCTTGTGATTCTTTCACTAAGACGGGAGAACTTTCTTGATATAATGTTGGTACTTCAGAGAGGTCCATTCTCTCATCTTCTAGCACCTCAAGGAGGTTTTCACCAGGAGATACATTCTTTATTTTTACTTTTTTATCATCCAAAAGTGCCACATTGTGGTTTTCACTAGGGGATGTATTTATTTTTATGTTTTTGAGACTAAGAGACATGGTGGTCTCCCTGAAGTAGGCAGATGTGTTAAGCTCTATAATATATCCTACTTTATGGTCTCCTAGGGGTATGTGCTCTCTTACCCCCATGAGTTCCGCTATGGCCTCATCTTTTTGAACAATATCAAGTACTGGAGGTCCTTGATCGTCCCAATCTATGAGCTGGGGATAGACAAGCGGAAGGTCATTGAATGATGATGGTGTGGTTGAAATATCGTATATGGTGCAAATGGATGATTTGAAGAGTTCAGTGAAATATTCAAAAGAGTCTTGATAGTACCCTTCATTAGTGTTCCTGATAGCAGGAAAGGCCTTAGCTACCTCACTTAAGATATATTCTAGTTCTGAGGATATAGGCTCGTTTTTTCCATATATTAGACCTTGATGTCAAGGATTTCTTGTTGCTTGGATAGGCTCAATGATTCCTTGTCCATGAAGGCCTAGATCACCTTGTACTTTATAGCCCGTGCTCTTCACAATGCTGAGACCTTTTCCATATTTTTCTATAGGTGGGATAGGAGCTTTGTCTTCTTATTTTTCTTCTTTGTATAGCTAGGAGGATATGCCTTCAAGGACATCTTGCTCCATTAGGTGTCTTCATTCAAAGGTTGGTGATGGTTTACATTTGAGGACTACCATGGATACTGTATTGGATTTTTGTTTTCCAAATGCTTTAGGGGATAGTAGAAGTTGCCCTACACAAAATACACCATGTAGGTTGTACTCACCACACCCCATGTTGCTTACTTTGATATTGATCTTAGGGATAGTGGGTGGTGATTTATAAGTGGATGCAATGTTAGATGGATCAATGTAGGACATGGATAGTTTCGTGGCATTATTGTAGGGATGAAAGGTCTTATCATGTCCTTCCAAGAAGCTACAGTATTGGAAAGGACGAGGATTGACATATATTGTAACTTCGGTCCCATTATGTGGAAACTTTAGGCATTGGTGGAAAGTGGATGAAATGGCTTGCATGGCATGGATCCATGGATGGTTGAGGAGAATGTTGTAGGGGAGATCAAGATCAAGCACTTGGCATGTTGTTTCCAAAATCTCTTGTCCAACTTGGATTGGAATCTTGATGGTTCCTTCAAATTGTCTCTCTATGTCATTGTAGCCTTTGATAGTTATGCTTTTACGTGAATCCACAACTTCATCAGAATATCCCAAGTGTTATTAATTTTAGAGTGCAAAGATTTAGGCCAAATCCACCATCTATTAAGACTCATTTAATGATATGCTTATGGATGTGGAATTCAATATGTAAAGCTTCATTATGTGATGGATTGGATGTAGATAAGTCTTGTTCAGAAAAGGTTAGGTGGTGAGGCAAAGATAGGTGTCCAACCATGGCTTGAAATTGGTTCACATTAAGGTCATTGGGGACTTGAGCTTCCATCAATGCTTTATCAAGGACTTCCTTATGGAGGGGTGATGTATGGAGTAACTCCAAGATAGATATTTGAGCAGGAATCTTTTTGAGTTGGTCAAGAAGGTTGTATTTATCAGAGGATGTGTTACTTGTGGATGTGGTAGTGGCAGGTGGATCTTAGGATGAGGCTACTCAAATAGTGATTGGGCCATGGCGAGTGGTGACAACACAATTGGGAGCTTTACCTCTTATGGTGATAGTGGCTATGTGGTTAGGACATTCTTCTATTCAACCCACAATGAAATCGAAAGAGGAGGGAGGAGAAATGATGTTGTATGTTTTGTTTGAACTAGAGGCCTTTCCCTTGTTGTGGTCAAGAAGTGGATCTTTGTATGCTCCTAAATTAGCATTAGGTAACCTTTTGGGAGGGTCATCAATTGTTATGTTGCCACAGTCTACAAGATCTTGTATACAATTCTTTAATCGCATGCAATCAGATGTATTATGTCCTTTCACTCTATGGTATTCACAATAGGCATTTTCGTTAAACCAAGAGGGTTTGAATTGATTGTCGTCATATGGTCGAATGGCAGGTAATTGGATCAAGTCATCCTTAACCAAGTTGCACAAAACATTTTTGATGGGTTCTCCTAAAGGTGTAAATTTTTGTTTAGGTGCATTATTTTGTCTATGTTGCCCTCTAGGAATGCTAACATTATTGTTGCTCGTGGATGGATTAGATGGTGTAGGAGTTTGTATGTTTTGAACATTTTTAATGTCGGTTACACCATCATTGAGAGTATTTTTGTTTTTTCCCCAAAAATAGGGTTTCTCATAGGATTGATTATTGCTATTGTTGTTATTGGTGTTATTGGTGCTATTATTGACTTTATTGTTGCTCTTATTGTCATTATTTTCTCTATAAATTTTGATAGCCCCTTTTGCAATAAGGGCTCTTTCAATGGTAGTGCCTTTGTCGATGACTTCTTCGAATGTTGAGACACATTATATTTGGAGATGAAAGCCCATTTCTTGGTTTAGATTGGTCACAAACATATTGACTTGTTGTTTCTCAGGGATGGGCCATGGAAGTTTGCTTGTGAGGTTTCTCCATTGTTGCAAAAAGGCAGCGAAAATTTCCCCATTCTTTTGTTTTGTGTTGCAGAGGTCTGTTATCAACACTTCATGTTCAAAGTTGTAAGAGAAGTGATTAACAAATTTTTCTGCAAGTTCATAAAATGTTTTGATTCCAGGGGGAAGGTGTGCAAACCATTTGGTAGCTTGTCCTCCTAAGCTCCAAGGGAAAAACCTCATGAGATGAGTATCGTCATAAGAGACCTCTAAGCAAGCAATATAGAATTCCCTGAAGTGTTCTTGAGGGTCTCCTTTCCTTTTGTATTTGTCAAATTTCAGTGTTTCAAAGTTCTTGGGAAAGGGTGGCATGTTGATAGAGCGGTCAAAAGGATATGGACAAATATCTGCGAAGGAATATAGTTTCCTTTTGTGCCCTTCTTGTATGTATCCATTTTTTGCATTAAGTGTTGGACGACTTGTGAGATGTCTGTCGTGGGTGGTTGGGGTGTGTTGTTTTGTTGTTGGTTGATGAATTGTTGGAGGAAATTGGGTGGTTGTTGTTGTTGGTTTTGGTTTTGTTGTTGGGTGATGAATTGTTGAAGGACGTTTGGTGGTATTTGTTGTTGTTGTTGGTTTTGGTTTTCTTGTTGTTGTTGGAGTTGAAGTTGTTGGAGGAATGTGTGGTTAGTGTTTTGAGTGGATGTGGATATATGTGGTTGAGAAATAAGAGGTTGTGTGTATGTGGAAGTAATTTAGGAAGTGAATGCAGATGTTTGTGGATTGTTGTTGGGGTTGTTAAATGTGTTATTTGGTGGTTGAGAAAGAAATTGGGATATGAAAGTGACGGTGTTTTGATCAAGTTGGGGAACACTATTGGAAGTACTAGTATAGGTGACATTATTTAGGATGTTGAGGGTGATTTGTGGGATGGACGTGGATATGGTAGATGTTTTCATAGGCGTTGATGTGGCAATCGATGTTGATGTTGACGTAGATTGTGTAGAGGTGTTGGTGTATTGTTGGTTGAGGATGGTTGTGATGTGTTAGTGGGTGGATTGGTTGATATTATGACACCATTTTGAAGCGAGAAGTCCAAATATCTATTGGGATCAGATTTTAAGACTCGGTCCAACAAATCCATAGCACTTGGATCTTGTGTAAAGTCCATGATTTCTTGATCAAGATCTTGATTGTGATTGTTGGATGGTTGTGGTTGATTTCCAAGGGAACAAATTATGATGTTGTTTTCATCGGTATTAGGCATACCAAATGGCATATTTGGTTCCATCTCTTGGTTTCTCCTAGCTTGTGATCTTGTTTATGGAATACAAAAAAGGGACTTTGAGTTGATGTTGGAGTGGATGAGTTGTGTGAAAGATATGGATGAAGGATATTGGACCTTAGGACCTTAGTTTTCAAAAAGTTTGGACCAAATGGACTAGATTGATGGATGAAGGATGATTTGAGATGGTAAAGGAGTGATTTTGGATAAAAATTGATGATCAAAGGATGATAGGGATGATTTTGATCATACCTTAGGTAAGGTTGATCAAAGGATATCTTGGATATCAAATTAAAAGAGGCTTAGGAAAATCTAGATCTCGTGGGATACAAAGGATTTATCTGCTCTTACTTAGGGTAGACAAGAGCCTAAGAAAAAGAGAGATACGAGATTATTTTACTTGGGGTAGAAAAGACACACCAAGAAAATGGGATTCTTAGAGTCCACTAATTTAGGAGTAGTCTAAGCTCCTAAGCTAACTTATATAAGGTTGATAAGGCTAATTTATACAAACTTAAGATAGACAAGTTCTCAAGCTTAATATAAATTAGGGGATAAAGATAAGATCTAGATTTACTTTAGCAAAATGTTTTTTGAGATAGGTTGAAGGATGGTTGGATTTGCTTTGATTCAGATTTGGTTTGAGATGATGAGATTTGTTTTGGTGGATTTGGGAAATTGACAGAGATTTGATAAGAATTTGATAATGGGTGAAATTGATGTGGTAAGTGTGAAGGTCCAAAATGGGATTGATAAATCAAAGGTTTTCTAAGGGCAAATTGAAAATGGATGATGATGAGATTTGAGTGATTTTGAAAAGGGATAACTTAGGTGAAGTGGAAGATGAGTGATCTTTAGGTCACCTTCAAAGGTTTTCCACAATCTTAAAAATAGTCAGATTTGTGATTAAGAGGTTGTTAGGTTCAACTATCTAATGGTGCAGGTGCAGGCACTGATAGATAAGATGGAGGCACTGACAAATCAAATGCAAGCACTGACAGTCAACATAGAAGCGTTGACAGTTGAAACGTAGGTGCCAAAAAGTCATACAGAAGCACTAATAAAAGTAATAAAGGTGTTGATAGATAAGACGCTGACACTGACAGATGGGCCGAAGGCACTGACAGAAATACCAAAGGTGTTGACAGATGGGTTGGAGGCGCTAACATATGGGCCGAAGGTGCTAACATGACTGACAAAGACATGAACAGACTGAAGTGGCAAAATTTGATTAAATCAATGATTTTGATCAATGTGATCAGATAGGGTGTCGAAAATGGAAAGATTGCAGGTTACCAGATTTGGTTATGTGGTCCACCAAGTTTGTTTTGTTCGGTATTTTGGGCAAATGGTCAAACTGTGATAATAATGTACAGTCAGACAAGGAACTAATCCTAGTAACTTAAGCACTGAGTTGATTTCCAGGAGTGTTGACAGGTCAGACTTAAGCGCTATGACAGGTGCCAGAAGCATGAATAGGTTTGATGTAGAGGCTAGGACATAGATGATATAAGCACTGACAGATGGACCGAAGGTGCTGATAAGTTTGACTAAGGCGCTAAAGTTGTCTAATTCATGAGTTGAATGATGTTTTTGGGTTAACTAATTTTTTAGCAAGAGACTTTACAAAAAAAAGACACAATGATTGATTTGTAATTGTTTAGTATGAAAAAGGAGAATGATAACAATTAGAATGCAAACTAGATCAAACCCTTTTCGATATAACATTCAAGGACAAGGCTGAGCCAAATCACTACCAAATGAAGGAGGACTGAGCTACTAACCTTGTTCTTTGAAGTATGTTATAGATGGATCAGATTTAGTTTAGTCTTTTCCTCAAACCCTAGGTTAACAATGCATGAAACCCTAGTTCTACAATGATCTACTTCTAACAAAGAAAGTACAACAAAAACCCATAAACTATTTACACAAGGATAATCATGGAGATGATAGAACCCGTCTCCCGAAAGTAGAGGTGTCAGAGGACCTCGGTGGGACCGCCCAGGTCCTGGCTGAAAGAATCTACCGAAGGTGCCAATTGGAAAAATCTTCTGAATGATATCCTAATGCCAGATCTAAACTCTGAAAAGGCAAAATGACATGGGCGGTATCACCCAAGTCCTTAGTGATAAAAAAACTCCAAAACTATCTCTGAATCCCAAAACCCTGATCTGTACTCTATCTTCCTATAGCTCTATATTTTCTAGATCTCGCTCCTGTAATCTACACACAAGAAGCTAAGAAGGGTTTTGGGGGTTATGGTGTTTAGGGACTTGCCTCAGTCAAATCTTGGGATAGCATTCAAGATTCCCAACACTATTGATTGATAAATAGTGTGTGCCCTCATGGGGGCAGAGGCTGAAAACAATAATAATATAATGATTCAAATGATGATAAACAAATAATGATATCACCTATGTGATGAACCCTTAGAATGATGAAGATCCTTCAACTCCTAAGGAAGAATAGATGATAGTTCCATATTTGTAATAACAACACAATAACAACACACAAATCTACTCTAGAACCATAATGAATGCTCTTGCTTGCTTCACTTCAAGATCTCAAGTTAGCTATATCCTTCTTAGTTAAAAATAAACTCAAGAACACACTTATATATGCTTTCCCACTCATAATCATCAATTAAAACCAAAAGAGCCGACAAGGAGAAACCTCTATGGAGATGTCAAGCTGACATGCATTTAAAATTGCCCCCACCAAAAGGGAGGGACCTAGGAAGTACCTCCCAGGTCCTTTAGCCCCATTTAGGTCCGGGGTAAGGTAAGTGAAGTGGCCCATATTCCAATTCTATCTCTGTCTTGGGCAATTTTGCATTGGGAGAAACATTTTGAATGTATAATGCAATCAAGGGGACCTAAGAGCTAAACAAGGAGGTAAAAATACTTGTGGACACTTTTTACTCCATAACATTTAGCTCCCACTTACATGTGTGTATGATCTTACGATTAGTACGTGCATTAAAGTACAGTTAAAACACATCAAGCACGTCAGACACTAGAGCCAAAAATACACCCTAAGTTTGGAGGACTATCTCTAGCCCCCAAGCTTAGACAAACATAATAAAACACTTGTCAATCATGCAAAACATGAATAATACAATAAAGAAGCACGCAATACACAGAGAAGACATGAAAGCAAACACATAATACATGAAGCATTCATGAAGAGAAGACATGATTTAAAACATTACTCAACACTAATAGGCGATGGGGGGAGCTCATCGATACATGCCTACACAAAACACGCAAGACACGTGGTGTGGGGGGAGCTCATCGCTATGCGCTACCACAATACATGTAAAACACATGAGGAAAACACAAAGAAAACATATGGAATACACGAGAGCCGTAGAGTGTGTCATCGACCCACTATACATCTTATACACAACAAACATGAGCGATGGGGAGGAGTTCATCACTACGCTCCACCATCTAAGACACACCAAACGCACCTGATGGTTGAGCTTATGCTACAATGACCACCAAAAATATGCTTAAGGGTGAGTAACTCAAGACCTGGCCCCGCCTCCCATGAGAGGACTTTTTCAAAAAGGATGTGCAACCACTCAAGGAAAGACACAACCCCGCCTTTCGTAGAAGGGATTTTAAAAGCATACAACCCCACCTACATAACGGAGACACCTTACAATGAAAAGGAAGCATGCACACAAAGTATACAACCCCACCTACATCACATAGATGCCTTACAGTGAAAAGGAAGTATACGCAACACACAAAACAAAGTATACAACCCCACCCGCATCACAAAAATGCCTTATAGTGAAAATGTGAGGGTAAAATAGTGCATCAATCAAATGAATAACAGATGACCCAAACATCAACAGAATAGAGAAACAAAGAAGATTCAAATGAACAAAGCAATGAACAAACACAGCAAACCTCTTCCGTTTCGAAACTTCTGTTGTTCGCCTATCACGAATCGTCCTTTCGCAGATGAGATGAGCCCTCAGAGAGTGCAATCTTTTAAAAGCTGTTGGAGGAAGTCGATGGTGAACGGCTATAGTGTGATATGCAATGAAGGTGAGCTCCAATGCAACAATGGTGATCTCAAGCTTGTGGATGACAAATGGGTGTCAAAGGCGCGCTGGTGATATTTCTGCAGAGTAACGATGTCAAAAGCCTGGATGATTAGAATGAAGGGATGAAGCTTCATTTATAGACCCGGAGGAATAGGAATCAACGGTTGAGAGAAGATATGAAGATCAACGGTTGAGGATGGTTGAGGAATGTGCAACCAGTGGAAATGTGACAAGTGTCCCAGCTCCATCATGAAAGGTGGGATGTGACAAAACTGATTGGAGAGTTAACTCCATTGACTGGTCTGTTAACAGAATTGATTGATCAGTTAGAAGAGTGGATTGTGGAACTGACTGGATTGATTGAGGATTTGACTCAACTGACAGGTTAGTTAACAGACTTGATTGATTGGTTAACTGACCTCTGATTGGAGAAGAAATAGGCCATGTGGGTGAGGGAAAATAAGATAATTAAATATTAAATATATTTAATTACATGTGCAACCTGATGAGGTGGACAAGGTGAGGTGGAAAGGTGACATGGAATTTTGAATTTAGAACTTTAGGATAGAGGAAATAGGATTAATTAAATAATTTATGATTATTTAATTGTGAAGGACAAATGGAAGGATTTTAATTAAATAAATTGAATTTATTTAATTATGGAACAGTGAATCGATTAAATAAATTTAGAATATTTATTTAATTAATAGAAGAAGGGAATAAATATTTAGAATATTTATTTAGGATGATTTGTGTCATTTTTAGGCGTATACATTTTGCCCCTCTTTGATGCAATGCAGTTTACAGCGTTGCTTCAAAGAAATTGATAGTCTGAATGATGATACATGCCCCAGTTTGCCCCTGGTATAGGTTAAATGACGATAGGATGCCCCCTCGGGAGATTGGACGGGAAAAACGGCGAAAGTTTTGGAGACGGACGATCTCACGACGAGGAAGGGGTTAGGATAGGTTGGAGGAAAAGGGACGCGGTCAGGGATGCGGGAAGAAAACGGGGGGGAAAACGGACACGGGAAGTAGTCACAGTCATCACCTAGCCAGAATTAGGGTTTTGGTGGCTATAAATAGGAGCTGGGTCCACAAGAATAGTCATTTGCACACTTGGTTGATCTGGATTGGAGAAGGAGAGCTCAGAGCAAACCTAGAGCAGCATGGCGGCCAGAGCAGCAGACATTCCACGCGAGGAGCACCGATTCGAGCGAGTCCGACGATTCAGGCGGCCAGCAGAGGCAGGACCCCCGGTATGTGCTTCAAAAAAATTCTCCTAGGGTCGAGTTTAGGTGTCATAAATGCTCGTAGAAAATAGGTGAAATGAATGCGCCGAAACGCAGAACGGCGCATATGCCTCGCGAAGCTGCGCTTTTGTGATTTCGCGGCGCATATGCCTATTTCGGCGGCGCATGCGTGAAAGCTGCGCATGTGTTCATTTTGGCGGCGCTTTCGTAATTAAGCGGCGCTTTTGTATTTTCGCCGCGCATGCGTGAAATGTAGCAGCGCATTTGCTGAAGTTGCGCATATGTGACTTCCTGCGGCGCATCCGTAATTTAGCGGCGCATACGTGGCTTTATGCGGCGCATGCGTTAGAACGGCGCATATGTGGCCTGTAGCGGCGCATATGCATTTTTGCGGCGCATATACCGATTGTTGCGGCGCATATACCAGAAATGGCGCATTTACCACCTGTAGTGGCGCATTTGCTTGGGATGGCAAATTACTTAGCCAAACTGATTCGATTAGCGTCCTGTTTGACGCAGGAATCGATGAGCTATCTCCGAGATTGCAGGAATCTAGTCGAGAGATGTAGTGTGCTGTTTTGATCAATTTGAAATGCTAAGTTTAGTTGATATAGTCCAATAGATATGTTGAGTATGGTATATGCGGCTTGAGACTGACGCCTTGCTTTGCGTGCTTGCAGGAGGAGATACGAGAGACATTGTAGTCGAGGGAGACGTTCCCTATGCCTCTATTGCAGAGACATATGCTGACGGAGGCTGACAGAGTGGCGCTTGGTGCCATGGGCCTAGATTATGTTTGCTTTATGCCCGAGGTGCGGGCGAACCGAGGACTGTTAGCAGCTGCCGTGGAGAGATTCCACAGTGAGGACGGGACCTTCCACTTCCCCACTGGAGAGATGACAGTGACGTTGGAGGACGTCTATAGGATACTGCACTTGCCCGTGGTAGGCGAGTTAGTGGAGTATGATGCACAGCGGGACGCGGGACTCGCCGAGTGTCAGTGAGTATTTGACGATCCCGAGCTGGTGGGACAGGTCATCCCGTGGCAGGACATATATGACTATTACGACTACTTCCCTGGGATTGTGGCTGGACTGATTGCGGGCGTTGTATGCCCGGACAGGAGATCGCACGGGTTCCCCATTGGATGGGGCAGGATCATGGAGCGGATGGTGACCGAGGGCACTCGATACACGTGGGGACCTTGCGTGCTAGCTCACCTATACCATGACATGCATCAGGTGGTGTACCACCGCAGCACGAGTCTATCGGCTGGGGTGTTGCTGTTACAGTTTTGGCTGTGGGAGCACATAGCGGTGACCAGGCCGATATGCGTCTTTGCTAGGCAGAGGGGAGAGCCGTACAGCTATGGCTACGCAGGAGTGATTTCCCAGCACAGGCTGGGGAAGCTAGAGTATTGGAGGCATACGTTGGATGGGATAGATGTGGTCGTCTGGCGACCATATCTGGACTGCGAGCCTTGGGATGATGAGGGAGATGAGCTGCCTTTCTGCTTTCAGACCAGGTGGTTGATAGGCCGGACACGGCACATCCTGGAGAGGCAGACGGTGGGCCGAGTACTGAGACAGTTCGACAGGAGACAGGGCATGCCGCAGGGACAGGCCATGTTTGCACGGACACATGCAGAGAGGGTCCGATGGGGGCCGATGGCTTCTTACGAGGAGGCTCTGGCAGAGTTCCAGCAGTTGCCTTATGTGGCATGGGATATGAGGCGAGAGATTGCAGATGCGGGGGTTACACAGGAGTATGAGGATTGGATTACTGCACATCCATTCCTGAGATATTCAGGACCTGGCATGCTGGTGCCTCGCATTGACGAGGCGGATTCGGAGGAGGAGGGAGAGGCTGGCCCCGGGCGGAGGGCCGCTAGAGGAGGACGAGGACGGGGTGGCCGAGCTGCAGAGAGGCCGAGGCAGCGGAGGAGGATAGACCGGGCTGGGCAGGCAGTGCCAGGACAGGGGGAGGGACAGCAACAGGCACAGATGCCACCACCCCAGCAGGTACCACAGCAGCAGGTGCCCCAGCAGCAGGTGCCCCAGCAGCAGGTGCCCCAGCAGCAGGGGCTAGGACAGGTAGAGGCAGCACAGGGGCCAGTGCAGGGTGAGGCACATGACAGGACTATAGCCAGTCTGAGGGGACAGGTGCGAGAGCTGCAGGCACAGCTGAGGAGAGTGGAGAGGAGGCGAGATACAGATGCAGCGGTGATTGCTGGTTTGACTCGCGAGCGAGACATGGCCGATGCCCGGGTACGCCTTATCCGAGTAGAGAGGGACACAGCAGTGGCTGCCATGGGTACAGATGCAGCGAGCTCTTTTCTAGTTGGGCAGGTGCAGCAGGCGCAGGCACAAGTAGGCCAGTTGCAGACGCAGTTGGCACAGGCGCAGACAGACTTAGCCAGAGCGCAGCAGCAGGCACAGTACTACCGAGGCTTGTACCATGGGGCCGTGTCGTCGAGCCAGAGGGCAGGGAGTTTCAGGACTCAGTCTGGGGTGGCCCACGGAGCAGGTCCATCCCAGTCAGGGGCATATGTCATGGGACCTCAGCAGTCAGGAGCCGGCAGTGGTGGCCCACAGCAGCAGGGGTAGTCAGAGACCAGATTTTGTACATTTTGGGACATGTATCACCGTCTATTTAGACGTACATTGTATATGACACTTTGATTTTGAGAGAGATGGTGATATTGTATATTTGGACATCTTTGTATATGATAGTATGGATGATGATGCAGCTTTGTGTATCTATTGCATGCATTTATGAGATGATTACTTCTATTGCATGATGTGGTTCGATTGCATAGTTAGATGGTTTATATGATGTTATATGAGAAATACTTTGATATGCTGCTATATGATTTAATGTGACAAATGAATGCAAAGTTAATATGATGTTCTTGTGATGATGCAAATGTATGTATATGAAACATGATTTCTATGTTATGATGCTGTATATGTGGTGTGTAAATGAGCTAATGCAGATGTGTGTATGGAACATGATTTCTATGTTATGATGTTGTAGATATGTGAGATGCTATTGGATATTTATATGATGTAATGCTTTGAATGTATGCATTTGTAACATGAGTACTATGGGGTGATGTAACTATATATGTGATGCACTTAGCTATGTTGTTTGATTTTCTGGGCCTTTAAGATTAAGATGTGATGCAAATGTATTGGTGACTTAATGCCTTGGATGGTGTATTCTACTGACCTAATCATGTGCGTGCCTAGTTTCTACGAATGATATGATATGCTCCTATATGCCTTGTTTTTGTGATGTCCAAATGTACGCTATCGACAGAAGAATGACATGATGGATAGAGGGATGGTTGCGAAAGAATGACTTAGGAATTTTTCTTGATATCGTTACTCTGCATAGTTTGAATAATGAGGATTGTATGGATGGGTGTATGGATATAGGACGGATGCTTTGCTTTTAGATTGCTTTATTTCATCATTGGGCATTTTGTTTTTGGTACTTTTCTGAAATGTTGTAAGTGAATACAAGCACCGAGGTATAATTGAACCAAGATGACCTGAGTATCGCTTACATGGAGGGTGATTGAGCAAGTTAATACAAGCATCTAGTCAAAATTTGAATCTAGATGACCTGAGTACCTCTTGCGTTTCAACAAGCAAGGATTGCCCCCGTTCGTGTTAGACCTTTGATGTCCTCGATGATCTTTTGCCGATCACGTCCTAAGACAAGGCTTCACATTACTAAAGTTTAATCCCAAAATAGCAAACAAAGAAAGTAATCATGCCCCCATCATAGCATCTCTAGCTGTTGGCATCCTCGAGTAGCATAGGAAGGTATGATAGCAAAATCTAGACTCTGTAACTTAACCCTAGGTTCCAATCTACAAAAGCACATTTGTGTTGATAAGTGTTTATTTCTTGCCTTAATTTGCATAAAATCATTTAGAAGACCTTGGGTATTTGCTTTGTATTGGATAGGTTAAGATGCTCATTGTCGGGATTTCTGCTTGAAGTGCGGGTGTTTGCTTGCATTTGCTTACCTGACGAGAAGGTTGCACTATCCTTATTGAGAAGACGGACCCTAAGGGACTGACCTAGTGCCTCGGGGGCTCATTGCTAAATGGCCTTGCCTACGTGACGACGCAGAGGCAACGTAGTTCGGGGTAAACCCTAATGGACCATGGATGGACTAGAAGAAAGACGACAAGAATGAAGACAAGAGGGGAGACAAATGGGACTTTGGGGGAGATGGAAGCCTCGGGGGCGCATTAGAATAATGGCCTTGCCTACGTGACGGCGCAGAGGCAACGTAGTTCATGGATTCGGACCACAGACACTGACGAGAGACACTACGCTAGGCTCACTTCGAGGAGACGATATGGGACAAAACCTTGGTTGACAAGGCCACAAGCTGAGTATCAAGCCATGATAGGTAACTGTCAAGTGTTTACTGTGGGATGGATATGGGTCGAATGGGGAAAATAGAGAGAGAATGGGCTCAAGGTGATTGGATTCCCAAAGATGGAGAATGCGGTTTGTCACAAGTAATGCCTGTTTACTAGGTTTTCATCACTTGCTTTTATTTGCACGAGAAGCTAGAAAGTAACATGACACCTGATTGCCAGGTTTTCATCAGGCTACCTATCCAAGGCGCCTGTTTGCCAGGTTTTCACCAAAGGACGATTTTTTTTTGCATGCTTTCTATTTTTTTCAATTTTTTTTTTTTTTGTATTTTCTCTTTGTAACTTTTGATGATTTTTTTTTTTTTGATTTTTTTGATTTTATTGTGCCTCCTTGCATTGGGGTTCTCTTAGGTATAGAACCTGCGAAGGTGCATGCTGTTGATGGGATCATCAAACAACTCACCTTCTGATGTGGCCAACTGATATGCCCCCGATCCGTAAGCTGCTACAATTACATAGGGTCCAAGCCAGTTAGGCTCGAACTTACCTTTCTTTTCTCTGTCCTGCAGGTTGCGAGGGTTCTCTTTTAGGACGAGGTCCCCAATTTTGAAGCATCTTGGTCTAACCTTGTGGTTGTAGCTTCTTGACATCATCTGTTGATAGGCTTTGAGGTGGTCAAAAGCTTTCTGGCGTCGTTCCTCTAGCAGTTCTAGCTCTTGCAGTCTAGAGACTCTGTACTCTTCGTCTGATATGAGACCTTTCAACGACACCCGAAGGGAGGGGAGTTCGACCTCAATAGGAAGGATGGCTTCGGAACCATAGACGAGGGCGTAGGGTGTAGCACCTGTGGGAGTGCGTATGCTGGTTCGATAGGCCCACAGAGCGGGATTGAGCTGGACGTGCCAATCGCGACCAGCTTCATTGACAGTCTTCTTTAGGAGTTTCAGAATGGTTTTGTTTGATGCCTCAGCTTGGCCGTTACCTTGGGGGTAATATGGGGTGGAGAAGCGATGTTGGATCTTGAACCGTTCACAAAGTTCCTAGACATCTTGATTTTTGAAAGGTCTCCCGTTATCCGTTATGATGGATGAAGGGATGCCATATCGGCAGATAATGTAATTCAGAATGAAAGAGGAAATTTGCTTTCCTGTGACGGTTGATAAGGGAACGGCTTCAATCCACTTTGTAAAGTATTCAGTAGCGGTTATGATGAATTTATGGCCGTTGGAAGAAGGCGGATGAATCTTTCCTACGAGGTCTAGTCCCCACTGGCAAAAGGGCCAAGGTGTCGTTAGAGGTCTCAACTCCTGAGCAGGTGCATGAATCAGGTTCCCATGTATCTGGCACTGTTTGCACTTTTTGACGAACTGATATGAATCCATTTCCATATTGGGCCAGTAATAACCCAAACGCATGAGTTTCTTAGCTAAGGAGGGACCGCTGGAGTGTGTTCCGCAGATCCCTTCGTGCACGTCTCGCAAGGCAGTTATAGATTCTTCCTGTTCTAGACAACGGAGTAAAGTACCATCCAGACCACGTCGGTAAAGGGTATTGGCGATGATGGTGTAACGGGAGGCTTGTCGGATGAAGGTTCGTTTTTGGTTGGAAGAGAGGTCCAAAGGAAGGATATTGTCCTTGAGGTAAGTGTAGGTCTTACCGTACCAAGGTGAATCAGATCCCACTAGGTGGCAGATGGAATGGGTTTCAAGGAGATCATAAGCCGGCTGTCGAATTGTTTCTACTAGGAACTCATACCGTGACTCCTATTCAGGTATCTCAAGAAGAGAGGCTATGGTCGCCATTGCGTCGGCTGCTTTGTTCTCTATCCTGGGTATTTGCTCAAACGAGATGGTCCCAAAGTGTTCTTTGAGATCGTCGACCATTCGCTTGTATGGAATGAGCTTCTCATCTTTGGTCTGATACGCGTCGTTGACCTGGTTTATGACAAGATGAGAATCACCATAGACATGTAGTGCTTGAATTTTCCACTCAGTGGCCATCTTGAGACCAATTACCAAAGCCTCATACTCTGCTATATTGTTAGTGCATGGAAATAACAACCTGTAGGACTTTGGAATTGTGTCGCCTTGGGTAGTGATAAACAAGATACCTGCCCCCGATCCATGGTTGGTGTAAGACCCGTCGAAGTAGAGTTTCCAAGGAGATGTGGACAGAGTGAATAGAGATTCATCGGGGAACTCAAACTGCATTGGTGAAGTGTCCTGTAATGGTGCCTCAGCTAGTTGGTCTGCGATGATTTGCCCCTTGATGGCTTTTCTATCCACATACTCTATATCATATTCGCTAAGAAGCATAACCCATTTGGCTAGTCGTCCTGTGAGAGCTGCCTTGCTGAGAAGATATTTTAGTGGGTCGATCTTGGCAATGAGTTTGACAGGATGTGCCAACATGTAGTGTCGGAGTTTTTGTGAGGCAAAAACCACCGCAAGGCATGAACGTTCCACCTGTGAGTACTGCAGCTCGTAGCCCACTAAGGTTCGACTGATATAGTACACAGCTCTTTCCTTGTTCTCATAGTCTTGCTGCGCTAGGAGAGCCCCAAGAGCAGTAGGTGTAGCGGATATGTAGAGGATCAAAGGTTTTCCTTGGATCGGAGGCATGAGTATAGGAGGATTCGTGAGGTACTCCTTGAGCTTGTTGAATGCCTCTTCGCACTGCTCATCCCATTTAAATGGAACGTTCTTATGTAGAAGGTGGCTGAAAGGATGGCACTTGTCGGCCAACTGTGAGATGAACCTGCGGATGGCCTGTAGCTTGCCCTGTAAGGATCTCAACTGTGTTAGAGTTTTGGGCAGAGGCATGTCCATGATTGCCTTGACCTTGGCCGGGTCTACCTCTATGCCGTTTGCTGACACGATGAAGCCTAGCAGCTTGCCTGATGTGACCCCAAACACACATTTCTTCGGGTTCAATTTTACTTGGAATTGGTCCAGCCGTTGGAAGACTTTCTCTAATGTGTCCAGGTGTGAGTCCCTGGTGAGTGATTTTGCCAAGATGTCGTCAACATAATCTTCCATGGTCACATGCATCATGTCGTGGAATATAGTTGTCATGGCCCGCTGGTATGTAGCACCTGCATTTTTTAGCCCAAACGGCATGACATTCCAGCAAAAGGTACCCCATGGACAAGTGAAAGCGGTTTTGTGCTGATCCTCTGGTGCTATTTTGATCTGGTTGTACCCTGAGAATCCATCCATAAGTGACAACATTGTATGTCTCGCCGTGAGGTCGACTATGATATCGATGTTAGGCAAGGGAAAGTCATCCTTGCGGCATGCTTTGTTTAAGTCTCTAAAATCGTTGCATAGTCGAACCCTGCCGTCCGGTTTAGACACTGGTACGATGTTTGATATCCATTCGGGGTAATCAATGGCCTTGATGAACCCCACGTCTAACAATTTCTTGAGTTCTTCCTTGACCAGGAGGGCAATATGGGGATGCATTTTTCTCAGTTTTTGCTTTACGGGTTTCACCCCTGGATCCAATGGCAAGTGATGTAGAATCAGGTTTGGGTCCAAACCTGGCATGTCGGCATATGACCAAGCAAAACTGCCTCTCTTCTTTTTAAAGAATGGTATAAACCTGGTTTTCTCAGGTGGCGTGAGAGATTTTGCAAAGTGGATTATCTTAGGCTGCTCTTCAGATCCAATGTTCACTGGCTCTGTTGGCTCTACCACGATCTGTGACCTTTCTTGATACATGTCACTTGGGAGGGTGTCAAGCAATCCATCGTCAGGTGCCACAGTTGGGTTTTCACCTTCAGATACGTCCTTTCTTTTTACTGTTTTATGATCTGACACTGCCGCATGGCGGTTTTCACCGTCAGATCCCTTTTTGATCTTTACATTTTTGCGACTAGAAGGCTTGGCACCCTCCCCAAAGTATGCTATAGTATTGAGTTCGATAGTGAAACCGGCTTTATGATCTCCTTTTGGTAAATGATCTCGAAGTCCCATATAGTCAATGTAGGCATCATCGTTCTGGAACACATCTAATTGAGGGGTCCCTTTCAGGTCCCAGTCAATAAGCTCAGGGTGTAAGAGGGGAAGGGAGTCGAATGAAAGACCTGATTCGTTGATAGTGTGGATGGAAATACTAGGAGCACAGGTGGGGGTAGTGTTCTGGGTGGTACTTTCTTCTAGGTTGTTTATCGCAATGGAATCGATACTTTCCTCGAAAGCCATAACTTCAGGGAGGGGCAAATCAGACTCCAGTGGTCTGTCCCGTTGCGTTTGTCTCTCATGATATGGGCTAAGGGTTTGGATGGTATCAATCTCCTTGTCATCGTAGGAGTGTTCTGTCAGCTCGTCCCATTCATACTGATTGGAATCATCTGAATCTGCGTCACTATCCCCTTGGAGTGTTTGAATTATCTCCACTAGGCAGGGATTTTCTTTGGCTTTACCTTTACCTTTGTAGCCTAGGCCAGTCGTGTTTCTAGCCGAAGAGGAGGAAGAGGGTTGTATAGGTTCGATGATCCCCTCTTTTCTGAGGCCGATAGGGCCTTGTCCTTCATATCCCATCCTATGCAAGATGGTTTCACCTCGCCCATAGAGCTCTGTAGGGAGTCTGGGTGGATCTTGGGATGTGTTTTCTTCTTCGGCATAGAGCCATTGTAAGAGATCTCGCTCCTCTGATTCATCGGATAAGGTCCCCCATTTTACAAAGGGGTTTGCGGGAGTTGTAGGAGGAGCAGAGGGCTTTGGAAAATGCCTGGGTTGATGTTTGGGCTGGCCAAAGGAGCGAGGAGACAAGGGCATTTTTGCAAGGTTGAGGCTGTGCTCAATCTGGTATTCCCCCACGCCATTTTCTTTTATGGTGATTTTCATGGGTTTGGGCTGTGAAGAGGAAGCTTCAGCAGTATGGTCTTGTGGCGGAGTAGGGGAGATATGGGCTCGGTTGTTGGGAATGACACATTCCGGTTTGGCTTGGAATGAGTTGCAATGCTGGTAGGGGTCGGGGTCGCCGTGTATGGTGACCTGCTTGCCATCGTGTGGGAACTTTATGCATTGATGGTAGGTGGAGGGGACAGCTTTCATGGCATGGATCCATGGTCTCCCTAGTAGAATATTGTAAGCAAGCTCCCGATCAAGGACTTGGCACACCACATCTTTAATAACCGGTCCCACTTGAATGGGTAGGACAACCGTGCCCTTCGTGGTGCGCTCCTCCTCGTCATAGGCCTTTATGGTAATCTTTCTCCGTGGATCCACTGCCTGTTCAGAGAACCCCAATGCAAGGACTAGCTTCAAAGTGCAAATATTCAAACCGGCACCCCCATCAATGAGAACCCTCTTGATGCGGTGCCTGTGTACGAATGCGACAATGTGTAGAGGAGTGTTGTGGGGTTGAGACATGGAAAGGTCATCTTGTTCTGTGAATGATATGGAAGGGGAGGATGCCAAATTACCCACCATGGTTTGAAACTTTTCTTGGGCTAGGTTAGTGGGGACAGTAGTCTCCACTAAGGCTTTCTCAAGAATCTCCTTATGAGAAGGAGATAGACGCAGGAGCTCCAATATAGAAATATGAGCCGGAGTCTTTTGCAATTGGTCGATGACATTATATGGGCGGGGGTTGGACGGAGATGGCGACGACCTTGGAGGAGTGGTGTTGATCGTGACTCTACCACTACGGGTAATTATACTACAACCAGTTCCGTTAGGTCCTGGTTGTTGGTTGGGGGATATGACGTTGACTTGCGGAACATGCTCAGAAATGCAGTTAATGGTGTACTCAAAGGGAACGCTTGCATAGTTAGCATTACTCGACCCACTGTTCTGGTTTGGCCTGTTACGATTGTTGTCATTATTGTTATGACCATTGGAGTTGTTGCCATTGTGACCATTGTTGTGGTTGTAACCATTGTTGTGGTGGCCGCCGTTGTGATTGTTGTTATATGGCCGGTTGTGGTTTAGGAGAGGATCTCGGTAGGCCACATGAGATTCATTGGAGGTATGCTGTTGTGTTCCTCCCTGATTTTGGTCCAGTATATCTTGTATGACGTTCTTAAGACGGATGCAATTATTGGTTGTGTGCCCCCTTCCTCGATGATATTCACAATAGTCTGTGTCCTTCCAATAGGGAGGTTTGACTATAGGCTCATAGTCACTTGTTGGCGGTAGAGAAATTTCATTGTTAGCCAACAACTTCCGGAGAGCAGACTCTTGAGATTCTCCTAACGGCGTGAATTTTCTCCTTGGGTTCGAATTGAACCAAGGTCTAGATTCCCGAGGGGGTGGCTTGTTGAGTGCACCGTTATTTGCTTCTTCCTTAAGAGTGAATATGGGTTGTTGTTTAGGGGCTGCCGCCTTGGCATCCACTACTCCGTCGTTGACCACATTCTTGTTCTTGGTCCAAAACTTTGACTTGTCGGTTGTGTAATTGGAAGGAGGCGTGTCCTTGTAGAGCTTGAGAGTTCCTTTAGCGATCATAGCTTTCTCAATGAATAGCCCCATTTCGATGACTTTGGTGAATGAGGTAGGGCATTGTATCTGAATTTGATAGCTAAGATCAGGATTCAAATTGTGGACAAACATTTCCAATAGTTGTTTCTCAGGCATGTCGTAAGAACACTTGCTAGCTAGCTGTCGCCATCGTTGTAAGAAGGTGGCGAAAGACTCTCCACCTTTTTGTTTGGTGTTGCATAGGTCGAGCATAGATACTTCGTGTTCTATGTTGTAAGAGAAGTGCGTTATGAATTTATTGACAAGTTCATCAAAAGTTTTGATTCCAGGTGGAAGACGCGAGAACCACTCCATAGCCTGACCCCCTAAAGATCTTGGGAATAGTCTCATTAAGTAGGTCTCGTTGTGAGCTACTTCTAAACATGCTGCAGTGAATTCCCTGATATGATCTCTAGGATCCCCCTTCCCTTTGTATTTGTCAAATTTCGGGATTCCGAACTGAAAGGGGAAAGGTTTCATGACCACACTTCTGTCAAAGGGGTATGGTGCTATATCTTCCAAGGAGTAGTTCTTGGAATTGGTGCTGATCTTAAGGTTGGAGATTTCTCGCTGGAGACTCTCAATTTGTTGTCTCACATCCGCTATAGGAGCATTTTGATCTATGTGTTGTTTTCCGCTTGCATTGGCCTGGGGGACCGTGTCATTTGTGCCTCTCTCATGTGCCTTTGGGACTGTGTCATTTGTGTCCCTCTCATGTTCATTGTCTGCATTTTCCATGATGGAGCTAATGTCAAAGTCTGTGGGGAGTTTGAGTCCGAGACTAGCAAGATGATGGAAATATTTGGTGGGATCCTCAAGGAGTACTCGCTCCACTAGGCGTTGGAATTTGCTATCTTGCATGTGTGCCACTAATTCTTCACGAGAAAATTCTTCATCATCATCGCGTGGTGGGGCGATGTGATCGGAAGGGTCGGCCATTTCAGTTAGCTTGTTGTACTGGGATCGAGTAAGAACCATGCAAGGTGGGGTGGGACGAAATGGACAAGGATTAGAAATTTTGGCAAGGTGCCGACTAAGACTGTAATGAATGGGATATCTAGGACAAGACTTGGACAAAGGGTTCTCTCGCTCAATGGCTTCAGGTAAGACGGTTGACACAAGACTCCAGCCACTAGCAAGGGTAGTCGATACCAGTCTCACTGTGTAGGGCTCAGTCGTTCAACAAGACTACTAGCAAAAGGTACTGTGACCTACTAGGCTTACGTGAACTCACTAAAGAAGGACCTATGTCGAATCGGTATGGGACAGAATGACGATGGGGTAAGAGTGACCAGGACAGAAGGTGACGGGGACGACCGTCGAAAGAGAGAGAAACGGGTGAAATGGGTGAAAGTTGACTGCAAGGTTGATTCTGACCTCGGAAAATGGAACTAGGCTGAAATGGGTACTCCGAACAGCTGACGAAAATTTCTCAAAAATAGAGCAGATGCTCACTGTCACACATGCGCAGAAACAGATGCGCAGCAAGAATAGGTAAATGCGCAGTAAGTCGCTGTATAAGCGCCGCTCTGGTGAGGTATGTATGCGCGGTAACAGTATGCAAATGCGCAGCAGAAAAGTATATGCGCAGCAAGTCGCTGTAAAAGCGCAGCAGGTCGCTGTAAAAGCGCAGCAGAACAGAGTATATGCGCAGCAGAAAGTACAAAAGCGCCGTAAGTCGGTACAAAAGCGCAGTAAGTCGCCGTATATGCGCCGCAGAAATGGATATATGCACAGTTCTGGTATTTTTGGGCAAATTTTTGGGATTTTTCCCTGTTTTTGGGTAATTTTTGGCTGGAATAAGTCTTCCTGATCTGATTTTTAGAATTAATTTAGCAAGAAAACACAGCAAGCACAAAGAATGTTTTGTAGTTTTTCATTGTTTTTGTAGTTTTTTTACTCTATTTTGGACAAAAGCAAGTACAAAATCCTAGGCGAGAAATGGATTATAAGGGATTTGGGCCACTAAAACAAGAGGTTTGTAATTCGGGCAACCGTTCAAGTGGTTACACGTGCGGCGGCGCTACTCTCCATTATGGAGTCTCCCAGCCTCGCAGGGTTGCGCCTGAGAGGGTTTTGGGGGAGGTTGGCCGTCGGTGTAACATAACAGCACTCGTTGCAGGAGGTTTTCACCTCAAGCACAATTTATTTTAAGTGGCTCGGTAGGGCTTGGCATTAGCCTGTTACCACTCAGGGTCATTCCCGCTTGGACAAGCGTGCATCCAAGGGCAGGCCCCTCCTAAAGGTTAAACAAGTAGAATGACAAGTCTGGCACTCTGATCACCCAGAAGAGGGGAGAGCATAAGCCTATTGTCATTCGCAAACACAGAATACACTGATTTAATCCACCCTAATTAAAAAGATAAAAACTAAATGGGCTAAGCTAGTCAAACAAAATTTTGAAGTGATTTTGACAATATTGCAGTGGTTCAATTTTAAGTCCCAGAAAGCAGTTGTGAGTTCAATTTTAAATCCACGTTGCGCGAGATTGTTAACTTTGAAATTCAGGTCTCACGATATAGCAATGGTTCATTTTAACTCCAGAATGCAGTTGTGAGTTCAATTTTTAAGTCCACGTTGCACGGGATTGTTAACTTTGAAATTCAGGTCTCACGATATAGCAATGGTTCATTTTAACTTCAGAATGCAGTTGTGAGTTCAATTTTAAGTCTTAGATAGCAATAACTTGGAAGTTTGTTTGCAATGCAAGCATGAAATAAACCAGTTACTTCCTCCCTAATTAAGACTAGATGAAGATTTGTAATGAACAGCCATTTTACTCTTTCCCAGAAAATGAAAGGTGAGCTAGTTAGATGCAACTACATGTAACTGAACCCGAGCCTAACCTGCAAAACCGCTCCAGCAAACACCTGCAAAAGGGTTAGCGTTAGCAAAATACCCTAGAAAAGAACCAAAACCTGAGTCAGTTACAAATGCGCAGCTTCAGTGATCAGATGCGCAGAAGTGATCAACAGAAGCGCAACATTAACGAATGCGCCTTAAAAATGAACAGATGCGCCGTTAAAATGAACAGATGCGCAGTTTTAACGTATGCGCAGCAACAGTCGTCATAAGCGCCGTAACAGACAACGGATGCGCCGTTTTAACGCATGCGCAGCAATATTATATGAAAGCGCAGCAAAAATCAACAAATGCGCAGTTTCAACAAAAGCGCAGCAACAGTCTATAAAAGTGCCGTTACAGTCAACAAATGCACAGTTTTACAAAAGCGCCGTAACAGTCTTCAAAAGCGGCGTAAAAATGAACAGATGCGCCGAAAGAACCTGTGCGTGACTCTGCGGGGTCTGTACGGAACCTGCCTTCAAAAAAGCTCAAAAACGGTAAAATAAAGGGGCAGTGGCCCCACGGTGGGCGCCAAAAATGTGAGGGTAAAATAGTGCATCAATCAAATGAATAACAGATGACCCAAACATCAACAGAATAGAGAAACAAAGAAGATTCAAATGAACAAAGCAATGAACAAACACAGCAAACCTCTTCCGTTTCGAAACTTCTGTTGTTCGCCTATCACGAATTGTCCTTTCACAGATGAGATGAGCCCTCAGAGAGTGCAATCTTTTAAAAGCTGTTGGAGGAAGTCGATGGTGAACGGCTATAGTGTGATATGCAATGAAGGTGAGCTCCAATGCAACAATGGTGATCTCAAGCTTGTGGATGACAAATGGGTGTCAAAGGCGCGCTGGTGATATTTCTGCAGAGTAACGATGTCAAAAGCCTGGATGATTAGAATGAAGGGATGAAGCTTCATTTATAGACCCGGAGGAATAGGAATCAACGGTTGAGAGAAGATATGAAGATCAACGGTTGAGGATGGTTGAGGAATGTGCAACCAGTGGAAATGTGACAAGTGTCCCAGCTCCATCATGAAAGGTGGGATGTGACAAAACTGATTGGAGAGTTAACTCCATTGACTGGTCTGTTAACAGAATTGATTGATCAGTTAGAAGAGTGGATTGTGGAACTGACTGGATTGATTGAGGATTTGACTCAACTGACAGGTTAGTTAACAGACTTGATTGATTGGTTAACTGACCTCTGATTGGAGAAGAAATAGGCCATGTGGGTGAGGGAAAATAAGATAATTAAATATTAAATATATTTAATTACATGTGCAACCTGATGAGGTGGACAAGGTGAGGTGGAAAGGTGACATGGAATTTTGAATTTAGAACTTTAGGATAGAGGAAATAGGATTAATTAAATAATTTATGATTATTTAATTGTGAAGGACAAATGGAAGGATTTTAATTAAATAAATTGAATTTATTTAATTATGGAACAGTGAATCGATTAAATAAATTTAGAATATTTATTTAATTAATAGAAGAAGGGAATAAATATTTAGAATATTTATTTAGGATGATTTGTGTCATTTTTAGGCGTATACAGGAAGCATACACAAACACATAACACAAAGTATACAACCCCACCTACATCACAAAGATGCCTTATAGTGAAAAGGTAGTATACGCAACATAATTTATCACAATGTTTAAGATATCCAAGCATTCACCACAATATATGCCCCCACCTTAAAGTGTTTGCTCTCGCTTGCCAATAGAAATCACGTTTAAGGTAAGGTTGAAAACATGTGAGGGAACAAGAGCTTTCACAAAGACCATGCCCCACAATGGCATGTGCTTACAATCACTAAATTGTTCCCAACAATCACAATAGAAATACATCAATATCTTTTGCTAACAACCATTGATCAATAATATGCATGTACTAAAGATATTCAAAATAAGCTTTGGTTAGAAAATATAAGCTAAGATAATAACCAAATCATTTCATGAAACTGATACAGAAATGAGGTAACATATCATTCAGATAAACCAAGGCTATACTTATGGGTTTGGAACCAAGTATACCTGTGAGGTTATACTTTAGGTATCTTAGAACCGAGTGTAGCTACAAGGTGAGACAAAAAAAATTTCAAAGTGCATAGCAACAAATTTAGAGTATTGCAAAGGTTTGTTACAGCAAACACGATACATGATCACATCATTACAAAAGTGATTCTACTAGTCAATGTTAGTAACAAATTACCTCCATCTTCATATATGGACTAGTTCCATTTTTGTTTTCTTATTTTAGGGATGCACGGTCCTTATCAGAAGCGTACATTTGGTGTCATCATCCGCTGACTAGTAGAGTCACAAGTACAAGGGAAGAATGAAATCACAAAAAATGAGAGAGGAGACAAAAGTGGCTTAGGGCCACAACGTGGGAAGATGCCCCCAAGACACCTTCTACAAAGTTATGCTCCCAAGGCACCACACACAACAATTGCAACAAGAAAAGTTTAGAAGAATAGAGAAACAAATAGAAGGAATGTCATGATGAAGGTGGTCTCCTTGTATCCTTGACCTTACAAGAGTATCAAGAGTCATCCAAGGAGACCTAAACAAAAATTTAACACTACACGGGGGAACACAACATAGCAATATATATATATATATATATATATATATATATATATATATATATATATATATATATATAAGAGGAGGCCACCCTTGAGAGCAAATCAAAGAGGTGCTACATCAACGTGGTTGAATAAGTGAGAAATACTTACCTAAAATAAAATGCAACTATGCTAGTGATTGTCCTTGATCAAATCATCTTCTTCCCAATCTTGATCTTCATATGAAATAGGTGGTACATAGGGGACTATAGCCCAACTTGAAACTTCTTCTTTTAGTTCTTCTTTTAATTCCATTTCTTTCAGTGGGATATTTTCTTCTTGTGGTGACATCTTTCGGGCTAAGGCTTGGCACTTTCTTCTTCTTTCACTTGCATTTCTATTTCTTCTAGTCTTGTTAGTTATATTTCCCAAGGGAGTCTCTTTGCCCACCATCAAGGGTTCATGATTTTCAACATTCATCAGCATTTGTGAAGAGGAAGCTGGTACAAAATTGATTTTATGATTTTGTGATGGATAGCTTCGCTCTTGAAAAAGGAGAATGATAACAACTAGAATTCAAACTAGATCAAACCCTTTTCCATATAACATTCAAGGACAAGGCCGAGCCAAATCACTACCAAATGAAGGAGGACTGAGCTACTGACCTTGTTCTCCAGTATGTTATAGATTGATCAAATTTAATTTAGTCTTTCCCTCAAACCCTAGGTTAACAATGCATGAAACCTAGAAACTAATTACACAGGGATAATCAGGGAGATGATAGAACCTATCTCCTGAAAGTAGAGGTGTTGGAGGACCTCGGTGGGACCGCCCAGGTCCTAACTGAAAGAATCTACCAAAGGTGCCAAGTGGAAACATCTTCTGAATGATGTCCTGATGCCAAATCTAAACTTAGAAAAGGTAGGACATGGGTGATATTGCCCAAGTCCTTGGTGATACAAAACTCTGAAACTGTCTCCAGATCCTGAAACCCTGATCTGTACTCTATCTTCTTGTAGCTCTGTATTTTCCAGATCTCACTCCTATAACCTGCTCACAAGAAGATAAGAAGGGGTTTGTGTTGGGAATTAAGGTGTCTCAACCTTGGTAATTCCTTGTATTAATTAATTGTATTTATTTATTTATTTCCTATTAATGTATTTTGGATGCAAGTCCTGTTTCATCATCTTGTGGGAGTTGGCATGGTGATGTGTCA
This sequence comes from Cunninghamia lanceolata, assembly GCA_027924645.1. Lineage (NCBI taxonomy): Eukaryota > Viridiplantae > Streptophyta > Pinopsida > Cupressales > Cupressaceae > Cunninghamia > Cunninghamia lanceolata. The sequence continues at coordinate 13,367,152 of BSBN01000288.1, read as the reverse complement.
TCCTACGTGGAAGGTGACCACATGTAATTTTGTCCTCACATGAGGAGATAGACGTCCCACTTAGTGGTAGAGGTATTTTGCCATGTGTTGGCACTTTGACTAGTGTGTAAGTGAATCTTGACCGAAACGGTTATGACATATTCCTATGACAGAATCTATGACGCATAAGAGTCATTAATGGAATGTTCTATGACAGGTGAAGACATGTGTCACAAGGCATCTTGGAAGAAGGCATCTTTGGGTGCCCCAAGGAGGGTTATGACATGTTGTAAGAGAATATGTTTTTTTTAGTCAATGTATGACAGATTCTCTTATAGTTGCAAGAGCTGTCAGTTATGACGAATTCTATGACAACCGTAAGATGCGTAAGAGCATCTGTCATTGCCCAACTTGGGAATAGGTGACCATTTTGGGATGGGGTGATATGACAATTGTCATGACCATGCTGCAGTGTTGGACAAGTGTCCTTAGGCGTGGGTATTGGGCCATGAGGCCATGTTGGATGCCCATCTCAAGAAAAGCTCATTTTTGGCTTGTAAATTTCTATTTAAGCAGGTGCTTGGAGAGGAGATGTATTATGTGATTGATAGGTACTGTTATGCTACCGAAATATCTCTAGATATGAGTGTTTAAGACTCCTACAAGAGCATTGGCTCTGTAACTGTGTTGTAAACTTTATTGTTTAGATAATACATTTGAGCTGTGTTTTGGAGTGTGGGGTTTTTCACCCGTAAGGGTTTTCCCCACGTATATCTTGCCTCTCTCTATTCTATATACATTATGTGTGTATGTGTATTACTACAATATCTATGTTGTTGGGTTAATAACACTGTAATTGTAAAGGTTAAAAATAATTTGCACTCATCTCTCCTCATTAGATTAGTGTAGGAAGCGATTTCTGCACACTTTGCTTCCTTTCAGTTGGTATCAGAGCTTGATCACCTTTGGTCCTAGTTGTTGGGTAGGGGTTTTTTGAGCTAATCTAAGTTTGAGTGGGAGCCTGTGCAGAGTATTCTGTAATCTTGTTGCAGGAAAGAGATGGCAGGCACATCTGGAAGATTAGAGGTGGAGAAGTTTAACGGCACAAATTTTGAGTTATGGAAACTTAAGATGGAAGACATGCTTGTTGATCGAGACCTATGGGAAACAATTTCCAGTGTAAAACCAACTATAATGGAACAAGATGATTGGGATCTCAAAGATCAGAAGGTTAAGGGTCTCATAAGACTCAGTCTAGCTGATTCTGTCCCGTTCAATGTCCATGAGGAGAAGACCAAGAAAGACCTTTGGAAGAAGCTAGGAGATCTTTATCATGCCAAATCCTTGGTGAACAAGATTTTTCTAAGAAAGAAGTTGTATTCTTTGATGATGGAGGATGGAGGATCTATTGCAGATCACCTGAATGCTTTCAACATGTTAGTTACACAGTTGACATCTGTTGGTGTGAAGATGGAGGAGGAGGATCATTGTATGACCTTGCTTTGTTCTTTGCAGGACTCGTGGGATCATCTTGTTATGGCTATTAGGAGTATCACATCCACTTTCAAAATGGATGAAGTGGTATCTTCACTATTATCTAAAGAGATGAGGAGAAAGTCTTTTAAGTAGCCAAAGAGGCTCTTGCAGTTCGTGGAAGACCTAAGGAGAAAGGGAGAAAGAAGGACAAGAAAGCTGAGAAGGGTAGATCCAAATCCTGTGGGAGATCCAAATCTCCTGGAAAGTCCAAGGCTCTCTATTGGAACTATGGAAAAACTAGGCATTTCTGAAAGGAATGCAAAGAGGAAAAGAAAAAGAAGAAGAAGAATGTTCCAGACTCAGATTTTGACAAGTCATAAGATGATGGTGATGCTTTCATCGCAGCCCTGGCCACTTATGCATATGATGATGTGTGGTTGATTGATTCTAGTGCATTATTCCACATGACCTCACATCGAAGCTGGTTCATGAAGTATGAAGAGTTTGATGGTGGAAGAGTGTACCTGGGTGACGATTCTCATCTGAAGATTGTTGGTCATGGAAGAGTCTCAATCCGATTCCCTGATGGACGAGTGAAGGGGATCAACGGGGTCATGCACATCCCAGGCTTGGCACAAAACTTGCTTTTTGTAAGTAAGTTGAATGATGCAGGTGTGCAGGTTGTCTTTTCAAAGGATGGATGCAAGATGACTAGAGGATCTATGGTGCTTGCGAAGGCTACTCAGAGAGGTACTCCATTTCAGTTGGAGGCATGCACTTCACAGTGCAATAGTTCTTCTGACTTGAAGAAAAGAGTTGTAGTCACTTCATCCCCACCATTGGAACTGGTAGTGAAAAAGTTTTTTGGTAGTGCATTTTGGGTACCCAAGGGTGCTCATGCTTTGGAAGTTAAGCTTCTTGCTGAAAAGACAATGTTATGGCATATAAGATTTGGCCACATTGGTGAGAAAGGTCTTAGAACCTTGAAAAATAAAAACCTCGTTGAGGGGTTAAATGATTGTAATCTTGAGTTTGATTGTTGCAAACATTATATATATGGAAAGCAAAACCATGTTCAGTTTTACTCTAGTTCTCACAAGTCTTCTGGTGTGTTGGACCTTACTCATTCTGATGTGTTTGGTCCTATTAGTGTTCCTTCGATTTCCAAATCTGTATATTTTGTATCTTTCATAGATGATTATAGTAGAAGGACATGGATTTATTTTCTCAGAAGCAAGTCTAAAGTCTTTAGTCAATTCAAAGAGTTTAAAGCTTTTGTTGAGAATCATACTAGTAAAAAGATTAAGTGTTTGAGGACTGATAATGGTGGTGAGTTTTGTTCGGCAGAGTTTGATAAGTTCTATAAAGAGCAAGGGATTGAAAGACATAAGACAACTCCATACACCCTGCAGCAAAATGGAGTTGCAGAGAGGATGAACAGGACACTGATGGAGAAGGCTAGGAGTATGCTTAGTGGAGCAAGACTCAAACAAAAGTTTTGGGCTGAATCTATAGCCACTGCTTGCTACTTGGTAAACAGGTCTTGTACATCAGCTCTTGTTGGTAAGACACCTATGGAGGTGTGGTCTAGTAAGAAGCCTTCAGTTAGACATCTTCATGTTTTTGGTTGTGAGGCATATGCACATGTGCCTAGGGAGAAAAGGTCAAAATTGGAGAACAAGGCTATTAAGTGTATTTTCATTGTCTATGGTGTCAGTGTGAAAGGATGCAAGCTTTGGGATCCTGTGGCTGAAAAAGTGTTGTATAGTAGAAGTGTTATCTTCATAGAGCTAAGACCTTCTTCCATTATTCTACAGCCAGAACAGAAAGAAAAGAAAGAGGATGTGGTTTAGTTTCCTTCTACCCCTAAGAATACTGAAATGACAGACCCTGTGAGACCTGATGATGAAGAGAGTTCTAGTAGCTCTAAAAGCTCAGAAGAAGAAGCAGAACCTCAACCTCAGCCCTTGAGGAGGTCTACACGAACAAGGAAGCAACCTGATAGGTTTGGTTATTCATTGCTTGATTCTAGTTGTGCTTTTGCCTTGCTTACTAACACTGATGAGCCTAGAACTGTGGCAAAGGCTATGGGCATGAAAGATGCAAGTTTCTGGAAGGAGGCCATGGAAGATGAGATGGCTTCTTTGGAGAAGAATAAAACTTGGGACTTGGTGCCTTTGCCTAAAGGACAGAAACCTATTGGATGCAAATGGGTATTCAAGAAGAAATTCGGTGTAGATGGCAGTGTTGAAAAGTACAAGGTCAGACTGGTTGCGAAGGGGTACTCACAAGTGGAGGGAATTGATTATGGTGAAATTTTCTCTCCCGTTACAAAGATGACATCTATTCAATTCTTGTTATCTCTTGCAACAGCTTATGACTTAGAGGTGGAGAAAATGGATGTGAAAACAACTTTCCTTCATTGTGACTTGGAGGAAGAGATTTACATGTCACAGCCAGAGCATTACATAGAGAAAGGTAAAGAAAACTTGGTTTGCAAACTAAAGAAGTCTTTGTATGGTTTGAAGCAATCTCCTAGGATGCGGTATATGAAATTTGATGCCTTTGTATTGTTAATTAGATTTCTGAGATCAAAATTAGATTATTGTGTTTATTACAAATTTAACAATGATTGCATTCTCATTATTGCATTGTATGTTAACAATACGATGTTAATTGGGAATGGTAAGAATATGATTTCTGATTTGAAGTCTCAGTTGTCAGCACAGTTTGAGATGAAAAATCTAGGGGCAACCAGGTACATTCTGGGAATGGAAATCAAATGAAAAAGAGCTAATAGAAAACTTTGGTTAAGCCAGAGTAAGTATCTGAAGACCATGTTGGATAGGTTCAGCATGGCAGATTGTAGACCATTGTGTGTTCCTGTATCTTTGGGGACAAAGTTATTTGTTAATGATTGTCCAAAATCTCCTAGTGAGATGGAGGACATGAGCAGAGTACCTTATGCTAGTGCTGTTGGCAATTTGATGTATGCCATGGTCTACACAAGGCTAAACATTGCCCAAGCAGTGGGAGTCCTTAGTCGATTTATGGCTAATCCTGGACAGGTACATTGGGATACATTTAAGTGAGTGTTCAGATATTTGAGGGGTACTTCTGAGTATTCCATATGCTATCATGGTAATCCTACAAGACCTCCGCATTCTGTTTGTATTCATGGATTTGTGGATTCTAATTGGGCAAGTGACATTGATAGCAGGAGATCCACCAGTGCTTACGTGTTTACTATGTTCAGTGGTGCAATTAGTTGGATGAGTGAGTGACAACTTGTGGTTGCTTTGTCCATGATAGAAGCTGAGTATATGGAAGCAACTCATGCTTGTAAGGAAGCCATTTGGCTTAAGAGATTGTGTTCAGATGTTGGTGTTGATGCAGGATAGATTACTATTTGTTGTGATAGTAAGAGTGTGATTTGCCTAGCAAAGAATCCAACTTTCCATGCTAGAACAAAGCATATTGATGTACAGTTTCACTTCATGTGAGACATGGTAGAGAATGGGAAGGTGAATTTGGAGAAGGTAGACACTTTGAAGAATGTTGCGGATGCATTGACGAAACCAATAGGCACAGAGAAGTTCAGATGGTGTTCGGAGTCTATGGACCTCTCGGCCTATAGCAGTTAAATCCTGTCATTTCCATTGGCTCTTACAAGGTGTTTGACAAGTGGGAGAATGTTGGGAATTAAAGTGTCTCATCCTTGGTAATTCCTTGTATTAATTAATTGTATTTATTTATTTATTGCCTATTAATGTATTTTGGATGCAAGTCCTATTTCGTCATCTTGTGGGAGTTGGCACGGTGATGTGTCATCCTACGTGGGAGGTGACCACATGTAATTTTGTCCTCACATGAGGAGATAGGCGTCCCACTTAGTGGTAGAGGTATTTTTCCATGTGTCAGCACTTTGACTAGTGTGTAAGTGAATCTTGACCGAAACGGTTATGACAGATTCCTATGACAGAATTTATGACGCGTAAGAGTCGTAAATAGAATGTTCTATGATAGGTGAAGATGTGTCACAAGGCATCTTGGAAGAAGGCATCTTTGGGCATCCCAAGGAGGGTTATGACATGTTGTAAGAGAATATGGTATTTTTAGTCAATCACTACAATAAATCCTTGTGATTAGCTCCTTTTTTGCTTTCACCCACTATTTTAATGTATTTTCTCCAATTTTTTGAAAAAGTCAGTGCTATTTATCGGGATGGCGCTATTTTTGGCATTTTTTGTGCCAATCAGAACAAGTAGGCACTAAATTAGGCGCAATTTAGATCTAAATTTAGTGCCGAATTTAGCACCGAATTTAGCACCTAGTTTAGTGCCTAGTTTAGCACCTAATCAATGTTCAAATGTCTGAAGGTCTTATAAAGTGAATATCGCACTGTCGCAAAGCATATGAGATGATACTAGCACCTGGTCGTGATGCTGCGACAGGCTACCACCTGTCCAATCTGCTTACGAGGTGTTTACTTTGAAATCTTACCTCAGTCAGTTGTTCATTGCCACATGTCCACAGAGCAAGCCTAAGATCCAATGACTACACTCCAGCGTAAGGGAATCTTTCCAGGAGGAATATTTGCTACGAGACAGTGAGATAATGACACGTGGCGTGCACTGATTGAAAAAAAAGTATAATAAAGGTGCATGGATGCTATATCGCACCATCGTGCGGTAGGTATATGGTGGGCCCTCCCCGATTGCAACACCGTGAAAAGGTGATATGCGTCCAGTCCGGGCTAAGGATGACATAAAGTGCATGGAAGGTACTAATGATTTGGCTCATTTTCATTGGTCGATGACTTGTCAACAAAGATGACTAAGATTGTCAAATCTAGTCAATGAATCGAAGCCATGGATTCTAGAAAGGCATGAAGCGATCAACGGTCCAAATTCAAACTTGCAAACAAAGGAGATTTTCAAATGACTGTGGCATGAGCAGAGTTATGGTTGCAGCGACCTCCATTAATACAGAGAATGGTACAGGAATTAGATGTTATAACAACATAATTCTAAGCATTTCCTATCATTTTTCAAGGAGCAATCGCGTTTAGAGCCAGAGAATCATCAAAACATGCAAGGAGAAGCAATTTTGAGCCTCTGCGACATAAAAAAACCAGTAAGTTCTTGTCTCTCCCCTGCACTTAGTCTTTCTAGATGTAAGTACTTTCTGAAGTATTTAGAGCAGCTGTTGATTGCATAAACCCTAGGTTGCTTGCACAAATACAAAATGAGTCAGTCAGGTCAAGCTTTGACCTCAAAACATAGCCTGGATGATGATATCATGATTCAATTCCCAGATCGTCTAAGAAACATCTGACAAAATTAGGAGAGGTTGGCAAAAATGACAAAATATATGACCTTTGTGTAGATTGTCGAGATGCTAGGATCCATGTGTTTGCTTGGAGTCTGTTTGAGCATTGGTACAAGTGAATTGATTATAGAGCCCCAATCTGCCATGTCTGGACCCTTGACTTAGCCAAATTAATATGCCCTGATATCTTCGTAAACACAGACTTGATGAGAGCTGTAGCAACTAGGTATGACCCTAGGACCATGTCTGTCTTGTCTAGAAATGGCAATGTTATCATTAAGTTCACAAAGGCCTATATTGCTATTAGGACTAAAAAAATCTCACAATTTTCTTAGTCCCCATCTGCTTATCCTTGATATATACCACACATAAATTGGCCACTCTGTAATTTTATGATCAATACAAATTGCAAAAATTTGTGTGACAAGATCCATTTTAGCCTAAAATTTGTGTGACAAGGTCCATATTATAACCTTTGTTAAATCCCATCAATCTGACCTTGATAAACATTTCCATGATCATAGTCAAGAAAACCTTAATTTCATCCTCATCGGCAAGACCTTGGGCATATCTTTCAAGATCCTAAAGTCATAATCTTATACAAAGTATTTTATCCATGGTCGGGGAGAGACAAGTAAACTCTCAGCGATAAGAGGTCCATAGACAACAAGAATAAATGATCAGTAAGATGTCACTTAACGTTTCACTGATGAATATTCATTGGCAAAAACAAGATAGTCGGAACAAGATCTCCAAGTTATACCGATCTTGTGCCTCATACCGATGGATGTGTACCAAGGAGAGATGTGCACACTCACACCGACAGAGCAAAATAGTTTAACAATTGTGTCAGGGAAACATATATAATCAGAGCAAGCTCCCTAGGTCTCTCCAATTGCATGGGTCACTCTGATGATAAAGACCACAAAGTTTTGATAAGAGTCTTGCCGACTTGTCCCATCACATTGAATAACAAAGGATGCACATTAGAGGGACATATACAATTGGAGTGAATTCATTTGATCTCACCGACTATGTGGGTTATGCTGATAGTGAAAACTACAAGGATATTTCAGGAAGAGTCCTACTGATGAATAACGTAATGGAGAAACATGTTGGGAAGACCCAAAGCATCAGAATGGCATGTGAATCTCATAGCGATGGTTTAAGTTATACCGATGATGGTATGAATCATTCCTCCAACTAGTACATGAAGTAAGCTTTACAATGTCTCCCTGAAAAGGTAAGAATTAAGGGTAAAAGACAAGCACATCGACCATAAAACTAATAAGTCCTCCCGATAGAATAAAATTGCCAAACGATACATCTTTTGTTGGATGCATTGAAAATAGAGGTGGAAAATGAGATGAGAGAGATGACTCCCAATAAGGGAAGACAATTATTAGTGGATTCTGGTGTGATGATCTTTCCAGGTTTCGACATGAATTCTGCTTTAATCTTTGACAGTTTTTTACATAGTGATAATGACAAATACAGACTCGGTTTAGAAGAAGTGACAAAAGTTTATACTGGGACAAAATACAATGATGATGAAAATTCTCTTATGATTTGGGCTTTGTACCCTCCACACAAGAATCTTGCAATCATCGATACAGAAAAGGCATTTGGACATGTCATGACATTGAAAGCAGTGAGACTGATCCTATAGTCACAGCTGATATTAGCATAAATGTTGCCAAATTAAACAAAGCTCAAATTCAAATGTTGATCAAGGAAATAGATATGGACAAGTTGAGCTGCAAGAAAATGACTAAGGAAAATGATTTTCTAAAGGATGCATTTGGAGGATCTACCAGAAGATTGACTCGTGGAGAGGGTTCACAAGCAAAAAACAAAGGCAAACAATTATAGTTGGATGATTAGGTATCTCAAGTCAAGATTGACACACTTTCTGTGGTACTTCAAAAGAGGTATACAAACATGATGGTTTGGATGAAAAGGTTTTGGGATACACATGCCAAAATCACAATATCATTCAAGAGCATAACAGGGTAAACGACAGGCTCCATGAGAAACTTCGTGAAATACAGAATAGAGAAGCTCCTGATATTGAAGCAATCACCACTGCTGAAGACTTAATTAAGAAACATAAAAGGTATCATGAAAAACTTCAAGTAGAGGGTGAAGAATTCATAGAGGCTTCAAAAGAAGGCATTCCTACATTGTTCAGTGACAAGAAAGATTTGAAAAAATAGGAAGAGTGGACAAATGAATGCCAATTGATATTATAGAGAGCTTTGGAGGTAGCCAAAGACAAGGATCCAACATTAGGAGAAGCCTGTCGACATCTGGAGAAGATCATATCAATGGAGATAGTAGCAAGGAATGTTGCGGAGTATGCTGATACACACCTGAGCCAAAAGTACTTAGATCATATGTCCCAGATCCATTTGTGGCTAACTACAGCTTAAGGTGTTGTTTATTATTGTTAAGTTGTTATTAAGTTCCAAAAGACACTTATGAAGAGGCATATCCTCTTCAAAATATTGTTATATAAGTCAGTCATTTTATGATAGAGAAAGGAGGCAATAGTAGGAAGTAGAAGCATATTAAGTAAATTACTTTTCATCCATCATCTCTCATACTTTTAGAAGACTTATGCAAATTGATATATATATATATATATATACTTTGAAGAAAATATAATGGAGCAGAATATTCTTAGATAGTGATCTATTTTAGTGTTCAATTGTTGTGTTAATTTTCATGCTTACATGTTGTTGTGTTGTCTCCAGAGTGGTTCTTTTAAATTATTCAAATTCATATTATTCAATGTGTGGTTATCTGATTAGTTTATGGTTGAAGTTGATTTAAGTCCATCTGAATGATTTATATCTATTGGTCTCTGCCTCAAGTTAAAATCCTTTAAATTAGATCATTTGGTTGGTTTCCTTCAAAATAGAATTAAAAATCCTTTCATTAAAAATATAAAGCAATGAAAAGGAAATTGCATCCAAGTAATCCTAATTTTTTCTGCCAACAATTCATACCAAAGATTGAACAATTTAAGGATATTGCAACGAGTAATTTGTATCGACACAAATAATATTACTGAAGCATTACAAAGTTTAGGCCATAAGAATCATCCTTTTTTAAACATGGATTGCAAATAATTCTAAAAATTTAGAAGTCTTGGTCATTAACATTATTGTTTGCTACAATGTCATCAAGTGTATCATTGTCAATGTTCATATGTTCTTACAAGTATTTAATATTATTATCATCCTCATCTTGACCTACATCATCTTCATCATCATTGAAATTTGACTGTAGACCATCTATATTATTACTAGATGTATTTGGATCATCATTTTCTATACCATCCATATTGTTGTCTTCCATAACATCATCTAACTCTGGATTGTTGTCTTCTTGTGCCTGAACATAACCATCTTCAATATCATCATGGATGTCAATTTCTTCGATGTTCTCTAATCCCTTTCTCATTTTGTTGGCCATCATTGTTTTGCTCAGTATCCACTAATGCATCGTCAAATACATGCCTTAATCTTGGATCATAATGTTTGACAAATATCTATTTCGGGTCCAAAATATCTTCACAGAAAAATACCTGCACATGAACGACATACATATATTAGACGTATGGTATAACAATTTTATTGATTAATAAACACATGTATATATTCGCAATAAACTATGAATTAATAGATTAATGATCACTATCACTTCTTGTTTGAGTTAAAGAAATACTTGCTCACAATGAATTGGTAGAACATAAGGCTCCTTATCCTCTGGTAGGAAACATGAGGAATCTATAGAAAACAATCCACTATGGGTATCATGTCTTCGTGTCCTCTCAAATGCTTCATACCATCTATACTTAAAAACACAACATTTAAAAGAGCAGTAATCCAACTCAATAATTTATTGTATTTTCCCAACATATTTTAGATTCCCTTCAATTATATTCTTATCTTATGAGCTTGATTGATTGGATTGCTTGAAGTCAACCATGATGCCACAATCGAAGGATCGTCTCTTTACATCTACACTTTCTACATGATAATGTCGACCATATGACCACATTGCTGGATATTTCCTCGCCTGTGAAAGACCATTTATTTCAGTGAAAACAAATATAATGACCAATATTAAAATAGTTAATAGTGTCAAAACTGGAAGGAAACAACATTTTGTAAAATTCCAATTGTACCTTTCTTTCACATCCTCTAGACATGTTGATTTCATGTTTGAATCTATACCTGCATCTTCTATTTTGATTTTGAATTTGTTCAGTAACCCATTCAAGTGTGCAATCTTCACCCCATTCCCCAAGTAGATTAGTGGGAAGTGGAGTATTGCTTGGGTTCGATCTCTTAAACTGTCTCCTTGCTTCTAACACTTCTCTCTTTTTATCATACAGATCAATCCATTTGTTCATAAAGTCCATGTGGTACAGAATGAACTTGTCGAGTATAGCACTTTCATCTACACCTATTACATGTCAACATGTTTATTTCAAACTCCAAATGTCATGCTGTTAATTTGACAAATAAATTACAGAGTAAATTAATGATTGCAAGAAAAACAACCACACTGATCATGAATTTACTTACTAATTTCTACTTGAACGCCATTAGATTGTGGTTTTTCTCCATCAATAATATCTGATGCTCGTTCTTCATCCCAGAAGTGTGGCCCATCTTCAAAATCCTTACCAAGGAATTCACACAAGAAGAAAAATGCTTCATTCAATATGTACCCTTCAACCATGCAACCCTCTAGATGTGCCTTTTGTCGGACATATCTTTTTAGAGTTTTCATATGCCTCTCAAAGAAAAACATCCACCTCATTGATACAACACCCACCAATTCAATGTCATCGACTAGGTGTATAAGTAAATGGACTTGTAGGTCCATGAAACTTGTAGGGAGCTCCTTCTCAAATACACATACAATTTCTATAATTTCCTTCTTCCATTTTGGCACTTCACATTCGTGGATCTGCTTGGAGGTCACCCACCTAATATAAGAATAGTAAATTAGTATGAACCTTTAGTCAAAAATTAAAATGCAATATAATATCTCTATGTCTCTCACAAATGAACATTTCATATAACCACATACCTTGTAAATGCTAATAATCGACTTATGACATTCCTTAAGTCAAGTGTAAGACAGGAATCCCCTCTAATTGCCAATGGCATGATATGCTGTCAAACACATTTATGAAAAGGTCATTAGTAATTTTTTCTCACACAACAAAATATCAAAATATATTTAGTACTTAATCAATGTTACCGGTAAATATTAAATGATGACATATAATACCTTCACAAAATTATGAAAATCATGTGTTTTAAATCCTGTGATATGTCCATCAACTATAAAAGCTTTAGCCAATGATGACCCATAGCCAATAGGTGTCCTGTTGTGTAGTTACACAACACGCCCCATTTTGACTTGACAAAACAGAGACCCAACTTTTGCTTGGCTTGGCTTGTGTTTTCTATTTTTTGGCGGTCTGGTAAAAGTAAGTCATACAGATGAGCATGCATAAAGGGGTTGGGTAAGTCATCATCATGAGGTAAATTTGTCAAAGTTCACATTTCATATAAATAACCTCATGGTTGGAAAGAGTACAAAATTTCATGCAGGTTTGCCTTTTGGATCACCCTGATATTCATTAAGGAATGAAAGTTATTACAAGTCAAAGTCCTGGTCAAACCTGATATTATGAGGGGGGGTCATATTTCTTAACATCAGTCATCTTATGAGTGATCGCCCCGATCCTATTTTATCACCCGATAAATCATTTCGGTCCGAAGTTCCAGACATCAATTTTAAGTGATAATTGTATTTACCCGTCGAATAGTGTCATATATTTTGCGGGGGTTATATTGCAAATATCACCTTGTCGTGAAATATCACCCGATATTCTGAATATCACCCTGTCGTGAAATATCACCCTAGGTCCAATATGCTGATGATGTCATATAATCCCGATAGATAAGAAAATCACTTAGATGATGATGTCATCATCCTTTTTACCTCGCGGAGGTATATTTCCAACGTTGACCCTTTCTACATAACATGACAATGACGTCATAGGGCTACAATGATGAATCAAGTCATTATCCTGATGACATCATCTTGATATTTTGAGAAAAGGTCATTTTAGTTTCAAGGGGTCATATCTCAAACATCGCCCGACATTTCAAACATGACCCGATGTTTGAATATCACCTGATATTCTCAAACATCACTCGATGTTTCGACATAAGTTTTCTCGCCAAATGCGGATGGTCATATTACACATAGGGGGTCATATTCTGAATATGACTCGATTTTTCGAAGATCACCCTGCTCCTCTTGCCACGTAACATTTAATGCCATAAATGCAGTAGGTGGAATTCCTCGATTGCGAACACGATCCAGACACCTGGCAATGCCCGTAGATTTATGACAGAAGATCAATGGTTATGATCTAATTTGCCTTATGTTGCCCTAATTTGCCCTAAAATGAGATTAAAAGTGAATTCACGATCATTTTTCATTCACCTTGCGATAAAACAAATTTTTACAGAGCGCAGAGCTTTCAAATCCTCATACGACCTACCTGCGGACACGCATAGCTTGCAGCAGAACAGGACACGTGATTATCGTCAGTATCTAAATCTTTCATATAATCATCAGCATAACCAAGGAGATAAGCGTTATCAAGTAAGTAATTAAAACCCTCCTGCTGTCGTTTTCTGCATGTCCATGTAGTGTGCTTTTCCATTGGTTTGAAGTTGTATGTTATGCATATTACGATGAAATGATGATTAATAAGTATAATATGCATCACGCCATAAAGATATAATGTTAAATGCATGTATGTGAAGTATTGTATGGTAAGGTTGGTCCTATTTATTGCAGGAAATCATGTCAGACAAGAGGTTGCACAAGTCTGAAGCTGAATTTCTTAAACATATGTGAGCTCAACCTGAAGGTGTATGGTTCAAATATGGCATCATTGCAGATACCCACCAGGGAAACACAGATCTGGTCACATGGTCGTCCAAAATGCATGATGACAAGAATAATGCCCTGTTGGACGCCGTTTTTGTGTCAGGAATGTGGAGTGCTGCTGGATTTCCTTATTCTATGGAGGCTTCAGAGTTGATTATTGAATGTGCTAGAAACTACAACCCACAGACAAGGAGAATAGAAAAACATGGTCAGGTTTATGCAGATCTGTCCATCAAGGGGATTGCTTCCACCTTTAATTTGCCACTGGGAAGGAAAGTTGTCAGCATGGATTTGAAGAAGTTACAAGTGGAATATGAAAATAACAAGAAAGCCGCTAGGAAGAGAATGTATCAATGGAGGGCAAAGAACAGTCCTTACCCTGCTGCTGCCAAATTACCAATGCACCTATATAAGTTTGATTTTGATGACGAATACCAATATATGATAGTCCTACTAAGCAAAGTGACATGCTAGCATGATGCTGGAAGTTTCAAAGATTGGATGTATGGAGTTATCCTGGTGTGTCTTTATACAGAAAACAAGCCATTATGGGCTAAAATGATAAGTGATGCCCTAAATGAGCAACTCATGAACCTAGGAGACCTAGAATGTTCATTCTATATGACTTCATATGTGGTATACTGATGTGCTTACAAAGGTACATTCAATGCACTTACAACAGTAGGAAAGATCGGTGGCAGTACAAATGATACACACATATGGGATCATTATCCCCAACTACAAAGACAAAATTATCTTTAGGATTACAAATTAGTGAATGATGCATTTTCTATGCATCTAGTAAGGACAATGGAAGAAGATAGGACTAAACGACTGAGCATGGAGGCTCAAGAAGTCATATACAGGCATGGTGCTTGGTTTATATAGTATACTACTTTTTCTTACATCAGAATAGAGGGCTTTGCAGGACAACCCCTCATGCTCCCAAGATATCCCACTGATGCAGTTGTTTTGATGGAGTTCATGAGACAGATATCCACAATACTGGATGCTTACAAAGTAAATAATAAAATTCCACCAGTATTGTTTCCAGTAACAATGGGTTGGTACATATGCCAAGATTCTAAAAAAATCAAGAAGGCCATAGCTGGTCTGGACATGATGAAATTACAACCATTCCCATTGGCAATATCATATGACCCATATGGGAGGATGCAGAAAATCATGGGGAAGCCCATCCATCAGAAGCACTTAGAGGATTTCTGGACAGATTGTGAGGATGAAGATGAGGCTAGAAGAAGAAAATATCAAAGGCTGACTCTCAACCAAATCAGAACATTTGATTGTATTCCAATGCCTGTGTAATTAAGAAGGGATGATGGTAAAGTAATAGCAGATGAATATGAAGAAAAGAAGATATATAATGACACAATCCAGCACCTGATCTTACACAGCTTAAGGATATCGCATTAGACCAATTTACAGGCAGGATGCTGCAGCTAACCCAGTCTTGGGTGGATGAACAAATAAATGCATTGAAGAAGGGTGTAGCCCTTACAGTTGACAATAAGAAGAAGAGGCAGGAGATTCCTGACAGTGAATATGATGACTTTCTGATTGAAAAGAGGAAATCTAAAGGAGAAAGGATGCCACCTCAAGAACAAAGCAAGAGACCCCCCAGAGGTAAGAAAACTGATAACGAGCCTAAAGGGGTACTAATTGAAAGAATAGTTATGTCAGCTGAGGATGCATCCGCATCAGAACAGGCAGCAGCCTCATTAGCACTGCCTCCCATGGATAAACAAAAGGCTAAAAAGACCCAAGGGCTAGCTATGGAAGCTACTAAAACATATGAAGAGGGTCAAACATCACAAAAGAAAAAGGAAAAGGATGTTCCTATTGATGAAGAGCTTGAAGAGGAGGACCCTATGCCCCTCCTTAGAAAAAGGAAAGAACCACAGGTGATGGCATCCACACTTAAGAAACCAAGAACCTCCATGAGAGGTGAAATAAAACATGACCCCATAGTATTAAGGGGAGCTGGTGGTGAAGTATTCAGAAAAGAGTTGCAACATAACGTGCCACTTCCCACCATTGTTCAGTTCAAGACTAAACAAACTGAAGAACAAATGAAAGAAGCCTCTAGGCCAATTCAAAGTGGTCTTGTCTCACTGGAGGAGACAATTGACTTATTTGATGATAAGGTAGTAAATGATGTAACCTCTCAACAAATGGAAACCCTTGCTGCTAACACCCGCATAACTCCACAAGGAACCCCATTAGTATAGATGGCTATGTTAGAAGAACTGAAGCGAGTGGAACAGGAAAAAGAAAAGAGCCTAGAAAGGATTGCACAACAAATGGGACCTGATGAACTAGTTGATCAGGTAACTAGCTCTGCAGTGATTGATTTAACATACAGAGAGGATGTAAATCTTGAACATCAAGCAGGTGCACTTGATAAAGCAGAAAATATTAAAAAAGTGAAGCTGGCAGAAATAGGTGGTCATACTACAAATATGGGCCGACAACAACACGATATATCTAATGAGCCCAAAATAGTTGAAGTCCAAGAAAAGGCGGTGAATGACAAGGCCATGTCAAGTGAAGAAGTACCCCAGACTCAAGAAGCCTCTGGTGAAAAAGATACATCAGGTCAGGATGACCTAAAAACTCAAGAGGTAGATACTATAGGTGCTGAGCATAATGTGATGCAAGATCAGGAGGATGCACCTAAGACAGATACCATGACATCCACGATGGAAATGTACCTCAGGATGAGGAGATCACCAAGGTGAATGAAACAAAGAAGGATGAAGT
This sequence comes from Cunninghamia lanceolata, assembly GCA_027924645.1. Lineage (NCBI taxonomy): Eukaryota > Viridiplantae > Streptophyta > Pinopsida > Cupressales > Cupressaceae > Cunninghamia > Cunninghamia lanceolata. The sequence continues at coordinate 13,350,589 of BSBN01000288.1, read as the reverse complement.
ACAAGACCAAGTATAGGATCATCATGTGGATGCATCGCAAGATCCTCCACCACAAGAAGAAGTTCCTCAATAGGAGGAAGTACCCCAGGATCACCCTCATGAAGAGCATCATGAGGAAGAAATAAGGAAGTCACCATCTCCATCGAAAACAGATGCAGTTACTAGAGAACAAGGTGATCATTATCATGATGATGGAAGATAAAGATCCAGAGACCAAGTTCCTCCATGGCTTGAAAAGGAAATAGGTATGGAATTAGGTTTTGAAATCCAAGAGTTCGATGTGTTGACACTATTTTCAAAGACCATCATGAAGCCGAAGAGGAAGGCTAGGTTAAACTCAGCCATAAGAAGAGATCCTTCTACGGGCAGAAGGACTGCTCAGGTAGAACTTCCCACGGTTGAAAAGGAGAAAGGCAAGATCACCCTGGAAGAATTCCAGATCACTACTGTCGATTTAGGATTTGCCAATGAAGACTAGGAAGGTCAAGAGAAAAAAGATATAATTGATTCTTTAACCCAAAGAGTAAAGAGAGAAAAAGAGAAAAATAAGCAGCATAAAGAGCACATTGCTCAGCTGCATACCTGCATAAAGGGGTTAATTAACCTTGATGATACTTCAAATTCAGAAGTAGTCCCATTGACTGCAATTTCTTAGGAAGAGGTCAATAAGTTGGACCTTATGAAACATGAATCAGTAATAATGAGGAGAGGGATGGCATCTGCACTCAGTGGAGCTGAAGAAGTAGTGAAAGCCTCTTTGCAGAGGTGGAATTCTCTAAGTATCTCCAGAAGGAAGGTTGATAAATTGCAAATGGAGGCCGGAAGAAGGTCATTCCAACTAGAGAAAGCCTTGAGTGCTTTGGTTGAAATGAAGAGGATTAATCCTCAAGTTCTAATAAACAAACAGGTGTTGGATAGTAATACTGCCATACTAATAGATATCTGGTATAAAGATATCAAATTTGAATGTGATGTATTGAAGAGATGCAATAACAAATTAAGAGACATTAGCATGAAGCTGTATGACATGATGTCATTTGAGGCAGAGATCCTAGAGGCCCTAGAAGGGAAATTAGAAGGAAATATTGAGAATCAAGATGAGGATTTTGCTATAAAGGCGCTGCATAATAACTTCCAGCTGATAGATAATGACCCACTTAACCACCTAACGGAAGATGCCATGGACAGGATCATGACGATCAAGGTCAGGGTGGAGAATTATCATGAAACCTCAAGCAGCAGGAGGAGCAAATTGGAGTCACTTCGAGATAAATATCAAGCCCACAAGCACGCCATTGTCAAAGCAAAAACTCAGGATGGAGGGGAAGTAGAACGAGTGGTGGGAGCATATGAAAATGTCAGGATAATCATGCAGGCCCATATGCAAAGCAATGTTCATCAGGATGATGAAAATATGGGAAGTGATGATCCTGATGCTTCTGATGAAGAGTAGATGAAGATGTAATACCAAAGAAAGCATAAGCATCCGACAGTTGGAGAAAACAAGTAATTCAGATGGTTGCCAGCTGGCAATCTGTGCTGCGTGAAATGTTGACTAAGTCAAAGATGAATATTCACCATAGATCTTAATGGATAAATCTTAATTGTAGATCACGTGTAACCACTCCCTCACCTTGTTCAATAAAAGGTGCAGGGATGCTTTATTTTGAACATTCGAAGCTTAATTGAAATTTGTTTGCTAAAGTATTAGGGCTCATTTCAAAGTTATTGTATATGTACATGTTTTCGCATATATGAATTCTTGATATATGCTTTGATTTGTTGCATCCTTTGGAGTGCTCATCAGTCTGCATGTATTGTCTTCATTCACCATCCTCTGAAGTTAGCATCAACTGTATCTAGCTGTGGAACATCCTAGTGAACATATGGTTTGATTTCTTCTCTTCATGACAATATCAAGTATGTATGTGGCTCAATAGCTGAAGATTCATCATAATTTGAAGTTTTCATTTACATTTCTTTTAATTTTAGAAAAATTCACCATCACAAATTGCAAATAATTGACAATTAGAAGCAAAATACATGAAATATGCAGACATCTCGTAATAACTGTATACTTATAGCATATTTGAAGTTAAAGCATGTATAATTGACAAATATCATGCAAAGATTTGAGATCAGACATAATATTTGTGAAAATATCTTGTGTAGATATCCTTCTGTGTAGCATCTTTTACAGAGACTGAATTCTGCTGATGAACAAACGTAAGGCCCCAAAATGGAAATAGCAAGACACATCAACCACTGAGTAATGTCAATTGATTAAGACCTAATCCATGGAGACTTGGGATCATGAATTCTTTGAATTCATCGTATCTTTCAAGATGAGTAAAGGTTGATGTATAACTTTTATTCTATGTTTGTTTATGACTAACATCATAATCAACATGTCCTTATTGAACAAATGACATTTTTTAGTTGGTCTAGCTCTTTTTTTTCAAAATCCATGGAGCTTCTACATATGTTTCATTTTCCCTGTTTGGCCACAAATGTTTTCTATCAATTTTGGTCGCGAAAGAGCAATATCTATCCTCAAAGACAAGGATGTTGGCAAGAGACACTATGTGGCTTCATGATTGTTGTCATTGATGGCAAAAAAGTTTATCCCACACATCCACAACACATAATATGTCTATACCGGAAGTCAAATTGAAGAGTGTTTTGGTTCGGTGAACAAGAACATAGCATGCAGCAAGGTCTGACAATAAGGTCTGGATCTCTCAGAAGATGTATCTCAGAAAAATGTAGACTTGAGAAAGTCAAGAGGAGTACCATGACTGCTACATTCCAGAGATTGAGCCTCCGGTGATGAAAGAGTGAAAAAAATGAGCATCTAAGTGTTGGGTTCCTGATAAGCAGAGTAGACTAAGAACCAACCGGCAGAGCATCAGACCTTAATCTAGATGAGAAATTGATGGTGATAAAGCTTTGTGAGTGATCATTCTTGGTTGGTTGACATGATTGATGACTTCTATATCTATGTCCTTGATACGCATCACATAGTAAGCTTGGATTCAGCCGACAGATCAATGTTTTGGGAAAATCTTGAGTATTTCGGATGCTGACTAGAAAGATGTTGAGATCCTTGATGCGGATATATATACTAGATGGATTTTAGTATGAAGGTGTGTGTGTGGTGTGATAGTGTGCGAAGAAAGGCAAAGAAAAGGGTGGAAGCAGTAATACAAGTCCGGTATGTGACAAAACAACAACACTAAAGTAGAGAAAGAATGAAGTGCAGTAGATCAGTTTATTAAGCCTAAACAGAGCTGAACCTCAGCATATGTGGATGCCTCTGATCAGTTCAAACACCTAGTTACTTTCTATATACCTTGTAGATAGTGAGTCTCTTGTAGGCAGTGAGCCTCTTGTGAGCAGTGTGCTCGGGCAGTGAGCCCTAATTGGCACTTGTGCCATTTTGTACTTCCTATTCTTCTAAAAGAGAATACAATCTTGGGTTAGTCACCCCGTGGTTTTTCCCTTAACAAGGTTTTCCACGTCAAAATCATTGTGTCATGTGTGTTGAATTTATTTCTGCTCTCATGGTTATGTATGCTTATATGTTTTGATGTTGCACTAATTGTTAAAGAATAACAAAAAGTTAAAATATTTAAGATAATTGATTCACCCCCCCTCTTAGTTATCTACCTTGCTTCCAACAATTGGAATTAGAGCTAAGTTCCTCCTAACAGAGCCTAACAACTTGAGGAAGATCTGGGAATCTTAATGGATATGTATGGTATGAGGGAACAACTTCAGTCTGCCCTAGATGATCTTGAGCAATCTCACTCTGAAGTCAATAACTTGAGGGAAAGACTCAAACAAGCTGATGATTTCATAAATGAACTAAAAGAGAAACTGAGTATCTCTGTGAAAAAGTGAAAGGAACTACTTCAACAATTAGTAAGTCAAAGTGAAGCCAATGATACTAATGAAGATCTAAATGAGAAGAACAAGTTATGTGAGAAGATATCAAAAGAAGTCATTATGGTAAGACATGAAATGGAATCAGGGGTTATGAAATTCACCTAAGAAATTGAAGAGAAGAGAAAAATTGAAGATAATCTAAAACAATCTCTCAAGGAGAAGTCAAAAGACTGCCACAAAATGGCTAGAATAATCAGGCATCTAGAATCTAATCTTGAAGAAGTTAGAGATAATGAAGAACAACTTGAAAATTAGATAGACACTCTTAAAAGGGATCTTCAGATAGCAAATGAATACAAAGAAAAATTCAATATAAGCTCTGCTCAACTTGAAGTTCTTGAAAGCCAAAAGAGGGTAGATGACAAGCATGGCTTGGGATATGAGATAGGTGAAAGCTCTGGATCCGGTCAGAAGAACTCTGGATCAAGAAATCCAAGGTACAGGCCTAGAAGACCTCTGGTAAGATAACCAAATGATCAAAGATATCCATCCTTCAATGGATACTGCCACAATTGCAATAAATTTGGTCATAAAGCAAATTAGTGCAGAAGAAGAATGAATCAGACTAATTCATCCTTCTCCAGATAGTTTTTTAACTGCAAAAGGTATGGTCACAAATCTCATGAATGTAGAAATATGCAAATAAATAATTCATTCAATGGTAGATGCTTTGCATGCAATAGAATGGGACATATGGATAATCAATGCAGATCAAGAGGATATCAGTCAAACATGCAAAGAAGTATAGCTTGCTACAATTGCAATAGATCTGGTCATATTGCCAAATTTTGCAGAAGTAAGAATTAGGATAAAAGGGGTCCGGTGCATCATAATCAAAATCAAGACAAAGGAAAAGGAAAAGTGAATGTGGATGAAGTTCAAAGGGAGATGAACAAGATTTGGGTGAAGAGAAGTACAAAAAATGTTGGGGATGGATCCGCACTAGAATCCGGTGTTGATATTCCTTTCGGAAACTAAATAGATGAGCTCTGGCTCAGGGGGAGTCACAAAAGAAAATAATTTCCCCTAGCTAGTCAATTGGTGCCTAAATTGGCACATGGAGTGTAGCAGATTGAAGAGTTCTCAAAGAGATATCTAAATAACCCTTGGTAAAAATATAAAAGATCCGCAAGAAGGTTGAAGAGGCTAATCATCCAAAATTGATCCGGTTTGACAGTCATTTGGTAAAAGCAGGATTTTCATAGTTAGATCCGGTATGATTCAAAATTAAAATACCTTGATCTATGGATAAATAGGATGATTCAGGGAAGGGAGATACATTGTAAGTTATCATTCTAAGTGCATCTCAGTGATCTGGAAGGATCTCTCTTAGAACAAGGAGAACAAGGCAACCAGAATGACTTAAGTTGTGCATTTATTGCAATATGGTATTAGGGTTTGCGCAAAAATAGAAGGGTTCTTTTGTTCATCATTTGTACATTTCCATTCAAGAAGAAGAAAGAAAGAGCTCTGCAACAAGATTGCTTCAACTCTCTCAAGGATCAACTGCAGAATTCAATTCAACCAACGATCTTTTCGGCTCTTATCGTGAACCCTAGAAGCGTAAAAAGGTATTTCCACTCTTGAATATCTCTCTCTGAATCTTTTGTAAGATGGCTACTCCAAATGTTGTTAAGATCACTGATAGGCCACGTCCTAAGTTCAAGAAACATCCTTACAAATCCCTAGAAGTTGATCCCCTAGGTGCATTCTCTAGCATTCCGCATGGGGTTCTACATGTAGAAGATGTTAGGGTATACATTCACGCTAACATTGAGGAATTTGGGGAATCCAAGCTGATGGATATCTATCACAAGGAATTAATAGATGAAACATTTGAAATTAAACCCCAATACAAGGCCATCCGGGATAAGCATTTTGGACATTGCATCCATTTCCCCTGTTTTGCAGAAGATGAATGGGTCCGGTATGTTTTGAGCAGAATGCATGACAACTTCATGTGGTTGATGAGGCCATTTAAGATCACAAAAGATGCCATTAGGGCGGTAACCGGATTGCACTCATCCAGTGGGTTGCCTGCTCTCAAATCAGTCAAAAACCAAACTGTAAGTGAGGCTACCAGATCAAAATTTGACAAGAGGGCAATGACAATAGAAGACATCATAGATCTGGATATCAACTTTGCCTCTATGATAATTGGTTACAAAATCTATCACTCCAGCAAGGAGAATTCAGTATCCGGAACTACTATATATACTGCATATGAAGTGCTAAGGAGAAATGCTGACTATGATCTTTGTGAGCTTCTCTTGAACCAATTGTTAGAGAATTTACAAAAAATAAAGAAGGATAAGAAGAATTCATTTAAGTATGGTGTCTTGATACTATGTATATTCTTCTACTATATGAATGAGCTACCCGGAACTAGTTGCTGGATATGGCAAAATGACAGACCTGTTGCCATACAAATCATAGATTATATGTATGGGCTTGGTGATGCCAAGGCTCAAAGCACAGCTCTTTGGGGATATTTGAAGAATTTCCAAGGTATGATGCAGGCCAAAGAAAGAATTCCTTAGACATTAGTTGAAAAATATAAAGATACAATGTGTTTTATGGTAGACACTGATCAATGCCTAATGGAGGTAGTAGAACCCATAATAGTCTGGATTATGCCAATGGGCTATGAAGTAGATGAGAAAATCCTAGAGCTGCATGTCCAACACTTGCTAAGCCAGCCCAAGGACCCTAAGGCATAAAGGTTTGGAACCTTTCAAGAGTTGAGTGTAAAAATTCATGTTGAATTGAGACAGCCTGAGATCAAGAGAAAGGTGAGAAGGGAAGTAGAATAAGTTGCCAAGAGATATGGGATATCAAAGGAGGAAGTTGATGCTAATAGAGAGAAAATATAAGGAGTGGAACAAGAGAGACAAGAAGCAGAAAAAGAAAGTGATCCAGTGCAAGCCCCCTCTCAGACTAGATCCTCCAAGAGCTCTACACCTACCACCTCTAAGAGCCAAAAATCCTCAAAATAGGTAGCCAAGACATCCAGAAAGGGAGAGAAGAGAACAAAGACAAAGGCCACAAGGCCATACATAAGTCAAAAGGATGATGAAGAGACATAGGCTGATGAGGAGGTCAAGAAAATGAAGAAGAAGAAGAAGAAAACATCTGGCGAATCCTCTACCAGTCAAAACAAGGAAGAAAAGGCAGAAGAATTTGTTGAAAGGCCTACTCTCTACATTGATGATGTCATCAAATCAGTCACTGTGGATAAGAACCTGCAACCAATGACTAAATTTTATGATGAATATAGTGAAGCTGACTAGAAGATCTTGCAAGATGCTACAGTCAGATATCTAAACATCTATAATAAAGCATTCATTGAAATCATATCTCTAATTCCCAAAGCCTAGAGAAGGAACTTGAAATGAGAAAGGACAATGCTAAGGCAAAGGATCTAGAGATCCAGGAATAGATAGCTATTTAGCTCTATCCTTCCATCACTCCAAAACAAATGAACATGATCTTCAAGGATTGCAAGGATGAGTTCCGGAGCAAATCCAGAATGAACAAGCTTATGCTCGGAGAGACTAATCAGGTGGCAAAAGAGACTGAAGACATCCTCTGGAATGCATATAAAAGATTCAATCTTCCTATTATAGAAGACATAAGTGATGAACCTTCTGCCATGGATGTAGAAGGATTAAGTGCATCAAAGGAAGATTCTACTGAGAAAATTGCAGAAGAGTCAAAGGAGATAGGTGAGGAAAAGACTAAGGACTTGGATTCCTCTATTCTGGAAGAGGAAGTCCATGAATAAGTAAACATCTCTTTTCTGAATCCCCTAGCAGACTCTGAAACTGAAGGAGAAGCAAGAAAAGAGGAGAAAGCAAGTTAAGAAGAGGAGAAAAAGGGAAGAGAAGAAGATCAAACAGAGAAGAACCCAGGTGACAGTTATGAGGCTGCAGAAGGAAAGAAGACTCTGTCTCTGGTAAGAGACACTGTAGAAGTAGTTAAAGACTTCTTGACCAAAGAAATGATGGAATTAGATGAACCAGAGCTATTCCAAAGACCACTCAATTTTGACTCTCTCTCTCCGGTCCAGACAATGAAGGCAGCATCTTTTGCTCAAGCCAAAGCAAAAGAAAATCTTTTGAAGTCTCACATGGAAGATTGTGAGTTGATAGAGATTGCATCTGGTGTGTTAGAGAAGATCATGCCATCTTTCCAGAAGGATCCTTCGACCTCTTCATCTGGTAACTTGAAATCTCTTGTTAATTCTATTAGCACACATTGTGATTCTTTGGAGAAATTAGCAGAAGAGAAAGTCCGGAGAGAGTTTTTGGGAAAGAGATTCTCTGAAGTACAAGGACTTATAGCAAATGATAGGAGAAATCTGGATACTGGGATAAAGAGCCTAGAAAATGCTCTTAAAGATGGCAGAGGTTTATATAAATTTTGTCTATCTTGGTCCACAGTGACAGGAGATATTGCCAAGAAGGTGGAAGAACAAGAGAGTAAACTATCAAGTTTATCTCAAAATTTTAATCCTCTCACATCATCCATAATAAATCAAGAGTGTTAGACTATTGCCACTATTAATGAAATAAAGAGGCTTGAAAAGGAGAAGAAGAATACAATAAGCAGGCTAAGTGAACTAAGAGGGATAATTATCCCTAAGTTAGAGGCAATGCATGAGGCCCTAACTGATGCTCAGACCACAACCCAGACCAGTGATCCAACAGACTTAAAAAGGGCAGAAGCTTTTGAATTTTTGATAAGTGGTCACATCTCAATTTTGGACAGGATGAAGCAGAGTTGGGCAACATAATTTGTCCATTTGAAGACCACCTTTGCGGATATACTTAGGTATATGTAAATATACTTATACGGTTGTGTATAGGTTACTTTTTGAAAATTTTGGTATGCGGATTCCACCCTTTGCCATTGATATCAAAGGGGGAGTGAGGAATAGTGAAAAATGTGGGATCAAGCTAAGGGGGAGCTCTGGTAAAAGTGTACACAAGATAGAGCATCAGCCAAGGGGGAGTGTGCTATGACACTTAGTCATTTTTCACTAAGTGCTGCCATTAATGCCAAAGGGGGAGATTGTTGGCAAGAGACACTGTGTGGCTTCATGATTGTTGTCATTGATGGCAACAAAGTTTATCCCACACATCCGCAGCACATAATATGTCTATACTGGAAGTCAGATTGAAGAGTGTTTTGGTCCGGTGAACAAGAACAGAGCATGCAACAAGGTCTGACAATCAGGTCTGGATCTCTCAGATGATGTATCTTAGAAAAATGTGGACTTGAGGAAGTCAAGAGGAGTACCATGACTGCTACATTCTAGAGATTGAGCCTCTGGTGATGAAAGAGTGAAAAGAAATGAGCATCTAAGTGTTGGGTTCTTGACAGGCAGAGCAGACTAAGGAAGAACCAATTGGTAGAGCATCAGACCTTAATCCGGATGAGAAATTGATGGTGATAAAGCTTTGTGAGGGATCATTCTTGGTTGGCCAACATGATTGATGACTTCTATATCTATGTCCTTGATACGCATCACATAGTAAGCTTGGATTCAGCCGACAGATTAGTGTTTTGGGAAAATCTTGAGTATTCCGGATGCTGACTAGAAAGATGTTAAGATCCTTGATGCGGATATATATACCTAATGGATTTCGGTATGAAGGTGTGCGTGTGGTGTGATAGTGTGTGAAGAAAGGTAGAGAAAAGGGTGGAAGCAGTAATACAAGTCCGGTATGTGACAAAACAACATCACTAAAGTAGATAAAGAATGAAGTACAATAGATCAGTTTATTAAGCCTAACCGGAACTGAACCTTAGCATATATGGATGCCTCTGATCAGTTCAAACACCTGGTTACTTTCTATAGACCTTGTAGACAGTGAGTCTCTTGTAGGTAGTGAGCCTCTTATGAGCAGTGTGCTTAGGTAGTGAGCCCTAATTGGCAAATGCCATTTTGTACTTCCTATTCTTCTAACAGAGAATAAAATCTTGGGTTAGTCACCCCGTGGTTTTTCCCTTAACAGGGTTTTCCACATCAAAATCATTGTGTTATGTGTGTTGAATTTATTTCTGCGTTATGTATGCTTATATGTTTTGATGTTGCACTAATTGTTAAAGAAGAACAAAAAGTTAAAATATTTAAGATAACCAATTCACCCCCCTCTTAGTTATCTACCTTGCTTCCAACAAAGGTGTCCTCTTTGCTTGATATATGTCAAAATATAGAATCTAGGACATTTTTGAAGATGTGCATAGGATCTAATAGGTGAGATATTAATAGATCCTTCCATTAAGAGAGCTCATAAAATATGGATTTCCTTTTCATTCCTTCTGGCATATTAACTACAACTTGTTCTGGTTCTTCAATTGAATCACCTGATCAAAAAAATCCTCCCAAGCTTTCAATTTAGCATCTTCATACTTCTTAAGCCAATCACCTAGACCCATAATCATGGGAGGGCCTCTATTTTCAACTTTTCCATCAAATTGATTCTTTAGGCAATTTCTAAACTTATGATCTAGTGGTAGAAAAACCCTGTTGTTTGCGTAAATAAATTTGTGTAGATCTTTAGAATACCGCCCTTGAAATTGTTCTGCACATCTTGGACATGCAAATATCCCCTTTGTTTGAATCCCTGCAATTCAATAAGTAATGTTAATAACATCAAAAAAAAGTATAAAACTAAGTATGAAAGTTGGGATGGAAATGAATTATGAGTGTAAATACGTAAATATTTTATCTTACCAGAATAAACACCAAGTCTTGGGAAATCATGAATAGTCCAACATAGCACACCATACAACATGAAGGACCTATTTGATGGGGGACATGATATGTCATACATTCTTATGCCTTTACATAGCAGTTACATCTCATCAATAAAAGGCGCAAGATAAACATCCATGTTTTTAACTTGATCTTTTCCTGGAACAATGAGAGTCAGCATAAGTTGCTCCTTTCTAACACTCATCCATGGAGGAATATTGTATACTATCAATCCGACTGGCCAAACACTATAATTTGAGCTTAGGAAAGAGAATGGGCACACTCCATCAATTGCAAGACCAAACTTGATACTACAGGGTTCATCTTTGAATTTTCTTGGTCATTTTTCCTTTGTGTTTCATTGCTTTGGAGTCAACTAGAATTCGCATGAATCCATCTTTACTCCTATTCTTTGCATGCCAGTCCATCAATTGTGCAAGTGACTTACAATGAAACATTTATTGAAGTCTAGGTATAATTGGCATGTGACGTAAAACCTTCTTTGGAACTGTAGGACCTTGTACATATGTACGATATCTCTTCTCTTTGCATACAGGGCATTCTACCTTGTTTTCATATTCATCTCTGTATAAAATGCAATCATTTTTACATGAATGAATTTTCTTATATCCAATCTCCAACTCAACCAACAACAAACGCACCTCTCTGCAAGTTGATGGCAACACATCTCTTCAGGGAATATTTTAATTTTTAGTGCCCTGTAAGATTGCTAGAGATTAAATCAATTGAATGTTTGACTTATGATGAACATGTTTTATATGTCAATCTATACTAGGACTGTTTATATACAATATATGGTTTTAAATTCCCCTTAAAGAAATATAAACGAAGTTGATGAATGTTTACGAATTATGTACACCAATTGACAATGCAAAGTAAGAAATAGATTTCAACTCACTTTAGTAGGGTAGTGAATGTTGGCAAGAGACACTATATGGATTCATGGTTGTTGTCATTGATGGCAACAAAGGTCATCCCACATATCCGCAAGTCATGATGTGTCTCTACCGGAAGTCAGAATAAAGATTGTTGTGGTCCGGTGAACAAGAACAGAGCATGTGGCAAGGTCCGACAGATTGGTCCGGATCTCTCAGAGGAAGTGTCTTGGTACAGTGCGGATTTGGGGAAGTCAAGAGGACTACCTTGAGTGGTATATTCCAAGGATTTAGCCTCCGGTGATGGACAAGGAAAAAGATATGAATAGTTGAGTTTCGGATTCCTGAGAGACAGTGAAAACAGAGGAAGAACTGACTGACAGAGTATCAGACTACTTTCCGGATGTGTTACTGTTGATGATAAAGGTTGTGAAGGCATGAATCATGTTTGGCCGACATGATTAATGATATCTACAAGTATATGCTTGATCTGCATTGCTTGGTGAGGAAGGATTCAGCCGACAGAACAGAGTTTGTAAGAAACTAGATTGTTCCGGATGCCGACTAGAAAGATGATGAAATTACTTGTGCGGATATATATATAGAGGATGGATTTAGTTGTGAAGTTGAATGATGTTATGATATATGCGAAGAAGTGTAGAACAGAGTAGAAGTACCAAGACAGATCCGGAATGTGAAAGGATAGCAGAATAAAGAACAGAGAAAAGATGAAGTGCAGCAGATCAGTGTACTAAGCCTAACCGGAACTGAACTCCAGCATATGCAGATGCTTCCAATCAGTTCAAGACTGTGATTTTTATCACTTTGTAGATAGTGTGTCTTATTGTAGGCAGTGGGCCTCTTGTGAGCAGTGTGCTCGGGCAGTGAGCCCTAATTGGCAAGTGCCATTTTGTAATTTCCTATTCTTCTAACAGAGAATAATTTTGGGTTAATCACCCCGTGGTTTTCTCCCTTAACAGGGTTTCCACGTCAAAAATACTGTGTCATGTGTTTCTTATTTCATGATAATGTTTTTGTGTTTGATTCAATGCTGCATCAATTAAAAAGAAAGTTCAATAAGGGAAATAATTAGGATAACTGATTCACCCCCCCCCCTCTCAGTTATCAACAGTGAATCCTTTGTCTAACCAACCAAATAGTGCCTTGATTTCTAATGATATTAATGTGCATGCCAGTTTTGAAGTTCTACTCTCACCTGATTTGAACACGAGTGTTGTCGCTACTTGTTTGATGGAGTCTTTCAGGTTGTTATCATCAACATTACGTTGGTGGTAATTACCCTTTCTATCATCGTTACTGTCAACCATATGATCATTATTGTCATCATTGTTTCCATCCCCAAAGAAACCTGTAAGCATTTCATTCAATCCTTCTTCATGCACTACATTTTCACTATCATGATCGTCATCATTAAGGCTAGCTAGCATGTCATCAGTGTATGCGGATCTCATCAGTAGTTCAAATTTCTCAGCTACTAGTATTCTCTTCAATGTTGCTCTTTTCTACCTGGTATGGTTTAAAGGATGGTTTGGATCATCCCATCCAAACCTTAATAACCCAGTTGGATCTTGGGTATTAGTATGTGTTTCATCAACATCTTCTACCTATCAACAAACACAAACATTATTTAATGTTTGGCAACAATTGCACTAAATTCAAAATGTATCAATTTCAAAGAAATATAATCAAATATAGCTTAAAAAATAAAAATATAAATTGTATGAACATATATACATCAATTGAATAATGGAACATTATTTTATAGACTACCTTTTTTATACAATAATTTAAAGAAAACACAATTTTGACAACATAGTTTATAAAACATCAGTCCACACTCATTTATTATTCTTTGGTTTTCTGCCCTTAAGAACATCCTTAGGGAGACCTTGTTCTTCCCTTTTTTTTCGCGCAAGAGTGCGTTTTAAGAAGGGGTAATCAATCAATAACTCATCCCCAATGGTAAGGTCCATAATAGCCTCAACCATTATCAATCTATCAACCTCTCTTTCGATATCTCCATCTTTATCATTTATAACCTCAACAAATTGACAATTCAGTCTTACAGTAGGGTCCCTTCCCTTACTACTATTTATAAATCCTACAATATTTTTGTGTGTGTATGCACGTCCATCTATATACATAAGATGACCTCTATTCATTTCTTTTCCACTTTCCAATTGGAGACGATGTGTATACATATTCAAATTTAGACCATATGCTGACATGCTAGGCTTATATTCTGCTAGCCTTCTCCATTCACCACTGTAATATGATGGACCATAATATGGCATTAATCTCCTAGCGGTTTGTTATGAATTGTTTCTATGTTTAGATTCCACATGTACATTTTGGACAATAAAGAGGCCTAGATTCGCTCCATGAATATTGGAGGGTCATATCATGTAGCTGTATCCCCAAAATTCAAACACCTCGTACACGCTAGGTAGTAGTTGATCATTAGGCCAAGCGCAATATAGTCGACGATCAAATGTCTCTTTGTAAATTGATCTCAAAATCAGGGGCAACTCATCATCTCCATCACATTCATTCTTATAGGGTATGTAGTCCACCTTCCCCTTGTCTTTAAGCAAATTATGTATCTTTAAACTGGTTCTTGTTCTGTTACTTGTTTTCATCAATTCCTCATCTTCAGAGCTAGTATATTGGCACATATTTTTGTTAGATGTATCATCTGATGAATGATCATTGCCCTCTAGGCTCGATGTCGGTGATCTAAGAAACTGTAAACCAAGAACTTTATCCTGCAAGTATCCATTAAGAAAAAAATTAGTTATTTAAATAATATAAAACAATGTTTAAACCAAGTATACATGTTATTTATATCAAATTGGAAAATTCCTTACCACAATTCCTATTGGATTTGAATCGATTGTAGGAGGCATACTACCAATTGGAAGCTCATCATACATGTAATGTCTTTGTACAATCACTCGTTTGAATTGTTTCTTTCCATGACATACAGAACATCCACAAACAACAATTTTTTGAAAGTATTCATCCCATGTACTATAGTCCTGACCAACCTCTTGTTCAGTGCAATCATTTGTTGTGTCTGCAGGATCCATTGTCATATCCTCTTCTATCCACTGTCGTCTACGTGATTTAACAGTTTTAGGTCCACATCCACATACATATCTTTTTCTTTTGCTAGTTGAATGCTCAGGCTCTGCATTTGCTCTAATCTCCATCTAGAATAATAAAAAACATGCATTAATTTATGTCAAGATTGGATAATATATTATAAATTTCAATAATACTATGAAAAAAGATGGACGTATCACAAAATGGCATCAGATCATTTTTTCCTAAGTTAAGTCAAAATTTGAGTACCTGATGTCCCGCTTCATTCGTTGTGTCCTCATTTGATATGACATGATCTATTGCCATGGCCTTGTCTGGCCCCTATAATACACAACATAGTAAATAATGTTTAGTACACCAATTATATCATTTCAATGAATATGCTATCCAACACAAAACCTCACTTTAGTCATATATGTGACATATTCATATCATGTTTTGGCCATCCTAATTTTCAAATTTTTCCCTTGATCATAAATCACATTTAATCACCATTCCTATGCATTTTCAACCAATAAGTTTGACCTTAGAGGCCTCATGGACAAAAAAATGACTTTATCTCCTCTATGTTGTAGCATTTGTGAATTCATAAACACCTTCCTCCTTTGGTTGAGGTTGCTTTCTCTTCTTACCTCTATTATATCTGCAGATTTTGTTGTCATATCTATTTCCACCCACTTTCCTCTCTGCAATTTAATAGTTCTACGCTGTCCATGTCCTCTCTCCATGGCCTCGTCTGGATCTTGTAATACACAACAATGACAATAGTCACATAACAGCTATGCACCAAGAGGTTGCCAAGCTCTCTTAATGTTTTTGGCTAATGACATGGGGCAGATATGGCTAAACCCCCTTCACTTCAAGCTCTTCTAGACCTAGGTGGGTATACCTTAATGATTGGTGCAGACTTGATTTGACCTTCACAATGGCAAAGAGGTGTGAAGTAGCTATAAGATTGTGAGTTGTTCCTAATGTTGATATTTGAAGTTTTGAGAAAGTAAATAAACTTAAATAAGGCTTTGAGGGAAACTAATCACAATAATCATTTAAAAGGATTTTAATCCTTGGCAGGAACCAATCAAAATGAATTATTTGAAAGGATGTTTAGTTCACTCCAACCAGAAACAAATCAAGATAACTACACATGAACAACAAATGTGTCCTGACAGATTATATAAATTTCCTATATGTTTGCATTTATCCTTTAACCTTTCTACATCAGCCCTCAATTGTGCAGATCTCCTAGCTTTTGGCCCTGAGCTAGGCAATTGATCAATTAGGTCTTGGTTTAATTTTTGTTCCTTTTCTTTCAATTCTCGTCCTGTTTCAATTTTCTGTTTCTTATTTTTGGACTGACTAGTTTCACCTTGTTGCTTCTTATTTTTTGTTTTTGCAGGACCTTCCATCTTATTTCTCTATAGAACTCCTTGACCTCCGCTTCAATCTCCCATTTTTTCTCTGCTGCAATTTATGAAAATTGCTTTCAGTTCTGTTAGGTCTAAAAAATGTAGGTCGTTAACCCTAAGAGGTTGCCAAGCTCTCTTGATGTTTTTGGCTAACTGACACAAGGTAGATATGGCTAAACCCCCTTCACTTTAGGCTCTGCTAGACCTAGGTGGGTATACCTTAATGATTAGTGCAGACTTAATTTGGCCTTCACATTGGCAAATAGGTGTGAAGTAGATACAAAGCTTGCTTATTAATTCCTAAAAATGTTTGAGGTATCAAGATTATAATTGGATTTGGATAAAATGTTCTAAAATTGATCAGTGCCTATTCTATTGGGTGAATTGAGTCAATGGATGAATGTTGATTATGGAAGTAGATGTGCAAGATAGGTGGATCTTTTTTCAATAGTTGTTATATGCAAATGATTTGTATCCTTGCATTCCCATTGGTAAATACAGTGAACTGATTTGAATCCTTGTATAACCAATTTGCAGGTACAGTGAATTGATTTGAGTTTTTGCATTCATAATTAAAAAATCACAGTGAGATGGTTTGAATCCTTGAGTACTCAATTACCAAACACGGTGAAATGATGCAGGTTTTTGCATACCCACTTAGCTATTATAGTGAAATGTATATGAATATTTGAAGATCCATTCACCATACATGGTGACTGTTTAGACATAGGACTTTGAAGTCCATGCACTGAACAGAGGAAAATACTACATCAGTTTTCAATGCCTGATGACATGTTTAAAGACATCTCTTCCTTTAACAACATTTGAAAAGGGAAGAAGTAGGTGACCTAATTTGTGAAAGAATTGTGATCACTTTCACTGGTAAGCTCATTATTCTTGCATTGGCAGAATTTGATAGATTTCTTCTCATTTGTAAAATTGTAAGCAAAAGGTTTTCGTTATAGTATGAGAAAATTACAAGCATCCACATTATCCACTCCTAGGTCTAAAATTTTCCAATAGTTGTTATATGCAAATGATTTGTATCCTTGTATTCCCATTGGCAAATACAGTGAACTAATTTGAATCCTTGTATAACCAATTTGTAGGTATAATGAATTGATTTGAGTTTTTGCATTCACAATTAAAAAATCATAGCGAGATGGTTTGAATCCTTGAGTACTCAATTACCAAACACAGTGAAACGATGCAGGTTTTTGCATACCCACATAGCTATTATAGTGAAATGTATATGAATATTTGAAGATCCATTCACCATACATGGTGACTGTTTAGACATAGGACTTTGAAGTCCATGCACTGAACAGAGGAAAATACTACATCAATTTTCAATGCCTGATGACATGTTTAAAGACATCTCTTCCTTTAACAACATTTGAAAAGGGAAGAAGTAGGTGACCTAATTTCTGAAAGAATGGTGATCACTTTCACCGGTAAGCTCATTATTCTTGCATTGGCAGAATTTGATAGATTTCTTCTCATTTGTAAAATTGTAATCAAAAGGTTTTTATTATAGTATGAGCAAATTACAAGCATCCAGATCATCTAAATTACAAGCATCATCATTGTAACATCAGAAAATGTCCCCTTGGGGGCTTTTCCCTCATAAGGTTTAGCTCCCGGGTCTTTAACATGCATTTAGGACATCTTAGTTCATATTTTGGCATCCCGATGGAATGAGGCCTAGGTTTCATGGCAAAATGGACCTAGGAGGATCCCTTGAGCTATACCCTGCCCAAAATAGGGGGGGAGGACTTGGGCGCCCGCGCCCTAGTCCTGTCCTAATTTCTGGGTGTTAGTTTATGACCGTTATTTGGTTCTTTTGCCGACATGGTAAAGTTTGATTTTTAAAATCTTGGCGGGAGTGTTTATAGTTGCATATATAAGCATGATTAGGCATTCATTTGTAAACTAGGTTTCAACTAGATGATCATTGTGAACTCTAGGCATTCTCAAGGTGATTCAAGTCTTCTATTGTGTTGCAAGAGTAGACTTGTATGTTTTGTGTGTTGATATTTGCAAATTTGAGCATCAATTTTCTCATGGCATGAAAAGCATCTTCCTCCATGAGAGATGCATCTTCCTCCATGAGAGATTCACTACAAGGTGACATAATATTGTGTTTTTATCATTGATTCCTTTGGTTTTTTCCTCTACCTCACAAGGGCACACACTCTTTTGTCTGACAACGGTGTTTAGAGACTTAAGTGTCCTCCAAGGCTTGACTGAGGCAAGCCTCTAAACACCACAACCCCGAAACCAAGTCTTGTGATTGCAGGTTACAGGTGTCGTATTTGGGAAAAGTGGAGTTGTAGGAAGGGTTGGCAGGCATCAAGGATTTAGGATCTGAAGAAAAGCAGGGCAAAGGAGCACTTCCAGGACTAGGGCGCTCGCAACAGTGTCCTCCGCAGATAGATTTTGAGAAACAAAAGTTATAGGGCTAATCAGTGTCGGAAGGAGGTCCAGATTCCCTGAAAAAGCAGGTACCTTGGACTTGGATGCCTGTACCTTAGTCCCTGACTATTCTGCTTCAGAACCCTGAAAATAGGTATTCTGTGATTTGCTATTTTACTCCCATCTGCAAGAGCTTTTTCCGTCTTTCGTCAATTTGTTGTCGTATTTGCATAATTAGGGTTTTAATGGTCAATTAGACATAGGAGAAATAAAATGTGATAATTAATTCCCTAATCCAAGTTTCCCTTCATTTGTAAGTGACCTAGGGTATGATAGTGCTCACCACTCGACCCTAGATCCTTCAATGTTTAGTGGAAAGGAGGGTTTTAACATCTAAACAACAAAAGATTAACAAAATCCAATTTTACCCTAAACATTTTGGTGAACCCGTGTTTTTGGACTTAAATTGCAACTTGCTGAGTGTTTGTATTCAGATTTGGATTGATTTCATTCATTCATTTGGTCATTCATTTTATTACATTGAGAAAAAATTTTTAAAAATGAAAAATTGGAAAAATGCAAAAAAATTGCATTGTTTGGCTTACTAAATTGCATCATTTCTTCCTAAATTTTCCTAATTCATGATTTTTCCATCAGATCTGATATAAAATACAGAAAAATATAAAAATATAAAATTTTGCCTTGCATTTTCATCATTTAATTGCTAGGGTTTTGTGGAAATTTTGACAATTTTATATAACATAGTAATTCCAAAATCTAGGGTTAGTAAGCAAAAATATTTTATCAGATTTTTCTACTGATTTTAGAGACTCATTCAAATTAACATTTGTCTGTAGTCTTGCATTTTAGTGTGAATTTTGATTTAGATTTAAAATATTTGCATTTTTGCATAGAATATTTCAACAAAAACTAGTAATTTTGATGCATTTTCATTAAATTTGCATGTTCAAGCTTGAAAATCATTTTTATATCTAAGAGCAAGTCAATTTCATCATAAATTAGACTTCAAAACATTCGCATAGTATTTTATCCCAAGATCTCAAACCTAGGGCTTCAAAAACAATGATTTTTACTAAAATTGGCCTTATCAACTCTCCAAACTTGCACCATAGGTGTGTTGTGAAAATTATTTTTACACTAATTTTCTGTTATTAGGGTAATCATTTGCTTCTCCTCATAAAAATCTTCATAACACCCTTTTATCGGGCTCTTGTAGTGAAAATTTGGCGAAAAACTACACATTTTGGGTATTTTTGCCCTAGGGTTTGACCTAGTTTGCATTCCAAGCGTGTTGTGATCAATTTTATGGATTGAGGTGACTAATATTATTGATATTATTTTCTGTACCTCCTGAAATTCATTACAACACCTCTTTTACTAGGTCTTGGAATTGAAAAACTGTGAAAAATAGCCTATTTTTGCTATATTTTCATTAGGGTTTTACCTTAAGTAGCACTAAAAGCATGTTGTGTTGGGTATTTTGGAACCAAGTGGCTGTTATTACTGATATTATTTGCTTTTCATCATCATCTTCCTCACAACACTCTTTGTCATGCTCTTTTTCATTTGAATTTTGGTGAAAAGTGCTTATTTTGACACATTTTCACTATAATTTGACTCGACATCATCTTAGATTTGCATCAAAAGTATGTTGTAAAGGATCTTATTGCTGTATTGGATTGATATTAGACATATTATTTTCTGCCCCTGATAAAAATTATTACAACACCTTTTCTTTCATATATTTGCATTGAAAAAGTACAAAAATAAATCAAACATTTTAGGTCATTTTGCATATAGTTTGCACTTATCTTTTGCATAGTTTTGGAAAATTGTTAAAATCTGATTTTGCATTTCATTATGGCATCTTCATGTTATTCATCTCTGAAATCTTTACATGAGTATATCCTAGATTTTGAAAATTTTGCTAATTTCACTAATGAGAATCCTCATGTTCTAGAACACATAGCTTATATCAGTGGTATTGATGCTTCTATATGTTCTGCATATGAGTTGCAATTACTTTGTTATACACATGATTTTAGTAGCTTCACTTTACTCATAGGAGCATATCCTTTAATATTAGAAGATTTAACCAAATTCATCTCTAGGAATACTCATGAGAAAGACGAGAGTGAAAAGCTGTTTTCCACCACAGAGTATGATGATGATAGTGATGATAGTGATGATGTACCTTCCTCTCATCCCACTATTCTCCCTGGCCAAGATGTAGCATTAGTGGATGATAAAAGGTCTCTCACATTAAATCCTTTGGGGATGGATATTGGGTGCAATCAAGAGGAAAACAATGTTAATTCAATAATCGTTAATAGACTTCATAGCAATATTCCTAAAATGATTGTCTGATGGGCACTTAGTGCACCCTCTTGCTTAAAACCGGTGATTATGGTTCAAGGTTTTCAAAATGCATTACAACAACCACACCATAATGTGATTTCTCACACATACAACACCCATAATAACAAGCAAAGTTGACACATCACAAATCACACCAAATGGCATTAGCATTCGTGGATTTGATAATGTTGGATGACAATCCGTGGGCACTATAACTCTACCTATACAAATAGGACCTGTGCTTGTGCCTACCCTGATTCATGTCATGCCTTGTTCTTTATCTTACAACATGATTCTTGGTAGACCTTGGATTCATGCATTGGGGGCAGTTCCTTCCACCTTGCATCGTTCAATTAAATTTATGTTCAAAGGTAAACTTCATACTATTCATGCCAATCCTGAACTAGATAACTGCTTACACATTGAAAATCAAAAACTAGTTTACAATCATATGAGCTTAAACACTTTACGAGCTGGTTCATCAATGCCTCTAGCCATGAATAATGTTGTGCAAGACTCTCAACCATCGAATGCACTTGTTGGTGATGATTGGGGTTCATTGGATTTTAATCCTTGTAGTATAGGGGAATATAAAATTAATAGCCTTGACACATCAAAAGTGGCATCAATCGCACCTAAGCAGTCTTTTAAAGCACCTAAGAAACGTAAAATCCCCTTGGTAGAAAATAAAAAAACTACCCTCACTTATACTACAAATTATGATACCTACGAGGCCTCACCTTCTTCTAAGGAACTGGACTCTCTATATGGTTGTGGATTTCAAAATTTATACAAACATAACGATTATGTAGGTAAGGGATGTGGTGTACATCAACAAGGAATCAGAGTACCTATAGAATCCACTTCAACACATTACTCAAGTGGCATTGGATATAATCCTTTTAAAGAAAAGAAAGCCTCTTGTCATCCTACACTTAATGTTAATTTAATAAGATCAAAACAACATGACAGATATTCTAGATATGCAGGTTCTTAACGATGATACCCTAACAGGTAAGTATCTCTAACCCTTTATCTCTCTCGTGATGTGCTTCCCCCGTGATGTGTTATGTGTTGTTTAGGCCTCCTGGGATGACCTTGGATTCTCCCGTAAGGTTCGGGATACTCGGAGACCACCTCTGTTGTGACCTTCCTCTATTTGTAGCATCATTCTTCTATATTGCCTCCCTCTAATTTCATTGTTGTGTGTTGTGTCTTACGGACATAGTGTCGTGGTTGGTGACTTGGGGGCACCCTCCTATGTGACTGTCCCTAAGACACTTGTTTTCTCCTCTCTTATTTATTGTTTGCCTTCCTCTAGTGTTTCCATCTAGCGGGCATATGACGATAAACATTTATACTGATGCAGACCTAGTATCCCTTTCGAGAGCAATCAAAAAATGGACTTAGTTCCTAATATGACGATGGGGTTGTATATCTTATTTGACGCTTGGCTAGTGGAAGCACTCGTGCTTTCCACGTAGTGAATTTTATGATGTTTCTATCGCATTTACAAACCTTAACAATACTGCTACTCTATGCACCTTTGTTTGTCTTTGAATCTAGCCTTGGCGGTACTCGATTCAGAGAGCTTCGTGATATAGCCCTATGGTTATCCTCAAAATCTGAATTCATTGTATAACCTTGGCTCTTTGTGTGGTTGATCATATGCATCCATGTTGTTGTTTATCATGATTTCGTAGACACTAACATGTTTCTTGCAGGGATGTGTTTGTGGGAACATTTCATGATCGTAAAGTGCATGTCACCTCCGGGGGGCATGGGCTTTGCGAAAGTTGGTGTTCCCGTGTGTTTTCTTCCTACCTTAACATGCTTGATATCGATAACTGATATCAACCACCTTAAGGTGGGGGCATATATAAGGTAAGATGTCTATTGTAGATGTTAGCAATGTGATTGTCCTCAGGTGTAGACTAGTACGATGAGTACTTCCTACATCTTGAGTTTGTTTGCAATCAATCAATCTATCTATTACGTATACCTCCTTTTCACCATAAGAGGTCTCTGTGATGTGGGTGGGGTTGTATACTTTTGAGCTCATACCTCTTTTTCACTGTAAGGTATCTTCATAACATGGGTGGCGCGGTATGCCATGCTTCCTTTTCACTATAAGGCATCTCCATAACGTAGGTGGGGTTGCATTTTTAAAAGTCCTTTGCGGAGGCGGGGAGCGGTTCTGTTACTAACTCAACCCTTAAGCATGTCTTCGGTGATTGTTGTGGTGAAGCGCAATTGTCGGTGTGTGCCTGTAATGTGCATGAGATGGTGATGAGCCTATAAATAGGGAACACACCATTGCTTGTCTGCCATGTTTTCTCCGTGTCTTCAAGTGTGTGTGTTTTGGCGTGCTTGTTTTGTGTGGCATGTTTGTTGCCCCATATGTAGAGACTAGCAGCTTTAAGTAGTGCTTCCTGCATTTTGGGAGGTTTTGCATGTCTTGTGTGTGTGTTTCCCCATATGTACATAGACCTGCACCCTAGGGTAGTGCATCCTATATTATGGGAGGTTTGTTTACTTTCCAGTACTTGCATTTGCATTTCATATATATGAGAAAAAGAAGAGAAAAGATATCATTTCTATCTTCCATGCATTAATGTGTCTTCTATGCATTGACTATCTTCTCCGTGTTCTACACGACTATAACTATCTTCTCCACATTTTGTGTGCCTGTTACTATTTTCTATGTGATTGGCATGTCTTCTCCGTGCTTGGTGTATTTGCTATGTTTGTGACCTTACTTTAATGCATGTATTGGCCTTGTGTTTATACATACATTAAAGTGGGGGCTAAATGTAACATCAGAAAATGTCCCCTTGGGGGCTTTTCCCTCATAAGGTTTAGCTCCCGGGTCTTTAGCATGCATTTAGGACATCTTAGTTCATATTTTGGCATCCCGATGGAATGAGGCCTAGGTTTCATGGCAAAATGGACCTAGGAGGACCCCTTGAGCTGTACCCTGTCCAAAATAGGGGGGGAGGACTTGGGCACCTGCACCCTAGTCCTACCCTATTTTAGGGAAACCCAATTTTTTGGTGTCAGTTTATGACTGTTATTTGGTTCTTTTGCCGACACGATAAAGTTTGATTTTTAAAATCTTGGCGAGAGTGTTTATAGTTGCATATATAAGCATGATTATGCATTCATTTGTAAACTAAATTTCAACTAGATGATCATTGTGAACTCTAGGCACTCTCAAGGTGATTCAAGGTTTCTATTGTGTTGCAAGAGCAGACTTGTATGTTTTGTGTGTTAATATTTGTAGATTTGAGCATCAATTTCCTCATGGCATGAAAAACATCTTCCTCCATGAGAGCTTCACTACAAGGTGACATAATATTATGTTTTTATCATTGATTCCTTTAGTTTTTGCCTCTGCCTCACAAGGGCACAGACTCTTTTATTTGACAATGGTGTTCAGAGACTTAAGTATCCTCCGGGGCTTGACTGAGGCAAGTCTCTAAACACCACAACCCCCAAACCAAGTCTTGTGATTGTAGGTTACAGGTGTCGCATTTGGGAAAAGTGGAGTTGCAAGAAGTGTTGACAAGCATCAAGGATTCAGGATTTTAAGAAAAGCAGGACAAAGGAGCACTTCCAGGACTAGGGTGCTCACAACAGTGTCCTCCGCAAATAGATTTCGGGAAATAGAAGTTACAAGGCTGATTAGTGTTGGAAGGAGGTCCAGATTCCATGAAAAAGTAGGTACCTTGGACTTGGGCGCCCACACCTTAGTCCTCGACTATTCTGCTTCGGAACCCCAAAAATAGGTATTCTGTGATTTGCTACTTACTCCCGTCTGCAAGAGCTTTTTTTGTCTTTCATCAATTTGTTGTCGTATTTGCATAATTAGGGTTTTAATGGTCAATTGGACATAGGAGAAGGAAAAAGTGATAATTAATTCCCTAATCCAAGTTTCCCTTCATTTGTAAGTGACCTAGGGTATGATAGTGCTTGCCACTCGACCCTAGATCCTTCAATGTTTAATGGAAAGGAGGGTTTTAACATCTAAACAACAAAAGATTAACAAAATCCAATTTTACCCTAAACAATCAATCATCATCAAAACATTTGTATATTTTTTCAATCACTTTGGAGACAGTACAACATCATATAAACATGAAAATTAACACAACAGTTGAACACTGAAAAAAGGTTACCATTTAAGTATAGTCTTCTCCATAATACTACTTCATAATATATATATTAATTGCAAAGTTTTTGGAACATGAAAGTGGATGAGCGGGATGGGTGCAATCTATCTTCTTACTAAGTCCCCTAAAATGCTTCAGAAAGAACTACTACCCTCCTTTTTTCTCTTAGGTCTTGGTCTCTCTTATATGTGAGAGGCAACAAGCTACAGACCCGTTACAAAAAGACATGACTTTTGATAACTAATTATAACTGAAAAGAAAAACATTTCATTAAATGGATGCACCGATCCGTTAATCTCTGAATAGAGGCCCATGACTATCTAAGGCCTGTGCAAAGCTTCTATTTTTTGATATGATGCCCATCATACTGTTGGCTGATCTCCTCCATCCGATGACTGTCCTGTCATATCTGGCACATTCATGGTTTGATTGATAAATAGATTTATTGCAGAGAGATGATGGATGTAGTCCTGTTCTGCATAGGTATTCACATTGATAATCACTTCCTTCATATCATACTCCATTCACATCATTTTTTCCAACTACTTATGAGTATTTTTCAAGACTATCTCTTCATCATTGATCTCCTATAATGAATTAGTCAGAACCATGGCCAATTCTTCCTTCCAATCATCATATTTTTGGAGATTCCCATAATTATCATGAAGTGGTGGAGCAAGATTAAAATAATCAAGCTCTTCTTTGAGCTTGTCATGATATTCATCATGTGACTCTATCAAATCATTATATACCTGTAATGTTTGTCCCACCAAGATCCCTTTGCCCAAAAGATCTTCTTTCTTTTCAGTCATCCTCCCCTATAATCTTTTATTTTTTGCCATTGCTGAGAGTGTCAACTTAAACAATTTCCAATAGGTATCAGTATAGCTCATCATTTTATTGAATCTTTCCCTGATTAATTTAGATGCCATATCGTATTTGATAGTTTTTACTTCCTTCTCTAGCTCTTTACATTTCCCTTGGGATTTCAGATGGCAATTTTTCCAATAAGATGCATCAGTAAGTGCATCCAACACTTTCTTATCTTTCTCAAGGTCTGGAGGATAGAATTGTGATATAGAAGAGGAAGAGGATCTTTCCTTTTGATATAACAACTCCTTCTTTAGTCTATCATTTTCTTTAAGTAATTTTTGAGCTTGTGCCTTATTGAACTTTGCCACATTAATGTTGAGCTCTGCTGTTTCCATGGGGTCAGTATCCCCTACCCTTTTGACCAAGAGATGACTGAACATTTGATTTGAATTATTAGCAATTGCTGGTCTCTTATCCTATGGGTAAAGTGACCAAATGAGTAGAGTGGCTTCATCTACATTATACGCTAATCTTGAGTATATCTTATCACTGGCTTCTTTAGTCAAATTCATTGTTTTGTCTTCTCTCTTCTTGAAGCTATCAAACAGAATTGCTGAACTCATATCCCACCCTGACAAGAGCAATACTTTGGCTTCTTGAAGCAACTCCCTTCCTCTTTCAGGAGTGATAGACTCCATCTCTTTATCAACTTCCCTTTTTAATTCATCCAAAGCAGTAACCTCTTGTTTCGAAGTGACATCTTGCATTTTTTCTCACCTTTTTTCCTTTGTACTCACAGACAAATGACTTAAATTTAGGAGTTCTAATAAAATCATCATTAGAAATAAATTTATGTGCAACCAAGATTTTAATGTCATCAGATAATTCATCTGATGTCTTAAACTTTACATCATTCAATTCAGGAGGATGCTCATATTGTGCTATTTCAGGAGCATTTATTGGCTTCATTTGTTTACTTTCTTCATCACTTTCTCCTTCTTCACTTATGTCAGTATCTATAGAAAAACATACTTCAGGGGTAGGTTGTGAGGCTTCGTAGCCCAGAAGCTCAATGTCTTCAGCTTGTGTTCATGAATAGATTGTATAAGTTGTATCAAAAACAACTAGGGGCACATCTTTTATGATTTCATCTGAATGAGCAATCAATTGTTCAATCCTTGCCAGTGGATCCTATATTTCACAAAACATTTTTGAATAAGATTGGACATGTTTTCTTTTCCATTCATCAGCAAGTATCACTTTGTTGAATGTACCCATTCTGTTGATAGTAGAGGCCTCATCACGGTTTCTAATCACATCTTCCTCTGAAAATAAATGTTCATATCCTGAGAGCCCTTGTGAAATCTTTGCTTTATGAATAAAACCCGCTGAATCAAAATTTTGTCTTTCATTACCTATAGGAAGATTGTACTGTGCCAATTTAGTATTAATTTCTTCATACCCTTCATTCATGACCACTGTGAAATCTCCAAAACATAGGGTGCTGGTCATGATTGACTGTTTGTTATGCTTCTTGAGGTGTATGGCATCAGATTTGCTAATTGCCTCACAATCTCTAGATAGGCAATCTGATCAGGAACTATTCGTGGTAGCAAATGTGGGGTACCCTCAAATCCATAAACTCTAATCACTGTGCAGTCAAGGAAAGCATACCAATTTCCATAGTTATGGTCCACTTTACTTTTAGGGTCATTTTATTTGGGTCTTAGAAATCTTTGCATCCTTGGGGATAGGTTATAATCCCAAGGATATCCCAGTAACTCCATTAAAGGTTTTACAAAAAACTCTTCAAAGTAGAGGTAGTGAGATCTACCAAATCGGCTATACCATAACGAAGTCCATATCTGTACAGGTTTAGGATCCCCATTATCAAAAGAATCCCTTATCCTTAGTTCACTGCTCCAAAATCCTCTATCATGTCTCTCATACAAAAGCAAATGCATTAATAAGGAATAGTGTTTGAAGTTGATCCTATCACTGTTATTTTTAATTTTTCAAGCCCTTGATTTAGGGCATTAGCCACAAAGCTAGCATAGTCAAAAGGCCTGGCCCACTTAGTCTGTACATCTGCGGCTAAAACCATTGGTGTAATTGACATTAGAGGTGGGACCTCTACTCTCAAGACTTTACCAGCTACATAATAGGTGTATCAAAAATACTCTTCAAACAGATCTTCATGAAATGAAGGATTCTCATTACTAGAGAATTTCCTTAATTGTCCTTCTTCATCCTTAGGCCTATGCAAGGCCAACTTCCACCTTTTATAGCTAGTATCCATATGATGATACTCTAGCAATAGATCTCTGATTGTGAATGGTAAATCAAAACCACACTCTAATTGAAATACGTTGGAAATGAGATCTTTTAAAATAAACAGTAAATTATCACCACTGTGTGTTTGAATAGTTCTCATTTTTGGATCATATTTACTGGCAAGGGCTTTGATTAATTCCACATTGACAAACACCTTTGGCACAACTAATCTCCCTAGGTTCAACCTCCACGGGTTACAGACTGTTAAAAACCTATATTATTTTCTATAGTGGTATAAGAAAATTTTGTACCCTCATAGTGGAGTCCATATATCTCCCAAGTCCTTATGATTGTCCAACAATTGATCATGTGAGGGGTTCATCTGTACACTTCTTTTTGGTCTTGGTCCCGACCCAAGACACTGATCTATCAAGTCTTGGTTTAATGGTCTCTTTTCAGTTTTCAGTTTCTTATTTTTAGGTTTTTCTGCACTATCTCTAATGCAATACAATGGGAATTCACTCAAAAAAACCAAACTTTCAAACTTTGTAACCCTATCTTGGTGGGTTTCTCTCACAATTTCCCCATTCTCCTAGTAGCCTTCCAAAACTGATAAAATGGTGATAACTTGCAAACCAAACCTCATATCTAAAATATAAAACCTGTTTCAGATACCCATTTGGAATTTATTCAACATATCTTAAAATGGGCTAGGTTTGTTTTGTATGGAATAGGGAAAAAACAAGACTGTTCCTGTGCAAACCCTAGGATTGTTACAGAACGACTTTCACCAAAAATGACATAACTCACTCAAAACTTAATGAAATCACATACAACCAAAAGCCTTGTAAACTAGAAATACATATTGTTCCATCCATATATTATTTTTTTCAATATGGATCAGTACCAGGCCATAACATGCATGTTTTCAGAATGCATTTTTAGAAAATTAAACTCTGCAAACCTACCCTCAATAAAACTGCCATAACTTATTCAAATCTTAGTGAAATTTGATGCAACAAAAATAACTGGAAATTAGAATCAATAATCTTTCCATACATACCACATTTAGGTCATATAAATGTTGTACAAATCCATACCAAACTTTGAAACAGTAATTTAACATTCAGAAATGCAGAAACAAGGGTATCTTTTATTGATATCACATCAAAATGTAACAACCCACCTTCTCCAACCTTCTCCCCCCTTGGGATTCATGTTTACAACATTTATTTATGCTTTCCCAATCATTTTCCAACTACCAACCACCAACAACTAATTTCCTAATCAAGGTTGCAACTTTAATGCACTTTTTGACAACTTTCATAATGACAACTTTTTGACAATTTGACAATTTTTACAAGTTTGATCCCGAATGACTCAAATGACTCCAATTACATCACAAATGATCTATTATGACCTTATTACATGAAAAAAGACTCAAAACACAACATAAATCAAATATTTACAAAATGGCCTCATGGAGGCATAAAGTCCATTAGTTGCTCCTGCACCAATCTCCCATTGCTTGATCTATCAAGTCTTGGTTTAATGGTCTCTTTTCAATTTTATGTTTCTTATTTTTAGGTTTTTCTGCACTATATCCCATTGCTTGAATTCAAACCTTTAAGAGACATAATTTCTTAGCTGGGATCAGTGTACTTACTTGAATTTCACTTTCCCACTGGTTTTTCTTTGCTTTACTGTGTGAGAGCTTCAGTCCCCTTCTCCTTAAGCCCCTTTTGCAATTTGTTCAAGTTTTACAGGAGCTATGTGATCAAACTATGACACAACTCACTTTTATTCCTAGTTCATAAATGCACCTTTCATTTCTGTCATGTCATAGGAGGAGGTCATTTATTTTGAATATCTAAACAATGCTTCAGGATGTCACAATAATTATAATCATTGCATCGTTGAGACTGTTATTTATGTTTCACCAATGTCAGATTCCTTCATCGATGAACTCTTTGTGTCAGTGTATCAGTGGGACACTAGGTAACGTTACCCTGATGTGCCTTAGCTTGGGTGATATTGCACCTTTGGGTAACTTATGGTCATATCAGGTTATCGGGGGAACATAAACATTTATTCCGCCGATGTTTGAGTCACAACGATGTGCTAACTTTTGCTAATTTTATCGGTCTATCGGTAAGGGACTCTCAAGAGTTAGGCCGATAGGATATTGTTAGCCTGATATGGCTACGAGTTATGTTTATAGGACTATCGGTGGGAGGATGATGGGAACTCCAATGATGAGGGCATGTTCATCCGATTATGTCTAATTTTGGACAACCCACAGTTATATTGGGTCATCAGGGGAATATGAATATCTATCGTACCGATGACTATGTGTTGTAACGATGAGCTCACTGTAGTTGGCTATATTAGTCTATCAGGGGAAGGACTTCAAAGGTTAGCCCAACAAGGTATTTTTAGATAGATAAGGCTGTAAATTATTTTTCATAGGGCTGTCGATGGAGCTATAAATAGGGTTCCAACTGAAAGGAAGCTAGGTGTGTGGAAAACGCTTCCTACACTAATTCTATTGAGGAGAGGGCTATGCAAATTCAACTTTATCTTAACTATTATAGCGATGTTAAACCATTAACATGAGATATTGCAGCAAAACACAAGAACCAGAAAGTAGACAGAAGAAGAGAGATAAAGATTTATGGTGGGGAAAACCCTTATCAGGTGAAAAACCCCACACTCAAAAACCTGCACAATGTATTAACAAATCTGAAAGAATGTTTATAAGACACTTGTAATGCAAGCTTCAATGGTCTTCGACACTCATGTCTAGAATCAACCTGACATCATAACAGTACTTGTAAACCTGTGATCCAAACTCCATCTCCAAGCACCTGTATATAAAGAAAATACAAGGCAATATTGGACCTATCTTGGAATGGGCGTCCAATATGGCATCTTGGACCAAAACCCACGCCTAGGGACACTTGGTCAACACTGTAGAATGTGTCTGACACTTGTCCACAACTCCGATCCCAAAGAGGTTGCTTATTTCTAAAATGGGCTATGACAGATACTCTTACGACACTTATGACCGTCATAGAATCTGTCATAGCAATTACAACTTACAGCTGTAAGAGAATCTGTCATACACATGCTATAAATAGCATATTCTCTTACAACACATCATATTCCACCTTGGGGCGTCCAAATATGCCTCATTCAAAGATGCTACATGACACATGTCATTACCTGTCTTACAACCTTCTATTCTCGACTCTTACATGTCATAGATTCATCATAACCGTTTCGGTCAAACATTCCTTACACAACATAGAAGATGCTGACACATGGCAGAATATTCCTACCACTAAGTGGGACACCTATCTCCTCATGTGAGGACAAAATAACAAGTTGTCATAATCCATGTAGGATTGACACATCACCCTGCCACATCCCACAATATGACAAAGTGGAATTTCCAATTATTTACAACATAGACAATTGAATAATAAATACAAACATTACAAATGTAGAGAATTACCAAGGTTGAGACACCTTGATTCCCAACACCAACAATGAAGTGTTTCTAGGCCGATACACTTAGGAAAAGATATTATGAGGATTTGTTCATAAATGTAATTGTTCTGATAGGATTTTGTCACACATGTTTTAGCAATAGGAGTTAATATGGATCTTGTCACACAAATTCTCATTAATTATTTTAAACACAAAATTATAATGTGGCCAATTTCCATGGTATACAGAGGATAAGTGTGAAGAGGTTGGTGAGAGATGTAAAATTTTTTCTAGTTCTAAAAAGTTCAATCCCTTTTCAATCAAAATTGTTCATATAATGTTTTTTCGTGCCACCATTAATGTCCATCATTGGAAATGAATGCAATAGATTTTTTGAATTTTGAAATGTTAGATTGCATCGGTGGGACTCTCCTAGTTTCAGGCCGATCTGTATGCTTCATTTGGTGTCATCTTTGTTTATATATTCATAACTGATCGCCAAGACTCGCTGAATGTCTTTTTGATACACAGTGTCCCTTTAGTTCTCTTTTTCACTCAGGGAGACATTTAGTAATCTCACCGATATTGCATAGGTGCCTTTTGTCTTACTTAACGTTTCAGGGAGAACAATATGAAGTTTACCTAATATTAGGGTAATCTAAATTATTAGAAATCCTTTTAGTCATCGCCGAGTGTCCTTCCGACGAATAATAGTCATTCCTATTATTATCGAGCGGACATAAGGGATTAGGGTTTAAGGTTTAGCGATAAGGGATTAGGGTTCAGGGTTGAGGGATTAGGGTTTAGTGTTGAGGGATTAAAGTTTAAGGTATAGTGTTTAGGGTTTAGGGATAGGGTTTAGGGTTTAAGGTTTAAGGGTTGAGGCTTCATGCTTTAGGGATAGAGTTTAGGGTTGAGGGATTAGGGTTTAGGGTGGAGGGATTAGGGTTTAAGGTATAGTGTTTAGGGCTGAGGGTTCAAGGATGCGTTACACTACACTAAAAGGTTATAGTCCCATTAGAGAATGATGTCCTCGCATGGACCATGTCAAGTGCCCTCATCGATGTTGGTAAGGGATACATGGAAGGCAAATGGATTAGGTAGATAGTGGATTATGATGTGGATTCTAGAGGGGAGAAAAGTGGATTATGATGTGGATTATGTAGGGAAGATAGTGGATTATGATGTGGATTATGTTAGACTTATGCCAAAGCATGGACCATAGGGATGGTATGTGGAGGGTATGTACGATAGTGGATGAATGATGGTAGATTTATTGCAGAATGGAAGGGAACCATGACCAATGGTTGCACACATCACAATAAACGTTGAAGCTTGTGATGCGGAGGTGGTGTAGGGTGCAATGGAGATGTTTGCTTAGGAGATGGATGATGAAGGGCTTTAGGAACCCACATAGACTTAGGCGTTTTATTACTTTTATTTTGCTTGTGGGATGGAATGTTTTGACACTTTTGAGCGGAATGGGAATTTGAGATGGGAGTAGATGGTTGAGATTTTTTAGAGGTAGATGCCTCATTTAACTTGATTTCTTGTTGCTTAGGTACCCATACCATTTTGGTTTTGGACTTTGCTTTTGGAGGTATGGGATTGGATAAATTTTTGGATTTATTTTACTTTGACTCATTATTTTTATGTCTTGAGGCATGAGGACCCTTAGGATGTTTGGCTTTATGAGTAGAGGCATCTAATTTTGAATTTCTGGATCCCTTGGGGATGGTGGAATGAGTGGAAGCTTTAAGTTTATCTTTAAGATTAGGGTTAAGGGTTGAGGGTTGAGGGATTAGGGTTTAAGTTATAATGTTGAGGGTTTAGGGTTTAGGGTTGAGGGTTAAGGGTTTAGGGATTAGGGTTTAGAGTTAAGGGATTAGGGTTTAAGGCATAGTGTTTAGGGTTGAGGGTTTAGAGATAGGGTTTAGGATTTAAGGTTCAAGTGTTGAGGGTTGAGGCTTTAGGGATAGGGTTTAAGGTTTAGCGATAAGGGATTAGGGTTTAGGGTTGAGGGATTAGAGTTTAGGGTTGAGGGATTAGGGTTTAAGGTATAGTGTTTATGGTTGAGGGTTTAGGGGTAGGGTTTAGGGTTTAAGGTTTAAGGGTTGAGGCTTCAGGCTTTAGGGACAGCGTTTAGGGTTGAGGGATTAGGGTTTAGGGTGGAGGGATTAGGGTTTAAGGTATAGTGTTTAGGGTTGAGGGTTGAAGGATGCGTTATGCTGCACTGAAAGGTTATAGTCCCATTAGAGAATGATGTCCTCACATGGACCATGTTGAGTGCCCTCATCGATGATGGTAAGGGATACATGGAAGGCAAATGGATTAGTCAGATAGTGGATTATGACGTGGATTCTAAAGGGGAGAAAAGTGGATTATGTGTTGCAAATATGTGCCTGATGTGTTGTCATTGATGTCAACATATCGTTTTGTCAGAAATAGTGAAGACAGTGCAGAGGAGTGATTAGTATTTCTAGTAAGGTGAAGATTAGAGTATGCGGATTAAAGGGCCTATACTGGGTTGTCTATTGTTGCTCCAGCTAAGATTTGAGAGGTCCGCATGAAGATTTGGCGAAGTTATGGCCCTCTGAGTAAAATAGGTTTCTACAGTTATTCTATAACGACACAGTGGGAAGGAGTTGGTCCAGATTGGTCTGGTATGAGCATATTGTGATGTGCGGATCTAGAGACTTGTCTGGGATGTTGGTGTGTTCCCTCAGCTCAGGTGCTTCGTGGTTTGGAGGTCCAGAAGCAATCTTCTTAGTTTGTCAGTCATGGAAGTGTGTGTTCTTGGGGTTCAGTGTGAAGATGCAAGTGATTCTGATGATGCAAAGTGGTGTGGATGTTCCTATTGACTTATTTGTGCTTGTGGTGGTCTCTGGATCATGTGGCTATTGTGTTGGAGGTCTGCATTGACAAAGGAGCTTGTGATTGAAGTTTTTCTCTTAGTTGTTGTTGTTCTTCCTAGTCTTGGCTGATCGGATGTTCCTAGTGTGCTGTGGATGATCTAAAGATCATTTTATGAAGCTGGAGGGTTAATAGAGGAAGATTCAAGTCTTAGCTATGATTAGCCAACAGTGTAAATATCTGGGTTAAGTTTGGCCGACCTTGTTGAACATTCCAAGATGGATGAAGTGTATTAATACTTGTTGAAGAGTTGTCAAACATTATCCTTGTGCAAGACAGATCAAATTCGAATAAAGGATCAGAAGTAGAGTAGAGAAGAAAAGGAGTGAGAGCAGCATAGATTGTGAAGTTGGTAAAGAAGAATTCAGGGCAAAGGAGAAGTCTTTAAGCATTCACTAAAACTGAACCAGGCATGAAGTAGATGCTATTTCTCAGTTAATTCAATCTATTCTAAATAAATTTTGTGGGTAGTGAGCCTCCCTTTTGAGCAGTGAGCTCTAGGCAGTGCGCCCGAAGGCATGTGCCTTCTATTTTTCTAAAGTACCTTGAATAGGGTACAAATCTTTGTGGGTTAACCCCCACCGTGGTTTTTCCCTTAACTGGGTTTCCACATCAAAATCTTGGTGTCAAGTGTATTGATCATGTTTCTGCTCTTATGTTGTTGATCTATGCTTTATTGTTTACATCATTAATCTGGTAGCAAGTTAATAAAAAAGGTTAAAAGAAGAAAAAGTTTAAATTGTGGGACAACTGATTCACCCCCCCTCTCAGTTGTCCGGTCTAATTCCAACAATTGGTATCAGAGCCATATCCTCTTATAAAAGCCTGACCACATGAGGAGATCCAAGATGTCAACCTATAAGAAGGATAGTCTGAGATTTGATGGAACAAATTATTCTATTTGGAAGAATCGTATGGAGTGCCATTTACAATGCATGGGCGATGCCTATTGGGCAATAACCAATGTTGAGTATAAACCTCTGGAGAAAGGTCCTTCAACTCCAGATCAAGTCAAAGATGCTGAAAACAACCTTTGAGCTAAAGAAGCCTTGTTGAGTGCCCTGACTGATTCATAAATGAGAAAAATGTATTTGGTCTAAAAATAGCTTATGAAATCTGGAAAAAGTTGGAATTTTTGTATGAAAGTGATAAATATGTCAAATGTGCCAAGCTGCAAAGTCTGAGAGGAAAATTTGAAACTACGAAGATGAGCGAAGATGAAAATATCACAATCTACATGCAAAAGATAAATGAACTTGTGTGTGGTATCAGGTGTGCTGGTGGAACTTTGGAAGAATCAGAGATTGTATCAAAAGTACTCAGATCTTTACCTGATTCATACAAACATAAGGTAGCTACTATAGAAGAGATCTGGATTGTCTCAGATGTTACAAGAGATCATCTGGTTGGCAAAATTTCAGCTTTTGAATTAAGTGAGTTTGGTGATTCTCTTCCCAAGTCTGAATCTACATTTAAGGCCAGTGTATATGGAAAATAAAGATATGATCCAGGTGAAATCTCTTCTGCAAGATCAAATAGATTAGTGAAGACAAGGAAGGATCTTGAAGATATTGAACTTGAAATTGCTGATCTTGAAGCTCTTCTCGCCAAAAGATTGCCAAGAGGATCCAATAAGTATGAAGGAAAATTGCCACTCAAATGTTTTGGTTGTAATAAGATTGGTCATTTTGCCTCAAGATGTCTAGAGAGGTTTTCAAAACCAAACCCTAACAAATATCGAAATCAGAACAAATGTTACTGTGATTTAGTGAAAATCAAAATGAGATAGGAAACACATAACAAGTGCATAAAAAACAAATGTTATACCTCACTATGACTCACAAATCCAAGATAGGGTTGTGGAAGCATGCACCCAAGAGCTCCTAGATATACCCTAGATAATGGATTCAATGTGAAATGCTCTATCTAATGCAACTCACAAGCTAGCTCAAGAGATTTTTTGGCATGCTAACATTACTTAGAAAATTAGATCCCCAAATAGGTTGGAGAATGTTGTATTTATGGACATTTTGGAGAGATTTTGATCCAAGGGTTGAGATTGATTTGGGAGATCAATGGTGGAGGATGAAGATGATGTGGAGGGCCTAGATTTTATCTTGGAGGATGGAGGGCTAGGAATAAAGATGAATTTTATATTCTTTTTGGGAAAGGGGTGAATTAAATGAGGTTGGGTGAGATGGATTATTTGTGAATTAAAAATTCACATGGGGAAGGGTAAAATGAAGTAAAAATTCATTCGGGTAAGAGTGGATATAAATGAGGCATGGCATGGGTAAGGGGTGTAAGAGGTATTAAATGTGATGTTGGACACATTTTTATAAAAAAATGATTTATGTGGGATATATTTCAATTTTTTATTTGGAGGATGTGGGGAAGGGTGTTAATCTAGGTTTGACCAATTTAATGGGAGGCTAAGATTAATTAAATAAGGTTTTATTTAATTAATCCTAAGGCTAGGATGAGATAGGCTAGGGTAGGCAATTAAATAACGACTATTTAATTACCTAGGGTAGGGATAGGTTAATTAATAGGCTGAATTAATTAGTTAAATATGATTTACCTAATTAATTGGATTTAATGAGGAGGGGGAAATTAACTAAATAAATATTGCATATTTATTTAATCAATTGGCTAAAGTTTGAACTATTGAATTAATAAAATTAATCCAATTGTTGGGGATAGAATGATGAAAATTAGGTGATGAAGGGATAATTAATTAAATAAATTTAATTAATTGATTAGAAGGGAAATTGGTATGTTTAGGGATGTCGGGAGTTGGTTTGATGATGAAGACATTTTTAGGTGTCTACATTTGACGTGGCGTCAGGACCTAGTAGGGAAGTGGTGTTAGGTCAAAGAAAAATATGCCCCAGCTGCCGGGAAGGAATAAGATGGGTGAGGGATGCCCCCTCGAGAGGTTGCAAAAAAAAAAAAAATTCAGGCGATCTCTCGAAAGGACACGATGGGAGTGAAGGTTGGATAGAGGATGGAAAAGGAAGATGACAGGAAGAAAAATGAAGGAAAAAGGTTGTGATTTGCACCCTGGAAGGGAAAAATAGTGGGCGGAAGGATGACATGGCTTACTATATTTAGACTAGTGGGCCCTAAGGGTGCCACATTTGCACACATTGAATTCTTAAGAAGGAGCAAAGGAGATATGGCAGAGCGCAATCCCAGATTCTCGCGACTCACCCACATTTCTGAGCATTTCCGATTGTATGGCCGAGCACTGGAGGCTGGACCCCAGGTAGGGCCTAACCCTAACTTTGTGATTTTTTGATTTTGTCGCATTTTTGGGTTCGGGAATTAGGGATTGGCATGGTGGCATTATCGCAAGATCACGCGGTGCTAAAAATAAGCAGATTAGTGCAATCCTCTGGATTGGTGCTATCTATTAGGGTAGAGCAAAGGCGGATTGGCAGCAGAGGCGGATTGGCGCCATGTGTTTAATGTTTTTGCGCTATCCTCTATATTGGCGCAATGTGTGTAGGGTTTACGATTTTGGCATTTTGGCACCAATTAGGGAGTAGGATAGCGCTATCTTTTGGATAAGCGCTATGTTGGATAGTGGCGCTATATTTAGGATTAGCGCCATGTGGAGGAGTAGCGCTATATCTGATATATGCGCTATTGGGAGGGGTGGCTCCATTTGTTAGATTGGTGCCAAGTGGAAGGGTGGCACCATTTGTGTAAATGGCGCGAAGAGGCTGCGTAGTGGTGCTATATTGTGAATTAGCACCCTAGGGAAATGTGGTAGTGCTATCGTTAAAAATGGTGCAAAATATGGTCTGTTGTGGCACCAAAATACTTTTAGCTTTCCACATTAAAAGAAAGGGGTGGATTTAGAAAAAGATAGGTAGATTTTTTACCAGAAAACTGTGGATGCAGGATACGAGGTCGTTTATAGTGTCCTCACAGGAGCAGCGTGTGCTGTTTGTGATGGCATTTATTTGATTAGTTTGATGATTCCACCTGGGCCCGACTAGCGAGGTTAGGGATCTTGATAGCTGCATTGATGCCAGTGCTATGAGCTCATAGAGCTCTGATTACAGCGGTTGTAGAGTGGTACCGCCTA
The DNA here is from genome assembly GCA_027924645.1 of Cunninghamia lanceolata. Taxonomy (NCBI): domain Eukaryota; kingdom Viridiplantae; phylum Streptophyta; class Pinopsida; order Cupressales; family Cupressaceae; genus Cunninghamia; species Cunninghamia lanceolata. The sequence continues at coordinate 13,311,896 of BSBN01000288.1, read as the reverse complement.
GAGACTTGTACATTTTTGCTTCTTACTGGCGAGATCACTATCACTCTTGAGGATGTTTATCACATCCTCAAGCTACCTATTCATGGTCGTCGGGTGACATATGACACGAGGAGGGGATAGAGGGCCTTAGTTAGAGTATTTGGCCGTGATCGCATTGTTTTATCAGTAGATAGGAGGGAGATAAGCTATGAGGGGACACTTGCGGTGGGTGCAGATCCCTTTGCTTTATTCATGTGTGCATTGATTGGCGGCGTAGTGATGCCAGATAAGAGAGGCAGGGGGTTTCCGGTTGGATGGGGAGAGATGATTGAGGGGATGGTCAGACATGAGATAGTGTATGCCTGGGGATCGGCGATGTTGGCACAACTCTCTCATGAGATGCATACAGTTGTTTATCATTATGATTCAGCTTTATCAGCTAGGGTTACTTTGCTACATGTGTGGATCTAGGAGCATATTCCGGTTACTCAACCGAGATGTGGGTATTATTGCCGTCTGTTTGATGCCTTTGTTTTCTTGTATTGGGATGCCGAGTATACATACACTAGGTAGGTTTGGTATTGGAGACAGGTGTTGGATGACATCATTCAGGTTAGTTGGAGACCATACATTAGAGTGGAGCCCTAGCTAGATGACGATGTGCACATGCCTTTCACTTTCCAGCAGCACTATCTGATAGGTCGAGGGGACCATATGATTGATATGTATCTACCGTCGTGAGTTATGCGGAAGTTTGGTTTACGATAGGATGCTCCATAGTAGATGGCAATTTTTGCACGGACCCATCGAGATGCCCGTTATTGGCCTGGAGCTATACAACCCTGGGTTGCCTTAGAGGATTTTGCAGCTTTGCAGCCGTTGATGTGGGATTGGCAGAGTGTGGTCAGGGATGTAGGCACTATTCCTACATATGAGACATGGTGGTGGATGTGGTGACCTACATGGTTCACCGACCTCATAGAGGAGGTAGTCCCCACGGAGGAGGCGGCAGCGTCCGGGGATGAGGAGTCTGAGGAGGATGGAGATGATGATTCTGACGGAGATGATTTCTTGGAGGAGGGAGGGAAGATTATAGCGGACTATCTTGTGGAGGTTGGGGGGGATGGGGAGGAGAGAGAGATTGGGAGAGATGAGGAGCTGATGGATGTGTTGGCTGTAGCAGTAGCTGGACAGGTCAGGGTTGGGGGAGAGGGGCAGGCAGGTGGTGCCTCATAGTTGCCCCAGCAACAGGTGCAACAGGGGGTACTTGTACAACAAGTACCTATTGAGCATGTCTAGATCGAAGTGGTGCGGAGGTAGGGAGGACCTCGACAGCGCGGGGGACAGCCAAGGGTAGGTAGGGGTGTTCTACCCCCACCACAGGTATCGTAGCAGTAGCAGGACAACAGGTAGAGGCAGGCACTTCAGTGGTAGGAGAGTGAGGGCTTTGAGGGTCCTCATCTTGTCAGCGACCTCAGAGTGGAGAGGAGGAGGTTGAGACTCTGCGGGCACAGGTAGCCAGCCTGCAGGAGGCCTTAGAGAGCCGCAAGGCAGAGCTAGTGTAGTTGCAGGGTACAGTTGCATTATTAGATGGTACAGATGGATAGGTGGTTGCATTGCAGGCATAGTTAGCCCAAGCACAGGGTGAGATAGTAGTTTTGATAGGAGAGCAGGATGTTGCTCTTGCAAGAGATCGACAGGCAGAGGCTACGATGGGTAGTTTACAGGCTTTAGGTGCTGGTATGGCCCCAGTTTTGACATTGATGCAGACACAGTTGTCTCAGGCACATGTACAGTTGTCTCAAGTACAGGGATAGTTGTTGGAGGTCAGAGGACAGATGGATTATTATCGGGCCCTCTATCACGCGATAGTGCCTGTAGAGCAACATGCACCGAGCTATAGTCAGGTCAGTGGATCCAGGGTGTCTAGATCACACAGATCTAGATCAATTTAGTCTGTTTAGCAGGTGATGGGTCCCCCATCACATGTGCCCTAGAAGGTTACACAGGTACAGGTTCAGTTGCAGCTGCAGCCACAGCCATAGGCAGGACCACAACCACAACCAGGGCCAGGATCCCCCACTGCGTCAGAGAGAGGGTCCTCTATGTGATAGTTGTATTATTTTGGCCCTTGGAGGCATTGTATCATGACATGTTATTATATTTTTTGATGTATATACCTGAGCGATGTATATTTTGGCGATGATATATGAGATGATACTTTTTGATGGCCTATATGTTTGTTTATGATGTTTTTATATGATTATGATGGTGCTTATGTTGATGGATGCAGTATGCTTTGGATTATATGCTATGGATATGTTGTGTTTATGCGATGTAGTATGATGATGTTATGGATGTACCTACTGATGTAATATGATGGATGTAATGATGGTTTACTTATTTTGATATATGCATGTATGTGATTTATGGACGATGATGTAAAATGCAAATAAATGTTCAGATTAATAAACATTTATTATGGATGTAAAATGTAATGCAATGGAAATGTATGTTTATCTTAATAAACACATGTTATGTATGGAAATATGGATATCCAACTAGATGCTTATAAAATGCAACTAAATGATTATGATTGTGATTGTGTAATGTAACTGAATGATTATGCTATGCAAGTAAATGTAACTAAATGATTATGAAATGATATATGGAATGCAAACTAAATGTAAATTAAATGATTATATGAAATGCAATGTAAGTGGGATATAATGATTTTATGAAATTTCACTAAATGTTTTTAAAGTGCACCTAAATGATTGCAAACTAAATGATTATGATATGCAACTAAATGATTCTAAAATGCACCTAAATGAAATGCAAATTAAATGATATATGATATGCAAAGTAAAGGATTCTAAAACACACCTAAATGAAATGCAAATTAAATGATCTATGATATGCAAAGTAAAAAATTCTAAAATGCACCTAAATGAAATGCAAATTAAATGATCTATGATATGCAAACTAAGTGATACATGAGATGCAAACTAAATGACATGTGAGATGAAAACTAAGTGATATGTGAGATGTAAACTAAGTGATATGTGAGATAATTAAGTCTTGATACACATGATGTTCTTTGTTGAACCCTGGGTGGTGGGGCTGTGTGATAGGGGAATAGGTGGGGAGAGGATAAGGGTGGATGGATGGGGTATGGATATGATTGGCTGTGGCTAGATTGAGGGGGGAGTGGGATAGTTAATAAGGGAGTTGCTAGGTCATGAAACACCACGTCATTGAGGGGGGATTTACTTTGGCTTAGGATGTGTTGAGTGAGAATAAGTTGGAGGAGTGGGATTAGTGAGGGGATTTGGGAGAGGGGGGGTAGGCTAGGTGATTGCAAAATCTAGGCCTAGATGGTATAGTTGAATAAATGATTAGTAGGATGATTTGAGCTAATAACAGTAGTTGCATAACATTAATTGAGAGCATTTCTTAGTTTATTATAGCAATGTAGGATACAGTTCACAAAGGTATGAGATGACCTAGGTGATGATATATATCCCATGATTGCATGGACTAGACCCACAAATAATAGGTTGATTTCATGCGTGCCCAAGGTAGTATAACCTTGCCTGGCTGAGGAAGGGGACTCATAGCGATGGGTGCTAATAGTACATATAGGGTATTGATGCCTGTATATGCAAATGAGGCAAATCATGCTAGAACCGACCTAGGCCTCAAGTTATGAATACTATTCTTAGAGTAATGAAACCAACCCATAAGCACAGTATACAGAAACAATGACCGTGTCTACTCTAGGTGTTGTCTACCACTTACCATGGTATAATGAGATCAAGGTAGCTTTGGAAATGACCTAGAGTGAGACAAAAAGATAAAAATTAATAATCAAAAAGACCAACAAAAAGATACAAATAGTCATTGTATGCTCTTGCCAAGATACATGTTGATAGGATGATAGATTCTTGTCCATTGCATGAACGATATATCCTAGGACGCGAATCAGTTGGATTTTGTTGGATAATTTTTGAAAGGTGGGCAAAAGGACAGTCAAGCTATGTGTTGGATTATAGTTGGTATGTTGATTGATGATTTTTGTGTGAGGCGCGATGTTTCAAGTGTATACCTAGCGTGTGTATCATTTGTTGGGTTCAGCAAGCTCAGTGAGTGGGGACCATCCAAACAGGTTGGATGGGTGCATCTTATGTACTTGAGTATTGGATACTTCCTTCATATTCCAGACTGCCTACATACCCTGTGTCCATGGGATCAAGGTACTTTCAAGATGCGGGCGAGATGAAAATGTAGTTCTGGCATGACTTGATGATGTGGGAGTGTTTTAGGATGGATGTGATGCTAAGGATTGATGGATGTTGATGGTTGCGATTTGCAGAGAGTATTGTTATGGATTGATGTATGGGGGTGATTTGTAGCGAATCTTTATAAATGATTTTTGGATTTTCATGATTTTTCTATTGTTTTTGGAATTTTGATTTTCTATTGTTTTTAGATTTTTGATTTTCTATTATTTTTAGATTTTTTGATTTTGAGTTGTTTTTAGATTTTTGATTTTCTATTGTTTTTTAATTTTTGATTTTGAGTTGTACAGACGGAAGCTTACAAAGATCCTCGTTCCACGAATTAGCTTTGGGTGGGGTAATGCGGGGTGGGCGATCAGATTTGATGTTTCAGAATTCCAAGCCATGGGATGCGTGCAATATGGAGTGTTGTGACAGAAAGAGGACTTATTAGATGTAGAACCGGCCATTACACATGGCGCCTGAGACAAGTTTTCACCATGGTACCAATCCAAGGTGTCACCGAAGTGATTTTCACTATTGGAAGTCTTTATTGCACTCAGGTTTTTCTTGATTTTTTTAGATTTTTAGTTTTTTTTTGATTTTTTGCTTGGGATACTCAATGGGTTATGCATAGAATTTCTTCAGGTGTAGAATATTCATAGGCTCATCCAGAGGCTGCCCCTCAGATGTTGCAAGCTGGTATGCTCCTGATCCATAGGTGGCTGTGATGACATAAGGCCCTAGCCAATTGGGCTCAAAATTTCCTTTCTTAGGGCGCTCCTGCAAGTTTTTCTAGTTTTCCATAAGGACAAGGTCACCTACTTCAAATTTTTAGTTTCTGATTTTCTTGTGATAGCTTCTTCTGAGGTGATTTTAATAGGCCTGCAGGTGGTTTAATGCATCCAGATGTTTCTCATCTAGTAATTCTAGCTCATGCAACCTTGCAGCCCAGTATTCCTCATCATTGATTATATTTTGCAAAGATACTCTTAGGAATGGGAGCTCGACCTCAATAGGTAAAATGGCTTTAGATCCAAATACAAGGGAATATGGGGTGGCTCCTATGGGGGTACGGATGCTTGTGCGATAGGCCCATAGGGCAGGGTTGAGCTGGAGGTGCTAGTCACGGTCGACTTTATTAACCATCTTCTTTAGAATGCGAAGGATGGTTTTATTTGAAGCTTCTGCTTGACCGTTTCCTTGAGGGTAATATGGAGTGGAGAAGTGGTGTTGGATTTAGAATTTTTCACACAAAGTTTGGACTTCCTGGTTCTTGAATGGCTTTCCATTGTCGGTGATGGTGGAATGAGGGATACTGTAATGACATATGATATAATGGAAGATGAACTTGGATATCTGGGTTCCAGTGGTGAAGGTGAGTGGTATTGCTTCCACCCACTTAGTGAAGTATTCGGTAGTTGTGATGATGAATTTATGGCCATTGGAGGATGGTGGATGTATTTTGCCTACGAGGTTGAGTCCCCATTGTGAAAAAGGCCACGACGTCATGATTGGTTGCAATTCTTGTGCTGGTACATGAATGCGATCTCCATGCTGTTGACATGGTAGGCATTTTTTTACAAACTAATAGGCGTCTCGTTCCATGGTTGGCCAATAGTATCCGGTCCTCAGGATCTTTTTAGCAAGAGTGGGTCCACTTGAATGTGCCCCACAGATGCCTTCATGTACCTCTTGCAAGGCCACTTCAACTTCCCTAGAGTCTAAACATCGTAAAAACGTGCCATCAAGACTCCTTTTGTATAGGGTATCTCCTACAAGGGTGAAGTGGGAGGCTCGGTGGATGAAAGTTTTTCATTGTGAGGTGGATAGGTTAGGAGGGATGATGTTATCATGGAGATATAGATAAGTTTCTTGATACCATGGGGATAAGGGACCAATGACTTCGCACACTAGCTCTGATTGGGCAACATCATATGCTGGAATAGGAAGCTCTTCTATCATGAATTCGCACTTCTTGCTATCTTTCTTCATGTTGACCAGGGATCCGATGGTGGCCATGGTGTCTGCAACTTTGTTGTTTAGTCTTGGGATATGTTCAAAGTGGATGTCATCAAAGTAGTCTTTAAAGTCATCGACCATCTTTTTATAAGGTAGAAGTTTATCATCCTTGGTCTTGTACTCATTGTTTACTTGCCGGATGACCAATTGAGAGTCTCCATACACTGTGAGCTTCTCCATTCTCCATTTGATTGCCATTTGGAGACCTGTGATAAGGGCCTCATACTCTGCCACATTGTTGGTACATGGGAATGTAATTTTGAATGACTTGGGGATGGTGTCACCTTGAGGGGTAACAAACAAGATGCCTACCCCCGAGCCTCTGTGTGTATATGACCCATCAAAGTACATTTTCCATGTTTCTGTTGCTGGTGCTATTGTCAAGATGGTTTCGTTAGGGAACTCTACCAGTGTAGGACATTCTATAGGAATGGGTGCTTCCGCCAACTAATTAGCGATAATCTGTCCTTTAATAGATTTTCTCTTAGTATATTCAATGCCAAATTCTGTGAGGATCATGACCCATTTTACCATTCTTCAAGTAAGAGCAGCTCTGTTCAGCAAATATTTTAGTGGATCGATCTTGGCAATGAGCTTGGTTTTGTGACTGAGCATGTAGTGTCTTAGTTTTTGTGAAGTAAAGACCAGGGCTAGACATGCTCGTTTAATTGGTGTATATTTTAGCTCGTAGGATATCAAGGTACGACTAATGTAATATATGGCTCTTTCCTTCCCTTGCTCATCAGGCTATGCTAATAAAGCTCCAATGGCTATTTCTGTTATTGAGATGTATAATGGGAGAGGTTCTCCTTGCCTTAGCAGAGTCAGAACAGGAGGATTAGCTAGGTATTCTTTTAGCCGGTCGAAGGCAGCCTGACATTGATTGTTCTAGACAAAAGCTATATCCTTTCTGAGTAGATGTTGGAACAGTTGACATTTATCGGTAAGTTGAGCAATAAACTGATGAATGGACTGGAGTTTCCCTTGCAGACTTCTTAGTTGTTTGAGTGTTTTCAGAGGAGGCATTTCAGTGATGGCCTTGACTTTTGCGGGGTCTACCTCAATTCCCCTTCTAGAGACTATGTATCCCAAAAGTTTTTTGGAGGTGACCCCAAAGACACATTTCTTTAGATTCAAGCGAACATTATATTGCTGCAGTCGGTCGAAGATCTTTGCTAATACATCTAGGTGTTTCTTCTGTGTCTTTGATTTTCCTAGCAAGTCATCCACATAGTCTTCCATGATGTGGTGGAAAAGATCATGGAAGATGACAGTCATGGCTCGTTGATAAGTAGCTCCAGCATTCTTTAGGTCAAATGACATTACCACCCAGCAGTATGTCCCCCATGGACATATAAAGGCTATCTTATGTTGGTCCTCTTCTGTGATCTTGATTTGATTATACTTTGAAAAACCATCCATTAGGGATAACATCTCGTGTCCCGCCGTAAGATCCACTATCATGTCAATGTTTGGTAAGGGGAAGTCATCCTTCGGGCAGGCTTTGTTAAGATCTCGGGAGTCAGTGCAGCAATGGATTTGGCCATCAAGTTTGGCTACTGGTATAGGTTGGAAACCCACTCAGGATAATCAATTGGTTGGATGAACCCAACATCCAGTAGTTTCTTCAATTCTACTTTGACTAGGAGGGCCACCTGAGGGTTCATTTTTCTGGGCTTCTATTTCACTAGTTTTGCATCAGGTCGTACTGCAAGGTGATGGATGACCAAAGTGGGATCGAGCCCTGGCATGTTTGCATAAGTCCATGCAAAATTGTGGTTTCTACGTTTTTTGGGAAAGGGGTGAATTAAATGAGGTTGGGTGAGATGGATTATTTGTGAATTAAAAATTCACATGGGGAAGGGTAAAATGAATTAAAAATTTATTTAGGGAAGAGTGGATATAAATGAGGCATGACATGGGTAAGGGGTGTAAGAGGTATTAAATGTGATGTTGGACACATTTTTATAAAAAAAATGATTTATGTGGGATATATTTCAATTTTTTATTTGGAGGATGTGGGGAAGGGTGTTAAGTTAGGTTTGACCACTTTAATGGGAGGTTAAGATTAATTAAATAAGGTTTTATTTAATTAATCCTAAGGCTAGGATGAGATAGGCTAAGGTAGGCAATTAAATAATGACTATTTAATTACCTAGGGTAGGGATAGGTTAATTAATAGGCTGAATTAATTAGTTAAACATGATTTACTTAATTAACTGGATTTAATGAGGAGGGGAAAATTAACCAAATAAATATTGCATATTTATTTAATCAATTGGCTAAAATTTGAATTATTGAATTAATAAAATTAATCCAATTGTTGGGGATAGAATGATGAAAAATTAGGTGATGAAGGGATAATTAATTAAATAAAATTTAATTAATTGATTAGAAGGGAAATTGGTATGTTTAGGGATGTCGGGAGTTGGTTTGACGATGAAGACATTTTTAGGTGTCTACAGTTACTATGTCCAAGAAACTGGGGAAGGAGTCACAGATGATGAATATGATCATGGAGGTTCCCCTGAAAATGATTGGGTGTTCATTGCCATTAAAGAAGAAGATCCAGTGTCTACTGAATCTACTAGCTATGCAAATATGGAAAGTGCCTTGGCTGGTCAGGTTCATTTTTATTGAGAAAGATGAATGGGTGATTGATAGTGGATGTTCTCATCATATGACTGGAGACAAGAGTAAGTTTGTGAATTTTGAAAATTATGAAGGTGGGCTTGTGAAATTTGGAGATAACTCAGCTGGTAGAATCCATGGCAGAGGATCCATCTCTTTTGATGGTAAGAATAGCACCAATGATGTTCTGTATGTGGAAGGACTAAAACATAATCTTCTCAGTGTTGGACAGTTGGTTGATAAAGGTTATGATCTTCGATTCAAAGATGGAAAGTATAGAATCTTGGAGAGTTCTGGAACTGAAATTGCATCTGGTACTCAAACTAGAGGTAACATTTTTCATTTGAGTAGCTCTGGCAAAAGTTGTTTGATTGCTTAGATAGATCAAGGTTGGTTATGGCATGGGAGGATGTGTCATGTTAATTTTGATAATATTGTCAAAATAAGTACCACTCAGGCTGTGAGAGATCTTCCAAAACTTGTGAAGCCTAATAGCATTTGTAGAGAATGTCAATTGGGGAAATAGAGCAAAATTTCATTCAAAAGTAAGGAACAAGTTTCAAATGGACGATTGGAACAGGTACATACTGATCTCTATGGTCCTGCTAGAATTAGGAGTGTGCAAGGAGATAGATATTTCATGTTGCTAATAGATGACTACTCCAGGTTGATGTGGGTAACCTTCCTAAAAGAAAAATTAGAAGCTCTTGAAAAATTTAAGGTGATCAAAGTGATGGTGGAAAATGAAGTTGGTGAAAAATTGAAATGTCTGAGATCTAATAGAGGTGGAGAATTTACTTCCCATGAGTTTGATGCTTTCTGTGAAAAGCATGGCATAAAAAGATAGTTATATGCTCCTCAGAATCCCCAACAAAATGGAGTTGTGGAAAGAAAGAACCAGACCATTCAAGAAGCTGCGAGGACCATGATGATAGAAACAAATGTTCCTCAAGTTTATTGGAGAGAAGCTGTAAGTACTTCTGTCTACACTCTTAACTAGGTGCAGATCAAAGGCAATTCTGGTAAGACCCCTTATGAACTATGGTTTGGTCATCCTCCTACTGTAAGATATTTCAGAGTTTTTGGTAGTAAATGCTATATCAAAAGAGATGAGGATTTAGGAAAATTTGATACAAGAAGTGATGAGGGAATATTTTTGGGATACTCTACTAAAAGTAAGGCTTACCAATGCTTTAACAAGAGGTTGAAAAAGATTGTTGAAAGTGCTAATGTTAGAGTTGATGAGAGCAAGGACATTCCAGGTTCTACGGATATGATTCAGATGATCAAAATGAAAGTCAAAGTCTAGGAAGGTTAGTTCAAACTCTGACTCAGATGCAGATTGATCTGGAAACTCCAGAGACTCAAGGAATTAGTATAGATGTTGAGGAACAAGCTCAAGAAATAGAAGCCCAAGGAATTCCCAAAACCCCCAGGTATGTAAGAATGAATCATCCTGAAGATCAAATCATAGGGGATAAAAATAAAGGTGTTCGAACTAGAAAAAGAGTTGCTGAAGATCAAGAAGAGATTTGTTCAATTTCAAGGATTGAACCTAAATCAGTTAGTGAAGCCTGCACTGATGAAAATTGGGTAAAAGCAATGGAAGAAGAATTAATGCAAATTGAAAAGAATCACACTTGGGATCTTGTTCCTAAACCAGAGGACAAAAATGTAATTGGAACCAAATGGGTCTTTAGGAATAAACTAAGTGAAGATGGTGAAGTTGTAAGAAACAAAGCAAGGTTGGTATGCAAAGTCTATTCTCAAGTAGAAGGAATTGATTTTGAAGAAACTTTTGCTCCGGTGGCAAGAATAGAGGTAGTCAAATTATTTCTTGCATTTGCTACTTTCAAAGATTTTAAAGTGTATCAAATGGATGTCAAATCAACATTCCTGAATGGAGATTTGGAGGAAGAAGTCTACATTGAGCAACCGGAAGGATTTTAGTTGTCTAATCAGGGTGACATGGTTTGTAGACTGAGAAAAGCCTTGTATGGACTCAAGCAAGCTCTAAGAGCCTTATATACAAGATTGGACAAATATTTGCTTAAGATAGGTTTTAGTAAAGGTATGGCTGATAGTAATCTTTACTTCAAGATAAATGATGAGGATATCTTGATTGTTGAGGTCTTTGTTGATGATATCATTTTTGGTGGAAATGAATGTATGTGCAAAGCATTTACTGACCAAATGAAAAGTGAATTTGAAATGTCAATGTTTGGAGAGATGAATTTCTCCCTAGGTCTACAAATTGTTCAGTCAGACAAAGGTATCTTTATATCTCAGTCTAAGTATGTGAAAGAATTGCTGAAGAAGTTTGGAATGGAAGATTCAAAGCCAGTAGTTATACCTATGATAACCAGATGCAAGTTAAGTAAAGATGATGATTCTCCCAAGGCAAACCATAAAAGGTATAGATCAATGATTGGAGGATTGCTCTATTTGACCTAGACCAGACCTGACATCATGAATGCTGTTGGACTTGTTGCTAGATTTCAATCTAATCCAAAAGAGTCCCATGTTGTGGCAGTCAAAAGAATTTTCAGATATCTCAAGGTGACAATTGATTATGGATTGTGGTATCCAAAAGACAATGACTTTACTCTTCATGCATATACAGATGCTGATTGGGCAGGAGATGTGGATGATAGAAAAAGTACTAGTGATGGTGCCTTTTTCCTGGGAAGAAGATTGGTCTCTTGGATGAGCAAAAAGTAAGAGGCAATATCTCTGTCTACTGCAGAAGCAGAATATATAGCAGCAACAAATAATTGTACTCATGTTCTGTGGATGAAGCAAATGTTGAAGGACATTAGAGTTGTGTTTGAGGATCCAGTCACAATCTTTTGTGATAATTCTAGTGCAATAAGTATCTCAAAGAACCCAGTGTTGCATTCAAAAACCAAGCATATATCCATCAAGTTTCATTTCTTGAGAGAGAAGGTAAATGAGAATGAAGTCAAGTTGGAGTTTGTGTCATCCAAAGATCAGATTGCAGATATCTTCACTAAGCCTCTTCCCAAGGATATCTGAGAGAGAAGTTAGGGATTATTACCCCTCCAAATTAGAACTAAGATGCACTAAGGTGCATCAGTTTGGTGGAATTCTCAGTCACATCTTGAGGTCCGGATTGATGTTGAGAAAACACTACTCTAAGGAGTAGTCAGTATGCAAACATTGGAGATTAGTCTAAAATAAAAAGGGGAAGAAATGATTGCAAATATGTGCCCTTTGCCATTGATGTCAAAGGGGGAGAGAAGTCATGTGAAAAACTTGGAAGCAATCAGTTGCTGGTGAAAGGGGGAGCAGTGAAGAAAGTGGTTGCATGTGTGATAGGAGAAAGGGGGAGAAGTTCTTGTCTTGATGGTTGAATCAGTTTTTCACATCATATGTTTCCATCAATGACAAAGGGGGAGATTGTTGCAAATATGTGCCTGATGTGTTGTCATTGATGTCAACATATCTTTCTGTCAGAAACAGTGAAGACAGTGCAGAGGAGTGATTAGTATTTCTAGTAAGGTGAAGATCAGAGTATGTAGATTAAAGGGCCTGTACTGGGTTGTCTATTGTTGCTTCAGCTAAGATTTGAGAAGTCCGCATGAAGATTTGGCGAAGTTATAGCCCTTTGAGTAAAACAGGTTTCTGTATTGTTCTATAATGATAGAGTGGCAAAGAGTTGGTCCGGATTGGTCCGGTATGAGCATATTGTGATATGTGGATCTAGAGACTTATCTGGGATGTTGGTGTGTTCCCTCTGTTAGTGCCTGAATTGACTGGTAGTTTTTTGAGCAATTTTCATTCAGGCACTCTCCCTAAGTATCCAAAAAATGTTCTAAGTAATGGACCTCCTCAGCATTTTTCAGCTGCATCATCATATTTTCTTGAGGAGGAGGTCATCATCATCATGTTTGTTTCGATGAGGGTCAGCATCATCATGTTCTCCGTCGACCGGTTTCTCATCGTCATCATCATATTGAAATATCGGGTGATGTTTGGTTTATCCTGATGATGCTGACGAGCTACAGTGCGCCCTGATCTGCTTACGAAGGTGATTTTTCATGGTATCCGGTGATCTTCCATTTATCACCTTGCCCAAACATGATGATGATGTTGCCCCAATGTTCTGAAGGGGTTATTCTTTGAGATGTTCGACCTGACTTGTTCTTTCTTAAGGGTCGTCGTCATCATCATCATATTTCCAGTTATCATCGTGTTGCTCGCGGGGGTCATCATATTTTCTGCATCATGATATATCGCCAGGGTGATATTTCTATCATCGGGTGATCTTGGTTATGATCATCCTGATGATGTATTTGAAGAGTTCTAAGTGCGACCCGATATTCACTAGGGTCATCATATTTTGAACGTCAGGATGATCTTAGTCAATATCATCCTGATGATGTTGTATCACCTTGTTCTTTGTTTCTCATCCTGATGATGCTGACGTCATCCATGTATCAGGGTGATATCTTTCTTTCTGCCTATCTGCATCATGATATTTCCGAAGGAGGGGGTGATATTTTCAATATCATCCGGAGGTATGTTTGTTCCAGCGTCATGATGATGCTGATATCAAGGAGATATCCGCCTGCTGGCTTCGCGCATTATCTACTGGGGGTGATCTTTTCAAGCATCATCATCATATTCATCTATCGCCCCGATCTTATAGTGGAGCTACAGTGCAACCTGATATTTGTGCATCAGGAGGATATTTCCAAATATCCGGTTGTCTTCCGAATATCATGATGATGTTAATATGATGATGACGTCATCGAGGTCCGGGGGGGTCATATTTCTAACACAGATCATCTTGTGGAGATCCCCCGATATTTGCAAACATGATGATGACGTCATCCGGATATGAGGAGGTGCGCAGTAGGCAGATATGATGATGACGTCATCAGGATGTTCATCGGCCAGACTTTTGGTATAGGCTCAGCAGGAGGATGTTTCTCCGATGGATCAGGTTGTGCTGATGAAGGCGATTATCATGCAGTTGTATTGCGATATGATGATGACGTCAGGGTGATATTTCAGGCAACAGGATATCATGCTGCTGGAGGATGATGATGATGAAGTCTTATACTAGTGTCGTTAGGAGCAAAAGCACCGACATGATATATGCTCATGACCTAGTATATAAAGTGTTAAGGAGGTTGCTGCGGGGTGCATGTGGGATAATATTATCCTGCATATTCAAAATATCATGATGATGAATCTCGACGGGAAGTGTTTGCGATTAACTGTTAGATGTTCTTCCCGAGGCCGCGGGTTGGTGCGCCATCAATGGCGATTGTTGCAGGGGTATGGGCGATGGCGTGGACGGATGTAGTACCTGGTTGAAGGTCTGGATCCCTGGGCGGCGGCGCAAGGCTCGAGATATCTTCCTGTCCCCTCCCCTACCTGCTGCATTCATGTTTGGGCGCCAATCTGATAATGTGTTTGAGCGCCATTTCTATGATACTGTATATCTGGCGGGAGTTTTGGTCAACCTGGTAGTTAATGCTGAATACACCCTCCTGCTATATAATGCAGAGGGTGTTATTCATTCAAGGTTGTTGAAAGTTGATGATTTTTGGCTCTGTAATGCAAAACCAGCTGATCTGGTTGCTCTGTACAGTTTAATCTTGTGAGTTTATGTATCTCCTATTGTAGGACTTGGCATGAATCCACTGGTTTCATTGGTTGATCTTATATGAGTAATGCTATCTTAGCATGTGTTGTGTTAATTCTGTCTCCAGTATTGCATGTATTCTTCTTCTGGATCTGGATATTTGCTTATGTTTAGATTCTAGAGCATAGAATTCCTATGTTGAATGTCTGATCTTTTAACCTCTGCTCAAGGGGCAGATTAAACTGTTTTCAGGTTGAACATTGGGAAGGGTATACTGCAGTAGGGATGCCATAAGTAGAGATAGCTCAACACTCTATATTGGGAGATATCTGTAAGGCAGATATCATGTGTATCCCCCTGAAATCCGGTTTTAGCTATTCATGCTGATCATTCACAGGTGTATGTCTACCGACTCCAAGCCCTGGATAGGCACCAATCATGCTGTGTTCTTGTGTTATACACCATGTCCAGCTTTGCATCCAAATTCATATCGAACCACTTCATACTTCCACCTGTTAGTTGTAGGAGTAGGATTAGGAACCCCCTGCATGCTCTCATACCCAACCAGACATCATGTCCAAGAATGTTGCCAGCCTTGTGATCTATCATGCAGATCTTGGTCCATACATGAGAGTATTCTGCCTGTTGTTGTCAAGTTAGATCTTTCTATCTTTGAGCTAGTCAAGGTTACATCTTGAGTTATAGGGATACCCCCCTTGGTGCGGCAGAACCAGAAGTGAAGGGGAGGAGCTCACGCAACGTCCTGTATTCAGTTGGCCTGAATCTGCCTGTGCATTAGAAGTGGCAAACCCTAATGCTGATTCAGAAGAAATGTCAACACCCTCAACTCAAGTGGTTCATGGTTTGGAGGTCCAGAAGCAATCTTTTTAGTTTGATAGTCATGGCAGTGTGTGTTCTTTAGGTTTAGTGTGAAGATGCAAGTGATTTTGAAGATGCGAAGTGGTGTGGTTGTTCCCGTTGACTTATTTGTGCTTGTGGTGGTCTCTGGATCATGTGGCTATTGTGTTGGAGGTCTGCATTGACAAAGAAGCTTGTGATTGAAGTTTTTCTCTTAGTTGTTGTTGTTCTTCCTAGTCTTGGCTAACTAGATGTTCCTAGCGTGCTGTGGATGATCTAAAGACCATTTTATGAAGCTGGCATGTTAATAGAGGAAGATTCAAGTCTTAGCTATGATTGGTTGATAGTGTAAAGATCTGGGTTAAGTTTGGCTGACCTTGTTGATCATTCCAAGATGGATGAAGTGTATTAATACTTGTTGAAGAGTTGTCAAACATTATCCTTGTGCACGACAGATCAAATTCGAATAAAGGATCAGAAGCAGAGTAGAGAAGAAAAGGAGTGAGAGTAGCATAGAGTGTGAAGTTGGTAAAGAAGAATTTGAGGCAAAGGAGAAGTCTTTAAGCATTCACTGAAACTAAACCAGGCATGAAGTAGATGCTATTTCTCAGTTAATTCATTTTGTTCTAAATAAATTATGTAGGCAGTGAGCCTCTCTTTTAAGCAGTGAGATTTGGGCAGTGCGCTCGAAGGCATGTGCCTTCTATTTTTCTAAAGTACTTTTAACAAGGTAGAAATCTTTGTGGGTTAACCCCCACCATGGTTTTTCCCTTAACTAGGTTTCCATGTCAATATCTTGGTGTCAAGTGTATTGATCATGTTTTTGCTCTTATGTTGTTGATCTATGCTTTATTGTTTACATCATTAATTTGGTAGCAAGTTAATAAAAATGTTAAAAGCAAAAAAAGTTTAAATTGTGGGAGAACTGATTCACCCCCCCTCTCAGTTGTCCGGTCTAATTCTAACATTATGTAGGGAAAATAGTGGATTATGATGTGGATTATGTCAGGCTTATGCCAAAGCATGGACCATAGGGATGGTATGTGGAGGGTATGTAGGATAGTGGATGAATGATAGTAGATTTATTGCGGAATGGAAGGGAACCATGACCAATGGTTGGACACATCGCGATAAACGTTGAAGCTTGTGATGCGGAGGTGGTGTAGGGTGCAATGGAGATGTTTTCTTAGGAGATGGATGATGAAGGGCTTTAGGAACCCACATAGACTTAAGTGTTTTATTACTTTTGTTTTACTTGTGGGATGGAATGTTTTGACACTTTTGAGCAGAATGGGAATTTGAGATGGGAGTAGATGGTTGGGATTTTTTAGAGGTAGATGCCTCATTTAACTTGATTTCTTGTTGCTTAGGTACCCATACCATTTTGGTTTTGGACTTTGCTTGTGGAGGTATGGGCTTGGATAACTTTTTGGATTGATTTTTCTTTGACTCTTTGTTTTTATGTCCTGAGGCATGAGGACCCTTAGGATGTTTGGCTTTATCAGTAGAGGCATCTAATTTTGAATTTTTGGATCCCTTGGGGATGGTGGAATGAGTGGAAGCTTTAAGTTTAGCTTCAAGATTAGGGTTGAGGGTTGAGGGTTGACAGATTAGGGTTTAAGGTATAGTGTTGAGGGTTGAGGGTTTAAGGTTTAGGGTTGAGGGTTTAGGGATTAGGGTTTAGAGCTGAGGGATTAGGGTTTAAGGCATAGTGTTTAGGGTTGAGGGTTTAGGGATAGGGTTTAGGATTTAAGGTTCAAGTGTTGAGGGTTGAGGCTTTAGAGATAGGGTTTAAGGTTTAGCAATAAGAGATTAGGGTTTAGGGTTGAGGGATTAGGGTTTAAGGTATAGGGTTGAGGGTTTAGGGTTTAAGGTTTAAGGGTTGAGGCTTTAGGCTTTAGGGATAGCGTTTAGGGTTGAGGTATTAGGGTTTAGGGTGGAGGGATTAGGGTTTAAGGTATAGTGTTTAGGGTTGAGGGTTGAAGGATGTGTTACATTGCACTGAAAGGTTATAGTCCCATTAGAGAATGATGTCCTCGCATGGACCATGTCGAGTGCCCTCATCGATGTTGGTAAGGGATACATGGAAGGAAAATGGATTAGGCAGATAGTGGATTATGACATGGATTCTAGAGGGGAGAAAAGAGGATTATGATGTGGATTATGTAGGGAAAATAGTGGATTATGATGTGAATTATGTTGGACTTATGCCAAAGCATGGACCATAGGGATGGTATGTGGAGGGTATGTAGGATATAGATGAATGATGGTAGATTTATTGCAGAATGGAAGGGAACCATGACCAATGGTTGCACACATCGCAATAAACGTTGAAGCTTGTGATGTGGAGGTGGTGTAGGGTGCAATGGAGATGTTTTCTTAGGAGATGGATGATGAAGGGCTTTAGGAACCCACATAGACTTAGGCATTTTATTACTTTTGTTTTGCTTGTGGGATGGAATGTTTTGACACTTTTGAGCGGAATGGGAATTTGAGATGGGAGTAGATGGTTGGGATTTTTTAGAGGTAGATGCCTCATTTAACTTGATTTATTGTTACTTAGGTACCCATACCATTTTGGTTTTGGACTTTGCTTGTGGAGGTATGGGCTTGAATAACTTTTTGGATTGATTTTTCTTTGACTCTTTGTTTTTATGTCCTGAGGCATGAGGACCCTTAGGATGTTTGGCTTTATCAGTAGAGGCATCTAATTTTGAATTTTTGGATCCCTTGGGGATGGTGGAATGAGTGGAAGCTTTAAGTTTATCTTTAAGATTAGGGTTGAGGGTTGAGGGTTGAGGGATTAGGGTTTAAGGTATAGTGTTGAGGGTTGAGGGTTTAGGGTTTAGGGTTTAGGGATTACGGTTTAGAGTTGAGGGATTAGGGTTTAAGGCATAGTGTTTAGGGTTGAGGGTTTAGGGATAGGGTTTAGGATTTAAGGTTCAAGTGTTGAGGGTTGAGACTTTAGGGACAGGGTTTAAGGTTTAGCAATAAGGGATTAGGGTTTAGGGTTGAGGGATTAGGGTTTAAGGTATAGTGTTTAGGGTTGAGGGATTAGAGTTTAGGGATCTTTACTCTTGTTCTTTGCATGCCAGTCCATCAATTGTGCAAGTGACTTGCAATGAAACATTCGTTGAAGTCTAGGTATAATTGGCATGTTGGCATGAGGAACATTTTGGTTTGGCACAGCTAGGCGCTAAATTAGGTGCACTTCGCACCAGTTTTGGTGACCCAAAGAGATTACATTTAGGGTTGAAAGTTGGTGCTAAAGTCAGCGTTAGAGATGTTGACTTTAGCGCCGACTAATGAATTAAAAAAAAAATTTCCCGCCTGTGTTAAAACATACCACACAAAAAAAAACACAAATTCAAGTTAATACATTTAAGCCCACAACACAGTGTACTCTGCCTATTGTTGGTCATGATGTTAGTCATTCGCAAACATAGAATAAAAGTTACACAACAACCTTTACTCATCTTGAAAGATACGATGAATTCAAAGAATTCATGATCCCAAGTCTCCGTTGATTAGGTCTTAATCTACTGACGTTACTCAGTGGTTGATGTGCGTTGCTGTTTTCCATTCAGGGGCCTTACGTGTTTCTGCACTGTTCATCATCATCATCTTCAAATATCCTGCTCTGGATGTTCGTTCTGCATAAGTCTTCAACAATTCTACCTCTGCACTATAAATTTAGTCAAATAATGTGCATACAGGCTGATATTTGCATGATTTCTACCATTATTTATGATTCTTTGCATGATATTTTCAATACTACATGCATTTAACTAAATATGCTAAGGATCTTCAGTTACCTACGGGATTTCAACATATTTCACTGTTTCTGCTTGTTATTTATCATGATTTGCAGTTATGGTGATGAATTAATGAAATTGAAAAAGGAAAAGGGTTAGAGAGTGAGATTCCTAAAATTACTGGACTTAGATCACTGATTCACATACAAGCTCCCATACTTGCAATGAAAAGAAGGAAAACTAGAAATCATACTTCACCAGGACATTCCACAAATCCGCATGATCTAGTGCAAAGCTTCAAAGGAAAGTTGACAACAATATGTAATGAAATGAAAGCGCTTCCAGTTGAACACAGCATTCACCAGTACATATCCAGAAATCAACAGAAGATTACGTAAAATTTACAATCAGGATGTAATCTGGAACTTCATATTCATTCAGTATGCTCAAGAACAGGTACATTTACAGTGATCTGAAGAAAGAACCTTGACATTTCAACAATTCTATCCTCATTAGTCTCAGTAATCCGATCTCCTAACTTATTCTACAGTAAATTGACTCTTTGCGCCAGATGCGTCTGTGTATTCTAATGTATTCCCCCCCTTTAAAAATGACAAGCTCTGGATGTTATATAGAACAACTGCCAGAAAACGGTTACAATGATCCAAGGATCAGGATCCTCTCATAACAAACAACGGCCCAGATGAAAAGCACATGCTTCGTCAGTTAGCAAATGTACAGCTGGCACAGAATATTCCAGCATCTTCAACTTGATTCGGCCTCTAGCTGGCGAACAGCATATTTGACAATATCCTCTTCATGTCTGGTCCATGTGGACTCTATGCGCAACTTTGTAATGCTCAGCTTCAGCAGCATCATCATGATCTCAACGCTCAGCTTCAGCAGCATCATCACTTCAATATCCAGCCTCAGCAGCATCATGACTTCAATATTCAGCCTCAGCAGCATCATGATGATTTCCTGCAAGTAAACAAACAAACATTAAGTTCATCATCATCACGATAAACAACAGGAAGTAAACACTTTATTAAACATACCTCCCAATGTGCAGCTACAGGCAATCAGGCTCTACCTGTGAAAAATATGCACTAAATGCATAAACAGCATGAAAACAACCAGGTCAACCCTCGTTGACCAAAATCAGGTAGTCGGGCTTTCAAATTTCTATCGCTTCATGTTTTTGCCCATTTTCTTGTATATCGGGTTCAAAATATGATGATGATGATCTCAAAATAAACAAGGAAATAATCGCCTTTCAACCATCCTTAGAAACCGGCCTTGCATCATCATCATATTTGCATCGGCGTGACTACATATGATCAGGGTGACAATTTTTTCTCAGGCCGACGGCAACAGTTATGCCGACGCCAAAAATCATGATGATGACCAACTATATATCTTCAAAGTGGCCGCAGGATATCACAAAATATGATGATCCTCCTTTCCTAATGCTCTGATGAAAAGCACATCAGGATGTTTTGTTCTTGCACATTCGGGAAAGAAAGACATCGTCATCATCATCATGATGAAGACAAATAGGAGGACTTGGAAAATGATCCTGCCGCTGAGAAAAATCATGATGATGTCATCGTCATCATCATATTTGCAAAAGGTTATACTCGTCGGCAGGATGATATTACGAACTGTTGGGAAAGACTAACAAGATCATGATGATCTTGTTCAACACGACTTAAGAAATGAAAATCACCCTCCGCTTCGAAAGATAAGGTGATCATCATGATCACGCAAAAGGAGGTCAGGAGGATATTAGGAAATGTCGGGTCTCGAAATATCATGATGATGTTGATCACCAAGACTTGGTCGTGCGCGCAAATTATGCAGATGGCAGATTTCTCTAAGTAAGGTGATATTATAATATCAGCATGATATTATAATATCGGGTGACTTTAAATATCATGATGCTCGCAATGTCGGAATATCATGATGCTCGCTTGACGGGCAAAACACACTAGCATTTAAGATTGACGTCCGGATGTTTCGGGACTGCATGATTTTCATCAGGCGATAAAGTAAGATCATGATGATGACCTTTGGCGATATAAAAGACCGCCTGACGGGAAAAGATTACTACGACTTAAACTTGACGTCCGGATGTTTCGACCTCAGGATATTATCGGGGGGCTTTCCAAATATCATGATGATGATGTTCATATAGCAATTATCAGGTTTGACCAAAACTTTGACCGCTCACAACTCCCTCATATGGACGAATTTTCAAGTGATGCAAAAGGCAAACCTGCATGAAATTTCAAGCTCTTTCTAACCATGAAGTCATAGAAACAAAATATGAACTTTGAAAAACTAACCTCATGATGATGACCTACCTCATCCTGACCTTCATGATGATGATGCACCTGACTTAACTTTTACCAAAACGCCAGAAACAGACAACACAAGCCAAAACAAAAGCTGGGTCCCTGTTTTGCCAAGTCAAAATGGGGCGTGTTGTGTAACCACACAATAACTTGCCACCAAAGAAAACAACAAAATTCAAATGATTCAAGTGATGTGATCACATTCATCTATAGTGTTCTAATTCTATCTAAGTAAATCATCATGATCTTTGAATGATAAAATTTCATTATGGTGATAAAGCTAACAAAGGATCAGGTGTGTGCAGATGATTAATTATCCTCATCTTGAAAGCAAGTTGAAAACATAAGTAACTGGTGTTAAACTACATAGTTGGAGATCATCCCTCATAGCCAACCTGGATAGAGCCTTGCTGCCAGCAGGTGTCCATAACCCCGGCAAGGTTATCTATACAATCTCCCTAAGTAGAGCCCCACTGCCAGCAGGCGTCCATAGCCCCGGTAGAGTTACTTAGATGGCCTAATTTTATTTTGTTTCTGATTTTCCTTTAAAAATTTAACTTTGATATCATCATGTCTGCTCATTTGTACAAGGTGTAGTCACTTGCAGCTTTAGGTTGGAGATTGTATTGGTAGCAAGGGAGTCCCTTTAGATTTTTCACTTAACACCTATACTCATATCTTCAACAAACCCAAGGCTGTTAGGTGTTTCATTGTGTTTGATTCACTTTGGACAAGAAAAAGTACCCTGATGAAAAGACATCATAAAACCTGATCATGAGTATTTATCAGAATGAATTACAATCTATATCTAAATCTGATCTCATCACTTGAATCCTAACAATTTAACTATTTTCTTAAGTGATGAAGTGCATCATCCTGACTTACCAGAACAAGGTCCCAACCAAAAAACAACAACAACAACAAGCAAACACTGTACAAACAACTATACAAATATACAATATGATACACAAGACTGCCATGAAGTCACTCAGGCCTGGAAATAATGTTTGAGGAATTGTCCATTGACTGGCAACGAGACATCCTCACCTGTCAGGTTCTTAAGCCTATAAGTGCTGTCTCCTAAAATTTTAGAAATCTGAAAGGGACCTATCCATAGTCTATCAAACTTACCATGATCACCTTTCCTCTCATGGGCTTTATCCCACATCAGGACTAAATCTGATATCCTGAAGGCTTTAATTCTGGCTCTCTTGTCAAACCAGCGTTTGACAACAGCCTGATGTTTTGCAAATTGGTCAATTGCTTGGCTTCGTTTTTCTTCCAGATGCATCAACTGAAGCAACCTGACTTCCTGTTTATTATCTATGCCTAGATAGTCTTGGGCAAACTGCAGAGTAGGAATTTTCAAGTTTACAGGGAGGATAGGATCTACCCCATATACTAGCTGGAAAGGTGAGTTTCCTAATGCAATTTTCATTCTAGTTCTGTCTACCCATAAGGCATACTTCAGAAATGAGTTCCATTCCCTGGGATTTTTCTCTATCAATTTTCTTATGATACTCAGTAAATTCTTATTGGTGGATTCTGCTAATCCATTTCCCTGGGGATAGTAATTGGATGAGAACTTAAGTATAATCCCATGATCAAAAGCCCAACTTGACAATTTAGTGGAAATGAAGGCAGAACCATTATCACTTACCAATGCATAAGGAGTTCCATACCTGGTGACAATGTTGCTTTCCAGAAATTTAATGACATCATCAGCAGTACAAGTTTTGCTGCTGATAGCCTCAGTCCATCTGGTACAATAATCAGTGATTGTTAGGACATACCTCTGGCCTGAAGAAGATGGAGGATTGATTGGTCCTATGAAATCCATGCCCCATTGTGCAAATGGGCGCTCTTCCATCACTGGCTGCAATGGTTGTGCAGCATATTTTTCTCTGTTGGCAGCAACCTGGCAAACATGACAACATTTAACATGATCAGCTGTGTCTTTAAAAATTGTAGGCCAGTAATATCCTGCTCTGAGGATTGCATGTGTTGTGGCCAACGCTGATCCGTGGGCAGTTCCAAACTTGTCATGTAGCTCTGTCAAAACTTTATTGGCTTCTGGTTTCTCTAAGCATCTCAGGTATATCCCTTCATAATTCTTTTTAAACAGGGCTCCTCCCTTCATCATATATTTCTGGGATCTCATCTTTAAGGCTCTTCTCTGTGAAGCCTGCATCCTCAAAGGACATCTTCCAGTGATCAGGATGTGCCTGATGTCTGAATACCATTCTTTATTGTCTTTCTCATCTATCACATACTGTTGACTGACGATGTTTGGATCAGTTTCAGATATCATCTGGCTCAGAGCCTGTCCTCGTACTAGCTTCATGGGTGTGATCTCCATGTCATATTCTTGTAGTACCGTAATCCATTTGGCCCTTTTTTCACCAGGTTCACTCTGCATCAGCAGCATCTTTACTGCTGCATCAGGTACCACAGCAATCACTTTGCTCCTCAGTATATAATGTCTGAACTTTTTTACTGCTCTGACTAATGCAAGTGCCTGTCTTTCAACATCTACATATCTCAACTCAGCATCCCTGAAAGGACAGCTCATGAAGGCAATTGGTTTCTCTTCTTTATCTTCATTTCTTTGAGTTAACACTGCTGCAGAAGTATGTTCTGAAGCAAATGAGTAGATGTAGAAATCTTTTGTATAATCTGGACTAATGAGGACAGGAGCATCTGAAATGGCCTTCTTTATATCTTCAAAAGCAGCTCTGGCTTCTGGTGTCCAGTCAATTTGTGCATCTTTTTTCAACATGGCATTCAGTGGTCTGACAATCTCAGCAAAGCCAGTGATGAACTTCCTCACAAAATTTATCTTACCAAAATAAGATTTAAGCTCCTTTTTGCTTCCTGGAAGTGGTAATTTCATAATAGATTCCACCCTGTCAGGATCAATGATAATCCCATCTTCTGTGATTAGGTGGCCTAGTAACTTTCCTGTGGTGACCCCGAATATGCACTTCTTGGGATTCAAAGATATTCCATATTCTTCACATTTCTTCAGCACACTCCTGAGGTCAGCAACATGATTTCCCCTTTCTTTGGAGAACACTGTCAGGTCATCCATGTAGATGACTATGCATTTTCCTATTAAGCCTCTGAAGGCTATGTCCATTGCTCGCTGGAATGTAGCTCCAGCATTTATCAATCCAAACGGCATACGTCTATATGCAAATATCCCCCATTTTGTGGTGAAGGCAGTCTTTAATCTGTCAATTTTGTCAACCATCACTTGGTTGTACCCTGAAAAACCGTCCAAGAAGGACATCATCTTGGCTCCATTTACCATCTGCAGAACCTCATCCAAAGAGGGCAAAGGATAGTTATCCTTTTCTGATGCTCTGTTCAGGTTCCTGAAATCCACACACAATCTGATGTCCCCATTCTTCTTCCTGACTGGTACCAGATTTGCCACCCAAGTGGAGTGCCTTACAGGAAAAATTATCCGGGCATTCAACAACTTCTTGACCTCCTCAAGGATGATGGGCTCAAGCAGAGCATTGACTGGCCTCTGCTTCTGTCTGAAAGGTTTTGCATCTGACTTGAGGGGTATAGTATGAGTTATGACAGAAGTGTCATACGTCTTCAGCTCGTCATAAGTCCATGCAATTACATGTATATAATCCTTAAGGGCTTGAGTTATTCCATCTAACTCTTCAGGTGTACAAACCTTACCCAACAAGACATTCTTCTTGTCATCAGCTTGTCCAATATTCACCTGTGAATATTGACCTCCATCTGCCTTAGGCAGATCCTTATGCTTGAGCATATTATCCAGATCAAAGGCTCTTTCTAATTCAATCATACCTTTGGGAATTGTGTTGCCAGGCAACTCTAAAATCTCATCTTCTTCCCAGACATGATCTTCCATGCCATTTTCATCTATGATCTGAGCTTCAAATACATCTCTGTTTGATATGAAATCCAGGATGTGCTGATCATCATCAAACACTTGGAGATTGGTCACATTGTCAGGTACCGAAGGTACTGACACCAATTCTACTGCAAATCTCTTCAGACCAGATATAGACAGTGGTTCCAGCGTACTGGCGGCCTGAGCAAGTGCATCTGCCCTTTGGTTCTGTTCTCTTGGCACGTGAACGATGTTGAAGGCATCAAAGTCTTCAATCAGGTCCCACACACGATGTCTGTAATTTGACAGCTTTCTGTAGTTACAAGAGTAAATTCCCCTTACTTGTCTTACAACTAGTTCTGAATCTCCAAAGACATGCAGGATCTTCACCTTCTTCTTATGGGCAAACAACAGTCCATGAATCAGAGCTTCATACTCTGTGACATTATTAGTGCAGGGGAACTGTAGTCTGTAAGCTGCTAAATGGGATTTCCCTGATGGATCAGTAAGGTCAATCCCTACTCCAGAACCTTGCTTGGATTTGGATCCATCAAACCTCAGGATCCAAGGCTTATCTTCAGCAGGACATTTATTTAAACTTTCCTTTTTCTTTGCAGCTCTGGCTGCTGCTCCGCCTGATATCCACCTTAACTTAGGTGTGTCATCTTCAAGCTTCCTCTTTCCTTTATCTGATGAGCCTGATGGCTTTTCTGTTTTCTCTTCAATCCTAGCAGGAGGATGATGTTCAGCACATACAACTGCATGCTTCTTCAAAATGTGCAAGCATAGTGAGCAAGTGGTTTCTGAGTGAGGTGCCTCATGCAGCCTACACCAACTTTTGATTAAAACCTCCTGGGGAGATCTACACTGTTGTGTCATTTTTTTTATTTCTTTGACCAGAAATTCTTCGAACTTCGTCAGGTCACTGCCTTTATCCTCATCAGACAACTCGTAATCCTGTTCCATGAAGCAATCACTACCAGGAGTGATCTTTTCCTTTCTCACATCATTTGTCTGATTGGACACCAAGATCTCTTCTGTCTTTCGGATATGATCCTCATCAGGATCCGTCGACTCTTCTGTTCCTGCAGAAGACAAATAAAAATTAGTATCATCATCATCATCAGATGTAGCACTCACCTCGGAATATGATGATGATGCTTCACTATACGTCTGCTCCAGCATGATCATGTCCAAGCATGGTTCGCAAGTCTTTTCCGAGTGTGCTTCACCATGCAATCTGCACCATCCGTCAATCAAAATATCATTAGCAGGTATATTTAATAATTGACAACGTTTTATCTAAGTAGATAAATGCATCTGAAAATCCCTGAAGCGATCTATTTCATTCTCATTATCAGGATCATTATTAAGTTCTACGACTGGCATATCCTCATGATAATCATCATCATGATGATGATGAGCATCAAGCATCAGGATCTCTTCTATTTGGACAGTTTGCGGCCTGATGTGATAAACTCCAGGTTCTACGTTTACATACATGATCTCATTTGTTCTGTTATATTCCGTGATCATATGTTTCATCCTAGGCTCAGCATCAATCCTGATCTGATTAGGTATACCTTTCCATGGCAACCACATGTGACTGAAGTCTGTGGACATGTATCCGTTAAGCGTTTTAGACCAGTCCCGGCTAAGCAACATCCCATAAGTATCAGGTATGTCAACTACCTGAATGTCAATGTAATACTGGATCCTAGGATCAGACGCTAGCTGCATGTGAATATGAGTGAGTTCTCCTACGACACTTACTTCTGTCTTGTCCAGTTGAGTGACCTTCTTTAAGGATTTAGCAGGATGCAGTCCTAATGCGTTGCATATTGACAAAGGCATAACATTAGTTGAGGCTCCTGAATCAACTAAGCAGTTGTGCAAATTCTTACTGAACATTCTTATGGTGAGGAGAAACGGTGGTGATTCAGTTTTATCCCTGTACAAGGTCATGTGAGAGGTTTCAGCAGCTTGGACTGTGGCTGACACTTTGGGCTTGACAGTGCTATCTTTAGCAGTATGGTCTCTGCTATTGGATTGACTCGAAAGGTGATTATCCTCTTTAGAAGCAGGATCATCCAGCGACTTCATGAATGCCCTTTTGATGGCAGGAGTTTTCAGTAACTCAGATAGGGACAGGCTGATCTTGATTTTCTTCATTTCATCAGCCAAATAGCTAACTAACTTGTCAGACTCATGAGGTGCATTTGCAACTTTTGTTACTGTGTTTTGAGGAGACAAGTACTGAGCATTCACCTTAGGGAACCCAGGGTTATTGCTAGCCTTAGGATCAGGAGGTGTGTTGAAGTTGTTTGGAGGTAGAGATGATGTCAATGGACCGGCAGGTCTGTTGGCATTACTCCTCAGGTTATAATTATGCTTACCAGGGTATTGCTGCTGGTATGCATGTACTTCCTCATGCTCTCTTGTAAGTTCATTTTCATCCTCAAAAGGGAAGACATAATTTGCTTCAAAGGTTAAGGCAGATTCTTCACAGGTATGATTATAATCCTGATGAGGCTGATTAGTGTAGGTTTCCAGCACAAAAGCTGAGTCATATCCACAAGGAACTATTTCATTTCCTTCTGCCTGAGGTGGATTTCTAGAAGTATTAGACACTTCAGTCTGAAAGATGCTGGCAGCAATCCTAAATTGTGGACAATCTAATTCTGCATGTGCATTGGTGTTGTGAATCCTGCACCAATTGGTAAGGGCTGCCTCAGCAAGATTGACTCTAGTAGTCTGCTTGGCTTCACCAGGAGGCTGATTGTCTAGGGGTGATGGTAATGAACCATTATTTGGCCTG
This sequence comes from Cunninghamia lanceolata, assembly GCA_027924645.1. NCBI lineage: Eukaryota > Viridiplantae > Streptophyta > Pinopsida > Cupressales > Cupressaceae > Cunninghamia > Cunninghamia lanceolata. The sequence continues at coordinate 13,283,702 of BSBN01000288.1, read as the reverse complement.
GAGTTCCACACTCTGGGCTGCCTAGGAGGATTATTGTTATTTACAGCACTACTGTTGAAGTTATTGTTGTATCCTCTGTCAGGGTAATTTGGTCTGTCATTGGAATAACTCCTATTCTGACCTGACTGTGAATAAAACCCTTGATTTCTCAAGTGTGTTACTTCTGTGGTGAGCTTTCTCAACTGAGCAGCAATTTCTTTGATTTCCTCTTTCTCCTCTTGAGCTTTGGCCACTACATTTTCAGGCTGAGGCTGGAAAAAGGAAGATCCATGGTTATTGTGGGATAGGTCTGTACCCTGAGGTGTCTGAGTATGTGCAGGATATTGTGGCAATTGGCCATTTCCATTAGGAGGAGGCATGATACTCAATGGAGGTACTTGCAAAGGTGCAGGCATGATTGCTGGGGGCATCACTGCTCCATTTGGATATTGTGCAGGATATTGCGAAGGATAAGCTGCAGGATACTGTGCTGGATATTGTGACTGCATGCCAGGCAAAGCAGGGAATGCTATATTTGGAGTAGGAGCAGGTATCAGCTGTTGATTTACCTTGATAGCTTCTTGAAAAGCTCCTGTCAATGTGGTGATCACAGGATGTGTTCTCCTGATGAACATGGCGGTTAAAGGATCCAGGGCTGAATAATAAATACTTCTAGCAGCATCATCAGCCACCACATATGGGGTAACTAGCTTGGACAACATTTTCTGGAACCTAGCATTGAAATTTGCAATAGGTTCATGCTCCAATCTCTTAATTGTGGCAAACAGGTGGTAATTCATGGATGGATCAATAGGGACCTTGAATCTGTCAAGAAAGGCCTTCTCTAAGACAGCCCACGAACCTACAGAAGATTGACCAAGACTGATGAACCAATTATAAGCCTCTTCCCCTAAGGAAAAAGGGAATAATCTGCACACCACATCCTGATGCTCTATTCTGGCTCTGCAGCAAGCTTCTTTAAACGTCCTGATATGATCATCCGCATCCTGGTAAGGATGGTATTTTGGACAAAGCTTGTCCGGATATTTTGGTAACTCATGATACGCAGTAAAGGTCAATGGTGATTCTGCTGCAAAGAACGACATTGCAACCTGAGGGGGCTGAACTGGTGGTGCAGTTGGCTGAGGTTGGACTAAAGGTATACCCTGAGGTTGAACAGGAGGTGTCACTGGTATACCTGAAGGTATTTGCAAACCAACGGGAGTTACAGGAGGAGGTCCTGGTGAAGCTCTGGATGTACTAGACTCTGGAGTATGGTGAACGTCTACAGTCTTAGGTCTAAAACCTCTAACAGGCAATTCTTCGAAAATTTCACTATGTCTAGACCTGGTATTTATCCTGTGAGCCAGGATTTCTTGATTTGGAGGCCAATTAGCTGAAACTTTGCAAATATTGGCTGGATTCCACCGGACGAGGTGATATTTGCGGTCAACTTGCAAATCAGACTAAATATTTACGCGATATTTGCGAAGATATTGCAAATATGACAGGATATTGGGATATTTCGACCGGTAGCACCAGATCTCGCGTGTCTAAGGCTCAACTTCTCAAAGCTTGAACAAATTTATGCATCTTTGGCCAATATTTAGTGAATTTAAAGAAACCTACTGTAAAGCTTGCAATATTTATGTGAAATTTGGAAATCTTTACACAGAATGTGCAAATACAAACTTGTCGCAGCAAATATTTATACAATTTGATGAAATTCACAAATGATCTGAAGTTACCTTACTCTGAGCGTCATCAAACCTGAAAGTACTGATGATGAAAGTGATCTTCCGGAGTCAGGGCCCTACTTCTAGCGCCAATTTATGTTGGTCATGATGTTAGTCATTCGCAAACATAGAATAAAAGTTACACAACAACCTTTACTCATCTTGAAAGATACGATGAATTCAAAGAATTCATGATCCCAAGTCTCCGTTGATTAGGTCTTAATCTACTGACATTATTCAGTGGTTGATGTGCGTTGCTGTTTTCCATTCAGGGGCCTTACGTGTTTCTGCACTGTTCATCATCATCATCTTCAAATATCCTGCTCTGGATGTTCGTTCTGCATAAGTCTTCAACAATTCTACCTCTGCACTGTAAATTTAGTCAAATAATGTGCATACAGGCTGATATTTGCATGATTTCTACCATTATTTATGATTCTTTGCATGATATTTTCAATACTACATGCATTTAACTAAATATGCTAAGGATCTTCAGTTACCTACGGGATTTCAACATATTTCACTGTTTCTGCTTGTTATTTATCATGATTTGCAGTTATGGTGATGAATTAATGAAATTGAAAAAGGAAAAGGGTTAGAGAGTGAGATTCCTAAAATTACTGGACTTAGATCACTGATTCACATACAAGCTCCCATACTTGCAATGAAAAGAAGGAAAACTAGAAATCATACTTCACCAGGACATTCCACAAATCCGCATGATCTAGTGCAAAGCTTCAAAGGAAAGTTGACAACAATATGTAATGAAATGAAAGCGCTTCCAGTTGAACACAGCATTCACCAGTACATATCCAGAAATCAACAGAAGATTACGTAAAATTTACAATCAGGATGTAATCTGGAACTTCATATTCATTCAGTATGCTCAAGAACAGGTACATTTACAGTGATCTGAAGAAAGAACCTTGACATTTCAACAATTCTATCCTCATTAGTCTCAGTAATCCGATCTCCTAACTTATTCTACAGTAAATTGACTCTTTGCGCCAGATGCGTCTGTGTATTCTAATGTATTCCCCCCCTTTAAAAATGACAAGCTCTGGATGTTATATAGAACAACTGCCAGAAAACGGTTACAATGATCCAAGGATCAGGATCCTCTCATAACAAACAACGGCCCAGATGAAAAGCACATGCTTCGTCAGTTAGCAAATGTACAGCTGGCACAGAATATTCCAGCATCTTCAACTTGATTCGGCCTCTAGCTGGCGAACAGCATATTTGACAATATCCTCTTCATGTCTGGTCCATGTGGACTCTATGCGCAACTTTGTAATGCTCAGCTTCAGCAGCATCATCATGATCTCAACGCTCAGCTTCAGCAGCATCATCACTTCAATATCCAGCCTCAGCAGCATCATGGCTTCAATATTCAGCCTCAGCAGCATCATGATGATTTCCTACAAGTAAACAAACAAACATTAAGTTCATCATCATCACGATAAACAACAGGAAGTAAACACTTTATTAAACATACCTCCCAATGTGCAGCTACAGGCAATCAGGCTCTACCTATGAAAAATATGCACTAAATGCATAAACAGCATGAAAACAACCAGGTCAACCCTCGTTGACCAAAATCAGGTAGTCGGGCTTTCAAATTTCTATCGCTTCATGTTTTTGCCCATTTTCTTGTATATCGGGTTCAAAATATGATGATGATGATCTCAAAATAAACAAGGAAATAATCGCCTTTCAACCATCCTTAGAAACCGGCCTTGCATCATCATCATATTTGCATCGGCGTGACTACATATGATCAGGGTGACAATTTTTTCTCAGGCCGACGGCAACAGTTATGCCGACGCCAAAAATCATGATGATGACCAACTATATATCTTCAAAGTGGCCGCAGGATATCACAAAATATGATGATCCTCCTTTCCTAATGCTCTGATGAAAAGCACATCAGGATGTTTTGTTCTTGCACATTCGGGAAAGAAAGACATCGTCATCATCATCATGATGAAGACAAATAGGAGGACTTGGAAAATGATCCTGCCGCTGAGAAAAATCATGATGATGTCATCGTCATCATCATATTTGCAAAAGGTTATACTCGTCGGCAGGATGATATTACGAACTGTTGGGAAAGACTAACAAGATCATGATGATCTTGTTCAACACGACTTAAGAAATGAAAATCACCCTCCGCTTCGAAAGATAAGGTGATCATCATGATCACGCAAAAGGAGGTCAAGAGGATATTAGGAAATGTCGGGTCTCGAAATATCATGATGATGTTGATCACCAAGACTTGGTCGTGCGCGCAAATTATGCAGATGGCAGATTTCTCTAAGTAAGGTGATATTATAATATCAGCATGATATTATAATATCGGGTGACTTTAAATATCATGATGCTCGCAATGTCGGAATATCATGATGCTCGCTTGACGGGCAAAACACACTAGCATTTAAGATTGACGTCCGGATGTTTCGGGACTGCATGATTTTCATCAGGCGATAAAGTAAGATCATGATGATGACCTTTGGCGATATAAAAGACCGCCTGACGGGAAAAGATTACTACGACTTAAACTTGACGTCCGGATGTTTCGACCTCAGGATATTATCGGGGGGCTTTCCAAATATCATGATGATGATGTTCATATAGCAATTATCAGGTTTGACCAAAACTTTGACCGCTCACAACTCCCTCATATGGACGAATTTTCAAGTGATGCAAAAGGCAAACCTGCATGAAATTTCAAGCTCTTTCTAACCATGAAGTCATAGAAACAAAATATGAACTTTGAAAAACTAACCTCATGATGATGACCTACCTCATCCTGACCTTCATGATGATGATGCACCTGACTTAACTTTTACCAAAACGCCAGAAACAGACAACACAAGCCAAAACAAAAGCTGGGTCCCTGTTTTGCCAAGTCAAAATGGGGCGTGTTGTGTAACCACACAATAACTTGCCACCAAAGAAAACAACAAAATTCAAATGATTCAAGTGATGTGATCACATTCATCTATAGTGTTCTAATTCTATCTAAGTAAATCATCATGATCTTTGAATGATAAAATTTCATTATGGTGATAAAGCTAACAAAGGATCAGGTGTGTGCAGATGATTAATTATCCTCATCTTGAAAGCAAGTTGAAAACATAAGTAACTGGTGTTAAACTACATAGTTGGAGATCATCCCTCATAGCCAACCTGGATAGAGCCTTGCTGCCAGCAGGTGTCCATAACCCCGGCAAGGTTATCTATACAATCTCCCTAAGTAGAGCCCCACTGCCAGCAGGCGTCCATAGCCCCGGTAGAGTTACTTAGATGGCCTAATTTTATTTTGTTTCTGATTTTCCTTTAAAAATTTAACTTTGATATCATCATGTCTGCTCATTTGTACAAGGTGTAGTCACTTGCAGCTTTAGGTTGGAGATTGTATTGGTAGCAAGGGAGTCCCTTTAGATTTTTCACTTAACACCTATACTCATATCTTCAACAAACCCAAGGCTGTTAGGTGTTTCATTGTGTTTGATTCACTTTGGACAAGAAAAAGTACCCTGATGAAAAGACATCATAAAACCTGATCATGAGTATTTATCAGAATGAATTACAATCTATATCTAAATCTGATCTCATCACTTGAATCCTAACAATTTAACTATTTTCTTAAGTGATGAAGTGCATCATCCTGACTTACCAGAACAAGGTCCCAACCAAAAAACAACAACAACAAGCAAACACTGTACAAACAACTATACAAATATACAATATGATACACAAGACTGCCATGAAGTCACTCAGGCCTGGAAATAATGTTTGAGGAATTGTCCATTGACTGGCAACGAGACATCCTCACCTGTCAGGTTCTTAAGCCTATAAGTGCTGTCTCCTAAAATTTTAGAAATCTGAAAGGGACCTATCCATAGTCTATCAAACTTACCATGATCACCTTTCCTCTCATGGGCTTTATCCCACATCAGGACTAAATCTGATATCCTGAAGGCTTTAATTCTGGCTCTCTTGTCAAACCAGCATTTGACAACAGCCTGATGTTTTGCAAATTGGTCAATTGCTTGGCTTCGTTTTTCTTCCAGATGCATCAACTGAAGCAACCTGACTTCCTGTTTATTATCTATGCCTAGATAGTCTTGGGCAAACTGCAGAGTAGGAATTTTCAAGTTTACAGGGAGGATAGGATCTACCCCATATACTAGCTGGAAAGGTGAGTTTCCTAATGCAATTTTCATTCTAGTTCTGTCTACCCATAAGGCATACTTCAGAAATGAGTTCCATTCCCTGGGATTTTTCTCTATCAATTTTCTTATGATACTCAGTAAATTCTTATTGGTGGATTCTGCTAATCCATTTCCCTGGGGATAGTAATTGGATGAGAACTTAAGTATAATCCCATGATCAAAAGCCCAACTTGACAATTTAGTGGAAATGAAGGCAGAACCATTATCACTTACCAATGCATAAGGAGTTCCATACCTGGTGACAATGTTGCTTTCCAGAAATTTAATGACATCATCAGCAGTACAAGTTTTGCTGCTGATAGCCTCAGTCCATCTGGTACAATAATCAGTGATTGTTAGGACATACCTCTGGCCTGAAGAAGATGGAGGATTGATTGGTCCTATGAAATCCATGCCCCATTGTGCAAATGGGCGCTCTTCCATCACTGGCTGCAATGGTTGTGCAGCATATTTTTCTCTGTTGGCAGCAACCTGGCAAACATGACAACATTTAACATGATCAGCTGTGTCTTTAAAAATTGTAGGCCAGTAATATCCTGCTCTGAGGATTGCATGTGTTGTGGCCAACGCTGATCCGTGGGCAGTTCCAAACTTGTCATGTAGCTCTGTCAAAACTTTATTGGCTTCTGGTTTCTCTAAGCATCTCAGGTATATCCCTTCATAATTCTTTTTAAACAGGGCTCCTCCCTTCATCATATATTTCTGGGATCTCATCTTTAAGGCTCTTCTCTGTGAAGCCTGCATCCTCAAAGGACATCTTCCAGTGATCAGGATGTGCCTGATGTCTGAATACCATTCTTTATTGTCTTTCTCATCTATCACATACTGTTGACTGACGATGTTTGGATCAGTTTCAGATATCATCTGGCTCAGAGCCTGTCCTCGTACTAGCTTCATGGGTGTGATCTCCATGTCATATTCTTGTAGTACCGTAATCCATTTGGCCCTTTTTTCACCAGGTTCACTCTGCATCAGCAGCATCTTTACTGCTGCATCAGGTACCACAGCAATCACTTTGCTCCTCAGTATATAATGTCTGAACTTTTTTACTGCTCTGACTAATGCAAGTGCCTGTCTTTCAACATCTACATATCTCAACTCAGCATCCCTGAAAGGACAGCTCATGAAGGCAATTGGTTTCTCTTCTTTATCTTCATTTCTTTGAGTTAACACTGCTGCAGAAGTATGTTCTGAAGCAAATGAGTAGATGTAGAAATCTTTTGTATAATCTGGACTAATGAGGACAGGAGCATCTGAAATGGCCTTCTTTATATCTTCAAAAGCAGCTCTGGCTTCTGGTGTCCAGTCAATTTGTGCATCTTTTTTCAACATGGCATTCAGTGGTCTGACAATCTCAGCAAAGCCAGTGATGAACTTCCTCACAAAATTTATCTTACCAAAATAAGATTTAAGCTCCTTTTTGCTTCCTGGAAGTGGTAATTTCATAATAGATTCCACCCTGTCAGGATCAATGATAATCCCATCTTCTGTGATTAGGTGGCCTAGTAACTTTCCTGTGGTGACCCCGAATATGCACTTCTTGGGATTCAAAGATATTCCATATTCTTCACATTTCTTCAGCACACTCCTGAGGTCAGCAACATGATTTCCCCTTTCTTTGGAGAACACTGTCAGGTCATCCATGTAGATGACTATGCATTTTCCTATTAAGCCTCTGAAGGCTATGTCCATTGCTCGCTGGAATGTAGCTCCAGCATTTATCAATCCAAACGGCATACGTCTATATGCAAATATCCCCCATTTTGTGGTGAAGGCAGTCTTTAATCTGTCAATTTTGTCAACCATCACTTGGTTGTACCCTGAAAAACCGTCCAAGAAGGACATCATCTTGGCTCCATTTACCATCTGCAGAACCTCATCCAAAGAGGGCAAAGGATAGTTATCCTTTTCTGATGCTCTGTTCAGGTTCCTGAAATCCACACACAATCTGATGTCCCCATTCTTCTTCCTGACTGGTACCAGATTTGCCACCCAAGTGGAGTGCCTTACAGGAAAAATTATCCGGGCATTCAACAACTTCTTGACCTCCTCAAGGATGATGGGCTCAAGCAGAGCATTGACTGGCCTCTGCTTCTGTCTGAAAGGTTTTGCATCTGACTTGAGGGGTATAGTATGAGTTATGACAGAAGTGTCATACGTCTTCAGCTCGTCATAAGTCCATGCAATTACATGTATATAATCCTTAAGGGCTTGAGTTATTCCATCTAACTCTTCAGGTGTACAAACCTTACCCAACAAGACATTCTTCTTGTCATCAGCTTGTCCAATATTCACCTGTGAATATTGACCTCCATCTGCCTTAGGCAGATCCTTATGCTTGAGCATATTATCCAGATCAAAGGCTCTTTCTAATTCAATCATACCTTTGGGAATTGTGTTGCCAGGCAACTCTAAAATCTCATCTTCTTCCCAGACATGATCTTCCATGCCATTTTCATCTATGATCTGAGCTTCAAATACATCTCTGTTTGATATGAAATCCAGGATGTGCTGATCATCATCAAACACTTGGAGATTGGTCACATTGTCAGGTACCGAAGGTACTGACACCAATTCTACTGCAAATCTCTTCAGACCAGATATAGACAGTGGTTCCAGCGTACTGGCGGCCTGAGCAAGTGCATCTGCCCTTTGGTTCTGTTCTCTTGGCACGTGAACGATGTTGAAGGCATCAAAGTCTTCAATCAGGTCCCACACACGATGTCTGTAATTTGACAGCTTTCTGTAGTTACAAGAGTAAATTCCCCTTACTTGTCTTACAACTAGTTCTGAATCTCCAAAGACATGCAGGATCTTCACCTTCTTCTTATGGGCAAACAACAGTCCATGAATCAGAGCTTCATACTCTGTGACATTATTAGTGCAGGGGAACTGTAGTCTGTAAGCTGCTAAATGGGATTTCCCTGATGGATCAGTAAGGTCAATCCCTACTCCAGAACCTTGCTTGGATTTGGATCCATCAAACCTCAGGATCCAAGGCTTATCTTCAGCAGGACATTTATTTAAACTTTCCTTTTTCTTTGCAGCTCTGGCTGCTGCTCCGCCTGATATCCACCTTAACTTAGGTGTGTCATCTTCAAGCTTCCTCTTTCCTTTATCTGATGAGCCTGATGGCTTTTCTGTTTTCTCTTCAATCCTAGCAGGAGGATGATGTTCAGCACATACAACTGCATGCTTCTTCAAAATGTGCAAGCATAGTGAGCAAGTGGTTTCTGAGTGAGGTGCCTCATGCAGCCTACACCAACTTTTGATTAAAACCTCCTGGGGAGATCTACACTGTTGTGTCATTTTTTTTATTTCTTTGACCAGAAATTCTTCGAACTTCGTCAGGTCACTGCCTTTATCCTCATCAGACAACTCGTAATCCTGTTCCATGAAGCAATCACTACCAGGAGTGATCTTTTCCTTTCTCACATCATTTGTCTGATTGGACACCAAGATCTCTTCTGTCTTTCGGATATGATCCTCATCAGGATCCGTCGACTCTTCTGTTCCTGCAGAAGACAAATAAAAATTAGTATCATCATCATCATCAGATGTAGCACTCACCTCGGAATATGATGATGATGCTTCACTATACGTCTGCTCCAGCATGATCATGTCCAAGCATGGTTCGCAAGTCTTTTCCGAGTGTGCTTCACCATGCAATCTGCACCATCCGTCAATCAAAATATCATTAGCAGGTATATTTAATAATTGACAACGTTTTATCTAAGTAGATAAATGCATCTGAAAATCCCTGAAGCGATCTATTTCATTCTCATTATCAGGATCATTATTAAGTTCTACGACTGGCATATCCTCATGATAATCATCATCATGATGATGATGAGCATCAAGCATCAGGATCTCTTCTATTTGGACAGTTTGCGGCCTGATGTGATAAACTCCAGGTTCTACGTTTACATACATGATCTCATTTGTTCTGTTATATTCCGTGATCATATGTTTCATCCTAGGCTCAGCATCAATCCTGATCTGATTAGGTATACCTTTCCATGGCAACCACATGTGACTGAAGTCTGTGGACATGTATCCGTTAAGCGTTTTAGACCAGTCCCGGCTAAGCAACATCCCATAAGTATCAGGTATGTCAACTACCTGAATGTCAATGTAATACTGGATCCTAGGATCAGACGCTAGCTGCATGTGAATATGAGTGAGTTCTCCTACGACACTTACTTCTGTCTTGTCCAGTTGAGTGACCTTCTTTAAGGATTTAGCAGGATGCAGTCCTAATGCGTTGCATATTGACAAAGGCATAACATTAGTTGAGGCTCCTGAATCAACTAAGCAGTTGTGCAAATTCTTACTGAACATTCTTATGGTGAGGAGAAACGGTGGTGATTCAGTTTTATCCCTGTACAAGGTCATGTGAGAGGTTTCAGCAGCTTGGACTGTGGCTGACACTTTGGGCTTGACAGTGCTATCTTTAGCAGTATGGTCTCTGCTATTGGATTGACTCGAAAGGTGATTATCCTCTTTAGAAGCAGGATCATCCAGCGACTTCATGAATGCCCTTTTGATGGCAGGAGTTTTCAGTAACTCAGATAGGGACAGGCTGATCTTGATTTTCTTCATTTCATCAGCCAAATAGCTAACTAACTTGTCAGACTCATGAGGTGCATTTGCAACTTTTGTTACTGTGTTTTGAGGAGACAAGTACTGAGCATTCACCTTAGGGAACCCAGGGTTATTGCTAGCCTTAGGATCAGGAGGTGTGTTGAAGTTGTTTGGAGGTAGAGATGATGTCAATGGACCGGCAGGTCTGTTGGCATTACTCCTCAGGTTATAATTATGCTTACCAGGGTATTGCTGCTGGTATGCATGTACTTCCTCATGCTCTCTTGTAAGTTCATTTTCATCCTCAAAAGGGAAGACATAATTTGCTTCAAAGGTTAAGGCAGATTCTTCACAGGTATGATTATAATCCTGATGAGGCTGATTAGTGTAGGTTTCCAGCACAAAAGCTGAGTCATATCCACAAGGAACTATTTCATTTCCTTCTGCCTGAGGTGGATTTCTAGAAGTATTAGACACTTCAGTCTGAAAGATGCTGGCAGCAATCCTAAATTGTGGACAATCTAATTCTGCATGTGCATTGGTGTTGTGAATCCTGCACCAATTGGTAAGGGCTGCCTCAGCAAGATTGACTCTAGTAGTCTGCTTGGCTTCACCAGGAGGCTGATTGTCTAGGGGTGATGGTAATGAACCATTATTTGGCCTGGAGTTCCACACTCTGGGCTGCCTAGGAGGATTATTGTTATTTACAGCACTACTGTTGAAGTTATTGTTGTATCCTCTGTCAGGGTAATTTGGTCTGTCATTGGAATAACTCCTATTCTGACCTGACTGTGAATAAAACCCTTGATTTCTCAAGTGTGTTACTTCTGTGGTGAGCTTTCTCAACTGAGCAGCAATTTCTTTGATTTCCTCTTTCTCCTCTTGAGCTTTGGCCACTACATTTTCAGGCTGAGGCTGGAAAAAGGAAGATCCATGGTTATTGTGGGATAGGTCTGTACCCTGAGGTGTCTGAGTATGTGCAGGATATTGTGGCAATTGGCCATTTCCATTAGGAGGAGGCATGATACTCAATGGAGGTACTTGCAAAGGTGCAGGCATGATTGCTGGGGGCATCACTGCTCCATTTGGATATTGTGCAGGATATTGCGAAGGATAAGCTGCAGGATACTGTGCTGGATATTGTGACTGCATGCCAGGCAAAGCAGGGAATGCTATATTTGGAGTAGGAGCAGGTATCAGCTGTTGATTTACCTTGATAGCTTCTTGAAAAGCTCCTGTCAATGTGGTGATCACAGGATGTGTTCTCCTGATGAACATGGCGGTTAAAGGATCCAGGGCTGAATAATAAATACTTCTAGCAGCATCATCAGCCACCACATATGGGGTAACTAGCTTGGACAACATTTTCTGGAACCTAGCATTGAAATTTGCAATAGGTTCATGCTCCAATCTCTTAATTGTGGCAAACAGGTGGTAATTCATGGATGGATCAATAGGGACCTTGAATCTGTCAAGAAAGGCCTTCTCTAAGACAGCCCACGAACCTACAGAAGATTGACCAAGACTGATGAACCAATTATAAGCCTCTTCCCCTAAGGAAAAAGGGAATAATCTGCACACCACATCCTGATGCTCTATTCTGGCTCTGCAGCAAGCTTCTTTAAACGTCCTGATATGATCATCCGCATCCTGGTAAGGATGGTATTTTGGACAAAGCTTGTCCGGATATTTTGGTAACTCATGATACGCAGTAAAGGTCAATGGTGATTCTGCTGCAAAGAACGACATTGCAACCTGAGGGGGCTGAACTGGTGGTGCAGTTGGCTGAGGTTGGACTAAAGGTATACCCTGAGGTTGAACAGGAGGTGTCACTGGTATACCTGAAGGTATTTGCAAACCAACGGGAGTTACAGGAGGAGGTCCTGGTGAAGCTCTGGATGTACTAGACTCTGGAGTATGGTGAACGTCTACAGTCTTAGGTCTAAAACCTCTAACAGGCAATTCTTCGAAAATTTCACTATGTCTAGACCTGGTATTTATCCTGTGAGCCAGGATTTCTTGATTTGGAGGCCAATTAGCTGAAACTTTGCAAATATTGGCTGGATTCCACCGGACGAGGTGATATTTGCGGTCAACTTGCAAATCAGACTAAATATTTACGCGATATTTGCGAAGATATTGCAAATATGACAGGATATTGGGATATTTCGACCGGTAGCACCAGATCTCGCGTGTCTAAGGCTCAACTTCTCAAAGCTTGAACAAATTTATGCATCTTTGGCCAATATTTAGTGAATTTAAAGAAACCTACTGTAAAGCTTGCAATATTTATGTGAAATTTGGAAATCTTTACACAGAATGTGCAAATACAAACTTGTCGCAGCAAATATTTATACAATTTGATGAAATTCACAAATGATCTGAAGTTACCTTACTCTGAGCGTCATCAAACCTGAAAGTACTGATGATGAAAGTGATCTTCCGGAGTCAGGGCCCTACTTCTAGCGCCAATTTATGTTGGTCATGATGTTAGTCATTCGCAAACATAGAATAAAAGTTACACAACAACCTTTACTCATCTTGAAAGATACGATGAATTCAAAGAATTCATGATCCCAAGTCTCCGTTGATTAGGTCTTAATCTACTGACATTATTCAGTGGTTGATGTGCGTTGCTGTTTTCCATTCAGGGGCCTTACGTGTTTCTGCACTGTTCATCATCATCATCTTCAAATATCCTGCTCTGGATGTTCGTTCTGCATAAGTCTTCAACAATTCTACCTCTGCACTGTAAATTTAGTCAAATAATGTGCATACAGGCTGATATTTGCATGATTTCTACCATTATTTATGATTCTTTGCATGATATTTTCAATACTACATGCATTTAACTAAATATGCTAAGGATCTTCAGTTACCTACGGGATTTCAACATATTTCACTGTTTCTGCTTGTTATTTATCATGATTTGCAGTTATGGTGATGAATTAATGAAATTGAAAAAGGAAAAGGGTTAGAGAGTGAGATTCCTAAAATTACTGGACTTAGATCACTGATTCACATACAAGCTCCCATACTTGCAATGAAAAGAAGGAAAACTAGAAATCATACTTCACCAGGACATTCCACAAATCCGCATGATCTAGTGCAAAGCTTCAAAGGAAAGTTGACAACAATATGTAATGAAATGAAAGCGCTTCCAGTTGAACACAGCATTCACCAGTACATATCCAGAAATCAACAGAAGATTACGTAAAATTTACAATCAGGATGTAATCTGGAACTTCATATTCATTCAGTATGCTCAAGAACAGGTACATTTACAGTGATCTGAAGAAAGAACCTTGACATTTCAACAATTCTATCCTCATTAGTCTCAGTAATCCGATCTCCTAACTTATTCTACAGTAAATTGACTCTTTGCGCCAGATGCGTCTGTGTATTCTAATGTATTCCCCCCCTTTAAAAATGACAAGCTCTGGATGTTATATAGAACAACTGCCAGAAAACGGTTACAATGATCCAAGGATCAGGATCCTCTCATAACAAACAACGGCCCAGATGAAAAGCACATGCTTCGTCAGTTAGCAAATGTACAGCTGGCACAGAATATTCCAGCATCTTCAACTTGATTCGGCCTCTAGCTGGCGAACAGCATATTTGACAATATCCTCTTCATGTCTGGTCCATGTGGACTCTATGCGCAACTTTGTAATGCTCAGCTTCAGCAGCATCATCATGATCTCAACGCTCAGCTTCAGCAGCATCATCACTTCAATATCCAGCCTCAGCAGCATCATGGCTTCAATATTCAGCCTCAGCAGCATCATGATGATTTCCTACAAGTAAACAAACAAACATTAAGTTCATCATCATCACGATAAACAACAGGAAGTAAACACTTTATTAAACATACCTCCCAATGTGCAGCTACAGGCAATCAGGCTCTACCTATGAAAAATATGCACTAAATGCATAAACAGCATGAAAACAACCAGGTCAACCCTCGTTGACCAAAATCAGGTAGTCGGGCTTTCAAATTTCTATCGCTTCATGTTTTTGCCCATTTTCTTGTATATCGGGTTCAAAATATGATGATGATGATCTCAAAATAAACAAGGAAATAATCGCCTTTCAACCATCCTTAGAAACCGGCCTTGCATCATCATCATATTTGCATCGGCGTGACTACATATGATCAGGGTGACAATTTTTTCTCAGGCCGACGGCAACAGTTATGCCGACGCCAAAAATCATGATGATGACCAACTATATATCTTCAAAGTGGCCGCAGGATATCACAAAATATGATGATCCTCCTTTCCTAATGCTCTGATGAAAAGCACATCAGGATGTTTTGTTCTTGCACATTCGGGAAAGAAAGACATCGTCATCATCATCATGATGAAGACAAATAGGAGGACTTGGAAAATGATCCTGCCGCTGAGAAAAATCATGATGATGTCATCGTCATCATCATATTTGCAAAAGGTTATACTCGTCGGCAGGATGATATTACGAACTGTTGGGAAAGACTAACAAGATCATGATGATCTTGTTCAACACGACTTAAGAAATGAAAATCACCCTCCGCTTCGAAAGATAAGGTGATCATCATGATCACGCAAAAGGAGGTCAAGAGGATATTAGGAAATGTCGGGTCTCGAAATATCATGATGATGTTGATCACCAAGACTTGGTCGTGCGCGCAAATTATGCAGATGGCAGATTTCTCTAAGTAAGGTGATATTATAATATCAGCATGATATTATAATATCGGGTGACTTTAAATATCATGATGCTCGCAATGTCGGAATATCATGATGCTCGCTTGACGGGCAAAACACACTAGCATTTAAGATTGACGTCCGGATGTTTCGGGACTGCATGATTTTCATCAGGCGATAAAGTAAGATCATGATGATGACCTTTGGCGATATAAAAGACCGCCTGACGGGAAAAGATTACTACGACTTAAACTTGACGTCCGGATGTTTCGACCTCAGGATATTATCGGGGGGCTTTCCAAATATCATGATGATGATGTTCATATAGCAATTATCAGGTTTGACCAAAACTTTGACCGCTCACAACTCCCTCATATGGACGAATTTTCAAGTGATGCAAAAGGCAAACCTGCATGAAATTTCAAGCTCTTTCTAACCATGAAGTCATAGAAACAAAATATGAACTTTGAAAAACTAACCTCATGATGATGACCTACCTCATCCTGACCTTCATGATGATGATGCACCTGACTTAACTTTTACCAAAACGCCAGAAACAGACAACACAAGCCAAAACAAAAGCTGGGTCCCTGTTTTGCCAAGTCAAAATGGGGCGTGTTGTGTAACCACACAATAACTTGCCACCAAAGAAAACAACAAAATTCAAATGATTCAAGTGATGTGATCACATTCATCTATAGTGTTCTAATTCTATCTAAGTAAATCATCATGATCTTTGAATGATAAAATTTCATTATGGTGATAAAGCTAACAAAGGATCAGGTGTGTGCAGATGATTAATTATCCTCATCTTGAAAGCAAGTTGAAAACATAAGTAACTGGTGTTAAACTACATAGTTGGAGATCATCCCTCATAGCCAACCTGGATAGAGCCTTGCTGCCAGCAGGTGTCCATAACCCCGGCAAGGTTATCTATACAATCTCCCTAAGTAGAGCCCCACTGCCAGCAGGCGTCCATAGCCCCGGTAGAGTTACTTAGATGGCCTAATTTTATTTTGTTTCTGATTTTCCTTTAAAAATTTAACTTTGATATCATCATGTCTGCTCATTTGTACAAGGTGTAGTCACTTGCAGCTTTAGGTTGGAGATTGTATTGGTAGCAAGGGAGTCCCTTTAGATTTTTCACTTAACACCTATACTCATATCTTCAACAAACCCAAGGCTGTTAGGTGTTTCATTGTGTTTGATTCACTTTGGACAAGAAAAAGTACCCTGATGAAAAGACATCATAAAACCTGATCATGAGTATTTATCAGAATGAATTACAATCTATATCTAAATCTGATCTCATCACTTGAATCCTAACAATTTAACTATTTTCTTAAGTGATGAAGTGCATCATCCTGACTTACCAGAACAAGGTCCCAACCAAAAAACAACAACAACAAGCAAACACTGTACAAACAACTATACAAATATACAATATGATACACAAGACTGCCATGAAGTCACTCAGGCCTGGAAATAATGTTTGAGGAATTGTCCATTGACTGGCAACGAGACATCCTCACCTGTCAGGTTCTTAAGCCTATAAGTGCTGTCTCCTAAAATTTTAGAAATCTGAAAGGGACCTATCCATAGTCTATCAAACTTACCATGATCACCTTTCCTCTCATGGGCTTTATCCCACATCAGGACTAAATCTGATATCCTGAAGGCTTTAATTCTGGCTCTCTTGTCAAACCAGCATTTGACAACAGCCTGATGTTTTGCAAATTGGTCAATTGCTTGGCTTCGTTTTTCTTCCAGATGCATCAACTGAAGCAACCTGACTTCCTGTTTATTATCTATGCCTAGATAGTCTTGGGCAAACTGCAGAGTAGGAATTTTCAAGTTTACAGGGAGGATAGGATCTACCCCATATACTAGCTGGAAAGGTGAGTTTCCTAATGCAATTTTCATTCTAGTTCTGTCTACCCATAAGGCATACTTCAGAAATGAGTTCCATTCCCTGGGATTTTTCTCTATCAATTTTCTTATGATACTCAGTAAATTCTTATTGGTGGATTCTGCTAATCCATTTCCCTGGGGATAGTAATTGGATGAGAACTTAAGTATAATCCCATGATCAAAAGCCCAACTTGACAATTTAGTGGAAATGAAGGCAGAACCATTATCACTTACCAATGCATAAGGAGTTCCATACCTGGTGACAATGTTGCTTTCCAGAAATTTAATGACATCATCAGCAGTACAAGTTTTGCTGCTGATAGCCTCAGTCCATCTGGTACAATAATCAGTGATTGTTAGGACATACCTCTGGCCTGAAGAAGATGGAGGATTGATTGGTCCTATGAAATCCATGCCCCATTGTGCAAATGGGCGCTCTTCCATCACTGGCTGCAATGGTTGTGCAGCATATTTTTCTCTGTTGGCAGCAACCTGGCAAACATGACAACATTTAACATGATCAGCTGTGTCTTTAAAAATTGTAGGCCAGTAATATCCTGCTCTGAGGATTGCATGTGTTGTGGCCAACGCTGATCCGTGGGCAGTTCCAAACTTGTCATGTAGCTCTGTCAAAACTTTATTGGCTTCTGGTTTCTCTAAGCATCTCAGGTATATCCCTTCATAATTCTTTTTAAACAGGGCTCCTCCCTTCATCATATATTTCTGGGATCTCATCTTTAAGGCTCTTCTCTGTGAAGCCTGCATCCTCAAAGGACATCTTCCAGTGATCAGGATGTGCCTGATGTCTGAATACCATTCTTTATTGTCTTTCTCATCTATCACATACTGTTGACTGACGATGTTTGGATCAGTTTCAGATATCATCTGGCTCAGAGCCTGTCCTCGTACTAGCTTCATGGGTGTGATCTCCATGTCATATTCTTGTAGTACCGTAATCCATTTGGCCCTTTTTTCACCAGGTTCACTCTGCATCAGCAGCATCTTTACTGCTGCATCAGGTACCACAGCAATCACTTTGCTCCTCAGTATATAATGTCTGAACTTTTTTACTGCTCTGACTAATGCAAGTGCCTGTCTTTCAACATCTACATATCTCAACTCAGCATCCCTGAAAGGACAGCTCATGAAGGCAATTGGTTTCTCTTCTTTATCTTCATTTCTTTGAGTTAACACTGCTGCAGAAGTATGTTCTGAAGCAAATGAGTAGATGTAGAAATCTTTTGTATAATCTGGACTAATGAGGACAGGAGCATCTGAAATGGCCTTCTTTATATCTTCAAAAGCAGCTCTGGCTTCTGGTGTCCAGTCAATTTGTGCATCTTTTTTCAACATGGCATTCAGTGGTCTGACAATCTCAGCAAAGCCAGTGATGAACTTCCTCACAAAATTTATCTTACCAAAATAAGATTTAAGCTCCTTTTTGCTTCCTGGAAGTGGTAATTTCATAATAGATTCCACCCTGTCAGGATCAATGATAATCCCATCTTCTGTGATTAGGTGGCCTAGTAACTTTCCTGTGGTGACCCCGAATATGCACTTCTTGGGATTCAAAGATATTCCATATTCTTCACATTTCTTCAGCACACTCCTGAGGTCAGCAACATGATTTCCCCTTTCTTTGGAGAACACTGTCAGGTCATCCATGTAGATGACTATGCATTTTCCTATTAAGCCTCTGAAGGCTATGTCCATTGCTCGCTGGAATGTAGCTCCAGCATTTATCAATCCAAACGGCATACGTCTATATGCAAATATCCCCCATTTTGTGGTGAAGGCAGTCTTTAATCTGTCAATTTTGTCAACCATCACTTGGTTGTACCCTGAAAAACCGTCCAAGAAGGACATCATCTTGGCTCCATTTACCATCTGCAGAACCTCATCCAAAGAGGGCAAAGGATAGTTATCCTTTTCTGATGCTCTGTTCAGGTTCCTGAAATCCACACACAATCTGATGTCCCCATTCTTCTTCCTGACTGGTACCAGATTTGCCACCCAAGTGGAGTGCCTTACAGGAAAAATTATCCGGGCATTCAACAACTTCTTGACCTCCTCAAGGATGATGGGCTCAAGCAGAGCATTGACTGGCCTCTGCTTCTGTCTGAAAGGTTTTGCATCTGACTTGAGGGGTATAGTATGAGTTATGACAGAAGTGTCATACGTCTTCAGCTCGTCATAAGTCCATGCAATTACATGTATATAATCCTTAAGGGCTTGAGTTATTCCATCTAACTCTTCAGGTGTACAAACCTTACCCAACAAGACATTCTTCTTGTCATCAGCTTGTCCAATATTCACCTGTGAATATTGACCTCCATCTGCCTTAGGCAGATCCTTATGCTTGAGCATATTATCCAGATCAAAGGCTCTTTCTAATTCAATCATACCTTTGGGAATTGTGTTGCCAGGCAACTCTAAAATCTCATCTTCTTCCCAGACATGATCTTCCATGCCATTTTCATCTATGATCTGAGCTTCAAATACATCTCTGTTTGATATGAAATCCAGGATGTGCTGATCATCATCAAACACTTGGAGATTGGTCACATTGTCAGGTACCGAAGGTACTGACACCAATTCTACTGCAAATCTCTTCAGACCAGATATAGACAGTGGTTCCAGCGTACTGGCGGCCTGAGCAAGTGCATCTGCCCTTTGGTTCTGTTCTCTTGGCACGTGAACGATGTTGAAGGCATCAAAGTCTTCAATCAGGTCCCACACACGATGTCTGTAATTTGACAGCTTTCTGTAGTTACAAGAGTAAATTCCCCTTACTTGTCTTACAACTAGTTCTGAATCTCCAAAGACATGCAGGATCTTCACCTTCTTCTTATGGGCAAACAACAGTCCATGAATCAGAGCTTCATACTCTGTGACATTATTAGTGCAGGGGAACTGTAGTCTGTAAGCTGCTAAATGGGATTTCCCTGATGGATCAGTAAGGTCAATCCCTACTCCAGAACCTTGCTTGGATTTGGATCCATCAAACCTCAGGATCCAAGGCTTATCTTCAGCAGGACATTTATTTAAACTTTCCTTTTTCTTTGCAGCTCTGGCTGCTGCTCCGCCTGATATCCACCTTAACTTAGGTGTGTCATCTTCAAGCTTCCTCTTTCCTTTATCTGATGAGCCTGATGGCTTTTCTGTTTTCTCTTCAATCCTAGCAGGAGGATGATGTTCAGCACATACAACTGCATGCTTCTTCAAAATGTGCAAGCATAGTGAGCAAGTGGTTTCTGAGTGAGGTGCCTCATGCAGCCTACACCAACTTTTGATTAAAACCTCCTGGGGAGATCTACACTGTTGTGTCATTTTTTTTATTTCTTTGACCAGAAATTCTTCGAACTTCGTCAGGTCACTGCCTTTATCCTCATCAGACAACTCGTAATCCTGTTCCATGAAGCAATCACTACCAGGAGTGATCTTTTCCTTTCTCACATCATTTGTCTGATTGGACACCAAGATCTCTTCTGTCTTTCGGATATGATCCTCATCAGGATCCGTCGACTCTTCTGTTCCTGCAGAAGACAAATAAAAATTAGTATCATCATCATCATCAGATGTAGCACTCACCTCGGAATATGATGATGATGCTTCACTATACGTCTGCTCCAGCATGATCATGTCCAAGCATGGTTCGCAAGTCTTTTCCGAGTGTGCTTCACCATGCAATCTGCACCATCCGTCAATCAAAATATCATTAGCAGGTATATTTAATAATTGACAACGTTTTATCTAAGTAGATAAATGCATCTGAAAATCCCTGAAGCGATCTATTTCATTCTCATTATCAGGATCATTATTAAGTTCTACGACTGGCATATCCTCATGATAATCATCATCATGATGATGATGAGCATCAAGCATCAGGATCTCTTCTATTTGGACAGTTTGCGGCCTGATGTGATAAACTCCAGGTTCTACGTTTACATACATGATCTCATTTGTTCTGTTATATTCCGTGATCATATGTTTCATCCTAGGCTCAGCATCAATCCTGATCTGATTAGGTATACCTTTCCATGGCAACCACATGTGACTGAAGTCTGTGGACATGTATCCGTTAAGCGTTTTAGACCAGTCCCGGCTAAGCAACATCCCATAAGTATCAGGTATGTCAACTACCTGAATGTCAATGTAATACTGGATCCTAGGATCAGACGCTAGCTGCATGTGAATATGAGTGAGTTCTCCTACGACACTTACTTCTGTCTTGTCCAGTTGAGTGACCTTCTTTAAGGATTTAGCAGGATGCAGTCCTAATGCGTTGCATATTGACAAAGGCATAACATTAGTTGAGGCTCCTGAATCAACTAAGTAGTTGTGCAAATTCTTACTGAACATTCTTATGGTGAGGAGAAACGGTGGTGATTCAGTTTTATCCCTGTACAAGGTCATGTGAGAGGTTTCAGCAGCTTGGACTGTGGCTGACACTTTGGGCTTGACAGTGCTATCTTTAGCAGTATGGTCTCTGCTATTGGATTGACTCGAAAGGTGATTATCCTCTTTAGAAGCAGGATCATCCAGCGACTTCATGAATGCCCTTTTGATGGCAGGAGTTTTCAGTAACTCAGATAGGGACAGGCTGATCTTGATTTTCTTCATTTCATCAGCCAAATAGCTAACTAACTTGTCAGACTCATGAGGTGCATTTGCAACTTTTGTTACTGTGTTTTGAGGAGACAAGTACTGAGCATTCACCTTAGGGAACCCAGGGTTATTGCTAGCCTTAGGATCAGGAGGTGTGTTGAAGTTGTTTGGAGGTAGAGATGATGTCAATGGACCGGCAGGTCTGTTGGCATTACTCCTCAGGTTATAATTATGCTTACCAGGGTATTGCTGCTGGTATGCATGTACTTCCTCATGCTCTCTTGTAAGTTCATTTTCATCCTCAAAAGGGAAGACATAATTTGCTTCAAAGGTTAAGGCAGATTCTTCACAGGTATGATTATAATCCTGATGAGGCTGATTAGTGTAGGTTTCCAGCACAAAAGCTGAGTCATATCCACAAGGAACTATTTCATTTCCTTCTGCCTGAGGTGGATTTCTAGAAGTATTAGACACTTCAGTCTGAAAGATGCTGGCAGCAATCCTAAATTGTGGACAATCTAATTCTGCATGTGCATTGGTGTTGTGAATCCTGCACCAATTGGTAAGGGCTGCCTCAGCAAGATTGACTCTAGTAGTCTGCTTGGCTTCACCAGGAGGCTGATTGTCTAGGGGTGATGGTAATGAACCATTATTTGGCCTGGAGTTCCACACTCTGGGCTGCCTAGGAGGATTATTGTTATTTACAGCACTACTGTTGAAGTTATTGTTGTATCCTCTGTCAGGGTAATTTGGTCTGTCATTGGAATAACTCCTATTCTGACCTGACTGTGAATAAAACCCTTGATTTCTCAAGTGTGTTACTTCTGTGGTGAGCTTTCTCAACTGAGCAGCAATTTCTTTGATTTCCTCTTTCTCCTCTTGAGCTTTGGCCACTACATTTTCAGGCTGAGGCTGGAAAAAGGAAGATCCATGGTTATTGTGGGATAGGTCTGTACCCTGAGGTGTCTGAGTATGTGCAGGATATTGTGGCAATTGGCCATTTCCATTAGGAGGAGGCATGATACTCAATGGAGGTACTTGCAAAGGTGCAGGCATGATTGCTGGGGGCATCACTGCTCCATTTGGATATTGTGCAGGATATTGCGAAGGATAAGCTGCAGGATACTGTGCTGGATATTGTGACTGCATGCCAGGCAAAGCAGGGAATGCTATATTTGGAGTAGGAGCAGGTATCAGCTGTTGATTTACCTTGATAGCTTCTTGAAAAGCTCCTGTCAATGTGGTGATCACAGGATGTGTTCTCCTGATGAACATGGCGGTTAAAGGATCCAGGGCTGAATAATAAATACTTCTAGCAGCATCATCAGCCACCACATATGGGGTAACTAGCTTGGACAACATTTTCTGGAACCTAGCATTGAAATTTGCAATAGGTTCATGCTCCAATCTCTTAATTGTGGCAAACAGGTGGTAATTCATGGATGGATCAATAGGGACCTTGAATCTGTCAAGAAAGGCCTTCTCTAAGACAGCCCACGAACCTACAGAAGATTGACCAAGACTGATGAACCAATTATAAGCCTCTTCCCCTAAGGAAAAAGGGAATAATCTGCACACCACATCCTGATGCTCTATTATGGCTCTGCAGCAAGCTTCTTTAAACGTCCTGATATGATCATCCGCATCCTGGTAAGGATGGTATTTTGGACAAAGCTTGTCCGGATATTTTGGTAACTCATGATAAGCAGTAAAGGTCAATGGTGATTCTGCTGCAAAGAACGACATTGCAACCTGAGGGGGCTGAACTGGTGGTGCAGTTGGCTGAGGTTGGACTAAAGGTATACCCTGAGGTTGAACAGGAGGTGTCATTGGTATACCTGAAGGTATTTGCAAACCAACGGGAGTTACAGGAGGAGGTCCTGGTGAAGCTCTGGATGTACTAGACTCTGGAGTATGGTGAACGTCTACAGTCTTAGGTCTAAAACCTCTAACAGGCAATTCTTCAAAAATTTCACTATGTCTAGACCTGGTATTTATCCTGTGAGCCAGGATTTCTTGATTTGGAGGCCAATTAGCTGAAACTTTGCAAATATTGGCTGGATTCCACCGGACGAGGTGATATTTGCGGTCAACTTGCAAATCAGACTAAATATTTACGCGATATTTGCGAAGATATTGCAAATATGACAGGATATTGGGATATTTCGACCGGTAGCACCAGATCTCGCGTGTCTAAGGCTCAACTTCTCAAAGCTTGAACAAATTTATGCATCTTTGGCCAATATTTAGTGAATTTAAAGAAACCTACTGTAAAGCTTGCAATATTTATGTGAAATTTGGAAATCTTTACACAGAATGTGCAAATACAAACTTGTCGCAGCAAATATTTATACAATTTGATGAAATTCACAAATGATCTGAAGTTACCTTACTCTGAGCGTCATCAAACCTGAAAGTACTGATGATGAAAGTGATCTTCCGGAGTCAGGGCCCTACTTCTAGCGCCAATTTATGTTGGTCATGATGTTAGTCATTCGCAAACATAGAATAAAAGTTACACAACAACCTTTACTCATCTTGAAAGATACGATGAATTCAAAGAATTCATGATCCCAAGTCTCCATTGATTAGGTCTTAATCTACTGACGTTACTCAGTGGTTGATGTGCGTTGCTGTTTTCCATTCAGGGGCCTTACGTGTTTCTGCACTGTTCATCATCATCATCTTCAAATATCCTGCTCTGGATGTTCGTTCTGCATAAGTCTTCAACAATTCTACCTCTGCACTGTAAATTTAGTCAAATAATGTGCATACAGGCTGATATTTGCATGATTTCTACCATTATTTATGATTCTTTGCATGATATTTTCAATACTACATGCATTTAACTAAATATGCTAAGGATCTTCAGTTACCTACGGGATTTCAACATATTTCACTGTTTCTGCTTGTTATTTATCATGATTTGCAGTTATGGTGATGAATTAATGAAATTGAAAAAGGAAAAGGGTTAGAGAGTGAGATTCCTAAAATTACTGGACTTAGATCACTGATTCACATACAAGCTCCCATACTTGCAATGAAAAGAAGGAAAACTAGAAATCATACTTCACCAGGACATTCCACAAATCCGCATGATCTAGTGCAAAGCTTCAAAGGAAAGTTGACAACAATATGTAATGAAATGAAAGCGCTTCCAGTTGAACACAGCATTCACCAGTACATATCCAGAAATCAACAGAAGATTACGTAAAATTTACAATCAGGATGTAATCTGGAACTTCATATTCATTCAGTATGCTCAAGAACAGGTACATTTACAGTGATCTGAAGAAAGAACCTTGACATTTCAACAATTCTATCCTCATTAGTCTCAGTAATCCGATCTCCTAACTTATTCTACAGTAAATTGACTCTTTGCGCCAGATGCGTCTGTGTATTCTAATGTATTCCCCCCCTTTAAAAATGACAAGCTCTGGATGTTATATAGAACAACTGCCAGAAAACGGTTACAATGATCCAAGGATCAGGATCCTCTCATAACAAACAACGGCCCAGATGAAAAGCACATGCTTCGTCAGTTAGCAAATGTACAGCTGGCACAGAATATTCCAGCATCTTCAACTTGATTCGGCCTCTAGCTGGCGAACAGCATATTTGACAATATCCTCTTCATGTCTGGTCCATGTGGACTCTATGCGCAACTTTGTAATGCTCAGCTTCAGCAGCATCATCATGATCTCAACGCTCAGCTTCAGCAGCATCATCACTTCAATATCCAGCCTCAGCAGCATCATGACTTCAATATTCAGCCTCAGCAGCATCATGATGATTTCCTGCAAGTAAACAAACAAACATTAAGTTCATCATCATCACGATAAACAACAGGAAGTAAACACTTTATTAAACATACCTCCCAATGTGCAGCTACAGGCAATCAGGCTCTACCTGTGAAAAATATGCACTAAATGCATAAACAGCATGAAAACAACCAGGTCAACCCTCGTTGACCAAAATCAGGTAGTCGGGCTTTCAAATTTCTATCGCTTCATGTTTTTGCCCATTTTCTTGTATATCGGGTTCAAAATATGATGATGATGATCTCAAAATAAACAAGGAAATAATCGCCTTTCAACCATCCTTAGAAACCGGCCTTGCATCATCATCATATTTGCATCGGCGTGACTACATATGATCAGGGTGACAATTTTTTCTCAGGCCGACGGCAACAGTTATGCCGACGCCAAAAATCATGATGATGACCAACTATATATCTTCAAAGTGGCCGCAGGATATCACAAAATATGATGATCCTCCTTTCCTAATGCTCTGATGAAAAGCACATCAGGATGTTTTGTTCTTGCACATTCGGGAAAGAAAGACATCGTCATCATCATCATGATGAAGACAAATAGGAGGACTTGGAAAATGATCCTGCCGCTGAGAAAAATCATGATGATGTCATCGTCATCATCATATTTGCAAAAGGTTATACTCGTCGGCAGGATGATATTACGAACTGTTGGGAAAGACTAACAAGATCATGATGATCTTGTTCAACACGACTTAAGAAATGAAAATCACCCTCCGCTTCGAAAGATAAGGTGATCATCATGATCACGCAAAAGGAGGTCAGGAGGATATTAGGAAATGTCGGGTCTCGAAATATCATGATGATGTTGATCACCAAGACTTGGTCGTGCGCGCAAATTATGCAGATGGCAGATTTCTCTAAGTAAGGTGATATTATAATATCAGCATGATATTATAATATCGGGTGACTTTAAATATCATGATGCTCGCAATGTCGGAATATCATGATGCTCGCTTGACGGGCAAAACACACTAGCATTTAAGATTGACGTCCGGATGTTTCGGGACTGCATGATTTTCATCAGGCGATAAAGTAAGATCATGATGATGACCTTTGGCGATATAAAAGACCGCCTGACGGGAAAAGATTACTACGACTTAAACTTGACGTTCGGATGTTTCGACCTCAGGATATTATCGGGGGGCTTTCCAAATATCATGATGATGATGTTCATATAGCAATTATCAGGTTTGACCAAAACTTTGACCGCTCACAACTCCCTCATATGGACGAATTTTCAAGTGATGCAAAAGGCAAACCTGCATGAAATTTCAAGCTCTTTCTAACCATGAAGTCATAGAAACAAAATATGAACTTTGAAAAACTAACCTCATGATGATGACCTACCTCATCCTGACCTTCATGATGATGATGCACCTGACTTAACTTTTACCAAAACGCCAGAAACAGACAACACAAGCCAAAACAAAAGCTGGGTCCCTGTTTTGCCAAGTCAAAATGGGGCGTGTTGTGTAACCACACAACACCTATGTTTTAGGTTTCCAGCTAAGAATTGTAGGTTGCGAAGCGACAACTTTATTAGGTCAAAAATGGAAGTTACTGAAAAGTTTCTACAATGGATCCGTGAATTTGTATTTATTTATTTTTGGTTCTAGACATCCAGAAGATAAAAAATTGCTTTAGCTAGCTGCTAAATTTGGGGTTTCTAGCTATCTCAGCCATTCAATCAAGCTTGTTTATCTACCTTTTAGCAAGTAAGTTCCAATTGCTGAGCAATTTACTCTTGACCTAGGTTTTTATCGATTTTGATATAATTTTGAGCTCAAAGAAAGTTTTTCTAAGATGTTGTACTCATGCTTTAGGGTAAATTTGAGTAGTAATGTTGTTAATTATCCTTGCTTGCAGTATAACTTGTATTTACCATTTTTGGAAGGCCTGTCGAATAAGGTCTCTTTGTACATCATACCCAAAATACGAGCTGTTAGGATTTGTTTTTGGCTACATATTTGTTTTTGGCTATGATTGGTAGAGCACGTTGTTAATTCATACCTGGCTACGATTTCCTCCACAAATTGGAAAAAAATAATTTGACCTAGGTCACCTCAAAATGTCAAGCAATAGAGGGAAGGGAGCAAACTCTTGCCACAATGAGGTAATTCACTGCCAATTTATAGATTTGTAAATGTTTCCATTGTTTCTTTGATTTTTAGTGTTTAGTTTTCTATTTCTAAATTTAAAAGAAGAAATTATATATATATATGGACATGAGACTGACAAAGATAAAGAGGCATTGACTTCCATATTGGGGGTAGAGGTAGTGAACAAATTGGATGGTATGGACTTGATAATGCTTGCCAGATACATAGAAAAATGATCTAGTAAAACCCCTGAAACATTGCAACCAAATCAATAGTGTCAAAGGGAATCAATTGATCCCCAACCAGTCTTCGATCGAGCAAAAGATCTAGGAGGAAATCAATATCAATAACCTCTAAGAATGTCAAACAGAGAGCAAAGGCTTCCACTGTCCCAGCCACTCCTGGGACACAGACTTCTTCAACCAAAAACCCATGTTTTGCATCTTGCATTGGCAGCTACGATACCAAGATAGAATACAATGTGGTTTCAAGGGAAGTTCGAATGATAGATGCTAGAAAAATGTTTGTGAATAGGTTGAAGGAATCATGCCTTCAACGGTTCAAAGACTATCTACATTTGCCATTCTCAAAGATACCCATGCACCTACAAAAAGCAGTTATCCATGACATGGAGACTGAATTTGGCACAGGTTGGTCTATAAAGAAAATAAAGCTATGAATGTCTCAAAATTGCAAGAGATTTTGGTGTAACCAAACAGAGAAGATAAAAAAAATCCCTCCCGATCTAAGGTTCAAAAAAAAACCAATTGATGTAAGTCTGAAAGTATGGAAAGAGCTTGTAAAAGCATATGAGAAGTCCGATGCATGGAGGAAGTCCAGTGAGGAGAGTACGTAGGTATTTGAATTTGCTCATAAGATTTTATCAAATTTATTAAATGATTTTTAAATTTTATTTGTGCATAATTAAATTGAATTAGTATATGTTTCAGGAGAAGGCCTCCAAGGCTAGGCTTGACAAACTTCATGCCACTCATCACAGTGGCCAGAAAGGTTTACAGGCCTTGATCTGTACATTTGTAAGTATATTTAATATGTTAAATGATATTTTTTTTATTTCCTAGGAAAAAGTAAATGATTGCATATTAATTAGTTTAACTAGTCCATGTGCCATGTTTTGACAGGAGGAGAAATATGGCCGGCAACCAACACAATTTGAAAAGGAAATGTTACAAAGCAAAAAGTGGACCGATTTTGTAATCTGGATGGAGGATGAGGTATCAATAGTTGACTTTCAATACCTTAGTTGGATATTGTTGTGTTTGTCAATTTGTATTTCTTGTGTTGAGTTTCAATAATCTTTGAAGAGGTTATAGAGTGATACTTGAGACAAACAGTTACAGTTGTACTCTATTTATTGTGTTTGGTTTCTATTGGTCTTCTTGTCTTTTTGACTCAAGTTGATTGTTATTCATAGGTCACTTGTCATTCTTGTTGATCATGTGGATGTAGTTATCATTGAGTTTTCAGGTGGTCTCCTAAGTGAACAAACCAAAGGGTTTGTCTCAAGTCTTTGTTTCCTAACCTTTTATTATAAGACTTAAAGGGGGGCATGCATTACAGTTACGTTGTTGGTTATATTTCAAACCTTTGAAATATAATAGTGGACATTAAAATTTTAATATGCACATTTTTTTTGTTGAGAAGGAGCCATCATTGGCAGTAGACATTAACTCTCCTCTGCCATAACAGCTTTGGGAAGTACTAGTCTTTAATGTGCTTGGTTTTGGGGTATGTGAGGGAGAAAAAGGAGTGGGGAACCATTTTGGGGGGGAATTCTTCTTTTTGCCTTGGGGTCGATGAAGGAAGGTTGATGGTTGGACTGTAAGTGATTTAGAGGAAGGGAAACTTTGGGTGTGCTCATCATGTTGGCTGAGTGTCTTGTTGTTTGGGTTGGAGACTAAGAATCAAATCACCAACTGGTCTTCTTCAACTAAGCTAACCTTTCTTTGAAGTAAAGCTCCTTGTCATCCATTCTTGTAAAATTACACTGACCATTTTGGTGAAACATTTCCTTTAACTTGTGTAACTGTATGTGGTGGTCTTGTGAAAGCCTATGCTAAAGGGTTTGGATGAGGAAAATATTGTTAATTGTGAGAGTTCAGACTTAAGATCATGGGACTTACGAACTGTGGCAAACTGTTGGTTATTATGTTTTGGATTTCTATCATGAAGGAAGATACATTAATTTGATCATATTTTAAGGTGGAATTTCAAACCCTGGCTAGAATTGCTAGAATGCTATCATTGCAACATACCACAAGTCTTGAGGAAACCTGGCCTGGTTCATGGTTATCTTTTTTGACATGGTTGTAAACCCTAATGGTGTTGGTATTTCACCTATAAATGTCCACTATCTCAATTGTGGATGCGAGGTCTTCTTGGGATTAATAATGCCACTCCTAGGTGGGGTTTTGGGATGGTTTTGGATCCTTGGTTCGGGTCAACTTGCCCCCCAACACTCCCTCCAAGGTTATGAGGTTTGCATTACTGAAGCCACAATGGAATACAATGTTGAAACAACACTACATGATTGTATTTGATTACTAGTTGACTCTTAGAAAGAATGGGTTTGGTCAATTGCATACAGTTGTGTAACATTACAATAGTTGTATTGTACTTGTAACTAGAATAGTCTATTGTGAAGGCATTCGTTTGATGAGAATGACCTTTGAGTTCATTGTAATGACTTGCACTAACTTAGAAATGTGATTTCAAACTAGTATTTATTAAATTGGAGACTGTTTGTGAACAAATTTATCTTAGTATGGACTTCCCTGTGAATGACTGAGCACTACCCACGGAATAGTAGATATTATGTACTTGTGATCACTGTGTCATTTGGATAGAGGACTCATAAATGGAATATAGGACCTTCTGTTTCATTGTCCATAAAATCCTAAGGGTTGATTAAGTTATTGTGCATGGATGTAAATGGAAACTTTAAGATCTCTGAAGGCTTGCTTATTGTTGCAAAGTAGCATTAATTTCTTATTTTAACTGTGGAAACATCTTGTGGACACTAGTATGGTGTTGACTAAGGAATTATATTGTAAACACTAGAAAGGTCTATGCATGTTAATCATAGACTGTAAGCCTACATTTGAAAGGAAATTGTTACTGTAGATGTGATATATATTGTACAGTGGTATCTGGTCTATGGCATGACATCTGTAGTAGGAGGTACCTTCAGATTTCTGTAGCATCATGTCTGGGCTAAGGTATTGTAAAGTTAAGTGTGCATTGAATGGTGTTATTGTATTGGAGGTTGCTGTATGCAAATCTATAGTGATATAAGGAGACTCGACTCTCATCATTTCATTGCACAAAGTGAGTGACAAAACAACTACCTAGTTTAAAATTGGTCCTTCTTTAAGAAACATATGTAGCAATGAGACTTAGGATTCTTGAAAATGAGAAGCATCCTTCTCCCCATACAACCTGCTAACTAGGGCCACTATGTTTTTTATTGAACCCTTGAGGCTGATGGAAGGGTACCATTTAGTGTTCCTAGAAGTTAATTGTCTAACTCCTCTTTAGCCAATTTCCTTGTATGATGAACTAGATGATTGGGATGACCATCTTGAATATGTAATTGAAGACTTTTGTGCTTGTGTAGTATTGCAAATGTACACTCCATGGGGACAAAACTTGTAGATCTTAGTGTTAATCATGATATATGCACAATTTTTTTAATTGTTGGTCATGTAAATGTGAGTTTTTAGCTACCACAAGTGTACTCTTAAGGATAGTCTCGCTAAGGAAAGCATGGATGTAAGAGTCAAACTTGAGATACATGATCTTGACTTTCTTCTTGGTATACCTAAAGTTTGTAATCTCTTTGTTAATGAGCTTTATGTCAATTTGAACCAAGGATGTGTTTCCAACATTTGTGATGATGTTTGCATTCATGAGGATGATAAGTTACATCAAAATATCAAAAGTTACATACCCTCTGAGATGGAGTTTATCCCATTCACGAGGGAGTTAATTCGTTCTAGTTGTTTTGCTGAGAATGGATCGCCATATAGGCTTACAAAGTTTGCAAAAGTAGTCATGTTGCAGTTTTCCAGTCCCTCCCTGAAGATCTTGAGGGCTTCTTCAGTTTTCTTCTTCTTCTTGATTGCCTCGACATTGAAAACTCCATAGATGAAACTTTTTTTTGGATTTGGGTTGGTGTAGTGGCCTGCAATAATAACATCATCCTTGATCCCCTCATTGACCAGAAAACCCGTAAATCTTGAAGCCCTGGAAAGAGACCTTGTGGCTTGGACGACAGTCATGTAGAAGCACTCTAAAAGGACACCATCATGGATATGGCTGCCCTATGCTCCCTTTATCCCTGCAATCTCTTTGATGGCATTACATAGCCCCTCTTCCTCTGTACTGAATAAGTGGTGGACTTACTGGTCCACCGACTCCTCCAAGCACTCGCAATGGACTCTGAAGTGTTTTTTGCCCGCCATTGTTATGGGAGACTTTGAGCCATCCTCCTAAAATAGGAAGTTTCTCTCGATTACCTTCCTCGTGACTTACTCACATCGTCTAAAAGTTGCATGTTTTATGATGCTTTTTGCCTGTCCGAACCGTCCTCACTTCTGGAAAAGGAAAGCTTGATTGACTCTTCCCTAATCGAACTAGACTGGGGACAATCCTTCCTATCTCCTCTGGGATTTCCTATATTGGAGAAAGCCATGCTCGTCATCGATTCTTCTGAGATCTCCTGCCTTGAGCTATACCTATGAAATTTCTAAATCCCCATCGTCCTTGATTAGCATCTTTCTTAGATACTTGAAACACTGCCCTTCGAAAATGCATTCCTCCCCCATTTCTTGCTCAAGCCCTCGATTCGCTAGGAGATCGGCCACCCCGTTGGTCTCTCTATTTACATGCATGGTTGACCTCCTTGCCCGTTCTAGCTATCTTGAAGACACCCTAGAATTTATCATTGAGATACCTGTTAAATCTGTGCTGGTTGTATGCATGTGTTTTCTTGGTACCTATAGATCACATATGAATATAGGCTTAGGAGTATTTACAGCAACACTGCTTTTTTATTTGGATCCTAAAAATGCTGTACAACTTATGTTCTTCTCTCAAACATCTATCCACAAGTGGGCAGGTGTGGTGAGGTAAGGAGATTGATGAAAGATAGAGGAATTAAAAAAATGCTGGATGCAGTTGGATTGAAGGGCATAAAATGGTAAATGCTTTTTTGTGTAGGAGACAGATCACATCCATAGACAAAGGAGACCTATGCAAAGTAGGAGAAATTGGCTTGGAAGATGAAGGCGGCAAGGTATTTTCCAGATTCAAGAATTTAATTAATGTTGTGGAAGGATGGGAAAAATAATTATTTCTCTGCCACCATGGTGAAAAGTTGGCAATTGCATTTGGTTTTTTAAACATGCCCCATGGAACAACTATTAGACCTTTATCTTAAGGTTACTCATGAACCTTAAGATAAATAATTATTGAAAAAAAACTGTGCATTCATTAATGACATGTAAGAGAATTTAATCAACTACTACTTAAAAACTCTTTAATGTTTTTGTCTAATGCAGGTTATTAGATTAATAGTGAAAAAGAACATACATTGACCACTCAATTTTTGGCACATAAGGTTATGTAATAGAATTTACAGTTGATAGTTAAATAGTATAACAAATTTTTTTATGATCTTTAGTAAAGTTTATTAGAATTGTTGCATGTTTTACATCATTGGAATAACATATTAGCTGTAACTTTTTTGAAATTTTATTATGGTATGTGCACTTTGATATGATGTAATATGATTATGGTTTCATTTCATATGTTGGAATATTAGATATATAATAGAAAAATAAATTATTACATGAAATAAATAATAACTTTTCATTTTAAATATTTTTTTTTGTAGAACACGGGTCTTCTAGAAGATGAAGATGATCTTGATGATATAGATCCAGATTATATTCATTTTGGTACAGATCACATGGTAGAGGATGATGATGATGATGTAGATATAGAAGACAATGAGGCCAATGACGATGATGACGACGATGACGATGATCATGATGATGATGATCATGGTGGTGATGATGATGATAAGGTAGTTGCTGGTAGTAGCCAGTGACATTCATGATCATATAGACTGCATCATGGATCATTGCTGATATATTGTTATGATGCCTCTTTTCATGGTTACTATCATATGTATCATTTTCACAGCCTGTAGTACCATATTATTGAGTTGTATCATTTTCACATGTATCAATTTGACTTATATCATTTAGACATGTATCATCTTGACTTGTATCATTTTCAGTTACATAATTTATCATTTTTACTTATATCATTTGTACATGTATCATTTTGACTTATGTCGACTGTTGGACATGTATCATTTTGACATGTTATTGATCTACTGGCATATTTGACTTTCACTTGTTTTAGTTATATATGATGATGATCTTATCAGTATTGACTTGTCAATTTATATATATTGAAAGTGGTCGATGATTTTTAGATGAATATTTATTACGTATGATGATTTTAATTTACTGCTCAGGATGGATGTTGTAAAATTCAATTAATTATAGATATTTGACTCACTTGTTTTAATTATAGATGATGATCATGTTATAATAATTATCTTATTTTTTTATATAATTATCTTGTTAAATTGGAAGCAAAACCCAAAGCAACAA
The DNA here is from genome assembly GCA_027924645.1 of Cunninghamia lanceolata. Classification (NCBI taxonomy): domain Eukaryota; kingdom Viridiplantae; phylum Streptophyta; class Pinopsida; order Cupressales; family Cupressaceae; genus Cunninghamia; species Cunninghamia lanceolata. Next base: position 13,249,314 of record BSBN01000288.1, on the reverse strand, counting down.
AGGAGGTCATAATGGAATCAAAACTTGGCGTCAATTAGGAAGCCAAAAAAGAAGCTATTTTCGACGCCATACAAGAAGCAAAATATGAAGCACGACTGAGAAAAACTAGAAACAAAAATGGGAGCAGACATGGAAGTAAAATTAGAAGCTAAATTGGGTGCCAAATTCGGTGCTAAATTGGAAGAAAAATTGGAAGCAAACTTAGAAGCAAAAATGGAAGCAAATCTAGAAGCAAAAATGGAAGCAAAATCCAAAGCAAATCTGGAAGCAAAATCAGAAGAAAAACTGGAAGCAAACCTGGAAGCAAAACCAGAAGAAAAATTGGAAGCAACACAAGAAGCCAAACCAGAAGCAAAATTGGAAGCCAAATCTAATGCTAAATTGGAAGCAAATCTAGAAGCAAAATTGGAAGCAAAAATTGAAGCAAAACTAGAAGCAAAACTGGAAGCAAACTTAGAAGCAACACAAGAAGCAAAACTAGAAGCAAAATCAGAAGCCAAACTAGAAGCCAAATTGGGTGCCAAATCCGGTGCTAAATTGGAAACAAATATGGAAGCAAAATCAGAAGCAAAATGGGAAGTAAAATTGGAAGCAAAACTAGAAGCAAACTTGGAAGCAAAACCAGAAGCAAAACTGGAAGCAAACCTGGAAGCAACATAAGAAGCAAAAATAGAAGCAAAATCAAAAGCTAAATTGGGTACCAAATCTGGCACTAAATTGGAAGGAAATTTGGAAGCAAAATCAGAAGCAACACAAACTTGGAAGAAAAACCAGAAGCAAAATCAGAAGCCAAATTGGGTGTCAAATCGGTGCTAAATCTGGTGCCAAATCCTGTTGGCAAGAGACACTATATGGATTCATGGTTGTTGTCATTGATGGCAACAAAGGTCATCCCACATATCCGCAAGTCATAATGTGTCTCTACCGGAAGTCAGAATAAAGACTGTTGTGGTCCGGTGAACAAGAACAGAGCATGTGGCAAGGTCCGACAGATTGATGCGGATCTCTCAGAGGAAGTGTCTTGGTGCAGTGCGGATTTGGGGAAGTCAAGAGGACTACCTTGAGTGGTATATTCCAAGGATTTAGCCTCCGGTGATGGACAAGGAAAAAGATATGAATAGTTGAGTACCGGATTCCTGAGACACAGTCAAAACAGAGGAAGAACTGACTGACAGAGTATCAGACTACTTTCCGGATGTGTTACTGTTGATGATAAAAGTTGTGAAGGCATGAATCATGTTTGGCCGACATGATTAATGATATCTACTAGTATATGCTTGATCCGCATTACTTGGTGAGCAAGGATTCAGCTGACAGAACAAAGTTTGTAAGAAACTAGACTGTTCCGGATGCCGACTAGAAAAGTGATGAAATTACTTGTGCGGATATATATAGAGGATGGATTTAGTTGTGAAGTGTGTGAAGGTGTTAATATATATGCGAATAAGTCCAGAACAGAGCAGTAGTAGCAAAAAGGATCCGGTATGTGAAAGATAGCAGAATAAAGAACAGAGGAAAGATGAAGTGCAGCAGATCAGTGTACTGAGCCTAACCGGAACTGAACTCCAGCATATGCAGATGCTTCCAATCAGTTCAAGACTGTGATTCTTATCACTTTGTAGACAGTGTGTCTTCTTGTAGGCAGTGGGCCTCTTGTGAGCAGTGTGCTCAGGCAGTGAGCCCTAATTGGCAAGTGCCATTTTGTAAATTCCTATTCTTCTAACAGAGAATAATTTTTGGGTTAATCACCCCGTGGTTTTCTCCCTTAACAGGGTTTCCACGTCAAAAATTACTGTGTCATGTGTTTCTTATTTCATGGTAATGTTTTTGTATTTGATTCAATGCTGCATTAATTAATAAGAAAGTTCAAAAAGGGAAATAATTAGGATAACTGATTCACCCCCCCTCTCAGTTATCAACAATTGGTATCAGAGCTAAGTTCCTCCTAATAGAGCCTAACAGCTTGAGGAAGATCTGGGAACTCAAATGGATGCATATGGTTTAAGGGAGCAACTCAAGACTGCCCTTGAGGATCTTGAACAGTCAAATTCTGAAGTCAATGAATTAAAAGAAAGACTCAAACAGGCTGATGAATTCATGAGAGAATTAAAAGACAAATTAAGTCTCTCTATGAAAAAGAGAAAGGAGCTACTCCAACAGTTGGCAAGACAAAGTGAAGAAAGCAATACAAATGAAGAATTGACTGAGCAAACCAAGTTATGTGAAAAGTTATCAAAAGAAGTCATTATGTTAAGACATGAAATGGAATCAGGAACTATAAAGTTTACTCAAGAGATTGAAGAAAAAGAAAGGCTGAAGACAATCTAAGACAATCTCTTAAAGAAAAATCAGAAGAATGCCACCAGATGGACAGGATTATCAGACATCTTGAATCTGATCTTGAAGATGCCAAAGATAATGAAGAAAAACTTGAGGATCAAATTGCCTCTCTCAAAAGAGACCTTCAAACAGCAAATGAATATAAAGAGAAATTCAAGATAAGTTCTGCTCAACTTGAAGTTCTTCTTGGAAGTCAAAAGAGGACAGATGACAAGTATGGTTTGGGATATGAGAAAGGAGAAAGCTCCGGATCCGGTCAGAAGAATCTTGGATCAGAAAATCCAAGGAGCAGGCCTAGAAGACCTCCGGTAAGACAGCCAAATGCTCAAAGATATCCATCCTTCAATGGATACTGCCACAGCTGCAACCACTTTGGTCACAAAGCTAATCAGTGCAGAATGAGAATGAATCAGACTAATTCATCCTTCTTCGGACAGTGCTTCAACTACAAAAGGTATGGACACAAATCCCATGAATGCAGAATTATGCAAGTAAACAAATCATTCAAAGGTAGATGCTTTACATGCAATAGAGTAGGTCATATGGCTAATCAATGCAGATCAAGAGGATATCAGTCAAATATGCAAAGAAATGTTATTTGCCAAATCTGCAATAGGTCCGGTCATAATGCTAAAGTCTGCAGAAACAAGAATCAGGACAAAAGAGGTCCGGTGTATAATCAGAATCAAGACAAGGGTAAACAAAAGATGAATGCGGATGAAGTTAGGAATCAGATGAGCAAGATTTGGGTGAAGAAAAGTTCAGAGAATGTAGAGGTTGGATCCGCACCAGACTCTGGTGCTGATATTTCTTCTGGAAATTAAAAAGTGAGCTCAGGCTCAGGGGGAGACTCAAAGAAAATCCTGTTCCCCCAGCCAAACAAGTGGTGCCGGATGTGGCACAAGATGCGGATTAAAGGGTTTGCAGATATGAGTCTTGAGATGCTTCAGTCAAGTTTTCAGAGGTCCGCATGGAGTTATGAAGAAGCTGTGATCGATCAAATAAGACCTGTTCAGGGAGATGCTCCGGTATGACAAAGGATTACAAAAAGGTCCGGAGAGATCCGGAAGTGCACTATCTTGTTCTGCGGATTGGACAGAGTGTTTGGGATGTTCTTGTAATATGTTACCTCGATTTATTCATGAATGAAAGATCCAGATGATATTCACAGATCAGGACTAATCCGGGATACTCCAAGCTATCCAGACAAGGCAAACCGGAATAATGTAGGTGAAGCATTTATTGCAGATAGATATTAGGGTTCGCGGAGCAATATAAGGGATTTCTCAAAAGTCATTTGCTCATTCTGCACTCAAGAAGAAGTGAATAGTGGAGCTCTGCAACAAGATTCATCAAGCACACCAAGGATCTCCTGCCGAAGTCATTGCATAAAGAAATCAATCCAATCACTCCGTGCAAATCGAAGGCGCATAAGGTATTCTCCGTTTTTCATTACCTCACTACAAATCTTTGAAGAATGGCTACTCCAAATATAGTTAAGATCTCTGATAGACCTCGCCCCTCATTCAAGAAACATCCTTACAAATCATTGGAGGTAGATCCACTAGGAGCCTTCTCTAGTGTTCCTCATGGTGTATTGCATACGAAAGATATTAGGGTTTACATCCATGCGAATCTTGAAGACTTTGGAGAATCAAAACTGATGGATATCTATCACAAACAATTGATAGATGACTCCTTTGAGATCAAACCTCAGTATAAAGCCATCCAGGACAAACACTTTGCACAGTGCATTCATTTCCCCTGTTTTGAAGAAGATGAATGGGTCCGGTATGTACTAAGTAGAGTACATGACAACTTCCTATGGTTGAACAAGCCCTTCAAGATCACCAAGGACGCAATTAGGGCTGTAACCGGTCTGCACTCATCCGGTGGATTACCTGTTCTCAAATCTGTCAAAAATCAGACAGTCAGTGATGCAACCGGATCCAAGTTTGACAAGAGAGCTATGACAGTTGATGACATCATTGAACCGGATGTCAAATTTGTAGCTATGATAATTGGTTACAAAATCTATCACTCCAGTAGGGAAAATTCAATACCGGGAACTGCAATCTACACAGCCTATTAGATGTTAAAGGAGAATGCAGACTATGACTTGTGCGAGCTTCTAGTAAACCAACTCTTTGAAAATCTACAGAAGATTAAGAAGGACAAGAAAAACTCCTTCAAATATGGCAATCTGATCCTTTGTCTCTTCTTTTACTACATGAATGAGCTTCCCGGATCCAGTGGATGGATATGGCAGAATGACAGACCGGTTGCCATTCAAATCAGAGACTATTTGCATGGACTTGGGGATGCAAAAGCAAGAAATACAGCTCTATGGGGTTACTTCAAGAACTTCCAAAGCATGATGCATGCAAGAGAAAGAATACCCCAATCCCTTGTTGAAAAATACAAAGACACAGTATGCTTCATGGTAGAAACAGATCAGTGTCTGATGGAGGCAGTGGAGCCAAGGACTGTCTGGATCATGCCTATGGGGTATGAAGTGGATGAACAAATAGTAGAGCTGCATGTTCAACACGTGCTAAGCCAGCCCAAAGATCCTAAGGCAGAAAGGTTTGGAACCTTTGAGGAATTGAGTGTAAAGTTACATGTAGAACTCAGGGAACCGGAGATAAAGAGGAAGGTAAGAAAAGAAGTTGAGCATATTGCTCAAGGCCTAGGCATCTCAAAAGAGGCACTTGATGCCAGCCGGGAAAAGAGGAGGAAGGCTGAGGAAGAAGAGAAAAGTAAAGAAAGTGTTCCAGTTGAAACTCCCACCCGGACCAGATCATCAAAAAGATCTGCACCTCCCTCAACCAAAAGTTCAAAACCGGAAGTCCAGGCATCCGGTAAAAGATCCAAGACAAAAGCCACAAGGGCTTATGAAAGCCAAAAGGATGAAGAGGAAACAGAGTCAGATGAGGGAGTAAAAGAAATAAAGAAGCAGAAGAAGAAAGGATCCAGTAAACCCTCCACAGGACAAGACAAGGAAGAAATGGCAGAGGTATCTGTTGAAAAGTCCACTCTGTCTCTAGAGAATGTAATCAAGTCGGTCACGGTGGATGGAAATATTCAACCAATGACTGAATCTTATGATGACTTCAGTGAGGCTGACCAAAAGACTCTGCAGGAAGCCACAGTCAAATATCTGAACATATACAATAAGGCTTTCATTGAGATCATATCTCTTATTCCTAAAAGCCTAGAAAAGGAATTAGAAGTAAGAAAGAACAATGCTCATGCAAAAGATCTTGAGATCCGGGAGCAGATAGCTATTCAGCTATATCCTTAAATTGATCCCAAGACAATGAACATTATCTTTAAAGACTGCAAAGATGAGTTCAGAAGTAAAGCCAGGATGAATCAACTCATGCTTGGTGAGACTGACAAAGTGGCCCAAGAGACAGAAGAGATCCTCCGGAAGGCCTTCAAAAGGTTCAATCTTCCTGTTGTAGAGGACTTAGGTGCAGAAACAGCTGCGGATTTGGAATCATCTGTTCTGGAAGAAGTGGGCCCTGAACAGACAAGCATCTCTCCTCCGGTTTCCCCTACAGTCTCTGGATCCAAAGAAGAAGAGAAATTACAGGAGAAGGAAGCAGGGGTGGAAGACAAAGAGGTTGACAGTTCCAAGACTGCAGAAGAAAAGAAACATCTATCTCCGGCAAGAGACACTGCACAAACTGTTCAACAATTTTTGAGCAAAGCCACTATAGAAATTGATGAACCGGACCTGCTAAAAGGACCCTTAGATTTTGACTCTTTGTCACCGGTGCAAACAATGAAAATAGCCTCATTTGCAAATGAGAAAGTCAAAGAGAAGCTGCTGAAATCTCACATGGAAGACTGTGAGCTTATGGAGGTAGCATCTGGAGTGCTAGAAAAGATCATGCCATCCTTTCAAAAGGATCCCACAGCCTCCTCTTCCGGTAATCTCAAAACCTTAGTCAGCAGTGTTAGTACACATTTTGAATCTCTAGAAAAATCTGCTGAAGAAAAGGTTCGGAAGGAATTTTTGGACAAGAGATTTTTAGAAGTATTAGAATTAATCTCTAAAGATAGGAAGATTGTGAGTATTGGAATAAAGAGCTTAGAGAATGCTCTTAAGGATGGCGGTGACATTTACAAATTTTGTATATCCTGGCCAAAGGCAACAGCAGCAATTGATAAGAAAATAAAAGAGGAACAGGACAAGCTACAAAGCTTATCTCAAAGTTTTGATCCTCTCTCTTCCTCCATAATAAATCAAGAATGTCAGACTATTGCAATCTTGAATGAAATAAAGAATCTTGAGAAGGAAAGGAAGAACATCACTAACCAGATGGGAGAACTTAGAAGGATTATAATCCCTAAGTTGGAAACTATGCATGAGGCCATCAGTGATGCTCAGACCACCGCCCAAACAAAAGATCCGACAGATCTCAAGCGGGCAGAAGCTTTTGCATTTTTGTTGAGTGGTCACATTTCAATTTTGGATAGAATGAAGCAAAGTTGGGCTACAGAAATGATCCAATTGCAGACATCCTTTGCAGACATTCTTCAGTATATGTGAGTATGTAAATATGTGGCTATGTATAGAAAATTTTTGAAAATTTTGGTGTGCGGACCCTACCCTTTGCCATTGATGTCAAAGGGGGAGTGAGGAGCAGTGAAAAATGAGGAATCCAACTAAGGGGGAGTTCTGGAAATTGTATATAAAGACAGAGCATCAGCAAAGGGGGAGCATAGTGAAAACACTTAGTCATTTTTCACTAAGTGTTGCCATCAATGCCAAAGGGGGAGATTGTTGGCAAGAGACACTATATGGATTCATGGTTGTTGTCATTGATGGCAACAAAGGTCATCCCACATATCCGCAAGTCATAATGTGTCTCTACCGGAAGTCAGAATAAAGACTGTTGTGGTCTGGTGAACAAGAACAGAGCATGTGGCAAGGTCCGACAGATTGATCCGGATCTCTCAGAGGAAGTGTCTTGGTGCAGTGCGGATTTGGGGAAGTCAAGAGGACTACCTTGAGTGGTATATTCCAAGGATTTAGCCTCCGGTGATGGACAAGGAAAAAGATATGAATAGTTGAGTACCGGATTCCTGAGACACAGTCAAAACAGAGGAAGAACTGACTGACAGAGTATCAGACTACTTTCCGGATGTGTTACTGTTGATGATAAAAGTTGTGAAGGCATGAATCATGTTTGGCCGACATGATTAATGATATCTACTAGTATATGCTTGATCCGCATTACTTGGTGAGCAAGGATTCAGCCGACAGAACAAAGTTTGTAAGAAACTAGACTGTTCCGGATGCCGACTAGAAAAGTGATGAAATTACTTGTGCGGATATATATAGAGGATGGATTTAGTTGTGAAGTGTGTGAAGGTGTTAATATATATGCGAATAAGTCCAGAACAGAGCAGTAGTAGCAAAAAGGATCCGGTATGTGAAAGATAGCAGAATAAAGAACAGAGGAAAGATGAAGTGCAGCAGATCAGTGTACTGAGCCTAACCGGAACTGAACTCCAGCATATGCAGATGCTTCCAATCAGTTCAAGACTGTGATTCTTATCACTTTGTAGACAGTGTGTCTTCTTGTAGGCAGTGGGCCTCTTGTGAGCAGTGTGCTCGGGCAGTGAGCCCTAATTGGCAAGTGCCATTTTGTAAATTCCTATTCTTCTAACAGAGAATAATTTTTGGGTTAATCACCCCGTGGTTTTCTCCCTTAACAGGGTTTCCACGTCAAAAATTACTGTGTCATGTGTTTCTTATTTCATGGTAATATTTTTGTATTTGATTCAATGCTGCATTAATTAATAAGAAAGTTCAAAAAGGGAAATAATTAGGATAACTGATTCACCCCCCCCTCTCAGTTATCAACAAATCCACGTATTGCTTTTTGGTGCTAAAGTCGGCACTAAATCCAACGCAGAAGTAAGCATGCAATCTTGTGCTACGTTTTGTGTCAGGAAAATTGTCCAATTCCTGAGCTCAATTGCGCTAAATTCTAGTGCTATTCCAGTACTAATTGCCTATTCTGTTGTAGTGAATGTATGACAGATTCTCTTATAGTTGTAAGAGCTATCAGTTATGATGGATTCTATGACAACCATAAGATGCGTAAGAGCATCTGTCATTGCCCGACTTGGGAATAGGCGACCATTATGGGATGGGGTGATATGACAAGTGTCATGACCATGTTGCAATGTTGGACAAGTGTCCTTAGGTGTGGGTGTTGGGCCATGAGGCCATGTTGGACACCCATCTCAAGAAAAGCTCATTTTTACCTTGTAAACTTCTATTTAAGCAGATGCTTGGAGAGGAGATGTATTATGTGATTGATAGGTACTGTTATGTTGCCGAAATATCTCTAGATACAAGTGTCGAAGACTCCTACAAGAGCATTGGCTTTGTAATTGTGTTGTAAACTTTATTGTTTAGATAATACATTTGAGCTGTGTTTTGGAGTGTGGGGTTTTTCACCCATAAGGGTTTTCCCCATGTATATCTTGTTGGAATTAGGTTAGACAACTGAGAGGGGTGGGGGTGAATCAGTTGTCCACAACTTTAACATTTTCTATTTTTAATCTTCTTTCACAACTTACAAATAGATTAATGATGTAAACATTAAAGCATGAATTAACAACACATGAGCACAGACAAAATGAACACACATAACACCAGAATTTTTATGTGAAAACCCAGTTAAGGGAAAACCATGGTGGGGGTTAACCCACAAGATTCGTACCCTATTAAAAGTACTTAAAATAAATGGGAAGGCACTTGCCTTCAGGTGCACTGCCTAGAGCTCACTGCTCAAAGAGGCTCACTACCTACAGAAGGCTCACTACCTACAAGATTTTATGCTTAATACAAAAAGAATGAACTAAGAAATAACATCTTCTTCATGCTTGGTTCAGTCCCATTGAAGTGCATAACTCCTCTTCTCTGTTCCCACACTTTGCTCTGCTCTACCACATCTTCATTGACCTCTTGCACTTTGACAACCTTACTTCACTTATTTATATATGTCATCGACTTTGGAATGATCATCAAAGTCGGTTTTACAAACATCTTATTACAATTGTTCTTCAAGGTCAGCCTAACAAACTATTACAATTACAAGACTTGATTTGGTACAAAATATTACATGCAAATCCTTATAGTGTCAGCCAAACATTTTCTGGAACTTGAATCTTCTTTGATCAACACACTATGCTCCAGAGAATTGCTCTTAGATCATCCGCAACACGTTTGAAGCATTCGGTTGGCAAAGACTGGAAAGAACAACAATACCAAGGAAGAAATCTTTAGCAATGAGCTCAATCTTCAATGTGGACTGCCAACACAACATGTACATGACCCAGAGACCTCCACAAGCACATTGGATTCAACAATAACATCCACACTACTCTAAATCATCAGAATCACTTGCATCTTCATCCGGTACCTCAAGAACACTGTCTGCCATGATTGTCGCACTAGAAAGATTGCTTGCAGACCTCCAAACCATGAACCATTTGAGTTGAGGATACACACTGACTTCCCAAACATGCCTCTAGATCCACAGATCATAAGTTTTCATTGCAGAGCAATCCAGACCAATTTCCTGTCACTCTATCTCTTCTTAACACTGTAAAACTCAGTTCTTCTCAGATGGCCATAACTTCTTCAAATATTCATGTGAACCTCTCAAATCTTAACTGGAGCTACTTCAGACAATCCTCTACACAACCATATGGTCCACGTACTTTGATCTTCATTCCTTTGGAAATGTAGAGCAATCTACTTCACTGATCTGTACTGTTTCCTTTGTTTTTGACAAAGGGATATGTTGACATCAATGACAACACATCACAGGCACATATTTGAAACAATCTCCCCCTTTGTCATTGTTGGCAACATATGATGTGAAAAACTGATTCAACCATCAAGACAAGGATTTCTCCCCCTTTCTCTTATCACTTCTGCAACCACTTTCTTCACTACTCCCCCTTTCATTAGCAACTAGTTTTTCACATGACTTCTCTCCCCCTTTGACGTCAATGTAAAAGGGCACATATTTTCAATCTTTTCTCCCCCTTTTTGTTTTAGACTGATCTCCAAAATTTGCATACTGACTACTCTTCCTAAGTAGTATCTCCTTTACATCAATCCAGATCACAAGATATGACTGTGAATTCCACTGGATTGATACACACTAGTGCATCTTAGTTATGAATAGGAGGGGTAATAACCCCTAGCTTCCCTCTGAGATACTCAAAAGTATGCTTAGACAAAGGCTTGGTGAATATATCTGCAATCTGATCCTTTGAAGAAACAAACTCCAATCTAACTTCATTCTCACTTACCTTCTCTCTCAAGAAGTGAAACTTGATGGATATGTGCTTTGTCTTTGAATGCAACACCAGATTCTTTGAGATATTTATTGCACTTGAATTATCACAGAAGATTGTAATAGGATCTTCAAACATAATTCTGATATCCTTCAACATTTGCTTCATCCACAAGACTTGAGTACAATTGCTTGCTGCTACTATATACTCTGCTTCTGCAGTAGACAAAGATATTGCCTCCTTCTTTTTACTCAACCAAGAAACCAATCTCTTTCCCAAGAAGAATGCACCACCACTAGTACTTTTTCTATCATCCACATCTCCTACCCAATTAGCATCTATATATGCTTGAAGAGTGAAGTCATTATCCTTTGGATACCATAAGCCATAATCAGATGTTCCCTTTAGATATCTAAAAATTCTTTTGACTGCTACAACATGGGATTCCGTAGGATCAGCTTGAAATCTAGCTACAATTCCAATTGCATTCATAATGCCAGGTCTGGTCTAAGTCAAATAAAGTAGTCCTCCAATCATTGATCTATACCTTTTCTGATCAGCCTTAGGTGAATCATCATCTTTACTCAACTTGCATCCAGTTACCATAGGTGTACTTACTGGTTTTGAATCTTCCATTCCAAATATTTTCAACAATTCTCTCACATACTTAGACTAAGATATAAAGATACCTTTATCTGACTGAGTGATTTGTAGATCTAAGAAGAAATTCATTTCACCAAACATGGACATTTCAAATTCACTTTGCATCTGATCAACAAATTTCTTACACATGCTTCTATTTCCACCAAAAATGATATCATCAAAAAATACCTCAACAATTAAGATGTGCTCATGATCAATCTTGAAATAAAGATTACTATCAGCTGTGCCTTTGCTAAATCCTAGCTTTAGTAGATACTTATCTAATCTTGCATACCAGGCTCTTGAGGCTTGTTTAAGTCCATACAAAGCTTTCCTCAATCTGTAGACCATATCTTCTTGATCAGACAACTGAAATCCTTCCAGTTGCTTAATGTAGACTTCTTCCTCTAACTCTCCATTCAGGAATGTTGACTTGACATCCATTTGGTAAACTTTGAAATCTTTGAAAGAAGCAAATGCAAGAAATAATCTGACTGCTTCAATTCTTGCCACCGGAGTAAATGTTTCTTCAAAATCAATTCCCTCTACTTGAGAATATCCTTTGCATACCAATCTTGCTTTGTTTCTCACAACTTCACCATCTTCATTCAGTTTATTCCGGAAGACCCATTTGGTTCCAATTACATTTTTGTTTTCAAGTCTAGAAACAAGATCCCAAGTATGATTCTTTTCAATTTGCATTAATTCTTCTTCCATTGCTTTTGCCTAATTTTCATCATTACAAGCTTCATTCACTGTTTTTGGTTCAATCTTTGAAATCAAACAATACTCTACTTGATCTTCAGCAATTCTTCTTCTAGTTTGAACACCTTTATTCCTATCTCCTATGATTTGATCTTTAGAATGATTCAATTTTACATACCTGGGGGTTTTGGGAATTTCTTGAACTTCTGATTCTTGAGCTCGTTCCTCAACATCTGCACTAACTTCTTGAGTTACTAGATTTTTTGGATCAATTTGGATCTAAACTAGGTTTGAACTTGCTTTCCTTGACTTTGACTTTCATCTGGATCATCTGAATCATATCCACAAGGCCTAGAAGGTCTTTCTTTGCTTTCAACAACCTTGACATTAGCACTTTCAACAATCTTTTTCAATCTCTTGTTGAAACACTGGTATGACTTTCTTTGAGTAGAGTAACCGTGAAATATTCCTTCATCACTTCTTGCATCAAACTTGCCTAGATCCTCATCTCTTTTGATATAGCATTTACTACCAAAAACTCTAAAATATTTCATAGTAGGAGGATGACCAAACCATAGTTCATAAGGTGTCTTACCAGAATTGCCTTTGATCTGCACCCAGTTAAGACTGTAGATAGCAGTACTCACATCTTCTCTCCAATAGACTTGTGGAACATTTGCTTCCATCATCATGGTCCTAACAGCTTCTTGAATGGTCTAGTTCTTTCTTTCCACAACTCCATTCGGCTGAGGAGTCCTAGGAGTAGATAACTATCTTTTTATTCCATGCTTTTCACAGAATGTATCAAAATCACCGGAGGTAAACTCTCCACCTTTGTCGAATCTTAGATACTTTACCTTCACACTAGTCTCATTCTCCACCATAACCTTGAACACCTTGAATTTGTCAAGAGCTTCTAATTTTTCTTTCAAGAAAGTTACCCACATCATCCGAGAGTAATCATCAATCAACAACATAAAATATCTATCTCCTTGCACACTTCTAATTCTAGCAGGACCACATAGATCAATATGCACAAGTTCCAATAGTCCACTTGAAAATTGTTCTTTACTCTTGAATGAAGTTCTATTTTGTTTACCCAATTGACATTCTCTACACATGCTATCAGCAGGTTTCACAAGTTTTGGAAGATCTCTCACATCCTGAGTAGAACTTATCTTGACAATATTATCAAAATTCACATGACACATTCTCCTATGCCACAACCAACTCTGATCAATCTGAGCAATCAAACAACTTTTGTCGGTACCACTTAAATGAAAGATGTTACCCTTAGTTTGTGTACCTGATGCAATCACAGTTCTGGAGCTTGCTAAGATTTTACATTTTCCATCCTTGAATCAGAGATCATACCCTTTGTAAACAAACTGTCCAACACTAAGAAGATTATTCTTCAATCCTTCTACACATAGAACATCATTAGTGTTATTCTTACCATCAAAAGAGATGGATCCTCTACCACGAATTCTACCAGCTGAATCGTCTCCAAACTTCACGATTCCACCTTCATATCTTTCCAAACTTATGAACTTACTTTTATCACCAGTCATATTATGAGAGCATCCACTGTCAATCACCCATTCATCCTGTTGGGATAGGAAAATTTAAAATTTTCCTGTATTCTTACTCATCCATATCCGACTAAACCAAAAAAAACATTTCATCCAAAATCAGAATTACAACTGATATATCCCATAAAAAATCCTATGACAAAACAATGTAAAGGGCCTAAATTTCTTAATATCGACAAGACCTCATTGTAGTTATACCGATCCATGAGAAACTAGTTGAAATGGCTATTAGCATGAGAATAAGGATCGAGGAGAATGTTTGGAAGACACCGATGGAGAAAGTGGCACCGATGACCTTTCATCAGAGAGAGAACGCGTGGTCACACCGATCGGTACAATGAAAGACTATCAGAGAATACTCTGAAAACCCTCCCGACAATGTAAGTCATACCAATGTAGGAGTTCGGTAGGACTCTCACCGATCATCCAGTGGAACGGAGGAAACTAGCAGTCATCGGCAGGAGATAAGCATCGAAATGAAAAATTAAGGAGTTTCTGATACTCTAATGTCTCAGCGATTAACGAAAAGTGTTTCGGTATAAGTCATGCTGACATGTATGGAACATAAGAACCATCGGCGAGAGCAAATGAATCGAAACAAAGCTCACAAGTCTAACTGAAGCAGTACTCACAATGATGTCAGTGACATGTTGTGAAGGTCTCTCCGATCTAGGATATAAAAGACTATCGGGGAAACAACCACGATTGGGTAACTTGAAATATGTTATCCCGATGACATAACTTATCCTAATGACAACAATGGTCATGTTCATCGATGAGACTCTCCCCGATAATCATATCAGTGACACTTAGGAGATTGGGGAAGAATGTTATTCACACAGCAATGAAGAAAGTCATACCGATGGCAACCATGTCCACTTCCACATTGGGTAAAGCTTGGAGATATCTTGCCGATACAAATTCACAAATGAAATATGACGTTGAGGAGACAATTGAAGGGTTACAACGATTGATCCATGAACAAATGTTTGCGCCATAAGAAGATATTAAAATCGCCCTGACATTATGAAATCATACCGATGAGAGAAGTTATGACGATGTGACATTTCACAATGATCAAGAAAATTGAAATGCTCGAACAATTAATTACAGACGAAGAAGAAATCCTCCGAGATACCATTTGAAATCATTGCAATTAAGTTTGAGAGAATTGTCTGAGAAGAGCCTACAAGCGGAGACTTGAAGTAAAAAATAGGGGAATTCGATCAGAGCCTCCGATAATAGGTACATACATACAAACTTCTATGCAATAGCCCGTAATTTGAATTTTCTGTCAAGGATTGTAAATGGAGACTCCGGTGAAGGGAAAGGGCAGAAAACAATAGGGTGACACCAGGAAACCTAAGAGACAAAAAAATGACAAAACCCCTGAAGAGAAAACAAAAGAGAGAAAACTGAACCAAGACTTGATTGATCAACTACTAGGATCAACTCCCAAAGCTTGAAGGTATGCACAACTTAGGGCAGAAGTGGAAAAACTAGAAGACAAGTGTAAATACATTGGGAATGTTTAGACTCCAATTAGAGGCTATGAGCTTTTCAAATTCCATTACAACAGAAGAATTAGGAATTTTCCAGTATCAAACCCATGGCATTTGAATTTGGGTAAATTAGTTGTTCCTGATGTGTTTTTGAATGTTGAACTCCTCCAACTTCTTGCTAAATAGTATAACCCAAGCCTTAAGGCTATATGCAACCCACAAGGGGAGCCTATTATACACTTGTCAAAGAATTGCATTTGTGAAGTTTTTGACTTGGATGATTTATGTATTGTCCCCATTGTTTATGAGGATTTGGAAAAAGAGTACTGGAGAATGGATACTACTTATAATGGATGGAGGTTGCCTATTCACAAGCCCAGGGTAGAGGGAGAAATGGTGCCTCTCAGTGAGGATGATGGCCCTTCTTTTCATGTATCATTATTTGAACCCTACATACAATATACTTACTACTCTGTGGGCCAGGTCCTAGGATCAGAGGTCCCTGACTTCATGACAATTCCTTTAATGGTCATAGCTACAGACATCCAGTGCCACAATGCTAGGTAGTTTGATTATGTTGCCTATATTTTTAGTAGAATTGACTCTGGTCTGACTGCAATAAAGAACAATGCCCCATTAGTTTCCTTTGAACATTATTCACTTCTCATGCACATGGTGCTCTATTATGGTCAGGAAGTGGGGTTATGGCCAACTAAATTCAAAGTTGTTCCAGTAGACCAGAGGGGGCAAAAGTCACCCGTGCAGATGTGGACCAGAATATGGGATAGTAGATATGCCCATTCTAGCTATGTGCAATTTGAGGAATACTGTGTCAAAGTGTTATATAGATATTTCAGTCATCCCTGTGAGTATTCAATCTCAAATGAAATAAAGAGGTTTCTTCAACCAAAAGATTTTGGTGGTCCTCTTACTATTACTCACAATTGGGGAGATTGGTACTATTTTGAGGATGCTACCATGGTTAGAGTTTATGGTTTTGAGGATACTCATTTTATCTTGCCTAAGACTATCCCTGACAGAATTGTCTATTTAGAAATAGTTAGGTAAATGAATTTTTCAAATGTGATGCACTTGAGCTCCCATGATAAACAATCTTTTATGCCTAGTACTCTTTGCTTTGGAGATTTTACTGTGGTATCCAAGGAGGGGTATGGTCTCATTATGGATAAACTGATGCACTACAATATGAGGTGTGCTGAGGTAAGAAAAGGGTTTGATCCTGAGGGTTTTATTGACCTTGCTCGGAGAAAGCAAAACCTCAGTGGGTACACACATGTCCCCTATCCACACGATGATGTCATCAGGAATTTGGAGGAAACTGAAGTTGAGTTAGTGGTTGAAAAATATAACAGGGATCTAGATGAGAAGAGGAAACAACTTGCAGAGATTGAGTTGTTATCCTTTGGTGATGAAGAACCTATAGAACAAAGGGAACCACATCAACAGACAACAAGAATGTCCAAAAGAAAGATACAACAATATTAGTCTCCTGGTATAGCACATGATGAGGAGGGGCCTGCTGATGAAGACCCAAGACAAATAGCATACGATTCTTTTATTTCAAATGATAAATTTATTCACTCTAAAGAATTCAAATCATTTTTATATAAATGCAAAGGGAAGGAAATCAGGGAGTTTGCTAATGATATCTCTACCAACAATGAGAGACAGTTGCTTGATATGTTGAAGACAATAGTGGATAGTGAATTGCAAGATATGACCCCTAGCAAGGGTAGACAACTGCTCAAAGAAGTAGGGGTGATGATCTTTCTGGGTCTTGATTTGAATTCTACTCTAGTATTTGATAGTTTTCTGCATAATACAGATGATAAATACAAGCTCACTCCAGAAGGTGTCACTGAAGTATATATGGGCACCAAATATAATAATGATGAAAATTCATTAATGATATGGGCCCTGTATCCTCCCCACAAAAAGATAACCATTATAGACATTGAGAAGACGTTTGGCCATGTCATGACTTTGAAGGCAGTGGAGACTGACGGCTTGATCATTGCAGACATTGGCATTAATGTTGCAAAGCTGAATAAGGCACAAGCTTGGATGTTAATCAAAGAAAGAGATGCATACAAGCTGAGCTATGAGAGATTGACCAAAGAAAATGACTATTTGAAAGATGCTGTTAAGAGCACCTTTAGGGGATCAGTAAAGAGATTAACTCAGGGTGAAAGCTCACATAGTGTCCAATCCTCATCCATTGACCAGATAGCTCAAATCCAGATTGATACACTTGCTACAGTACTCCAAAACAGGCATACCAACATGATGCATTGGCTTAACCAATTTTGGGATAATTATTCTCAAAATTATAAAGAAATCCAAGAGCATGAGATGCTTGACAAAAGGCTGCAGTAGAAACTGAATGAGACACAGAGTAAAGATACTTCTGACACTACAGGTACCTCCAATGCAAAAGAATTGATCGAGCAACATCAGAAGTATTATGACCAACTTAAGAATGATGCCAAAGAATGTGTTGAAGCCTCAAAAGTAGGAGTACCCACACTGTTCAAAAGTGATAAAGAATGAAAGAGCAAAGAGGAATGGAGCAGAGACTGTCAAGCGATATTGCAGGAAGCCTTAGAAGCTCTTAAAGACAAAGACTCTGCACCCGGGGAAGCCTGCAAGCATTTGGAGAAGATGGTTACGATGGATGTGATCGAAAGAAATGCCATTGAATTTACTGATTCACATCGCAGCCAGGAGTACTTAGATCATATTGCTCAGCTATACTTGTGGTTGAATAGAGCTTAAGCATGGTTATTTTATTGTTGTTATGTTAATCATGTTGACTCCTAAAAGACTTCTTTGAAGAGTTATGTCTCTTCATAAGTATTCCTATATAAGTTGAACATATGATGCTGAATTATCATCAGCAGTAGAATATAATACAAAAAGTTTACAATGTTTCTCAAAGACCATGTTGTAAGTATATTATTGAAGAAATAGATTGAAGTTCTTTGATTATGTGGTTCTATTCTGGCATCAATTGTTTGTTAAAGTTATTCAATTGTGTGTTTGTCTCTGTTTCAAGTATGGGCCTAACCGGTGTTGTCATTGATGTCAACATACTCCTGTTGCATTGATGATAAGGATTGGATGAGCTGTGTGCTGAGGATATTGAGAAAATTAGTCCTAATCAGGAACAGAGAAGAACAGTGAAGACAGTGAGCTAAAGATCCTAGATAAAATAAAGATTAGAGGATGCACATCAAAGGGTTTATAGATATGTGTCTTAAGATGATCCAATAAAGATTTCAGAGGTCTGCATGAAGATCTAAAGAAGTTGTGTCTGCTCAAGTAAAACTAGTTTTGGTAGATGTTCAGAGGTCACAGAGTGACACAGATAGGTCCGGTGAGATCCAGAAATGAAATATCTTGTTCTACAGATTTGGTGAAGTGTTTAGGAAGTCAATATGAATTGACAACTTGATTGGTTCGTGGTCTAGAGGTTTGCAAGCATCTATTCCATTGTAACAGTGATGACAGACTATGTTCTTGAGGTTCCAAATGAAGGAGATAAGGATTTCAGTAAGCAGATGTAGTGTGGATGTTCTTGGTGATCCAGGCAAGCTTGTGGAGGTCTTTGGATCATGTCCAGTTCATGTTGGTAGTCCACATTAGACTTTGGGCTGGCAACTGAAGAATAACTTCTAGATAATGGTGTTCTTCCTAACTCTGGCCGACCGGATGAGTTACACATCCTGCGGATGATCTTGAAGATGTAATGTGAAGATTGGCATGTTCCTAGAAGAAGATTGAAGTCTCAGATCTGTGTGGCTGACAGTGTGTTGTTCTGTGTGAAGTCTTTTGTAATTAGTCATGTTGTATTTATGTATTTGCTCTGTAATGTTTGCTGACTTAGATGATCATTCCTAAGTCGATGTCTTGTATAAATAAGGAATTGTAAAGTCATTTCAAAGTGCATCTTTGTGGGGATGAGAGTGTGGTAAAGAGAAGAGGAGTGAAAGGCAGAATAGAAGTATTGGGCTTAAATAGAACTGATTCAAGCAAGGTGAAGATGCTATTCTCTAGTTCAAGTATGCGATACTTATTATTTTGTAGACAGTGTGTCTCTTGTAGGCAGTGGGCCTCTTGTGAACAATGTGCTTGGGCAGTGAGCCCTAATTGGCATGTGCCATTTTGTTCTTTCTATTCTTCTAACAGAGAATACAATCTTGGGTTAATCACCTCGTGGTTTTTCCTTTAACCGGGTTTTCTATGTCAAAATCTTGGTGTCTTAGGTGTTGAAGTGTTTTTGCTCTTGATTTAATGCATTATGTTTCCATGATTGATTTATTATTATGCTGCTGAATTACAAAGTGGATTTAAGTGTTTAATTGGAAGAAAGTTTTGGACAACTGATTCACCCCCCCTCTCAGTTGTCTGTCCTGAATCTAACAATTGGTATCAGAGCTAAGTTCCTCTAAAAGAGCTTAACCGCTTGAGGAGATCCAAGATGTCATCCTACAAGAAGGATAGTCTAAAGTTTGATGGAACCAATTTCAATCTTTGGAAAAGTCGCATGCACTGTCACTTGCAATGTATGGGAATGCAGTACTGGACCATGGCTTCAACGAAGTATACTCCATAGAATGGTTCAAAAACTGCAAATGAAATTACAGATGCTGAAAATAATCTGCAGACTAAAGAAGCTCTTCTAAGTGCCTTGTCTGATTCAGAGCTGACAAATGTTGTTGACCTACAAACTACTTTTGAGATTTGGGAAAAACTAGAACTTCTGCATGAAAGAGACAAGTATGTTAAATGTACAAGGCTAAAGAGTCTGAAAGGAAAATTCAAAAATCTGAAGATGAAAGAAGATGAAAATATCACTACTTTTATGCCAAGAGTAAATGAGCTTGTTTGTGGCATTAGATGTATTGGTGGAGTCTTGGATGAAGAGGAGATTGTTGGCAAAGTTCTTAGATCCCTTCCTGCTTCTTATAAATACAAGGTTGCTACCATTGAAGAATTCAGAGCCCATTCAGGTGTCACGAGAGATCAATTGGTTGGTAAATTGCTTGCATTTGAATTGACCGAGTTTGGAGATGCCCCCCAAGACTGAATCTGCATTCAAAGCCAGTGCCTCTATAAAAGGTAAACAAAGGTTTGATCCAGGAGAGAACTCATCAAGGAAACTATCATGGTATGAAAAAGCAAGAAAAGACCTGGAAGAAGAAGAAGCAGAAATTGCTCAACTTGAAGCCCTTATTGCAAAAAGACTGCTAAGAGGATCTAGTAAGTATGAAGGGAAATTACCTTTTAAGTGTTTTAACTGCAATAAGATTGGCCATTTTGCCTCAAGGTGTCTGAAAAGATTTTCAAGGTCAAATCCTAATAGATCAAGGTTCCAAAAGAATTGTTACTATGTGCATGAAGAGGATGATAATGAAGGAGTAACAGATGATGAATTAGAGACAGGAAACAAATCAAGAAGTGATTGGGTGTTTATTACCATCAAGGAAGAAGATCTAATACCCTCTGAATCTATCAATCATAAAGTTGTAGAAAGAGCTCTAGCTGCCCAAGTTGAAGAAAAGGATGATTGGGTCATTGACAATGGATGCTCTCACCATATGACAGGTGACAAAAATAAGTTCATAGATTTGGAAAGGTATGAAGGAGGAGTGGTAAAGTTTGATGATAATTCTGCTGGTAGAATCAGAGGTAGAGGAACTATTTCTTTTGATGGAAAGAACAAAACTAGTAATGTACTGTATGTTAAAGGATTGAAGCACAATCTTCTCAGTATTGGACAGTTAGTGGACGAAGGCTATGATCTCTGATTCAAGAATGGGAAATGCAAGATCTTTGAAAGTTCCAGAATAGAGATTGGATCCGGTACTCAAACAAAAGGTAATATCTTCCATTTAGTTGGTACTGGTAAAAGTTGTCTATTTGTGCAAATTGATCAGAGTTGGTTACGGCATAGGAGGATGTGTCATGTGAATTTTGATAATATCATCAAGATAAGCAACACTCAGGTTGTAAGAGATCTTCCAAAACTGGTGAAACCTACAAATAGTTTGTGCAAAGAATGTCAGTTGGGGAAACAAAGTAGAGTCTCATTCAAAAATGAGGAACAATCTTCTACCAGATTATTGGACTTAGTTCATACTGATCTATGTGGTCTAGCAAGAATCAGGAATGTGCAAGGTGATAGATACTTCATGTTATTAATTGATGACCATTCCCGGATGATGTGGGTTACTTTTCTGAAAGAGAAATTAGAAGCTCTTGAGAAATTCAAAATATTCAAGGCTATGGTAGAGAATGAAACCGGATTAAAATTAAAATGTATGAGGTCTGATAGAGGTGGAGAATTCACATCCGGTGAGTTCATAGAATTCTGTGAGAAACATGGAATAAAGAGACAGTTGTCTACTCCTAGGACTCCACAGCAGAATGGAGTAGTAGAGAGAAAGAACCGGACCATCCAGGAAGCATCTAGGACCATGATGATGGAAGCAAATGTTCCTCAGATCTATTAGAGAGAAGCTATTAGCACTACAGTCTATACTCTCAATCGAGTACAAATCAGAAGCAATACCGGTAAGACTCCTTATGAACTTTGGTTTGGCATCACTCCTACTGTGAGGTATTTCAGAGTCTTTGGTAGCAAATGTTACATTAAAAGAGATGAAGATCTAGGAAAATTTGATGCTAGAAGTGATGAAGGAATATTCTTGGGTTATTCTACTCAAAATAAAGCATACCGGTGTTATAACAAGAGATTAAAGAAGATTGTGGAAAGTACAAATGTGAAGGTTGATGAAGGAATTGAAAAACCCTCAAGGTTTTATGAATATGATGAAGATGATCAAAATGATGTTTTTGTTCAAGAAGTCCAAGCTTCCTCTAAAATTTAGATTCAAACTGATTCGGTAAATCAGGAAGAAGAGATAAGTTTGAATGAACCTGTTCAAGAATCAGAAGTGCAAGAAACTCCCAAAGTTCCCAGGAATGTAAGATTGAATCAATCTGAAGATCAGATTATAGGTGATAAAAACAAAGGTGTACAAACAAGAAGAAGGATTGCTGAAGATTCATAAGAGTATTGTCTGATTTCAAAAGTTGAACCTAAGACAGTGAATGAAGCTTGCAATGATGAAAACTGGACTAAGGAAATGGAGGAAGAACTAATGCAAATTGAGAAGAATCACACATGGGATCTTGTTCCCAAACCTAAAAACAAGAATGTGATTGGAACCAAATGGGTCTTCCGGAACAAACTGAATGAAGTTGGTGATGTAATTAGAAATAAAGCCAGATTGGTCTGCAAGGGTTACTCTCAAATAGAAGGAATTGATTTTGAAGAAACTTTTGCTCTGGTAGTAAGAATTGAAGCAGTCAGATTATTTCTTACTTTTGTTGCCTTCAAGGATTTCAAAGTATATTAGATGGATGTCAAGTCTGCCTTCCTGAATGGTGACTTGGAAGAAGAAGTATACATTGAGCAACCAGATGGATTTCAATTGTCTGATCATGGTGATATGGTTTGCAAATTGAAGAAAGCACCGTATGGACTCAAGCAAACCCCAAGAGCCTGGTATGAAAGATTGGATAAGCATCTTTTAAAGATTGGCTTCAACAAAGGTACTACTGATAGTAACTTGTACTTCAAAATTGATCATGAAAATATCTTGATTTTTGAAGTATTTGTTGATGATATCATTTTTGGAGGAAGAGATAGTATGTGCAAAACTTTTGCAAATCAAATGAAAAGTGAATTTGAGATGTCCATGCTTGGGGAAATGAATTTCTTCTTGGGTCTACAAATCATTCAAACTAAGAAAGGAATCTTCATTTCTTAGACCAAATATGTGAAAGAATTGTTGAAGAAAATTGGGATGGAAGAATCAAAACCAATGAGTACTCCCATGGCAATCGGATGTAAATTGAGCAAAGATGATGACTCTCCTAAGGCTGATCAGAAAAAGTACAGGTCAATGATTGGAGGATTGTTATATCTCACTCAAACTAGACCTGATATTATGAATGCTATTGGTCTTGTTGCTAGATTCCAAGCTAATTCTAGAGAATCTCATTTCATGGCAATCAAGAGGATTTTTAGGTATCTAAAAGGGACAGTTGAGTATGGTTTGTGGTATCCTAGAGATCATAATTTCTCTCTTCATGCATATACATATGTGGATTGGGTAGGAGATGTGGATGACCGGAAGAGTACCAGTGGTGGAGCATTCTTTTTGGGGAAGAGATTGGTTTCTTGGCTGAGCAAGAAATAAGAGGCAATATCTCTGTCCATTGCAGAAGCAGAATATATTGTAGCAGCAGGTAGTTGCACTCAAGTTTTGTGGATGAAGCAAATGCTAATAGACATAAGAGTGGAGTATGAGGAGCCTATCACAATCTTCTGTGATAATTCAAGTACAATAAATATATCTAAGAATCCGGTGTTGCACTCAAAGACTAAACATATATCCATCAAGTTTTACTTTTTGAGAGAGCAAGTGAACAAGAATGAAGTCAGATTGGAGTTTGTGCCTTCCAAGGATCAGATTGCAGATATCTTTACTAAACCTCTACCTAAGGACTCTTTTGAGTATCTCAGGGAGAAGTTAGGGGTTATTACCCCTCTAGTGATGAACTAAGGTGCACTGATGTGCATCAGTTCGGTGGATATCACAGTCATATCTTGTGGTCCGGACTGATGATGGGGAGCTGCTATTCAGGGGGAGTAGTTGGTATGATTCTGAAGTGTTGGAGTTGCAAGTATGTGCCCTTTGCCATTGATGTCAAAGGGGGAGAGAAGACATGTGAAAAACAAGTGGTTGCTGATCAAAGGGGGAGTAGTAAAGGAAGAGAAGACATGTGAGTGGTTGTTGTTGATAGGGGGAGTTGTGTATGTGAGGAAAAGTTCTTGTCTTGATGGTCAAAATAATTTTTCACATCATATGTTGCCATCAATGACAAAGGGGGAGATTGTTGCAAGTATGGGCCTAATCGGTGTTGTCATTGATGCCAACATACTCTTGTTGCATTGATGATAAGGATTGGATGAGCTGTGTGCTGAGGATATTGAGAAAATTAGTCCTAATTAGGAACAAAGAAGAACAGTGAAGATAGTGAGCTAAAGATCCTAGCTAAAATAAAGATCAGAGGATGTGCATCAAAGGGTTTATAGATATGTGTCTTAATATGATTGAGTAAAGATTTCAGAGGTCCGCATGAAGATCTGAAGAAGTTGTGGCCACTCTAGTAAAACTGGTTTTGGCAGATGTTCAGAGGTGATAGAGTGACACAGATAGGTCTAGTGAGATTCAGAAATGAAATGTTTTGTTCTGTGGATTTGGTGGAGTGTTTAGGAAGTCAATATGAATTGACAACTCAATTGGTTCATGGTCTAGAGGTCCGCAAGCATCTATTCCATTGTAACAGTGATGACAGACTATGTTCTTGAGGTTCTGGATGGAGATAAGGATTTCAGTAAGCAGATGTAGTGTGGATGTTCTTGGTGATCCAAGCAAGCTTGTGGAGGTCTTTGGATCGTGTTTAGTTCGTGTTGGTAGTCCACATTAGAGTTTGGGCTCGCAACTAAAGAATAACTTCTAGATAATGGTGTTCTTCCTAACTTTGGCCGACCGGATGAGTTACACATCCTGCGGATGATCTTGAAGATGTAATGTGAAGATTGGCATGTTCCTAGAAGAAGATTGAAGTCTCAGATTTGTGTGGCCGACAGTGTGTTGATCCCCGTGAAGTCTATTGTAATTAGAAATGTTGTATTTATGTATTTGCTCTGTAATGTTTTCTGACTTAGATGATCATTCCTAAGTCGATGTCTTGTATAAAAAAGGAATTGTAAAGTCATTTCAAAGTGCATCTTTGTGGGGATGAGAGTGTGGTAAAGAGTAGAGGAGCGAAAGGCAGAGCAAAAGTATTAGGCTTAAATGGAACTGATTCAAGCATGGTGAAGATGCTATTCTCTAGTTCAAGTATGTGATACTTATTATTTTGTAGACAGTGTGTCTCTTGTAGGCAGTGGGCCTCTTGTGAGTAATGTGCTTGGGTAGTGAGCCCTAATTGGCATGTGCCATTTTGTTCTTTCTATTCTTCTAACAGAGAATACAATCTTGGGTTAATCACCTCATGTTTTTTCCCTTAACCGGGTTTTCCACGTCAAAATCTTGGTGTCTTATGTGTTGATGTGTTTCTACTCTTGATTTAATGCATTATGTTTCCATGATTGATTTATTATTATGCTGCTAAATTACAAAGTGGATTTAAGTGTTTAATTGGAAGAAAGTTTTGGACAATTGATTCACCCCCCCTCTCAGTTGTTTGTCCTGAATCTAACAGTCTCTAGTTCAGTATTTCCTTGTTATTCAAATTAATATATCAAGTATATATTTAATTTGTCAATGCACATTTGCTGTATTTGTGTGATTGAATTAATTGGTTTCCATTAGAGGAATTAAAAATCCTTCTGATCAATCACAGTAACCTAGAAGTGTTAGTTTGGATTACTAAGAAGAACCATATAATTAGGATTGCCATTCTATCTCCAAGTTAATATTATCTATTATTCTTGCATATTTCATTCAATTGGTTCCTTCAAGAAAGGATTAAATTACCTTCTGGTGAATTACAAGAGATCTGATTATATTGGTTGGATTGTTAAGAAGAGTTTGTCAGTCATTTCCTTGCATGTTTATTCAAGTTATAAACTAAAATATTGTGCCAAACAGTTAGAATTACTGGAAACTATAAGCTACTAGTCTTAGTCTTCCATTTGACTCTGTTTACCCAACAAGGCACTGGTCTTATTTCAATTCATCACTTAAAAACCCCTTTATTAGTTGAGCACAGTCATAAATTCACTTTGATATTGCTTATACAATTCATACCAACCATTCATCAGATATTAGATATAGAATTAGTTAGCAAGCTTTCATCTATTCTACACCATTTGCCACTGTAGGTAGATTCATTTACTTAGTCAAGACGTTTACATTCAGTCTGCTTTAATTCCCAAGGTTCACCCGCCTAGGTGTAGTAGGACCTAAAGTACAGGAGTCATCAAACCCTAAAGGTTGATTCCATCATGTTAGTTCAAAAATGTTACGAATCTAAGCATAGATCCTGGCATCCTCTTAGGATAAGCAACCTGCATTTTTGAGACCTAACACATGCTTTTCTTCAATCTGAGCAGCCAACGAACTTTCCACGTTCACACAGCTAGTAGATTTAGTAGACACCGGATCTTCTTCTTTGATGGCAATGAACACCCATTCATTTCTTGAGTTGCTTCCCATATCAGATTCATCATCAATGACACCTTCTTCAACTTCTTGGACATAGTAACTGTTGCAAATATGTGCCTAATTGATGTTGTCATTGATGTCAACATATTCTTGTTGCCATTGGTCTCAACTGTATCCTATTTTGTTGCCTGTTTAGAAGATTGGAATGTTCAGGATATTGAGAAAATTAATAAGGATCAATGTATGCAGACCATATGGCTGAGTAGAGGATTGTCTTAAGAAGCTCCAGTTAAGATTTGAAGGGTTCGCATGAAGATTTGAAGAAGCTATGGCCATCTAAGTAGAACTAGTTTTGTAGTGTTTAGAAGAGACAAAGTGATAGGAAAGAGGTCTGGATTGTTCCAAAAATATAAAATGATGATCTACGGATCTAGAGACATGTTTGGGAAGTTAGTGTGTATCATCCAGTCAAGTGGTTCATGGTTTGGAGATCTGCAAGCAATCTTTATTATGTAACAGTCATAGCAGACATTGTTCTTGAGGTTCTAGATTAAGATGCAAGTGATTATAATAATTTGGAGGAGTGCAGATGTTTTTGTTGAATTCAATGTGCTTGTGAAGATCTCTAGATCATGTGACTACTATGTTGGAGGACTGCATTGAAGTTTGAGCTCGTTGGTGAAGATTTCTTTCTTGGTGCTGCTGTTCTTCCCAGTCTTAGCTGACTAGATGATTCAAGAGTGTTGCAGATGATCTAAGAGTAATTCAATGGAGCATGACATGTTGATTAAGGAAGATTTGAGTCCCAGTTATGTTTGGCTAACAGCTTAGTGACTTGTATTAAGTCAAATGCTTGTAGTGCCGACCTTCATGTTTATTCCAAGGTTGATGAAGGATATCAAGGCATGTAGATGAGTTATGGAAAAGCATCCTTGTGTGAAAATAATATAATTTGAAGAAAGGATCAAAGGTAGAGGAGAAGCAGAGGAACAAGAGCTGTTTTGATGAAGAGTTGGAGAAGAAGTATTTGGGGTAGAGAAGAAGTTTTGTGAGCATTCAATGAAACTAAACCAGGCATGAAGAAGATGCTATTTATTAGTTAATTCTTTATGTATTAAACATATATTTTGTAGGCAGTGAGCCTCTCTTGAGTAGTGAGCTCTGGGTAGTGAGCCCGAAGGCATGTGCCTTCTCTTTTCTTCTAAGTACTTTTAATAGGGTACGAATCTTGTGGGTTAACCCCCACCGTGGTTTTCCCTTAACTGGGTTTCCACATAAAAATCCTAGTGTTATGTGTGCTCAGTTTATTTCTGCTCATGTGTTGTTGATTCTTGCTTTAATATTTACATTATTAATCTAATTGTAAGTTGATAAAGAAGATTAAAAGTAGAAAAAGGTTAAATTTGTGAGATAACTGATTCATCCCCCCTCTTAGTTGTTCGGACTAATTCCAACAATTGGTATCAGAGCTAGATCCTCTAAAAGAAGCTTGACCGCTTGAGGAGATACAGGATGTCGACCTACAAGAAGGATAGTCTGAGATTTGATGGAACAAATTACTCTATTTGGAAGAGTCGCATGGAGTGCCATCTGCAATGCATGGGTGATGCTTAATGGGTGATAACCAATAATGAGTATAAACCTCCAGAGAAAGGTCCTTCGACTCCAGATCAACTCAAAGATGATGAAAATAACCTTTGAGCTAAAGAAGCCTTGTTGAGTGCCCTGACTGATTCAGAAATGACAAATGTCTTTGGACTAAAAACTACTCATGAAATCTGGAAGAAGTTGGAAAATTTTTATGAAGATGATGAACATGTCAAATGTGCCAAGCTACAAAGTCTGAGAGGAAAATTTGAAAATCTAAGGATGAGTGAAGATGAAAACATCACAATCTACATGCAAAAGATAAATGAACTTGTGTGTGGTATCAGGTGTGCTGGTGGAACTTTGGAAGAATCAGAGATTGTGGCAAAAGTGCTCAAATCTTTACCTGATTCATACAAACATAAGGTTGCTTCTATAGAGGGGACCAGGACTGTCTCAAAAGTTACAAGAGATCAGCTGGTTGGAAAAATTTCAGCTTTTTAATTAAGTGAGTTTGGTGATTATCTTCCTAAGTCTGAATCTACATTTAAGGCTAGTGTATATGGAAAACAAAGATATGATCCAGGTGAAAGCTCTTTAGAGAGATCAAACAGATTTGTGAAGGCAAGGAAGGATCTTGAAGATGATGAAATTGAGACTGCAGATCTTGAAGCTCTTATTGCCAAAAGAATGCCAAGAGGATCCGGTAACTATGTGTTAGGAACTTGTGTTTAACCCTTCTCTTTACTTTGTTAGTATATTGTTGTTGGACGCATATGCTTTGTAAGTCATCCCGTGAGTATATTGTATTATCCCACATTCATGGGGAGTAATAGTTGTTTAGATTAGACTTAGTATATAAGTACATGTTGAGGCCAATGAAGGCATCCACGAGTTTATTGTATTGAGCTTGCTCAAAGGAGGTTGCCCCCTCAAAGTCGCCTGCGATCAATAAATTCCTTCTGTGTTCTGCTATTTCTATTATTTTGTGCATTTTTCATTATATTGTTGCAGGAGGTTCCTCTCATCTGGTATCAGAGCACTTTCTTGGGCTTGCTAGGTGGAATTTCTGCCAATTTTTTTTCTCGCAGTGGCCTCCAGGTGCTGTGATTATTGCAGTAGTTCTTTTTTCTTTGCATCTATATTGTTCATTTCAATTCCAGGTTCAGATCAAGGAATAATCCCTATCTGCTTAACTGTGGGAAGTGCCTGGGCATAGCCCTAAAACTAATTGTGAGGAGTACCACAGGAAACCTGAAGTAGTTGGCCCATTGAGAGGACCTGCCAGCGAAAAGGGCAACGACCCCTACCTGATTGACTAGTTCCCATCCGTGAGGTAAACCAAGAGCTGTTGTTTATGGCAAAGCGGTTATCAGTTTTACCTGAGTCATGGAGTGAGGGGTACTGCCCCAATACGCAAGCTGTTAGACAACATTGATAGTCAAGTGAATCCCTTGAACCCTTAGGAAGCCAAACATACCTGGGGTCCATATCTATTGCCAGTTGATAAATCACAGATTGCATGTCCAGAGCCGTTGCAGTCTATTTTTTTGCCATATCTTCCTTGCTTTAGCTCCATTTCCCCTGAAAATTCACTAGAACCCTTGAAATTTCATTCTGCGTAATTCCTTCGTTGAGGACTCTATCCCAAATTACACTTATTGAAGCCAGAAATCCCACATTTGTCTATTTTTAGGGTTTGCCATAACTTCTTCGATTCTCACCCAATCACGTTCAAATTTTGCCACAGTGTTCATTTCTTATTTCTACTCCTTTGTCTCTCTTGGATAAATTTTCCCATTCTTTCACCCCACTTCTGAAATCGTCATTTTTTGCTTCCCTATCCCTCAGAAAGTGTCCAAACCCTAGTCAAACCCCAATTACCCATCAGAGTTTTTCCCAAATCCAAATTTTCCTTTACTAAAAAATTTTCTGTTTTTGTTTTTCTACCCATTCCTAAAAAAATAAAATAAAAAATCTTGGTTATGGTTGTCACCCGCGTAGGAGCAAAAAACACGGAGGATGAACTTGCAGCCCTCAAGACCAAACTCCAAGATCTGGATGAAAAAATTCTTGTCCTCAATCTTTAGCATTCAGTCATGAAAATTAGACGGCAACCAAAGTCTTCTGCAGATACTGGGTTCTCTTCTTCCAGTAATTTTCGTGGGCCGAAGCTTGATTTTCCTCATTTCAATGGTGATGATCCGACTGGATGGATATACTGAGCAGAACAATATTTCAGTCTGCATAATAACTTTGATGTTAACAAAGTCCCACTTGCATCCTTTCATTTGGAACATGAAGCCCTTCAATGATTCCGTTGGTACATCAAGGCTCATGAAGAGCCAAAATGGACAGATTTTTGCAAACTCATTTTGCAACGATTTGGCCCTAGTGCTTTTGATGACTTCATAGGAGCACTCACTAAACTTTGCCAAACTGGCACTATGAGAGAATATCAGACATAATTTGAGAAACTGGCCAATCACACAGAGGGATTGTTTGATGAATTCTTCAGGAGTTGTTTTGTCAGTGGTTTGAAGGATACAATCCGATCTGAGGTTAAAATGTTATGTCCTAACACAATGATGGAAGCCCTAGGGTTGGCTAAGTTGGCGGAGGACAAGATCATATCTCAATAGTGCTCCAAATCCACTTTTGTTCCATTTAGAAATATGGTTTCCCAAAGACCTCCAATCACGCCAGCTCCTAGAACAACTCCTATCAAGCATTTGTCTGAAGCAAAGATGCGAGCATGTAGAGAAAAAGGGCTTTGTTATAATTGAGCTGAGAAATTCACTCAGGGACATAGATGTGTTGAGTAAAAGCTCTATCTCTTGGATGTGGATTCTCTGCCTGCAACTGAAGTTTATGAAGATGCTCAGGATATAGTAGATGATCAAGTCGACATTCAACAGCCACCTGTTGACCCTCCTTCTCAGGACAACCACCCAGAGACTCTCCATGCTTTAGCAGGAGTCACCACCCCACAAACCATGTGGGTCAAGGGTTACTTCAAGAAGCTCCCTCTTACAATACTCATTGATTTTGGTAGCACTCATAACTTCATTGACCCTTAGATCGCCAAACAGGTTGATTGTTTTGTCCATCCTTGCTCCAACTTTGAAGTCATGATTGCCAATGGGGGCACATTACCTTGCAAAGGGAAGTATCACAATGTGCATATCTCTATTGGAGATTATAACCTGCGCTCCAACATGTTTTCCTTGCCCTTAGGCAGATGTGATGTGGTTTTGGGCGCTCAATGGTTACGCACACTTGGACCCATCTTATGGGATTTTGCTTAACTTTGGATGCAATTTTTAGACAATGGGCAAAAACACACATTGAAGGGCTTACAACCAGGGTCTCTCAGCATCATCAGTTCACATCGCATTGAAAAGCTCCTTAAGAAGAATTCACATGGTGTCATCACTTAGCTCTATTCCATTCAGATGCAACCATCAGCGGTCTCCACTACTCCTTCGGATCTACAACGAATTTTAGATAGATATGCACGTGTCTTTGTTGAACCAGTGGGATTGCCACCTTCACGACTAGAGGACCATCGTATTTAGCTCCTTCCTAGAAGTGTTCCTCCCAACATTAGGCCCTACCACTACCCATTTCACCAAAAGACAGAGATTGAGATGCTCATTCAGGATTTACTGAAGCAAGGTATTATTCGCCCTAGTACCAGTTCCTTTTCTTCACTAGTTCTTCTTGTCCAAAAAAAAGATGGGTCATGGCACCTCTACATTGACTTTCAAGCACTTAATCACATCACAATCAAGGATAAGTTTCTGATTCTTGTTGTTGATGAGCTTCTTGATGAGCTTCATGGTGCTCATATTTTCTCCAAGTTGGATCTTCATTATGAGTATCACCAAATTTGGGTTCATGAGGATGATATCCCTAAAATGGCTTTCCGCACACATGATGGCCACTATGAGTTTTTGGTCATGCCCTTTGGCGTCACTAATGCTCCTGCCACATTCCAGGCATTGATGAATAAAATATTTCGGCCCTACTTGTGGAAATTCATTCTAGTCTTCTTTGATGATATCCTCATCTATAGTAAAACATGGGTTGAGCATCTCCAGCATCTAGATCTTGTACTGCAACTTCTCTCTGATCAACATCTCTATGCAAAACAATCTAAATGTGTTTTTGGGCAGGTAGAAATGGAGTATCTCGTGCATATTGTTTCAGCCCAAGGGGTTCAAGTGGATCCTATCAAAATAGATTCCATGAAAAATTGGCCGCATCCTCAGACACTCAAGAGCCTCCGTGGTTTTTTGGGATTGACTGGCTACTACCGCAAGTTTGTCAAGGATTACAGGAAGATTGTAGCTCCATTAATAGCTCTGTTGAAAAATGATGCTTTTACATGGACACATGCTGCTGAGTGTGCATTTGAAAAACTGAAACAAGCTCTGTATACTACACCTATTCTAGCTATGCCAGACTTTTCCAATACCTTCACTATTGAGAGTGATGCATGCGGCAATGGACTTGGTGCTATTCTCCTTCAAGATGAACATCCCATTGCGTTCACCAGCAAAGCCCTTTCAGGTAAGAATTTAGTCCTCTCTACATACGAGAAGGAAATGATGGCTATTTTGCATGCAGTACAAAAGTGGTGGCCATACCATTAGGGAATCATTTCTGCATCAAGATTGATCACCAGAGTCTGAAATATTTCTTGGAACAACGGGTCTCCTCTCCACCACAATAGAAATGGGTTAGCAAACTCATGGGTTATGACTATGAGATCACTTACAAGAAGGGTAAGGACAATATTGTGGTGGATGCTCTTTCTCACACATTTGATGATCAAGCTTCTCTTTTAGCTATTTCTATGCCTATTCCAAATTGGTTGGAATCTGTCCAGCAGGGCTATGTCAATGACTCTTCATTATCTCAAATCATCCAACAGTTGGCCAATAACCCTTCTGCTGTACCTCATTACTCTTGGGATGGTGCTTCTCTGAGATACAAGGGTCGTCTGGTGCTTCCCCAGAGCACAGATCTTCAACATGATGTCTTCTATGAACTCCATGCTTCTCCATCGGTAGGGCACTCTGGGTTCCTTAAAACTTATGAGCGGGCACGACGTAACTTCTTTTGGAAGGGAATGAAAAGGGCAATTCAATAGATGGTGGCTGAATGTGATACCTGCCAGCGCAACAAGGGTGAAACGACACTCATTCCTGGATTGCTTGAACCCTTTCCCATCCCTACACGGATTTGGACATATATTTCTATGGATTTCATTGAAGGGCTCCCTAAATCTAGAGGGAAGACAATGATCTTGGTTGTGATTGATCGCCTCTCCAAATATAGTCATTTTTGTGCCCTCAGCCATCCCTATATCGCCTCCTTAGTCGCACAGATTTTCATGGACCAGATCTTCCGTCTTCATGGAATCCCTTCTTCCATTGTCTCAGATTGTGATGTTCACCAGTCATTTTTGGACAGAACTATTTCACCACATTGGCACCAAACTAAAGTTGAGTTTAGAGTATCACCCATAAACAGATGGTCAGACTGAAGTTATCAACAAATATTTGGAAACTTATCTTCGTTGCTTCACCTCAGAACAACATCAGTGGGCAAAGTGGCTCCCTCTCGCTGAATGGTGGTACAATACCTCCTACCATACTGCATCTAAAATGGCTCCATATGAAGCAGTCTATGGTCAGGCACCGCCAGTGCTCCTTCCATACACCCCCAGTAGTTCACCAGTTTAGGCAGTTGACATGGTTCTCCGAACCCGAGATTAGATTCTTCGCATTTTGCAGGATAATCTTCACATGGCAATAAATTGAATGAAACAACAAGCTGATCAACACCATTTTGTGTGCACTTTTCAAGTAGGTGATATGGTTTTTCTTCGTCTATAGCCATACAAGCAATCCTCCCTGAAACTCAAAGGGTGTGATAAGCTGGCTCCAAAGTTCTATGGGCCATATAAGGTTTTTCAGAAGATTGGGTCAGTTACTTATAATTTGGAGCTTCCTCCTTCTCGTGTTCATCCATTATTTCATGTCTCTTGTCTAAAGAAAGTTCTTGGCACCAACATTAGAGCACAAACTGCTTTACCTGAATTGGATAACGAAGGATCCATCATTTTGGAGCCGGAAGCAATCCTCGATAGGTGCACTTGTCAGCTTCGCTCTCGATCCATCACAGAGGTATTAATTCAGTGGCACGAAATGCAACCAGAGGATGCTACATGGGAACCACTCCTTCAGATTCAGCAACAATTTCCACATCTTAAGCTTTGAGGACAAAGCTTTTCTAAGAGGGAGGGGATGTTAGGAACCTGTGTTTAACCCTTCTCTTTACTTTGTTAGTATATTGTTGTTGGACGCATATGCTTTGTAAGTCATCCTTGAGTATATTGTATTATCCCACATGCATTGGGAGTAATAGTTGTTTAGATTAGACTTAGTATATAAGTACGTGTTGAGGCCAATGAAGGCATCCATGAGTTTATTGTATTAAGCTTGCTCAAAGGAGGTTGCCCCCTCGAAGTGGCCTGCGATCAATAAATTCCTTCTGTGTTCTGCTATTTTTGTTATTTCATGCATTTTTTATTATATTGTTCTAAGAGGTTCCTCTCAGTATGAAGGAAAGTTGCCATTCAAATGTTTTGCTTGTAATAAGATTGGTCATTTTGCCCCAAGATGTCTGGAGAGGTTTTCAAAACCAAACCCTAATAGATATAAAGGTTAGAAGAAATGCTACTATGTCCAAGAAGCTGGAGAAGGAGTCACAAATGGTGAATTTGATCATGGAGGTTCCACTAAAAATGATTGGGTGTTCATTGCTATCAAAGAAGAAGAATCGGTGTCTACTAAATCTGCTAGCTGAGCAAATGTGGAAAGTGCCTTGGCTACTCAGGTTATTGAAAAGGATGAATGGATGATTGATAGCAGATGTTCTCATCATATGGCTGGTGATAAAAGTAAGTTTATAAGCCTGGAAAGATATGAAGGTGGGCTTGTAAAATTTGGAGACAACTCAGCTGGTAGAATCCGTGGCAGAGGATCCATCTCTTTTTATGGTAAGAATAACACCAATGATGTTTTGTATGTGGAAGGACTGAAACATAATCTTCTCAGTGTTGGACAGTTGGTTGACAAAGGTTATGATCTCTGATTCAAGGATGGAAAATGCAAAATCTTTCAAAGCTCTAGAACTGAAATTACATCCAGTACTCAAACTAGAGGTAACATCTTTCATTTAAGTAGTTCTGGCAAAAGTTGTCTGATTGCTCAGACAGATCAAAGTTGGTTATGGCATAGGAGGATGTGTCATGCAAATTTTGATAACATTGTCAAGATAAGTTCTATTCAGGCTGTAAGAGATCTGCCAAAACTTGTGAAACTTGATAGCATGTGTAGAGAATGTCGATTGGGTAAACAAAACAAAATTTCATTCAAAAGTAAAGAGAAATTTTCAAGTGAATGGTTGGAACTTGTGCATACTGATCTGTGTGGTCCTGCTAGAATTAGGAGTGTGCAAGGAGACATATATTTTATGTTGCTAATTGATGATTACTCCCAGATGATGTGGGTAACCTTCTTAAAAGAAAAATTAGAAGCTCTTGACAAATTCAAAATGTTCAAGGTTATTGTGGAGAATGAGATTGGTGGAAAGATAGTGTCTAAGATCTGACAGATGTGGAGAATTTACCTCCGGTGAGTTTGATTCATTCTGTGAAAAGAATGGAATAAAAAGATAGTTATTTGCTCCTAGGACTCCATAGCAAGATGGAGTAGTGGAAAGAAAAAACTGAACCATTCAAGAAGCTGCCAAGACCATGATGATGGAAACAAATGTTCCTCAAGTCTATTGGAGAGAGGCTGTGAGTACTGTTGTCTACACTCTTAACTAGGTACAGATCAAAGGCAATTCTGGTAAGATTCCTTATGAACTATGGTTTGGTCATCCTCTTACTGTGAGATATTTTAGAGTTTTTGGTAGCAATTGCTATATCAAAAGAGATGAGGATCTAGGAAAGTTTGAAGCAAGAAGTGATGAAGGAATATTTCTAGGTTACTCTACTCAAAGCAAGGCATACCGGTGCTTTAACAAAAGATTGAAAAAGATTGTCGAAAGTGTAAATGTTAGAGTTGATGAAAGAAAAGAAGGTCATTCCAGGTCTTGTGGATATGATTCAGAAGATCAAGATGAAAGTCAAAATCAAGGAAGGCAAGTTCAGACCCAGATTTAGATCCAAATTGATGCAGAAAATCTAGTAACTCAAGAGGATAGTGCAGAAGTTGAGGAACAAGCTCAAGAAATAGAAGTTCAAGCAAATCCCAAAACCCCCAGGTATGTAAGGATGAATCATCCTGAAGATCAAATCATAGGAGATAGAAATAAAGGTGTTCAAACTAGGAGAAGAATTGCTGAAGATCAAGAAGAGATTTGTCTGATTTCAAAGATTGAACCAAAAATAGTAAGTGAAGCTTGCAAAGATGAAAATTGGGTAAAAGAATGGAAGAAGAATTAATGCAAATTGAAAAGAATCACACTTGGAATCTTATTTCTAGACCTGAGGACAAAAATGTGATTGCAACTAAATGGGTCTTTTAGAATAAACTGAATGAAGATGGTGAAGTTATTAGAAATAAAGCAAGGTTGGTATGAAAAGGATATTCTCAAGTGGAAGGAATTGATTTTGAAGAAACATTTGTTCTTGTGGCAAGAATAGAGGTAGTCAGATTGTTTCTTGCTTTTACTACTTATAAAGATTTCAAAGTCTATCAGATGGATGTCAAGTCAACATTTCTAAATGGAGAGTTAGAAGAAGTCTACATTGAGCAACCAGAAGGATTTCAGTTGTCTAATCAGAGAGATATGGTCTGTAGGTTAAGGAAAACATTATATGGACTCAAACAAGCCCCAAGAGCCTGGTATGCAAGATTAGATAAGTATTTGCTAAAGCTAGGCTATAGCAGAGACACTGCTGACAATAATCTTTACTTCAAGATTGATCATGAGAATATTCTAATTGTTGAGGTATTTGTTGATGATATCATTTTTGGTGGAAATGAGAATATGTGCAAAACATTTGCTAATCAGATGCAAAGTGAATTTGAGATGTCCATGTTTGGTGAGATGAATTTCTTCTTAGGTCTACAAATCACTCAGTCAGATAAAGGTATCTTCATATCTCAGTCTAAGTATGTGAGAGAACTGTTGAAGAAGTTTGCAATGGAAGATTTAAAGCCAATAGGTACACCTATGGTAACAGGATGCAAGTTATGTAAAGGTGATAATTCACCTAAGGCAGATCAGAAAAGGTATAGATCAATGATTGGAGGACTGTTGTATCAGACTCAGACCAGACCTAATATCATGAATTTAGTTGGACTTGTTGCTAAATTTCAAGCTGATCCTAGAGAATCCCATGATGTAGTAGTCAAGAGAATTTTTAGATATCTCAAAGGGACAATTGATTATGGATTATGGTATCCAAAGGATAATGACTTCACTCTTCATGCATATATAGATGTTGATTGGGTAGGAGATGTGGATGATAGAAAAAACACTAGTAGTGGTGCATTCTTCTTGGGAAGTAGATTGGTTTCTTAGCTGAGTAAAAAGGAGGCAATATCCCTATCTACAACAGAGTCAGAATATATAGCAGTAGCAAACAATTGTACTCAAGTTCTGTGCATGAAGCAAATGCTGAAGGACATCAAAATTGTGTTGGAGGAGCCTGTCACAATTTTATATGATAATTCAAGTGCAATAAGCATCTCAAAGAATCCAGTGTTGCATTCAAAGACAAAGCATATATCCATCAAGTTTCATTTCTTGAGAGAGAAGGTAAATGAGAATGAAGTCAGGTTGGAGTTTGTGTCTTTAAAGGATCAGATTGCAGATATTTTCACTAAGCCTCTTTCCAAGGATACTTTTGAGTATCTCAGGGAGAAGTTAGGGGTCATTACCCCTCCTGATCAAAATTAAGATGCAGTAAGTGCATCAGTCTGGTGGAATTCACAGTCATATCTTGTGATCCAGATTGATGTTAAGGAGGTACTACTCAGTGGGAGTATTCTGCATGCAATTTTTGAGTTTGGTCTGAAAAAAAAATAAGGAGAAAAGACTGCAAATATGTGCCCTTTGCCATTGATGCCAAAGGGGAAGAGAAGTCATGTGAAAAACTAGTTGCTAAAGAAAGGGGGAGCAGTGAAGATAGTGGTTGTAGAAGTGATAAGAGAAAGGGGGATAAGTTGAATCAGTTTTCCACATCATATGTTGCCATCAATGACAAAAGGGGAGATTGTTGTAAATATGTGCCTAATCGATGTTGTCATTGATGTCAACATATTCTTGTTTCCATTGGTGTCAACTGTATCCTATTTTGTTGCCTGTTTAGAAGACTAGAATGTTGAGGATATTGCAAAAATTAATAAGGATCAATGTATGCAGACCATATGGCTAAGTAGAGGATTATCTTAAGAAGCTCCAGTTAAGATTTGAAGAGTTTGCATGAAGATTTGAAGAAGCTATGGTCATCTGAGTAGAACCAGTTTTGTAGTGTTAAGAAGAGACAGATTGACAGGAAAGAGGTCTGGATTGTTCCAGAAATATAAAATGATGATCTACAGATCTAGAGACATGTTTGGGATGTCAGTGTGTATCATCCAGTCAAGTGGTTCATGGTTTGGAGATCCGCAAGCAATTGTTCTTATGTAACCGTCATAAAAAATAGTGTTCTTGAGGTTCCAGATGAAGATGCAAGTGATTCTGATAATTTGGAGGAGTGCAAATGTTATTGTTGAAATCAATGTGCTTATGAAGGTCTCTGGATCATGTGACTACTATGTTGGAGGTCCGCATTAAAGTTTGAGCTCGTTGGTGAAGATTTCCTTCTTGGTGCTGTTGTTCTTCCCAGTCTTGGCCGAATGATTCAAGAGTGTTGCGGATGCTCTAAGAGCAATTCGATGGAGCATGGCATGTTGATCAAGGAAGGTTTGAGTCCCAGTTATGTTTGGCCAACAACTTAGTGACTCACATAAAGTCAAATGCTTATAGTGCCAACCTTGATGTTTATTCCAAGGTTGATGAAGGATATAAAGGCATGTAGATGAGTTGTGGAAAAGCATTCTTGTGCAAAAATAATATAATCTGAAGAAAGGATCAAAGGCAGAGCAGAGCAGAGGAGAAGTAGAAGAACAAGAGCTATTTTGATGAAGAGTTGGAGAAGTATTTGGGGTAGAGCAGAAGTTTTGTCAGCATTTAATGAAACTAAACCAGGCATGAAGAAGATGCTATTTATCAGTTAATTCTTTCTATATTAAACATATTATCTGTAGATAGTGAGCCTCTCTTAAGCAGTGAGCTCTGGGTAGTGAGCCCAAAGGCATGTGCCTTCTCTTTTCTTCTTGTTGGTCACTAGGTTAGTCATAAACAAGCATAGAATAAAAGTGCACATTAACCTTTATTCATCTTGAAAGATCTGATGAATTCAGAGAATTCATAATCCCAAGTCTCTGTTGATTAGGTCTTAATCATCTGACGTTACTCAGAGGTTAATGTGAGTTGTTTCTATTTTGGGGTCTTACGTGAAAGTTCATCATCATCATGATATTCTTGGAAAAATTCTTTACAGAGAAGTCATATTATACAATTATTTGGTGAAGTGATGCAGAAATACTCCAATCTTTGCATAATATTCTTAATTATGCAAAGATTGGAGTATTTCTGCATCACTTCACCAAATAACTGTATAATATGACTTCTCTGTAAAGAATTTCTGCAAGAATATGATGATGATGATGAACTTTCACGTAAGGCCCCAAAATGGAAACAACAACTCACATTAACCTCTAAGTAATGTGAGACGATTAAGACCTAATCAATGGAGACTTGGGATTATGAATTCTCTGAATTCATTAGATCTTTCAAGATGAATAAAGGTTAATGTGTACTTTTATTCTATGCTTTTTTATGACTAACCTCATGACCAACATAAATTGGTGCTAGAAGGAGGGCCCGATTTGAAAGACTACGCTCATCATCATTATTTTCAGGATTGATGATGCAGAGAGTAAGGTAACATCGAGTCGTCTGTGAATTTCAAATATTACGCAAATATTTACTGTAGCAAGCCCATAGATGCTCATTCTATGTAAAGGTTTCCAGATCTAACATAAATATTGCAAGCTTTACAGTAGATCATTATGAATTCACAAATATCAGCCAGAGATACATAAATTTGGTCAAGCTTTGAAGATTTTTGGCCTTAGAAACTTGATATCTCATGTCGAGGGTCATTATACTGTAAATATCATCTTATATTTGCACTGTCTTTGTAAATAGTTCATAAATATCCAGTCTGATCAGTCATCCAACCGCAAATATCACCTCATCCAGTGAAATTTGGCCAATATTTGCAAAGTTTCAGCCAATTTGCCTCAAAATTGAGAAATCCTGGCTCATAGGATAAATACCAGGTCTAGACCTAGTGGAATTTTTGAAGAATTGCCTATTAGAGGTTTCAGACCTAGAACTGTAGATGTCCATCATACTCCCAAGTCCAGTGCACTAGAAGCTTCACCAGAATCTCCTCCTGTAACCCCTGTTGGTTTGCAAATACCTTCTGGGATATCTGTGACACCTCCTATTCAACCTCAAGGTGTACCTTTAGTCCAACCTCAGCCAGTTGCACCACCAGCTCAACCCCCTCCAGTTGCAATGTCTTTCTTTGCAGCAGAGTCACCTTTGACCTTTACTGCATATCATGAGTTACCAAAGAATCCGGACAAACTTTGTCCAAAATATCATCCTTACCAAGATGCTGAAGATCATATTAGGACCTTTAAAGAAGCCTGCTGCAGAGCCAGAATAGAGCACCAAGATGTGGTGTGCAGGTTATTTCCTTTTTCCTTAGGGGAAGAAGCCTATAACTGGTTCATTAGTCTTGGTCAGGGTTCTGTTGATTCATGGGCCTTACTAGAGAAAGCATTTCTTGATAGATTCAAGGTTCCTATCGATCCCTCAATAAACTATCATTTATTTGCCACTATCAAGAGATTTGAGAATGAGCCTATTGCAAATTTCAATGCTAGGTTTCAAAAAATGTTGTCCAGGGTGGTCACTCCTTATACTGTGTCTGATGAAGCTGCAAGGAGCATTTATTATTCGGCTTTAGATCCTTTGACTTCCATGTTCATAAGGAGAACACATCCCCAAATCACAACTTTAGCCTTAGCCTTTCAAGAAGCCATACAGGTAAATCAACAATTGATACCTGCTCCTACTCCAAATATGGTATTCCCTACCTTACCTAGCATGCATTCACAATATCCTGCATCATATTCTACACAATATCCTACACAATATCCTAATGGAGCAGTGATACCCCCAGCAGTCATGCCTGCACCTTTGCAAGTACCTCCACTGAGCATTATGCCTCCTCCTAATAGAAATGGCCAATTACCAAAATATCCTGCACAGGCTCAGGCACCTCAGGGTGCTGATATGTCCAATAATAACCATGGATCGTCTTTCTTCAAGCCTCAAACTGAAAATGTGGTGGCTAAAGCTCAAGAAGAAAAGGAAGAAATTAAAGAAATTTCTGCTCAACTGAGAAAACTCACCACAGAAGTGACACATTTGAGAAATCAAGGTTTCTATTCCCAGTCAAATCAGAATAGAAATTATTCCAATGATAGACCAAATTATCCTAACAGAGGATATAAGACCAATAATTTCAATAATAGTGGTGGAAATAACAATAACCCTCAGAGACAACCCAGAATATGGAACTCTAGACCAAATAATAGCTCATTACCATCACCCCTGGACAATCAGCCTCCAGGTGAAGCCAAACAGACTACTAGAGTTAATCTTGCTGAAGCAGCCCTTACTAATTGGTGTAGGATCCACAATACAAATGCACATGCAGAATTAGACTATCCACAATTTAGAATTGCTGCTAGCATCTTTCAAACTGAAGTGTCTAACACTTCTGGAAATCCACCTCAGGCAGAAGGAAATGAGATTGTTCCATGTGGATATGACCTAGCCTTTGTGCTGGAAACTTATACAAATCAACCTCATCAGAGTATAACCAGGCATGTGAAGAATCTGCCTTAACCTTTGAAACAAACTATGTATTCCCCTTTGAGGATGAAAATGAGCCTACAAGAGAACATGAGGAAGTGCATGCATACCAGTAGCAATATCCTGGTAAGCATAATTATAACTTGACGAGTAATGCCAACAGACCTGTTGGTCCATTGACATCATCTCTACCTCCAAGTAACTTCAATACACCTCCTGATCCTAAAGCTAGTAATAACCCTGGGTTCCCCAAGGTAAATGCTCAGTACTTGTTGCCTCAAAACACAGGATCAAAGATTGTAAATACACCTCATGAATCTGACAAGTTGGTCAACTATCTGGCTGATGAAATGAAGAAAATTAAGATCAACCTGTCCTTGTTTGAGTTACTGAAAACTCCTGCCATCAAAAAGGCATTTATGAAGTCACTAGATGATCCTGCTCATAAGGAGGATGGCCATTTTTCAAGTCAATCTAGTGGCAAAGATCATTCTGCTAGAGATAATACTATCAAGCCTAAAGTGTCAGCTACAGTCCAAGCTGCAGAAACCTCCCACATGACCTTGTATAAGAACAAAACTGAATCACCTCCGTTCCTCCTCACCATAAGAATGTTCAGCAAGAACCTGCATAACTGTTTGTTGGATTCAAGGGCCTCCACGAATGTTATGCCCTTG
This sequence comes from Cunninghamia lanceolata, assembly GCA_027924645.1. Taxonomy (NCBI): domain Eukaryota; kingdom Viridiplantae; phylum Streptophyta; class Pinopsida; order Cupressales; family Cupressaceae; genus Cunninghamia; species Cunninghamia lanceolata. Next base: position 13,206,568 of record BSBN01000288.1, on the reverse strand, counting down.
TCAATATGCAATGCTTTAGGACTGCATCCTGCTAAATCCCTAAAAAAGGTGACACAACTGGACAAAACATAAGTAAGTGTAGTAGGGGAGTTGACTCATATCCACATGCAATTAGCATCTGATCCTAGGATCCAGTATTACATCGACATTCAGGTAGTTGATATACCTGATACTTATGGGATGTTGCTTAGCCGAGACTGGTCCAAAACGCTTAACGGATATATGTCCACAGATTTCAGTCACATGTGGTTACCATGGAAGGGTATACCTAACCAGATCAGGATTGATGCTGAGCATAGAATGAAGCACATGATCATTGAGTACAACAGAACAAATGAGATCATGTACGTAGACGTAGAGCCTGGAGTTTATTGCATCAAGCCACAGACTGTCAAAATAGAAGAGATCCTGATGCTTGACTTCCGTCTTCATCATGATGATGATCATTAGGAGGATGTACCAGTCGTAGAACCTGATAATAATCTTGATAATGAGAACGAAATAGATCACTTCAGAGACTTTGAGGTGCATTTGTCCAACCAGGTAAAGCGTTGTCAATTGTTGAATATACCTACTAATGATATCTTGATTGATGGATGGTGCAGATTACACGATGAAGCACATTCAGAAAAGACTTGCGAAACATGTTTAGATATGATGATGCTAGAGCAGACATGCAGTGAGGCATCATCATCATATTTTGAGGTAAATGCTACATCTAATGATGATGATGATACTAATTCTTGTTTGTCTTCTGTAGGAACAGAATGGGCGACAGATCATGACGAGGATCATATCTGGAAAATAAAAGAAGTTCTGGTTTATGACCAGATAAATGATGAGAAGAAAGAAAAGATCACCCCTGGGAGTGATTGTTTTGTGGAGCTAGATTATGAATTGTCTGATGAAGACAAAGGTAGTAACCTGACTAAGTTTGAAGAATTTCTAGTAAAAGAAATAGAGAAGATGACATGACAGCATAGATCTCCCCAGGAGGTCTTAATTAAAGGTTGGTGTAGGTTGCATGAGGCACCTCATTCAGAAACAACTTGTTCACTATGCTTACACATTTTGAAAAGGCATACAGTTGTAGATCCCGAGGATCATCCTCCTGTTGATGAGAAAGAAAAAATAGAAAAATCATCAGGCTTACAAAAGAAAGGAAAGAAGAAACTTGAGAATGATGACATCCCTAAGTTAAAGTGGATATCAGGCAGAGCAGCAGCCAAAGCTGTAAAGAAAAAAGAAGGTTCAGATAAGTATCCTGCTAAAGATAAACCCTGGATCCTAAGGTTTGATGGATCCAAGTCCAAGCAGGGTGCTGGGGTAGGAATTGACCTCATTGATCCATCAGGAAAATCCTATCTGGCAGCCTATAGATTACAGTTCCCCTGTACTAACAATGTAACAGAGTATGAGGCTCTGATTCACGGGATACTGTTTGCTCATAAGAAAAAAGTAAAGATTCTGCATGTCTTCAGAGATTCAGAACTAGTTGTGAGGCAAGTAAGAGGAATTTACTCATGTAACTACAAAAAGCTATCCAACTATAGACATCGTGTGTGGGACTTGATTGAGGACTTTGACGCCTTTAATATCACCCACGTGCCAAGAGAACAAAACCATAGGGTAGATGCACTTGCCCAGGCTGCCGATACATTGGAGCCACTATCTATATCAGGACTAAAGAGATTTTCTGTAGAACTAGTGTCAGTACCTTCAGTACCTGACAATGTAACCAACCTCCAGGTGTTTGACGATGATTAGCACATTTTGGATTTCATCTCCAACAAAAATATATTTGATGCCCAAATCATAGATGAAAATGGTATGGAAGATCATGTCTGGGAAGAAGATGAAATATTAGAATTGCCTAGCAACAGGATTCCCAAAGGTATGATTGAATTGGAAAGAGCCTTTGATTTGGATAATATGCTTAAACAAAAGGATCTTCCTAAAGCTGATGGAGGTCAGTATTCACAAGTAAATATCGAACGGGATAATGACAAGAAGAATGTCCTGATTGGTAAGGTTTGCACACCAGAAGAGTTAGAAGGAATAACTCAGGCCCTCAAAGATTACATCCATGTAATTGCATAGACTTATGATGAGCTGAAGACGTATGACACATCTGTCATAACTCATACTATACCTCTCAAGCCAGATGCTAAACCTTTTAGACAGAAGCAGAGGCCATTCAATGCTCTGCTTGAACCAATAATTCTTGAAGAAGTCAAGAAGTTGTTAAATGCTAGGATAATTTTTCCTATGAGGCACTCCACTTGGGTGGCAAATCTAGTGCCAGTTAGGAAGAAGAATGGGGACATTAGACTATGTGTAGATTTCAAGAACCTGAACCGAGCTTCAGAAAAGGACAATTATCCCTTGCCATCATTAGATGAAGTTCTACAGTTTGTAAATGGAGCCAAAATGATGTCCTTCCTGGATGGCTTTTCAGGATACAATCAGGTCATGGTTGACAAGATTGACAGACTAAAGACTGCCTTCACCACAAAGTGGGGGATATTCACATATAGACGTATGCCATTTGGACTTATAAATGCTGGAGCAACATTCCAGCAAGCAATGGACATAGCCTTCAGAGGCTTAATAGGAAAATGTATAGTCATCTATATGGATGACTTAACAGTGTTCTCCAAAGAGAGGAGCGACCATGTAACTGATCTCAGAAATGTATTAAGAAAATGTGAAGAGTATGGAATATCACTGAACCCCAAGAAGTGCATATTTGGGGCGACAACAGGAAAGTTTCTAGGTCACCTGATCACAGAAGATGGAATTATCATTGACCCTGACAGGGTGGAATCTATTATGAAGTTACAACTTCCAAGAAGCAAGAAACAACTTAAATCTTACTTTGGTAAGATAAACTTTGTGAGGAAATTCATCACAGGCTTTGCTGAGATTGTCAGACCACTAAATGCCATGTTGAAAAAAGATGCACAAATCGAGTGGACACCGGAAGCCAAAGCTGCATTTGAAGATATAAAAAAAACCATATCAGATGCTCCTGTACTCATCAGTCCAGACTACACAAAGGATTTCTACATCTATTCATTTGCTTCAGAACATACCTCTGCAGCAGTGCTTACTCAGAGAAATGAAGAGAAAGAAGAGAAACCAATTGCTTTCATGAGCTGTCATTTCAGGGATGCTGAATTGAGATATGCAGATGTTGAGAGACAGGCATTGGCATTGGTCAGAGCAGTAAAGAAATTCAGACACTACATACTGAGAAGCAAGGTGATTGCAGTAGTACCAGATGCAGCAGTGAAAATGCTACTGATGCAAAGTGAGCCTGGTGAGAAAAGAGCCAAATGGATTACTGTATTACAAGAGTATGACATAGAAATTACACTAATGAAGCTGGTAAGAGGACAAGCTCTGAGTCAAATGATATCTAAGAGTGACCCTAACATCACTAGTCAGCAGTACGTTATTAATGAGAAAGATAATAGAGAGTGGTATTCGGATATCAGGCATATCCTGATCACCGGAAGATGTCCATCAAGAATGCAAGCTTCACAGAGAAGAGCCTTGAAAATAAGATCCTAAAAATACATGATGAAGGGAGGGACCCTATTCAAGAAGAATTATGAAGGAATATACCTGAGATGCTTAGAAAAGCTAGAAGCAAATAAGGTCCTGTCAGAATTACATGACAAGTTTGAAACGACACATGGATCAGCCTTGGCCACAACACATGCCATCCTTAGAGTAGGATATTATTGGCCTACAATTTTCAAAGATACAGCTGATCATGTTAAATGTTGTCATGTATGTCAGGTTGCCGCCAATAGAGAGAAGTATGCTGCACAGCCCTTGCAGCCAGTGATGGAAGAACGCCCATTTGCACAATGGGGCATGGACTTTATAGGACCAATCAACCCCCCATCCTCCTCAGGCCATAGGTATGTCCTAACCATTACTAACTATTGTACCAAATGGACTAAGGCTATCAGCAGCAAGACTTGTACTGCAGATGACGTCATTAAATTTCTAGAGAGCAACATTGTTACTAGGTATGGAATTCCTTATGCTTTGGTAAGTGATAATGGTTCTGCTTTCACTTCAACTAAATTGTCAAGTTGGGATTTTGATCATGGGATCATACTTAAGTTTTCATCCAACTAGTATCCCCAAGGGAATGGATTAGTAGAATCCACCAACAAGAACTTACTAAATATCATTAGAAAATTAATAGAGAAGAACCCTAGGGAATGGAACTCATTTTTGAAATATGCCTTATGGGTAGATAGAACTAGAATGAAAATTGCATTAAGAAACTCACCTTTCTAATTGGTGTATGGAGTGGATCCTATCCTTCCTGTGAACTTGAAGATTCCTACTCTGTAGTTTGCCCAAGAATACCTAGGCATTGATAATAGACAAGAAGTCCGGTTGCTTCAGTTGATGCACCTGGAAGAAAAAAGGAGTCAAGCAATTGACCAATTTGCAAAACATCAGGCTGTTGTCAAACGCTGGTTTGACAAGAGAGCCAAAGCTAAAGCTTTTAGGATATCTGATTTAGTCCTGATGTGGGATAAAGACCATAAAAGGAAAGGTGACCATGGTAAGTTTGATAGATTATGGATAGGTCCCTTTCAAATTTCTGAGATACTAGGAGACAACACTTATAGGCTTAAGAACCTGACAGGTGAGGATGTCCCATTGCCAGTCAATGGACAATTCCTCAAGCATTATTTCCAGGCCTGAGTGACTTCATGATAGTCATGTGTATCATATTGTACATTTGTATAGTTGTCTGTATAGTTTGTTTTGTTTTCATTTGTTCTATTTTGTTTGTTGAGACCTTGTTTTGGTTAGTCAAGATGATGCAACTCATCACCCTAGAAAATAACTAAATTGTTACGATTCAAGTGATGAGATTAGATTTAGACATTGGTTGTAATTTAGCTTGAGAAATATTCATGATCAGGTTTGTGATATCCTTTCATCAGGGTGCCTTTTCTTGATCAAAGTGAATCAATCACAATGAAACACCTAACAGCCTTGGGATTGTTGAACACACAAGTATAGGTGTTAAGTGAAAAATCTAAAGGGACTCCCTTGCTACCAATGCAATCTCCAACCTAAAGCTGCAAGTGACTATACCTTGTACAAATGAGTTGACATGATGATATCGAATAAAAAATATATAAATAATAATATTAGGCCATCTAAGTAACTCTACCAGGGCTATAGATGCCTGCTGGTAGTGGGGCTCTACTTAGGGAGATTGTATAGATAACCTTGCCGGGGCTATGAACTCCTATTGGCAGCAAGGCTCTATCCAGGTCAGCTATGAGGAATGAACTCCAACTATGTAGTTTAACACCAGTTACTCATGTTTTCAACTTGCTTTCAAGATGAGGATAATTAATCACCTACACACACATGATCCTTTGCTAGTATTGTTACCATGATGAAATTTTATTATTCAGAAGATCATAATGCTTATGCTTAGACAGAATTAGAATACTATGAATGAATATGATCACATCACTTGAATCATTGGAATTTGTTTGTTTTCTTTGGTGGCAAGTTGTTGTGTGGTTACACAACACGCCCCATTTTGACTTGACAAAACAGGGACTCAACTTTTTGGTTCGGCTTGTGTTCTCTGCTTTCTGGCGGTTTGGTAAAAGTAAGTCATGTGCATCATCATGTAGAACCAAGATGAGGTAAGTCATAAATATGAGGTCAATTTGTCAAAATTTGTATTTCATTTTTGTGACCTCATATTTAGAAAGAGTATTAAATTCCATGCAGGTTTGCCTTTTACATCACCCTGATATTCATCAGGATGTGAGAGTTGTGAACAGTCAAAGTTTTGGTTAAACCTAATATTCGCAGGAGGAGGATCATATTTTATAACCTCAGTCATGTTATCAAAGATCATCCTGATCTTAGTCCATCACCCAATAAGTCATGCGATCCAAATATCTGGACGTCAACTTTAAGTGATGGTGACCCTTAACCGTCAAACAACCTTATATTGTGCGAGCGTCATATTTCCAAATGTAACCCATTTTTTCTTAATATCCTGCTGCCTCAAAATATCACCCTAAGCCAATATCCTGATGATGTCATCTGAGTCTGATAAACGAAGAAACAAACATGACGATGACATCATCATCACATTTACCTCTCGGCAGGATATTTTCTAACCATGATCATGTTCGCATAACATGACGATGACGTCATGATGCCTTTCTGATATAATGAACGAATATCTAGATGACGTCACCGCTATATCCCAAGAGTTAGAAAAGAATGACTTCGGCCATCATCATCATCCAAAAACATAGCCCGATATTTTCGAATATCCTCCTAATGTTTAAAACATAGCCTAATGGTGTGAACATCACCCGATATCTAAACATAACCTGACGTTTTCAAATATCATCCTGCTGTTTAAATATGACCCCGCTCCCATTGCTGCCATTAGCATTAAATGCACGCAGACATAGTAGGTGGTTCCCGCCGATCATTAAACCCGATGGAACACCTGGCGAAATCCTGACTTGTCGTGCAGAAAATCAATGAATAAAATCTAATCTATCAGGATTTGCCCTAAATTTACCCTAATTGCAAGGTTAAAAGGTAAATCTAATGCCATTTTTGCATTTACCTTGCGAAGAAATTACTTTTTACAGAGCACAGCTTCCATATCCTCCTACAGGTGATATTGTGACGAGCGAAGTTTGTAAGCAGCAGAAAGCACGTGATCATCAGCAAGAATTAAGAGCATTTTTAAAATTTCATTGGTATAAGAAGAAATCAGCATAACCAGGTAAGTAAATGAAACCCTCATTATGTTGTTTCTGTAACAGTCAGGTATGATGTTGTAAGTTTGGTTTACACATCCCCATGAGGGACTTATGCTGAATGAATGTACTATGCATGATGAATATTAAAGATGAATTGTTATAGGCATGCATGTATATACCCATTGTAAGACGGGATTTCGTTAATTGCAGGTACCCATGGCTGACAAGAGGTTCGTTAAGTGTCAAGCAGAATTCAGTAAGCCCATGTTCTCGTCTCAGAGGGGCATCCTATTTAAATATGGTGCAATCACAGATACCCATCAGGGGAGTACCAATTTGGAAGCCTGGTCAGCTAGGCTGAATGGTGAGAATAACAAGAGTCCTGTGCTAGATGCAGTTTTTGTATCTGGAATGTGGAACGCTGCCAGTTTTCCATACTCTATGGAATCTCTGGAGTTGGTCATCGAGTGTGCCCAGAACTATAACCTAGAGACAAGGTAGGTGATGAAGCATGGGAGGATATATGCCGACCTATCCATCAAGGGTCTATCCAAGACATTGGGATTGCCATTGGGTAGCAAGGTCAAAAGTGTGGACCTGAAGAAGTCAGAGAAGGAATATGAAAACAATAAGAAATCAGCTAGGAAGAATATGTATCAATGGAGGGCTAAAAATAGTACATATCCTGCAGTAGCCAAACTTCCTGTGCATCTATTCAAATATGATTTTGCTGATGAATATCAGTATATGATTTCACTACTGAACAGAGTAATAGGCCAGCCTGATGCTGGTAGTTTTAGAGACTGGATGTATGGTATAATAATGATGTGTTTGTTGCAAGTATGAGGTGAGCCAGTGTTGTCATTGATGTCAACATACTCATATTGCATTGACAAGAAGGATTGGATGAGCTGTGTGCTGAGGATATTGAGAAAATTAGCCTCAGTCAGGAACAGTGAAGAACCGTGATGAGAAGAAGGCAAATGTATTGTATAGGTTGAGAACTGGAGGATGCAGATTAAAGGGTTTGTAGATATGAGTCTTGAGATGCTTTAGTTAAGATTTCAGAGGTCCGCATGAAGATCTGAAGGAGTTGTGGCTGTCAGTGTAGAACCGGTTCCGGTAAGTATTCAGAGGTGACAGAGGATCACAAAAAGGTCTGGTGAGGTCCGGAACTGTATAATGCTAATCTGCGGATTGGAAGGAGTCTTTGGGATGTCCTTGTGATGTGCCATCTCAAGTTGTGTATGATTTGGAGGTCTGGAAGTACCTCTTGCATTATGACAGTGGCGACAGACAGTGTTCTTGAAGTTCCGGATAAGGAAGAGAAGAGATTCCAGTAAGTAAAGAAAGTGTGGATGTACCTGGTCATTCAGGTAGGCTTGTGAAGGTTCTTGGATTATGTTGAGGTTGTGTTGTTGGTCCGCATTGATAGTAGAGCCCGAAATTGAAGTTATTCTTCCGGATGAAGTTCTTGCTCTGTTTAGCCGACCGGATGAGTTGTTCATCCTGCGAATGTTCTTGTGGTGGCCGACCGGATGTGTTATTCATCTTGCAGATACTCTTATGGTTGTTTGCCGACTTAGATGTTTGTTCCTAAGTCGATGTCTTGTATAAATAATGGTTTGTGAGTTCATTTCGTAGTGTGGATTGTGTGGATGAGTGTGGCATAGCGAAGAGAAGTGCGAAAGGTAGAGCAGAGGTTTTTGGGCTTAAATGGAACTGATCCGGACATGGTAGAGATGTCATTCTCCAGTTCAAGATTGTGATTCTTATCACTTTGTAGACAGTGTGTCTCCTTGTAGGCAGTGGGCCTCTTTGTGAGCAGTGTGCTCGGGCAGTGAGCCCTAATTGGCAAGTGCCATTCTTTTTCTTATTCTTCTAACAGAGAATAATCCTTGGGTTAATCACCCCGTGGTTTTTCCCTTAACCAGGTTTTCCACGTCAAAATCTTGGTGTTCAATGTGTTGATGTTATCTGCTCTTGTGTTAATGTATTATGCTTTCATGGATGATTAATTGATATGCTATTAACTAACAATGAAGAATCAAGTGTTTGAAAGAACAAGAAGTTTTATACAACTGATTCACCCCCCCCTCTCAGTTGTATGCCTTAAATCCAACAATGTTTATATTCAGATATCAAGCCACTGTGGGGCCAGCTAATAAGTGATGCTCTACATGAGCAGTTGATGAACCTAGGAGGTTCAAATTGTGCTTTTTATATGACCTCATACATTGTCTACTCCTGTGCTTATAAAGGCACATTTGATGCACTAGCTACTGATGGAAAGCTCATAGGAACAATTAATGTTGTGCATATCTGGGATCATCATCCCCAACTGCAAAGAACCAATTACCTCCAAGACTACAAACTGGTCAATGATGCATTCTCTATGCATCTGGTGAGGACCATGGAGGAGGACAGGACAAAGAGATTGAGCATGGAAGCTCAAGAAATAATTTACAGGCATGGAGCTTGGTACATACAATTTGCCACATTTTCCTACATAAGGATTGAAGGTTTTGAGGGGCATCCCCTCATGCTGCCAAGGTATCCCACTGATGCAGTGATACTAATGGAGTTCATCAGGCAGGGCTCTACAATGATAAAAGCATACAAAGATGCTAAGAAGCTGCCACCAATTTTGTTTCCAGTCACCATTGGCTGGTATATGTGCCCAGATTCAGAGCACATAAAGAAGGTGATGATCACCTTGAATAAGATGAATCTGCAGCCTTTTCCACTGACTAGACTATATGATCCTTATGGCAGGATGCAGAAAATAGTAGGAAAGCCTATTCATCAAAGGCACCTAGAAGATTTTTGGGCTGACTGCGAGGATGAAGCAGAAGCAAGGAGAAGAAGGTATCAAAGGTTAACATTGAATCAAATCAGAACCTTTGATTGCATCCCTATCCCTCAACAATTAAAGAAGGATGATGGCAGGATAATTGCAGATGAGTATGAGCAAAAGAAATTATATAATGATACCATCTCTGCACTTGACCTCACCATACAGGAGGATATATCCTTGGACCCCTTCATTGCCAGGACCATGCAACTAACCCAAGCTTGGGTTGATGAACAGATAGAGGCATTGAAGAAGAAGGGTGTTGCCATTATGGTGGACAACAAGAAGAAGGGACAAGATATTCCCGGGGATGAGTATGATGAATTCCTGAATGAAAAGAGGAAGACTAAGGGAGATAGACTCCCTCCACCACAACAATAGAGCAAACGACCCCCAAGGGGAAAGAAGATAGATAAGGAACCCAAAGGGGTTATTATTGAAAAGGCAGTATTTGTAGCTGAGGAGGCAGCAACATCAGGATCTGGATTAGAATCAGCATCCCCTCCAAGGACAAGGAAAGGAAAATCCAAGAAGAGTGAGATAGCAGAGCCTGGAATCACTGAGACCCTAGAAGAGGGTCAATCCTCGAGAAAACATGATGAAGAGGATATCCTCATAGAAGAAGAGCCTGAAGAAGAAGATGCTCCTTTGATAATAAAAAGGAAAAGAAGAGCTCCACAGGTGGTGGTGTCTACCCCACCCAAGAAACAAAGAACCTCCATGAGAGGTGAAATAAGACAACCCCCTACACTATTACAAGGGGCAGGTAGTGAAGTGCCCAAGGAACTTCAGCATAATGTTCCACTTCCTACCATCGTTAAGTTCAAAACTGAACTTGCAGAGGAACAGATGAAAAAAACTTCTCAGGCACAAGCAGGGCATATCTCATTAGATGAAACAATAAATTTGTCTGATGATGAAGTTGTACAGGAAGTGACTGCACAAAAGATGGAAACACTTGCTGCTGGTGCAAGCATGACCCCTCACAAGCCTCCACTAGTTCAAACTATACTGGAGGAGATGAAGCAAGTGGAGGTAGAACAAGAAAAGAGCCTAGAGTAGATAGCTCAGGAAATAGGGCTAGAAACATTAATTACCCAGGTAACAAGTCTTCCAGTGGTGGACCTAATAGAGAAACAGGATGTGAATCTCAAACATCCAGCAGGATCACCTGATAAGGGACACCCTGCAGAAGAAATAAAGGTGGCAGAACCAAAGAGTCATACTTTAGAAGTAAGCCCACCAATCACACAAGGTGCATCCACGGAGCCTGTCATAATAGAAGTTCAAGAGAAGGCAGCTGATGAGGAGAAAATAATAGAAGATCCTACCACCAAAGCTCAGGAGGATGACAGTACAGGTGCGGAACAAATAATGGCTTCAGAACAAACGCTAGCACCTCAGGCCGACTCCACAATATCCAGTACAATGGATATGCAACAAAAAATAGAAAAGCCAAAGGAGCATGATGAACCTCAACAAGGGGAAGAGTTGAAAACAAATGAAGTAATGATAGAAAAGGATCATGATCATCATGATCAACATATAGATACAACACATGATCCCCCACCCCAAGAAGATGCTCCTTCAGAGAAGGAGGTTCCTCAATAAGAAGACATGCCACAGGATCAACAACAAAGTGAGCATCAGGAAGAAGAATTGAGAAAATCACCATCTCCACCACATCTACTGATAGAAATAGGAGACACAGGTGAACATCATGATGATGCAGTAAAACATGATCAGGTGCCTCTATGGTTGGAGAAAGAGGTAAGTGCAGAAGAAGATTTTGAAATTCAAGAATTTGATGTGTCCACCTTATTCTTTGAGAATATAATAAAACCCAAGAGGAAGGCCAGAATGACTTCGGCCATCAAAAGAGATCCAACAACTGGGAGAAGGACTGCGCAGATTGCAGTGCCTACTATGGAGAGAGAAAAAGGTAAAATCACCTTAGATGAGTTTCAAATTAGCACAGTGGATCTAGGTTTTGCCAATGAAGACCAAGAGGGTCAAGAAGGCAAAGACATTATTGATTCTTTGATTCAAAAAGTGAAAAGAGAGAAAGAGAAAAATAAGCAACACAAAGAGCACATTGCTCAGTTGCATGCCTACATAAGAAGGCTAACTACTACTGAAGAAACTTCAACTGAACATGCAGTCCCATTGACTGCTATTTCTCAAGAGGAGGTGAATAAATTAGACCTCATGAAACATGAGGCATCTGTATTGAGGAAATGGATGTCATCCACATTGGATGATGCAGAGGAAGTAGTAAAGGCCTCTTTGAAGAGGTGGAGCACTCTCAGTGACTCCAGGACCAAAGTAGGCAAATTGCAAATGCAGACGGGAAAAAGGTCTTATAAATTGGAAAAGGTATTAAACATCCTAGGAGAAATAAAGAGCATAAATCCTCAATTGCTTATCAATAAATAGGTATTGAACAGTAATACCGCCCTGTTGATTGACATCTGGTATAAGGACATTCAATTTGAATGTGGGGTACTCAGAAGATGCAATAACAAACTGAGAGATATTAGCATGAAGTTACATGATTTAATGGCTGTTGAAGCGGAAATATTGGAGACATTGGAAGGAAAAGTGGAAGGGAAAATATAAAATCAAGATGAGGAATGTGCCATCAAAGCTCATGACAACTTCCAATCAGTAGCAGATGATCCACTTGTCCACTTGACAGAAGAAGTCATAGATAAAATAATGAGAATCAAAGTCAAGATGGAAAAATACAATGAGACACTGCAGGACAGGAAAGACAAACTGGATAGCAGTAGAAATAAATATGAAGCACACAAACATGCCATCATCAAAGCAAAGACTCAGGATGGTGGAGGAATAGATCAAATTGTGCAGTCATATGAGCAGATCCGGAGCAGCATGCAGCCTCATATGCGGCGTCATCATCATCAGGATAGTGAAAGTTCGGGAAGTGATGCACATGATGATGATCCACATGAATTAGACAAGGAGCATGATGAGGATACATCATAAAGGGAAATATAAGCATAAATAATCTAGATAGTTGCCAGCTGGCAACTTGTGCCACTTTTGATAGGTTTGACAAAGTCAAAGGGAATGGTGACCGTAGATATGCATTGATAAATCAAGATCGTGAATCTTTTGTAACGGATTCCTCACCTTGTTCTATAAAAGGTGATGGAATGCCTTATTGTAAATATTTTGAAACTTAATTGAAATACGTCTGCTGAAACATTCAGAGCTCATTTCAAAGTTTGTGTATACATTTATATTTTTGCATGCTTAATGAATGAGAAGACTGTGTCGATTACAATTCATAGCAAATCTTGAGTAATCAGTGTATAAATGCTGGACATATGTGGTGATTTGCTGCATCCCTTGGAGTGCATGTCTACTTACATGTGTTGTCTTTGTACAAATTCCCTTTGAAGTTAGCATCAACTATATCTAGCTGTGGAATGTCCTGGTGAAAATATGGTTTGGTTTTCTTCTCTTCATGACAGTATCTAATATACATGTGGTTCAAAAGCTAAAGGTTCAACTTTAATTTGAAGCATTTCTTCCAATTTCTTTTAAATTTTAGAGCATTTCATCCTCATAATTGCAAACAATTGATGATCTTAAGCAAATAACACAAATATGTGGACATCTCGTAGATAATTGCAAATATTTAGCATATTTGAATACAGAGCATGCATAATTAAGAATATTATGCAAATATTGGAGTATTTCTGCATCACTTCACCAAATAACTGTATAATATGACTTCTCTGTAAAGAATTTCTGCAGGAATATCATGATGATGATGAACTTTCATGTAAGGCCCCAAAATGGAAACAACAACTCACATTAACCTCTGAGTAATGTCAGACGATTAAGACCTAATCAACGGAGACTTGGGATTATGAATTCTCTGAATTCATCAGATCATTCAAGATGAATAAAGGTTAATGTGTACTTTTATTCTATGCTTGTTTATGACTAACCTCATGACCAACACTTCTAAGTACTTTTAACAAGGTACGAATCTTTTGGGTTAACCCCCACCATGGTTTTCCCTTAACCAGGTTTCCACGTAAAAATCTTGGTGTTATGTGTGCTCAATTTATTTCTGCTCATGTGTTGTTGATTCATGCTTTAATATTTATATTATTAATCTGATTGTAAGTTGATAAAGAAGATTAAAAGTAGAAAAGGTTAAATTTGTGAGACAACTGATTCACCCCCCTCTTAGTTGTCTAGACTAATTCCAACAGTAACATTTCTTCTGAGCCCTTGATCTATTAGGGTTTGGCTTTGAAACCCTCTCTGGACACCTTGAGGCAAAATGACCAATCTTATTACAAGCAAAACATTTGAGAGGCAACTTTCCTTCATACTTATCAGATCCTCTTGGCAATCTTTTGGCAATAAGGGCTTCAAGTTCTACAGCCTCACTTTCATCATCATCAAGAACCTTCCTTGCCTTCTCAAATCTATTTGATCATCCTGAAGAACTTTCACTTGGATCATATCTTTGTTTTCCATAAACATTGGCCTTAAATGTAGATTCAAATTTAGGAAGAGAGTCACCAAACTCACTCATTTCAAATGCTAAAAGCTTACCAACCAATTGATCCCTTGTAATAGTTGTCACAGTCCTAATTTCTTCAATGGCAACAACTTTATTCTTGTAAGTCGTAGGTAAGGATCTGAGCACTTTGGCAACAATCTCTGATTCTTCCAATATTCCACCAACATTCCTGATACCGGTCATAAGTTCATTCACCTTTTGCATGTCAGATGTAATGTTTTCATCTTCACTCATCACCAACCTTTCGTATTTACCCTTCAGGCTCTGTAGCTTGGCACATTTGACATATTTATCACCTTCATACAGAGTCTCCAACTTTTTCTAGATTTCATGAGCAGTTTTCATTTCTAGGACATTTGTCATTTCTGTATCAATCAAGGCACTCAACAATGCTTCTCTAGCTTGAATATTGTATTCAGCTTTCCTGAGTTCGTCTAGAGTTGAAGGTCCATTCTTTGGAATCTTATACTCATCCTTAGTTATCAACCAAAAGGCATCACCCATACATTTCAAATGACACTGCATGCACACCTTCCAAAGGGAGTAATTAGTGCCATCAAATCTCTGACTTTCCTTCTTGTAAGTTGACATCTTGGATCTCCTCAAGCGGTCAAGCTTCTTTTAGAGGAACTGGCTTTGATACCAATTGTTGGAATTAGGTCAGACAACTAAGAGGGGGGGTGAAGCAGTTGTCCGCAACTTTAACCTTTTCTGCTTTTAATCTTCTTTGACAACTTACAAATAGATTAATGATGTAAACATTAAAGCATGATTTAACAACACATGAGCAGAGACAAAATGAACACACATAACACTAGAATTTTTACGTGGAAACCTGGTTAAGGGAAAACTACAGTGGTAGTTAACCCACAAGATTCGTACCCTGTTAAAAGTAATTAAAAGAAATGGGAAGGCACTTGCCTTTGGGCGTACTACCCAAAGCTCACTGCTCAAAGAGGCTCATTGCCTTTAGGAGGCTCACTGCCTACAAGATTTTATGTTTAATACAGAAAGAACGAACTAAGAAATAACATCTTCTTCATGCTTGGTTCAGTCCCATTGAAGCGCATACCTCCTCTGCTCTGCTCTACCACATCTTCGCTGACCTTTTGCACTTTGACGACCTTACTTCACTTATGTATATATGTCATCGACTTTGCAATGATCATCAAAGTCAGCTTTACAAACATCTTATTACAATTGTTTTTCAAGGTCGGCCTAACAAACTATTACAATTACAAGACTTGATTTGGTACAAAGTATTACATGCAAATCCTTATAGTGTCGGCCAAATATTTTTTGGGACTTGAATCTTCTTTGATCAACACACTACACTCCAGAGAATTTCTCTTAGATCATCCGCAACATGCTTGAAACATCTGGCCGCCCAAAACTGGGAAGAACAACAATACTAAGGAAGAAATCTTTAGCAACAAGATCAATCTTCAATGCAGACTGCCGACACAGAAAGCACACAATCCAGAGACCTCCACAAGCACATTGGATTCAACAATAACATCTACAGTACTCCAAATCATCAGAACCACTTGCATCTTCATCCGGTACCTCAAGAACACTATCTTCCATGACTGTCACACTAGAAAGATTGCTTGCAGACCTCCAAACCATGAACCATTTGAGTTGAGGATACACACTGACTTCCCAAACATGCCTCTAGATCCACAGAACATAAGTTTTAATTGTGGAGCAATTCGGACCAATTTCCTATCACTCTATCTCTTCTAAACACTACAAAACCCAGTTCTTCTCAGATGGCCATAACTTCTTCAAATCTTCATGTGGACCTCTCAAATCTTAACTAGAGCTACTTCAGACAATGCTCTACATAGCCATATGGTCTGCATACTTTGATCTTCATTGCTTTGGAAATGTGAAGCAATCTACTTCACTAATCTGTATTGTTTTCTCTGTTTCTGATAAAGGGATATGTTGACATCAATGACAACACATCATAGGCACATAGTTGCAATATATCTTGCCTCTCTCTCTTCTGTATACATTCTGTTTGTATGTGTATTGCTGCAATATCTTTGTTATTGGGTTAATAACACTATAATTGTAAAGGTTAAAAAGAATTTACACTCATATCTCCTCATTAGATTAGTGTAGGAAGCGATTTTCGCGCACCTAGCTTTCTTTTAGTTTGGGGGTTATGGTGTTTAGGGACTTGCCTCAGTCAAATCCCAGGATAGCATTCAAGCTTCCCAACTCCGTTGATTGATAAAAAGTACATGCCCTCATGGGGGCAGAGGCTAAAAACAATAATAATATGATGATTCAAACTATGATAAACAAACAATGATATCACCTATGTGGTGAAGCTTTAGAATGATGAAGATCCTTCAACTCCTAAGGAAGAATAGATGATAGTTCCATATTTACAATAACAACACAATAACAACACACAAATTTGCTCTAGAACCACAATGAATTCTCTTGCTTGCTTCACTTCAAGATCTCGAGTTAGCTATCTCCTTCTTAGTTAAAAATAAACTTAAGAACACACTTATATATGCTTTCCCACTCATAATTGTCAATTAAAACCAAAAGAGCCGACAAGGAGAAACCTCTAGGGAGATGTCAAGCCGACATGCATTTGAAATTGCCCTGACCAAAAGGGATGGACCTAGGTGGTACCACCTAGGTCCTTTAGCCCTGTTTAGGTTTGGGATAAGGTAAATGAAGTGGCCCATATTCCAATTCTATCTCAGTGTTAGACAATTTTGCATCGGGAAAAACATTTTGAATGTATAATGCAATCAAGGGGACCTAGGAGCTAAACAAGGAGGTAAAAAGACATGTGGATAGTTTTTACTCCATAACAATAATTTCAAGGAACAAAGATCAATTTGCTTTTATGGGTTCTCACATGAATACACTCCAAGCACATGAACATCCCTAAAATTTATTCAAGTAGGTGTGTATAAGATCATAAGCCCACCTCGTTGCCTTTATTTAGGCGTAATGTGCAAGTCCCATGAGGATGAAATTAACCATTTTTTATCACCCAGTATCGCTCTATGGCACAAGGGGAGAGCATACACAACATGCACACCTATTTCTAGAGGGCATTTGAACTTGGCAATAAAATCAATGTGGCTTGTGTGGTGAGTAACTTCCCAAGCCTAACTGGTATCCGGTGCATTACAATCTTATATGACTGAAAGGTCCTATCTAAACTTTACAGGTTTCTAATGGGTGTCCCAATATACATAAGATACGAGGGATGATCTGTGAAAAAGGGATTACCAAGCATCCAACCAAGAATGCCACCACTCAAGTCTCAGCGGACTGAGGGTCTTGATGGTTTTGTTTATACCAGATGGGGTCCCTATTGAAGTGAGTCTTTCAATTCTCACAACATTTATAATGTTGAATATAAGGAATACTGAGAGGGGGGGTGAATAAGTATTCCACAAAACCACTTCTTAAAAAGTTTATTAATCCAATTTCCAAAATCAATAACATGAAAGTAGAATAAGCATAAGAAAAACAACCATAAAGACATAACACATAGACACCAGGATTTTTACGTGGAAAACCCAAAAAGGGAAAAACCACGATGAGTGTTAACTCACAATATATTATGATAGCTCAATACCAGATTACAAGAAGGCTCACTACCTTAGGGCTCACTGCCCTATGAAGAAGTGCTCACTGTACAAAGGCTCACTGCCAAGAGAAAAGAAGAAAGAAGAAGGATTGACTCACTGCCAGAAGATGAACTATTGTAAATGCATCTACCACATGCTGGATCACAGTTCCATTGAAGGTTCAATAAACAGATTCAAAGGTCTTCATTTGTTCTCCCCTGCTTTTCAACTTAACCACATATACTCTATTTTCTGTCCTTGTTCAACTTTTTCTGCTCTACACTCTGCTCATAATCCTTCACACTTCAAATTCACATGACACATATATCTACACACACAAACATTGAATTTCATCGAGTATATATATTCGCTACAAGATTTATCTGATAATCAAGTCAGCAAGCAAAACATAAACCATGTACACAGATACTACATCCTGTCGGCTTGAACTTGTGTACAATCTGCAATGCGGACTTAACAAACATACAAAAGTCTTCATATAGGTCAGCTTCAATCATACCATTACTTAGATTGACTATTCAGACAATATAACTTTTCCGCATAAGAATCTAACATGTCTGTCAGCTTTTTCCTTAAGAGTATACTTGATCAGCTCATCTGTCACATCATAATTCCCACTGTGGACCATATGAGACTTTGAGATGCATAACCAACAATCATTCTAGATCTCTTAGCATACCTTTAGAACCGCAGAACAAAATATACAACTGCAGAGGAATGCAGACCCTTTTCTCTAGCACTGTGCACTATTCCTGACTTAACTATGTTCACCCTGACTTAAGTATTTTACCATGTGACTTCTGGAGGAAGTCATGACTTGATCACTGGAACAAATCATCACTAAATAGTTATGAACAACATACCTGATCCGCATATACTAATCTTTTACTATAGAGGCATACCGTCCCAAACATTGTTACTTACTCTATATAATGTATACTATTCATACTTAGTCATTTATGCTTCTGGAGTAAAATCTCTTTTTCATACTGGTGGTCTCTTTCCTTTGTTGCCATCAATGACAACATTCAATCATCAGAACAGTGTCTCTTGCCAACAATCTCCCCCTTCGGCATTGATGAAAAGACTTAGTGAAAAATACTTGTGTCTGCTCCCCCTTACTTTGTATTCCTTCTCTCGCTTGGATGTTTGCCCACTTATCACTAGTATTCTTCTCGCCCTTTGACATCAATAGCAAAGGTGTATGTACAAGAGTCAAAATTGGACCAAAACTGCAAAAATCTTCATACTCTGCCTCATATGTACACATAGGAACTTCAACTTAGTTACTTGTTGGTGAAAGAATGTCCTTATACACAATCTTTAATTATGTAATCTCTTCATCCCATTGATTCTTTTCTCTTTCCAAAATTTGGATGTGACCATTTATCAAAAAGACTAATTTTTCTGCCTTTTGCACATTAGAATTTGTGTCAATTTGTGAAGTTGCCTGTGCTTCTGCTGCAATACTGATAATTGAATTTATCTTAGGACTAATTAGTCCTCTTAACTGACACATTTTATTTTTCATCTGATCCCTCTTATTCATAATATTACTTAACTCTTCATGAATATTAATTACTTGTATTTCTTTGCTGCTTACCAATTCAACTGCTGGATCAAATGTTTTGGAAATATTTATCTGCAGTTTCTGATCCTTTATCTTTTCTTCTAGCTCTTTTGTGGCTACCGGCCAAGATAGGCAAAATTTGTATAGGTCACTTGCTTCTTTGATGGCACTCTATATGCCTTTCATTTTATTGTCTAGTAGAGCTTTGTCATTCACTATCATAGTATTTAGCTCAATTAACCTTTTCTCATCAAATTCTTGTCTCACTTTTGTCTCAACATATTTCTCAAAAGATTCAAAATGCCCACTTACAGAATTTATGAGTCCTTTTAGTTGACTTATTGAAGACAAAGAGGTGTCTTTCTGATATGATGGCATCAGCTTCTCCAAAATGCTAGATACCTCACCAATTAGTTCACTATCTTGTATGTGAGACTTTAAAACTTCTTCTTGTGCCTTTGCCTGCACAATTGATACCAGTTTA
The DNA here is from genome assembly GCA_027924645.1 of Cunninghamia lanceolata. Lineage (NCBI taxonomy): Eukaryota > Viridiplantae > Streptophyta > Pinopsida > Cupressales > Cupressaceae > Cunninghamia > Cunninghamia lanceolata. The sequence continues at coordinate 13,186,661 of BSBN01000288.1, read as the reverse complement.
AATTTCTGTACTGGGGACATGGAGTCCAGGTTTATTGGTCCTTGGAAAATTTTTGGCTCATCCAAAACCTGTTTCTCTTTCTCCAAAAAGTCTTTAGTCGATTCTGTAGTGTCTCTTGCTATACCAGAGACATTTTCTACTTGGTTTAGCTTTGGAGGATCTAAATTCATAGCTTCATTTGCACCATCCTTTTGTTCTGGTGTAGGGATCCCCTTAGCTTTCTTAGGGTTTTTCTCTTCCTCTTGTTCTTCCATTTCCAGAGGAATAGTATAAGTTTGTTCTAAGTCTTGATGTATGCTAACCTCTGGGATAGATGTATTATCTCCAATATCTATTTCTTCTTTACCATAAATGGTTGGAAGATGATGCTCCTTCAACACTCTTAAAATGATTTCCTTTGTTTCCTTCACTACTTTCTCAATGTCATCTGACATGAGAGTATTCATTCTTTTCTTTGTCCTAAACTTCTTGCTGAGTGCTTTGGAGATGTTTGTTTTTTCTTCTGGTGAAATCTCTGGACATAGTTTTATCAAAGTATATTCTCTGAGTTTAATGTCTTTTGCCATTTCAGCCTCTTTTCTAGAAAACATTATACTACTCAAACTATTTGGAAGATCAATTATTATCTCAATTAGGGCCTTGTTATATATGTTTAGGTATTCTACAACAGTAGTCTCAATGATCCTCTTATCCGGATCATTATATTCATCATACAATTGTGCAATGGGTCTTAGATTACCATCAACTATTATGGCCTTAAGAACATCTTCAAGGCTTATAGTTGGTTCTTCTGTCTGATACTCTTCTTGTCTTAACCTTTTCTTCAGTCTACTCTTGCCGGAGGGTTTTTTTTTGCTAATCCTAGAAGCTTTTGTAGCCTCAGTTTTCATCTTCTTTACTTCATCTGTTTCTATTTCTTCTTCATCAACACTTATACTTTCATGCATTCTTTTTGCTTTGGTTTTCACCCTTTTCTACCTAGGTGCCTCCATACTTGCAGATTGTGTTGGACCAGAGGTTGCAGATGCTGAACCTCTTGTTGTTCTTTTTCATGCTTCAGGCCTCTCTGGTTTCTTCTTAGGCTCTTCTGGAGCCTTGACTAGTTCATTTTCTTCCTTTTCTTAGGCTGCCTTTTCAGCTTGTGCTTTTTCCCTTGCTTCTTTTACTTGTTCTTTTGTGAAACCTTGTTTCAAGGCAAAATCCTCTACCACTCTCTGCATTTTTTTGGACATTTCAGGTTTTCTTACTTCAACATGAATTTTAGCAGACAACTCTTCATATGTTCCAAACCTTTCTTCTTTGGGGTCCCGAGGCTTTCTTAGCATGTGTTGTGTATAATTTTCCAATATTCCTCCATCTAGCTCATAGCCCATTGGCATAACCCATACTACTCTAGGCTCAATAGCCTCCATCAAGCATTGATATTTTGTCACAATAAAGTAGATAGTGTCCTTGTATTTTTCAATAACTGATCTGGCGATGGAAATTTTTGAAATAGCCCCATAGGGCTGAGTTTTGTGCCTCAATATTTCCTATGCTACTCAAATGGTTTCTGATCTATACTGCAATAGGTTTTTCTCTAGTCCAAAATAAATTCTTCATGCTTGGTAACTCTTGCATAAAGTAGAAGAATAAGCACAAAATCAACGTACCGAACTTGAAGGGATATTTGGTTTCTTTTGTCTTCTTTAGGTTCTCCATTAACTACTGTTGAAGTAGTTCACACATGTCATATTCTTCATTTTCCTTAATCATTTGATAGGCAGTATAAATCGCTATACTAGAAACAAAATTTTCCTAGTTTGTGAAGTAGACCTTATAGCCAATCACCATGGATGCAAATCTGACTGCATGGTCTTCAATATCACTAATGGTCAATGCCCTTTTATCAAATTTTGCTCTGGTGGCTTTCATTACTGTATCATTTTTCATAGCCTTTAATATAGGTACTGTACTGGTAGAGTTTAGTCCTGTGACAACCCTTATGGCATCTTGATCTAGATCTTGTCCATTTCTTTCTTAGTTTCAACCAGATCAACTTTTTCTTTTCCCTTATCATTCCTTTGCTCTATTTTCCTTTCCTTAGCATAGTAGTTTCTTTTCACATTCTTGCTTTTGCAAAATCTTGCAACATATCCAAACTTGTTGCAATTGTAGCACACAATGTTTCCTTGTCCTTGATTCCTTCCTTTGAATGAATTCATCCTTGATCTGCATTGATTAGCCATGTGTCCAAATCTATTGCAAGCAAAACATCTTCCATTGAATGAGTGAGTATTCCTTGAATTGTGAAAGCCATTTCTTACTAGACTTCTGTATTCATTTGATCTATGACCAAATTTCTTGCAATTGAAACATTGACTAGAGAATGATGAAACATTCTGATTTATTCTACTCCTACACTGAGTAGCTTTATGACCAAACTTTTTGCAATTAAAACAATGATCGTTGAAAGATGGGTACCTTTGAGCATTTGGCTATCTGACTGGAGGTCTTCTAGGTCTTCTTCTTTGATTGATGAATTGGTTGCCTTTGTTTTGATTCAACTGAAAGTTTCCTTGACCTGATTTTGAAATTTCTTCTTTATCAAATCCCAATCCTTGCTTATCATCTAAACTCTTTTGACTAGCAATCATCTCATCAAGTTTTGCAAAACTTATCTTGAACTTTTCTTCATAGCTCTTGGCTTTTTCCAAGTCTATTTTCAGGCTCACAACTTCTTCTTCCAATTTGACACATTCTTCTATCTTGTTGTTTACCATCAAATTTAGATCTTCTTCTGCTTTAGCTCTTTTAATAACTCCCACTTTCAAATCATCCAGGTTCTCATTTACTGATATCAATTGTTCACTAACATCTTTGTATTTTTCTTTGAATTTCTTGACTTGTTCTTTAAGCTTTAAGATGCACACATCAGCTTCTTGAATATTATCCTTCATATCCCTGATTTCTACTTCAGATTTTTCAAGATCAGCAAGAGCTTCTTCCAATTCAACATTGTTTGAGAAGTTTCCAAATCTCCTAGCTTCCATGAGTGAACTCTCCCAGATCTTCCTCAAGCTATTAAGCTTCTTCCAATGAACTTGGCTCTAATACCAATTGTTGAATATAAGGAATACTGAGAGGTTAGGGGGTGAATCAATATTCCACAAAACCACTTCTTAACAAGTTTATTAATCCAATTTCCAAAATCAATAACATGAAAGCAGAATAAGCATAAGAACAACAACCATAAAGACATAACACTGGACACCAGGATTTTTACGTGGAAAACCAAAAAAGGGAAAAACCATAGTGAGTTTTAGCTCACAATATATTATGATAGCTCAATAGTGGATTACAAGAAGGCTCACTGCCTTAGGGCTCACTACCCAAGGCTCACTGCCCTATGAAGAAGTGCTCACTACACAAAGGTTCACTGCTAAGAGAAAAGAAGAAAGAAGGATTAGCTCACTGCCAGAAGATGAACTGTTGTAAATCCATCTACCACATGTTGGATCATAGTTCCATTGAAGGTTCAATATACAGATTCAAAGGTCTTCATTTGTTCTACCCTACTTCTCAACTTAACTACATATACTCTGTTTTCTATCCTTGTTCAAAATTTTCTGCTCTACACTCTACTCATAATCCTTCACACTTCAAATTTGCATGACACATATATCAACACACACACCAACATTGAATTCCATCAAGTATATATTCGCTACAAGATTTATCTCATAATTAGGTCGGAAAGCAAAACATAAACCATGTACACAAATACATCTTGTCGGTTTGAACTTGTGTACAATCTGCAATGCGGACATAAACAAACATACAAAAGTCTTCATATAGGTCAGCTTCAATCATACCATCACTTAGATTGGATATTCAAACAATATAACTTCTCCGCATAAGAATCTAACATGTCTGTCGGCTTATTCCTTAAGAGTATACTTCATCAACTCATCTGTCAAATCATAATTCCCACTGCGGACCATATGAGACTCTGAGATGCATAACCAACAATCATTCTAGATCTCTTAGCATACCTTTAGAAATGTAGAATAAAATATTCAACTGCGGAGGAATGTGAACCCTTTTCTCTAGCACTGTGCACTATTCCTGACTTAACTGTGTTCACCCAGACTTAAGTATTTTATCATGTGACTTCCAGAGGAAGTCAAGACTTGAGCACTGGAATAAATCATCACTAAATAGTTATGAAAAACATACCTAATTTGCATATACTGATCTTTTACTACGGAGGCATACCATCTCAAACATTGTTACTTACTCTGTATAATGTATATTATTCATACTTAGTCATTTCTGCTTTCGGAGTAGAGTCTCCTTGTCATACCAGTGGAGTCTCTTTCCTTTGTTGCCATCAATGACAACATTCAATCATTAGAACAATGTCTCTTGCCAACATATATCCCCTGCTAGAACACAATGTTGAGGTTGTCCCTTAGAGTGGGTGTATCTCCAAGCAGGCCTCCTAGGAAGAAGTCACTACTCACTTTTGATCCCTAAGATCGCACGAAGTGTGAGGGGAGAGCATACATGAAGGAAGTACCTCTTTGAGGGTAAACACAACAAAGGATTTATACAAGGATTCCTAATCCCCAAGATCACCCAAGGGTGCGAGGGGAGAGCATACGTCCTAATTGTAGACACCCAAATTTGTCCATGTCTTGCAACACCTAGTCAAATACATATTTAGACATCATGTAACATTTTGTCCTAATCCCACTCTTAATCCCACTTATCCCATTAAGCCAATTAATTAAAATTAAAATCCCATCCTTATGCCACTTAGCCAATTAATTAAATAAATTTTATTTATTTAATTAATTTCTAATTCATAATCCCACTTTCCAATTAATTAAATAAATTTTATTTATTTAATTAATTTCTACATCATATCCCAATCATATCCTAATCCCACTATCCAATTTATTAAATAAATCTTATTTATTTAATTAATTTTCCAACTCATATCCCAACTAATTCAAATATTTTATTTGAATTAAGTCCTCACCTTTCATCACATTCCAACACTTGTCCATCTCTCAATTCAATCATGTGTGGTAGTACAACTTTCATTTAAAATCTTTCACATGTACAACTAATGGGACCTAATTTTAGAATTTGTGTACACAATCACACATGACCTCTATCCTCCTTTGTACACTTGTCACATGACTACAACTCCCTTGAAGAGTGGGAATAACTAATCAATCCTATCCGTCCACATCAATTATGTAGCCTTTCAATCTCAACCATCCTTTTGAACCAAGCCTTTCCTATAAATCAACCCCCTCACAAGCCATTTGAAAGAAGGATGCATTGAGTTGGACTATCCTTATTCTGCTGAAATCACATTACAGCCTTTGCATCTATCATCATCATCTTCCATGTATCAATCTTCCATCTATCATCTCAATCCTATGCAAATGTTATGCTGCCGAATTGTGAGCAACCAACATATCAAATCAATCAAAAAATTCATCTTGCATCTTTGAGGTATTGAATGATTTGGGTTTAGGTTTTGCATTTCATTGTTTGATCATTTCCATTTGCAAATCCAAATTTTTTGATATACACTAATGAAAATTAAAACACGGAAAACAAAGTTCTTTTCCTTCTACTTTAATTAATGTGTAACTTGTTGGCACCGGTTTGGCTTTAGGGTTTTAGTGTTTTTTTGCCTGAGTTAAATGCTATTCCTAAAACCCTAAACCCCTGTGTGCATTTTTAATAGTCCTACGTTCTAATTTTTCGATGACCTCCCTAGCCAGTCACCTTAAGGACTTAAGTCATGACTTATCCCTTGCATTCTTGTTAATAACTGGTCCCTTGTCATTAGAAGAACTGATTGTTCCTTGTCTTCTCTCCCATTTAGTTGTGCTTTTGAAACCCAAGCCAATGTTGGAAACAAGGTAGATAACTGAGAGGGGGGGTGAATCAGTTATCTCTAATAATTTTACTTTATTTCTCTTTTTATAATTAGTGCAACATCAAAACACATAAGCATATATAATCATGAGAGCAGAAATGAAATCAACACACATAACACAAGGATTTTAATGTGGAAAACCCTGTTAAGGGAAAAACCACGGGGTGACTAACCCAAGATTGTATTCTCTGTTAAAGAATAAAAAGTACAAAATGGCACTTGCCAATTAGGGCTCACTGCCCGAGCACACTGCTCACAAGAGGCACACTGCCTACAAGAGACTCACTGTCTACAATGTTTATAGAAGGTAACTAGGTGTTTGAACTGATAAGAGGCATCCATATATGCTGAGGTTTAGTTCCGGTTAGGCTCAATATACTGATCTAATGCACTTCATTCTTCTTTTGCTTAAGTGCTGCTGTTTTGTCACATACCGAACTTGTATTGCTATTTCCACACTTATCTCTGCCTTTCTTTGCACACTTTGTCTTCAAACACACACCTTCATACTGAAATCCATCTGGTATATATATCTGCATCAAGGATTTCAACATCTTTCTAGTCGGCAACTGGAATACTCAAGATATTTACAAAACACTAATTTGTCGGCTGAATCCATGCTTAATATGTGATGCGTATCAAAGACATAAACATAGAAGTCTTAAATCATGTAGGCCAACCATGTATGATCCCTCAAATAGCTTGATCAACATCAATTACTCATCCGAATTGAAGTCTGATACTCTGCCAGTCAGTTCTTCTTTAGTCTGCTCTGCCTGTCTAGAACCCAACACTCAGATGCTCAAATCTTTTCATGATTCATCACTAGAGGCTCAATCTCTGGAATATAGTAGTCATGATACTCCTCTTGACTTGCCCAAGTCTGCAACTTGTTGAGTTACACCCTCTGAGAGATCTGGACCTGATTGTCAGACCTTGCTGCATGCTCTATTTTAGCTCATCGAACCAAAACACTCTTCAATCTGTCTTCCGGTATAGACATACTATGTGCTACGAATATGTGGGATGGACTTTGTTGCCATCAATGATAACACTCATGAAGCCATACAGTGTCTCTTGCCAACAATCTCCCCCTTTGGCATTGATGGCAACACTTAGTGAAAAATGACTAAGTGTCGTAGCAAACTCCCCCTTGGCTGATGCTCTATCTTATGTACACTTTTACTGAAGCTCCCCCTTAGCTGGATCTTCCACATTTTTCACTGCTCCTCACTCCCCCCTTTGACATCAATGGCAAAGGGTGGAATCCGCACACCAAAATTTGCAAAAATCAACCTGTACATAGCCGCATAAGTATATATACATGTTATACTTATATATACTTAAGTATATCCGCAAAAGTGGTCTTCAACTGTACAAATTCTATTGCCCAACTTTGCTTCATCTTATCCAAAATTGAGATGTGACCACTCAACCAAAATGCATAAGCTTCTGCCCTTCTTAAGTCTGTAGGATCACTGGTCTGGGCTGTGGTCTGAGCATCAGTTAAGGCCTCATGCATTACCTCTAACTTAGGGATAATTATCCCTCTAAGTTCACTCATCCTACTTATTATATTCTTCTTTTCCTTTTCAATCATCTTTATTTCATTTATAATGGCTATAGCCTGGCACTCTTGATTCATTATGGATGTGGTGAGAGGATCAAAATTCTGAGATAAACTTGACAGTTTACCTTCTTGTTCTTTCACCTTCTTTTCAATATCCTCTGTCACTTTAGACCAGGATAGACAAAATGTGTACATTTCTTCACCATATTTAAGATTATTTTCTAGGCTCTTTATCCCAATATCTAGGGTTCTCCTATCATTAGCTATGAGTCCGTGTACTTCAGAGAATCTCTTTCCCAAAAATTCTTTCCGGACCTTTTCTTCTACTGATTTCTCTAAGGATTCAAAATGAGTGTTGACAAAGTTTATCAGAGATTTAAGGTTACCTGATGGAGAGGCCAAAGGATCCTTTTGGAAGGATGGCACAATCTTCTCCAGCATTCCTGATGCAATCTCTATCAGCTCACAATCTTCCATGTGAGACTTCAGAAGCTTTTCTTTTGCTTTAGCTTGGGCAAAGGATGCTATCTTCATTGTCTGGACCGGAGAGAGGGAATCAAAATTGAGTGGTCCTTGAAATAATCCTGGTTCATCTATTTCTATCATTTCTTTGTTCATGAAGCTCTTTACTGCCTCTGCAGTGTCTCTTGCCAGAGACTAAGTCTTCTTTCCTTTGGCAACCTCAGAACTGTCATCAGGGATCTTCTCTATTTGTTCTTCTTCTCTTCCCTTTACCTCCTCTTCTTGACTCAATTTCTCCTCTTCTCTTCTTTCTCCTTTAGTACTTGAGTTTGTAGGGGGATCCGGAGGAGCGGTGTTGACTTCTTCATGGACTTCCTCTTCCAGAATAGAGGAATCCAAGTCCTTAGACTTTTCTTCATCTACCTCTTTTAACTCTTCTACATTTTTCTCAGTAGATTCTTCTTTTGATGCACTTAATATATAACAGGAAGATTGAATCTTTTAAAGGCATTCCGGAGGATGTCTTCTGTTTCTCTTGCTACTTGATCAGTCTCTCCAAGCATAAAGTTTGTTCATTCTTGCTTTGCTCCAGAACTCATCCTTGCAGTCCTTAAAGATCATGTTCATTTGTTTTGGAGTAATGGAAGGATAGAGCTGAATAACAATCTGCTCTCAGATCCCTAGGTCCTTAGCCTTAGCATTCTCCTTTCTCAGTTCAAGTTCCTTCTCTAGACTTTTGGGAATTAGAGAGATGATTTCAATGAATGCTTTATTATAAATGTTTAGGTACCTGACTGTAGCATCTTCCAAGATCTTCTTGTTAGTATCACTATATTCATCATAAAATTTAGTGACTGGTTGCAGGTTCCCATCCACTGTGACTGCCTTGATGATATCATCAATAGAGAGAGTAGGCCTTTCAACAAATTCTTCTACCTCTTCTTCTTTATTTTTACTGGTAGAGGATTCCCCAGATGATTTCTTCTTCTTCTTCATTTTCTTTACTTCCTCATCAGACTCTGTTTCTTCATCATCCTTTTGGCTTATGTATGACCTTGTGGCCTTTGTTTTCGTTCTCTTTTCTCCCTTTCCGGATGTCTTAGGTTCCGGTTTTGAGGCTCTTGAGCTCTTAGAGGTGGCAAGTGCAGAGCTCTTGGAGGATCTAGTTCGGGAGGAGGCTTGTACTAGAACACTTTCTTTTTTTGCTTCTTGTTTCTCTTTCTCAGCTCTTTCCATTTTCTCTCTATTTGCATCAACTGCCTCCTTTAATATGCCATATCTTTTGGCAATTTCCTCTACTTTCCTTCTGACTTTTCTTTTCATCTCTGGTTGTCTTAGTTCAACATGTATCTTTACACTTAATTCTTGAAAGGTTCCAAACCTTTTTGCCTCAGGGTCCTTAGGCTGACTCAGCAAGTGTTGGACATGTAGCTCCAGGATTTTCTCATCAACCTCATATCCCATTAGCATAATCCAAACTGTTCTAGGCTCAACTGCCTCCATTAGGCATTGATCAGTGTCTACCATGAAGCATACTGTATCCTTATATTTTTTAACTATTGTTTGAGGAATTTTTTTAAAGTATCCCCAGAGTGTTGTACTTTGAGCCTTGGCATCACCAAGCCCATACATATAGTCTCTGATTTGTATGGCAACCGGTCTGTCATTTTGCCATACCCAACCACTTGATCCGGGTAGCTCATTCATATAGTAAAAGAACAGACACAGTATTAAGCCACCATAATTGAATGAGTTCTTCTTGTCCTTCTTGATCTTCTGCAAGTTTTCTAATAGTTGGTTTAGGAGAAGGTCGCATGGATCATAATCTGCATTTTCCCTTAGCATCTGATATGCAGTATATATTACAATTCTGGACATAGAATTCTCCCTGCTGGAGTGATAGATTTTATAACCAATTATCATAGAGGCAAATTTTATATCTGGATTTGTGATATCCTCTATTGTCAAACTTAGATCTGGTAGCTTCACTTACTATCTGGTTCTTGATAGATTTGAGTGTAGGCAACCCACTGGATGAGTGCAATCTAGTTACTGCCCTAATGACATCTTTTGTTATCTTAAAGGGCTTCATCAACCACATGAAGTTGTCATGTATTCTGCTAAGAACATACCGGACCCATTCATCTTCTGCAAAATAGGGAAAGTGGATGCAATGTCCAAAATGCTTATCCCGGAGGGCCTTGTATTGAGGTTTGAGTTTAAAAGTTTCATCTATTAATTGTTTATGATAGATATCCATCATCTTGGATCTCTCCAAATTCCTCAATATTGGCGTGGATGTACACCCTAACATCTTCTACATGTAGAACCCCATGTGGAATGCTAGAAAAGACACCTAAGGGATCAACTTCTAGGGATTTGTAGGGCTGTTTCTTAAACTTTGGGCGTGGCCTATCAGTGATCTTAACAGCCATTGGTGTAGCTATCTTTGCAAGAGATTCAGAGAGAGATATTCAGAAATGGAAATACCTTTTTATGCTTCTAGGGTTCACAATATGAGCCAAAACAGGTCGCTGGCTGAATCAAATTCTGTGGTTGATCTTTGAGAAGGTTGTAACAATCTTGATGCAGAGCTCTTCCTTTCTTCTTCTCGAATGCAAATGTGCAAATGATGAATAAAAGAACCCTTTTATCTCTGCGTAAACCCTAATTTCCTATTGCAATAAATGTACAACTTAAGTCATCCGGTTGCCTTGTTCTGAGAGAGATCTTTTTGAATCACTGAGATACACTTAGAATCATTTTTAGTGATAATTGACAATGTATCTTCTTTCCTCCAATCATGCCATGAATCCGCAGATTAAGATATTTCAATTTTGAATCAAATCAGATCTGTCTATGAAGATCCTGCTTTACCGGATGGCTATCAAACTGGATCAATCTTGGCTGATTGACCTCTTCAAAACTCCTTGCGGATCTTTCATATTTTTACCGAGGGTTATTTGGATATTTCTTTGAGAACCCTTTAATCCACAACATTCCATGTCCCAAATTTAGGCACCAATTGATTGGCTGGGGGGAATTTATTTTCCTTTGTGACTCCCCCTGAGCCAAAGCTCATCTACTTAGTTTCTGGAAGGAATATCAGCACCATATTTTGGTGCGGATCCATCCCCAACATTTTATGTACTCTTCTTCACCCAAATCTTGTTCATCTCCCATTGAACTTCATTCGCATTCATTTTCCTTTTCCTTTATCTTGATTTTGATTATGATGCACCGGACTCTTTTTATCCTGATTCTTACTTCTGCAGAATTTGGCAATATGACCGAATCTATTGCAATTGTAGGAAACAACATTTCTTTGCATATTTGACTGATATCCTCTTGATCTACATTAATTAGCCATATGTCCCATTCTATTTCATGCAAAGCATCTACCATTGAATGAATTGTTTATTTGCATATTTCTACATTCATGAGATTTGTGACCATACCTTTTGCATTGAAACACTGTCCGGAGAAGGATGAATTAGTCTGATTCATTCTTCTTCTGCACTGAGCTACTTTATGACCGAAGTTGTTGCAACTGTAGTAGTATCCATTGAAGGATGGATATATTTGAGCATTTGGTTGCCTTACTGAAGGTCTTCTAGGCCTGTTCCTTGGATTTCTTGATCCAGAGTTCTTCTGACCAGATCCGGAGCTTTCACCTTTCTCATATCCCAAGCCATGCTTGTCATCTACCCTCTTTTGGCTTTCAAGAAGAACTTCAAGTTGAGCTGAGCTTATCTTGAATTTCTATTTGTATTCATTTGCTGTTTGAAGATCTTGTTTAAGAGTCTCTATCTAATTCTTAAGTTGTTCTTCATTATCTCTAGCTTCTTCAAGATCAGATTCTAGATGCTTGATTATTCTATCTATTTTGTGGTAGTCCTCTGACTTCTCCTTGAGAGATTGTTTTAGATGATCTACAATTTTTCTTTTCTCTTCAATTTCTTGGGTGAATCTCATAACCCCTGATTCCATTTCATGTCTTACCATAATGACCTCTTTTGATAGCTTCTCACATAGCTTGTTTTTCTCATTCAGATCTTCATTAGTATCATTGGCTTCACTTTGACTTTCTAATTGTTGAAGGGTAAAAGCAAGAAGTTGGGTCCACATATAGGGGAAGTGTCGTGCAAAAAAAAAATCCTGACAAGAATGGGCACCTGAGCCTAGAATGGGTACCCATTTTAAAATGGCTACCCATTTTTTTTTTTAGAAATGGGTACCTGTTTTAGAATGGGTACCTATTCTAAAACGGGTACCCGTTTTGTTTTTTAGAATGGGTACACGTTTTAAAATGGGTACCCGTTTTGTTTTCTATTGTTTTTTAGAATGGGTACCCATTTTAAAATGGGTACCCATTTCTAAAATTTTGAAATTCACACCTAGACTTTTGGTTTGTTTTTGGGCTCGAGAAAGGCATGGATAAGTGACCTTGAGCCTTGGACCTGCAAGTATTTGTCTAAGTATAGAACAAGAGGAAAGACTGACTTTACCTATATGGCTGACGACATTTTTTCTAAATTTTTTAATGAAATTAAAACCCATTACAGATGACAGTGTCTAGTTTTCAAATATGTAATTTTTTTTATTGGACTTGTTTTTCTATTTATTATTTAATTTATGAGCAAACTGGTCCAAAAACATGAAATGACAGGTGTTTGTATTTTCTTTAATAATTTTTAATTTTTAAAGTTTTTTGAAAAAAAAATTATATGTCATCAATCTACACATCATTCTTTACACAATGAAAAAAAGAATTTTGATTTTATGATTAGTTTTGCTCAAATTATCTTGGTCGTACATGAAGGGTTTTCAAAAACAACAATTAGGGCCAATAAAAAATTAATAAAAAAAATATTTAGAAAAAAATTATAAAATATAACATCATCAATCCTCATTGTACTACACATCTTTCCCCAAAAGGATTTAGAAAAATACTTTTATTTAGGTCAAATTATGTTGGTCGTACATGTGCATGGTACGGTAAAAAAGTGACTTTTAAACAATGATTTTTAGCAATGCCTATTGAAAATCAATTTGTATCATCTGGGTATTAAAATAAATTACATATTTGGAAACTAGACTTTGAGTACTATATTTCATATTACTAACTTTTTTTCAAGATTCAATCTTTAAGTGCCTCAAATGTTTAGGTCCAATGTGACAAATTCTAAAAATCAGAGAAAACACTTCCACTTTTTGGCCAAAAACTGGACCCAACTTCTTGCACTAACCCTAAGTAGTTCCTTTCTCTTTTTCACAGAGATACTCAATTTTTCTTTTAGCTCATTTATGAAATCATCAGTTTGTTTGAGTCTTTCTCTCAAGTTATTGACTTTAGAGTGAGATTGCTCAAGATCATCTAGGGCAGACTGAAGTTGTTCCTTCATACCATACATATCCATTGAGATTCCCAGATCTTCCTCAAGATGTTAGGCTCTATTTAGAGGAACTTGGCTCTAATACTAATTGTTGGAAACAAGGTAGATAACTGAGAGGGGGGGTGAATCAGTTATCTCTAATAATTTTACTTTATTTCTTCTTTTATAATTAGTGCAACATCAAAACACATAAGCATATATAATCATGAGATAAGAAATGAAATCAACACACATAACACAAGGATTTTAACATGGAAAACCCTATTAAGGGAAAAACCACAGGGTGACTAACCCAAGATTGTATTCGTTGTTAAAAGAATAAGTACAAAATGGCACTTGCCAATTAGGGCTCACTGCCTAAGCACACTGCTCACAAGAGGCACACTACCTACAAGAGACTCACTGTCTACAATGTTTATAGAAGGTAACTAGGTGTTTGAACTGATGAGAGGCATCCATATATGTTGAGGTTTAGTTCTAGTTAGGCTCAATATACTAATCTAATCCACTTCATTCTTCCTCTGCTTAAGTGCAATTGTTCTGTCACATACCAAACTTGTATTGTTGCTTCCACACTTATCTCTACCTTTCTTCACACACTTTGTCTTCACACACACACCTTCATACCAAAATCCATCTGGTATATATATCCACATCAAGGATTTCAACATCTTTCTAGTCGGCAACCGGAATACTCAAGATATTTACAAAACACTGATTTGTCAGCTGAATCCATGCTTAATATGTGATGCGTATCAAAGACATACACATAGAAGTCATAAATCATGTTAGCCAACCATGTATGATCCCTCAAATAGCTTGATCAACATCAATTAATCATCCGGATTGAAGTCTGATACTTTGCCGGTCAGTTCTTCCTTAGTCTTCTTTGCTTGTCTGGAACCCAACACTCAGATGCTCATATCTTTTCCATGATTCATCACCGGAGGCTCAATCTCTAGAATATAGTAGTCATGATACTCCTCTTGACTTGCCCAAGTCTGCAACTTGCTGAGTTACACCCTCTGAGAGATCCAGACCTGATTGTCAGACCTTGCTGCATGCTCTGTTTTTGCTCACCGGACTAAAACACTCTTCAATCTGTCTTCTGGTATAGACATACTATGCACTGCGGATGTGTGGGATGGACTTTGTTTCCATCAATGTCAACACTCATGAAGCCATACAGTGTCTCTTGCCAACAACCAATAGGTATGTGCCAAGTGTCTGCCTTTTACTCAACATTGCGCGCAGTGCATCTATGCTATTGTCTTCCTTTTATATTCTTGCACATCTGCACTAACTTGACACCTGGTGTAAATCTACTAGTCTATGGAGGTGCACATCCCCAAAGTCTCATCAGTAAATCATGTGTTGACAAGTGGAAGCATCTCGTTTGAAATAAAGGATTCACATGTGGGTCCTCGGTTCATAGGACACCATGTGGTTAGATCCTATTGGCCATGGAGTCGAAGAGCGCATTGCACATATACTTTTGTATTGGAGCATTTTAAGATTGTGCAGGTGTGCAGAGGCAAAACCTGTCCCTTGGGTCTAAGTTATGATTGATGGCTACAACTTAATCTCTTTCATTAAAGTTGATACAATGGCTCGTGCCTAGCACATAGCTTCAAAATGGTGTGTAAAATGGAAACACGCAGTGTTGAAATACACTAGACAACTGAGAGGGGGGGTGAATTAGTTGTCACAAAAAATTAGCTTCATATGAATATCAAACCATCAACAACTTAATTACTTTTAATTAGATTTAACCATGAAAGAATGAAACCATAAACTTAATCACAATCACACATCCAACATAGTAAACACCATATTTTTTTGTGGAAAATGCTAAAAGGGAAAAACCACGATGGGTGTTAGCCCACAGAAATATATGAATTATAACAATACCAAAAAATAGAGGCTCACTGCCTACAGGGCTCATTGCCCAAATTGCTCATTGCAAAGAATGACTCACTACCAAAGGGTGGCTCATTGCCATGGTGTGGCTCACTACCAAGGTGTGGCTCACTGCCAAGGTGTGGCTCACTGCCAAAGTGGTGAACTGATTAAGTAGCATCTACTCCATGCCTGGGTTCAATTCCATTGAAGCACAAGATAACATCTATGCTCTACTCTTTTACACCTTCGCACTTATCTCTTCATCTTCGCAACACACACACACTTTTTCACAACTCTATTACATGCTTTTATACAATTCATCAACCTTGGAATGTACATCAAGGTTAGCATTACATTGATCAACCATTGGAACATTCTCCAAGGTCAGTATTATAAAACATACACATAAATAGGTGTAGACCTATTACAAAATTTAGCTAAGGAAAGATGTAGAGAAGTATGATGAACATGCCACACCTTAGTTGGGACTCAAACACAATCCTCCATGCCACAATATGCTTCTACAATCTTCAATGCATCTCTACAAATAGTGAAATCAACCAAGTCGGCCAAGACTAGAATTAACACTAGGTCTTCTAAGAGCATTCTTCTTTCACGATCCAACCTTCTCTTTGCAGACTAATCCAAAGGTAGGAACACGATTAGGAGATATCCACAAGCACATTTTAATCACTAGGAACAACCGCATGATCTCTAACCACTCTGTCAAGAAGATTCTTCAAACTGGAGCACAAGAACAACACTGTCAGCTACTGTTATAAGAAAAAGATCGCTTGCGGACCCCCAAATCACGAACCATTTGGGTTGAAGGCACATAACATCATCTTAGACTTAAATCTAGAACCACATATCAAAATACTTTAATGCAAAGGAATGTGGAGCATAATACTTTCTCCCTGTCACTGCCAAACATACAGAAAAAACTGTTTTCACTCTGGTGAACATAACTTACTCAAATCTTCATACCAGAGGCTCAAACTTGGAACATAGCATCCTCAGATAGACTTCTAAATAACTTCCCATTTGCAGACAAAGATATTGATTCTATAGAAAATGTGGAGCATTCTTTTGGACTATTCTTCTGTATGCAATACACTATTTCCACTGCAACTCACTGTTTCTACCAGAGAAGCTAATTTTATCAATGTCCTCAACATCAAGATCACTTACATAAGTAAATACAAAGCATCTTACTCATTACAAGAAAGAAACAAGATAGTAGCACAGTTGACATCAATGACAACATAGATATGTTGACATCAATGACAACACCAATTAGGCACATACTTGCAACAATCTCCCCCTTTATCATTGATGGCAACATATGATGTAAAAAACTAAAAGACCATCAAGACAAGATTCTCCCCCTTTCTTTTTACACATTTGCATTCTTTCTTCTCCTGAGTTTTTCACATGATTTCTCTCCCCCTTTGACATCAATGGCAAAGGGCACATACTTGCATTTTGTTTCTTTGATCCAACTGAACTATTACCAACACATCTAGCTACTCCCCCTGAGAGGTAGCTCCCAAAACATCAATCCAGATCAAACAATGAGACTTTGAGCACTGTTGGTTTGATGCATTCTCATGCATCTTAGTTTAGGGTAGGAGGGGTAATGACCCCTAACTTTTCTCTGAGATACTCAAAAGTATCCTTAGGCAGAGGCTTGGTGAAGATATCTACAATTTGATCCTTTGTGGACACATATTCTAACTTTACTTCTTTCTCTATCACCTTTTCTCTCAAAAAGTGATACCTTATAGATATATGCTTTGTTCTTAAGTGCATCACTGGATTCTTGGAAATATTTATGGCACTTGTATTGTCGCACAAGATTGCAATTAAATCTTCATAAACGACTCTTATATCCCTCAAAGTATGCTTCATCCATAACATTTGAGTACAACAACATGCTGCTGCAATATACTCTGCTTCTGCAGTTGACAAAGAGATTGAATCTTGTTTCTTGCTCAACCATGAAACCAATCTATTTCCCAAGAAGAAGGCACCTCCACTTGTACTTTTCCTACCATCAACATCTCTAGCTCAATCAGTATCTATATAAGCACTAAGAGTAAAATCATTATCCTTTGGATACCATAAGCCATGATTCAGAGTACCTTTTAAATACCTCAGGATTCTCTTTACTACCATCACATGTGATTCTCTTGGATAAGCTTGAAATCTTGCAACAAGACAAACTGCATGCATAATATCAGGTCTGGTTTGAGTTAGATAAAGTAATCCTCCAATCATGGATCTGTACATTTTCTGATTATTCTTGGGTGATTAATCAATTTTGCTCAATTTGCAACCAGTCACCATGGGAGTACATACCGGTTTAGAGTCTTCCATCCCAAACTTCTTTAACAACTCTTTCACATAGTTAGACTGAGATATAAAGATTCCTTTATCTGATTGATTGATTTGTAGACCTAGAAAGAAATTCATCTCACCAAACATAGACATCTCAAACTCTTTCTACATTTCACGAGCAAATTTCATACATATACCTTCATTTCCACCAAAGATGATATCATCAACAAAGACTTCAACAATCAAAATTTGATCACCATTAATTGAAATAAAGATTACTGTAGGTATTGCCTTTACTGAATCCTAATTGCAATAAGTACTTATCCAACCTTGCATACCATGCCCTAGGAGCTTGCTTGAGTCCATATAATGCTTTCTTCAACCTACATACCATATCACCTTGATTTGATAGTTGGAATCCTTCTAGTTGCTCAATGTAGACTTCCTCTTCTAACTCCCCATTTAGGAATGTAGACTTCACATCCATATGATACACTTTGGAATCTTTGTGAGCTGCAAATGCTAGAAACATTCTAATTTCTTCAATCTGAGCTACTAGAGAAAAAGTCTCTTCAAAATCTATCCCTTCAATTTGAGAATATCCTTTGCACACAAGCCTTGCTTTATTCCTTACAACTTCTCCATTTTCATTCAGCTTATTCCTAAAGACCTATTTGGTTCCAATAACATTTTTATCAGTAGGTCTAGGAATTAATTCCCAATTTTCATTCTTCTCTATCTGTATTAGTTCTTCTTCCATTGCCTTAACCTAATTTTCATCATTACAGGCTTCATTCATAGTTTTTGGTTCAACTGTAGAGAGAAAACATTAATTCACTTGTTCTTTTGCAGCTCTTTTCCTTGTCAGTACTCCTTTCTCTTTGTCTCCAATAATTTGATTTTCAGAGTGTTTGATTCTTACATACCTAGGAGTCTTAGCAATTTTTAGAGCCTTTTCTTCTTCACTTTGATTGTCTTCTTGTTCAATGTTTTCTTTATCAGTTATATTAGCAGGTTCATTTGACTCATAGCCACTCTGATCTGATGTTTTTCCTTTATCTTCATCCACCTTCACATAAAATTTGCACTCTCCACAATCTTTTTCAACATTTTGTTGAAGCACCAGTAGGCCCTACTCTTGGTAGAGTATCCAAGGAAGATTCCTTCATCACATCTTGCATCAAATTTCCTAGGTCTTCATCTCTTATGATATAACATTTGCTTCTAAAGAATTTGAAGTATCTTACTGTTGGAATTCTTCCATACCATAATTCATAGGGGGTTTTAGTGCCATTACCTTTCACTTGAACTCTGTTTTGAATGTAGACAATAGTATGTATAGCTTCTTTCCAGACGACTTCCGGCAGGCCTCCTTCCTTCATCATTGTTCTGGCAGCTTCTTGAACTATTCTATTCTTCCTTTCCACAACTCCATTTTGCTGAGGAGTTCTAGGTGTAGACAACTATTTTTTTATTCCTTGCTCTTCATAGAAAATATTGAATTCATTTGATGTGAACTCACCTCCTCTATCAGACCTCAAGCATTTGATTTTCATCTCTACTTCATTTTCAACCATTGCTTTAAAGGATTTAAACTTCTCCAGTGCTTCAGATTTGTCTCTTAGAAAAGTAACCCAAGTCATTCTAGAATAATCATCAATAAGCAACATGAAGTACCTGTCACCTTGTAGACTTCTTATCCTTGTAGGACCACATAGATCTGTATGAACTAGATCCAGCAAACTGGCAAAAAAATGTTCTTTACTCTTGAAACTTGTTCTTGTCTGCTTCCCCAACTGACATTCCTTGCAAATAGTATTGGTGGGTTACACAAATTTTGGTAAATCTCTTACAGTCTGACCTGAACTTATCTTTACCAAATTATCAAAATTTATATGACACAACCTTCTATGCCACAACCAACTTTTATCTACTTGGGCTAATAAACAGTAATCATTAGTTCCTCATAATTATTAGATGTTACATTCAGTCTTCTTACCAGTAGCAATCATAGTTCCGGAGCTTTCCATTATCTTGCATCCATTGTCTTTGAATCTCAGATCATAACCTTTGTCACACATTTGACCAACACTCAAAAGATTGTGCTTCAAGCCTTTCACATATAGGACATTGTCAGTATTATGTTTTCCATCAAATGAAATAGATCCTTTTCAACAAATCTTACCAGCTGCATTGTCTCCAAACCTAACCAGTCCTCCATCATCTTTTTCTAAACTTACAAACTTACTTTTGTCACCGATCATGTGATGTGAACATCCACTATCAATAATCCATTCATCCTTGTCTTTCTGAACTTGAACAGCCAAAGCACTTTCTTCCACTATTTTTGCTTCCTTCACACAGCTCGCAGGATTAGTAGACATAGGTTCTTCTTTAATAGAAATAAACAGGCATTCATTTGCACTAATACTAGCATCATTAGATTCATCATCAGTCACACCTTCATCATCAAAACCTCCAACATAGTAGCATTTCCTTGGAGCTCTAGGCATGTGCTCAAATCTTTTTCTATTCCTTTCAATTCTTTCAAGACATCTGGAAGCAAAATGACCGACTTTACCACATGAGAAACATTTGAAAGGTAATTTACATTTGAACTTACTAGAACCTCTTTGCGGTCTATCAACAAAGTTGGCTTCAATTTCATCAAGCTCATCATCAGGTTCTACCTTGTACTTTTCTGCTCTGGAGATCTTTTCTAAAGTACTGGCTTTGAAAGTAGTTTCTACTTTTGGCAGAGCATCACCAAACTCTCTCATTTCAAAAGTAGTAATCTTACCTAGCAACTGAACCATATTAATCTTTTTCACAATCATTATTTCTTCAATTGCAGCTACCTTGTGAGCATAGGATTTAGGTAATGACCTAAGAATTTTCATCACAACTTTAGTTTCATCAACAATTCCTCCCATACCTTTGATTCCAGTAACAAGTTCATCAACCTTTTGCATGAGGGATGTTATGTTTTCATCTTCTCCTATTTTAAGACCTTCATATTTGGCTTTCAGTCCCTGCAATTTGGCACTCTTTACAAAATCATCTCCTTCATACATATTACTCAACTTATCCCATACTTCTTTAGCATACTCATAATCCATGACCTTTATTAAATCAGAGTCAGTCAACGCACTCAGCAAAGCATCTCTGGCTTTCATATTTACCTCATATTATTTGACTTCATCTTCAGTTGTCAGACCATTCTCCAGCATGGTATATTCAATCTGTGTCGCTTGCCATACTTTATAACCAATACAAAGCAGATGGCTTTTCATGTGAATCTTCCAAGTTGCATAATTTGTCCCATCAAACTATTGCACCTCCTTGTAAGACACCCTGGATCTACCTCAAGATGTTAAGCTTACCACTAAGGAACCTTGCTCTGATACCAATTATTGAAATACACTGGACAACTGAGAGGGGGGGTGAATCAGTTGTCACAAAAAATTAGCTTCATATGAATATCAAACCATCAACAACTTAATTACTTATAATCATATTTAACCATGAAAGCATGAAACCATAAACTTAATCACAATCACACATCCAACATAGTAGACACCAAATTTTTACGTGAAAAACCATAAAAGGGAAAAACCATGGTCGGTGTTAGCCCACATAAATATATGAGTTATAACAATACCAAAAAATAAAGGCTCACTACCTATAGGGCTCACTGCCCAAATTGCTCATTGAAAAGAATGGCTCACTGCCAAAGGGTGGCTCACTGCCAAGGTGTGGCTCACTTCCAAAGTGGTGAACTGATTAAGTAGCATCTACTCCATGCCTAGGTTCAGTTCCATTGAAGCACAAGATAACATCTCTGCTCTACTCTTTTACACCTTCACACTTATCTCTTCATCTTCACAACACACACACTTTTTCATAACTCTATTACATGCTTTTGTATAATTCATCAACCTTGTAATGTACATCAAGGTTGGCATTACATTCATCAACCATTGGAACATTCTCTAAGGTCGGCATTATAGAACATACACAGAAATAGGTCTAGACCTATTACAAAATTTAGGTAAGGAAAGATGTAGAGAAGTATGATGAACATGCCACGCCTTAGATGGAACTCAAACACAATCCTCCATACCACAACATGCTTCTACAATCTTCAATGCATCTCCACAAATAGTGAAATCAACCAAGTCGGCCAAGATTGGAGTTAACACTAGGTCTTTTAAGAACATTCTTCTTTCATGATCCAAACTTATCTTTGCGGACTAATCCAAAGGTAGGAACACGATCAGGAGATATCCACAAGCACATTGTAATCACTAGGAACAACCGCATGATCTCTAACCACTCTGTCAAGAAGATTCTTCAAACTGGAGCACAAGAACAACACTGTCAGCTACTGTTATAAGAAAAAGATCACTTGCAGACCCCCAAATCATGAACCATTTGAGTTGATGACACATAACATCATCTCAGACTTAACTCTAGAACTACAGATCAAAATACTTCAATGCGGAGGAATGCGGAGCATAATACTTTTTCCCTGTCACTGCCAAACATACAGAAAAAGATGTTTTCACTCTGGCAAACATAACTCACTCAAATCTTCATACCGGAGGCTCAAACTTGGAACATAGCATCCTCAAACATACTTCTAAATAACTTCCCATTTGCAGACAAAGATATTCATTCTACAAAAAATGCGGAGCATTCTTCTGGACTGTTCTTTTGTATGCAATACATTGTTTCCACTGCAACTCACTATTTCTACCGGAGAAGCTAATTTTCTCAATGTCCTCAACATCAAGATCACTTACATAAGTAAATACAAAACATCTTACTCATTACGAGCAAGCAACAAGATAGGAGCACAGTTGACATCAATGACAACACAGATATGTTGACATCAATGACAACAACGATTAGACACATACTTGAAACACACAGATGCACCATGAGGACATGTGTTCTCTCTCTAGAGTTGATTTGATGACAGTGTTTTGATCCTTTGATCAGATGGTTTGCACATTTCACATTTCACAGTATAAGTTTGAAATAAGGGTTTGTGCCATGTGCTAACAATTGATCTCCCCAGGTGCTGATCCAACTGCACATATTTGAATGAAGTGATTATTTGCGGCATGCAAACCAGGCTGGAATTCCTTTGGGCCATTAATACAGAAGTTGGGAGGTTTTTAAGGCTTTTTTCTATTGATTGGGTATTGTTTGAAGATCTCAAACTTATTCAGGTCCCTAGAAGTGAGTGATGACACAGAGTAAAGCACCAATTGTCATTGTTAGTCCATAATTGAACATCTAAATTGGTATGTAGTCAAATCCTCTCCTATAAATTAAAGGAAGTAAGTAGAAAGGTATGTGAATGAAGTTTTAAGGTATTTGATTGATTTCTTACACACAAAGGGGTGAAATTTCATCTAGTTATTTTCTATTCAAGCCCACTCTGCTTTATAATTAGACATGGGTCCAAAACTGGGTAGAGGGCATACTCTAAAGAGGGATTTAACCTAGGAGGTTAATGAGCCTACCTCTTCACAGTCTAAGAGCGGTAGGTTATCTCAGGACATAGGTGAGACAACAAGCAAGATGTATGATTTCAATGGGATTATTAGAGATGCAATCTTGCTTTATGGGGGTTGGGAAATATTTGAGTTTGACTATTACTGCTGGGATGATCAGAGACCAATATCACACTTGTGGGATCTTGACCTTGGAAGGCTAGTGGTCCCAAATGTATTTGTGAACCCAAACCTATTTAAAGCCATTAGTCACAGGTATGATCCAATAAATTAGACATTATCCAACATAGAGGGTAAATTTTTATTCCAATTGGATAGATATTTGATCATCAGGTTTTTCAACCTCTCCCTTGCTTCCAGCAAGAAGAGTGACATAGAGGCATTGAAAAGAGAATATAATGTGGGTTGGTATGGTTTTAGGAACCATAGGTTGCCTCTGCACAAGAAGAGAAGTTTGGGCAAAAATATAGCATTCAGGGAGAGAGACATGGAGCCATTTGGCATTGATGTATTTGAAGATTATTTTGTAATGACTTACTTAGCTCTATGTTAGGTTCTAGGCCTAGATTTTGATAGCCATATCCTAGACTATCTGTTGGTTATCATTTGTGACCTCCAGGACATGTATGACTTCAAAAGGTATGACTTTGCCTCTTACTTAGCACATGAGTTGTACAATGATTTGGTGAAGTGTAAATAGATAGAACTTGCTCCTACTTTCAAGAGGTATTTATTATTGTGTCACATTTTACTATCTTGTGGGATAAGGCAATGGGACAAGGCACTAAGAATTCAACATGTAAAAAAATATGGCGAGCCCATGCCTATTCAAGAAATGATGTATCTATGAGATAGTTATTGCACTAGTGCCAGTTATTTGGCATTTGAAAATTTCTTTGCACAATGTGTATTGGAACTCCTAGGATGGAACACACCTAGGTTGTCCAAGGAAGTAATGGATTTCATCAGGCCTGCTGAGAGAATTCTTGAAGGTAGATGGAACCATAAGTGGGGTGATCCATTTTTATTCTTGAAGCCACAATCATTAGAGTGTATGGGGCAAATGTGAAACTCCATTTGTTGCCTCCTAATGTACCCAATAGGATTTCTTTCTTGGAGATTGTATGGAAGCTCAATGAGTCTGATAAGTTCCACCTTAGAGATAGCAAAAAGGGAACATTTGTACCTATACCTCTTCAATTTCCTAGCTTTACAATTCATTCCAGAGAGGGCTATGAGCTCTGTGGATCAAAGCTATTGGTATACAGATTTCCCTATGCATATCATAAGAACTATGACCCTAGACACTTTATAGACAAAGTCAGAAGGGAGAAACAAAAAGATGGCTTTGCACATTGCTTTGATGAATAGGAGGATCTACTTAGAAATGGTTTGTCCTTGGGAGAATTGTTGCAAAGAAGGCAAACCTATGGGTTGGTCTTGATGGGAGAGAGGCAAAGAAAGAAAGTAGATAGATCTTACCCTGGAGCTTTTCCACATATTACTGATCCTATTGCGAGGATGAAAATGTTACTAGACCATGACGACCAATTAAAGATTACTCCAAAGAAGAAGGTTGTTGAGTAGGAGTCTCCTAGGTAGGGGTCTGAGGGTATAGAGGATATTGTGCAAGGAACAGAAGAAATGGTAGGAGAGAGCCAAGCCCCTAAATTTGAAGAAACACAAGTTTCAGAAAGTGAGAGAGAGAAAGGGATGCTTGGGAGACTCTCCTTAACGTTGCAAAAACTACCATGAAGGAACCCCTAGTTGACTATGCAATATTAGAGGAAATGGGTGGAAACCAGGAGGATCTAGATGAGATACAACAAAAGATAAGATTCCATAGGAAAGACAAAATTATAATTCCCCTCCAACTAGAACTTTAATGAGTAAGTAGGAAAGTAGCACCACAATTCAAGATGTAAGAGCTATGGCTTGTCAAGAGTTTATGTTTGATGATAATTTCATCAAGACTATGGAATTTAGAGCCTTCTTTTTACAAGAGAAATAAGAGGCCTTCATAGCCAAGATGAATGAAGAGCAAGGAAAAGTAAATGACAAAGACAAAAATTAAATAGCCAAGAAAGTAATGGAGGAAGTGGATATGGATGTAGGAGGATTACCCCTGATGAAGCAAGACAAATGGTGAAGGAGAGTGGTGTTTTGTTACTAGAAGGATGGGATATTTCTTCAACTATTGTAATGTACACTATTACGAGGAAAAAAGGTTTTGATGATGAGTTGACTAAAGAGCAGATTGAACAAGCTTTTGGAGTAGGGTTCAACACAAACCATGAAGCCTTGGCAATTTGGGCCATGGCCCCTATAGGAAGTAAGCCCTAGGTTTCCATAATGTGAATGAGCTCAGGCGTCATCTTATTGTGAGGAGATTATCAAACACAACGACCCACAAGCTACATCATTGGCCGTAGCTACTGCAAGGTTTAGTGAGGAAGAAACAAAGAAGCTTCATGTAGATGTATTGAAATTGAGAGAAGATAACTTAAGATTGATGCAAGAGTGCAATAGACTAAAGCTCCTTGTGCCTCCTATAGGTATTGAAGCACCCTCATATGTCTCTTCTCCTAGCCCAATGATTTCATGTAGACAGGATAATGATGCAACTACTATCAGTGATCTCAAGGCAAGATTGGAGCAAAGTACTAGCAGGGAGGAGAAGCTGAGGAATGAATTGACTAATGAGAAAGTTGTGTTGATTAGAGGTTTCCTAGAGCATCAGATGAGTAAGGTTCTGAAGCATGTGGATGATGTATGGATTTGCTATGGGAACTTGAATAGAGCATATATTTTCTATTCTCAAAATGAATATAGGCTTAAGGAGATCTTAAGTGATTGGTTTCCATGGGTTTCCTTGATAGCACACTTCCATAGCAAGGTTATTAATGAGTCAGAGGTACCAATTGATATAGTTGATACTTTACACCTAGGTCATAGATTTGTTGAATGATGTGTCTGCCTTTCACAATAGATTTGAAGTAACTTTGAAGGCAAAGATGGATTCATTTAACTCTCTGAAGGTTTTTTCATTGCTTGATATAAAGAATAACAATAGGTCAGAGAAAACTTTGGAAGAATGAAAGAGGGAATTTGTAAATATTATACCTACTGCAATCAATACAATTACATCTGATACCTGAATTGAGTAGTTAAGGTGTAATGTTGAACTAGATAAGCTTTTGAATTTGGAAAGCAGCTTAGGTGCATTTGTTAAGGAAATCAAGGTGTTATTGGATGCTAGATATAATGCCCATGTTGGACTAGTAGAACAGGTGTTGAGTCACAGGGGGCCAACCAAGGAAGAATTTGCATTATGGGCCCATAAATATATTCTATAAACAAGGGAAAACTCAGAGAACATGTGACATGTGGTTGTTTGTCCAAACAAGAAGAAAATGACATCATTACCAAATTACCACACTCAAAGATGGATGCATATAGGAAAAAAGGTTGTTTGCCTTCCCCCCACGAGCAATGATTTGTTTTCAAAGGATTCTCTCTTTAAACTGAATATGGTGTTCTCATCCTATATTAATGGTTCAAAGTTTTCTATATTTGTGGTCTTAGCATATTGGTCTGTATTGTCATTTCAGGAGAATAGGAAGATTTTGATGTACCAGATACATTTTGTATGTCTGAATTTTGATCAGAGCAAGAAAATATTGTTGAACACACTAAGATGCTTAGAGGGGGGGTGAATCAACATATACAAAAAATTAACTACTCTATTTGTAAATCAGAATAAATTATTTAGCGAATAGAAAGTGAATCATGCACCACATTAATAAACACATTGACACCATGATTTTTTATGTGGAAAACCCAAAAATGGGAAAAACCACGGTGAGTGTTAGCTCACAATATAATGATCACTGCTATAAAAGTTTACAACATTATTTTAGGGCTACAACCCAGGGAAGCTACAACTCCATGTTGACTTTGTTTTAGGGCTACAACCCAAGGAAGCTACTACTCCCTAAAGAAATCTCACTGCTACAAATAATTACAATGATAACATAACTATGAACTACTATGAAAGAAGCATCTAACTTATGCTGATGTTGCAGTCCTCTTTTCTACACAATTACTCCATCATACTAACTTCACACACTTCATCTTCTCATTCTGTTCTATCATATTCACATGCACTCATTCATTCCACAAATGAATTTATTCTTCTATATATATCCTCTGCAACATCTCAAAACACTGATTAGGTCAGCACCAAAAAGACCTTAGTTGAAACATGTAATATTGTATAGGTTGGCATAGAACAAACTCATATTGAAGAGAAAATGGGTTGTGGATCACCACACATCACAATAGGACCCAAAACATATCATAACACATCATTCAATGACAAAATAATTGATCAGGTTAAATCGCACATGAAGGAAACTGGACTGTCGACCCAAACAATAGTACCACTACTAACTGACCATCTTCACATCACTGAGGAGAAGCCAAAAGTATTATACAGACCAAGATTTAAACCATGTATCTTCTCAACACTATCCATACACCATTCTCCTAAAGTATCTAATCAATATATGCATTTGCAAAACATGAAACATGTTGAATTGATGAAAACAGAGCATTCAGATAGACTGTGATATTCCAAGACTTACAATTTTGCATTGCGATATATAAAAACATCTGAAACTCTTTAGAAATGAACTTATACACTATTATGAACACATTCTCAGATCCATACAACTTCATCGATCACTTCCAGAGGAAATCAAAGACTTAACTCTGGTATATTGTAATCCAGAGGATAGTCATATACAACTCTTTACTAACTGACTTGAGTACCTTATACAGTATAGGAAATAAGAGAGAATTGCATGTGGTTTAAACCTGAGATACTATGATCATGAAGAGTCTTTGCAGACACTCATATAGCTAATCTATACTTTCTCCATCTTCTGCAAGTACTCAAACATGTGTTCTATAGAATACTTCTACATTTGGAACTATCTGTATTACTTCTGTCATGTAAAGGTTGACCTTGCAGACTGTTAGAGCACTTGATACTACAAGGTAGTATACATTACACATCTCCAAACATATTTGCAAAACTACATGGGAACAACTTCTCTTCTGGAGGAATGCGGAGCATTCCAACAAGTCTCCACCATTGCTTTACACTGTCAAGTCACAGTCTGGAACTCTGCCATTGATAAATTACTTTGTTGAAGGTGTAATGAGCTAAAATCTTGGATATAACATGTTCATATACCAATCAACTTATCTTCTAAACTGCAAGACTAAATCTTGCTCTACAGAGGAATGCAGACCAAAATACTGTAATTCTACCTTAGGATATACACTGTGAAAGTCTTAACCAAACTTCTACAACTTGTCTCTAAGTGCAGTACCCTAAACTGATAGGATATCAATGTAGATTTATAGAAAACATATTAGGATAGGTATACTCTCCTTCATGTCACCCTTAGATACCAGATTGATCACTATATGACACTTAGACAACTTTTCTTAATCTACTAGGTCTTCTAGACTGACCTGCCTTAACCATGTTGACTTGAGTCAAACCTTCTCTCTCAAATCTTCCACTTTCTATCATCTTCATTATCTCTAAACTTAGGTTGACACATATTGAGTTGAAATCAATGACAACACACATTGCCAACAATCTCCCCCTTTGTCATTGATGGCAACACTCAAAAAATATGTGTACAAACACTCCCCCTTAGATGCATATTCCTTTCTCTCCCCCTTTGACATCAAGGACAAAGAGCCTAACATCTTATATCATCCCAAAACTTCTACAAACTCCCCCTTACTATATAATGTTTACAAACAGTATCCCCTTAAGATGAAAATGCCTCAAAAATTGATGCTATGTACACAATATGACACTACTATCCTCCGCAAGTCTATATACATCCAAAAGTTTCTTCAATAATCTTGTAACTCATTTAGAAGGTAGAATGGATTTGTAAATTACCTTGAGTTGTGTAAGAGTAGAAACCCAATTTGCTTTCTCTAAGGCAAGAATGTGATTTTGACATTCAAATTGCATACATAAGTCCTCAGACTCATCTATGTTGCTTGGTGTCTTCATCTTCTACTCAATCTTCTTAGCTTCACCTAGCAACCCTGACAATGAAGAAAGTCTCAAATTTACTGCTTCTCTCAGCTGACCAAACTATTTCTTTATATGTTCTCTCTAGTCCTGTAGTTGTTACATTTGTGCATGAAGATTTTCAACTTGTGCCCTGGTTGCTCCATTCTTGTCTTTTGACAAGTCATATACTTTGGCCAATTTGGAGATCTGTGACTCAATGGAGTCAATCTAAGCTTTGATTTTCTTGGTGGAGTTAGGCCATTTCAGGAAAAACAAGTATAAAGTAGTAGCTTCATCAATGCATCCTTTGAACATTTTCAAATTTTCTTGTAGCGTATTGTGTGCATTGGTACACTTATCAGATATTTCATCCAAATTTTTATCTTTCATCTTCCTTAGTGCCTCTTGTTTTGCTTTCTTTTCAATATGGGAAGAATGAGCCTTAAAAGAATCCATTAATAGATTCAACTTTTACTTCGGGGGTAGAGAGGAGTCAATGATTACCTCTGGTAACCCTTCCTAAATTAGCTTCAATGCATCTTCAACTAAACTAGTTTTCTTCAGGTTTTCTTGTAGGAATTCTTTTCTTGTTAAAGCATGCAATATATCACCAAGTTGAAGTTTGTGAAGGGGTGAAATGTTTGACAAGTCTACTTGCCCTTCATGAGTAAGAATTTGTAGAAGTTGTGGTGTAATCACTGGTTGGAACTGCATCTGCAAATCTAATAGGTCCTTGAAAGAGTCTGACCCTAAAGAACTCTGACCTATATCACCAGAAGTGTCCTTAACTTCCTCATCTTGATTCTCCTCTATTTCATCTTGATCTTTTTCATCTTGTTTCTCCTCACTCTTCACTGGAACTTTCTCTTCTTGTTCCTCCTTAGGGTTATCCTCTTTCCTTTGTTCATCCTTCCTTGTATCCTCCGAAGGAGGATTATTCTGTTTTGTACCTGTATTTGTGTTCTCCGGAGGGGGGGTACTTACTTTATCTTGACCCTTTGTGTTTTGTGTCTCAATATTCTCTAGAGGGGATATATTCATTTCACCTTGATCTCCCAAGTTTTGTGTTTCCGTCTCTTCTGGAGGAGGTGTACCCACATTACCTAGCTCCTCTACATTTTGTACTTCCATGTTCTCCTTTTCAGTCATGTCGCTTCTATCCACTTTGTCATCAAAGGCTGATAGATCTATATCCTGAAGAGGTACATATGGTATATCTAGAGGACCTTGTTCCTCAACTGTCACCTTAGCATTCTTCATTTCCTCAAGAATTTTTGTAGTTTTCTCTAATGTTTCCTTCTCCAGTCTCTCTATTTCTTCCTTGTCTTTTCCCATCAGGATATTTATTCTTCTTTTTGTTCTAAATTATTTTGCCTATTTTTAAGAAACTTTAAATTTATCTTCATTAGAAATAGATGGACCAACCTTTTTAATTGCATGTTTTCTCATCTTAGCCTCTTTTCCCATGGCTTCATTTCTTTTTTTGGTGAGTAGGTCTGCAAGGCTTACAGGAAGCTGATCAATGAACTCAATTAGGGCCACATTGAAGGCCATCATGTACCCGATTATTTCTTCCTCAATTGTAGCTTTGTCATCAGCTGGCATCTTGTCATAGAGATCTGCATCTTGTTTAAAAGCACCATGTTGTACTATAGCATTCACAGTGGCCTCAAGCTGTAGAGGCTCATGCTCAAATTCTTCTTGAGAGGTTTCATTTGATTTCTTTCCTTTTCCTTTTCCTTTTCCTTTGGTGGTTTCTACTTCTTCCTCTCCTTCTCTTGCTTTTTTCCTTCTTCTTTCAAGCATACCAGATTCTTCTTCTTCTTCTTCATCTTCATCTTCTATGTTCACCAGATTGATCTTTCCTCTCTTTGCTTGGACCTTAGGTCTATGTTTCTTTGTCTCTGTAGTCTTGGTCTGTACCAGAACTTTAGTTGCACTTCTTTTCCTTCTGGGAGGTGTAGGAGTAGGTCCAGAGGATTTTGAAGAGGTAGCAATAATAGAGACAAACCTACTTGTCCTTCTAGGAGTTTGTGAGGTAAAGGTGGTTGGAGGTTCTTTTGCTGAACCCTTAGGAGTATTAAGCATTTCCTCTAATTTTGACTTCATCTTCTCTGCTTTTTCCTGCATGTCCTTCCTGATTGTTTTGTTGGTGATTTCATCATAAGTTCCAAATCTTTCAGCAACATGATCTTTGGGCTTGCTGAGCAACATATCAGCATATCCAACCAAATCATATTCGGACACCCCATAAGACAAGGTGGTTATCCAAAAAGTTCTTGGCTCTATTGCTTCCATATAGCAAGTGTCTTTGTCCACCATGAAGGTTATGTCATTCTTGTATTTTCTACTACTTTTCCTTGTATCCTTTCCCTCATTTGCATGTCATTTTGAAATGTTTTAAAAAATCCCCAAAACAAAGTGTCACAATTTTTGTGATAAGGGAAACTACATATATAGTCCTTGATTTGATGAGCAACAAGGGTATCTACTTTCCAGACCATATTCTTCATTGTAGGTAATTCCCTTAGGAAATAGAACATAAGGCAAATGATTAAAAAACCATACTAGAATTTATACTTTGTCTCCTTGGTTCTCTTCAAATTGTCCAAAAATTGTTGCCGCAAGAGCTCACAGAGCTCATAGTCCTTCCCTTCTTTCACCATCTGATAAGTAGTGTGAATGGCAGTGGTAGTAGTAGTCCCCTCTCTATTTGTGTAGTACACTTTGTAAGCAATGCCCATAGTGGCATACCAGACCCCTAGGTCTTCGATGTCATCCACAGTTAGGGTTCTTTTATCAAATTTTGCTCCGGTAAGTCTCATCACCTCCTCATTCTTCACAGCTTTCAATATAGGCATTGGTCTGGAGGAGCACAAGTCGGTCACAACCCTGATGGCTTCCTTATGATCATATAGGGTTGATCAAGGCAAACAAATTCCTCATGAATCCAACTTAAGGCAATCCTAACCCAATCTTCCTCATACTAGAAATTAGGGAAACCCTTCCAAATATCTAGTTGTTTTGCTGCAACATTTGTGAACTCTGGCTTCAAATGCAAATAATCACCTAGCAAATGATCATTCCTGAATTGTTCCAGCTTCAGGTGATCATACTCATCCAACTTTGAGTGGAATTATATCTAGACATCTTCTGTATGCAACACATTAGAGGGAATGCTAGGAAAAAGTCCATCCTTATCAGTTTCAATGGACTTATATGGGTGTTTATTAAATTTCAGTCTTGGTCTCTCCACAACATCAACTACTACTAGTGTTTCCATGACAATTCTTTCAGTAAACTAGGGTTTAACTAGAAAATTTGAAGAATACTTGATAATGTTGTCACTAGGGTTTGAACACAAGCTCTGCTGAAGATCTTTTTCTCTCATTTGCTCTTTCGCACACTTGAATTCATTCAAATGAGATCAAATTTGATCAAGTATCGCTTAAATAGGCTTCTCACCAACCCTGGCTTCTCCGCATTGACTTCAATTCTTTGTTCTTGACCTAATCATCTTTTTGCTAAATAGAGATCTATGATCACTCAACAATCCTTTGCAAAGAGTCCATTTGCTCCAGAAATTTGATCAAACATCATGATATCACTAGACAGACATATACATATCATTTTTGGCCATTATTCTAAATATTTCAACATCTTATGATTTCAGGGGTTTGAAAATGTTTGCATTTGTAACTCCCCCTAAACCAATACTTCCTCCTTTTTAGTTTTTGGAGGATCTATCTGCACCAAGCAGAGGTGTAGATCCTTCCTTTACTTTATTTTATTCCTTCTTCCTCCATGTCCTGTTCATTTCCTTATTTTGCGGAGAAACATCAACCTTCCTTTGAGGAGCAGAGGACCTTACACTCTTTCCCCTGCAGAACCTTGCAATGTGTCCTGATTTATTGCAATTGTAGCAGGTGGTATTGGACTGTAGAGTGATACCACCTCTTCTCACATTTGATTTGCAATTAGAAGCCTTATGACCATACTTGTTGCATGTGTAGCAGTAACCATAAAAGAATTGAGGAGTCCTAACATTGTTCTTGTTCATGAAACCATTCCTCATCACTTTGCTTCTGTAATCATTAGCCTTATGACCAACTTTTTTGCAAGCATAGCATTGACCATGAGATGAGTGAGAGTTTACAACATTGTACCTTGAAGGCCTAAATGGATTCAAATTCATCTTGCTTCTACATTCAACAACCTTGTGACCAAACTTATTACAAGCATAGAAATTACCATTAAAAGATTGAGAATACCTGGTAGGAGCAGTTTGTTTAGGAGTAGGCTTTATGGAATTCTTCTTCTTATTCTTTTTCTATCCTCGAACAAGAGTGAAACCCTCTTCTTTTGCATCTCCAAAGGCATTCTTCTTAGGATCTTTAGTGTAGGCTTTTTCTTCCTTTGTTTCAGACTTTCCTTCTGCTTTGAAGTTATCATACAAGTTTGTTGATGCAATAATTATAGGACTTTTCTCCTTTTCAAAACCAAGAATAGATTTTTCTTTTGATGGCTTTTGAGAATTGATCAATTCATCAAGAATCTCAGAACCTTCTTTCAATTTTAATCCTTTGTCAATTTTTTCTTTTGGTTTTTCCAGTTCTTTCCTCAGAGTGACAACTTCTTCCTCAAGTTTTGAACATTTGGCTGCTTTCTCATTGAGCTTCATATTTAGGAAATCTTCAATCCTCTTGCCTTCTTCAACCATGACTTTTAAATTAGAGATCATATCTTTTGCTTCCTTGAGTTTAATGTCACCTCCTTTATCTCCTTCTATTTGAGCTTTCAATTTGTCAATTTCTTCTTTTGATTCTTTATCTTTTGTCTTCAATTTCACAATTATCTCCTTTGATTCTTCAAGCATGTCTTCATATTCCTGGTTTAATTCTCTAGCTTTATCTAGACCTTCAAGTGTTGACCAGAGTTCTCCTTCAAGGTCTACCTCATCTAGATTTAAGTCCCAGCCTTCAGGTTCCATTGCTTCTAGATCTAGTTTTGGAATAAATACATCATTATCCATAGCTTTAGATTCCATGTGTTCAAGTGCAAGATCTACCTCAACTATTAGGCTTCTTAAAGGTACTTGGCTCTAATACCAATTGTTGAACATGCTGAGATGCTAAGAGGGGGAGGGGGTGAATTAGCATATACAAAAACTTAACTACTCTATATGTAGATTAGATTAAATTATTTAGAGAAAAAAAGTAAAGCATGCTTCACATTAATCAACACATTGACACCAGGATTTTTTATGTGGAAAACCCAAAATGGGAAAAACCACGGTGAGTGTTAGCTCACAATATAATGCTCATTGCTATAAAAGATTATAACATTATTTTAGGGCTACAACCCAAGGAAGCTACTACTCCCTGAAGAAAGCTCACTGCTACAAATAATTACAATGATAACATAACTATGAATTGCTATGAAAGAAGCATCTAACTTATGCTGATGTTGTAGTCCTCTTTTCTGCACAATTACTCCATCATACTGACTTCACACACTTCATCTTCCCATTCTATTCTATCATATTCACACACAATCATTCATTCCACAAATGAATATATTCTTCTATATATATCCTCCGCAACATCTCAAAACACTGATTAGGTTGGCACCAAAAAGACCTTAGTTGAAATGTGTAATATTGTATAGGTTGGCACAAAGCAAACTCATATTAAAGAGAAAATGGGTTGCAGATCACCGTACATCACAATAGGACCCAAAACATATCACAACACATCCTTCAATGACAAAACAACTGATCAGGTTCCACCACATATGAAGGAAACTGGACTGTCAGCCCAAACAATAGTACCACTGCTAACTGACCATCTTCACATCACTGGGGAGAAGCCAAAAAAACTATGCAAACCAAGATTTCAACCATGTATCTTCTCAACACTATCCATACACCTTTCTCCTAAAGTATCTAATTAGTATATGCATCTACAAAACAAGAAACATGTTGAATTGATGAAAATAGAGCATTCTGGATAGACTATGATATTCCAAGACTTTGGATTTTGTATTGCGGTATACAAAAACATCTAAAACTATTGGAAATGAACTTATGCACTATCATGAACACATTCCTAGATTCGTACAACTTCATCTATCACTTTCGGAGGAAATCAAAGACTTAACTCTGGTATACTGTAATCCAAAGGATAGTCATATACAACTCTTTACTAACTGACTTGAGTACCTTATGTAGTATAGGAAATAAGAGAGAATTGCATGCAGTTCAAACCTGAGATACTATGAAGCATGTAGAGTCTCCACAAACACTCATATAGCTGATCTATACCTTCTCCATCTTTTGCAAGTACTCAAACATGTGTTCTATAGAATACTTCTGCATTCAGAACTGTCTGTATTACTTCTGTCATTTGAAAGTCAACCTTGCAGACTGTTAGAGCACTTGATACTACAAGGTAGTATACATTACACATATTCAAACATATTTTCAAAATTGCATGGGCACTATTGGCAAGAGATATGGGGTCAGTACAGTTTGGAGTATTGTATCCTGATACTTCTTGAGTAGTCTATTTATACCCTAGAAGACACAGTTAAGGAATTAGCCTAACCGGTAAGAATCCATTACATATAAACACATCACAATATAAACATAAAAGACAAAAGATCCTCATTCATGACACATAGCTTTCCTTTTAACTTCTATGCATATATATATATAGATCAGATCACAACAAATATAGACAAGCAGGTCTAGTCTCTGCTCTGATATGAATTGGTATTACAACATATATCACCTATTTTCCTATCCTTATATTCTTTCTTCTTATATTCTCTCTATCTATTACATTTGGTATATATATAGATGTTCCTAAAGTGACATGTCTCTTGGTTTGTACCTTATGTCTCTTTTGGTACCGAGGTCTGTCTTTCAGTATTCTTTGATATCCCCTATTCTGGTACTTGACCTGCTAAGATCATCCCCCCTTTTAAAATGATGTCTTGTCCTCAAGACATCTAGCTCTGTTAGGTAATATATTTCAATGTTCTACTTTGAGTTTTGTCAATGTGGCAGCCCAATGTGCTTGTGTGTGGAGGAGGGTACTTATTTGAGCTTGAATATGTACCAGCGTAAGATCGACCTCTTGGAGGTTTGTTGGGATGTTGACGTTATTTATTGTTTGCTTAGCCTCTTTCAAAATGAGCTAAAGGAACCTTAGTTCACTGTCCACCACCTCCCTGAGTTGTTGGACATGTTCTTTGACTAGCGCTTGTTGAGTATGGAGTTGTTGTAGTTGTATATGGAGCTATTCAATATTATCCCTAGTGGTACTGGTTGGGTACTGGAGGGGATCGTAGTTTATCTTTTCTATTTGATCCTTTGTTTATAGAATCTAGTTTCAGAGGCCTTTGGTGGTGTTGGGTCATTGTAGGCAATATTGGTATATAATGTCGGCAACTTTGAAATTGTCTCTTATTTGTTGGATTTGTACCTCCAGCTGAGTCTGTGCCTAAGCACATCTTTTGATGGCTTGTTGAGTATTCTGTTGGATTAACTCATCTTGGGCTTCTTTCTTTATCTGCTACTTTTGGGATGTAACATCCACTTGTATGCTAATGAATAGTTGTTGTAGCTACTGTGGAACTAGGAGGGACTAGTCCCTAGCAAACTGGGGAATTGCTTTTTGTAGAGTGTTAATTGCCTCATGTAGCTATTCCATCTATTGGATATGCTCTTGTAGGAGTTCCTCTTGGGCTGTTGTGTGAAAAATGTCCCCTAATTGTAGTTTCTGACATTCCAGACAAATTTACCTATGAGTCCACTAATGGGACTTGAATCAATTTTGGGATTGGTACTGGCTGGATTTGTTGCTATTAGGCCAGAAAGTTCTTTATGGCTGAAATAGTGTTAGTCAGAGTAGATACATCTCCTGAATCATCCTTGTCCTCTATTTTGTCTTCTCCAGAACTTATTGTGTTATCTTACCCTTATAGTTTATCTTCTCTAGTGCTTTCTTTCTTCTCCACAGACCTTGTTGTATTATCATCTAGTTTTGTTTCTTCTCTTCTAGATTCTCCTTTATTATCCTCTAACTTCATTATTTCTGATGTCTTACCAGTTGTTCTAGGGTTGACATTATCTATGTTTGGCCCTCTGTCCAGTTCTGGATCCTTATTCATTTCTTCGTAGAGCTTCCAGGCTATTTCCTCAATTTCCTTCTGGATAGCCTCTTCTTCTTCCAGATCTTCTGTCATGAGCATATCTATTCTATATTTGGTCCGGAGCTCTGTTGTCTATGCTTGCACCAAGGCACGATTTTGATTTTAGTTATTATGGGGTTTATGGCTGAGATGGCTTTCTCCTTCATCTCTTCATTTTGGGAGAGTACTTTAGTTCTCTTTGCTCTTAATGCAATTACAATTTCGTCTGAAAATTCTTTTATTGCATCTTCCACACCTTTACTCAAATAGTTCACGTATCAGACCAACCTTTGAATTATTTTGTCTTGGCATTTTGCATCATATTCTTTGTAAGTTTGTAGGATCTATGGTAGCATCCCATGATGAGCACTTGCATTAAATGTTGTTAGGGTGTCAATAGGTCCACTTAGCCACTCCAGAGATTTTGGTTCTGGAGTCTTTTCTAGGTCATTCTCTGTTTGCTCTTCTGATTGTGGTAGAGGTGTGTCTGGATTTTTTTTCTTCCACTTAAATGGTTGCTCCACTTCCTCCTCTTCAAAGATCTCTTCAATCTCTTCCTTATTTGTATCATCTTTGGGCCTTTGAGCTTTTCCTTTTTTCCTTGGTTGCTGGGTTCTTTTGGTGACGAGTAGTTTCTTTGTTGGTGCCAATGTTTTAGGCCCTGCCGAGGTTCCTGTGGTGGTGGATTGTGACCTTGTGGCCCTTGTTCTAGATGATTCAGCTTGGACTGAGGTGGCAGCTGCTGGTTTCATCCCTTCTTCAATTTTATTCTTCTTCTTCTCCCTATCCTCCTATATTTCTTGTTCCATTTTCTAGTCCATGACCTCTTGGTATGTGCCGAAGCTTTCTGCATTAGGGTCCTTGGGGCTCTGGAGGAGGGTGGTTGTGTATGCATCAATTTTTGTGGATTTAACTTTGTATGGTAGTGCCAAGATCCATACCATGCAGGGTTCAACTGCTTCCATATATGTTGCATCTTTATCCACTAAAAATGTTATAGTTTATTCATATTTCTTAGTTGACAGGAAGGGGACCCGGTCACTTGCTTGCATTTGTTGCTGGAAGGTGTTGAAAAACCCCCACTATGCAGCATGTTGGCTATCAAAATGGCAAACTGTCAGGTGTGGTATTTTATTTGGGCTGCTATGGTCTAGTGGAAAAGCCAGACCCCGCCTTTGAAACTAGGCAATTCTTTTAGAAAATAAAACATTAAACAGATAAGTAGTGTTCCATACTAGAATGTATACTTGGAGGTTTTGATTTTGTGTAGATTCTCCATCAGTTGCTCCTGCATCACCTCACATAGGTCAAAATCTTTTCCTTCCACTACCATTTGGTATGTTGTGTGTATGGCAGTGGCAGTTGCCAAATCTTCCCAGTTGGCATAGTAGACTTTTCATGCTATTCCCATGGTGGCATATCGTACTATAGGGTTTGTAATCATTTTTAGGCTCAGACTCCTGCCGTTAAAGGTAGCTCCAGTCAACCTTTCCACCTTGCTATTTTTGATGGCCTTTTTAGTTGGGATCCCACCTATCATCCTTAATCCGGTAATTGCATGAATGGCTTCCTTTGTGATCCGATGGGGTTTGTCCAAATAGATAAAATCATCATGGACCCGACTTAATACAATTTGTACCCACTCTTCTTCATTGTAAAAATCTAGGTAGTCCTTCCATATATCTAATCTTTTCCTACCAATCTCTATATACTCTGACTTGTATGTTTTTCCATCCTCCAATAATTTGTGGTGGAGATCCTCTAGTTTTGTGTGATGTAGCTTGGAAATGGGTTCATGAATATACTTTTGGACATCCTCTAGATGAACAACATTATGTAGTATAGATGAGAATGCCCCTTCTTTATCGGTGACCATAGCTTTGAACGGAACCCTTTTGAATATCAGCCTTGGCTTTTTGGATATGTGTATGACTATAGGGGTGACCATTGTTGTGTAGGGGAGTGTTTTGACGGGCTTTGATGCTTAGGATTTTTTCATGCTTTTTCATGGGGTATCATTTTTGTGAGGAGTGTCGATGGGGTAATCGAGTATTTATAGTTTCGAGGGTGGTGGGGTGTGAGTTGTATTGTGGTGGTGGTGTATTTATTGCTTTTTGCGGGTCTTTTAGTTTGTTAAGGTGATGTGATTGTGCTTTGTGATCTTTTAATGTTTAATTTTAGCCATGGTATGCTACATACATTCTTTTCTCCCAGTACACCAACATCTCATTTGTTGAATTGTATTTATATTAAGTACTTATATTTTTACAAAATGCCTCAACAGGCCAGGGCTAACTTCGTCTTCTTTATACAGTATACACTTACATAGGAAAAAATTCCAATGGGATTTACAAAATCCAGATTATCCCCAAATTAAAACACTTATCCTTTACTCTAGCACCACCACTTCTTGCTCTGCTTGCACTAGGTTCCAGAACTCATGCAGCCATTCTACCCTGAAAATTGGCTCCAAATTAGTAAGTTTTTTCAAGAAAGTGCATCCTTCAACCACGTTTGCTCTATGTTGCGCTAGCGTTGTTGTAGAAAAGTTCACTAGGAAATGCAACTAGAGTACATTTCCATCTCCATTTTTACATCTTTCATAGTCTCTGGGGTGAGGAGCACCAACACTGGGTCTGGCCACCATGACCACATCCTCCAAGCTCCCCAAGTACTCTTCTTTGATTAGTTCCCTGGTGAGTGCGATCACCATCTCCTTAGTTTCAGCTAAATCCAGCAGGGAGGCCACAAATCATGATGACAGATAGATGTGCTGACGTGGTATTGATCAGTGGCCTATAGAAAGTCACTCCCCAGTACCCATTTAATGGCTACAATCACCAAATGGTGTCTGGTTTTGAAAATCCAAGTTATCCTCCTAGCTGAAACTATACCTAGAAAAGACAGTTGGCTCTTTGTTCCTACCAACCTACTGGGGTATCCATCTCACTGTAGAATTGACACAAAAAAATAGACTGAGAAACTTTCTTTTCTTACATTCCTAATTTCTTTAAAAAATTGAAGATGCCAACTGGCGAGTATGGAATTATGATTGTATTTATCTCAGGAGATCTTCTCCCAGACTTGTCATTAATTTCGTAATAATTTTTTTCTCTGAGAGGTGTGGTTCACTCAAGCTAAAAGATGGTGCTGTCATGTCTTTGTGTTTAATTCTTGTAATCCATCTTTTCAGTAATTATTTGAAGCATTTTCTAATTGTTGATTACCCTGGGTATCGAGCTCACTCTGCTAGGTGCGGTCAAGGATACGCCATCATCTCCCAGGTTGGCAATCGTGTCATCCCTGGTGTGTTGTGTTTTAATTTTATTTTACACTATGTACAATATATGTAGTTTGGTTTTTAGTGTGGTCTCTTATCCAGGTTTTATAGGTTTGTTATGATATTTTCCTTTTGGGGTGGTTGTTTCTTCTATTTCTCTCTCCTTCACCAATTTCTATATCCGGTATTCGTTCTTCTTCATCGTCTTCTACTTTGTAACAATGTTTCCTTATTCTAGAATCTTCCCATTCCACCCAAATCTTTATATTTATAGATTTCTTCATTTTTCAATGGTGTGGGATGAGTTTGTGGTTTTGATATTTTGTCTGTGTCTACCGAGTTAAAGATAATCGCTTTTATTCTCCCAAGTGCTACCTATATCTGGAAGTTTTTGCTAAGAAATGAGAAAGTCTAGATAAAGTCTGTGGTCAGTTCTTCCCATGTTCTAGTTTCCTTTCTTCTTTCCTAATCCAAGTACCAGGTTCCTTCTATCGGGCACAGGGTCTAGTATAGCAGTTGAATGTATAGTCGATCATCGTATTCATAGTTTTCTTCCGAGTAGTACCAACATATCTCTAGGTGTTTCTCTGGAGGGATATCACCTTCATAGGTAGGGATGTCTTTGTAGTCCCCTACTTCCATTATGAATCTTGTTGTTATCATCTTTTTGAATGTGTCCCATTTCTTTATGGTTTGTTTATGTGTGTTGTACCAACATGCTCCAGTGCAGGTAAGGGTATGCGGTAATGTAGCCAGCCTATCTACTTAATTGGGGATAGTTTTTTCTATTTCATTTATGTAACCCAATAGGTCACCTATTCTAGAGTATTTAGGTAGTTTTGTCTGGGTGTTTTGTTTGATAAGACAAACCATCTGGGAGTCTCCTTTATTGTATCCTTCTTCCTTGCTGGCGGTACCGCACATGTCTTGCTCTACACTGCTCTGTACCATTTGTGCTTTCCTTATCATATATACCCTTCGAGAGCCAAAAATTCTCTGGGTGTACATTTCTTGGTTGGCTTGCATTCATGCCTCTAATATTGCCTCACTATCTGCATTGCCTTTGGTCTCCTCTATTTCCAGTTCTCCTTCTAAATTTTGTTCTTCCAGAATCTTTTCTACCAGTATGGTTATGGTATTGATCATCCAATCATCATCTTCATAATATTCTATATTTATTTCTTCCACATAGGGTCCTAATCTTTTTCCTAACGGTATATGGACCACTCTTTTATCATCTGCAAAGGAAATCTCTTCTTTTTAGGCATCTATAATTCCTTTGGAGTCTATGAACCAATCGAATGTTTCTTTCATGGTGACTACCTCAAAATCCATAGATTGTTTTACTCCCTTTATATTTACTTCCACATTCCCCCATGTTCCCATTGCTTTCATTCTGGTACCATCTGCTAAGCTAATGTTATAGGGGGTTGGATCTAGTGCCGATTTACCTAGATATTCCCATATTCTTTTGGGGATTAAATTTACATCTGATCCTAAATCAACCATAACCTTCAGGATCTTCCTCTGGAGGATCCATAGCTTGATCATAATCAATTGGCCTTAATTTCCAATGTCTTCCCACCATTCTTACTTGAGGTTTGGTCTTTTTGTTCCAGTATTTGTTAAGCTGTATCAATTTAGTTAGGAGGTCTTGTTGTCTTGCTGATTTGAAAATTGTTTAAGGACCCCTACTTCTTGTTTTGTAAAGTAGTTTTTTTCCAATTTTTCTTTCTCTTGTTCTTGCTCAAGAATTTTTTTAGTTTGTTATATTATCCAGTTATGTTTCTTTGAGAGGTAGAATTCTTCTTCTTCCCCAGAGCTGCTGTCCTCTTTTGATGTCTTAGTGATCAGCCTTCCGGTATTGGTGCCTTTCCATTTTACTACAATGGCTTTGCCTCTTTTCTTAGGTCTAGCCTCCGTGTAGCGACCGTCTCTGGTAATATCTCCTTTTGTTCTATACTCATCATCCTTCCTTGTTTTCTAGCATTATCTGGGTTCCTCTTTCGGTTCCTTGGGTGTTTTGCAGAGGAGTCTCACCCCCATTATGGTTCCAGAGTCTATTTGACTGTCTTTCTAAGATTGAACCACATTGTAATTTTGGCATGCTTTATCACAATTGAAGGCATCATGATCTTCTTCTCCACAAAATCCACACTGTTTCCTCTTTTCTCCCTAGCATTCCATAGTAAAGTCTCCTGGTTTCCCATAATTAAAATAGGTAGCATCGTCAAGTAGACCTTCCCAATTCTTCCCTAGTAGAAGAGAAGTCTAACTGGATTATGAAAACTTTTGGTGGCACTTAGCCCCTTATCTTTCTTAGCCAAAAACGTTAGGAGGATCAAAACTCTAGAGGATGCAATCTAAAATACAAGTGAATAAAAAAATGAGTGATCAAAATAAGAGTGTTGAAAAAAGTGAGAATTGAGAGATCAAATTATTACATATCCAAAGTTCCAAAGACATTCATTTCATAAAAGTCAAAAAGTCCAAAAAAAGAGAAAAAGCAAAAAAAAAGAGATACAAAAAATAGTGATGGAGAGAAGATTGTTGAATGTTCGTACTCTTGGGTGGAGATCAGTCTATGCTTGAAGCTTCAAGGGTGACATTCTACTAGAGAAAATAAAAGAGAAAGGTACAAAGCACACACATGCACTAGCTGAGAAAACACTAGTAGAATTTGGCGAATAAATGATTGTGACTAAAACTTTTAGTCATGACAACTAAAAATGACCAAATTCTACTAATTATTTGCAAAACAACTATAAATGAATAAATAAATGACTAATTAATGACTAAGTTGATCATTAGGTAAAAAACACAACTAAATAATTAGTCACAAAAATAAAAATGACTAAATAATTAGTCAGACAAATAAAAATTAGACAATATGATATTAAAGTGGGTAATTAAAAAAAATATTTCCAAATGGAAAGAGGGAAATTTTTTGATAAAAAATAATTCAAACAAAAGAAACCCCTGAATTATTGTGTGACAGAGAAGCGTTTTCAAAATATGGTGAGGTAGAGTTATGCTTTGGAAAGGGTTTTCCATTTGAAATCAGAGGTCAAGTGTTGTAATGGGGGCAACAATGGATCTGATGTGAAGAATGCCGCCTACGCAATCACAAAACACGCTTAATAACTTGATGGCTCTCCTTCCTGAGCACTCTGCTGAGTTGCTCTCACATGTCAATCAACCCCTCCAGGTACCCCCCATTTTTTCCTTTTATTTGTCCTCTTATTTTGCCTCATTAGCCCAATGCTCATCCCTTTCTAAAGAGTATTCAATATGCTCTGTTGTTAAAATGGGGTTTGATTTTTCTTAATTGGGGTCATCTTAGGTGGTTCAACTTGGCTTAAAATGTCCAAGTGACGAGCTTGTAGATCAATCTAGGGTTTATATCTTTTTTTATGTGATATGGATGTCACCCTTTTAGATGTTTCTCTCCCTGGTGATCGTCTAACTAAAATGTCC
Organism: Cunninghamia lanceolata; assembly: GCA_027924645.1. Lineage (NCBI taxonomy): Eukaryota > Viridiplantae > Streptophyta > Pinopsida > Cupressales > Cupressaceae > Cunninghamia > Cunninghamia lanceolata. Next base: position 13,142,460 of record BSBN01000288.1, on the reverse strand, counting down.
TTTTAGCATGATGATTTTCCTCTCATGGGAAAATTCATGGGAAGAAGACTAGATTTCTTTCTTCTTCAAGTCTGCCAAGGATAGAGAGTTTTCTCAAACAAGGGTTGTGATATTTTTGGCAAATCTAGGTTGTTTTTATGTCCTCTGGCAACCATTTTAGACCTATATCATCCCTTTTTCAAATGTTCCCTTTTGGATCTCACTTCTACAACCTCCCTCTTGTTTGTAGAGTAGTGAAGACAATTCAGTTGCTTGCAAAGATCTAAACCTCTAGACCAATGCTAGTCACAAGTTGCATAGTGCATCATAACGATTGCCTTACACCTTATGCAGTTGTTAGTAGCTAGATGGCACAACCAATTTTAATCATAAATATTAACACTATAAAATTATATGCTTTTGTGCACCATGCAAATGATACTCATGCTTCCAAGCACTCGAAAGTATTAATTGCCACATGTTTACTAACTCCAAAACCCAACATAAAATTCAGCAAAATTATCCCTCAGATTTCAGCTCTATTATCCAATTAATTTACCCTCAAAATTATCAAGCCTAACAATTCAGCAATATGACCTCTCAAATTTCAACTCTAAAATCTATCAATTTACTGTGCAAGATTACAATTCTTTGGCTTCTCAAGTCTTTATCTTTCTACTTCCTTTCATTCAGAATCATATGGTCATTGGCTTCTCAAGTTTTCATCTTTCTACTTCATTACATACTTGCATTATCATGTCATAAGATCTCTAACACAATACCATGGAATCCTCAATGCATCTCGTATAAAGCCAAATAGTTTTTAAAAAACAACAACAAAGTAAGAAACATATTCAACAAAAGTGATGATAAATTGGCACATTATCTTCTCATTTTTTTGTATAGTTGAGAACATTCCAAATGTTTTCAAATGTCAAATTCTTTGATACATCAAATGACTCCTCCAAATTATTACTTTTTTAAAATAGAAAGTTCATAGTTTATAATACTAAGAAATTATCAATGTTTTTGCCATTTCTATGATCTGAAAGCAAATAACAAGCACTCAAGAAAGAATAAAAAATAACAAAGTCAATTAATATGGCAGCCTAAAATATGCCTCAAACAATAGAAGGAAACAAGGATTACAACCTAGTTTGAAGTCTTTCCCAAAATTTTGAATCAAGAGTAAACCACTAATGATAAGAAACAATAATAGGAAACATGGTTTACAAACTAGTCCCCATAAATTGTTGACACAAATCAACCTAAAGAAAAAATAAACTAAAAGATGACATTTTTAAATAATCAGAGCTCTATAATTATTTGATTATGATTAAGTATGTGTGCATGCTAAGCCTTTTTTGTATGACGCACAGTACTGGCATGCCCAATGTGTTGATGATTACCACCACCATGAGGATGCTCAATAGGATTCATTGCCACACCACGAACCTTGGGCCAACAATTTCTTTTGACCCTATATTTTTAATATGCATTGCCAGCTTTGAGCATTGCCTTTTCTGTCCTTCCCCCACTAGTAACCTAACCAATCATGGCTCTGCAACTACTTGGCACAATCTTCTTAGCTCCAGATGGAAGCTTTACCCTATAAATTGAAACCAATTTCCAAGACTTGTCAAACAAGGCTATTAAAAATCTGCAAAATCAAAAATTACACAAATCTGAACATTAAGAGAGAACTTAGAAAATTGTTCCAAAATTATTTCCACTACCTTTGGAATAATTGTATTTATCAGCTCACTGTAACCTTGGAAAAAAAATTAAGCATAGAAATATGCCATAAGTCTCCACAAGGTATACACCTAGAACTCAAAATAGTTTGAAAATAATTTGGAAAAAGCCACCATCCATAGGACATCACAACAAATGCATGACATGTTTGTTGCTAGCCAAAAAACAAGATGATAAACAAAAATGATAATGAGTCAAGGGGAACATCAAGAAGCAGTACATTCAAATTAAATTTCAACCAGCTGCTAAACGAGCACAACCCACTTTGACTTGTCATAAGTTCAAAATATTAGAATAGTTACATTTTTATGTCTGTAAAGGTGACAACAATCCAATAATGGATCAAACATTTCAGATTGAAATGCAATAGAAATGCATTGCAAATGACAACAATCAAATTTGAAATTACTCAGCTGATAAAAGAATAGTGGAGAAAAGGCAGAAAAAGTGTTCTTTGATTTGATTGGGCCAATAAGAAATATTGTCTCAAAAATTCAACTATATCACCATGACTTGTTCCCTGCCGCAGTACCGCAAACTGTTTCTTTGACCATCGTGAGACTATGGTATACTAAACATAAATTAAAGCCTTTCACTGTAGTACCAGACTCCTTCATTGAAACTATCGCGGGACTGCGGTATTCAACACTTACATAACTTAAACTCCTTATACCGCCATACTATAAGCCTCACTTGAAGCTGCCGTGGGGGAGTGGTGTACTATTTTCCTCTGCTCCTTACCACATTACCGCTGGTTATTCTCTTGACTGCCATGGGACTACGGTGAAGTATCATATGCAACTTAAATTTATATTGCTATCCCGCCACTTCATTTTGAGACCACTGCGGGGCTGCGGTAATCAATCTCTACATACTGTGATGCCACAAGTGCAATATCTTCATGATGTGGGATAGTGATAACTACTCCCTTGTTATCCTTGGGTCCCATACACCTGGCAAGACCTTTTGAGTGGCCTGCGGGATTGTGGTGAGAGAAAAACACATCAATGGTAAAAAAATACAAATATCTTTCACATGGACATGGTATGGGGTGGTTATGAATGACTCTTGGAATAATTTTAAAATAAATATGGATCCCTAATATGGATTTATGGAAAGAAATTTGCATGAAACCAAGTGGGACTATGAGAATTTTGAATGGTCCTAATGAATGACTACAATCCTTTCTATTCTTGTCTTGGCTGGGCCATGTACAGGCCTATTATAAGTTCCATAGGGTTTCTAGAAGTCTATCTATATAGACCTTACAAATGTCTCATAAACCCTTAGAAAACTTCACAGACCCTTAAAAAGCTTGTGCATACCTTTAATGACTTGATAGAGTTCCTAATGATCATGCATAATTTCTCATGGTTTATGCACGGTCCTCCACTAGCAGGACCTAGTCCTACTTTAGGACCTCTTAATGGTGAGTGGACATCACCTTCACAACCACCAGTTCCTTATCCAATTTCTGCTCCAGGTAAATAATCTCCTTGTTGATGGTGAACTTTTAGTTGTATTTCACCTATTATGAAACCATACATACTTAAGTTTGTCATGCTATTCGAAGGTAAAATTTTAAATCCTAAATGAAACATTATGGGCTGATCTGTAACATATATAATTATTGAAGGATTGGAGTTAAATATAAGGCCTTAGTTGATTTTGGTCTTTGTCTTTTGGTTGAATCAATATCTAACAAAAGCAGTGCATGCTTGCTGAAGCAATGAAATATTTTTTAAAAATTTAGGCCATTTCATTTGGGTTGAGTGCTTTTGTAGAGTTTGTAGCCTAGGGCCTAGGCTAAAAGCTTGAGTTTGGGAAAATCAAATCAAAATCTTATGGATTTGATTATTGGGTTGGGGGTTGTATATATGTAGCTGAATCTAAGTCTTAGTGACAGTTTTTGATGTCTGTAGCTAGAACTCTATGAGGTATCAGTCCCTAAATGTTCTTTTATCAAATGTATGTATAGATGTGTATCACCTGTAGAACATTATAGGAGAATCACTATAGAAGATGAATTGACTCCACATGCTTCTTAACTAACCCTGTTTCATTTTATGAACCCTATGTCATAGGTCCAGTTGGAGGTAGCAGAGTTGGTGGAATGGTGGGTGTACCTTATACGCCTATTTATTCAAGTAGAAATGTTACAAGTTTTACTTCGGATCACCAAAGCCTTCACAAAAGCTTCTACACAAAATTCAATAATGAAGAATTTATGCACAAATTCTCTTTTGAATGATGCACAAAGCCTCCACCACAACACCGCACTGTTGCTGGGCCTTATGGTGATGCGGGTGATTCCTACATCACTGCAAGACCCAGAAACAAACCGTACGGTGTTGTAGTGGAGGCTTTGTGCATCATTCAAAAGAGAATTTGTGCATAAATTCTTCATTATTGAATTTTGTGCTGAAATTTTTGTGAAGGCTTTGGTGATCCGAAGTGGAACTTGCAACTACAATATCTGATAAAAATCTACTTCCAAATATGCTTATGATGGATGTTCATATCCTCATCCAAACCTCCAATTCACACACAAGACAAAGGATGCTTTCAGAGGTTGAGGAGTTGGGCTTTACACCCATTGGTTCAATTTTCTTAAAATTTTCTAAGGACTTTTCAGAAAAACTAATTTTAAACATATCCTTTAATCACGACATTACATGATATCACATTTATTTGAGGCATTTTTTGAAACAGTTTGCTTGCCTTGTCTATGCTTCCACATTTTCATGTCTGTTTAGCAGGGCACTTGTAACTACAACATATGACAAAAAAATCCTTGTTGTTATGCTTTGATGGATGTCCCTTCATTATTACTAGATATCTGATGTAGTGCACATTATTATAGTGCAAGCCTATTTTTCAGATTGTTTCATTTAGCATCACCAATATTCTCCACAAGAACATTGTCCCTGTTTAAAATGATGGAAATGGTTCACATGTCTCAGAACAATTTCTCTTGCAACAATCTTGGAGATGAATTTAGATGCAGTGTGAAAATTAGAACATAATCGAAGGTTCTTAACAACTCTAATGGTTGTACCAAGGGCCATGTTTAACAAACCAAATGCAATTGCTAACTTTTCACTATGGTGGTAGATAAATGATTCTTTTTTCTTCTATTCCACAACATTAAGTAAAAGTCTTGAATCTAGAAATACCCTACTACCTTCATTTGCCAACCCAATTTCTCTAATTTTGCATAGCTCTCCCATGTTTGTGGATGTGGTTTGTCTCCTACACAAAAAAGCATGTACCATTTTATGCCCTTCAATCCAACTACATGCAGGTATATTTTTAATTCCTCTATCTTTCATCAATCTCCTTACTATTTGAACCTCACCACACTTGCCTACTTCTGCACAGATGTTTTAGAGTAGAACATAAGTTGTAGCATTTTTAGGATCCAACTTATAAAAAAATAGTGTTGCTCGAATACTCAGCCTACATTCAAATTCTGATTTCTGGGAAATTATATACAATAAATAGATATTTGATGGCTGTTTGGATAGTGAAATTAGCTTTCTTAGAAATTAACTGAAATATCTTGTCTTGAAATATCTAGAAGGATTATTTTAATTAAAGAGGATTTTGTGGTTATTTTTGTAACAATGATTAACAATGATTTTACAGTGCATCTAGCTTGCTATTTTCATTCAAGATACAAGTCATCAAACTCAAGCACATACTAAGAAGATGGTAACCTACTTCAAACCCTCAATCTCACTTAGTTTAGTTTGCTTACATGGGGATATTAAGGAAGTTGCTAAATAATTAATATATATCATTTGTTGTTTGTGAAGGAGAATCCTGTGAGATCCAATATGGTAGTGGATCAATATCTAGTTTCTTAAGTAAAGATGATGTCACAGTTGGGAAACTTGTTGTGAAACATTAGGTTAGTAATTTTTGGATGTTAAGGCTTCCCAGTTGGATATCAAAGATCTTTTCTCATCAACTTAATTTGGAATTTATGTATAAATGGATTCTTTCATGGTGCAGGGCTTTACTGAGACAACACATGAACCAAGGTTGACATTTTTGTTGTCTAGGTTTGATGGCATTCTTGGGCTTGGTTTCTAGGAAATTTTTATTGATAATGTTGTTCCAGTCTAGTTAGTGTTGATAGCCTTCATTCTATAATGTCAACTTCATTCTATAATCTGAGTGTATAACGTCCTTTCTTAAACTTTGAACAAGGTTCTGAAATCAAGGGTTCAATATGCATATTTCACGCCTATGTTGAACACTCTGTTTAAGGAATTTGTTGACAAGGCTACAGTTTTTTAATTGATTTATCTTTCTGCTATGTTTGGACTTAGTTTTGTAAACTTGCAATATACAATGCACTTTTATTCTTTCTGAATTGAGACTAATAGTAATTTTGTTGGTTTTATTTAGGCACAACTTCATTCATGGCGGAAAAGGCAGTACCCTGTTTCTCATATTAGATGGCACGTTGCATATAAAGGAGGAATGATTCTAGGGTTATTATTGGTTTCATTGAAGGAGAGAGCTTCATATATGGGACACGATCAACATTCTCCTTCTTGGATTCTACACGTTACAACTTTCTCCATGAAGATTGCCCACATTGTAGAAGTTTTAAGAGATGAAAGGGGCATGTGCTTGCATTGAAGGGCTCCAAGCATGTGTTTCACACTAGTAACAGTCTGACAAATGACATAAAGTGCATACCTATGTAATAGTAGTAGTGATGAACTATTTTCAAGGAATTTGGAAAAGATATAGTGATGTCAAAGGTAGTCAAGGCATTTAATAGAGGGGCAGTGTTCTATGTTGATGGGAGACAGAGTACAAGTGAAAGCATGCCAGAATAATGAGCTAGGTAGTGGCAGTCATGAGGCATTGTTATTTTATAAAGGGAAAATTCATGACAATAGGTTGACAAGTGATTGGACAATGCATTTCAAGAAGCTACAAGTTTTATTAGGACAATGCATAGCCTAGTCATAAGGCAATGTTGAATAATAGTCCATGACAATTGAGGCATCCTACCAAAGATGACAGTCATCGGAGGCATAATCATCAGAGATAAGGACATTTTATTGCTACAGGTAACAATTCCTAGTGGCAGCTTATGAACTAGAGCAAGTTGGGTGCATGAGACAGGATCTCTACAAAGATGATAGTGTGATCTTGAACTATGACAGTGAGCTTCATGGGACAGTCATGGATTTGTGAAGAAGACATCTATGAATGTCTTTGTGCTTCTATGCTCAATGATACTTAGAAAATTAGTTTCTTGCTCATTCTTTAAGCTATGTATTATAACCATGAAAGTTTTTTTAGCAAAGAGAAAGCATTGTAACTTATTTTCAGATCTGTATGCTATTTGTAAGCATTTTTGATCAATAAAACAAGCTATTTTTACCTTCTCAAAGCTGTTTCATTGTGCAAGCTTCAAAATATACTACTAAATATACTAATGACTAAATGCAAGCTCCAAAATGACTAAATATACTACTAATTGAAATCAATTAATAATTAAATTGACTAAATATACTACTAATTGACAAAAATTAGTGAACAGTGAATAAATTTGACTAAATATATGACCAGTGTTAAATCAGTGAATAAAAATGACTAAATATACTACCAAATTGATCAAAATGATGATTAAAATTAATGACTAAATACAATACCAATGGACAAAAATTAGTGAATAAAAATGACTAAATAAGTGACCAGTTAATTGTTGATATGCGCCGGACAACTGAGAGGGGGGGTGAATCAGTTGTCACAAAAACTTAAACACTTTCTATAATTAAACATTCATCACTTATCCATAATTATTATGATTTAACAATGAGTGCATGAAATTAGAAACTTAACGACATACACAAAATCAAACACAAGAGACACTAGATTCACGTGGAAATCCCCAAGGTGGGGAAAAACCACAAAGAGGATTAACTCTCAATATATATTGCAATCTTGAAATAATGATGTTTAGGCTTGGTCACTCCATGGGCCTAAACATACTGGCTTATTGCGATGAAGAACAACTAGGTCTAGTAGGCTCACTGCCTCAACCCTAAACCTAACAAGATTACAATAAGGGCTGTTAAACCCTACTGGCGGCTTACTGCCAGACTCACCGCCATGATCAACACCTTTCTATATTTATGAATGAAGTATAATAATTCCCTTGGTCTACTCTTCCTCTGCTCTGCCTTTTGGACCTTTCTCAGTATATTTTCATTTTCGCTCAAGGACACATTTTCCATGACTCAACTACACGTATTTATACACTACATCAACCTTGGAATGATCATCAAGGTTGGCATCACAATCATCAACCCTTGGAACAATCTCCAAGGTCGGTATTACAAACATTTACAAAATAGGTCCTGACCTATTACAAAATTGTGCAAAGGAAATGAAATGTGGATCACGCCATGCCTTAGCTAGTACTCAAACATGATCTTCCACACCACATGGTGCAGGTGTACCTAGACCTCAAATCAAATTTTGATTTTTTTTTGGTCTCAATAATGAGAACCTAGGTGGCATTTTTTTGTCTTAAATAATGTAATAATGGTCTATATAAGACCACTCCCCATGTATCTAAGCCACTTATGGCATGTTTAAGAGAGTGGCGAGAGTGTAGGTTAAAATTAGCATGTTCTTTTTATGACTAATTTTAGTGGGACAATAGTATATATTGTTCATGCCTATTTTATAGGCTTTTCCCACGATGGGAATGAATATAATGGAGAGATGAGGATAAAAAATATGTTGTTGATTGATTGTTAACCATGCATAACATGGAGAAGAAGTTTGGAGTTTGAAAGAATACAAAAAAAGTTTGATTTCTATTGTTCCCATTGTGAAAATTACTGTTCCAACTGTTATTTCACTGTTCCAGCCTCCTGTACTTGTTCGTACGGCTCAGTCATGAAGGAAAATATCTGAAATCTCTCAAGGAATGTTCTTAACCTTCATTTGAGTAGAGTTGTAGAGATTTTCATTGTAGTTTAAACATTTTATCATTGTTTTTGTGTAGGTTGGTCTTAAACCCTTATTCTGAGGGTTTTATTGAAATCAATGGGTTCCTAACCCATTCTATACATATTAGAGCCCCAAAATGGGTGGAATGGGATTAGGTTGGTGTGTTTTCAATTGGGTTTTGTGTGCAAGAGCAAGGGATAGGTGTGAGTGGAGGGTTGGAACCATTGGGGCCTAATAGCATCATGTGTTGGGCAAACTAGCCTTGGTAGAGTGGAAGTTTGATCATATAATGACTTGGAATGTCCTAAGACTCCCAAGACCTGTGTAATATATCTATTTACATCCCATTTGGAACCTTGGAATAGGATTTAGAAGAGTGGAGTTGAGTTTGTGTGTACTTGGTGTGTAAAACTGATCTAATTAGGCCTAGTTGGAAATCAGTACAGTCATAATTTGAGGTTTGTGTTCCAAAGGACCCTCTATTGCATGTTTGATATGTTGTAGAACTTGATAATGGGTACTCAAAAATCCCATCACAGTCTTGTTTGGAGGTTAGCATCAAAAGTTATCGCTTGACAGTCCCTTTTGAGGGCTACAAGGAAGTTGGTCAACTTGTGAAAGAAAGGGTACAAGGAATTGTTTCCTGAGCATTTGGGTAGTTTTGTGAGCTTTGACTAGTTATACATAGGTGGTTTAGTGTCCCTAGAAGGTTTGGGAAAGAGCCCATGTGTACGAACGAATTGGTGTTGTTGTTTAGTGTTGGAACCATGGACAGAGAGGACAATCATGTCCTTCAAGAAGACCAATAGAGCAGCTAGGTCCACAAGGGCCTAAAGTCCTATTTTGCCTTGCCATCCCCTACATCCTCTTCCCTTGAGTAGTTAGTTGGGACCTGTTAGTGGTGGTTGCGCTGCATCAAAGTGGTATCAGAGCATAGTTAGTAGGTATGTTGTGGTTGAGAAGTGGTAAGTTGAAGAGACAGTTTGTCAATATGCTTCCAAGAGGGAAAAACATGGCTCAAGAGATGAGTGAGCTAAAGGAGAAGCATGCTAGAGAGTTGAGGGAGTTAAAGGAAAGAATGGCTACTCTAGAACAAAATCAGAAAAGAGGAATGGTTCTTGGTGATGAGAATGAGTCTGAGGAAGAAGAGGAAGCTGAGTATGAAGATGTTGAAGAAGAGTTGGACCTTGACGATCAGATGATGGTAAAGTTTCTGAAAGTAGTAAAATAAGACAAGCACAAGATGAAGATAGATGTGCCAAAGTATGGAGGAAGCCTTAGTGATGAAGAGTTACTTGACTGGATTGCAGCATTGGACAATCACTTTAAGTGTGATGAAGTTCCTGAGGAGCAGAAAGTGAAGATTGCAAAGACCAAGCTGACAGGTCATGCTTTGTTATGGTGGGATTATCAGCAAATAGAGAGGAGAAAGCAAGGAAAGACAAAGATTGCTTCATGGGACTAGATGGTAGCTAAGATCAAAGGTAAATTCTTACCTAAAGATTATGAAGTTCAAATGTTTAAAAAGCTTCAAGGTTTAAGAAAAAAGGAAATGGATGTTAAGTCATACACTGAAGAGTTTTATAAGTTGAGTATAAGGTCTGGTCAAAGTGAAAGTGAAGTACAAAAAATTGCTAGGTATATTGGTGGTTTGAGGTTTAACATGCAGGATGAACTAGTGTTGGCAAATCCAAGGAATGTTGAAGAATGTTATCAGATGGCAGTAAGAGTGGAAGATAAGCTGAAGAGAAGAGAAGACAAGACATCTAGAGGTAGAGGCAGCACCTCTAGAGGAAGAGAATCCTTTCAAAACACAAAGAAAGTCAATGAGAGTCAAGAAGAGATGAACAAGGCACAAGGACAAGGTGCAGATTTCAAACAAGGACAAAGTGCATATTTTAGAGGCAGAGGTTGTAGAGGCAGATTTGGTGGTGGAAGGAATGCAAACACCTTTATAGGTAAGTGTTACAATTGCCAAGAGTTTGGGCACCCAGCATGCAAGTGTCCTGAGAAGCAACATTTTACAAGTGATGGTGAAAGGAAGAATGAGAGGAGGACTCAGTTAGTCCAAGAAGAAGAATGTGGTGGTTCTACTCCCACTAGTTGTGTTGGTGAGGTAGGAGAAATGTTGATGCTGAGAGAAAGAGCACTATTGAAGACCTCAAAGGAGAAGGAGTTGATTCAGAGGAGAGCACTGTTTAGGATAGCTTGCAAATGCAAAGACAAGGTATGTAAAGTGATAGTAGACTTAGGATGTACTGATAACATGGTATCTAGTGAAATGGTAGACAAACTGAAATTGGAAAGAGTACCTAGGGACACACCTTACAAAGTCTCTTGGGTAAGTGATAATCAGTCCATTTTGGTGACTGAACAAGCATTAGTTGAGTTTAAGATTGGAGAATATGAGGACAAGGTCCTATGTGACATTTTACCTATGGATTGTTGTCATATGATACTTGGAAGACCCTGGCAGTTTGATAGGTCTATAATTTATGATGGAAAAGCTAACACCTACACCATTAGGAAGGATGAGAAGACTTTTGTACTGATGCGAATGCAAGAAGAAGTCAAGGGGTAGTCAAGGACAACAAAGATGATAATGTTTGGAAAGAAGGAGCCAATGAGGCTTGAGGAGAGTGTAACCAAGGAGTATGTAGCCTTTTCAAGGCATAGAGCTATTGAGACAGCAAATAGGAGGCAGAAAGATGATGGGGAGACAGTAAGTTTGAAGTGTAATCTGATTTTACAAAGCAAAGAAGGCAAGAAGATGACTAGTACAGTCCAAGAGAGAGCAGAGGATGAATTGTTCAAGAAAACACAAATTTGGCATGATCATATCATGGTTGGGAAAATTTTATGCCCACTCAAAACAACAGGATGGAAGGTGCAGTCAGAAGTTGTGAAGAAAGATGATGATAGGACTAGTAAAACAGAGGTTAAAACAGTAGCATGGAAGGTAGATGATCATGGATTTCAAGGAAGTTTGACAAAGTTTAAAAAAATAACCAAGATGGAGCTGAAGATGAGTAGAAATAGTTGAAAGAGGTAAGGATACAAATGACAAGATAGATGTGACATCAAAGAATGAAGGTGACAAGGTCAGAGGAACAAGAGCAGGACAGTTTGTAAGAAATGGATATTACCAAGGAACAAGCAAGTACCCAAAGCAAAGTATGAAGCCCAAAGGCAGCAGTGGGATCCCATGGAGGAGATATACAGTCTAGGAGCATGTCAAAGACAAGAAGGATCTAAGAAGAACATGAAAAAAAACACTCATGAGACATGAGTTTTCTTTTAGGGGGGTTGTATGGTGTAGGGGAACCTAGACCTCAAAGCAAATTTTGATTTTTTTTTGTTCTCAATAATGAGAACCTAGGTGGCATTTTTTTGTCTTAAATAATGTAATAAAGGTATATATAAGACCACTCCCCATGTATCTAAGCCACTTATGGCATGTTTAAGACAGTGGTGAGAGTGTAGGTTAAAATTAGCATGTTCTTTTTATGACTGTTTTTAGTGGGACAACAGTATATGTTGTTCATGCCTATTTTTCAGGCTTTTCCCATGATGGGAATGAATGTAATGGAGAGATAAGGATAAAAAAATATGTTGTTGATTCATTGTTAACCTTGCATAATGTGGAGAAGAAGTTTGGAGTTTGAAAGAATACAAAAAAAAGTCTGATTTCTGTTGTTCCTATTGTGAAAATTGCTATTCCAACTGTTATTTCATTGTTCTAGCTTCCTGTTCTTGTCTATACGACCCAGTCATGAGGGAAAATGTTTGAAATCTCTTGAGGAATGTTATTAATCTTCATTTGAGTCAAGTTGCAGAGATTTTCATTATAGTTTAAACATTTTATCACTATTTTTGTGTAGGTTGGTCTTAAACCCTTGTTTTGAGGGTTTTACTGAAATCAATGGGTTCCTAACCCATTCCATATGTGTTAGAGCCCCAAAATGGGTGGAATTGGATTAGGTTGGTGTGTTTTCAATTGGGTTTTGTGTGTAGGAGCAAGGGATAGGTGTGAGTGGATGTTTGGAGCCATTGGGGCCTAATAGCATCATGTGTTGGGCAAACTAGCCTTGGTAGAGAGGAAGTTTGATCATAGAATGACTTGGAATGTCCTAAGACTCCCAAAACCTATGTAATCTATCTATTTGCATCCCATTAGGCACCTTGGAATATGATTTAGAAGAGTGGAGTTGAGTTTGTGTGTACTTGGTGTGTAAAACTAACCTAATTAGGCCTAGTTGGAAATTGGTATAGTCATAATTTGAGGTTTGTGTTCCAAAGGACCCCCTATTGCATGTTTTATATGTTGTAGAAATTGATAATGGGTACTCAAAAATCCCATCATAGTCTTGTTTAGAGGTCAGAATCAAAATGTATCACTTGACAATCCTTTTTTGAGGGCTACAAGGAGTTGTTTCCTGAGCATTTGGGTGGTTTTGTGAGCTTTGACTAGTTAGACATAGGTGGTCTAGGGTCCCTAGAAGGTGTGGGAAAGAGCCCATGTGTATGAACCAGTTGTTGTTGTTGTTTAGTGTTGGAACCATGGACAAAGAGAGGACAATCATGTCCTTCAAGAAGACCAATAGAGTAGCTAGGTCCACAAGGGCCTAAAGTCCTATTTTGCCCTACCATCCCCTGCATCCTCTTCCCTTGAGTAGTTAGTTGGGACCCCTTAATGGTGTTTTCTCTGCATCACCACAACACGCTTCCACAATCTTCCAGAGATATCTGCAATCACTGGGATTAACTAGGTCGACCAAGACTGCTTACACACTACATTATCTAGGAACAATCTTCACACACCATCTCAATTTCTTAAAGTAGACCAAAGTCTAGATAGAAACATGATTAGGAGACATCCACAAGCACGCTATAATCATCAGAAGCAACCGCACGAACCTCAACCACTTTATCCATAGGAATCTTCTCACCGAAACACATGAACTTCACTGTCTTCTACTGTCATAAAAGAAAGATAGCTTGCTGACCACCAAACCATGAACCATTGCAATTGTAGGCACTTATCATCATCCCAGACTTCCCTCTAGAACTGCAGAGAAAAATACTTTATTGTGGAGGAATGCGGAGCAAAATACTTTCTTCTTATCCCAACTGAACTTACAAAAAAAGTAGGTTTGACTCTGGTGAACACAACTCACTCAGATCTTCATGCAGAGGCTTCAAACCTGGAATGCAACATCCTTAGTCATACCTCTAACTTACTTCCAATCCAAAGACCACGAACTTCATGCAAAAGTAAATGCAGAGCAGTTTACCGGACTGTTCTTTAGCATACAACTCACTGTTTGTACTGCACTTCTCTGTAACTCACTTGATCCTTCCAAAAAGGCTAATTTTCTCAATATCCTCAACATACAAGTCTTCTAAACAAGTAATAGAATAAGATATAGTTGACACCAATGACAACACCGATTAGGCACATACTTGCAACATTAACAACAATCAATGACTAAATTAATGACTAAATATATCGGTGAAAAATAACAACTAAATAAGTGACCAGATTACATTAATCAATGACAAAATATACTATCAAATCAATCAATCAAAACAACCAAATAAATGACTAAAAATGGTTTATTCATCAATTTGGTCACATTATAAATGACTGGCAATAAATTACTAATGGTCACATGATCATGTTTGGTCATTTATAAGTAGTTTTTAGTAGTTTTTTCAGTCATATATTGATGTTTCTCTACTAGTGAAAGCCAAGGGTCTAGTAGTCTTAGGGATCATTTTTATCTAGGGACCTTGGTTCTTTCAGATTTATCCTTTACCCTGGGTCTATCTCGCTTCCATCTATGATCTAAGTCTAGTGAACATCAATAAATTTTGTTACTTGTCTGAGCTGAAAGCTTCTCATATTGTCTTATCTAGATAAGGATCAACATTTAGCCTTTAGCAAAACCAAAAGTTAGAAGCACTCCATTTCACTCCCGCTCCCCACTTGAGTTCTAAATCCCTATCTCATAGACTTGATTAGGTCTCTTATACCAGAATAACCTGCAATCCCCTGGATTGAAAATCATATTAAAGAGTAATCATATTGTTTGTTCCATAATGCATTCATACCAAAATAAAAAAATGAGTTCCAAAGCAATAAAGCCAATGTCATAACTCATGACATTCCATAGAAGTAAAAGTTTCATTTCAGCATCCCTTATGTTCTTGCATATACATATTGTAACCTGTATTTCATATATGTTCCAAAAAAATTACAAAAATATGTCATTGTTATCATACTTGCATCCTTAGAGTTGAAGGTCTAAACATAATCAAAGAGTTCTTAAACTTCCAAAGTGCACAAGAGATGAGTACTCATACGATAGAAAAACAACCATAAAAATACAAACTTTCATTGATCTATCAAAAGTTTACATTCATAAGAGTGAAAGAGCTAGGACACAATGCTCTCAAAGGAAAGTAAGGCTCCCCATGCAAGGGGGCACGGTTTCAAAAAAGAAAAAAAAGTAAGTAATCTCAGGGTCAACTCACTCCAACGGAACCCTCAGGACTCCTGCTCCTCTGTCTATGTGTAGCAATTGTCTCTCCATGATACCTATGTGAGTGAGGTGCCCTAATATGAGTGTGAGAATGTGAAGGTCCCGTAGTACTAGACTCTCGATGCTGAATCCCAAGGTGAGCCATCTCACGAAGAACCCGATTCTCACCCCTAAGGATGAGATTATCGGCCTTCAAGTTAACACTCTCCTGACACCCATGATAGGCAAGAACAAAGATATCAGTGTATTGCCCGGCCATAGGGGCACTCTAGGATCAACCAAAAGCATCTCTCAGGTTAGCCTAGTGAAGTGGGTAGCCAAACCAATGTTGACCTCACAAGCGGAACCCCTCCACTCCTCAATGCTACCTACAAAGCAAAGCAAAGATAAAATATGTGATGATTGTTGACATAAAGGAAAGCAAAGAAAGGATGATGTGAAATTAGAAAAGCAAGAGTAGACTCATGTGGGTCACGAGGCTACCAGGTAGGATCTATAGACTTAGGGCACACAACTAAGAGGGGGGGCGAATCAGTTGTGCAAAACTTTCTCCAATTAAACACTTAAATCTTCTTTAGTGATTAGCAGAATATTAATCTTGAACCATAATGCATTCAAATCAAAAGCAGAAACATATCAACACATAAGACACCAAGATTTTGACATGGAAAACTCGGTTAAGGGAAAAACCACGGGGTGATTAACCCAAGATTGTATTCTCTGTTAGAAGAATAGAAAGAACAAAATGACACTTGCCAATTAGGGCTCACTGCTCAAGCACACTACTCACAAGAGGCTCACTGCCTACAAGAGACACACTGTCTACAAAGAAATAAGTATCACCTTCATGAATTGGAGAATAACATCTTCACCATGCTTGAATCAGTTCCATTTAAGCCCAATACTTCTGCTCTGTGTTTCGCACTCCTCCTCGCTACCACAGACTCATCACCACAAGACACACTTTGGAATGACTTCACAATCCCTTATTTATACAAGACATTGACTTAGGAATAATCATCTAGTCGGCAAACACCTACAGGAACATCCACAAGATGTGTACTACATCCGGTCGGCCAGTCTCAGGAAGAACACCAACATCCGGTGGTTATTCTTCAAATACAATTTTTAACATTAATGCGGACCATCAACATGAACTGGAACCGATCCACAAATCACCACAAGCTTTCCTAAATCACCAACAACATCTGCACTTCATCTTCTTACTAGAATCCTTCTCTCCTTCATTCGGAACCTCAAGAACATAGTCTATCATCACTGTCACAAAGGAATAGGTTCTTCCAGACCTTCAAGCCACAAACCAATCTACTTGACACTTCACAAGGACATCCTCAACACTTCCTCAAATCCGCAGAATGGGATAATGCATTATCGGACCTATCTGTGTCACTCTGTCACCTCTGGACACCTGCCAGAGCTGGTTCTACTTGAGTGACCATAACTTCTTCAGATCTTCATGCGGACCTTTGAAAACTTGACCTAAGCATCTCAAGACTTATATCTACAAACCCTTTAAACTGCATCCTTTGATCCTCAACCTATCTTGGACTTTTACCTTGTTGTCATCATTGTTCTTCACTGTTCCTAATTGAGATTAATTCTCTCAATATCCTCAGCACATAGCTCATCCAATCCTTCTCATTAATGCAACATGAGTATGTTGACATCAATGACAACACCGGTTAAACCCATTCTTGCAACAATCTCCCCCTTTTTCATTGATGGCAACATATGATGTGAAAAACCATCAAGATAAGAACTTCTCCTTACTGTCACAACTCCCCCTATCAACAACAACTATTCACATGTCTTCTCTTCCTTTACTGCTCCCCCTTTGATCATCAACCATTTGTTTTTCACATGTCTTCTCTCCCCCTTTGACATCAATGGCAAAGGGATGATACTTGCAACTCCAATACTTTAGAATCATACCTGCTGCTCCCCCTTAGTAGCAACTCCTCATCATCAATATGGATCACAAGATGTGACTGTGATATCCACCGGACTGATGCACATCAGTGCATCCTAGTTCATCACTAGAGGGGAAATAACCCCTAACTTATCCCTGAGATACTCAAAAGAGTCCTTGGGAAGAGGTTTAGTAAAGATATCTGCAATCTGATCCTTGGAGGGCACATACTCCAGTCTGACTTCATCCTTGTTCACTTGCTCTCTTAGAAAGTGAAACTTGATAGATATATGCTTAGTCTTAGAATATAACACCAGATTCTTAGAAATATTTATTGCACTTGAATTATCACAGGAAATTGTGATAGGCTCCTCATATTCTACTTTAATATCTCTTAGCATCTGCTTCATCCACAAAACTTGAGTGCAACTACCTGCTGCTGCAATGTATTCTGCTTCAGTTGTAGACATAGATATTTTCTCTTGTTTCTTGCTTAGCCAAGAAACCAATCTTTTTCCCAAAAAGAATGCTCAACCACTGGTACTCTTCCTGTCATCCACATCTCCTGCCCAATCTGCATCTATACATGCATGAAGAGAGAAATCATGATCTCTAGGATACCACAAACCATACTCAATTGTTCCTTTTAGATACCTAAAAATCCTTTTGATTGCCATGACATGAGATTCTCTGGGATCAACCTGGAATCTCGCAACAAGACCAATAGCCTGCATTATATCTGGTCTAGTTTGAGTGAGATACAATAATCCTCCAATCATTGATCTGTACTTTGTCTGATCTGCCTTAGGAGAGTCATCATCTTTTCTCAACTTACATCTGGTTGCCATGGGAGTATTCATTGGCTTTGAATCTTCCATTCCAAATTTTCTCAACAATTCTTTCACATATTTGGTCTGAGAAATAAAGATTCCTTTCTTTGTTTGAGTAATTTGCAGACCCAAGAAAAAATTCATTTCACCAAGCATTGACATCTCAAACTCACTTTTCATTTGATTTGCAAAGGTTTTACACATACTGTCTCTTCCTCCAAAGATGATATCATCAACAAATACTTCAACAATCAAGATGTTTTCATGATCAATTTTGAAATATAAGTTACTGTCAGCAGTACCTTTGTTGAAACCAATCTTCAAAAGATGTTTGTCCAGTCTTTCATACCAGGCTCTTTGGGCTTGCTTTAGTCCATACAGTGCCTTCTTTAGTTTGCAGACCATATCACCATGCTCAGATAATTGAAATCCATCCGGTTGTTCAATGTACACTTCTTCTAAGTCACCATTCAAGAAAGCAGATTTGACATCCATCTGATACACCTTAAAATCCTTGAAGGCATCAAATGCAAGAAATAATCTCACTACTTCAATTCTTGCCACCAGAGCAAAAGTTTCTTCAAAATCAATTCCTTCTATTTGAGAGTAGCCCTTGTAGACCAATCTGGCTTTATTTCTGATTATTTCACCAACTTCATTTAGTTTGTTCCGGAAGACCCATTTGGTTCCAATCACATTCTTTTTTCTAGGTCTGGGAGCAAGATCCCAAGTGTGATTTTTCTCAATTTGCATCAACTCTTCCTCCATTGCTTTGGTCCAGTTTTCATCATTGCAAGCTTCATTTATTGTCTTATGTTCAATCTTTGAAATCAGACAATATTCATCTAAATTTTAAGTAATTTTCCTTCTAGTTTGCACACCTTTTCTTTTGTCACCTATGATCTGATCTTCAGAGTGGTTTAGTCTTACATACCTTGGAACTTTGGGAGTTTCTTGCACTTCTGCTTCTTGATCAGGCTCATTTAGACCTATCTCTTCTTCCTGATTTACCGGATCAGTCTGAATCTGACTTTCAGAAGAGGATTGAACTCCTTGAACTAGAACACCGTTCTGATCATCTTCATCATATTCATAAAACCTTGAGGGTTTCTCTATTCCCTCATCAACCTTTACATTTGTACTTTCTATCACCTTTCTTAGTCTCTTGTTATAACACCGGTATGCTCTGCTTTGAGTAGAGTAACCCAAGGATATTCCTTTATCACTTCTAGCATCAAACTTGCATAGATCTTCATCTCTTTTGATGTAACATTTGCTACCAAAGACTCTGAAATATCTTACAGAAGGAGTAATGCCAAACCAGAGTACATAAGGGGTCTTACCGGTATTGCTTCTAATTTGAACTCGATTAAGAGTATAGACTGCAGTGCTAGCAGCTTCTCTCCAATAGATCTGAGGAACATTTGCTTCCATCATCATAGTCCTAGATGCTTCCTGGATGGTCCGGTTCTTTCTCTCCACTACTCCATTCTGCTGTGGAGTCCTCGGAGCAGACAACTGTCTCTTAATTACATGTTTCTCATAGAATTCTATGAACTCACCGGATGTGAATTCTCCACCTCTATCAGACCTCAAACATTTCAACTTTATTCCTGTTTCATTCTCTACCATAGCCTTGAATATTTTGAATTTCTCAAGAGCTTCTGATTTCTCCTTTAGAAAGGTTACCCACATCATCTGGGAATAGTCATCAATTAGCAGCATGAAGTATCTGTCACCTTGAATACTCCTGGTTCTTGCCAGACCACAAAGATCAGTGTGAACTAAGTCCAATAATCTGGTAGAAGATAGTTCCTTGCTTTTAAATGTGACTCTGTTCAGCTTGCCCAACTAACATTCCTTGCACAAGCTGTTAGTAGGTTTCACCAAATTTGGAAGATCTCTTACAGCCTGAGTATTGTTTATCTTGATGATATTATCAAAATTCACGTGACACATCCTTCTATGCCATAACCAACTCTGATCAACTTGAACAAAGAAGCATCTTTTACTAGTACCAACCAAATGGAAGATGTTACCTTTAGTTTGAGTACCGGATGCAATCTCTATTCTGGAACTTTCAAAGATTTTGCATTTTCCATCCTTGAATCGAAGATCATAGCCTTTGCCCACCAACTGTCCAACACTGAGAAGATTGTGCTTCAAACCTTCAACATACAGTACATTACCAGTTTTATTTCTTCCATCAAAAGAAATAGTTCCTCTTCCTCTGATTCTACCAGCATAATTGTCACCAAACTTTACCACTCCTTCATACCTCTCCAAATCTACAAACTTATTTTTGTCACTTGTCATATGGTGAGAGCATCCACTGTCAATGACCCAATCATCCTTCTCTTCAATTTGGGCAGCCAGAGCTCTTTCCACAGTCTTAAGATTTACAGATACAGAGGACATTGGATCTTCTTCCTTGATGGCAATGAACACCCATTCATTTCCAAATTGGTTTCCTATCTCTGATTCATCATCTGTTACTCCATTATCATCATCTTCATGTACATAGTAACAGTTCTTTTGGAACCTTGGCTTGTTAGGATTTTGCCTTGAAAATATTTCCGGACACCTTGAGGCAAAATGACCAATCTTATTGCAGTTAAAACACTTAAAAGGTAATTTTCTTTCATACTTACTGGATCCTCTTGGCAGCCTCTTTGCAATAAGGGCTTCAAGTTGAGCAGTTTCTACTTCTTCTTCTTCCAGTTCTTTTCTTGCTTTTTCATACCATGACAATTTCCTTGAAGAATTCTCTCCCGGATCAAACCTTTGTTTACCTTGAACAGAGGCACTGGCTTTGAATGCAGATTCAGTCTTGGGGGGGTCATCTCCAAACTCTGTCATTTCAAATGCAGCCAATTTCTCAGCCAATTGATCTCTTGTGACAATTGTATGGGCTCTGAATTCTTCAATGGCAGTAGCCTTGATTTTGTAAGAAGTAGGAAGGGATCTAAGAATTTTACCAACAATCTCATTTTCATCCAAGACTCCACTAGCATTTCTAATTCCACAAACCAGCTCATTTACTCTTGGCATAAAAGTGGTAATATTTTCATCATCTCTCATCTTCAGTTTTTCAAATTTCCCTTTTAGACTCTGTAACCTTACACATTTAACATACTGGACTCCTTCATGTAAAAGTTCCAGTTTATTCCAAATCTCAAAAGAAGTTGGTAGGTCAATAAAATTTGAGAGCTCTGAGTCAGATAATGCACTTAGAAGAGCTTCTTTGGTCCACAGATTGTTTTCAACATCTGTAATTTCATTTAGGGTTGTCAGACCACCCTGTGGAGGTACATACGCTTTTGTAACCATGGACCAGTACACCATTCGCATACACTGCAAGTGACATTTCATGCGACCTTTCCAAAGAGCAAAGTTGGTTCCATCAAACTTCAGACTATCCTTCTTGTAAGACAACATCCTGGATCTCCTCAAGCGGTTAAGCTCCTTTTTAGAGGAACTTGGCTTTGATACCAAATGTTACACTTAGGGCACACAACTGAGAGGGGGGGTGAATCAGTTGTGCAAAACTTTCTCTAATTAAACACTTAAATCTTCTTTAGTGATTAGAAAAATATTAATCATGAACCATAATGCATTCAAATCAAAAGCAGAAACATATCAACACATAAGACACTAAGATTTTGATGTGGAAAACCCGGTTAAGGGAAAAACCACTGGGTGATTAACCTAAGATTGTATTCTCTATTAGAAGAATAGAAAGAACAAAATGGCACATGCCAATTAGGGCTCACTGCTCGAGCACACTACTCACAAGAGGCTCACTACCTACAAGAGACACACTGTCTACAAAGAAATAAGTATCACCTTCATGAACTGGAGAATAGCATCTTCACCATGCTTGAATTAGTTCCATTTAAGCCCAATACTTCTGCTCTACCTTTTGCACTCCTTCTCGCTACCACAGACTCATCACCACAAGACACACTTTGGAATGGCTTCACAATCCCTTATTTATACAAGACATTGACTTAGGAATAATCATCTAAGTCAGCAAACACCTACAGGAACATCCATAAGACGTGTAATACATCCGGTCGGCCAGTCTCAGGAAGAACACCAACATCCAGTGGTTATTCTTCAAATACAAATTTTAACTTTAATGTGGACCATCAACATGAACTAGAACTGATCCACACATCACCACAACCTTTCCTGAATCACCAACAACATCTGCACTTCATCTGCTTACTGGAATCCTTCTCTCCTTCATCCTTAACCTTAAGAACATAGTCTGTCATCACTGTCAGAAAGGAATAGGTTCTTCTGGACCTTTAAGCCACAAACCAATCTACTTGACACTTCACAAGAACATCCTCAACACTTCCTCAAATCCGTAGAATGGGATAATGCATTACCGGACCTATCTATGTCACTTTGTCACCTCTGGACACCTACCGGAGCTGGTTCTACTTGAGCGACCATAACTTCTTCAGATCTTCATGCGGACCTTTGAAAACTTGACCTAAGCATCTCAAGACTTATATCTACAAACCCTTTAAACCGTATCCTCTGATCCTCAAACTATCTTGGACTTTACCTTGTTGTCATCACTGTTCTTCACTGTTCCTAATTGAGACTAATTTTCTCAATATCCTCAGCACACAGCTCATCCAATCCTTCTCATTAATGTAACATGAGTATGTTGACATCAATGAAAACATCGGTTAAACCCATACTTGCAACAGGATCAAATTGTTGCATCACCTCATCAGAGTGAGGAGGTCTAGGCACTATGGAGGAACCCTTAGGTATATCATCCTCATCAAAATCTGTTTCCTGTGCACCCCCTTCTATTCCCTCATTGGATAGGTCATCATTATCAAGAACATAGTCCTCATCAGTAGATTCAGAGTCACCCACCACAATGAGTTCTCAAGAAGGAGCTCCTCTCCCTCCCCTCTATCCCCCTCTCGGGGTCCTAGAAGATCTAGAAATCAAAACCCCAGGAGTCAAAGGGGTCCAAAAAATGGTCCTATGTCCAATCTCACCCATCTATTGGATAGATCTATAACAAGTGGAAACTGGGGGCAATGCCTATGGGAAGTCATCCTCGAACTACTATAAGACATGCTTGACACAATGAGCCTCGACTAGACCATTACGATCCGAAAGCTCTAATGTACTAAGACAATGCTCCCTGATTTGTCTATCATGAGACCATGCACCCTCCATATCTTTGTAGGGGTCAAAGATCATATATGTATCTATAAGAGTAGCCACAACACGTAAAGGAGTATCAAAGTGGCCCACATGAGCCCACCTAGTAGCTCTCAGTAATCTCTAGTTAGGAAGAGGAATCACCTTCTGGTAAGGCTTGATATGCTCAGAGATCCAAGTCATGATTAGAGAAGAGTGGCTAAAATCAAGAGCCATGCACCGCACAATATGATAGAAGTCTCGATAAACCATAGCCAGGATGTTTGGTCCCCAAGCATAAACTCTACCCTGCTCAATGCCCTGTATAATTGGTGCCCAACACCATCTCAAACGAGCTGAGGCCTTGTCTCTAGACAACCTCGATGCGATTGAACCAATCAAGAACTTCCTCAAGAGAGGAATGCAAATTTTAGGTATTGAGGTAAGCTAAACTCTAGTCCGATCCTTGGGGTAGCTCACCCCCATAATCTATGCCCAAGATGTCTTGTCCTCTGAAGACTCGCTAGCTAGTAGAATGAGTGGGTGTCCTCTCACAGGAACCCCTAGAATGCGATACACGTCATAGAGAGTGATGGTCCACTTTCCTGAAACCTATGAAAACTTGAATGTGTTCCTACCTGCATCCCTATAAGTCAAAATGTCACAACAAATGCGTGCGACATGATGTACAACTGGCACATGGTAGATCCTAGCAAAGCCTGCTCTCCTCAGGATAGCATGATCATCGGTAGATAACGAAGCATACATCTCTAAAAGCCACAACTATTCGCAGTTGGCATTCCAATGGATCCTCATATCCTATCAATTAGAACAAAACTTTAGATTAGATCTCATCAACTTAGAAAATTCCTAAAAATCGTAAAACTTGTAGAAAATTTCACAAAAAAAGCGTATAAACCTTCAAAATTGCAATAAAAAGATGATTTCAATGTTCAAATTAGATTGAAATAGACTGAAGTATATGTTATAAAACATCAAATTTTAGTTAGAATTGATTTGTCAAGGTCACCCCTTTCATTAGATCGGATCTCCCCCCAGGTGACCCAGATGTTGAATAGGATCTCCCTCCGAGCGACCCTGTTGCACAGGCAAATCTCCACCAAGTGATCCTATTGCTTAGTTAGATCTCCCCTTGGGTGACCTCCCTGGCAAAAGGGGCCACCCTATGTGGCTATCCCCCAAACTAAAAATACTCTAAAAACCTCATTTCTTAGCTTATTTAGCTGATTTTGACAAACAAAAAACCAATCTTACTCTAAACAATGAAACAAAGACAATGCAATAGAAAGAACCACAAAAAAGGACAATTTCAAGAGATTTTTCACAAAATGTAACCTAGAGTTTAGAGAAGGGTTTTTTAGTATTTTCGTACCTGATTCTTAGCGGTAGAAGAAGAAGCAACCATCTTTGCAATGTCATCATGTTGCAAGTATGGGCCTAACCGGTGTTGTCATTGATGTCAACATACTCATGTTGCATTAATGAGAAGGATTAGATGAGCTGTGTGCTGAGGATATTGAGAAAATAAGTCTCAATCAGGAACAGTGAAGAACAATGATGACAAGAAGGTAAAAGTCCTCAATAGGTTGAGGATCAGAGGATGTAGTTTAAAGGGTTTGCATATATAAGTCTTGAGATGCTCCAATCAAGATTTCAGAGGTCCGCATGAAGATCTGAAGAAGTTATGGTCACATAAGTAGAACCGGTTCTGGCAGGCGTTCAGAGGTGACAAAGTGCCACAAATAGGTCCGATGAGATCTGGTATTTCATTATCCCATTCTGCGGATCTGAGGGAGTGTTGAGGAGGTTCCTGTGAAGTGTCAACTAGATTAGTTCATGGGTTGAAGGTCCAGAAGTGCCTATTCATTTGTGACAGTGATGACAGACTGTGTTCTTGTAGTCTGGATTAAGGAGAGAAGAATTCCAGTAGGATGATGAAGTGTGGATGTTTTTGGTGATTCAGGGAAGGTTATGATGATCGTTGGATCATGTCTAGTTAATGTTGGTGGTTCACATTGAAGTTAGAGTTTGCATGTGAAGAATAACCATGGATATTGGTGTTCTTCTTGAGACTGGCCAACCGGATGTATTACACGTCTTGCGGATGTTCTTGTAAGTGTTTGCCGACTTAGATGATTGTTCCTAAGTTGATGCCATGTATAAATAAGGGATTGTGAATTTATTTTAAAGTGTATTGCGGTGATGACTGTGTGGTAGCGAAGAGAAGTGCGAAAGGGAGAGCAGAAGTATTGGGCTTAAATGGAATTGATTCAAGCATGCTGAAGATGCTATTCTCTAGTTCATAAAGGTGATACTTATTCCTTTGTAGACAATGTGTCTCTTATAGGCAGTGAGCCTCTTGTGAGTAGTGTGCTCAGGCAGTGAGCCCTAATTGGCATGTGCCATTTTGTTCTTTCTATTCTTCTAACAGAGAGTACATTCTTGGGTTAATCACCCGATGGTTTTTCCCTTAACCGGGTTTTCCACGTCAAAATCTTGGTGTCATATGTGTTGATATGTTTCTGCTTCTGATTTAAATGCATTATGGTTTATGATTAATATTATGCTAATCACTAAAGAAGATTCAAGTGTTTTAAAAGAGAAAGTTTCGCACAACTGATTCACCCCCCCTCTCAGTTGTATGCCCTAAGTCTAACAATTGGTATCAGAGCTAAGTTCCTCTAAAATGAGCTTAACCGCTTGAGGAGATCCAGGATGTCGTCATGCAAGAAGGATAGTCTGAAGTTTGATGGAACCAACTTCTCTCTTTGGAAAGGTCGCATGAAATGTCACTTGAAGTGTATGGGAAAGGTGTACTAGTCCATGGTCACAAAAGTGTATGCACCTCCACAGGGTGGTCCGACAACCCTAAATGAAATCACAGATGCTGAAAACAATCTGTGGACCAAAGAGGCTCTTCTAAGTGCATTAACTGACTCAGAGCTCTCAAATGTTATTGACCTACCAACTGCCTATGAGATCTGGATTAAACTGGAACTTCTGCATGAAGGAGATGAGTATGTTAAATGTGCAAGGTTACAGAGTCTGAAAGGGAAATTTGAAAAATTAAAGATGAGAGATGATGAAAATATTACCACTTTTATGCCAAGAGTGAATTAGCTGGTTTGTGGAATTAGAAATTCTGGTGGGGTCTTGGATGAAAATGAGATTGTTGGTAAGATTCTCAAATCCCTTCCCGCCTCTTACAAAATCAAGGTTGCTGCCATTGATGAATTCAGAGCCCATACAACTGTCACAAGAGACCAATTGGCTAGCAAACTGGCTGCTTTTGAAATGACTAAATTTGGAGATGATCCCCCCAAAACTAAATCTGCATTCAAAGCCAGTGCCTTTGTGAAAGGTAAACAAGGATTTGATCCGGGAGAGAACTCATCAAGGAATTTGCCATGGTATGGAAAAGCAAGAAAAGACCTAGAAGAAGAAGAAGTAGAAACTGCTCAACTTGAAGCTCTCATTGCAAAGAGACTGCCAAGAGGATCCGGTAGGTATGAAGGAAAATTGCCTTTTAAGTGTTTTAACTGCAATAAGATTGGTCATTTTGCCTTAAAATGTCCGGAAAGATTTTCAAAGCCAAATCCTAACAGATCAAGGTTCCAAAAGAATTGTTACTATGTTCATGAAGAAGATGATAATGGAGGAGTAACAGATGATGAATCAAAGACAGGAAACAAATCTGGAAGTGAATGGGTGTTCATTGCCATCAAGGAAGAAGAACCAATATCCTCTGTATCTATCAATCATAAAGTTGTAGAAAGAGCTCTGGCTGCCCAAGTTGAAGAAAAGAATGATTGGGTCATTGACAGTGGTTGCTCTCACGACATGACAGGTGACAAGAATAAGTTCATAGATTTGGAAAGGTATGAAGGAGGAGTTGTGAAGTTTGGTGATAATTCTGCTGGTAGAATCAGAGGAAGAGGAACTATTTCTTTTAATGGAAGAAACAAAACTGGTGATGTACTGTATGTTGAAGGTTTGAAGCACAATCGTCTCAGTGTTGGACAGCTGGTGGACAAAGGCTATGATCTCTTATTCAAGAATGGAAAATGCAAAATCCTTGAAAGATCTGGAACAGAGATTGCATCTAGTACTCAAACTAAAGGTAATATCTTCCACTTGGTTGGTACTATAAAAGCTGCTTATTTGGTCAAGTTGATCAGAGTTGGTTATGGCATAGAAGGATGTGTCATGTGAATTTTGATAATATCATCAAGATAAGCAATGCTCAGGCTGTAAGAGATCTTCCAAAATTGGTGAAACCTACTAACAGTTTGTGCAAGGAATGTCAGTTGGGTAAGTTGAGCAGAGTCACATTCAAAAGTAAGGAATTGTCTTCTATCGGACTATTGGACTTAGTTCACACTGACCTTTGTGGTCCGGCAAGAACCAGAAGTATTCAAGGTGATAGATACTTCATGCTGCTAATAGATGACTATTCCTGGATGATGTGGGTAACCTTTCTAAAGGAGAAATTAGAAGCTCTTGAGAAATTCAAAATATTCAAGGCTATGGTAGAGAATGAAACAGGAATAAAGTTGAAATGTTTGAGGTCTGATAGAGGTGGAGAATTCACATCCGATGAGTTCATAGAATTTTGTGAGAAACATGGAATTAAGAGACAGTTGTCTGCTCCGAGGACTCCACAGTAGAATGGAGTAGTTGAGAGAAAGAACCAGACCATCCAGGAAGCATCTAGGACTATGATGATGGAAGCAAATGTTCCTCAAATCTATTGGAGAGAAGCTGTCAGCACTGCAGTCTATACTCTTAATCAAGTTCAAATCAGAAGCAATATCGGTAAGACCCCTTATGAACTCTGGTTTGGCATTACTCCTACTGTAAGATATTTCAGAGTCTTTGGTAGCAAGTGTTACATCAAGAGAGATGAAGATTTAGGCAAGTTTGATGCTAGAAGTGATGAAGGAATATTCTTGGGTTACTCTACTCAAAGCAAAGCATACCGGTGTTATAACAAGAGACTAAGAAAGATGATAGAAAGTACAAATGTGAAGGTTGATGAGGGAATAGAGAAACCCTCAAGGTTTTATGAGTATGATGAAGATGATCAGAATGGTGTTCTGGTTCAAGGAACTCAATCCTCTCCTGAAAGTCAGATTCAGACTGATCCGGTAAATTAGGAAGAAGAGATAGGTCTGAATGAGCCTGATCAAGAAGCAGAAGTGCAAGAAACTCCTAAAGTTCCAAGGTATGTAAGATTGAACCACTCTGAAGATCAGATCATAGGTGACAAAAGCAAAGGTGTGCAAACTAGAAGGAAAATTGCTCAAAATTCAGATGAATATTGTCTGATTTCAAAGATTGAACCTAAGACAATAAATGAAGCCTGCAATGATGAAAATTGGACCAAAGTAATGGAGGAAGAGTTGATGCAAATTGAGAAAAATCACACTTGGGATCTTGTTCCCAGACCTAGAAACAAGAATGTGATTGGAACCAAATGGGTCTTCTGTAACAAACTAAATGAAGTTGGTGAAGTAATCAGAAATAAAGCCAGATTGGTCTGCAAAGGCTACTCTCAAATAGAAGGAATTAATTTTGAAGAAACCTTTGCTCCGGTGGCAAGAATTGAAGTAGTCAGATTATTTCTTGCATTTGCTGCCTTCAAGGATTTCAAGGTGTATCAGATGGATGTCAAATCTGCTTTCCTGAATGGTGACTTAGAAGAAGAAGTGTACATTGAACAACCGAATGGATTTCAGTTATCTGAACATGGTGATATGGTCTGCAAATTAAAGAAGGCACTGTATGGTCTAAAGCAAGCCCCAAGAGCATGGTATGAAAGACTGGACAAACATCTTTTGAAGATTGGTTTTAACAAAGATATTGCTGATAGTAACCTATATTTCAAAATTGATCATGAAAAAATCTTGATTGTTGAAGTATTTGTTGATGATATCATCTTTGGAGGAAGAGACAGTATGTGTAAAACCTTTGCAAATCAAATGAAAAGTGAGTTTGAAATGTCAATGCTCGGTGA
This sequence comes from Cunninghamia lanceolata, assembly GCA_027924645.1. Taxonomy (NCBI): domain Eukaryota; kingdom Viridiplantae; phylum Streptophyta; class Pinopsida; order Cupressales; family Cupressaceae; genus Cunninghamia; species Cunninghamia lanceolata. The sequence goes on along the minus strand of BSBN01000288.1, from coordinate 13,113,216 downwards.
AATGAATTTCTTCTTGGGTCTGCAAATTACTCAGACAAAGAAAGGAATCTTTATCTCTCAGACCAAATATGTGAAAGAATTGTTGAGGAAATTTGGAATGGAAGATTCAAAGCCAATGAACACTCCCATGGCAACCGGATGTAAGTTGAGCAAAGATGATGACTCTCCTAAGATAGATTAGACAAAGTACAGATCAATGATTGGAGGATTATTGTATCTCACTCAAACTAGACCAGATATAATGTAGGCTATTGGTCTTGTGGCGAGATTCCAAGCTGATCCTAGAGAATCTCATGTCATGGCAATCAAAAGAATTTTTAGGTACTTAAAAGGAACAATTAAGTATGGTCTATGGTATCCTAGAGATCATAATTTTTCTCTTCATGCATATACAGATGCAGATTTGGGTAGGAGATATGGATGATAGGAAGAGTACAAGTGGAGGAGCATTCTTTTTGGGGAAAAGGTTGGTTTCTTGGCTAAGTAAGAAACAAGAGGCAATATCCCTGTCTACAACTGAAGTAGAATATATTGCAGCAGCAGGAAGTTGCACTCAAGTTTTGTGGATGAAGCAGATGTTAAGAGATATTCAAGTAGAATATGAGGAGCCTATGACAACTTTCTGTGATAATTCAAGTGCAATAAATATTTCTAAGAATCTAGTTTTGCATTCTAAGACTAATCATATATCTATCAAGTTTCACTTTCTGAGAGAGCAAGTGAACAAGGGTGAAGTCAGATTGGAGTATGTGCCCTCCAAGGATTAGTTTGCAGATATTTTTACTAAACCTCTTCCCAAGGACTCTTTTGAGTATCTCAGGGAGAAGTTAGGGGTTATTGCCCCTTCGGTGATGAACTAAGGTGCACTGATGTGCATCATTCTGGTGAGTATCACAGTCACATCTTGTGATCCGGATTGATGTTGGGGAGCTGCTACTCAGGGGGAGCAGCAGGTATGAGTCTGAGGTGGTGAAATTGCAAGTATGAGCCCTTTGCCATTGATGTCAAAGGGGGAGAGAAGACATGTGAAAAACAAGTGGTTGCTGATCAAAGGGGAAGCAGTTAAGGAAGAGAAGACATGTGAATAGTTGTTGTTATTAGGGGGAGTTGTAACAGCAAGGAGAAGTTCTTGTCTTGATGGTTTTTCACATCATATGTTGCCATCAATGACAAAGTGGGATATTGTTGCAAGTATGGGCCTAACCGGTGTTGTCATTGATGTCAACATACTCATGTTGCATTAATGAGAATGATTAAATGAGTTGTGTGCTAAGCATATTGAGAAAATAAGTCTCAATCAGGAACAGTGAAGAACAGTGATGAAAAGAAGGTAAAAGTCCTCAATAGGTTGAGGATCAGAGGATGCAGTTTAAAGGGTTTGTAGATATAAGTCTTGAGATGCTCCAGTCAAGATTTTAGAGGTCTGCATGAAGATCTGAAGAAGTTATGGTCGCTCAAGTAGAATCAGTTTCGGTAAGTGTTCAGAGGTGACAGAGTGCCACAGATAGGTCCGGTGAGATCCCGTATTTCATTATCCCATTCTGTGTATCTGAGGGAGTGTTGAGGATGTCCTTGTGAAGTATCAACTAGATTAGTTAGTGGGTTGAGGGTCCGGAAGTGCCTATTCATTTGTGAGAGTGATGACAGACTGTGTTCTTGTAGCTTCGGATGAAGGAGAGAAGAATTCTAGTAGGATGATGAAGTGCGGATGTTTTTGGTGATTCAGGGAAGGTTATGATGATCGTTGGATCATGTCTAGTTAATGTTGGTGGTCTGCATTGAAGTTAGAGTTTGCATATGAAGAATAACCATAGATATTGGTGTTCTTCTTGAGACTGGCCGACCGGATGTATTACACGTCTTGCGGATGTTCTTGTAGGTGTTTGCCGAATTAGATGATTGTTCCTAAGTCAATGCCGTGTATAAACAAGGGATTGTGAATTCATTTTGAAGTGTATTGCAATGATGAGTGTGTGGTAGCGAAGAGAAGTGCAAAAGGTAGAGTAGAAGTATTAGGCTTAAATGGAACTGATTCAAGCATGCTGAAGATGCTATTCTCTAGTTCATAAAGGTAATACTTATTCCTTTGTAGACAATGTGTCTCTTGTAGGCAGTGAGCCTCTTGTGAGCAGTGTGCTCGGGTAGTGAGGCCTAATTGGCATGTGCCATTTTGTTCTTTCTATTCTTCTAACAGAGAATACATTCTTGGGTTAATCACCCCATGGTTTTTCCCTTAACCAGGTTTTCCACGTCAAAATCTTGGTGTCATATGTGTTGATATGTTTCTGCTTCTGATTTAAATGCATTATGGTTTATGATTAATATTATGCTAATCACTAAAGAAGATTCAAGTGTTTAAAAAGAGAAAGTTTCGCACAACTGATTCACCCCCCCTCTCAGTTGTATGCCCTAAGTCTAACACATCAGTGATATCTACCCAACAACTGCTTACACGATTGATTCTATTACTGATTCACTCAAATTTCACTACTTTGTGTGATAGGTAAAAATTAGGTTAATAAGATCAAGCATAGCCATGAAAACCTAACCCTACCATCATCAAAGAATCTAATCGAAATGAAATCAAAAGCATGTAATTCAAGCACAATATCACCTAGATTGTATGATTCCTTGTTTATGATGTGGATTGCTTCTTCAACAATGAACAATTATGAAGATAAAAGCTTCCATGATGGATGGATGATAACGATGATAAGATCAATGGATGCTATAAATACTCAAGTGCTCAACATGCTCAGGATGATAATGTAGACGCTATATGAATGCTGGATTCTCTATAGTATGGAATGAGAGGGTGTTTATATAGAACTCAACCAAAATCAATCAACGGTGAAGATTCAGTGGCTATGTGAATGGTTAAGATTAAATGATAGTCATAGGTGAATGTGAAAATGACAAGTGGATGGAAGATAAGGCTTATGTGTGACCGTGTACATAAAAAGTACTTACATGTGAAAGATATTAAATAAAGTATGTAGTACCACTTATCTTTTTTTTTTAAATGAAAGAGGCACACATGTCGGCTCATGAGATAAATGATAAGAGAAATTAATTAAATAAATAAAATTTATTTAATTAATTGGAAAGTGGGCTTGTGAATGGAATTTTTTAATTAAATAAATATGATTTATTTAATTAAAAATAGAAGAATGAAGATAATTAAACAATTAAAGATTGTTTAATTATAGCTTAGAGGAAATAGAAGAAATAGCTAACGAATTAATTAATTAAATATAAATTTATTTAATTAATAGAAGAAATAAATGTGTTAGGGATATTGCTCAAGTGTGTTAGACAAATGTAGATGATGGATAATGTAATGCTTGAATGCTAATGATAATGAGTCAATTTTGGGTGTCTACATTTTGCCCCTCTTTGATACAATGTTCGATAGTGATGCAGAGTGGGACGCAACGGAGGCAACCTAACAGGAAGGAAGAGCCAATTAAACAAACAGCCTGATAAAAATGTCTAGCGGCTGAACATCATCATCATATTTCCTAAGGACGCCAACAGCATCATCACATTTCAACAGCATCATCATATTTCAGATGATCGCAAATATCCTCCCGTCGACTACTATTTACCTCCTCTGCCTATCATCATCATCATGATAATCAACGGGCGCGAACATCCTCCGGTTACACTGTTCATCGGGTGCCAAATACAAACGGCATCATCATGATATTCAACATCACCTTCGTCAGCAGGATATCCAAATATCCGGTTGCTCCAAATATCCTGATGACGTTCACTTCAACAACTTGCCTTCGATGCTCCACTGCCCGACGATACAAGCAACAGCATCATGATATTAAACATCCGGTTCTTCGAAACCTCCTGATGATGCTTAACAACTTTCTGCCTTCGCCGATACCTTACCACTTAGCGACAACAGTATAAACACGCATAGAGGGATTTCATAATATCCTGATCATGTCCGGGTGCTCCTGCACCATACTCCCCAAAAGAAGAAATCTCAAGTCCACTTGAGATGAGAGTATCAAGGTCGGCACCATGTTGCTGTATCTGTTCTGCAGTCATCCATACTGCTTCAGAGTTCGGCTGTCCCTTCCAAGAGACGAGGTACTCCAAGTACTTCTTGTTCCTGGTCTGTTTGACCACTCTAGTGTCTAAAATCTGCTGTATCTGTGGAGGATCATGTGGAGGAATGTCTTCAGCAACTGTATCCTGTAGGATATCCTGATCTGCATCTGGATTAGCCTTGTATGGAGTTAAATCACATACATTGAAGATAGGAGATAAACCAAGATCAGGTGGTAGTTGGATCTTATAAGCATTTTGTCCATGCTTTTGCAAAATCTGACATGGTCCAACTTTCTTTGGCATGAGCTTAGTATACTTCCCCTTAGGAAGCCTGTCTTTCTTCAAGTGAACCCAAACCAAATCTCCAACAGCAAATTGAACATCCTTCTTCTTCTTGTCAGCATACTCCTTATATTTCAAAGTGGTTTGCTGGAGTTGGGTCTTAACCTGATCATGAACTTCTTTGATTGCTTCAGCAAAAGCTTCTCCATCTGCACTAACAGGATCTGCTGTAGGTAGCTCTCGCAACTCTAAAATACCTCTGGGATGCATTCCATACACTACCTGAAAAGGCGATTTTCCTGTGCTCCTGTTGACAGTATCATTATATGAAAACTCCGCTTGAGACAGAATATTGTCCCACTTCTCGCCATGCTGTTTTGTCAAGCATCTAAGTAGATTCCCCAAGGAACGGTTCACAACCTCAGTTTGTCCATCCGTTTGAGGATGATATGCAGAGGAAAAAGATAAATTGGTTCCCAGCTTCCTCCATAGGGTCCTCCAGAAGTGACCCACAAACTTCACATCCCTGTCTGAAACTATGCTCAAAGGCAACCCATGAATTCTGACAATTTCCCTGAAGAATAAATCTGCAATATATGAGGCATCTGCAGTGGTTTTGCATGGCAAGAAATGTGCCATTTTACTGAACCTGTCCACTACAACAAAGACACTGTCAAATCCTCTCCTGGTCCTTGGCAAACCTAAAACAAAATCCATACTGATACTTTCCCACGGTCTGGAAGGAATGGGTAAGGGCTGATATAGCCCTGCATTAGTTGACCTGCCTTTAGCCTTTTGACAAATTACACAGGTTTCTACAAATTTCCTGACATCTGACTGCAATTTAGGCCAGAAATAATGCCTCCTGACCAGATCAAGAGTCTTGGCTAGACCAAAATGACTTGCCATTGCTCCACAATGTTTCTCCTTGATTATATTCAACCTCATGGAACACCTTGGGATACACAACTGTCCACCCTTGAACAACAATCCATCCTGTATCAGGAATTCAGAGAACTCAGCATGGTATTTCTCCCCAAAAGAAGTACAGACCTGATATATCTCTCCAAAGTCAGCATCAGACTCATACATGGTCTTGAGTGAATCAATACCAACACTCTCTAACTGAATCTAATTGACTGTGAGAACTCTTCTGCTCAAAGCATCTGCAACTTTGTTCTTAACCCCTTTCTTATGCTTCAAGGTAAAAGTGAAAGCCTGTAATGTTTCTACCCACTTCATATGTCTGTGGTTCAGCTTCTCCTGACTGTTGATGAAACTCAAAGCCTGGTTGTCTGTGAAAACTATGAACTCCTTTGGCAACAGGTAATGCCTCCATTTCTTAAGGGACTGAACTAAAGCATACATTTCCAGATCATATGATGAATACCTTTTCTTAGCATCATTGAGCTTTTCACTGAAAAATGCAATTGGTCTACCCTCTTGACTGAGTACTGCTCCAATGGCCATGTGACTGGCATCACACTCTACCTGAAAGATCTTGTTGAAATCTGGAAGTGCAAGGACTGGCTGCTGTGCCACCTTCCTCTTCAATGCCTCAAAGTAATCATCTGCTCCTTGAGTCCAAACAAACCTGCACTTCTGTCCTCCTTTAATGGTATCTAGCATGGGTGCACAAATATGACTGAACCCTCTGATGAACTTTCTGTAGAAGGTTGCTAACCCATGGAAACTTCTGACTTCATTCATGGTCTGTGGAGTTGGCCAATTCAATATGGCACTCACCTTCTCCTTATCCATCTGCAGCTTTCCTTGTGAGATGACAAAACCTAAATAGGTGATCTCCTGTTTCATGAACAGACACTTGTCCAAGTTTATCATCAGCTTCTCTTCATGTAACCTCTTGAGAACCAGATCTATATGCCTGAGATGTTCTTCTCTGGTGTTACTGAAAATCAGAATGTCATCTAAATAGACTATGACAAACTTACCAATGAATTCCTTCAGAACCTCATTCATCAGCCTCATGAAAGTACTAGGGGCATTAGACAAACCAAATGGCATAACCTTCCATTCATACAAACCTTCATTTGTTTTGAATGCTGTCTTCCACTCATCACCTGGTCTAATCCTGATCTGATGGTATCCACTTTTCAAATCTATTTTGGTAAAGTACTTAGCATTTCCCAAACAATCAAGTAAATCCTCAATTCTGGGGATTGGAAACCTATACCTGATTGTGATCTTGTTGATGGCTCTGGAATCGGTGCAAAGCCTCCAAGTGCCTTCCTTCTTTGGTGCTAGTACAGCTGGTACTGCACATGGACTCAGACTCTTGCCAATCAAACTTGAATTCATCAATTCTTCAATCTGCCTGGCTACTTCTGCATTCTGCTCTGGGGTAAGCTTATAAGCTGCTTTATTTGGGAGTGTAGACCCTGGAATCAAGTCTATGCAATGACTGATATCTCTGACAGGTGGTAGGGATCTTGGCATTCCCTCTGAGATAACGCCTTTGTACTTATCCAATAACTCTTGGACAGCTGGGTCTATCAACCTTGGCTTCTTCTCCTTCTTAGCTTCTTGCTGTTGTTTCTTATTCACACTCATACAGGGGATTAGGGCATATGCAACTGCACCTTCTGCTGCTACTTCTTTCATGAACTGTTTGCCTTCCATCAGCATGACCTTCATTTCTTTGCCTTTAGACTTCTCCTCTTTTTCCTTCAATGGGAATAACGTTACTTCTTTACCATCTTTAGTGATTTTATAGGTGTTTTTAACACCATCATGCTGTGCCTTCAGATCATATTGCCATGGTCTACCAAACAAAAGGTTGCAAGCATCCATCTTGGTGATATCAAACAACAACTTATCCTTATATCCACCAATCTGAAACTCTACCCAAGCCTGCTCTTCTATAGTTGTCTGCTGACCTTGAGTAAGCCATGAGACTTTATATGGAGATGGATGAGGCAATCTCCTAAGCTTCAGTTTCACCACCATTTCTTCAGACACAAAGTTCTCAGTAGAACCAGAATCAATCAAAACCTTACATGCCTTACCTCCTGCTTTGCAAGTGGTTCTGAAAAGGGACTTCCTTTGAGGGGCTTCTTGATCAGGTACCTTCATGGTAGTTACTGTCCTTCTCATCATCAGGGACTCTCCACTTTCTGGATATCCATAATTCTCAGGACCATTCACACTCTAAAAATCATTAGAGCTTGTCCTACTTTGATTATCAGGTTCATTGACCAGATTTGTCCTTCTTTCTCCTGCTGAGCTTGTGGCCTTGTCTGGACATCTGCTGTCTATATGGCCTTCTTTGTTACAGTTGTAGCATCTGATGGATCCTCTGCCCTGGGATCTTCCTCTGAAGGGTCTTCTACCTCTGAAGTTTCCTGGCTGACTGAAATTCTCTCTCTGATTCTGACTATTGTTGCCCTTGCTATTGTCCTGACTGGACTCTCCTTGATATCCTTGTCCATGTCCTCTGCCTCTGAAAGGACTTCTTCCACCTCTTTGTTGTCTTCCTCTTCCTCTGTTGTTCTGGTCTTGTTTTCTCTTCAGCTTTTCTTCCACCTTTAGTGCCAACTGAAAGCTTTTCTGCACTGTATCTGGGTTATGCAGACTGAGATCTTCCTGAATATTAAACCTCAATCCATTAAGGTATCTGGCTACCTTCTCTTCTTCACTTTCTTTCACCTTTGTCTTCATACAGAGTTTCATGAACTCTTCTGTATATGAGCTGACATCTAGCTCCTTCTGCTTCAGGTTCTGCTTCCTCTTGTGTAACTGGATACTGTAATCCAAAGGAATATAAGCCTCCTTTACCAATTCCATCATCTTCTTCCATGTGGCAATTCTACGTTTTCCCTCCTGCACTCTATCATCCTGAACAAAGTTCCACCATGTCAAGGCAGCTTCTTTCATCTTTGACTGTGCTATCTTCACTCTCTGCTGTTCTGGTATCTCCTCTGTTACAAAGAAATTGTTCAGACAATCTATCCATTCCATTACTGAATCAGGGTCCATCTTACCTGTAAATACTGGCAAATCCAGCTTCACATCCATGGTTCTCCTCTCCATGGCCTTGAGGGCGTTCAACAGCGGCCTCTGGTCTGCAGGAACGACCTCCTCGCTCCAATTAGGGATATCCTCTTCTTCCCTATCATCTTCTCTACCAGAACCTACTCTGCTCCTCAACTTTGCTAACTCATCTTTCAACTCCTGATTCTGAGCCTTCACGGCCCTGCTTTCCGCAATCTGCTTCTTCACCAGAACTGCCAACTCAGCGTTGGTCATCTTTGTTGGAAACTCAGATGTTCCTTCTTCGTCTGACATCCTGCTTATCTTTTCCAAAAGATCCTAACCTTTGCTCTGATACCACTATGATGCAAAGTGGGATGCAACGGAGGCAACCTAACAGGAAGGAAGAGCCAATTAAACAAACAGCCTGATAAAAATGTCTAGCGGCTGAACATCATCATCATATTTCCTAAGGACGCCAACAGCATCATCACATTTCAACAGCATCATCATATTTCAGATGATCGCAAATATCCTCCCGTCGACTACTATTTACCTCCTCTGCCTATCATCATCATCATGATAATCAACGGGCGCGAACATCCTCCGGTTACACTGTTCATCGGGTGCCAAATACAAACGGCATCATCATGATATTCAACATCACCTTCGTCAGCAGGATATCCAAATATCCGGTTGCTCCAAATATCCTGATGACGTTCACTTCAACAACTTGCCTTCGATGCTCCACTGCCCGACGATACAAGCAACAGCATCATGATATTAAACATCCGGTTCTTCGAAACCTCCTGATGATGCTTAACAACTTTCTGCCTTCGCCGATACCTTACCACTTAGCGACAACAGTATAAACACGCATAGAGGGATTTCATAATATCCTGATCATGTCCGGGTGCTCCTGCACCAGATAGAGCGTTGTGTCAAAGAAGATATGATATTCATTTGATAAACAAGGTTATGCCCTAGTGTAACTGGCAGGTGGTGTCCCCTTGAGAGGTAAGCCAGACTAAACAGGAAGGGCTAGATTGGCTCGTGATAAAAAGAAAAGCTAGGACACAAGGTTGACACGAAGAAAAAAGGGTTGGGTAGGAGAAAATGGGATGATACAGAAGAAAAGAGGCTTTGGCATAGAAGAATTAGGGTTTGGATAGGGGCTATAAGTAGGTTCTTCAAAGGAAAATAGGCTCATTTGTGCTCAGTTGTGTTCAGAAAGCTATAGAGATCTAGAGCTCCTTAGAGTTGGTGCGCGATGAGAGTTGGAGAGCTATCAGGATGGTGATTCCACACAGAGATCATCGTGCTGAGTGAGTGAGGACACATGGATGACTAGAGGGAGTAGGTGTACCAGTATGTATCGAAACTTTTGCTAAAAGCATGATTTTGATAGGTTAGAAGTGTCATAAATGCACACACGTCACCATAAGCGACTAGGTCTGAGGATAGGCAGTTCAAGTCACTTAGGAAGAGGAGCAAGTCATGGAAGGTAGTTGAGGTCGCTTATAGGCATGACTTGGTCACATATGGAAATAATAGGTCGCTTGTAGTCGGCTAGACAAATAGAGGCAAAATGCGCATATAGTTAAAAGCAAGTCACTTATGGGCTAAAAATAGGCACATACATAGGTTTAGCTCGCTTGTAAAGAAAAGATGCTCGCTTGTAGGATAGAGATCGCTTATAAGCAAAAGGTATACACATATAGAAATAGAGCTTGCACTTGGTCAAGAAGTAGTCACACAGGGAAAGTAAGTCAAATGTAAGCGAGAAATAAGTGCATGTAAAAAAGTAGGTCACATGCGAGCAATAGATAAGCGCATATGGAAAAATGAGTCGCTTACAGTAGATAGAACCTAGTATAGTAGTAAACGATGTAGTTTTAATAGCAGTTGTATGTAGCAGAAGAGACTAACATGATGAGTGAAATGATGTAGGATATACTACTGCCTTTGTTATCACGAGAGCCACATTCTAGGGATTTGCAGTTGGTGAGATTGCTGGATGCAGAGGAGCGGCTAGTGTTAGAGATCATCAGGTTAGAGCATGTGTCTAGATTGGAGCCAGTGCAGGCACATCAAGGACTGATTCTCTATGTCAAAGGAATAAAGCATAATCTTCTTAGTGTCAGTCAGATGTGTAGTAAAGGATAAAATCTTACCTTTCATGCCAAAGGTTGTGAAATCAGGAAGGCAGGGTCTAAAAAACTAGTTGCATAAGGTATCAAGTCATATGGTGACATCTATCATCTGAAGGAGGTAAATGGAAGAACATGCTTATTGTCTCAATCCAGTGAGTGTTGGCTATGGTACAAGCAAATGGGACATAACAACTTTGACAACATGGTAAAGATCAACTCTATACATGCGGTGAGAGACATGCCCAAGATAACCAAGCCTGCAAACACATTATCCAACGAATGTCAAATGGGAAAGTAGACAAAGACAAGTTTCAAGAGCAAGGAGTACTCTTCTTCAATGCCATTGGATCTGATTCATACTGACCTATGTGGCCCTATGTTTAGGGTAAAATTAGGATAGAGTTTGATTTGATGGTTTGTATGTGTATCCTCCTTTTTGTTGGCAAGAGACACTACTTTGCTTGATAGGTGTTGTCATTGGTGGCAACTAAGATCATCCCAATCATTCGCATAACACAAATTGTTCTTATCGGAAGTCAGATTTAGAACTTGTCTAAGTCTGGATAGTTAGGAATAGAGTAGTAACAGGGTGTGGTATTTCGGTCTGGATCTCTTAGGCTAAAAGCCATGGTTAGTTGTGGATCTAGGGGAGTCATATGCATTGTCAAGATAGTCTCAATCTAGATTTTTGTCCTCCGGTGATGAAGAATTCAAAAGATATTAGCATCTGAGTATCAGGTTCCAGTTTTTCAGAGTAGACAGAAGGAGAACAGGTTGAACTTGCAGAAGGTTTTGATTCCAGATGTATAGAAGCTGTTTGTTGGACAAATAGTGATGATCGGTGAGTATGGCCGACATGAGTAATGATTTTCAAGAGTAAGTTTTGGTCCACACCTTAAGTTATGCATAGATCTAGCCGACAGAGTAGAGCATTCATTAAAGTTCTAAGTGTTGTTAAAGCTGACTATTAGAATGATTGTAGATCATGTTGTGGATATATATAGCTGATGAAATTGGATGATTTAGTATGAATTGTGTGTGTGAACAAGGCATATGTGAGAAGAGTAGAAATCTAAAGTGTGAATGAAGGTAGAACAATAAGAAGAGCAGAGCAAAGATGAAATGTGTAAGATCAATTTTTGTACTTAACTGGAACTGAACTTCTTGCATAAGGAGATGCTATTAATTAGTTCAAATCTCTGTCATTCTCTTGTAATATTTCCATAGGTAGTGAGAAGCAATGAGCTCTGGGCAGTGAGCCCGAATGCATGTGCATTCCCATTTGTAAAAATACTTTTAACATGGTATTAATATTGGTGGGTTAACCCCCACTGTGGTTTTTCCCTTAACCGAGTTTCCATGTCAAAAATCTTGGTGTTAAGTGTACTATTTTCATTTATGCTCATGTGAGATTGATTAATGCTGAAATGTTTTAATTATAAGTTATAAAAGAAGATTAAAAGAAAGAAATAGCTAAAATTGTGTGACAACTGATTCACCCCCCCTCTCAGTTGTCTGGACCTAATTCAACAATTGGTATCAGAGAAAGGTTCCTTTGGAAAAGTTTAATAGCTTAAGGAAGATTTGGGAAGGTAGTAGAAATGGATGAATATAATCTTCAAGGACAAATTAATCTCACCCTAGATGATCTTGAGCAGTCCAAGGTAGAAGTTCAAGAATTGCAAGAAAATCTCAAAAAGGCTGAATACTGCATCGAGATCTTAAAAGAAAAGTTGAGCAAATCCAATACAAAAGGAAAGGAGCAACTTCTTCAACCAGAAGACAAGGCCCTAAAAGAAAAGACAAAAGAATGTGAAAAGTTAGCTAAATAAGTTGTCCTAAAACATGAGATGGAAACTAGGGTGATGAGACTAACCAAGGAAATTGAAGATAGGAAGAAAACTGAAGAAGAGATGAAGCAAAATTTGAAAGAAAGTAATGAAGAATGCTACAGATTGGATGGAATAGCAGGTCTCCTAGAATCTAATCTACAAAGAAGCAGAAATAATGAGAGAGAACTTGAGAGACACATTATCACTCTCAGACATGACCTTGAAATTGCAAATGTGTATAAGGAGAAATTCAAAATAAGCTCAGCTAAACTTGAAGCACTAATTGAAGAATAGAAAAAGGACAATGACAAGCGTAATCTTAAAAATGAGAGAGGTGAAAACTCTGGATCCAGATAAAGAAATTTCCAACCAAGAAACAAAAGGACCAAAACTAGAAAACCTCCGGTAAGACAACCTAATGCTCAAAGATATCCATCATTTAATGGAAACTATTTCAATTACAATAAATTTGATCATAAATCTACTCAGTGCAGAAGTAGGGCAAATCAAAATGGTCCATCCTTCTCTGGTCAATGCTTCAAATGCAAGAGGTATGGTCACAAATCCAATGAATGTAGAAGTATGTTAAAGAATAACTCAAATGGCAATTCTTTCAATGTCTACTACTTTTCTTGCAATGCATTTGGACACATGGCTAATCAGTGCAGATCAAGAGGAAATCAAGTGTCCTTTAACTGCAATAAATCTAGTCATATTACAAGATTATGCAGAAATGGGAACAATGGAAGAAGAGGTCCAGTAAATAGAAAATTGGATGAGCAAAAACAAGATAGAGACAAAAGAAAAATAGATGTGAATGAGATACAGAGTGAAATGAACAAGATTTGGATAAAGAAAGATACAATAAACAATAGCAATAGGTCTGCACTGGAATCTGGTGCTGATAATTCCTCTGAGAATTAAGTTAGAAACTCTAGCTCAGGGGGAGCTACATAGAACATCAAATTCCCCTAGTTAGTAAGTGGGTGCCTAAGTCTAGCACAATAAAAGAAAAGTTTCTAAATTTGTCCAGAACCTTTGGAAGAATTTCTAGAAGAAAAGATGTTGATATGAAATCTTGCAGAATGATTCATGAAGAACTATCAAAAACAATGCAACTGAATATAATTAGGGCATCACATTTATTACAATGCCAAATTAGGTTTTGCAAAAGATAAAAGGTCACTTGGTCACTCATTTCAATCACCTTACATTTGAAGAAAACAAGAAGAAGGGCATTTGAGTCACAAATCCAGAGATTGAGGCAAAGAGCAAATTTGACCGGCAAATTGATCAACCCTAACACTGTGAAAGAAAAAGGTACCTCTCTGTAAAACTTTGAATCTAAAATTTGTTGTGAATGCTACTCTTCATGTTGTTAACATTACTGAAAGGCCTCGACCCAAATTCAAGAAACATCCTCACAAATCAATTGAAGTCGACCTGTTAGGTGCTTTTTCAAGTGTCCCGTATGGTGTGCTGCATGTAGAAGACATTAGGGTTTATCTTCATGCAAATATAGATGAGTTTGGAGATTCAAGGTATGTTGACCTGTTTGAGAAACAACTCAAGGATGAAAATGATAAACTTAAACCTGAGTATAAGGCTCTTCAGGATAAACACTTTCTTTAGATTATGGGGTTTCCAACATTTGATGAGGATGAATGGGTCTGATACGCCTTGAGTCAGATGCATGATAAATTCATTTGGTTGTTAAAACAATTCAAGATTACCAAGGATGCTATCAGAAATGTAACTGGTTTAAACTCAACTGGAGGATTGCCCATGCTGAAATCTGTGAAAAATCAGACAGTGACTCACGCTACCAGTACTAAGTTTGATAGAAGGGCAATGACCATTAATGACATTATTGAACTGGATGTTAAATTCGCCTCCATGGTGATTGGGTACAAGATTTACCACTCAATCAGAGAAAATTCTGTTTTTGGAACAACCATATATGTTGCTTACAAAATGCTAAAAGAAAATATTGATTATGACTTGTGTGAACTACTACAAAATCAATTGATTGAAAATTTGAACAAAATCAAGAAAGATAAGAAAAACACCTTCAAGTTTGGTACATTGATTCTATGTCTATTCTTTTACTTTATGAATGAAGTACCTGGGGTAAAAGGTGTGCACTATACTAAAGATGAGCCAATTTCCATTCAGATTAGAAATCATCTTCGTAGCATTAGTGATTTCAAAACTTAGAAAACTGCAATATGGGGTTACTTTAAGAACTTTTAGAGTATGATGCACTCAAGGGAAAAAATCCCTAGTTCAATTGTTGATAAGTACAAAAATAAAATATGCTTCATGGTTGATACTGATCAATGTTTGATGGAAGCAGTGGAACCCAGAACTATTTGGATCATGCCCATGGGGTATGAAGTAGATGAAAAGATCCTGGACATATATGCTCAACATCTTCTAAGCAAGCCCAAAGACACAATGGTTGAAAGATTTGGAACTTATGAAGAGCTGAGTTTAAAGTTACATACTGAGCTTAGAGAATCTAAAACTAATAAGAGAGTAAGAAAAGAAGTTGTGCAGCTAGCTGAAAATCTGGGTCTAACTAAGGAAGCTTTGAAGAATTTTAGAGAAAGAATGGAGAAGGATGAGAAAGAAAAACAAGATAAGAAACAAACAGGTGATCCAGTGGAACTCTCTTCCACTTCAAGAACTACTAGAGGCTCTGCTACTACCTTGAAACTGCAAAACCAGAAGCAAAATCATCCAGAAGATGGGAGAAAAGGAAGAAAACTAAAGCATCCAGGACCTATGTAAGCATAAGAGAAGAAGAAGATACAGACTCAGATATTGAAATCAAGGAACTAAAAGTCACCGGAACAAAAGATGCAAAACTAACTGAAGAAAGGTCCTATAGAAGCAAAAGATAGAAGATTATGAGGAATATGTTGAGAAGCCCACACTCTCCCTAGAAGATGTGATAAAATCAGTCACTGTGGATGGTAATCTAAAACCCATGATTGAATTCTACGATGAATACAATGACATGGATAAAAGGGTGTTGGAGGAAGCAACGGTCAAATATCTCAACATCTACAATAAGGCATTGACTGAGATAACTTTTGAGTTACCACAAAGTTTGGCAAATATCTTGGAGTTGAGAAAAGAAAATGCCAAGTGCAAGGACAAAGATCAGGGAGCATGAGCTAATAAATTTGTGTCCTCAAATTTCTCCTGATTAAATAGATATGATATTCAAGGAAGTCAAAGATGACTTTAGAAGAAAGAGGAGAATGAACAAACTCATGCTTGGAGAAACAAGTGAAATCATTGAAGAAACTCAAGAGATTCTTTTGAAAGCCTTGAGAAAGTACAGTATTCCCATAGTCACAAAAGAAGTTCTAGATGGTGAAGAAGAGAATATTATTGAGCAACAATCTGAGTTAGGTGAAGCTTTAGTTCCAGAAGTAGAACAAGTGAATCAGGAGGATACATAAATGTTGGATAAAGTAATTAATACAGAAGATGCTCCCAATCCATCTGATACATCAGGGAAAGAGGATAATATTACTATTCTATAGAACCCTCTTGATCAGGTAGTAAGTGATGAAAAAATAGGAAAAAGTTCCCCTGCAGAGAACACAGAAAAGGATAAAGCAGAGTTAGAGGAAGAAAGAGAAAATAAAGATAAAATAGAAGAAGATGGTACAAACGTTGAAGCACCTAAAGCAGAGACTGAGAAATCAGGAGATCAAAAGGTTGGTTCTGAAATGGCTGCAAGAGACACTGTAGATGTAGTAAAAAGTCTTCTTGGAAAAGAAGTGATTGAACTTGATGATCCTGAACTACTCCAAGGCCTAGCCAATCCAAATTCTCTCTCTCCAATTCAACTAATGAAAATAGCATCTTACACCCAAGTAAAGGCTAGAGAAAAGATATTAAAGTTCCACATACAGGACAATGAGCTACTGGGGCTTGCATCCAGGATTCTAGAAAAGCTAATGCCTACCTACCAGAAGAATCCATCTGATTCCCCCTCCGATCATCTGAAAAATCTTGTAAGTTCTGTAAATACTCATTTTGAGTCTCTTGAGAAGTCTGTGGAAGTAAAAGTTAAAAAATAATTTTTGGATAAGAAATTTGGTGAAATAAAAAACCTGATAAGAAATGATAGAAGAATACTTGATGTCAACATAAAGAGCATTCAGAATGCTCTGAGTGATGGAGGAGATATATATAAGTTTTTCCTATCATGGTTAAAGGTTAATAAGGATATTTAGAAGAAGATAAAGGAACAAGAACAAAAAATATCAGTTCTTTCTCAAAATTTTGATCTTCTAACTGCCTCTCCTATAAGCCAGAAGTGTCAAGTTATTAGCTTGACAGATGAAATAAAGAGGCTTGTGAAAGAGAAAAACAATACTATGAAGAGGATATGTGAACTTTGAGGATTGATTGGCCCTAAATTATAGATAATGTATGACACCCTATCTGAAGCTCAGACTATAGCCCAGACTAGTGATCCATCAGATCTATCAAAGGCAGAATTATATTCTTTTTTTTGAATGGGCACATCTTAATTTTGGATGGAATGAAGAGTACTTGGGCCTCCAAATTTGTGCAGATAAAAACCAGTTTTGCAAACATTCTAAAGTTTATGTAAATAGAACTTGTTGATTAATTGTACACATGCAACAATATTAACAACATTTTTGAAGAAATTTGGCTTGCGGACCACACCCGTTACCATTGATGTCAAAGGAGGAGTGAAGAACAATGAAAAATGAGAAATTCAACTGAGGGGGAGAACCGAAATAAGTGAAGGGCATGGGTGTACAGACAAAGGGGGAGTTGCACTAAGACACTTAGTCATTTTTCACTAATGATATTTTCAACACTACATGCATTTAGCTCAAATATGCTAATGATATTCAGTTATCTACGTGATGTCAGCATATTTCATGTTATTTGCTTCTGATTATCTGTTATTTGCAACTATGATGGTGAATTATTCTGAAATTCAAAGAAAATTAAAAGAATACTTCAAATTTGGTGAATCTTAGCTATTGAACCACATACATACCAGATACAGTCATGAGGAGAAGAAATCAAACCATATTTTCACCAAGATGTTCCACAGCTAGATATGGATAATGCTAACTTCAAAGGAAAAGGAATGAAGACAACACATACGGACTGATAAGCACTCCAAGGGACACAGTAAATCAAAGTATGTATCAAGAATTCAAACACTGATTACTCAGGATTTATGATGATTTGTAATCAAATGGTCTTCTCTTTCATTAAGTATGCAATGATATGTATGCTTACAATAACTTTGAAATAGGCCCTGATATTTCAGCAGTCAAATTTCAATTAAGCTTTCGAATAATCAAATTATCACATCCCTGCACCTTTTATAGAATAAGGTGAGGGAACGGTTACAGATGACCTACGGTCAGGATTTATCTATTAAGATCAACAGTCCAGATGAATAGCACGTGCCTGCCAGTTGGCAAATACACAGCTGGTAGAGAATATTCCAGCATCTTTGACCTAGTCCATCCTCCAACTAGCAAATAGCATATTTGACAATATCCTCCTCATCTCTGGTTCATGCTACCTCTGCATGCAACTCTGTATATTTCGGCCACCCTGATCTTAGCCTCAAACAGCTCCACTGTCCTGTAATAAACAAACAAGCATCATCTTCATTTAATAACTAGCAGGAAAATAAACATTTATATTTTATCAGGCTGTGAATGTGCAAACCTATACATATCGGGTTATGAATATTGAGCATCTGTGAAAATTCACGTAATTAAATGTCTATAGGTGGTCAAGAGGGCCCGGGTGACTATTGTTGACTGGAAAACATGCTATCAGGCCCTAAAATAGTTTCAATATCTGATCAGGTCCAGGGTCATTTGAGTGATTTTTGATAAAAATATCAAAAATATGATTTTTGGTATTTTCTACATCTTGGTAAATTGCATTTTCAGAGGCCTTCGGAGAGAAATTAGGGCTCAAGACTCAGTCGATACTTGGCATTAAGTCTAAGTAATCGAGCAACTCAAACTAGATAACTAGTTTATCTTTCCAATGAGTCCAAAAAGTTTAAATTCTGATAAAATAGCTAGGAGTTATGACCTTGCCAAAGGGAAGGTCAAAAATTTCCTAATTTTTTTGAGTTTCTCTGAATTTTTGCAAATAGTTTCACCTTGCAGTAGCTCTTTTTGTATTCCAAGGGTAATGTGACCCTTCATATGATATGCAAGCCTTACATTTTCAGTTATCACATGCATAAGATCATGCATATGCAATACATGTGCTTTTGTTCACTAAATTCTATTGAATAAAACTATCGGGTCCGGGTATGCACATTAGTTAATATGAGGGATATTAACTAATATGACTCTCTTCATAGATCAGGATATGATGATGATGTCATCATCATGGACGGGCTTCGTTAAAATGTGAAAGGCTGACGTCATGGTCATACTGAAGGAAATTAGGTGATGTTAAGAAATATGACCCCGATACTGAGGAATATCACCCTCCAAATAAGATGACGTCACGGTCATGTCGAGCTTTTTATATCAGGTTAGAATGATGTCACCATCATGTTAGGAAAGATCAGTCATATTAGAAACGATGACGGATGTTAGAATTAGATGACCTTCGGAGTTCAAGCCGATTGATGATGTCATCATCATATCGGGTCCTTTGTGGAATGGGATAAGCTGACGTCATCATCATGTTAACAAAGATGAGTCATATTAACAAATGTGACCCCCTTTCAAAAGATCAGGATGACATCACCATCATGTTATTTAAAAAGGTGATCGTTAGATATGTACCTCCGTGAGGTAAAAAGGATGATGATGTCACCGTCAGGGTGATTTCCTAATTTCTTTATTCATCAAGATTGGATGACGTCATCATCATATTGGCACTGGGGTGATATTCTGCAGTAGGATGATATTTGAAATATCGGGTGATATTCGAAAGATCGGGTGATATTTGAAATATGACTCCTGCAAAATATATGAAGCTGTCTGACGGGTAAATACCATTATCACATAAGATTGACGTCCAGAGTTTCGGACCAAATGATTATCGGGTGATAAACTGGTATCGGGGTGATCTTAGTAAGATCAGGTGATCTTATAATATTAGGGTGATATTTGTAATATCATGGTGATATTACACAAGGTGACTGATGTTTGAAATATGACCCCCCCTCTCAAATATCAGGTTTGACTAAAACTTTGATTGGCCATAACTTTCTCATTTGGCCGAATTTTAGGGTGATGTAAAAGGCAAACTTGCCTAGAATTTTACACTCTTTCACATGGCAGGCTTCTTGAGGAAAGATTTAGACTTTGGAATTTGGGCTCAGACTTCAAGATCACAAATATACCTGACATTAAGCACATACATACTGACTGATGCTGTTTTACCGTTACCACCCAGAACACAAAAGCAAGGGAGCAAGCCAGCAAAGTTGGGTCCCTATTTTGTCAAGTCAAAATGGGGCGTGTTGTCTAACCACACAACAACTTGCCACCAAAGAAAACAAACTAAATTCCAATGATTCAAGTGATGTGAACACACTCTAACATAGTATTCTAACTCTTTCTAAGCATGAGCACTTATAATCTTTCTGAATGATAAGGTTTTCATCATGGCAACAATGCTAACAAAGGATCAGGTGTGTGCAAATGATTAATTATCCTCATCTTGAAAGCAAGTTGAAAGCATGAGTAACTGATGTTAAGCTACATAGTTTGGGAGCATCCCTCATAGCCAACTTGGATAGAGCCTTGCTGCTAGTAGACATCCATAGCCCCGGAAAGGTTATCTATACAATCCCCCTAAGTAGAGCCCCACTGCCAGCAGATGCCTATAGCCCTGGTAGATTTACTTAGATGGCCTAATTTTATTATATATATATATTTTAGATTTTCAAAATTTCTGTATATATTCATATGATGTCATCATGTAAGCTTAGTGTGCAAGGTGTGGTCACTTGCTGATTTAGGTTGGAGATTGCACTGGTAGCAAGGGAGTCCCTTTAGATTTTTCACTTAACACCTATACTTGTGTGTTCAACAAACCCAAGGCTGTTAGGTGAGTCATTGTGAAAGAGTCACTTTGGTCAAGAAAAGGCACCCTGATGAAAAGATATCACAGATCTAATCACCAATACTTCTCAAAATGAGTCATAACCTATATATAAATTTGTTCTCATCACTTGAATCTTAACAATTTAGTTATTTTCTTAGGGTGATGAGCTACATCATCTTGACTAACCAAAACAGAACTCAACAAGCAAGCAAACAAAAGCAAACACACTAAGTAAACTGTACAAACAACTAACTACAAAAGGAAACAACAGAAAACAAAACAAGAAAGCAAGGAAAGAAATAAAACAACTACTCTACCAAACTATATACAAACCCTACAAGGAAAATAAAACCCACGATAAGACCCAAAGATACCTATATTTGCATACTTCCTTATATTGCAGAGGAGCATCAGGGCACTAGTTATGGTTCTGATCTTAGCAAATTCATCTTTGTATTCTAAAAAATATTCTTTTATTCTAAATTCATTGTGTTTAATAGAATAGCTCTTAATGATCAGCAACTGAGGAAGCTCATCAGTTCATGATTAATCCATATGCATGTCTTATCTCCTGAATTTTCATAATCAAAATAGTATTCAACATCATTTACTGTGGAAAGGAGAAATACAACCTAATGTATTTCTGGCTCTATTGGACATGCTTCTTCATTGATAGTTGGTCCTCCATTTAACTTTGCATTCTCATTGCTCAGCTCAGTGTCTAGTCTCACTTCAAATTGAAGAATGTATGACTCTTGAAATATCAATCCTTCATCTTTATCCAACTTTGTCTCCTCATTTTGGATGTATGTCTGATTCTTGATTTCAGGCAACACCTCAATGTTTTCTTTAATTTTCTGCACATTAGCATCTAAATGAGTATCTTCATAACTTGATATACAGAAATTTATCATTTCTAAATCATTTAACTGTAAAGGTGAAACAACTCTCGATTGATAGGAATACTCCCCTATTTCATTTTCAAAATGACATTGGATTGGCATCTGATTATGCACAACAATTCCAAAGCTTTCTGCATCTTCAACTTTCATGAATTGTTCATCAAATAACTCACATTTTCCATCTAGTAAGGTATCTGGTTCCATTGACCTGCAACATTCTTGCATTTGATCATTCAATTTGGACAAGTTAGATAGTACATCAGCATTTATTTTCTTTTGTACAATTTCCTGGGTTACTATCATGGGAACTTCACTAGCAACAATGCATTTAAATTCTTCCACCTGTCTTCATTCCTTTTTACCATAGAATAACTCAAGGAAAGGTTTTTCACTATCCTTATCAAAAGTATTAGGATCAGAATCAAAGACTTTATCCTGACAAGTGGTTTCTTCTCCACAATTTTCAAAAGATTCATACCTGCACTCTGCCTCACCCTTACCATAAAGTAGAGAACTCCTATCAATCTCACCATAGAATGACTCAAGGAAGGATGTTTCCTCTTCTTTACCTTCTATAACTAATTCAACTATTGTATTTTCTAAACAACTCATCATTAGGGGTGTTGCTTCTCTTTGCTGTTCCAGAATTCGAGTCTTCTCCAACATGACCAAGCAAGCGTCACAATCCCTTTCTGAATGCTCTTTGTCATGTAATCTACACCAACTTTCAATCAGGACATCATCAGTGGATAAACCTAATATTTGACTACACTGTATATTTCTAGACAAGTATAATTCAAAATCCTTCGAGTTGTTCACTTCATTGTCCAGACAGCTAATAACTTCTAGTGCTGCATCTGTTTGTTGCTCCAGAATTTCTTCATTTTCTTGCCAGACTTCAGCCCTGAACACATCTATAAAAAATATTGTTCCTTTCAAATATAAATCCAACCTTATAAGAAAAGTTAGACAATTAATTTCATCGTGTTCTACAGTCTGGTGTATCCTACAACAACTAGATAAACCAAAGTTAGACAAACTTTGAGGATAAAGCTGCTTATTCAAAGTTTCCTAAAATAAAGGAATGTTAACCTGACAATTATTTTCATATGCATCCATCAAAATGAGCCTCTATTTTCAATTTTTTTTTTTAAAGATTTTGAAATTTTAATGAGATCTATCGTATCTCAGAATAAAACTTGAAAGTTCAAAAAATGTTGGCCAAATCTTTGAAGCTTTGAGCTAGATCTTTGCAAAGACATAGTCAAAACCTCTCAGATAAAAGATATTTGCAGGCATTAACGTCAAATGATGAAATATTTATGAAATATTTGCAGAAAATCCATAGATTCTTTGTTCAGCCCTCCTTCTAGCGCCACTTTATGTTGATGATGATGTTAGTCATATACAAACATAGAATAAAAGTTACACAACAACCTTTACTCATCTTGAAAGATACGATGAATTTAGAGAATTCATGATCCCAAGTCTCCGTGGATTAGTTCTTAATCTACTGATGTTACTCAGTGGTTAATGTGTGTTGCTGTTAATCATTCAGGGGCCTTACGTTCTTCAGTAATTTTCTACAAAGTTCATCAATATTTCTCCAAATATCCTGTCCTTTATATCTGCTCTACATAAATCTCTAACAATTCTACCTCTGTACTATGAATTCACTCAAATAATGTGCCTACAGCTTGATATTTGCATGATTTCTACCATTACTTGCAATTCTTTGCATGATATTTTCAACACTACATGCATTTAGCTCAAATATGCTAATGATATTCAGTTATCTACGTGATGTCAGCATATTTCATGTTATTTGCTTCTGATTATCTATTATTTGCAATTATGATGGTGATTAATTCTAAAATTCAAACAAAATTAAAAGAATACTTCAAATTTGGTGAATCTTAGCTATTGAACCACATACATACCAGATACAGTCATGAGGAGAAGAAATGATGAAGGGGGTAAATCATAAAACACACAATAATAGAAATTGAACACAGAGAATAGAACTTTCTTTTATTGATCTGGGAAACTCATTACATTACAGAAGCTTAATTACAATCAGAGGAATCAGTCCTCTACAGGCTGCAACACATTATAGCTACCATCACCAGGCTCTGGAATCTTTCACCTTTTGTAACCCCTAAATCAGCTAGGGTTTCTGTTTTCTAGCCTATTCTTGACTCTACACTTGCCCCCTTAACTCTCCTACTGCCCAGGGTTCCCAAAAATGGTTATTAATAGCCTTTTTGGCGGCCAACAACCTAATTTCGAATTTTGCATCTCCCTCCAAAAATAGGTCAACTTCCGGGAGCCATAACTTTTGATCCAGGACTCTGATTGACAAACCGTTTTATGCGTCGGAAAGCTCACGGAGTGCTCTATGTGCTAAGAACCATCTCTATTGGTCCTGACCATTTTCGGGCCCGTACGGAGCCGTTTAGTGCCTCAAACTTGAGTTTGAATAATTTTCAGGCATTTTTCAGGAAACAGAAACTTTAATATCTTTCAACTCGCAAATGATCTTCGTGTGATTCCTTCGCTAAAGGTCTTATATTTCTGTTATGTAACTTCCTGTAAATTTTGACTTCATTCCGTGCCCAAATGCAAACTTTCTAAAAATAGCAATTTACTATTTTTAGCAGTTTGGGAAAATTGAAAGTTCTACATTATTATTCAGGCGATTATGGGACTAGAACCACAGATTTTGAGAAGAAATGGGTAGAACATCAACAATTTTGAAACACATTTTTTTTTGGGTGATGCAAGATTGCCCTTACACCACTGTATGCTCCTGCATCAGACACCCAGGATAATTTGAGAAGTGACCCTGTCACGTCTTAGGTGTTTGTGTGAGGAAAACCCAAACGGTCAACCTCTGCCTTAGACAACCAAGAAGAATCTTCAACAGGCCTTCCTTTCCATTTCACTAGATATTCTTCATATTGCCTATTTCGAGTACTCCTTCCCACATGGCTATCCAAGATCTCTTCTATCTCCTCTATTGAAGTAGATGCCGGAATACTCCACTGCACTTCTGTTGGTCCATCCTCTGTTCCCCCTTCATGATATTCTGATAAATCAGCAATGTTGAAAATAGGGGAAATATTGATCCCACTCGGCAGCTCTACCTCATAAGCATTTCCTGAATCATGCTTCTTCATGATTCTGCATGGTCCAAATTTCTTCATTTTCAACTTATTGTATGTTCCAATTGGGAACCTTTCTTTTCTCAGGTGAACCATGACTTCATCTCCTACCTGGAATTCCTTATATCTCCTCTTCTGATCTGCCTTAGCCTTGTACTGAATATTCATTTTATTAATATGCTTTCTCACCTCTTCATGCAAATTCTTTAGATGTTCTGCAAAGTCTTCAGCTTCGGCACTTGTCTTTTCTCCGTTGTCTAGCTTCCTTAACTCAGAAGCATTTCTTGGGCTATTGCCATATACAATCTGAAATGGTGATTTACCAGTACTCCTATTGACAAAATTGTTGTAAGCAAATTCTGCCTGTGGTAAAATCAAATCCCATCCCTTGGGCTTATCCCCTACTAAGCATCGTAGTAGGTTACCCAAACTCCTATTCACCACTTCAGTTTGTCCATCAGTCTGTGGATGGTGTGCAGAACTAAACTTCAAATCTGTCTTCAACTTCTTCCACAATGTCCTCCAGAAATAACCAACAAACTTGGTATCTCGATCTGAAACTATGCTCTTTGGTAGACCATGTAGTCTCACCACTTCCCTGAAAAATAACTCTGCAATATGAACATCATCATTAGTCTTCTTACAAGGAATAAAATGTGCCATCTTTGAGAGTTTGTCCACCACCACAAAAATAGAATCATGCCCTCTCTGTGTCCTTGGTAAACCAAGAACAAAATCTGTACTAATATCATCCCATGGCTTCTCTGGTACAGGTAATGGTTGATACAACCCTGTATTTTGACTTGTTCCTTTTGCCATCTGACATACTCTGCAACTCTACATAAACTTCCTCACATCCTGCTGCAACTATGGCCAATAATAATTTTCACCAATAATAGAAATGGTCTTATCTCGACCAAAGTGTCCAGCCAGTCCTCCACTATGCTTCTCCTTAATTAGGTTCTCTCTCATGGAACTCCTCAGAATGCACAACTGGCTTCCTCTAAACAACATGCCATCTTGGATTATGAAATCCAACCATTTTGTCCTATCTAAAGTAATAGGCTCCAGACAAGCTTTCCAAGCCTCTGCAAAATCTGGATCTTCAGGATACAAACTTTTGAGCTCATCGAACCCAACAACCTCTATCTTCATTTCTGTCAACAAATTTTGCCTTCTGCTCAAGGCATCTGCAACTCTGTTGGACTTCCCACTCATGTGCTTCAAAACAAAGGTATAACTCTGTAAAAACTCAACCCATTTTAAGTGCCTTTGGTTCAACTTCCCTTGACTATTAAGATACTGCAAAGCCTGATGATTAGTATATAAAACAAACTCTTTTGGCAACAAATAATGTCTCCATTTCTTCAAAGCCTGAACTATTGCATAAAATTTCTAATCATAAATAGAATACTTTTTCTTGGCATCATTAAGCTTCTCACTAAAATAGGTAATGGGCTTACCTTCTTGGCTCAAAATAGCTCCTATACCACTACCACTAGCATCACAATCTACTTGAAATACCTTATTGAAATCTAGAAGTGCCAAAACAGGTTGTTCTACAATTTTCTGCTTCAATGTATCAAAGCTCTTGTCGGCTCCTTTAGTCCATCTAAACTCTTTTCTATCCCCTCTCATTGTTTCAGTTAGGGGTGCACAAATGCTACTGAAATTCCTGATAAAATTTCTGTAAAAACTTGCCAAACCATAAAAAGATATTACCTCTGTGACACTCCTTGGCGTAGGCCATTCAATGATAGCCCTTACTTTTTCTGAGTCCATCTTAAGACCTTCTTCTGAGACAACAAATCCCAGGTACACCAACTCCTTCTTTGCAAAACTACATTTCTTCAGATTAATCAACAACTTCTCCTCCCTCAGCTTCTCTAGAACTCTTCTGATATGCATCAGATGCTCATCCCAAGTCTTACTGAAAATCAAAATATCATCCAAATAAATAATAACAAAACTTCCCAAAAATTCCTTCAGTACCTCGTTCATGAGCCGCATGAATGTGCTCGGTGCATTGGTTAGCCCAAATGGCATGACTAACCATTCATACAAACCTTCCTTTGTCTTGAAGGCTGTCTTCCATTCATCTCCTTCTCTAATATGGATCTGGTGATACCCACTCTTCAGGTCAATTTTTGTGAAGTACTTGGCTCCACTCAAACAGTCCATGATGTCATCCATTCTTGGCAATGGAAATCTATACTTGATCATTATCTTATTGATGGCTCGAGAGTCTGTACACATCCTCCATTCTCCATCTTTCTTTGGTGCGAGTACTGTAGGTACCGCACATGGACTTAGGCTCTCCCTTATCAGTCCCTTCCTCAACAACTCCTGAACTTGTCTGTTCAACTCTTCATTCTCTGCAGGGGTCATTCTATGGGCTACCTTGTTTGGCAAACTGGCTCCTGGTATCAAATCCATTTGATGACTTATCTTCCTTATTGGTGGTAAACCTTCTGGTACATTATCAGAGATAATGTCCTGGAACTCTTCCAACATATCTAAAACTTTTGCTGGTACATCTTCACATTTCTCTTGACTAATCTTAGGAATCAATGTAGAGCAATGATGCTCATTCTTCATACCCTCCAAAAATTTCCTACCATCTACCAAACAAATTCTGGCAGTACTACATACCTTTTCTTCCACCTCCTTCAAGGGCTTCAACTTATGACGAACTCCATCCTTTGTTAGGGAATATGTGTTTGCATTGCCATCATGGACAGCACTCCTATCATATTGCCACGGCCTCCCCAACAGCATATGACATGCATCCATCGGTATGATATCACACAGCACCTCATCATGGTAGCCACCAACCTTGAACTTCACTAAACACTGCTCATTGACCAAAGCTCTATGGTCCTTCTGCAACCATGCAATCTGATATGGATGTGGATGCTTTCTTCTTGTCAACTTCAACTTGTCAACCATCTCTTCTGAAACCAAATTATCAGTGCTTCCACTGTCAATAATAATATCACAACACTTACCCTCACATTTGCACCTTGTGTGGAATAAACTCTTCCTTTGATTTGGTTCTTTCTCCTCATTCAACAAGGTTCTTCTGACAACTAGGGTTTCTCCCCTTTCAACATCTTCAGAATGCTCAGACTGTGCATCTTCATCTACATGTGCAACTCGTGCATTACCTTCAGGTCTCCTATTCGTCCTTTCTTGATGTTGTGGACACTCATATGCTTGATGCCCTTCTTCTCCACATTGGAAACAGGTTCCTCTGAAACCTCCTCTTCCAGGTCCTTGCCCAGGTCTGCCTCTTCCTCTTCCTCTTTGCTCACCATTGTTCTAGTCACGAGGGCGGTAGGTATTATCACCTCTCTGATTTCGACTAGTACCAACTTCTTCACTTTTCTTTGCATCTTCATTTTGGCCCCCATAGGGTCTTCCACCACTCCTTCCACCTTGACCTCTTCCCCTTTGCTTCTAGTCAAATCTTTTATTCAGCTTCTCTTCCACCTTCAAGGAAAACTGGTACGCATCTTCTATGGTGGTCCTTCTGACCAGGCTCAACTCCTCTTGAATACTCGGCCTCAACCCATTAATGTAATGGGCTACCTTCTCCTTGTTGGGCTCTGCATGGCCTGTCCTGATAGTAATTTTATAAAACTCTTCTGTATACTCCTTAACAGACTTGTTACCTTGCTTCAATCCTTGCAGCTTCTTTAGCAACTCCATCTCATAGTCCACAGGGATGAACTGATTCTTTAATTTCTCCACCATCCGATCCCATCTGGTAATCTTTGCTTTTCCTCTTCTATTTCTCTCTAACTGGACCTCCTTCCACCAAATACTGGCGTGGCCCTTCAACTTTGTCTTTGCAAACTTGACTCGTTCAGGGTCTTCCATATCTT
This sequence comes from Cunninghamia lanceolata, assembly GCA_027924645.1. NCBI lineage: Eukaryota > Viridiplantae > Streptophyta > Pinopsida > Cupressales > Cupressaceae > Cunninghamia > Cunninghamia lanceolata. Next base: position 13,084,832 of record BSBN01000288.1, on the reverse strand, counting down.
CATACTCAAAATACTCCTCCATATCATTGATCCAATCAATAAGTTGTTCTGGATTCAAATCTCTAGAATAGGTAGAAACTTCAATCTTGGGCCTCTTTCTGATCTTTGAAATGACCCTCAACAACCTAACTTCTATAGGATCTCCCACAGCTTCTTGTTCTTCCTCAGATAGCTCTTCTTCAGCTTCATCTTCGCTTTCCTCTCTCCTTCTCGGCTCGAACCCTCTTTGCAGCTCCTCTTGCAATGCATCGATTTGTCTTTGCAGGGCTCTAAAACCCTCTTCCATCAAAGCATTCCTCCTACCATAGTTTCTTCATGGAGGCATCTTGATCTATGCAGCAAACCCACAACCTCAGGTCCTGGTGCAAACTACCTCACGGTCGACGATCTGTCTACACACTCAGGAACCCTCGCTTTGATACCACTTGATGAAGGGGGTAAATCATAAAACACACAATAATAGAAATTGAACACAGAGAATAGAACTTTCTTTTATTGATCTAGGCAACTCATTACATTACAGAAGCTTAATTACATTCAGAGGAATCAGTCCTCTACAGGCTGCAACACATTACAGCTACCATCACCAGGCTCTGAAATCTTCTGCCTTCTGTAACCGCGAAATCAGCTAGGGTTTCTATTTTCCAGCCTATTCTTGACTCTACACTTGCCCCCTTAACTCTCCTACTGCCCAGGATTCCCAATAATGGTTATTAATAGTTTTTTTGGCGGCCAACAACCTAATTTTGAATTTTGCATCTCCCTCCAAAAATAGGTCAACTTCCGAGAGCCATAACTTTTGATCCGGGACTCCGATTGATGAACCGTTTTATGTGTCGGAAAGCTCGCAGAGTGCTCTACGTGCTAAGAACCAGCTTTGCTGGTTCTAGCCAATTTCAGACCCGTACGGGGCCGTTTAGTGCCTCAAACCTGAGTTTGAATAATTTTCAGGCATTTTTCAAAAAATAGAAACTTTAACATCTTTCAGCTCGCAAATGATCTTCGTGTGATTCCCTCGCCAAAGGTCTTATATTTCTGTTATGTAACTTCCTGTAAATTTTGACTTCATTCCATGCCCAAATGCAAACTTTCTAAAAATAGCAGTTTACTATTTTTAGCAGTTTGAGAAAATTGAAAGTTCTACATTATTATTCAGGTGATTATGGGACCAGAACCACAGATTTTGAGAAGAAATGGGTAGAACATCAACAATTTTGAAACATATTTTTTATTGGGTGATGCAAGATTGCCCTTACACCACTGGATGCTCCTACATCAAGAAATCAAACCATACTTTCACCAGGATGTTTCACAACTAGATACAGATGATGCTAACTTCAAAGGAAACGAAATGAAGACAACACATACAGACTGATAAGCACTCCAAGGGATGCAGCAAATCAAAGCATGTATCAAGAATTCAAACACTGATTACTCAGGATTTATGATGATTTGTAATCAAATGGTCTTCTCTTTCATTAAGTATGCAATGATATGTATGCTTACAATAACTTTGAAATAGGCCCTGATATTTCAGCAGTCAAATTTCAATTAAGCTTCCGAATAATCAAATTATCACATCCCTACACCTTTTATAGAATAAGGTGAGGGAACGGTTACAGATGACCTACGGTCAGGATTTATCTATTAAGATCAACAGTCCAGATGAGTAGCACGTGCCTACTAGTTGGCAAATACACAGCTGGCAGAGAATATTTCAGCATCTTTGACCTAGTCCATCCTCCAGCTAGCAAACAACATATTTGACAATATCCTCCTCAGCTCTGGTTCATGTTACCTCTGCATGCAACTCTGTAATTTTTGGCCACCCTGATCTTAGCCTCAAACAGCTCCACCGTCCTGTAATAAACAGACAAGCATCAGCTTCATTTAATAACTAGCAGGAAAATAAACATTTATATTTTATCAGGCTGTGAATGTGCAAACCTATACATATCAGGTTATGAATATTGAGCATCTGTGAAAATTCGCATAATTAAATGTCTATAGGTGGTTAAGAGGGCTCGAGTGACTATCGTTGACTGGAAAACATGCTATCAGGCCCTAAAATAGTTTCAATATTTGATCAGGTCCAGGGTCATTTAAGTGATTTTTGATAAAAATATCAAAAATATGATTTTTGGTATTTTCTACATCTTGGTAAATTGCATTTTCAGAGGCCTTTGGAGCGAAATTAGGGCTCAAGACTCCATCGGTACTTGGCATTAAGCCTAAGTAATCGAGTAACTCAAACTAGATAACTAGTTTATCTTTCCAATGAGTCCAAAAAGTTTAAATTCTGATAAAATAGCTAGGAGTTATGACCCTGCCAAGGGGAAGGTCAAAAATTTCCTAATTTTTTTGAGTTTCTCTGAATTTTTGCAAATAGTTTCACCTTGCAGTAGCTCTTTTTGTATTCCAAGGGTAATGTGACCCTTCATATGGTATGCAAGCCTTACATTTTCAGTTATCGCATGCATAAGATCATGCATATGTAATACATGCGCTTTTGTTCACTAAATTCCGTTGAATAAAACTATCGAGTCCGGGTATGCACATTAGTTAATATGAGGGATATTAACTAATATGACTCTCTTCATAGATCAGGATATGATGATGATGTCATCATCATGGATGGGCTTCATTAAAATGTGAAAGGCTGATGTCATGGTCATACTGAAGGAAATTAGGTGATGTTAAGAAATATGACCCTGATACTGAGAAATATCACCCTCTGAATAAGATGATGTGACGGTCATGTCAAGCTTTTTATATCAGGTCAGAATGACGTCACCATCATGTTAGGAAAGATCAGTCATATTAGAAAAGATGACGAATGTTAGAAATTAGATGACCTTCGGAGTTCACGCTGATTGATGATGTCATCATCACATCGGGTCCTTTGTGGAATGGGATAAGCTGATGTCATCATCATGTTAACGAAGATGAGTCATATTAACAAATGTGACCCCCTTTCGAAAGATCAGGATGACATCACCGTCATGTTATTTAAAAAAGGTGATTGTTAGATACGTACCTCCAAAAGGTAAAAAGGATGATGATGTCACCGTCAGGGTGATTTCCTAATTTCTTTATTCATCGGGATTGGATGACATCATCAGCATATTGGCATTGGGGTGATATTTTGTTGTAGGATGATATTTGAAATATTGGGTGACATTCGAAAGATCGGGTGATATTCAAAATATCAGGTGATATTCGAATTATGACCCCCGCAAAATATATGAAGCTGTCTGACGGGTAAATACCACTATCATGTAAGATTGATGTCTGGAGTTTCGGACCAAATGATTATCGGGTGATAGACTGGTATCGGGGTGATCTTAGTAAGATCGGGTGATCTTATAATATCAGGGTGATATTACACAAGGTGATTGATGTTTGGAATATGACCCCCCCTCTTGAATATCAGGTTTGACTAGAACTTGGCTGAATTTCAGGGTAATGTAAAAGGCAAACCTGCCTAGAATTTTACACTCTTTCACATGGCAGGCTTCTTGAGGAAAGATTCAAACTTTGGAATTTGGGCTCAGACTTCAAGATCACAAATATACCTGACATTAAGCACATACATACTGACTGATGCTGTTTTACCGTTACCGCCCAGAACACAAAAGCAAGGGAGCAAGCCAGCAAAGTTGGGTCCCTATTTTGTCAAGTCAAAATGGGGCGTGTTGTGTAACTACACAACACTATTGAAGCAAACTTAACATCCGGATCACTAATATCATTGATAGTCATTGCCCTTTTGTTGAATTTGGCACCAGTTGCATCAGTCACAATTTGATTCTTTACAGCCTTCGACATTGGCGGTCCACCAGATAAGTTTAACCCTGTCATAACCTTGATGGCATCCTTGGTGATCTTGAAAGGTTTCATTAGCCATATAAACTCATCATGCATTCAACTTAAAACATACCAGACCCATTCATCTTCATTGAAGGATGGAAACCCCATAATTTGGATGAAATGTTTATCGTATAGTGCTTTATACCCAGGTTTAATATCTTGAATTTCATCACTTAGATGATTCTTGAACAAATCTACAAACCTTGAGTCCCCAAATTCATCTATGCTCACATGAATATAGACCCTAATATCTTCAACATGTAATACACCATATGGAACACTTGAAAATGCACCTAACAGGTCGACTTCTACTGATTTGTGTGGGTGCTTCTTGAATTTTGGTTGGGGCCTTTCAATGATATCAACAACCAGAGGTGTAGCCATTGAAAAAGATTACAAGTTTAAAGCTTTGTAGAAAAATACATTTTTCACAGAATTAGGGCTAGCTGATGAATTCACCGATCGCACTTCAAATCCTTGAAATCTTAGCTTAGGTGCTCTTTTGCTTTCTCTCTTCAAATGCAAAGTGATCCAAATGATGAAAGGATGACCTTTTATGCTCCGCAAAACCTAATTCTCCATTGTAATAAATGTGTTGCCCTAACTTCATCCAATTACTCTATTTCTTGATGTAGTTTCTCATGAAACGCTCTGTAAATCGCCATATCTATTTCCTTTCTTCTGGAAATCATTTCAAATGATTTGCAAGAACCCAAATTATCTTTTCTTATCGTGCCAGATTCAAGCACCCACTTACTGGCTGGGGGAATTTGATTTTCAATGCAGCTCCACCTAAGCTAGAGCTCCCATTTTGGTTTCTTGAGGAATTGTCAACACGGGATTCTGGTGCGGACCAATCACCATCATTTCTTACACTTTTTTTCACCCATGTCTTGTTCATTTCATTCTGGATCTCATTTGTATCAACTTTGCCCTTGCCTTTGTCTTGTCTTTGCTCATCCAGTTTTCTATTTACCGGACCTCTTCTTTCATTATTCTTGCTTCTACAAAATTTTGTACTATGACTAGATCTATTACAAATAAAGAACACAACATTTCTTTTCTTATTTACTTGATTTCTTCTTGATCTGCACTGATTAGCCATGTGTCCAAATCCATTTCATGCAAAATAGTACCCATTGAAATAATTGACATTTCTTCTGCTGTTAGAGTAGTTTATCATCATACTTTTGCAATCATTAGATCTATGACCATACCTTTTACAATTGAAGCGTTGACTAGAGAAGAATGGACCACTTTGATTTGCTCTACTTTTGCATTGAGGAGCTCTATGACCAAATTTATTGCAATTGAAACAATTGCCATTGGAAAATGGATACCTTTTGAGCATTAGGCTATCTTACCGAAGGTCTTTTAGGTCTATTTCTCCCATTCCTTGATTGAGAATTTCTTTGTCCGGATCTAGAGATTTCACCTTTCTCATACCCAAGACCATGCTTATAATCAGCCTTCTTCTGACTCTCAAGAAACACTTCAAGTTTAGTTGAGCTTATCTTGAACTTTTCCTTGTATTCATTTGCAACTTCTAGGTCATGTTTGAGAATAACAATTTGCCTCTCAAGTTCTTCTTCATTTTCCTCGGTTTCTTGTAGATCAAACTCTAGATGGCCAATTATTCTGTCCAATCTGCAGCATTCTTTAGTTCTTTCTTTTAGAGATTGATTCAATTTTTCTTCAGTCTTCTTCCTTTCTTCAATTTACTTGGTTAGCCTCATCACCCTGGATTCCATCTCATGTTTCAAAATAACAACTTCTTTTGCTAACTTCTCACATTCCTTTGTCTTCTCTTTCAGGGCCTTATCCATGTCATTGTCTTCATTCTATTTCCCTAGCTGAAGAAGTAGCTTCTTCCTCTTTCCATTAGATTTACTCAATTTTTCTTTTAAGGTCTCATTGAAGTCTTCAACATCTTTAAGGTTCTCTTGCAGTTCTTTGACTTCTGCTCTAGACTGATCAAGATCTTCTAAAGCAAGTTGAAGTTGTTCATTGAGGTTGTATGAATCCATTGTAATACCTTCCCAGATCTTCCTCAAGCTGTTAAACTTCTTCTAAGGAACCTTGCTCTGATACTAATTGTTGAAATAAGGGTAGACAACTGAGAGGGGGGGTGAATCAGTTGTCACAAAAACTTTTAACCTTTGCTGTAGCTTAAACTTTTTTACCACTTATTAACAGATGAATGATATAACCATGAAAGCATAAATTAACAACACATGAGTAGAAACATAATCAGTACACATAACACCAAGATTTTTATGTGGAAACCCGGTTAAGTGAAAAACCATGGTGGGGGTTAACCCACAAGAAATTATACTCTGCTAAAAGTATTACAAATGGGGAAGGCACATGCCTTCAGGGCTCACTGCTCCAAGAGGTTCACTGCCTATAGAGATGATTACAAGAAGATTGCAGAATGTGTGAACTGATGAATGGCATCTACCAATGCAGAAATTTAGTTCCGGTTAAGTACAAAATACTGATCTTACACACTTCATCCTTATTCTGGCCTGTTTCACTCTTCGGCCATAATCTGAGCTTAGATCTTCACCTTCGCACTTCTTTCTACCTTTATCGCACTTACTTCATCATCACACCACTCACACACCTCAAAACACTTGAATCCATTGGCTATATATATCCACATCAAGAAATTCAATCAACTGTAGTCGGCTTCAAGAATACTTAGAGCATTTGTTAAGAACTCTGCTCTATCAGCTGAATCCATGCATAATCAACAACGCGTACCAAAAAATTGTGTTCTCAAATCATCAATCATGTCGACCAATACTATTGATTATCACAAATTTCTTAACCAACAACCTTTCTTCATCCAGACCAAGATCAAATGCTAGGTCGGCCTGTTCTTCTTCTGATTGTACTGACTAATTGGAACCCGAAACTCAGATGCTTATAACTTTTGAATCCTTCATCATCAGAGGATAAATTTCTGGATTTAGATAGTCTTGAAAATCCTTATCACTCCTTCAAATCCACAGCACACTGTGATTTACCACCAGAGAGATCCGGACCCAGATACTAGACCCTGTCACATGCTCTGTTTCTGACTACCCGGACTTAGACAAATCTTCACTTTGACTTCCGGTATGAACAAATTATGTAATGCAGATGTATAAGAGAGACTTAGTTGCCATCAATGACAACACTTCTCATGCATAGAAGTGTCTCTTTCCAACATGGAAGACCTCCTACTATCAGATACTTCAGGATCTTTGGTAGCAAATGCTATATTAGAAGAGATGAAGAAGACCTAGGAAAGTTTGATTCAAGAAGTGATGAAGGGATCTTTGTTGGTTACTCAACCAGAAGCAAGGCCTATAGATGCTACAATAAGAGATTGGGAAAGATGATTGAAAGTACAAATGTCAAAGTAGATGAAGACTTGTATCAGATCTCACAAGAATCAGAGGACTCCAGATCTGATATCTTTCCATGCATTGAAGATGAAGAAGAAGAAAGGAAAGAAGAAAAGGAACAAGAACTAGAGGAGATACCAAAGACTCCAGCAAAGTATGTTCAGAAGAACCATTCAACAGATCAGATCATTGGGGACAAGAATATAGTTGTACTAACCAGAAGAAGTTTTGCAAAAGAATATGAGTAAGTGAACTTGTGTTTATTATCAAAGGTAGAGCTCAAAACATTTATTGATGTTAGCAAAGATGATGGATGGATAAAAGCAATGGAAGAAGAATTGGATCATATTGAGAAGAATCAGACATGGGAATTGGTTCCGAGACTAGCCAACAAGAATGTCATAGGAACAAAGTGGGTTTTCTAGAACAAGCTGAATGAAGAAGGTGAAGTTGTGAGGAACAAAGAAAGATTAGTGTGTAAAGGATATTCACAAGTTGAAGGCATTGACTTTGAGGAGTCCTATGCTCTAGTAGCTAGGATGGAGGCAATCAGGATGTTTTTTGCTCTTTCTACTCACAAGAACTTTAAGGTTTATTAGATGGATGTCAAGTCAGCATTTTTGAATGGTGATCTAGAGGAAGAAGTCTACATTAAGCAACTAGATGATTTTCAGATATCAGAAGACTCGGACATGGTGTGCAGACTCAAAAAGGCCTTGTATGGTCTCAAGCAAGCACCTAGGGCTTGGTATGCAAGGTTGGATAAGCACTTACTTCAGCATGGCTTCAAGAAAGGTACTACAGATAGCAATATTTACATCAAGGAAGAAGGAGATATGATATTGATAGTTGCAGTATATGTTGATGACATCATCTTTGGTGGATATGATGATATGTGTAAGAGGTTTGTAGAGGAGATGCAAAATGAGTTTGAGATGTCTATGATTGGTGAGATGTCTTTCTTCTTTGGACTTCAAATTTCTCATCTAGATGATGGTTTCTTTATTTCTTAGGCTAAGTATGTTAGAGAGATGTTGAAGAAGTTTGGTATGGAGGATTCAAAACTAGTGAGTACTCCCATGGTCACTGGATGTCACTTAAGCAAGGATGATGAGTCTCTGGAGGTTGATCAAATTTCCTATAGATCTATGATTGGAGGATTGTTGTACTTGACTACTTCTAGACTTGATATCATGCATGCAATATGTGTGGTTGCTAGATACCAAGCTAATCCCAAGCAACAACATGAGAAGTCAGTGAAAAGAATATTCAGATACTTGAAATGAACTCCAAATTATGGCTTATGGTATCCAAGAGGTAATGACTTTGATCTAAGTGCCTACACTGATGCTGATTGGGCTAGTTGTGTTGATGATATAAGAAGTGTACAAGTGGTGGTGCTTTCTTTTTAGGAAGTAGATTGGTTTCATGGTGGAGCAAGAAGCAAGATTCAATGTCCCTATCAATTGTAGATTAGAGTATATTGCAGCAGAATCCTGTTGTACACAAGTGTTGTGGATGAAGTAAACCCTAAAGGATATCAAGGCACTGTATGATGAGCCTATTCCTATTTTTTGTAATAATAAAAATGCTATCAATATTTCCAAGAATCTAGTGATGCATTCTAGAACTAAGCATATAACAATCAGGTATCACTTTTTGAGAGAAGATTACAGATAAGGATGTAAGGTTGGAATATGTTCCAACAAAGGATCAGATTGTAGATATTTTCACGAAGGCTTTTGCAAAGGACACTTTTAAGGATCTTTGGCAGAGGTTAGGGGTAATTGCCCCTCCTTGCTAGATGCATAGTGGTGCATCTGTCTAGGGGGAGTTCATGCTATATCTTTTTTCCTAGAATGATGGTGGCTACATCTCAGGGGAGCAGGTAGTGGTTGTTTCTGATAGGGGGAGCCCTGAGTTGTCTTAATAAAGAAGGTATGAACATTAAAAGGAGAGAGCGAGAAATTATGCACCTTAGGAGGAGAATTTGTTCCCTAAGGGGAAGAAGCAGTTGCCCTTTGTCCTTGATGTCAAAGGGGGAGAGAGATAAATGTACATCTAAGGGGAGTATGTGTTTCCATCAATGACAAAGGGGGAGATTGTGGGCAATATGTGTTGTCATTGATGTCAACACTTAAAGTAAAGTTAGCACTCAACTTGTGATGATGATACACCAGTGAGATACAGAGATGTAGTGGGATACAATGTTGATGTTGATGTTTAGGGTTGCTGATATTTAGTGATATTTCTAAGGTTCATAGTGGGAATTAGAAGTTCATGGTTGGATGTCATGTCCTATCTAGTAGAGAAGATACAGTTCATGGTTGGATGTCATGTCCTGATCAGTGTCAAGTCAAATTGTTGGTTAGTAAAACATGTTTTCATGTTGAAATATTAAGATGAGAATTAGAAGCACTAAGATGAATGATGACACATTAAGCTATGTTGAGGATAAGAAGATATTGTTGAGGACCTGTGGCATGTTTTATGATCCTTCTCATTGTTTCTAAGGATGTATATGCAATTATATGAATATTTTGGGTTCTAGAAGTTGGTGAAGGTTTCTGCCACAAAGAGGTGCCTGAAAGACTATCTGGTAAAATGATCTACATTCCTCCGCATTTGAAGATATGGTCATGCAGTTCACAACTTAAGTTAAGTATGATGTGAAGGTGCTAAATCTAAAGTTTCAGATCTTTTGTCCCTCCACAGTGAAAGTTATAAGAGATAGAGTTCTGGTTTGTGCTCTAGTAGAATTAAGTAATGAAGAAGACTGTTTGGAATGCTCCACCTTTCTCCACAATGATAGATGTGGCTGTGCAGTTTTGAGGACATGTTTATAGAAGGGTATGAGTGCATCCATATGAGTTTCAGATGTTTTGGAGGTTCACAAGCCTTGTTTTCAGTTGACAATTGTGATAGAGATTGTTCTGGATGTATAGTTGTTCTCATGACATATGCTGATGATGTGTGCTAACTTGTTATGGATTGAAATGATACATTGACTAAGGGAAGATGGTCTTGATGATCTTATGTTTTCTCTAGTTTCTCTGCAAGATGTTTTTCTTCTCTCTCCGATACCGGTTGTGGTTTGAAATGTTGATTTTGCCAGGCTATGCCTCTGTCTGGCTGACTGGAGAATGTTGAAGGTATGCATCACCATGTTGTTGATGTGTGGAGTTCAAGAAGTGTTTGAAGATGATGTATAGGTCCTGCTGACTCATCTAGAAGAAGAACAAGCAATGTTTAATCATTCATGCCAATATTGTGAAGACCGATGTGCTACTTGGTTCATGTTTTCTTGCTTAAGGGAGACCTAATTCAAAATTGTGTAACATACAGATGTTATCTAATGTAGGAGCATCCCTGGTTTAAGAGCAATCTTGCATCAACCAAAAATGTTTGCATTCTTTTTTTTTCTTTCATTTTCCAGTTTAGTAAAGTTAATAGCAGTTTTTGTATTTTGGTCCACATTCTACCACAGTTGCATTTAAGGGCTTGAGGAGATGGACTTAACATCTAGACATCATCATGCACATCATATCCAAAAATTAGATAATTTGGATTAGTTTCCAGAAAGATATCACTATTAGAAGATTGACTGTTTTATCAGAATAGAGCATTCAGACAGTCCCAGATAGTCAACTGAATGAGAAGACTTGTAGAGAACTTCCACAACTTATGGAGCTAAATGACACATCATTCACATTATTTTGGGATGTGACCAACCTTCCTTGAGATCCATACCTTGTTTCATTCACTTGCGGAGGAGTATATGTTGTTTAGGGCCGACCTATCTGTGTACACACATTACATCTCTTTCATTGGAGTTTGTAATCTCTCTTGGCCGATGTGGAGGATTCTTGTGATCTGGAGATGATATATAATCATGTAATAGATGTATAAGAAAGTAAATAATCAATGATAGATAGTTCATAATTTAATAGATCTTCTTTTGTAGGGCACTTCAAAGCCATATCTTGCGCATGTGTTGTAACTGGAGAATCAAGCCTATGAGCCCTAATTTGTAAGCCCACATGTTGTTGACATATTAGCATTTTGAATCTATGATATACTAAACATCTAAATCTGCATTTGCATTCTATAATTGAGTTGCTTCCATTGTGTTTCCTCTTGCTGCACAGTCTGGACTGTTCACTCTGTGGACCCTCCTAACTGCGACTCCACCAAGTGGTATCAAAGTGAAGTTTCAATCTTTTGGGAGTGAAGTTGAACAAAGTTGTGAAGGCATTCCATAAGATCTTACTGTGAATAAATTTTTGAACCCGAGGAAGACCACCTGTGTTGTCAACCAATCTCTGATTGTGAGGCAGTTGTCATCTTGTAGCCTGATCACCGAATTTGAGGCAATTACACTTGATCCTAGGAAGAGATACCATTGAGGAGAATACCTGCTGTTGGTACTATGCCTAGAAGAATGGATGAGATGATGAAAACAATGTGAGTTTGATTGGATACTATTGAAGAAGATTGAAGAAGAGGACCAACACCTCGACTTAATGTTGAAAGTGATGATGAAGAATTTCAATCCACTGATTAAAATAAAGAAACCCAAAAAGAAAAAGAATCAGAACAAGTAAAGATGTTGAGAGTTATTTCAAAGATTGGGAAAAGACCTAGAGTGGATGTATCAAACTATACTGGCAATTTGAATCTTGAAGAGATGATTAACTGGATAAATGACTTGGAGGAATACTTTGAATATGAAGAAATTGAAGATCCAGAGAAGGTGAAATTTGCAAAGACTAAGTTGAAAGGACATGCTGCTATTTGGTGGAAAGAAGTACAATTAGACAGAAATAGAAAAGAAAAGATCATAAAATGGGATAGAATGGTGACAAATTTGAAGAATCAATTTATACTTGTTGACTATGAGTTGGAATTGTTGAAGAGATTGCAGAACTTGAAACAAAAGGAGACATCTATGAAGGAATATACTGAGGAATTTCATAAGATGATTATAAGGACAAGACATAGTGAAGAAAGCAAGGAGAAAGTGGCAATATACATTAATGGACTGAGATTGAACATTCAAGAAGAACTGAGTTTGGTGAGGATGACAACATTAGAAGTGTTGAAATTAAGGAACACTGAGAGGGGGGGTGAATCAGTGTTCTACAAAACTTAATAATTTACCACATACATCCAAAAGAAAGAAGCATGAATAGAAACAACAAGATCATAACACATGAACACCAAGATTTTTACGTGGAAACCTGATCAAGCAAAAAACCACGGTGGGGGTTAACCCACAAGAATTTATACTCTGTTAAAAGTATTACAAATGGGAAGGCACATGCCTTCGGGCACACTGCCCAGAGATCACTACTCAAAGGAGGCTCATTGCCTACAAAATTGATTACAAGAGTTCACAAGAATATTTGAATTGAAGAATAGCATCTAACAATGCAAAATTATAGTTCTGGTTGAGCTCAATATACTAACTTTACACACTTCATCTCTCTCTGCCCTGCTTCACTGTTCTGCCATGATCTGGAGCTTAGATCTCTTTACTTCGCACTTGATTCTACTATACTTCACATCTATACCTTCATATTCACACTTACTTCCTCCAAAATTCTCGAATCCATCGATCATATATATCCGCTACATGAAATTACATCAACTACAATCGGCCTTAAGAAAACATGGAAGCTATTTCAAGAATACTATTCTGTCAGCTGAATCCATGCACAAACATCAATACAGACCAAAACCTCTATATCCAAGTCACCTTACATGTCATCCAATACCACTGGATCTCACAAATTACTTAACCAATAACTTTTCCTAATCCGCACAAGGATCAAACACCGAGTCATCCTGTTCTTCACTGGACTGAACTGTTTAACCAGAACCTGATACTCAAATGCTTATAACTTTCAATCCCTTTAATACCAGAGGCTAAAATCTTGGATTTTGGTAGCCCTGACATCCCTTAACACTCCCTCAAATCTGTAGCACAATATGATTACCTGAGGAGAAATGCGGACCAAAGTGCTGAAGCTTGTCATATGCTCTGTTCCATTCAATCCAGACTTGGACTATTCTGCAATCTGACTTTTAGTATGATCAACTGATACAATGCAGATGTGAAAGATAGATTTAGTTACCATCAATGACAACACCTAACATGCTTAGCAATGTCTCTTGCAAACAATCTCCCCCTTTGGCATTGAGGCAACACTTAGTGAAAAATGACTAAGTGTTAGAACATCTCCCCCTTACTATATACACTTGTGATTTCCAATGCTCCCCCTTAGATTAATTCTTCATTTTTCATTGCTTTTCCTCTCCCCCTTTGACATCAATGGCAAAGGCTGGGATCCGCATATCAAAATTCATGCAAAAAATTTATGTACATGGTTTTGGGAATTAAGGTGTCTCAACCTTGGTAATTCCTTTTATTTTTACATTGTATTTATTTATTAATTGCCTATTGTATTAATTGGATGCAAATCCTATGTTGTCATATTGTGGGAGTTGGCACAGTGATGTGTCATCCTACATGGCATATGACCACATGTATTTTTGTCCTCACATGAGGAGATAGGCATCCCACTTAGCGGTAGGAATATTTTGCCATGTGTTAGCATCTTGGATGTTGTGTAAGGGAATATTGACCGTAATGGTCATGACAGATTCTTATGACGAAGTTATGACATGTAAGAGTTAGAAATAGGAAATTCTATAACAGGTGAAGACATGTGTCAAAGAACATCTTCAAAAAAGACATCTTTGGGCACCCCAAGGTGGACTATGACATGTTGTAAGATAATATGCTATTTATAGCCTGTGTATGATAGATTCTCTTATAGTTGTAAGTTATGCCAGCTATGATAGATTCTATGACGGTTGTAAGAGTCATAAGAGCATCTGTCATAGCCCATTTTGGAAATAGGCGACCTCCTTGGGATGGGGTGACTTGACAAGTGTCAGGAGCATCCTATAGAGTTGGACAAGTGTCCATAGGTGTGGGTTTTAGGCCATGAGGCCATGTTGGACACCCATCCCTATGTGGAGCCATATTTGCCTTGTATTTGTTATATAAACAAGTGCTTTTGAGAGATTATTCTAGGTTTGACAGGTACTGTTATGCTACCAGTTTGTCTCTAGATATGAGTGTCAAAGACTTCTGAGAGCTTGCATTGCAAGTGTATTGTAAACCATTTCAGTTTTGATAATACATTGTGCAGGTTTTGGAGTGTGGGGTTTTTCACCCGATAAGTGTTTTCCCCACATATATCTTGTGTCTCTTTTCTTCTATCTCACTTTCTTGTGTATGTGTTTGCTGCAATATCTCTGTTAGTGGTTTAACATTACTATAATAGTAAGGATAAAATTGAATTTGCACTCATCTCCCCTCATTAGATTAGTGTAGGAAGTGATTTCTGCACACCTAGCTTCCTTTCAGTTGGTATCAGATCTTGGCCAGTTTTGGTTCTAGCTACTGGGTAGGGGTTTTTTGAGCTAATCATAGGTTGAGTGGGAGTGTTGTGTAGAGTATTCTGTATCTTGTTGTAGCAAGGAGATGGCAACCACATCCAGAAGGTTAGAGGTTGAGAAATTCAATGGCACTAATTTCAAGTTGTGGAAACTCAAGATGGAGGACCTACTTGTTGATCGTGACCTATGGGAAATTGTATCCAGTGTGAAACCTACAACAATGTTACAAGCTGATTGGGACCTCAATGACTGAAAGGCAAAGGATCTCATAAGACTCTATTTAGGTGACTCTGTACTATTGAATGTCCATGAGGAGAAGAGCATGAAAGATCTTTGGAAGAATTTGGGTGATGTTTATTAGGCCAAGTCCTTGGTAAACAAACTTTTCCTTCACTCTAAAGATGGAAGATAGAGGATCTGTTGCAGATCACATGAATGCTTTTAACATGATTGTTCCACAGTTGACATCTGTGGGTGTGAAAATGGAGGAGGAGGATTGATGCATGACCCTACTTTGTTCTTTTCCAGATTTGTGGGATCATCTTGTCGTGGCTATCAGAAGCACTACTACCACCTTCAAGATGGAAGATGTGGTGTCCTCACTATTATCTGAAGAAATGCGGAGGAAGCCTTCTGAGGCAGCCAAAGAGGCTCTTGCGGTTCATGGAAGACCCAAAGAGAAAGGGAAGAAGGACAAGAAAGGTGATAAGGGCAGATCCAAATCTCCTAGAAAGTCCAAGGCTCTTTGTTGGAACTATGGTAAAACTGGGCATTTCTGAAAGGAATGCAAAGAGGAGAAGAAAAAGAAGAAGAAAGATCCTGATTCAGATTCTGACAAGTCACAAGATGATGGTGATGCCTTCATCGCAGCCCTAACCACCCATGTATCTGATGATGTGTGGTTGATTGATTCTAGTGCATCATTCCACATGACCTCACATCGAGATTGGTTCACGAAGTATGGAGAGTTCGATGGTGGAAGAGTGTACATGGGTGACGATTCTCATTTGAAGATTGTTGGTCATGGAAAAGTCTCAATCTGATTCCCTGATGGACGAGTGAAGGGGATCATTAGAGTTATGTGCATTCCAGGTGTTGTACAAAACCTGCTTTCTGTAAGTATGTTGAATGATGTAGGTGTGCATGTTGTCTTTTCGAAGGATGGATGCAAGATGACTAGAGGATCTATGGTGCTTGCGAAGGGTACTTAGAGAGGTACTCTGTTTCAGCTGGAGGCATGCACTTAACAGTGCAATAGTTATTCTAACTCAAATAAATGAGCTGCAGTCACTTCATCCCCACCATCTGAACAAGCAATGAAGAAATCTGTTGTAACTAGTTTTGATGGTAGTGCACATGCTATGGAAGCTAAGCTTCATGTTGAAAAGACTATGTTATGGCATTTGAGATATGGCCACATTGGTGAGAAGGGTCTACGTACCCTAAAAAATAAAAACTTCATTGAGGGGTTAAATGATTGTAATCTCGTGTTTGAATTTTGTGAAGATTGCATTTATGGAAAGCAAAACCATGTTTAGTTTTACTCTAGTTCTCACAAGTCTTCTGGTGTATTGGATCTTATTCATTCTGATGTGTTTGGTCCTATTAATGTTCCTTTGATTTCAAAATTTGTATATTTTGTATCTTTCATAGATGATTACAGTAGAAGGAGATGGGTTTATTTTATCAGAAGCAAGATTGAAGCCTTTAGTCGGTTTAAAGAGTTTAAAGCCTTTGCTGAAAATCATACTAGTAAAAAGATTAAGTGTTTGAGAACTGATAACAGTGATGAGTTTTGTTTGGTAGAGTTTGATAAGTTCTACAAAGAGCAAGGGATTGAAAGGCATAAGACAACTCCATACACCCTGTAGCAAAATGAAGTTGGAGAAAGGATGAATAGGACACTGATGGAGAAGGCCAAGAGTATGCTTAATGGAGCAAGCCTCAAACAAAAGTTTTGGGCTGAAGTTGTTGCCACTACTTGCTATCTAGTAAATAGATCTCCTATATCAACTCTTGTTGGTAAGACACCTATGGAGGTGTGGTCTGGTAAGAAGCCTTCAGTTAGACATCTTCGTGTTTTTGGTTGTGAGGCATATGCACATGTGCCTAGGGAGAAACAGTCTAAATTGGAGAACAAGGTTGTTAAATGTATTTTCATTGGCTATGGTGTCGGTGTGAAAGGATACAAGCTTTGGGATCCTATGGCTGAAAAAGTGTGGTATAGAAGAAGTGTTATCTTTAGAGAGCTAACACCTTCTTCTATTGTTCTACAACCATAACAAACAAAAAAGAAAGAGGATGCGATTCAGTTTCCTTCTACCCCTGAGAAGACTGAACAAACAGACCCTGTGAGACCTAATGATGAGAAGAGCTCTAGTAGCTCTGAAAGCTCTGAAGAAGAGGCAGAACCTCAACCTCATCCATTAAGGAGGTCTACACGAACAAGAAAGTAACCTGATAAGTTTGGTTATTCATTACTTGATTCTAGTTGTGCTTTTGCTTTACTTACTAACATTGATGATCCTAGAACTGTGAAAGAGGCTATGGGCATGAAAGATGCAGGTTCCTAGAAGGAGGCCATGGAAGATGAGATGGCTTCTTTGGAAAAGAATAAAAGATGGGACTTGGTGCCTTTGCCTGATGGACGGAAACCCATTGGTTGTAAATGGGTGTTCAAGAAGAAATTTGGTGTAGATGGCAGTGTTGAAAAGTACAAGGCTAGATTGGTTGCGAAGGGGTATTCACAAGTGGAGGGAATTGATTATGGTGAAATTTTCTCTCCCATTGCAAAGCTGACATTCATTTCTTTTTATCTCTTGCATCCACTTATGACTTACAGGTAGAATAGATGGATGTGCAGACAACTTTTCTTCATGGTGATTTGGAGGAAGAAATCTACATGTCACAACCAAAGCATTACATAGAGAAAGGTAAAGAAAATTTGGTTTACAAGTTAAAGAAGTCTTTGTATGGTTTGAAGCAGTCTCCTAGGATGTGGTACTTGAAGTTTGATGCCTTTGTGTTGTCAATTGGATATCTGAGATCAAAATCAGATCATTGTGTGTATTACAAATTTGATAATAATTGCATTCTCATTATTGCATTGTATGTTGATGATATGTTGTTGATTGGGAATGGTAAGAATATGATTTCTGATTTGAAGTCTCAGTTGTCAACACAGTTTGAGATGAAAAATCTTGGGGCAGCCAGGTACATTTTGGGAATGGAAATCAAAAGAGACAGAGCTAACAAAAAACTTTGATTAAGCCAGAGTAAGTATGTGAAGACCATGTTGGACATGTTCAGCATGGCAGATTGTAGACCATTGTGTGTTCCTATTTCTTTGGGGACAAAGTTGTTTATTAATGATTGTCCAAAATCTCCTAGTGAGGTGGAGGATATGAGCAGAGTACCTTATGGTAGTGCTGTTGGTAGTTTGATGTATGCTATGGTCTGCATAAGACCAGACATTGCCCAAGCAGTGGGAGTCCTTAGTCGATTTATGGCTAATCTTGGATGGGTACATTTGGATGCAGTTAAGCGAGTGTTTAGATATTTGAGGGGTACTTTTGAGTATTCCATTTTCTATCATGGTAATGCTATAGGACCTCCACATTCAATTTGTATTTGTGGATTTGTGGATTCTGATTGGGCAGGTGACATTGACAGTAGGGGATCCACCAGTGCCTATGTGTTCACTATGTTTAGTGGTGTGATTAGTTGGATGAGTAAAAGACAACCTGTTGTTTCTTTGTCGACTACAGAAGCTGAGTACGTGGCTGCAACTCATGCTTGTAAGGAAGCCATTTGGCTTAAAAGATTGTGTTCAAATATTGGTGTTTATGCAGGACAGATTACGATTGGTTGTGACAATCAGAGTGTGATTTTCCTTGCGAAGAATCTAACTTTCCATACCAGAACAAAGCATATTGATGTTCAGTTTCACTTCGTGTGAGACATGGCAGAGGATGTGAAGGTAAATTTAGAGAAGGTAGATACTTTGAAGAATGTTGTAGATGCATTGATGAAACTAGTGGGCACAGAGAAGTTCATATGGTGTTCGGAGTCTATGGGCCTCTCGGCCTATAGCAGTTAAATCCTGTTGATTCTATTGGCTCTTACAAGGTGTTCGACAAGTGGGAGAATGTTGGGAATTAAGGTGTCTCAACCTTGGTAATTCCTTGTATTTTTACATTGTATTTATTTATTAATTGCCTATTGTATTAATTGGATGCAAATCCTATGTTGTCATATTGTGGGAGTTGGCACGGTGATGTGTCATCTGACATGGCATATGACCACATTTATTTTTGTCCTCACATGAGGAGATAGGCGTCCCACTTAGTGGTAGGAATATTTTTCCATGTGTCAACATCTTGGATGTTGTGTAAGGGAATATTGACCGTAACGGTCATGACAGTTTCCTATGACAAAGTTATGACATGTAAGAGTCAGAAATAGGAAATTCTATGACAGGTGAAGACATGTGTCGAAGAGCATCTTTGAAAAAGGCATCTTTGGGTACCCCAAGGTGGACTATGACATGTTGTAAGAGAAT
This sequence comes from Cunninghamia lanceolata, assembly GCA_027924645.1. NCBI lineage: Eukaryota > Viridiplantae > Streptophyta > Pinopsida > Cupressales > Cupressaceae > Cunninghamia > Cunninghamia lanceolata. The sequence continues at coordinate 13,065,536 of BSBN01000288.1, read as the reverse complement.
ATGCTATTTATAGCCCGTGTATGACAGATTCTCTTATAGCTCTAAGTTATGACAGCTATGATAGATTCTATGATGGTTGTAAGAGTCGTAAGAGCATCTGTCATAGCCCATTTTTGAAATAGGCAACCTCCTTGGGATGGGGTGACTTGACAAGTGTCAGGAGCATCCTACAGATTTGGACAAGTGTCTATAGGCATGGGTTTTGGGTCATGAGGCCATGTTGGACGCCCATCCCTATGTGGAGCTATATTTGCCTTGTATTTGTTATATAAATAGGTGCTTTTGAGAGGAGATTATTACAGGTTTGACAGGTACTGTTATGCTGCCAGTTTGTCTCTAGATACGAGTGTCAAAGACTCTTGAGAGCTTGCATTGTAAGTGTATTGTAAACCATTTCAGTTTTGATAATACATTGTGCAGGTTTTGGAGTGCGGGGTTTTTCACTCCTCCCCTCATTAGATTAGTGTAGGAAGCAATTTCTGCACACCTAGCTTCCTTTCACATGGGTCAAATCTCTAAGTATATACTTCTGCATATGAACATACAATCCTTAAGCCTTGTTCATCAGCAAAAAGATATCCCCAAAAATGTTTTTCAGCCATGACAATTCACTATCCCAGTTCTTCTTTATGCTGCCCAAAATGGATATATTCCCACTGAATAAAAATGCTTGTGATTCTACCTTTTGAAGGTCAGTAGGATCACTAGTAGCAGCAACATCTTGGGATTTTGCCAATAGATCATACATAGTTTCTAATTTGGGGGAAATCAGTCTCCAGAGCTCATCCAATCTAACCAAAACTTTAACCTTTTCCTTCTCCAGGTTACTCAATTCATTCTGCAAAATCACTACTTGGCATTCTTTGGTAGATATAGACTCAGTTAAAGGACTATATGACTAAGAAATGTTGGACAATTTGAGCTCTAAGTCCTTAATCTTCTTCTCAATATCTTCAACAAATTTAGATCAGTTTAAGAAAAACTTATAAATCTCTGCTCCTTCAGATAGGGCATTTTGAATATTCGTTACACTAGTATCAAGCCCTGATCTATCATAACTAATTATTTTCTATATTTCAACAAACCTCTTCTCATTAAATTTATTTCTGACTTTAACTTCTATTGACTTCTCTAAGGTTTCAAAATGAGAACTTACAGAGTTTATTAGACTTTTCAACTAATCAGAGGGAGATGCTGATGAGTCCTTCTGAAATGTGGGCATGATTTTCTCCAAAAACCTAGATGCAAGGCCAAACAACTCGCTATCTTCTATATGAGACTTTAGGATTCTTTGGCCTTATCTTGTGCAATAGAGGCCAACTTTGTCTTCTGCATCGGTGATAAAGTATCAAAATTGATTGGTCCTTGTATTATATCCTGATCTTCTTCAATTTGTTTATCTCTTTCCAAAATTTCTTTCATTGCTTCTGCAGTGTCTCTAGCCCAAAATGATGTTTCAGAGTTATGCTCTTTAGGGCCTCCAACTTCTCCCTTTTTTGAGTCAACGACATTGTCCTACTCATCATTTCCATTCTCTTTCTCTACTTCTGTCTTCTCTGTATCATCATCAGAGGCATATTTGCTTTTATCTATATCAGAAATATCTTCTCTATTCTCTTCCAGAGGATTTGGTGTATCCTCACTGTCAATACTATCAAGTTCCTCAACATCCGGAGTGGGGGAATCAATTCCATTATCAGTTTCTTTTTCTTGATCTTCCTTCATCATTTCTTCATCTTCTTTATTCAATATTTCTTCGTCCAGAATGGAGACATCATCTTCTCTAGTTTGTTGCTCATTTTTTTGCAGCTCTTAATCATTCACAACTGATGCTTCCTCAGTATCAACTGGTTCTTTTGTAACCACATAAAACTTGTTCTTGTCCAATGCTTTCTTTAAAATTTGTTCTGTTTCTTTAACAACTTCATCAATGTCTCCAATCATCAGCTTATTCATCCTTTTCTTGCTTTTGAATTAATTCTTGACTTCTTTGAGAATCTTATCTGCTTCTTTTCTAGAGATCACCAAACACAAACTGGACATTACATGTTCCCTCATCTCCATATCCTTTGTTTTGGTAGCTTCTTTTCTTATTTCCAGAATGTCTCTTAAACTCTTAGGAACTTCAAACAAAATCTCCACTAGTGCTCTGTTGAATACATTCAAATATTTTACAATAGCATCCTCCAAAATTCTTTTGTCAGCATCACTACAATGATCATAAAATTTAGTCATTGGTTTTAGGTTTCCATCTACAGTGATTGTTTTAATGATGTCCTCCACATAAGGAGTTGGCTTCTCAACACCAACCTCTAACTTATGCCTTTTGCTTGACTTTATGCTTCCGAAGGGCTTCTCCCTAGACACTTTAGCAGCTTTGGGGTTTGAGGCCTTGAACTCCTTAATCTCATCATTTGAGTCAGTTTCTTCTTTATCCACTTTCTCCACACTGACATATGTTCTTTTGCTCTTTACCTTTGTCCTTTTTCCTTCCTTACAGGTAGGTTTTTCTGTAGTAGGAGAAGGTGATGCACTAGAGGCTAAACTAGAACTTCTAGTAGTCCTTGACTTAGAAAGAGATTCTACCGGAACACTTCCCTATTCCCTATCCTACTTCTCCTTCTCTGCTTTCTCTATTCTTTCCCTAAATTATCTTAAAGCCTCTTTGGTAAGGCCCAAATTGTCAGCCAACTACTCAACTTCTTTCCTCATAGTCCTTTTGATTTTAGGAGCCTTGAATTCAAGATGCAGTTTTAGTGAGATCTCCTCATATGTTCTAAATCTCTCTTCAGCCAAATCCCTAGGATGACTTAACAAATGTTGTGCATACAGTTCCAACACATGCCCATCCACTTCATACCCCATAGGCATGATCCACACAACACTGGGCTCTACTACTTCCATTTTGCATTGATCAACTTTAACCATGAAATAGATGGTGTCCTTGTATTTTTCAACCACAGACCTAGGTATTCTATCCCTAGCTTGCATCATACTTTGGAAGTTTTTGAAGAATCCCAACAGTGTAGTCTTTTGTGCATCATAACTACCCAAACAACTCAACTAATTCCTAATTTGGACTGCTACCAGTTTGTAATTTGACCAATAGATATTCTTGTTTCTAAGAAGCTCACTCAAGAAATAAAAGAAAAGACACAAAATCAGTGTACCATATTTGAATGAGTACTTTTTGTCCTTCTTTATCTTGCTTAGTTTCTTCATGAGCTAGTTTAGCAATAGTTCACAGAGATCATAGTCTGCATTTTCTTTCACCATTTGATATGCAGTATAGATGGTTGTTCCAGACACTGAATTTTCTCTGCTAGAGTAATATATTATGTATCCTATTATCAGAGATCATAGTCAAATTTTGATCTGGTTGCCTCTATGACTTCTTGATTCTTCACAGCCTTTAACTGAGGTAGAGTACCGGTGGAATTCAATCCTGTAACTGCCCTTATTACATCTCTTGTGATTTTAAATGGATGATTCATCCATAAAAACTCATCATGGATACGGATCAAAATATACCGGACCCATTTGTCCTCTACAAAAACATAGAAGCTCAACAAATTATATGAACGTTTTGTCTTTCAAGACTTTGTATTTCGGTTTGAGCTCAAAATCATCACCTTTTAAGTGATTCATGAATAGATCAACAAACCTTGAGTCACCATGTGCTCCTCTAGAGGCGGGTGAATGTAATCCCTAATGTCTTATGTGTGAAGAACTCCATATGGAACCCCAGAAAATGCTCCCATTGGATTGACTTTAGTGGACATGAAGGGGTGCTTTTTAAACTTCAACCTAGGTCACTCAGTGATGTTCACAACTAGAGGTGTAGCCATTTCAAAAGATTACAAGTTCAAAGATTCACAAAGAAATACCTTTTTCTTCACAAAATTAGGGTTAGTTGTCGAATTCATTCTTCACACTTCAAATCTCTGCTCAGGCACTCTTCTCCTTGTTCTCTTCAAATGCAAAGTGATTCAAGTGTTTGAATGAATGACCTTTTATCCTCCACAAAACCTAATTCTTCATTGTAATAAATGCTTTGCCCTAATACATCTGGTTACACTGTTTATGCATACTTTCAATCTTTAATTGCTCTGCAATCAATTGCATTAGCTTCTTTCCTTCCGAAATTTGCTCCAACAGATCTATGATAGGCTTGTTTAACTTTATTCATCATGCCAGATTCAGGCACTCACTTACTAGTAGGGGGAATTAGATTTTCAATGCAGCTCCCCCTAAGCGAGAGCTCCTATTTTAATTCCTAGAGGAATTATTAGCACCAAATTCTAGTGCAGATCCATCACTGTCATTCATCACACTTTTATTTACCCATGTTTTGTTCATTTCATTCTGGATCTCATTCACATCTACGTTGCCCTTGCCTTTGTCCAACTTCTGCTCTGCTTTTCCTTTACCTACCTATGAGTTCTCCTTTTTGCTTCTGTGGAATTTAGCAATATGTCTAGATTTGTTGTAGTTGAAACACATAATCTTATTTTTTTGACTATCACATGTTGGAGCAGGTTTAGATCTACATTGCATTGCAATATGCCCAAACCTATTGCAAGTAAAACATCTTCCATTGAAAGCTTGTTTGTCCTTAGGAGAATTCCTTGATCCACTTCTGCAATCCTCAGCCTTATGACCTATCTTTTTGCAATTAACGTATTGACTGGAGAAAGATAATGCATTTTGATTCACTTTACTTCTACATTGATTATCTCTATGACCATACTTATTGCATTTGAAACAATTACCATTGAAAGATGGTACCTTTGAGCATTAGGTTGTCTTACCGGAGGTCTTCTAGAATTCCTTCTTTGATTTCTTGCTCTAGGATTTCTTTTACTGGATCCATAACTCTCACCTTTCTCAAATCCTAGACCATGCTTATCTATCTTCTTCTGACTATCAAGTAGCACTTCAAGTTTAGCTGAGCTTATCTTGAATTTCTCTTTAAATTCATTTGCAACTTCTAGGTCATGTTTGAGAATGACAATTTGTCTTTCAAGTTGTTCCTCATTATCCCTAGTTTCTTATAGATCCGATTCTAGATGACCAATTATTCTGTCTAATCTACAACACTCTTCTGTTCTTTCTTTCAAAGATTGATTCATTTTTTCTTCAGTCTTCTTCCTTTCTTCAATTTCCTTGGTTAGCCCCATCACCCCGGATTCCATCTCATGTTTTAGGACAACTTCTTTTGCTTTCTTCTCACATTCCTTTGTCTTTTCCTTTAGGGTCTCATCCATATCATTGTCTTCATTCAGATTTGCTAGCTGATGAAGTAGCTCCTTCCTTTTTTCATTAGACTTGCTCAGTTGTCCTTTTAAGGTCTCAATGAAATCTTTAGCATCTTTAAGGTTCTCTTGCAGATCTCTAATTTCTGTTCTGGATAGCTCAAGATCATCTAAGGCTACTTGAAGTTGTTGATTAATAGCATTAGATTGCTTTAATGAACCCATTGAAAACACTTTCCCAGATCTTCCTCAAGCTGTTAAACTTCTTCTAAGGAACCAGGCTCTAATACCAATTGTTGAAATTAAGGAATACTGAGAGGGGGATTGAATTAGTGTTAAACAAAACTTAATAATTTACCACATACATCCAAAAGAAAGAAGCATGAACAGAAACAACAAGATCATAACACATGAACACCAAGATTTTTACATGGAAACTTGGTTAAGGGAAAAACCGCGGTGGGGGTTAACCCATAAGAATTTATACTCTGTTAAAAGTATTACAAATGGGAAGGCACATGCCTTTGGGCACACTGCAGAGAGCTCACCACTCTAAGGAGGCTCACTACCTACAAAATTGATTACAAGAGTTCATAGGAATATTTGAACTGAAGAATAGCATCTAACAATGCAAAATTATAGTTCCATTTGAGCTCAATATACTGACTTTACATACTTCATCTCTCTCTACCCTACTTCATTGTTCTTCCATGATCTGGAGCTTAGATCTCTTTACTTCACACCTATACCTTCATATTCATACTTGCTTCCTCCAAAATGCTCGAATCCATTTATCATATATATCTACTACATGAAATTACATCAACTGCAGTCGGCCTTAAGAAAACTTGGAAGCTATTTCAAGAACACTATTCTGTCAGCTGAATCCATGTACAAACATCAATGCAAATCAAAACCTATATATCCAAGTCACCTTACATGTCAGCCAATACCACTAGATCTCACTAATTACTTAACCAACAACTTATCCTAATCTGCACAAGGATCAAACACCAAGTCAACCTATTCTTCACTAGACTGAATTGTTTAACCAAAACTCGATACTCAAATGCTTATAACTTTCAATCCCTTTAACACTAGAGGATCTTGGATTTAGGTAGCCCTGACATCCCTTAACACTCCCTCAGATCTATAGCACAATATGATTACCTATGGAGAAATGTAGACCAAAGTACTGAACCTTGTCATATGCTCTGTTCCTATCAATCCAGACTTAGACTATTCTACAATCTAACTTCCGGCATGATCAACTGATACAATGCAGATGTGAAAGATAGATTTAGTTGCCATCAATGACAACACCTAACATGCCAGTAGTGTCTATTTCCAACAGGAAGAAGCATATTAATTTACCTTGAAAGTTGAAGAAAAGTTGAATAAGAAGCATGAGCAGAGATAGAGAGTTAGAACATATTCTGGAGGAGAAAGATCATTTACAGAGCAAAACAAACAAGATAGCACATTCAAGAAACTTCTACCATAGAGGAAACCCTAATTCTTACTAGAGTGAAGGATACCCAAGAGAAGGAAGAGGATTTGATAGGAAAACATTCAGAGGAACCTATTTTAAGTGTGCAGGTAAAGGAAATAGAGCATTTGAATGTAATCAAGGAAGTAGAAGTAAGAAGACATAGAATAGTGGAAGTACAACTTATGTAGAGGAAGAACCTGTTGGATCACCTAGTTCAGTTGGTAAACCTGAGAAAGGAGAATCACTTGGCATGAGGAGAGCACTATTTCAAGCAGAGACAAATCAAGAACCATTGCAGAGGAAAAGTTTGTTCCAGACTAGATACAAATTAGGAGGTAAATGTTGTAATAATTGATAGTGAAAGTATTGATAATTTGGTTTCAGAGGAGATGGTAACTAAGCTAAACCTAGAGAGATTGAAACACCCCAAGCCATATCAGATAGCATGGATTTAGGATGAACATAAGGTACTGGTGAGTGAACAATGTTTGGTGAAATTTCATATTAGATCTTATCATGGTGAAGTATTGTGTGATATTATGCCAATGGATGTATGCCATATATCATTGGGTAGACCATGGGAGTATGATAGAAAAGCTATACATGATGGGAGAAAGAACACTTACACTGTAACATCTAATGGAAAGAGAATTACATTGATTCCTTTGGAAGATGAACGTAAGAGTGAGATATGTGGGAATTCTAGAATCTATTTGGTAGATGGAAGGAAATTTCTAGATGGTTTGAGACATGAGAATATGTGTTATGCTTTGATTTGGAAGAGGCTTGAAACCCTAAAGATAGAAACTAAAGAATCACAACCAGAAGAGATAACTGAGTTGCTGACAGAGTATGAAGACATCATATCAGATAATATACCTGATGGATTGCCACCAATCAGGAGTATCAGTCATCACATGGATCTTATACCTGGAGCTAGTTTGCCTAACAAAGTAGTGCATAGGATGACACCAATAGAGAATGAAGAATTGAATAGATAGATACATGAGTTGTTGAGGAAAGGTTTGATTAGGGAAAGTTTGAGTCCTTGTGTAGTTCTTGCAGTGTTAGCACCTAAGAAGGATGGAGAACGGAGGATGTGTATAGACTCTAGAGCAATAAACAAGATCACAGTTAAGTATAGATTTCCATTGCCTAGGATGGATCACATTATGGATTGTTTGGGTGGAGAAAATATTTTAAAAAGATAGACTTGAAGAGTGGATACCATCAGATTCGAATCAGCGAAGGAGATGAATGGAAGACTTCTTTTAAGATGAAGGATTGTATGAGTGGTTAGTGATGCCTTTTGGATTGACAAATGCATCGAGTACTTTCATGAGATTGATGAATGAAGTTTTGAAGAAATTCTTGGGTAAGTTTGTTATTGTATATTTGGATGATATTCTGATTCAATAAGACAAAAGAAGAACATTTGTGGCACCTAAGACAAGTATTGAAGAGACCAAGGGAAGAGAAATTGCTGATAAACATAAAGAAGTGTAGTTTCATGAAGGAAGAATTGGTATATTTGGGATTTGTGATTTCTGTGGAAGGATTGAAGATGGAACCTGAGAAAGTTAGATCAATTACTGAATGGCCTACACCTGAAAGCATTGAAGAAGTCAGATCATTTCATGGGTTAGCTAGTTTTTACCAGAAGTTCATTAGAAATTTTAGTTTAGTATGCACACCAATGATAGAGACAATGAGAGGTGACATAAAAGACTTTAAATGGACATCAAGAGTAGATAAATTTTTTGAATTGTTGAAGCAGAAAGTGATAGAACAACCTGTGTTAGCATTACCATATTTCAATAAGGTATTTCAAGTAGATTGTGATGTAAGTGGAAATGCAATAGGAGCAGTGTTAAGTCAAGAAGGTAGACCTGTAGTATATTTTAGTGAGAAGTTGAATGATGCAAGAAGAAGATATTCAGTTTATGATCATGAATTCTATGCCATTTTTCAAGCCTTGAAGAAGTGGAGACATTATTTGTTGCCTAAGGAATTTGTGTTGTATATAGATCATCAAGCTTTGCAGTATTTGAACAATCAAGGGAAGTTGAATCAGAGACATATGAGATGGGTAGAGTTCATGCAGAGTTACACTTTTATACTGAAGCATAGAAGTGGAAAATCAAACAAAGTTGCAGATGTATTGAGTAGGAGTTTGTTGACAGAGATGAGAGTTGAGTATTAGGTTTTGAAGAATTAAAGAACATGTATGAAGAAGACTTGGATTTTGTAGAGCCATGGAAAGCATATAAGGAACTTGTTGTGACAAATAGGAGTAAGTGGTTAGACTATTTCATTTAGGAGGATATGTTATTCAAAGGAAATTAGTTATGTATACCTTGGAGTTCAATGAGAGATAATTTGATAAAGGAGAAACACAGTGGTGGATTGGTAGGACATTTTGGAATTGATAAGATAGTGGCTTTGGTAAGTGAAAATTAATTTTGGCCTCAGATATATAAGGATGTAAGGAAATTTGTGCAGATTTGTAGAGTATGTCAAGTTACAAAAAGGAGTAGTCAAAATATTGGATTATATAAACCATTAACTATACCAGAGAGACCTTGGGAAGACATAAGCATGGATTTCATATTAGGATTACTGAATACATAGAGAGGACATGATTCTATATTTGTAGTGGTGGACAGATTTTCAAAGATGGCACATTTCATACCTTGCAAGAAGACAATTGATGCAGTGCATGTAGTAGACCTATTTTTCAAGGAGATTGTGAGATTGCATGGATTACCTAAGAGTACAGTTTCAGATAGAGATACAAAGTTTGTAGGATACTTCTGGAGGACACTTTGGAAGAAGATGAAGACCAACCTGAAGTTTAGTTCCACATTTCATCCACAGACTAATGGATAGACAGAGGTAGTGAACAGGAGTTTGGGAAACTTGTTGAGATGTTTGGTAGGAGAGAAGACAAGAAATTGGGATCTAATCCTAGCACAAGTAGAGTTTGCATACAATAATTCAGTGAATAGGAGTATCAAAAGAACACCTTTTGAGATTGTGATGTGAACTAAACCTAGAGGAGTAGCAGAGTTAAGAGATATCAGTATGGAGTACAAAAGAAGTGTAGAGGTAAAAGAATTTGCAGGACACATGGAGATAGTACATAATCAAGTTAAGAAACATTTGGAGGAGATGAATAGTAAGTATAAGGAGCAACCAGATGAGAAGAAAAGACAAAGAATTTGTAGTTGGAGATGAAGTAATGGTGTATCTGAGAAAATAGAGATTTCCAGTTGGGACATATAACAAGTTGAAGATGAAGAAGTTTGGACCATGTAGGATACTCAGGAGATTTGATTCAAGAAATGCATATGAAGTGGAGCTATTAGAGACATTGGGTATATCACCTATTTTCAACATTACAAACCTATACTAGTATTATGAAGGAGAAACCAGTGACAACATTAAAGATAATTTGAAGAAGCAGTTACCACAGCAAGCACCAGAGTAGATTGAAGACATCTTGGACAACAGAATTGGATGTAGTACTAGAGGAAAGTAATACAATGAATATTTGGTAAAGTGGAAAGGCAGACCAGAAGTAGATTCATCTTGGATTTCTCAGGCTGAGGTGGACCATCTTGGTGTCCCTCTAGCCCCAGCAAAGTGAGGAACTCACTTTTTTCAACAACCATGGGTGTCCTGATGCTGGAGTATCCCTGGTTTAAGAGCAATCTTGCATCAAACAAAAATATTTGCATTCTTTTGTTTTCTTTCATTTTTCAATTCAATACAGTCAGTAGTAGTTTCTGTATTTTGGTCCACATCCTGTCGCAGTTGCATTTCAAAGCTTGTGGAGCTAGACTTAGCGTCTAGACATCATCATGCACATCATATCCAAAAATTAGATCATTTGGATTAGTTTCTAGAAAGATATCCCTACCAGAAGATTGACTATTGTCTTAGAACAGAGCATTCAGGCAATCCCAGATAGTCAGTTGGAGGAGAAGACTTGCGGAGCACTTCCATGACTTGTGGAGATAAATGACACATCATTCAAGTTAGTTTGGGACATGGCTAACCTCCCCTGAGATCCGCACCTTGTTTCATTCACTTACAGAGGAGTACACATTGTTTAGGGCTAACCTATTCATGTACACACGTTACATCTCTTTCATTGGAGTTTGCAATCTCTCTTGGCCAACACAGAGGATTCTTGTGATCTGGAGATGATATATAATCATGTAATAGATGCATAGGAAAGTAGCTAATCAGTGATAGATAGTTCATAAGTTAGATCTTCTTGTGTAGGGTGCTTCAAAGCCATATCTTGTGCATGTTTTGTAACTAGAGAATTAGGCCTATGAGCCCTAATTTGTAAGCCCACATGTTGCTAGCATGTTAGCATTTTGAATCTATGATATACTGAACATCTGAATCTGCATTTGCATTCTATAATTGAGTTGCTTCTATTGTGTCACTAGTAGAAATATGGCAAATAAATGACTAGGTGACTAAAACTTTTAGTCACGTGACCAAAATTCTACTAATTTTTTGCAACACAACTATAAATGACTAATTTGGTCATTGGTTGAAATGAGTAAATAAATGACCAAATAAATGACTAAATAAATGACTAATTTGGTCATTGGACAAAAAACACAACTAAATAACTGGTCACACAAATAAAAATGACTAAATAAATGACTATTACTCCTCTATTCTTTTTTCTTTCCAATTTGATCATAATCCATGAATTTAAAGACAATACGAGGCAAAGCAATAAATGTCCACTTAGACCAAAGGAATAAACAGAGAGAAAGGATTGAACAAAGGGTTAAGAAGAAAAAAGACAAATCATACAATAGGAAATATACAAAAAAATTTAAAAATAAGACAAGAAAATAGACAAACTAGATAGATACAAATAACATAAAGATAAAATTATTAATTATAAAACTTTTAAATATACTCTAATATTGATAAATTATTTAATTTTGCAAGTCTAGTATGCACAAGTATAATTTAAGTTAAATTAATTTATATTATAGTGTATTTAATATTATATAATAATATAATATTATAATATATTTAATATTATAATATTATATAATATTATATTATTATATAACACTGTTTTAGAACAAATATATATATATAGGATACCTTGCTTTCTGTAGATCTATTCCTCACTCTGTAGTAGCAAGTATATATATATTTGTTGTGCAAAAGTAAAGTATAAATAACTATGCTGAAACTGCGGAATCTCTCGAATGCTTCTAATTCTAGGGTTTCTATGTGTACCGATGTCATGGATGGAAAGGCTTCCTACAATGCTACCTTGGTAGGGGATTTTGCTGTGAAGAAGGCCACCAAAGGAAAGGGATCGCAGAGATCAGCGGACTCGGGGGGTTTGGGCAGCACTTTAGTGGGAGTAACGCCCCCCAGCTTGCCCTCCCTAGTGCCTTCGGATGTTCCACTCGGTGACAAGGAGAAGTCAGATTTGAGCCCGCCTCTCAACGACAACCCACACATGCTTGACGTCAGTGGGATTGCTGTTGGTCTCAAACATATTGGATCAAGATTATCTCATGCGGTGGATAAACAATGTTCAGATCTGGAGAGTAGGGTTTTATCTCATGGGTAGAAGGTAACAGGGATTACAACTTCATCTCTGGAGGTGGAAAAGTTGGGTTCCATCCCTCCTCTGGGTTCTTTGCAAAAACCAAAGAGCCATACAGGGTACAGTAGGATTGTTCAGTGCTCTGATAAACCCCTATACCTGGACTTTGATGCCACTTTGACGAAGGAGCTGCATGAAAATGAAAAATTATTTTCTGAAAATGGTTTAATCAAGAGATTCACTAATCTGTAGCCTAGTCTCCCAGAGCTTCATGATTGGATTTCAAAATCATGGCTTCCTATTATGGAAAGAAATTTAGAAATTTACCCTAGCATGAGAGGTTTCTTCATAGTGGTTTTCGATTGTAAGAAAGACAAAATTACCATTCTCAGCTATGTATGGTTTTGGAAGGCAAATTTCCTACAGTCGAAACCTTGGCATCCAAATTTTGATCCATCTTTTGAATTATTCTCAGTGTTGCTGATTTGGGTATGTCTTCCTAACCTCCCCCTGCATTACTAGTTTGAATCTTGTTTTGCAGCCATTGGAAACACCTTGGGAAACTTTATGTGTATGGATGACAACTCAAGAAATTTCATCCACACAACCTTTGCTAGGATCTTGGTGGAATTGGACATCTCCAAGGAGCTACCGGCATAATAGTCTTGAAGGCCAATGGACAATGTTGGAATAAGCCTTTGGATTATGAAGGCTTAATTTTTAGGTGTAGGAGATGTTTTCAAACTAGACACATTGCAGCTGATTGCCCTTCTGTCAAATCCCAGCCAACCCGGGAGGCCTCTTGGTGGAAGAATGCTTCCCCCTTGAAACATTATTTTGTTATGAACTCTCCCAAACATAATCCTTCTCCATGAAAGTTGGTTAACAAGAAGCAAACTGAGGATCCGGTCAGCAATTTTTCATAGGAGCCAAAGACAATTCAAAAATTACACCAGTCTTGTGATGCAAGCCACTTGAAGAGAGAAGAGTTTCTGACATATTCAAATAGTGAACAAACTCTACCTCTTTTGAACGTCTCTTGATGTTTAGATCATGGTGTAGGCAGTGAAGCAATCTGTCCCCCTCATATGGTCACTGCTGCTACTTCAAATAATCAAGATGTCATGGATTTAAATGCTGAAAATGGAGAAAAAGAATGGCAAACAATACATAAAAAGAAAGGAAGGGACAACAAAGGTATGAATTCAAGCAGTAGAATGCAACCGTAGTCGCAGTCTCATCCCAAATCTGGTGTAGAAAATCAAAACAATGGCGGGGGGGGGAATGAGTGGAATGGAAATCAGAGAATGGAAATTCCCTTCCACAAAATGGAGGCAATTAAGATTAAATTGTAGGCACTCAGACAATAAATTTTTTAGTAGATTTGAAGGTTTTTAAGAGTTTTAGCATCTAAATTTTTGTACATAATCTAGCATGTTTTGAACTAGGGTACAAAACTCTTTGTTTTGTGTGGGTAGGCTGGTTTAATCTAGAGTAGACATAATTTCTATTAGTGGCACAACACTAAGTAAGCTGAGGTTTTTTTGGTCTTGGATTACCTTGGTTGATTAAATCATATGTAATTTTCAATTCATGAGGATGAGGTCCCTCTGTTGTGATCTCCCCTGGTGTGGGCCAGGCTAAAGTTCCCACATTAATATAAACTCATCTATTACAAATAAAAAAAAATTATATTATTATATAATATAATATAATATAATATAATAATATAATATAATAATATAATATTATATTATATTATTATATAATATAAATATTATATTATAGTATAACATAATATTTATAATATAATATAATATTATATTATATTATATTATTAATATTATATTATTAGATTATAATATATTTAATATTATATAATAATATAATATTATAATATATTTAATAATATGGGCACTTTAACATAATTTTCATTTAACATAATATATTTAACCATATGGGTGCCAAAATTATTTTCATTTCATTGCTCACTTTTGGTGCCCATCTCGTTGAAACCCAAACCCCAACTCGGAAAGGCTCAAAACCCTAACCTATTTTGTTTCATCTCCTTTTGTTTCAATCTATTTGCATATTAGTCTTGGCTTCTCTTTTTTGCTATGGATAATTGGAGCAGAGCAGGGTGCTTAAAATTTCATCATAGTGCAGCAGGTAGATTGGCTGAGGATATGCAACTCAATATCGAGCTGCACTTGAGGGATATGGAATTGCTACCTCTCGAGAGGTGATGCTAGTGAAGGACTACCGAAGCCCCTGCTACCCCTCCTCATGTTTGCTCCTTTGCCACTGGTTCCATGAGTTCAATGGGCCACCTAATGGAACCCTCATGTTAAGTGTTGGCCGCCTAATAGAGGACGTGCGGGAGATGTACATGATCAGGTGTGAATTAGGGTGTGGGTAATTCGACATGACTTATCTGTCCACACACAAGGCGACGGGTGATTTGTTGGCCTGTAAGACCATAGCGAAGTGCAAGCTGTCGAACAAGGACGATATTGAGGATGTGCGGAGAGAGGTATAGATCATGCATCAGTTAATAAGGCAGCCCAACATTGTGGAGCTTAAGGGTGCCTTTAAGGATCATCACTTGGTCAATCTCGTCATGGAGCTCTATGTTGGTGGCGAGCTCTTCGATCGGATCATTGCCAAGGGCCATTACACCGAGCGGGCTGTGTCTATGCTCTGTAGGACTATTGTCTAGATGGTGCACACCTGCCATTCTATGGGGGTTGTTCATCGCGATCTAAAGTCTAAGAATTTTCTCCTCTTGAGTAAGGATGAGAATGTGCTGCTCAAGGCCATTGATTTTTGCCTCTCTACATTCTTTAAACTAGGTTTGTTTTCTTTTGTTTTAGTAATTGAAAAAAACCCTTTTTTCTCTTGAAAAAAACCCTTTTTTCTCTTGAAAAAAACTATTTTTTCTCTTGATTATTGGTAATGTGTTTTGGTATGTATTGGACAATTGGGTTTTTTTCTCACGTCTTAGAAAGTTTGTTTTTCGATGTCTTTTTGGGTGTGCTTTTGTGAATTGTACTCCACAAGCTCAAAATATTAGCTATCATAAAAGATTAGGGGTTTCGTCTATAGGAAATTGAGTGTAAATTTAATGTAGAAAAATGTAAGTTTCAAAATTTTAGCTATCATTAAAGATTAGGGGTTTCCTCTCAATTTTTGACAACCCCACTCTCCCAACTCTTTCGGGTAAGATTTTGAATTTAATTTGTGTTTAGGCATTTTATATTTTTCTTTCCTAGAAGATCAGAACACCATGATTAATGGAAGTTTTGTGTATTTATTCGCTTTTGTTTGCCAGAAGAAAGTGGTTATATTTAGGCTTCCAGCAGGACTTAAATTTAACAGTCGACCTTGCTTCTAGTTTGTTTTACTCTGCAAATCATGACTTGTTTAGCACTTGAATTTACATCTCAGTCCATGAATGCTTTATCATATGTTATATTTTTATGGGCAATTTATTGCCAATAGCTATTTTATGGAAAATCTTGAAATTTTTTTTCTATCACATTGGAAAATAGATTTTGTATTTTCTACGGTCCCATTGACAGATCTATGTTCCTTCATGCCCCAAAACAATTTAGTGTCCCTTTACATCTTCTTCAGAAATGTACTGAGGTGAAATTTGCAATCTCCCTGGAATGTCGTTTAGAGATGTCATGCGATTGTCCCATCTTGTCGATCTAGCATACTGGATGCTCATTTGATCATATTTAGTAATTAATTGAAATTGAAACTCATGTCCAGTAGACTGGATGCCCATTTGACCATATTTATTCATTAATTGACAAATGACCTTGCTTGTCAAGCAATTCTTTTATGACAGTTATCTATTCAATGGTGCCTTTAAAATACTATCATATATCTTAGTATAAGTAAATTAAATAAAAACCAAATATATATATCATCATAATCCAATATAAATTCTAACAGTTTGTCCAAAATCTCTCCTTTCATATGATACAGTCTTTTTTAAATT
Source organism: Cunninghamia lanceolata (assembly GCA_027924645.1). Classification (NCBI taxonomy): domain Eukaryota; kingdom Viridiplantae; phylum Streptophyta; class Pinopsida; order Cupressales; family Cupressaceae; genus Cunninghamia; species Cunninghamia lanceolata. Next base: position 13,049,178 of record BSBN01000288.1, on the reverse strand, counting down.
TTGATTGTATTTTACAACAAAAATATCTAAATACAGCTATACAACTATCAAATTTAAGCCCTGGCTTCCAGTAAGTGGTTTTCTTGCTTTCTTTTTCTTTATATAATATATATTTAAATGGTTTATGCTGATAATGATGATTTTTTAGGTTCTTTAGGCTGAAATAGTCTGTAAGTAGGGCTTAAATTTGACAGTCAACTTTGACTGTCAAGCAATTTTTTAATGATAGTTATTTATTCAATAATGCCCTTAAAATATTATGACATACTTTAGTATAGGTAAATTATATAAAACCCAAATTTATATATCATCATAATCTTATATAAATTTTGACAGTTTTGTCCAAAATCTCTCCTTTCATATGATACGGTCTTTTCAAAATTTCACTTGTATTTTATAGCTAAAATGTCTAAATGGAGCTATACAACTATTAAATTTAAGCCATGTAGACTGTAAGGATTATCTAAGTTTAGTATAAATTTGTATTGATGAAAGGATTCTTGTTTCTTGTTTAAAAGATTGTTTCTATAAGTACTTAGCTTTAAAATAAATTTCTAAGCTTTATTTAGTTGACTTGATTTAAGGCTTTGTGTAGTAGGTTATTACGGTAAATGTGTATGTAGTTGTTGCTTATTATCATTACATAGAGGTCAGCTTTAAATAAATTGTGATTCATTTATTAATTTTTGTTACATGCTTGCCATAATTTTTGGGCATCGCTAGACCTTGATATAATTGCTTGATCATTTGCTAGAATTATTTCTGGTATTAATCTGACAAGTGAGATGCTTATTTTGTAGGTGGATTGAATAGAAAATGTTTTCCAGACTTGGATTGTAGGTGCAGAAGTAAAGGTTCTTGAGTTTCAAATCCAAATGAAACTTTCAAGAAAAGAAATTCATTGATACATAGTGATTCTCTATTTTTATGCCTTTTGAATTCTGTAATAAATGATGTAAAATAGCAGTGAGTCACATCATTTATATGTTTTGACTTGCCAGTGAGCTGAAATTAGTGAGATTTCTATTTATCCAGTGAGGCTATAACTAGTGAGGTTTTGTTTTGCCAGTGAGGCAGTTGTTAGTGAGACATTGAATGTATTTGATTTGTCAGTGAGGCTTAATGAAATAAATTTTCAGAGTGATCAATCATATTTGTTCAAGCATTTTAGTTTTCATTTCATGGTGCTTCTCTCAACGTTTGAATATCTATGATACTTGAAGTTTATATACATAAATTTGTGAGGATTAATTAAGTTATATTTGATTTGTAACTTGAATCACTGATTCACCCAAATAAATGACTAAACCATGACTAAATAAATGACTACCATGACTAAAATAAATGACTACAATGACTAAATAAATGACTACCATGACTAAAATAAATGACTACAATGACTAAATAAATGACTACCATGACTAAAATAAATGACTACAATGACTAAATAAATGACTACCATGACTAAATAAATGACTACAATTTTTAGTAGTTTTTTTAGTCATTTATTATTTTTTCATCAATGACCAGTTAACATCAATCAATCACTAAATTAATGACTAAATATACTACCAAATTGATGACTAAATATACTACCAAATTACCAAATATACTACCAAATTGATGACTAAATATACTACCAAATTGATGACTAAATATAATACCAAATTAATGACTAAATATACTACCAAATTAATGACTAAAATTTGTTTAGTCATAAATTTGGTCGCAAGATAAATGACCAGCAATAAACTACCAATGGTCACGTGACCAAACTAATGGTCACATGACCAATTTTTGGTAGTTTTTTTAGTCATTTATTTCTATTTTTCTACTAGTGTGTTTACTCTTGTTGCACGGTCTGGATTGTTCACTCCATGGACCCTCCTAACCATGATTGCACCATTATCCCTTGAAAAATGATGTTGTGAATGATGTTTAGGACTGGACTAAGCATGAATTGGGATCCACAAGGCGTGTGTTTCCTTTTGGAGTAGCTTGTTCATGATAGGGCTTGCCCTATGCATTTTTCATGTGTTGTGATATTTGGCCGACTTGTAAAATGTAATATTCTTGTTGTATTGGTCAACTTGTAATGAAATCAATGTAATGACATGTATATATTGTAAACCTAGTTGGTCTAGGTGAGGGGTGATTGCGAAGATGAACATATTAGTGTGTGAAGAGTAGAATATGAAAATCATATGCATTGTGATGTCTGATTGAAGGAGAAAGAGAAGAAGTGTTAAAGGCTGTTTTGAATCATCTTGAAGATATTTTTGTGATAGGAGGGAAGTGAAAAGTGTGCCTAATAGATCTAATCATCATAAGAAATTGTGAAGAGGCATAATTGTAATCATTAAAGGTGTGAGATTCAATGCCAGTTTTTAGATAGTAGAAGGACTGTCATGCTGTAATCTTTCCTGAGTTTATTCTCAATTCAGGGAGTAGTTGATTCCTTGGGTTGTAGCCAAAGTCTACAGGGAGTGGTAGCTTCCTTGGGAGTGACCCTAAATCAAATTCAATAGGGAGTAGTAGCTTCCTTGGGTTGTAGCCCTAAAATAAAGTTGTTATTTTGAGCTTCATATATTGTGAGTTAATCCTCACCATGGTTTTTCCCTTCTTGGGTTTTCCACATATATCTGGTGTTATGTGTTGATGTGCATTGTGTTGATCTTCCATTTTTATATTAATGCTATAATGATTAATTTTTAATCTGCTAAAAAGGATTTGAAGTTTGTTTAGATATTGATTCACCCCCCTCTCAGTATCCTGGTGTGTTCAACAATCTAACTAAGAATGGATGTAAATTCAGACATTCTCTGTATGAAGTACATTTGTAGGAACATGAGAAAATGCATCGTCTTTGCCTATTTCTATGGATTTGTATGGGTGCTTTTTGAATTTTGGCCTTGGTCTCTCAACAATATCAATTACAACAGGTGTCGTCATGATAATACCTTTAGAAACTAGGGTTTAACCAATATAAATTAAAAATACCTGATAATGCAGTAGATAGGGTTTGCACTAATGCTCTACTGAAAACCTTCTGCTCTTCTTTGGCTCTTCAACACTCTTGACTTCGTGTCATGCCCACATTTCCCATGCAGTCACGACATGCATCACACGTGTCATGTCCACATTTGTCATGTGGTCATGACACAAACTATCAAAAAAAAATTCCACGCTTCCCTAGAAACCCCCTCGCATGCATAAGCGTGCTCGGTGGCGTACGCTTAAGGTGCAAATAATACAGTTGAAACTAGGGTAATACACACACGTGCGCATACCAATCGCAAGAAGGTAATCAAGGGGGTCATCGTGACATAGTTAACATCGCTAATAAGGTCAAACTTTTCTAACCTAACTAAACCCTAAATTCTGGGAAAATCTGGCAACATAACACCTCACGGGCGTGAGTAGGGTTTATTGTACTAAAACTAAATCTGATCAAGAGATTTCCTAATTTGGGTTAAAAAATTTCTTACATCACACTAGTTGCATTGGTAATATAGTTGATTAAGTTAATTGAACATTTTTCAACAAAGTCTGAATATTTGTTCTCCTTCATGTTTTCTAAAATTTAATATTAATTTGTTCTCCTTCGCATTTTCCAAATTTAAAACATATTTCAACAAAGTCTGAACATTTGTTCTCCTTCACGTTTTCTGAAATTTAATATTAATTTGTTCTCCTTTGAGTTTTCTAAATTTAAAACATTTTTCAACAAGGTCCAAACATTTGTTCTCCTCATTTTCTGAATTTAAAACATTTTTCAACAAGGTCTGAACATTTGTTCTCCTTCTCATTTTCTGAATTTAAAACATTTTTCAACAAGGTCTGAACATTTGTTCTCCTTCTTGTTTTCTAAAATTTAATATTAATTTGTTCTCCTTTGCATTTTCTAATCAATCAGAGTTATCTCTGCATCATTTACATTATTCCTAATTTCTTGATAGATCAGATCTCGTAACATGATTTACTAACATCATTTGAAAAAGTATGCTAGGTTTCCATTCGGGTTTCAAAACAACATCTACTTAACTTCCATAATTAACTTTGCTCAAATGATTAAAAGAAACATTAAATTTGATTAATTCTTTTAGCCCTAAATTGAACTCATGCATTTTCTCCTCTTTGTTTTCACTTTTATCTTTCTTTCTCTTTTTCTCTCATTTTTCTCATTTTCTCAATTTCTCATTTTCTCAATTTTGTTGCAGGTTATAATGGACACTTATGAAAAGCATAAGATGGCTTCAAATAATTATAAATAAATAAATAAATATATATATATATATATATATATTTTATTGTGTTAACATATTTGGTTTCCTTTATATAAAAAATATGAATATTGTTTTACTTTCTTATTTTCATTTGTATAACATTGAAACCCTAACCCTTTTTTTTGTTTTTTTTTGGCAGCGCTGTGTGGAAAGGCGGCGGCACATGGTGGAGACCATAGAGTGGTGGCCGTCAGTGGAGTAAATCCACAATGGAATCATTGTGAGGGCGGCATAGGGGAAGGAACCACGACGGAGTAGTGAATAGGCCACGTGGAGGGGATATCCGTAGAGGAGGTCACGGGTGGTGGAGAGAGAATTGCGCGGGAGGTAAGAGGCTCACGGCGACAGAGGGTGGAGATTGCGGCAGCCACAGGATTTATACACAGAGGGGAGCGTGGGGAGGGGGACGGAACCCCCACCCACATCCCATGTAATGGGGTGTGGGTGGGGGCTCCGCCCCCCCTCCCCACACCCAACACACAATATCTATCGGTGGGGGGGTTCGAACCCCCCCCACTATATTCTATATTGTAATCTCTGAAATCTAAAACGTGACTGCGAGCAATACACAGTCCGTTCCATACTCAGCAGTCAAATTTTTATTTTGTTTTATTTTTATTAATATACATATTTATAAGTTATTCAATGTATTTAATATATATATATATATGATATATACATAGAACATTTTCACAGTCCCATACAAAGCATAGTTTGTTTATTATAAGAAAATTAACACTATATATATATATATATATATATATATATATATATATATATATATATATATATATATATATATATATCAAGGGTATTAAGCAAAAAAATCAACTTAGTTTTCTATTTTAAAAATCATGTAAACACATTCATTTAAAAAAAAACACACATTTAATATAATTATATATATTTTTTAAACTATGATTTTCCTTCAATTTACTTATAAATTTTCTTTTTAAACAATAAGCAAGATAGGTATTTTGTCTAATTCAAATTGTCTTTATAAGGCAAGGAGCTCATTTAAAAATATATTCATGATATGATTTATATCTACACATTTTTGAAGGAAGGAAATAAATATATTTGCAAATAATTAAAAGCCCCTAATGCAAAACTACAACCAATTTTCATTCTTTCCAAAATAACAATCTACAATTTCTTATTTATCACAACCACAAAATCACAACTTAACAAATTGACAATTCAATTTGCCATACAATCAAATAGCTTATAAACAAATTTTCTCCAATTCATCCTTTTGAAAGATAAGAATTAAACAACCATTTATGACTTTAATTCACAAGTAAATAGCTTACAAAACTATGAAACAATATAAGTTTTTACAACAAGAGAGAGAGAGAGAACCATGTTCTCCTCTTGGTCAACAATAAAGATGAAACAGCTAAATAGGTCAAGCTCTTCTCACGAGATTAAAGAGTAAAGGAAAATAAAATATTTCTCCAAGAACAAGGAGTTTCTTCAACTTCACCCTAAGCTCCAATGAACCTGCATGTCACACAAAGGGAAAAGAAATCCACACATCTTGCTCTCCTCCCTACCGTAGACCTGCAAGAGGGTCACCCCTGAGCTAGGGAGGTCATCCACACATCTAGGGTCTCATTCCACTTCACAACAAGGCACACAAACATCCTAAAACACAATATTACACCCATGCATAATCACAACACACGAACTCAACCAAGGTGAATTCAAAAAGGGTAGGAGAGTGGACACACTCAACTCAAGAGTGCCACTCCTTCAAAATATCCCAACACAATTTCTCTTATGGCCTCAAGCCAACATGTTTAACAAAATTTTCTAAAAGTTCCCATATTTTGGCTCTCAAGCCATGTCTCAATTTGCTCAAAATCACATATATTGCCCTCAAGGCTTTCAACATCCCAAAACAAGGTAATGACCCCGAGGAGGATCACTCCTCCCCTACCCCACACTTGTTGAGCATTTTCTCCCAAATGGGAGAGGCTCTTACAACACCCTACAAAATTTCCCCACAATAACAAAATACAACACAAGAAAATACCTCACACACATATGCATCATGCAAGCAACTAAAATACAAAGGGGAGGCCCTAGCCTTGAAAACCAACCTTTAAAAGCCCTATTATGGAAGAAAGTTGATGTAGAGCTTCTCCAAACTACCCTCCAACATAAGCCACCAAACTCCCTCTATCTTGTCCCCAAAATCAATTTCAAACAATGAAAATTCCCCAAAACTTCAACAACCTTTCACCTTATCCCAAGTGGGATTAAAATAAGCCCAACCCATGAGCTTAGAGGAATGGGGAGGTGACACTTGTCACCTCCTCACTCTTCCTCCCCACTACAAGCATGTCCCAAGGGATGGGTGTTGACACATGTCACTCACCCATCCCCAAGTCTTCCTCACCCCTTACCACATGTCCTCTCTCCAACATATGAGAGAGAAAAGAGGAGTTAAAGAGGGAAAGGGTGACACATGTGTCCCCTTCCTTTCCTCTCAAGAAGGACCACACAAATCCAAGGGTACTCTCACCAATTGTGAGAGAGACTTGAAGTCAAGTCCTCCATAATTAGTGGGTCTTGGAGTCATCTCCAACCTTGGGAAGTGAAAAGGGATGGGGTTGAGTGTTGGTACCACTCATCCTCTCCCTCCCATGCCTCCAATTTCGTCACTTAACTTCAGTGTGAAGTTAAGGTGACCATATGGAGGTTTACCAAGGGTTACCCAAGTCAAATAGGTCCCTAGACCCATGGGGTATAACCCAGGGTCAAGTTTAGCCTAGTTAGAGCACCCAGGGTCAAGTTAAAACACATGAAAAGGGTCTCCAAAAAATTTAAAAATTTAAAAAGTAATTCAAAAACAAAATTCTTACAACACAAATTATAATTCAATTAAAAGAGGGTAGACTTAACCCAATTAACCACATGCAAAATTAACATTACAACATTTTATCATACATAGAGTTGATCTTAGTTCCTCGTGGAACTAGATCGGTTTCACAAGCAATTACAACATCAAGTGTGGGATGATCTCCAGTATCTGTGGCTGGTTAGAAATACCTGCGCACTCAATTGCAAAATTAATATCCACATATACATATAATAGCCAAAGCAAATTAAAACATACACTCGCATAAAATATCACAAGTTCACATAAGCATAATGAAAGTCACATTACAATTAGGTTCTAATTTCCACATTTCAAACATCCATTCCCAAGATTGAATCTCAAAACAATTTTCTATCCAACATCACCCAATTAGTTTTTCCTTAATATAAAGCATCTATCTAACATCACCCAATTTGTTTTCTCTTAATATAAGCATCTATTTAACACCACCCAATTAGTTTTTCCATAATATAAGCAACTATCTAACATCACCCAATTAGTTTTCCCATAATATAAACATCTATCTAACATCACCCAATTTGTTTTCTCTTAATATAAGTATCTATCTAACATCACCCAATTAGTTTTCCCATAATATAAAGCATCTATCTAACATCATCCAATTAGTTTTCCCATAACATCATAAAGTCTAATAGTTCAGGAATTCGGGATCAACAGTCCCACAAGTCTAAATGTATCAGCAACAATAAGGTAAATAGTCACATGAATGGGAATGAAAAAGGTAGGCCTCACATCGTCCCCCCCTAAGACTATACTTCCTCTTGGAAGTCGTCAAAGAGGTGAGGATAAAGAGTCCTCAATCTCGCTGCATCCTCCCATGTCGTAGTGACCTCATTGTACATGTCCCACTGGACCCTAACCTGGTCCAGCTCTCGACCTCAAAGGCCCAGTGTTTGACGAGCCAATATGCGAATTGGCTCCAAAGCCAGCTGGCTGTCTGGCTCTACCTAAAGAGCACTCCAATCCAATACTTGAGATAAGTTAGAGATGTAACGTCGCAAAACTAAAACATGAAAGACATCATGGATACGCGACAGGCTAGGTGGTAAGGATAGATGATAGGCTACAGGTCCTATTTGCTCCAAGATCTCAAAAGGTCCTACAAACTGAGGTGCGAGCTTAGAGCCCTTTTCGTAACGGATTGGACTCTTGTGCGGTCGCACTCTCAAAAATACCCTATCACCCAGTGAGAAGCTCCGATCAGTTCTCTTAGCATCGGCATACTTCTTCTGTCTATCCTGTGCCTCTTGAAGTCTCTGTCTAATCAGTGTGACCTACTGCTCCATATCCTAAACTACCTCTGGACCAATGGCAACCTTGTCCTCTATCCGATCCCAACTCAATGGTGTTCTGCATGGTCTTCCATATAAGGCCTAAAAAGGAGACATACCCAACGCGCTGTGATGCCCATTATTGTAGGCAAACTCATCCAAATACAGATACTCCTCCCATTTAGACTAATGGTCCATAACATACATACGAAGCATGTCTTCCAACACCTGATTAACTCTCTCTGTCTGTCCGTCGGTCTGAGGATGGTAAGCTGAACTAAAGTTGAGTTGAGTGCGCAACGCCTGTTGTAAGGCTCTCCAAAAAGATGAAGTGAAAACTAAGTCTCAGTTGGAAATGATACAGCGAGGTACTCCATGAAGTCTAACAATCTAATCTAAAAATACCCTCGCCACAGATGGTGCATTGTATGTTGTACGTACAGGTGAGAAATGCACCACCTTGGTCAACTTGTCAATCGTCACCATGATGGCATCATGGCGACATGATGACATAGGTAGACCAACAATAAAATCCATGGAAATGGTGTCCCATTTCCACTCAGGTATCTCGTGAGGGTACAACAGTCCTGCTGGATGCTGATGCTTAGCCTTGACCCTCTGGCACTCAAGGCAATGAGCAACATATTCTGCAATGTCTCGTCTCATACCAGCCCAATGGTATAACTGTCGCAAATTAGCATGCATCTTCTTCACTCCTGGGTGTGCTCCATAAGGTGCTCTTTGAGCCTCTGAAAGAATCACTGCACGTAGATCACCCGCACGGGGTACATAGATGCGCTGCTGATGTCTAAGCAAACCATCAAGCTCAAGGGAATATCCTGCAAATCTGCCCTTAAGGCCCTCTATTTCTGAATTTCCTACTGCACCTCAAGAAACCACTCGTCCTCAAGAAGATGCTGTAAGATACGCTCTCTCAAGTCCACCCTTAATGTCAAGGTTAGGATCTCGTGGCACCTTTGACTGAAGGTGTCAACGACCATGTTCTCCTTCCCTTTGATGTAGTGGACATCAAAGTCATACTCGCATAAGAACTCCATCCAACGCCACTGTGGGCATTCAAATTGGGTTGTGTGAAAATGTACTACAAGCTATGGTGGTTCGAATGGAGCTCAAAGCGTCGACCTAAAAGGAAGTGTCTCCAATGAACAAGAGCATGAATAACTGTTGCGAGCTCTAAATTGTGAGTAGGGTAGTTTAGCTCATGTGCCTTGAGCTTACGTGATTCATATGCAATCGCTCTACCACCCTGCATAAGCATGGCTCCCAAACCCTCTAGTGATGCATCTGTGCAAACAACAAAATCCTCTATAGGATTTGGAACTGCTAATATGGGAGCATTGGTAAGACGCTCCTTGAGGACCCCAAAGGCCCTCTCACACTGCTTGGTCCAAGTGAAACCCTTCCCTTTCTGCTGAAGGGAAGTGATGGGAAAAGCCTTCAATGAATCTACAGTAATAACTAGCTAATCCCATAAAGCTCTTGACCTTAGTCACACTGGTGGGTGCTGGCCAGTCCTGAATCGCTCTGATTTTCGATGGATCTACAGAGATGCCATCGCCTGATAAGATGTGCCCCAAATACTACACCTTTGTCCTGAAGAAGGCACACTTCGCCAGGTTGCCATAAAGCTGCTGCTTTTGTAAGCACTGCAACACCTAACGCAAATGATCCACATGCTCCTCCTCAGTCCGCGAATAGATCAAAATATCATCAAGAAAGATGATCACGAACCGATCCAAGTAAGTGCAGAACACCCTGTTCATGAGACTCATGAAACCTACAGGGGCGTTCGTCAAACCGAAGGGTACCACTGTGAACTCATAATGGCCATATCTGGTTCGAAAAGCAGTCTTATGAATATCTGCCTCTGTGATGCATGATTGGTGATACCCAGATTTTAGATCAATTTTCAAGAACACTCTGGCTCCCTGCATCTGGTCAAAGAGGTCGTCAATCTTGGGCAGAAGGTAACGGTTCTTCACCGTCACCTTATTCAATTGCCTATAATCCATGCATAATCGAAGAGACCCATCCTTCTTCTTCATGAAGATAACCAGTGTGCCCCATGGTGAAACGCTAGGTCAAATGTGCCCCTTCTCAAGTAACTCCTCTAACTACAGTTTGAGCTCTGTAAGCTCATGTGTAGTCATCCTGTAGGGTGCATGAGACACTAGCTCGGCACCCGGTACTAGATCGATGTGGAAATCTACTTCTTTGTGTGGAGGCATACTTGGTAATTCTGGTGGAAACACGTCAGTAAAATCTCTCAGGATAGGGTGATCATCTAATGAAGCCTCATGCTCATCCTCTAATCTGTCACTAACCGTGATAGCGAACAACTGACACCCCTTCCGCATGCAACACTTAAGCTACTGAGTGGATATCATACGTACTGTCGCAGGCTTCTGTATGCCCACTAACTCAACCAGTGAGCCATGATCATTTAAGCAACTAATCATCCTCTGGCGATAATCTATCTTGGCTCTTTGAGCTGCAAGCCAGTCCATACCCAAAACTACACCATAGGATCCTAATGGAATAACCCTAAGATCACTCGATGTAGTGAAGGAACCCAAAGAGATCTCACAATCTCTAACTAAGGTATCTACTGACATCCTGGCCCTAGAGGCCAACTCAACCTCCCAGCTAATGTCCTGCCTAGAAGCCACCAGCTTGCAATGTTCCACTAACGATGTAGACATAAAAGAGTTAGTAGCTCTAGAGTCAAAAATAATAGAGATGGGCAAATTCCCAATCATACCTGCTGTCTCAATAATTGAGGCCTGGAAGTTTGCCTGACGGTTGTCAACCATTGCAAACATGTGGTGGGACTTGCCCACATCACCTACAGTCTGCTCAGATCCTCCTAAACAGGGCTGTCCCCCTGCTGTGAAACCCTGTGGACACTCTCTAGCCAAATGCCCTACCCCACCACATACATAACATAGGCCCCTAGCTTGTAACTGTCCTTACTGAGTCCTACCTGAATACTGTTGTCCAGTCCATCCTATGGACCCCTGTGAACCTCTGTAAGACTGCTGAGACCTTGCGGGTCCCACAGATGATCCCTGCTATCTCTAATCCCTACTGTCTCTAATCCCTACATGGGCCCTACTGCTGCCAACCACGGTTTTGTCCTCCCTGAGCCCTCTACTAGGGTCTAGACCTCTGTTGATGCTGTTGTTGCTGCTTTTGTGGAGGCCTAGGAGGTAATGATGAAGAATGGATCCTCCTCTTGGTGGTGTGGATTGTGGTTTACGAAAGTTCTGCTACTGCTGGTAATTACGGTCCTGAAACTACGGGCGTGAATTCTTCCTTCGTCCCTAAATTTTGGTGTAGGAGCACCTTGAGACATTGAGGATTTGGAGGATCCCTCATATTTTTTTGTTGTGTCCAAATGTTACATTGTAAGGCCTTAGTGCCATGTCGTATCTTAGTTGGCCGAGTAATGGCATACGTGTCAAGAAAAAAGATTGTAACCGAACAAAGTTTGTAACTGGCAGTGGTGGTTCATTTTCCACCTTCTGTAACTGCCAAATCAAGTCTTTAAATAGTGAGTTTATATGTGAGACGACGGGACAGAAGGAAAAGAACAAATCTATATTTATTTTTAGAAGGAGATAAAGAACTCTGTTGGTTTTGGTGTAAACTCTAGGATGCCATTTGGAAGCATTCCACTGGTTGAGGTTTCTTTGAAACCAGTGGAATGTCTTCCTTAGGAGTAGATCTTTTCCTTTTCTGTTGAGTGTTAGTTATTTGTTTGTGTGTTGTTCGGTTATAGAATCATAGAAGATGTTATCGACATAAATCTCAAATTACCTTGCTGAAGACACCTTTAGAATGTTGTAGAAGAGTGAATGTATTCTGAAGTTGTATGCGGAGCAGATACATTGTATCAGGTTGGCACAGAGCACTTGGTGCTATGCTTTTTGGCATGACAAGCATTATCAGAGCATAGGGGAAAAATTACACCGATAGTTAAAGACTTGCCAATAGAGAGATCATCGGCGTGAGCATGGGCATCAGGCTGAGGAAATGATAGTGGGCCGACGGTAGAAGGTTTCACCGATCGGGGTGACTATTGCGAAGTGTCACCGATGAAGAATATCGGTGTAAGAAACATCTTCGAGAGAAGACTTGGAAGTCCCACCGAAAGATAAGGTCAGACCGATAGAGAATTTGATGTTAAGTCTTTCAGTGTAAAGTTGGTATTAAGCCATCGGTATGAGAAGTAAGATCAGAAGAACTGTTGGTAGTTGGGCCGATGATATATGTCGATGGGAAGAGTTTCCATTAGGGAGAAGGTGGTTATCAGCTTAGCTTCTTCAGTGTTCGCCAATGATGTTAAGTCTGGCCGATAGGAGACAAAAGGTGTTGATCAGCAAGGAGAGGATGAAGCTTGGTGTTAAGCATATTGGTAAGAGATGTGAGGTCAGCCGGAGAGTTTTCAAGTATGCCGATAATGGTCTGTCTCACCGATAGGTGAAATATATGTGTATCTCGATGTTGTGTGGACCTAGAGAAGGGTGTTAAGCATAAATCCCTCATGTATGGTGGGTTGAACAGGTAGATCACCCTGTAATGAAATGTTTTCTACTTGATGCTCTGCATCAAATTGGTATCAGAGCTCAGAAGACTTTGAGCGTGTAGATAGAGTGCCGAAGGAGGCAATCTAAACCAAGATTTTGGGGTAAGCATTGGTTTTTGCTACCTGATTCTTATTGTGAAGTTTTATGGTTGTAGGTGCAAGTTCACTCACTGCAGTAGGTAGACAGGAAGGTCTGTCAAGAGGGCCAGAGGAGATGGTCCATTGGTTGTCTCCAAAAGTCTTGGGGAGAGAGGCAAGAGAGGACTCCCAGGTGAGGGACAGGAGTGTTGTTGTAGTAGGAAGGAGTGGACTTCTGATGATAGAGATGCACCTTGGAGGCAGCCAGTCAAACTTCATTAATAGGAGTCACAGTTGGAAGGTAAAGAGGAAGCAGCAGAGGCATCAAGTCAGGGTTGAAGAAATAAAGAGGCAAAAGTCATTTGAAGTAGACCACATAACTCTTGGGACAAGAGTTTTCTTCATGTTGAGGAGTATGGTGCAGGAGCACCTCGAGACATTGAGGATCTGGAGGATCCCTCATATTTTTTTGTTGTGTCCAAATGTTACATTGTAAGGCCTTAGTGCCATGTCGTATCTTAGTTGGCCGAGTAATGGCATACGTGTCAAGAAAAAAGATTATAACCAAACAAAGTTTGTAACTGGCAGTGGTGGTTCATTTTCCACCTTCTATAACTGCCAAATCGAGTCTTTAAATAGTGAGTCTATATGTGAGATGACAAGATAGAAGGAAAAGAACAAATATATATTTATATTTAGAAGGAGATAAAGAACTTTGTTGGTTTTGGTGTAAACTTTGGGATGCCATTTGGAAGCATTCCACTGGTTGAGGTTTCTTCGAAACCAGTGGAATGTCTTCCTTAGGAGTAGATCTTTTCCTTTTCTGTTGAGTGTTAGTTATTTGTCTATGTTGTTTGGTTATAGAATCACAGAAGATGTTATCGACACAAATCTCAAATTACCTTGCCGAAGACACCTTTAGAATGCTGTAGAAGAGTGAATGTATTCTGAAGTTGTATGCAGAGCAGATACATTGTATTGGGTTGGCACAGAGCACTTGGTGCTATGCTTTTCGACGTGAGAAGCATTATCGGAGCATAGAAGAAAAGTTACACCTATAGTTAAAGACTTTCCGATAGAGAGATCATCGGCGTGAGAATAGGCATCGGGCTGAGGAAATGATAGTGGGCCGATGGTAGAAGGTTTCACCGATCGGGGTGACTATTATGAAGTGTTGCCGAAGAAGAATATTGGTGTAAGAAGCACCATCGAGAGAAGACTTGGAAGTCCCACCGAAAGATAAGGTCAGACTGATAGAGAATTTGATGTTAAGTCTTTCAGCGTAAAGTTGGTATTAAGCCATCGGTATGAGAAGTAAGATCAGAAGAACTGTTGGTAGTTGGGCCGATGATATATGTCACACCGTCAAGGACAATGGGAAGAGTTTCCATCGGGGAGAAGGTGGTTATTAGATTAGCTTCTTTGGTGTTCACCAATGATGTTAAGTCTGGCCGATAGGAGACAAAAGGTGTTGGTCAGCAAGGAGAGGACGAAGCTTGGTGTTAAGCATATCGGTAAGAGATGTGAGGTCGGCCGGAGAGTTTTCAAGTATGCCGATAGTGGTCTGTCTCACCAATAGGTGAAATATATGTGTATCCTAATGTTATGTGGACCTAGAGAAGGGTGTTAAGCATAAAACCCTCATGTATGGTGGGTTGAATGGGTAGATCACCCTGTAATGAAATGTTTTCTACTTGATGCTCTGCATCAAATTTCCTCTGCAATGTAAGCCTTTTCAACAACCTCACTCATAGTCTGGAGGTCTGCCATACGCACTGGTCCTGCTATCCCATGATTTAGACCTCTGATGAATTTGTTCACTAGGAGTTTCTCATCGTGGAGATACTCTGCGTAACGAGAAAGCTCAATGAAACAACTCTCATACTGAGCAATCGTGAGTCCTCTCTGTTGTAAGTCATGGAACTCATCTATCCAATGCTGTCTATAATGATCTGACAAGTAACACGCATTAAAGCGGTCTATGAATATGTCCCATGTGAGTGTATCTAAGGATAACCGGCGCTTACACTCCTCAGTGCGTCACCAGGTAGCTGCTGCATCTCTCAGAAGGTGTACTACCACTCATGCTTTCATGTTGCTCCCATAACATCGCAACATGAAGCACCTATCTAAACTGATGAGCCAAGCCTCAGCCTTAGGTCCCTCTATAGCTCCTATGAAGGTAGGTGGATTAAGCCTAAGTAGATATCTGATGGGATCTCCTCTGTCTCTAAGTCCTATAACCGGCTAATCCACATCATACTCGTAAGGTCCATGATGTCTCTGCTCTACCCTCACAGTCTCATCTCATCTCTGGTATCACTGAGGACTCCTACTCCGTGCTCGGTATGCTGACCCTACCTCCTCCACTGTAGTATAAGGTATCTCTACAAAAGGCTCCATACGTGGCACCTCTCGTAGATTGTCGCGGGCTTTACACGTGGCTCAGCTCATGACTCAGTATGCGGCTCCTCACGTGGCTCCTCTCACGAAACATCATGAGGCTCATCACGTGGCTCTAGTATAGCTGGTGGTAGCCTCTCTAACATGGCCTGCAATGTCTGTAAAATCTAAGGACCTATGTCAAGTACTGGTGGTGCCTGTGGTACTGGCTGATCTACTATGGCTGTAGGTGCCTGTCCCTCTGCTAAGGAATCACTGTGCACCTCAATGGATGCAGTGTTGCACGATCACGCTCATCGAACACATCGGGGAGGCATCCTACAAAACAAGGTAGGCACTAATTAATCAAAGTTGCAGAATAAGTAACATGCTCAAATACGCCCAGTATTTAAACTTGGGCTCTGATACCAAATGTCATGCCCACATTTCCCATGCAGTCACGACATGCATCACACATGTCATGTCCACATTTGTCATGGGGTCATGAAATGAAATATCAAAAAAAAAATTCACGCTTCCCTAGAAACCCCCTTGCACGTGTAAGCATTCTCGGTGGTGTATGCTTAAGGCACAAACAATATAGTTGAAAATGGGGTAATACGCACACGTGCACATACCAATTGCAAGAAGGCCATCAAGGGGGTCATCGCAATGTAGTTGACGTCACTAATAAGGTCAAACTTTTCTAACCTAACTAAACCCTAAATTTTGGGAAAATCTGGCAGCATAACACCTCACGGGCGTGAGTAGGGTTTATTTTACTAAAACTAAATTTGATCAAGAGGTTTCCTGATTTGGGTTAATAAATTTCTTACATCACACTAGTTGCATTGGTAATACAGTTGATTAAGTTAATTGAACATTTTTCAACAAAGTCCGATCATTTGTTCTCCTTCACGTTTTCTAAAATTTAATATTAATTTGTTCTCCTTCGCATTTTCTAAATTTAAAACATTTTTCAACAAAGTCTGAATATTTGTTCTCCTTCACGTTTTCTAAAATTTAATATTAATTTGTTCTCCTTCGTGTTTTTTAAATTTAAAACATCTTTCAACAAAGTCCGAACATTTGTTCTTCTTCACGTTTTCTAAAATTTAATATTAATTTGTTCTCCTTTGCGTTTTCTAAATTTAAAAAAAAATTCAACAAGGTTCAGACATTTGTTCTCCTTCTCATTTTCTAAATTTAAAACATTTTTCAACAAGGTCTGAACATTTGTTCTCCTTCTCATTTTTTGAATTTAAAACATTTTTCAACAAGGTCCGAACATTTGTTCTCCTTCTCATTTTTTGAAATTTAATATTAATTTATTCTCCTTCGCATTTTTTGATCAATCAAAGTTATCTCTACATCATTTACATTATTCCTAATTTCTTGGTAGATCAGATCTCGTAACAGGATTTACTAACATTGATTGAAAAAGTATGCTAGGTTTCCATTCGGGTTTCAAAACAGTGTCTACTTAACTTCCGTAATTAACTTTGCTCAAATGATTAAAAGAAACATTAAATTTGATTAATTTTTTTAGCCCTAAATTGAACTCATGCATTTTCTCCTCTTTGTTTTCACTTTTATCTTTCTTTCTCTTTTTCTCTCATTTTTCTCATTTTCTCAATTTGTCATTTTCTCAATTTTGTTGCGGGTTATAATGGCCACTTATGAAAAGCATAAGATGGCTTCAAATAATTATAAATAAATAGAAAAAATATATATATATATTTTATTGTATTAACATATTTGGTTTCCTTTATATAAAAAATATGAATATTGTTTTACTTTCTTATTTTTATTTGTATAACATTGAAACCCTAACCCCTTTTTTTATTTTGTTTTGGCAGGGCTATGTGGAAAGGTGGCGGCGCATGGTGGAGACCATAGAGTGGTGGTTGTTGGCGGAGGAAATCCGCAGGTGGAAGCACTATGAGGGGGGCGTAGGGGAAGGAACCACGGCGGAGTGGTGAATAGGCCAGGCGGAGGGGATATCTACAGATGAGGTCGTGGGTGGTGGAGAGAGATCTGCGTGGGAGGTAAGAGGCTCACGGCGGTGGAGGGTGGAGATCGTGGCGGCCGCGGGGTTTATACACAGAGGGGAGTGTGGGGAGGGGGATGGAGCCCCCTGTCCCCACACCCAACACACAATATCCATCGGTGGGGGGGTTCGAACCCCCCCCACTATATTCTATATTGTAATCTCTGAAATCTAAAATGTGACTGCGAGCAATACACAGTCCGTTCCATACTCAGCAGTGAAATTTTTATTTTGTTTTATTTTTATTAATATACATATTTATAAGTTATTCAATGTAATATATATATATATATATATATATATGATATATACACAAAACATTTTCACAATCCCATACAAAGCACAGTTTGTTTATTATAAGAAAATTAACAATATAAATAAATATAAATATAAATATATATATATATATATATATTTATTTATTTATATATATTTATTTATTTATATAGATATATATAGTGAAATCTCAAGGGTATTAAGCAAAAATAATAAACTTAGTTTTCTATTTTAAAAATCATGTAAACACATTCATTTAGAAAAACACACATTTAATATAATTATATATTTTTTTTAAACTATGATTTTCCTTCAATTTACTTATAAATTTTCTTTTTAAACAATAAGCAAGATAGGTATTTTGTCTAATTCAAATTGTCTTTATAAGGCAAGGAGCTCATTTAAAAATATATTCATGATATGATTTATATCTACACATTTTTGAAGGAAGGAAATAAATATATTTGCAAATAATTAAAAGCCCCTAATGCAAAACTACAACCAATTTTCATTCTTTCCAAAATAGCAATCTACAATTTCTTATTTATCACAACCACAAAATCACAACTTAACAAATTGACAATTCAATTTGCCATACAATCAAATAGCTTATAAACAAATTTTCTCCAATTCATCCTTTTGAAAGATAAGAATTAAACAACTATTTATGACTTTAATTCACAAGTAAATAGCTTACAAAACTATGAAACAATATAAGTTTTTACAACAAGAGAGAGAGAGAGAGAGAGAACCATGTTCTCCTCTTGGTCAACAACAAAGATGAAACAACTAAATAGGCCAAGCTCTTCTCACGAGCTTAAAGAGTAAAAGAAAATAAAATATTTCTCCAAGAACAAGGAGTTTCTTCAACTTCACCCTAAGCTCCAATGAATCTGCATATCACACAAAGGGAAAAAAAATCCACACATCTTGCTCTCCTCCCTACCGTAGACCTGCAAGAGGGTCACCCCCAAGCTAGGGAGGTCATCCACACATCTAGGGTCTCATTCCACTTCACAACAAGGCACACAAACATCCCAAAACACAATATTACACCCATGGATAATCACAACACACGAACTCAACCAAGGTGAATTCAAAAGGGGTAGGAGAGTGGACACACTCAACTCAAGAGTGCCACTCCTTCAAAATATCCCAACACAATTTCTCTTATGGCCTCAAGCCAACATGTTTAACAAAATTTTCTAAAAGTTCCCATATTTAGCTCTCAAGCCATGTCTCAAATTGCTCAAAATCACATATATTGCCCTCAAGGCTTTCAAAATCCCAAAACAAGGTAATGACCCCGAGGAGGATCACTCCTCCCCTACCCCACACTTGTTGAGCATTTTCTCCCAAATGGGAGAGGCTCTTACAACACCCTACAAAATTTCCCCACAATAACAAAATACAACACAAGAAAATACCTCACACACATATGCATCATGCAAGCAACTAAAATACAAAGGGGAGGCCTTAGCCTTGAAAACCAACCTTTAAAAGCCCTATTATGGAAGAAAGTTGATGTAGAGCTTCTCCAAATTCCCCTCCAACATAAGCCACCAAACTCCCTCTATCTTTTCCCCAAAATCAATTTCAAACAATGAAAATTCCCTAAAAATTCAACAACCTTTCACCTTATCCCAAGTGGGATTAAAATAAGCCCAACCCATGAGCTTAGAGGAATGGGGAGGTGACACTTGTCACCTCCTCACTCTTCCTCCCCACTACAATCATGTCCCAAGGGATGGGTGTTGACACATGTCACTCACCCATCCCCAAGTCTTCCTCACCCCTTACCACATGTCCTCTCTCTAACATATGGGAGAGAAAAGAGGAGTTAAAGAGGGAAAGGGTGACACATGTGTCTCCTTCCTTTCCTCTCAAGAAGGACCACACAACTCCAAGGGTACTCTCACCAATTGTGAGAGAGACTTGAAGTCAAGTCCTCCACAATTGGTGGGTCTTGGAGTCATCTCCAACCTTGGGAAGTGAAAAGGGATGGGGTTGAGTGTTGGTACCACTCATCGTCTCCTCCCATGCCTCCAATTTTGTCACTTAACTTCAGTGTGAAGTTAAGGTGACCATATGGAGGTTTACCAAGGGTTACCCAAGTCAAATAGGTCCCTAGACCCATGGGGTATAACCTAGGGTCAAGTTTAGCCTAGTTAGAGCACCCAGGGTCAAGTTAAAACACATGAAAAGGGTTTCCAAAAATTTAAAAATTTAAAAAGTAATTCAAGGACAAAATTCTTACAACACAAATTATAATTCAATTAAAAGAGGGTAGACTTAACCCAATTAACCACATGCAAAATTAACATTACAACATTTCATCATACACAGAGTTGATCTTAGTTCCTCATGGAACTAGATCAGTTTCACAAAGAATTACAACATCGAGTGTGGGATGATCTCCAATATCTGTGGCTGGTTAGAAATACCTGCACACTCAATTGCAAAATTAATAGCCACATTTACATATAATAGCCGAAGCAAATTAAAACATACACTCGCATAAAATATCACAAGTTCACATAAGCATAATGAAAGTCACATTACAATTAGGTTCTAATTTCTGCATTTCAAACATCCATTCCCAAGATTGAATCTCAAAACAATTTTCTATCCAACATCACCCAATTAGTTTTTCCTTAATATAAAGCATCTATCTAACATCACCCAATTTGTTTTCTCTTAATATAAGCATCTATTTAACACCGCCCAATTATTTTTCCCATAATATAAGCATCTATCTAATATCACCCAATTAGTTTTCCCATAATATAAACATCTATCTAACATCACCCAATTTGTTTTCTCTTAATATAAGTATCTATCTAACATCACCCAATTAGTTTTCTCATAGTATAAAGCATCTATCTAACATCGCCCAATTAGTTTTCCCATAACATCATAAATTCTAATAGTTTAGGAATTTGGGATCAATATTCCCACAAGTCTAAATGTATTAGCAATAGTAAGGTAAATAGTCACATGAACAAGAATGAAAAAGGTAGGTCTCACACTTCATTCAAAATGATCAAATATTGCCTATATAGTCTTCTTACCAACCATGACTGCTTTGCATTAATTGCATTCTCTATTTTGACCTAATCAACCTTTTTGTTATACAGAAACTTGTGATCATTCAACAATCCTCCATAAGTAGTCCAATTGCTCTAAAAATTTGATCAAACATCTTCATAACATTATCTTAACATGTTCAAGACATTTTTAGCCATTATGCTAAAGATTTCAGCATCTTATGTGTTCAGGGATTTTGAAAATGTTTGCAGTTGTAACTCCCCTTGAACCAATACTTCCTCCCTTTTAGTTTCTAGAGGATCCATCTGCACTAGACAGAGGTGCAAATCCTTCCTTTACTTCATTCTCTTCCTTCTTCCTCCATATCATGTACATTTCCTTCTTTTGTGGAGCAATACCAACCTTCTTTTGAGAAGTAGAGGACCTTACACTCTTTCCCCTGTAGAACCTTGCAATGTGTCTTGATTTATTTCCATTGTAGCAGATGGTATTGGACTATGGAGCATAACCACCTCTTTTTACATTAGATATGTAGTTAGCAACCTTATAACCATACTTGTTGCATGTGTAACAATAACCATAAAAGAATTGAGAGGTCCTAGCATTATTCTTGTTCATGAAACCATTCCTCATCATTTTGCTTCTGTATCCATTAGCCTTATGATTAACTTTGTTGCAAGCATGACACTGACCACGAGAGCTTACAACATTGTACCCAGGAGGCCTAAATGAATTCTGATTCATCTTGCTTCTACATTCAACAACCTTGTGACCAAATTTATTACAATCATAACACTTACCATTGAAAGCTTGAGGATTCCTGATAAGAGTAGTTTGTTTAGGCGCAGGCTTTCTGAAATTCTTCTTCTTATTCTTCCTTTTATCTCTGGACATGAGTGAATTCACCTTATTTTGCATCTTTTGAGGCATTCTTCTTAGGATATTTAGTGTAGGCCTCTTCCTTCTTTATTTCAGACTTTTCTTCTGATTGGAAGTTATCATATAAGTTTACAGATGCACTATTTATGGGATTTTTCCCCTTTTCAAACCCAAGGCCATATCTTTCTTTTGCTAGCTTTTGAAAGTTAATTATCTCATCAAGAATTTCAAATACTCCTTTTAGTTTTAATCCCTTGTCAATTTGTTCTTTTTCCTTTTCCAATTCTTTTCTCAGAGTGACAACTTCTTCCTCAAGTTTTAAACATTCAATAACTTTCTCATTGAGCTTGACGTTTAAATAGTCTTTGATCCTCTTGCCTTCTTCAACCCTGACTTTCAAATTAGAGATCATATATTTTGCCTCCTTGAGTTTAATGTCACCTCCTTTATCTCCTTGTATTTGAGATTTCAGTTTGCCAATTTCTTCTTTTGATTATTTGGCCTTTGTTTTCAATTTCACAATTATCTCCTTTGATTTTTCAAGCATGTCCTCATATTCATGATTTAGTTCTCTTACTTCATCTAGATTCTCTAAGGCTGACTAGAGTTCTCCTTCAAGGTTAACATCATCTAGGTTGAGGTCCCAACCTTCAAGTTCCATTGCTTCTAGATTTGGTTTCGGACTAAATACATCATTTACACCGAGAGGCATTCCTACATTCACAGCATGGATGGAAGTTGAAAGATTCTGGAATTTCTATGTAAACTTATAAGATTCCAATTTGGAATCTTTATTCAAAAAAACCAAATAGTCACTCCACAAATTAAAAAAAGCAAAAAAAGAAGGTGAAAGGAATAAAAAAACATACTGGATGGAAAGAAAGGTGGATGACAGTTTCAAAGAAGCCATCACTATGCACTATGATGAAAGAAAGAAATGTTACATAATGGCATATGAAAAGATGCCCAATCAGTCTATTTATATTGCCTCCTTCCTTAATTTTTTTCACATATAGAATGAACATATCAAATTGTAGGATTTGAGGTGAGGTGAAAGGGACTGCTGTAAATTGATAAAAAAATAGGTGCCTCAAGAAGGATATCTCTCAGCATACTTTAGATATATTTTTTAAAATATAAATATACTAGTTATCTATAGCTTCAGATTCTATGTGTTCAAGTGCAGGATCTACCCCAGTTATTAGGCTTCTCAAAGGTACTTGGATCTGAGACCAATTGTTGAACACACATAGATGTTGAGAGAGGGGGGTGAATTAGCATATACTAAAACCTAACTACTCCATTTTTAGATCAAATCCATTTACTTAGAGAATAGAAAGTAAAATATGCAACACATTCATCAACACAATGACACCAATGTTTTTACATGGAAAACCCAAAACTGGGAAAAACCACGGTGAGTGTTAACTCACAATATAATGCTCACTGCTATACAAAAGTTTACAACATTGTTTTAGGGCTACAACCCAAGGAAGCTACAACTCCCTACTAACTTTATTTTAGGGCTACAACCTAAGGAAGCTACTACTCCATGAAGAAATCTCATTGCTACAAAGAATTCCAATGATAACCAAAACTATGAACTGCTATGAAAGAAGCATCTGACTCATGCTGATATTGCAATCCCCTTTTCTGCCCAATTACTTCATCATACTAATTCTACACACTTCATACTTGTCATTCTTCTCTATCGCATTTGCATTTATCCTTCTCACAAATGACTTTGATCTCCTATAAATACCCTCCACAACACTTCAAAACATTGATTAGGTCAGCATCATAAAAACCTTTAGATGAAATGTGTATTTCTTTAAGGGTCAGCTTCAACTCATACAATGTGTCAAGAAAATAAGTTGCGGACCATGGTATCTCATTATAGAATTCAAGGAACATCATTACACATCTTTTAATGTCAAAACAATTGATCAGGATCCACTGCACATAACAGAAACCAGACTGTCAGCTCAAACTACACAAACATTGCTAACTGTTCATCTTCACACCACCAAGAAGAGGCCAAAAACATTTTGTGGACCAATGTTTCAACAATGTATCTTCTTGACAACATCCATACACCATTCTCCTAAAATATCAGATCATTCTATACATCCTCACAAAAAGAAACATGTTGAACTACTAGAAACAGAGCATTCCAGGCATATTGTGACACATCATAACTTAGAATATTTCATTGCAAACCACAAAACCATTTGAAAATTCTTAGGAAGGAAATCATACACCATTATGCATATATTCCTAGATCCACACATCCTTATTTATTACTTCTGGAGAAAATCAAAGACTTGACTCAAGTATACTGTAGTCTGGAGGACAATCATATGCAATTCTTCACTAACTGACTTAAATGCCTTATATGGTACCAGAGATGAGAAGGATTTGCATGTGGTTCAAATGTGAGATACATTAAGGTATGTAGAATCTCCACACAAGCTCCTATAGCTGATTTGTATACTTTCCATCTTCCACAAGTGCTCAAACCTGTGTTCTATAGAGTATTTCATCATCCGGAATAGTTTGTGTTACTTCTGTCACTTGAAATTTAACCTTGTGGACCATAAGAACACTTGATATTGTGAGGAAGCATGTATTACACACCTCTAAACATATTCCCAAAACCACATGGGCATCACTTCTCTTCTAGAGGAATACGAATCATTCCAATAGGTCTCCACCATTGCTTTACACTCTCAAGTCATAGTTCAGAACACTATTATTGATAACATCCTTTTCTAAAGGTGTAATGAGCTGAAATCTTGGATATAGCATGTTGATATCTAGATAAACTTATCTTCTAAACTGCAAGACTAAATCTTGCAATGCGGAGGAATGCGGACACTTGCCATGATGAGACACTTGTCCCCCAAGTGAGCATAAAAGATCAAATAAATAACTTGGATCTTAGTGAACACAATGCTAATCATGATCCTAATGATCCTCCTTCCACATCCACCATCGATCCCATTTCAAATCTATCATGTCCTATTGGTCTTACCACCCTCATCCATGAGTGTTCTTCCTTAGAACAAAAACTGTTGATAACTGAGAGGGGGGGGTGAATCAGTTATCCTAATTATTTCCCTTATTAAACTTTCCTTTTAATTGAAGCAGCATAACATCAAACACAAAACATTAACCATGAAATAAGAAACACATGACACAGTATTTTTGACGTGGAAACCCTGTTAAGGGAGAAAACCACGGGGTGATTAACCCAAGAATTATTCTCTATTAGAAGAATAGGAAATTACAAAAATGGCACTTGCCAATTAGGGCTCACTGCCCGAGCACACTGCTCACAAGAGGCTCACTGCCTACAAGAAGACACACTGTCTTACAAAGTGATAAGAATCACAGTCTTGAACTGATTGGAAGCATCTGCATATGCTGGAGTTCAGTTCCGGTTAGGTTCAGTATACTGATCTGCTGCACTTCATCTTTCCTCTGTTCTTTAGTCTGCTGTCCTTTCACATACCGGATCTTTCTTGTTTCTTCTGCTCTATTCTGGACTTGTTCGCATATCCTCACACACACTACACACCCTTTACAACTAAATCCATCCTCTATATATATCCGCACAAGTAATTTCATCATCTTTCTAGTCGGCATCCGGAACAGTCTAGTTTCTTACAAACTTAGTTCTGTCGGCTGAATCCTTGCTCACCAAGCAATGCGGATCAAGCATATACTTGTAGATATCATCAATTATGTCGGCCAAACATGATTCATGCCTCCGCAACCTTTATCATCATCTGTAACACATCCGGAAAGTAGTTTGATACTCAGTCAGTCAGTTCTTCCTCTGTTTTCACTGTCTCTCAGGAATCCGGTACTCAACTATTCATATCTTTTTCCTTGTCCATCTCCGGAGGCTAAATCCTTGGAATATACTACTCAAGATAGTCCTCTTGACTTCCCCAGATCCGCACTGTGCCAAGACACTTCCTCTGAGAGATCCGGACCAATCTGTCGGACCTTGCCACATGCTCTGTTCTTGTTCACCGGACCACAACAATCTTCAATCTGACTTCCGGTAGAGATATATCATGACTTGCGGATATGTGGAATGACCTTTGTTGCCATCAATGACAACAACCATGAATCCATATAGTGTCTCTTGCCAACAATCTCCCCCTTTGGCATTGATGGCAACACTTAGTGAAAAATGACTAAGTGTTTACACTATGCTCCCCCTTTGCTGATGCTCTGTCTTCTCTGTCTTTATATACAATTTCCGGAACTCCCCCTGAGTTGGATTCCTCATTTTTCACTGCTCCTCACTCCCCCTTTGACATCAATGGCAAAGGGTAGGGTCCGCACACCAAAATTTTCAAAAATTTTCTATATATAGCCGCATATTTACATACTCACATATACTGCAGAATGTCTGCAAAGGATGTCTGCAGTTGAACCATTTCAGTAGCCCAACTAAGCTTCATTCTGTCCAGGATTGAAATGTGACCACTCAACAAAAATGCAAAAGCTTCTGCCCGCCTGAGATCTGTCGGATCTTTTGTATGGGCGGTGGTCTGGGCATCACTGATGGCCTCATGCATCGTTTCCAACTTAGGGACTATAATCCTTCTAAGTTCTCCCATCCGGTTGGTAATGTTCTTCCTCTCCTTCTCAAGATTCTTTATTTCATTCAAGACTGCAATAGTCTGACATTCTTGATTTATTATAGAGGAAGAGAGAGGATCAAAACTTTGAGATAAGCTTTGAAGCTTGTCCTGTTCTTCTTTTATTTTCTTGTCAATTGCTGTTGTTGCCTTTGACCAAGATATACAAAATTTGTAGATGTCACCGCCATCCTTAAGAGCATTTTCTAAGCTCTTTATTCCAATGCTTACAATCTTCCTATCCTTAGAGATTAATTCTAATATTTCAGAAAATCTCTTATCCAAAAATTCCTTCCGGACCTTGTCTTCAGCTGATTTTTCTAGAGAATTAAAATGTGTATCAATACTGCTGACTAAGGTTTTTAGATTACCGGAAGTGGAGGCTGTCGGATCTATTTGGATTGATGGCATGATCTTTACAAGTACTCCGGAAGCAGCCTCTATCAACTCACAGTCTTCCATATGAGACTTCAGGAGCTTTTCATTTGCCTTGGCATTTGCAAATGAAGCTATTTTCATTGTTTGTACCGGAGAGAGAGAGTCAAAATCAAATGGACCTTTTAGAAGCTCCGGTTCATCAATCTCTAGAGTTTCTTTGCTCAAAAATTGTTGAACAGTTTGTGCAGTGTCTCTTGCCGGAGACAGATGTTTCTTTTCTTCTGCAGTCTTAGAACTGTCAACCTCTTTGTCTGTCACCACTGCTTCCTTCTCCTGCAATTGCTCTTCTTCTTTGGATCCGGAGACTGTAGGGGAAACTGGAGGAGAGATGCTTGCTTGTTCATGGGTCACTTCTTCTGGAGCAGAGGGTCCCAAGTCCTCACTTGTCTGTTCAGGGCTCACTTCTTCCGGAACAGAAGATTCCAAGTCAGCAGCTGTTTCTGCACCTAAGTCCTCTACAACAGGAAGATTGAACCTTTTGAAGGCCTTCCGGAGGATCTCTTCTGTCTCTTGTGCCACTTTGTCAGTCTCACCAAGCATGAGCTGATTCATCCTGGCTTTACTTCTGAACTCATCTTTGCAGTCCTTGAAGATCATGTTCATTGTCTTGGGATCAATTTGAGGATATAGCTGAATAGCTATCTGCTCCCGGATCTCAAGATCTTTAGCATGAGCATTATTTTTCCTCACTTCCATTTCCTTTTCTAGGCTTTTAGGAATAAGAGATATTATTTCAATGAAAGCCTTATTATATATGTTGAGATATTTCACTGTGGCCTCCTGCAGAGTCTTTTGGTCTGCCTCACTGAAGTCATCATAGGATTCAGTCATTGGTTGAAGGTTTCCATCCACCGTGACCGACTTGATTATGCTCTCTAGTGACAGAGTGGGCTTTTCAACAGTTACCTCTGCCATTTCATCCTTGTCTTGGCCTGTGGAGGGCTTACCGGATCCTTTCTTCTTCTGTTTCTTTACTTCTCTTACTTCCTTATCTGATTCTGTTTCCTCTTCATCCTTTTGGCTTTCATAAGCCCTTGATGCTTTTGTCTTGGATCTTTTACCGGATGCCTGGACTTCCGGTTTTGAGCTTTTGGTTGTGGAAGGTGCAGATCTCTTTGATGATCTGGTCCGGGTGGGGGTTTCAACCGGAGCACTTTCTGTGCTTTTCTCTTCTTCCTCAGCCTTTCTCCTCTTTTCCCGGCTGGCATCAAGTGCCTCTTTTGAGATGCCTAGGCCTTGAGCAATGTGCTCTACTTCTTTTCTCACTTTTCTCTTAATCTCAGGTTCCCTGAGTTCTACATGTAATTTCACGCTCAGCTCCTCAAAGGTTCCAAACCTTTCTGCCTTAGGATCTTTGGGCTGACTTAGCATGTGTTGAACATGCAGCTCTACTATCTGTTCATCAACTTCATACCCCATGGGCATGATCCAGACAGTCCTTGGCTCCACTGCCTCCATTAGGCACTGATCAGTGTCAACCATAAAGCATACTGAGTCCTTGTATTTCTCAATGAGAGACTGGGGAATTCTCTCTCTTGCTTGCATCATGCTCTGAAAGTTTTTGAAGTATCCCCATAGAGCTGTATTTCTTGCTTTTGCATCCCCAAGTCCATGCAAATAGTCTCTTATCTGGACTGCAACAGGTTTGTCATTCTGCCATATCCATCCACTTGTTCCGGGTAGCTCATTCATGAAGTAAAAGAATAGACATACAATGAGAGTACCATACTTAAAGGAGTTCTTCTTGTCTTTCTTGATTTTCTGTACATTTTCCATCAATTGGCTTAGTAGTAGTTCACAAAGATCATAATCTGCATTCTTTCTTAGCATTTCATATGCTGTGTATATTGCAGTTCCGGATACAGAATTCTCCCTGCTGGAGTGATAGATCTTGTATCCTATTATCATTGATGCATATTTGATATCCGGATCCGAAATATCTTCAATGGTCATTGCCCTCTTATCATATTTTGATCCGGTGGCCTCAGTTACAACGTTGTTCTTGACAGATTTGAGGATAGGTACCCCCCCGGAAGAGTATAGACCAGTTACTGCTCTAATTGCTTCTTTTGTGATCTTACAGGGTCTATCTAGCCAAAGGAAGTTGTCATGCATCCTGCTCAGTACATACCGGACCCATTCATCTTCTTCAAAGCTAGGGAAATGAATGAATTGCTCAAATTGTTTCTTCTGGATACCCTTATACTCTGGTTTGAGCTCAAAAGCATTGTCTATCAGTTGTTTGTGATAGAGGTCTCTTAATTTGAATTCCCCAAATTCCTCAATGTTTGCGTGTATGTAAACCCTAATATCTTCAGTATGTAAGACTCCGTGGGGAACACTAGAGAAGGCTCCTAGTGGATCTACCTCCAACGATTTGTAGGGATGTTTCTTGAATGAGGGGCGAGGTCTATCAGAGATCTTAACTATGTTTGGAGTAGCCATTCTTCAAAGATTTGCAGTGAGGCAATGAAAAACGAAGAATACCTTGTGCGCCTTCGGTTTGCACGGAGTGGTTGGATTGATTTCTTTATGCAATAGCTTCGGCAGGAGATCCTTGGTGTGCTTGATGAACCTTGTTGCAGAGCTCCACTATTCGCTTCTTCTCAAGTGTAGAATGAGCAGATAACTTTTGAGAAATCCCTTATATTGCTCCGCAAACCCTAATATCTGTCTGCAATAAATGCTTCACCTGCATTATTCCGGTTTACCATGTCTGGACAGCTTGGAGTATCCCGGATTAGTCCTGATCACTGAATATCATCCGAATCTTTAAATCATGAATAAATCTAGGTAACATATTACAAGAACATCCCAAACACTCTGTCCAATCCGCAAGACAAGATCGTGCACTTCCGGATCTCTCCGGACCTTTTTGTAATCCTTTATCATACCGGAGCACTTTCTTTGAACAGGTCTAACTTAATCGAACACAGCTTCTTCATAACTCCATGCGGACCTCTGAAAACTTGACTGAAGCATCTCAGGACTTATATCTACAAACCCTTTAATCCGCATCTTGTGCCACATCCGGCACAACTTGTTTGGCTGGGGGAACAGAATCTTCTTTGAGTCTCCCCCTGAGCCTGAGCTCACTTTTTAATTTCCGGAAGAAATATCAGCACCAGAATCTGGTGCGGATCCAACCTCTACATTCTCTGAGCTTTTCTTCACCCAAATCTTGCTCATCTGATTCCTAACTTCATCCGCATTCATCTTTTGTTTACCCTTGTCTTGATTCTGATTATACACCGGACCTCTTTTGTCCTGATTCTTGTTTCTGCAGACTTTAGCATTATGACCGGACCTATTGCAGATTTGGCAAATAACATTTCTTTGCATATTTAACTGATATCCCCTTGATCTGCATTGATTAGCCATATGACCTATTCTATTGCATGTAAAGCATCTACCTTTGAATGATTTGTTTACTTGCATAATTCTGCATTCATGGGATTTGTGTCCATACCTTTTGCATTTGAAGCACTGTCCGGAGAAGGATGAATTAATCTGATTCATTCTCATTCTGCACTGATTAGCTTTGTGACCAAAATGGTTGCAGCTGTGGCAGTATCCATTGAAGGATGGATATTTTTGAGCATTTGGCTGTCTTACCGGAGGTCTTCTAGGCCTGCTCCTTGGATTTTCTGATCCAAGATTCCTCTGACCGGATCCGGAGCTTTCTCCTTTCTCATATCCCAAACCATACTTGTCATCAGTCCTCTTTTGACTTCCAAGAAGAACTTCAAGTTGAGCAGAACTTATCTTGAATTTCTCTTTATATTCATTTGCTGTTTGAAGATCTCTTTTGAGAGAGGTAATTTGATCCTCAAGTTTTTCTTCATTATCTTTGGCATCTTCAAGATCAGATTCAAGATGTCTGATAATCCTGTCCATCTGGTGGCATTCTTCTGATTTTTCCTTAAGAGATTGTCTTAGATTGTCTTCAGCCTTTCTTTTTTCTTCAATCTCTTGAGTGAACTTTATAGTTCCTGATTCCATTTCATGTCTTAACATAATGACTTCTTTTGATAACTTTTCACATAACTTGGTTTGCTCAGTCAATTCTTCATTTGTATTGCTTTCTTCACTTTGTCTTGCCAACTGTTGGAGCAGCTCCTTTCTCTTTTTCATAGAGAGACTTAATTTGTCTTTTAATTCCCTCATGAATTCATCAGCCTGTTTGAGTCTTTCTCTTAATTCACTGACTTCAGAATTTGACTGTTCAAGATCCTCAAGGGCAGTCTTGAGTTGCTCCTTTAAACCATATGCATCCATTTGAAATCCCAGATCTTCCTCAAGCTGTTAGGCTCTATTAGGAGGAACTTGGCTCTGATACCAATTGTTGATAACTGAGAGGGGGGGGGTGAATCAGTTATCCTAATTATTTCCCTTATTAAACTTTCCTTTTAATTGAAGCAGCATAACATCAAACACAAAACATTAACCATGAAATAAGAAACACATGACACAGTATTTTTGACGTGGAAACCCTGTTAAGGGAGAAAACCACGGGGTGATTAACCCAAGAATTATTCTCTGTTAGAAGAATAGGAAATTACAAAAATGGCACTTGCCAATTAGGGCTCACTGCCCGAGCACACTGCTCACAAGAGGCTCACTGCCTACAAGAAGACACACTGTCTTACAAAGTGATAAGAATCACAGTCTTGAACTGATTGGAAGCATCTGCATATGCTGGAGTTCAGTTCCGGTTAGGTTCAGTATACTGATCTGCTGCACTTCATCTTTCCTCTGTTCTTTAGTCTGCTGTCCTTTCACATACCGGATCTTTCTTGTTTCTTCTGCTCTATTCTGGACTTGTTCGCATATCCTCACACACACTACACACCCTTTACAACTAAATCCATCCTCTATATATATCCGCACAAGTAATTTCATCATCTTTCTAGTCGGCATCCGGAACAGTCTAGTTTCTTACAAACTTAGTTCTGTCGGCTGAATCCTTGCTCACCAAGCAATGCGGATCAAGCATATACTTGTAGATATCATCAATTATGTCGGCCAAACATGATTCATGCCTCCGCAACCTTTATCATCATCTGTAACACATCCGGAAAGTAGTTTGATACTCAGTCAGTCAGTTCTTCCTCTGTTTTCACTGTCTCTCAGGAATCCGGTACTCAACTATTCATATCTTTTTCCTTGTCCATCTCCGGAGGCTAAATCCTTGGAATATACTACTCAAGATAGTCCTCTTGACTTCCCCAGATCCGCACTGTGCCAAGACACTTCCTCTGAGAGATCCAGACCAATCTGTCGGACCTTGCCACATGCTCTGTTCTTGTTCACCGGACCACAACAATCTTCAATCTGACTTCCGGTAGAGATATATCATGACTTGCGGATATGTGGAATGACCTTTGTTGCCATCAATGACAACAACCATGAATCCATATAGTGTCTCTTGCCAACATAATATCTAATAGTCAGCATTATTTTGACATCTCATAGTCCGCCTTTCATCTCATCTTGACGTTGCCTTCAGATACCATCCCTCAACCATCGCCCGATCTCCACACACCCTTCACTATCTTGTGTGGCATTCACAACCTTAATCTAGCAGTTTTATTTGGTCTCAACCAGCGGATTAAGATTTCTATTCAGTGGTTTCATGTGATAGGTGGCTTTTGAACACCAAATGTTATCTGAGAATTAATGCTTTGGTAGTCGGCATTCAACCAATAAATGACAGTCTTGATCGTAGTTGTCAACAAGGTTTGAAGATTTCAATTAGTGCTCCAAATAGTGACTGTGGTATTAGATCTGATGGTTTCAGTGAAGATCTGGTGAATTATGTTTCTTTTGATCTGGTGTTCTTTCAACAGTTTGATAGTGGTTTAGTACTTTGGTTGTAAAGATTTTCAATGATCTGCAATGTTAAAAGTCCACAACCAAATCAAACAAGTGGTATCTACCAAACCAAATAGGTGGGACATCTCGACATCGATAGCCTTTTCAATAGGCAATCTTCAAATAGAGACAGTATAAAAATATTTGGTGGATCTTAAGGTGGCCTCAGAAATATACATTGACAAATCTTCAAAGGCTGTAGCAGTCAAAGTCGGCGACTAACATTTAAGCAATCATATCGGCTAGTATCCTACCGACAGGCATAAAAAATTTGACCTTGGCTTAAATCTAATACCAACAAGTATATAACAATCTCAATAATCTTAGAATTCATTCTTCATCCACATAGGCAGATTCTGCATAGTTAGTAGGTAGATCTCTAAACACAAGTCATATTTCCTCACCACTCGGTCGCTATCTGCAGGGCATTCTTTCTATTGCAGTTATCAAACCTTAGTGGAGGCTTCAGACTTTTGGGATCAACAGTCATCTTTAAGTCATAACTATAACAATTGACACCTTCCTAAGTCTTCTTTTTATGGTCACGTCATTTTAAATGTGTTTTGGTGCATGGTCAGATTGGTGATAGAGGGGGCTACCCACTTCCCTATTACTTTTTTTCGATTAGTTTAGTCCAGTGACCAGGGGCTTGATTGAACATTAATTGCCAGAGAAAATAACCACTTTTAGACTACTAGCATGTGAACACAAGCAGAAAACTATTAGTAGTTAAGTGCAAATTGTCAGTTAACCTCTTGAACGCTACATACCCTAAAGGAGGCTGATTTTTTCCATTTATCATAACTTTCACATACGATGTTGAAATCGCACAAACAAGGACTTGTTGGAAATCTGGGAGGACAAACTTCGCAATGGTGTAGAAATTTTTAGGTGAGTATACCATTTTCCTATATTTTTTCTTGGTCAAAGTCAAACTTGCTTTTAAACTTCATTTGAGCATAACTTGAGCAAATTTGATCCAATTTCGAATGTTTTTTTAAAAGTGCATAGAATCTCCTGAAGAATCTATTTTTTGTAATCTATTCAGCTATATCATATCATCTTCATCAGTTTTTATCAGATTCTTCTATTTTTGCATAATAGTTTCTTGTGCAAGTTTACTTGGTCATTTTTTGATTTTGTGACTTGTAGGTGCATCTAAGGGGTTGGAGCAGCATTGGCATCATCATCTATAGCAAATTTGGACAGCAAATTAACCAGGTGCAATCATTTCATCTCTTATCTTCCAATCTTGTTTTATCACACACTTCAATTTGGGCTATTAAAATCAACATTGCTTGCAATCATACCATTGAAATTGGGCTTAAAATGAACCATTGTCTTCCAACACATTTGGATTTGGGTTTAAAAAGAATAAGTGCTTGAATTGTCTTCCACACATTTCATTTTCTAAGGGTCAATTAACAACTGCGAGTGTGAATCAAGTGACAACTTACTTGGTTTGTTTTTGTAAACCCTATCTAGGAGGCCTGCTTGGAGACACACACTCCAAGGGATGACCTCAATCGAGGCTAAATCAAAAGACACCCTCAT
This sequence comes from Cunninghamia lanceolata, assembly GCA_027924645.1. NCBI lineage: Eukaryota > Viridiplantae > Streptophyta > Pinopsida > Cupressales > Cupressaceae > Cunninghamia > Cunninghamia lanceolata. The sequence continues at coordinate 13,014,867 of BSBN01000288.1, read as the reverse complement.
TGGGAGTTGGAATTTTGTCACTCTTAGCTAAGCCCCAAATAACTTTATACCTTTGGGAAGTGAAGGTGAAGGGTGGGTTACCCCTTTCTCCCGGCTGTGTGGTAGGATTTCACTTTCAATTCTGTAGTCAACCTTGTGCAATCTAGCCTAAAGACCTAATTGGCCATACCCACTTGACTAGACATTAGGCTTCTTGATGTATCTTCCATGTGTGCTTGCTTAATCATCAAATTTCATTTTCAAAGTCAATAATTGCTTATGTGTCTTGCGTGAGTGATTCATGTGTGTATATGCATAATCATTTGTTTGAACATTGCCAAATCAAGCTCTAAACACCAAACACATAAACAAATCAATCTAAACATTCATCCTAGTCAACACACATCATATCCAACTTAATTTCATCCACATCATCATCCAAATCCCTAAACAAGCACTTGCTAAAAGGACTTAAGACAAACACTTGGGTGACAACATGTTTACACCAGAAGACCCAGAAATCAAATTCCAAAGATTCCTCCAAAATCTTTATCAAGGATCACAATGCCTAAACCAAGATGCCATTGAAACATTACAATTCTTCATCCAAAAAGCTCAACCCCATGCAAGCCAATCACCTCAACTGCAATACTTTATAACCCAAGTCCAACACCTTTTAGCCACTAGTGAAGCCCAACAAGTACATCAATCCTTAGCCACTCCATACCAACCTAATCCACCTCATAGCCACATGTCATATCCATCCACTTCCTATCAACCTAATCCACCTATCCACCAAGTCAATGCCACATCAACCTATGAACATCCACCTAAAGCTTATTCAATCCCTCATGCCACCATTCCAATGCACTACCAAGCCCATCCACAAGGAAATCAAGTGATATCACAAGAACAACATCCAAGTTCCAATGGCCTTTTGTAAATAAATCAAGTGAGCACAAGTCAACCTTGTTAGATTTAGGGCAGACAACTGAGAGGGGGGGTGAATTAGTTGTACAAAACTTTTCTTGTAATTAAACATTTAACTCCACTTTGTAATTTAGTAGCATAATAATAAATCAATCATGGAAACACAATGCAATGAATCAAGAGTAGAAACACATTAACACATGAGACACCAAGATTTTGATGTGGAAAACCTGAATAAGGGAAAAATCACAAGATGATTAACCCAAGATTGTATTCTCTGTTAGAAGAATAGAAAGAACAAAATGGCACATGCCAATTAGGGCTCACTGCTTGAGCACACTGCTCACAAGAGGCTCACTGCCTACAAGAGACACACTGTCTACAGAATAATAAGTATCACCTACTTGAATTAGAAAATAGCATCTTCACCATGGTTGAATCAGTTCCATTTAAGCCCAATACTTTTGCTCTGCGTTTCGCTCTTCTCCTCACTACCACACTCTCATCTCATACAAACACACCTAGAAATGACTTTACAATCCCTTATTTATACAAGACATTGATTTAGGAATAATCATCTAAGTTAGCAAATAACTACAAGAGCATCCGTAGGATGTGTAACTCATCCAGTTGGCCAGTCTCAAGAAGAACACCAACATCCAGAAGTAGTTCTTCAATTGTGAGCTCCAACTCCAATGTGAACCACAAACATGAACTAGACACGATCTAAAGACCTCCACAAGCATTCCTAAATCACCAAGAACATTGACACTTCATCTGCTTACTAAAATCTTTCTCTCCTTCAACCAAAACTCTAAGAACACAGTTTTTCATCACTGTCACAGAAGAATAGATGCTTGTGGACCTTCAAACCACAAACCAATCAAGTTGACACTTCATAAAGACTTCCTCAACACTCCCTCAGATCCGCAAAATAGGATAATGCATTTTCGGATCTCACCGGACCTTTCTGTATCACTTTGTCACCTCTTAACACCTACCGGAACCGGTTTTACTTGAGTGGCCACAACTTCTTCAGATCTTCATGTGGACCTTTGAAATCTCTACTAGACCACCTTAAGACACATATATACAAACCCTTTAAATTGCATCCTCTGATCCTCATCTTATCTTGGACTTTTACCTTACTGTCTTCACTATTCTTCTCTATTTTTTATTAGGACTAATTTTCTCAATATCCTCAGCACTCAGCTCATCCAATCCTTTTCATCAATGCAACAGGAGTATCTTGACATCAATGAAAACACCAGTTAGGCCCATACTTGCAACAATCTCCCCCTTTGTCATTGATGGCAACATATGATGTGAAAAACTGTTTTGACCATCAAGACAAGAACTTTTCTTTACGGACACAACTCCCCCTATCACCAACAACCATTCACTTGTCTTCTCTTTCTTTACTGCTCCCCCTTTGTCAGCCACCACTTTTTTTTCACATGTCTTCTCTCCCCCTTTGATATCAATGGCAAAGGGCACATACTTGCAATTCCACCATTTCAGAATCATACCAGCTGCTCCCCCTAAGTAGCAGCTCCCCATCATCAATCTAGATCACAAGATATGATTGTGATATCCACCAGATTGATGCACATCAGTGCACCTTAGTTCATCACCGGAGGGGCAATAACCCCTAACTTCTCCCTGAGAAACTCAAAAGAGTCCTTAGGTAGAGGTTTAGTAAAGATATCTGCAATTTAATCCTTGGAAGGCACAAACTCCAATCTAACTTCATTCTTGTTCACTTGCTCTGTCAGAAAGTGAAACTTGATAGATATATGCTTTGTCTTTAAATGCAACACCAGATTCTTAGATATATTTATTGCACTTGAATTATCACAGAAGATTGTGATAGGCTCTTCATACTCCACTCTTATGTCTCTTAGCATTTGCTTCATCCACAAAACCTGAGTGCAACTACCCGCTGCTGCAATATATTCTGCTTTTGCAGTGGACAGAGATATTGCCTCTTGTTTCTTGCTTAGCCAAGAAACCAATCTCTTCCACAAAAAGAATGCTCCACCATTGGTACTCTTTCGGTCATCCACATCTCCTGCCCAATCCACATCTGTATATGCATGAAGAGAGAAATCATGATCTCTGGGATACCACAATCCATACTCAACTGGTCCTTTTAGATATCTAAAAATTCTCTTGATTGCCATGACATGAGATTCTCTAGGATCAGCTTGAAATCTAGCGACAAGACCCACAACATTCATAATGTCAGGTCTAGTTTGAGTGAGATACAACAATCCTCCAATCATTGACCTATACTTCTTCTAATCATCCTTAGGAGAGTCATCATCTTTGCCCAATTTACATTTGGTTGCCATGGTAGTATTCATTGGTTTTGAGTCTTCCATCCCAAATTTCTTCAACAATTCGTTTACATATTTGGTCTGAGAAATGAAGATTCCTTTCTTTGTTTGAGTGATTTGTAGACCCAAGAAGAAATTTATTTCCCCAAGCATGGACATCTCAAATTCACTTTTCATTTGATTTGCAAAAGTTTTACACATACTATCTCTTCCTGCAAAAATGATATCATCAACAAATACTTCAACAATCAAGATGTTTTCATGATCAATTTTGAAATACAAATTATTGTCTGCAGTACCTTTGTTGAAACCAATCCTCAAAAGATGCTTATCCAATCTTTCATACCAGGCTCTTGGGGCTTGCTTTAGTCCATCCAGATCTTTCTTCAACTTGCAAACCATATCACCATGATCAGACAATTGAAATCCATCCGGTTGCTCAATGTACACTTCTTCTTCCAAGTCACCATTCAGGAAGGCGGACTTGACATCCATCTGATACACTTTGAAATCCTTGAAGGCAGCAAAAGCAAGAAATAATCTGACTGCTTCAATTCATGCCACCGGAGCAAAAGTTTCTTTAAAATCAACTCCTATTTGAGAGTAACTCTTGTAGACCAATCTAGCTTTATTTCTAATTACTTCACCAACTTCATTCAGTTTGTTCCGGAAGACCCATTTTGTTCTAATCACATTCTTGTTTCTAGGTCTGGGAACAAGATCCCAAGTGTATTTTTCTCAATTTACATCAGTTCTTCCTCCATTGCTTTAGTCCAGTTTTCATCATTTCAAGCTTCATTTACTGTCTTAGGTTCAATCTTTGAAATCAGACAATACTTATCTGAATCTTGAGCAATTCTCCTTCTTGTTTGTACACCTTTGCTTTTATCACCTATGATTTGATCTTCAGAATGGTTCAGTCTTACATACCTAGGAATTTTGGGAGTTTCTTGCACTTCTGATTCTTGATCAGGCTCATTGAAACTAATCTCTTCTTCCTGATTTACCAGATCAGTTTGAATCTAAATTGCAGAAGGGGCTTGGGTTCCTTAAATCAGAACACCACTCTAATCATCTTCATCATATTCATAAAACCTTGAGGGTTTTTCAATTCCTTCATCAACCTTCACATTTGTACTTTCTATAATCTTTCTCAGTCTCTTGTTATAACACCGGTATGCTTTGCTTTGAGTAGAGTAACCCAAGAATATTCCTTCATCACTTCTAGCATCAAACTTGCCTAGATCTTCATCTCTTTTGATGTAACATTTTCTACCAAAGACTCTAAAATACCTCATAGTAGGAGTGATGCCAAACCAAAGTTCATAAGGAGTCTTACCGGTATTGCTTTTAATTTGAACTCGATTGAGAGTATAGACTGCAGTGCTGACATCTTCTCTCCAATAGATCTGAGGAACATTTGCTTCCATCATCATTGTCCTAGATGCTTCCTGGATGGTCCGGTTATTTCTCTCCACTACTCCATTCTGCTGTGGAGTCCTAGGAGTAGATAATTGTTTCTTTATTCCATTCTTCTCATAGAATTCTATGAACTCATCAGATGTGAATTCTCCACCTCTATCAGACCTCAGACACTTTAATTTTAATCCAGTTTCATTCTCTACCATAGCCTTGAATATTTTGAATTTCTCAAAAGCTTCTGATTTCTCTTCTAGAAAAGTTACCCACATCATCTGAGAGTAGTCATCAATTAGTAACATGAAGTATCTATCACCTTGCACACTCCTAATTCTTGTCGGACCACATAGATCAGTATGAACCAAATCCAATATTCCGGTAGAAGATTGTTCTTTGCTTTTAAATGAGACTCTGCTTTGTTTTCCCAACTAACATTCTTTACACAAACCATTTGTAGGTTTTACCATTTTTGGAAGATCTCTTACATCCTGAGTGTTGCTTATCTTGATATTATCAAAATTCACATGACACATCCTCCTATGCCATAGCCAACTATGATCAATTTGCACAAATAGACAACTTTTACCAGTACCAACTAAATGAAAGATATTACTTTTTGTCTGAGTACCGGATGCAATCTCTATTCTAGAACTTTCAAAGATCTTGCATTTTCTATTCTTGAATTGGAGATCATAGCCTTTGTCCACCAACTGTCCAACACTGAGAAGATTGTGCTTCAATCCCTCAACATACAGTACATTACCAATTTTGTTCTTTCCATCAAAAGAAATAGTTCCTCTACCTCTGATTCTACCAGTAGAATTATCACCAAACTTTACCACTCCTTCACACCTTTCCAATTCTAAGAAATTACTTTTGTCACCAGTCATATGGTGAGAGCATCCACTCTCAATGACCCAATTATCCTTTTCTTCAACTTGTGTAGCCAGGGCTCTTTCTACAACTTTATGATTGACAGATTCAAAGGGCATTGGATCTTCTTCCTTGATGGAAATAAACACCCAATCACTTCCAAATTTGTTTCTTGTCTCTGATTCATCATCTGTTACTCCTTCATTATCGTCCTCTTCATGAACATAGTAACAATTCTTTTGGAACCTTGATCTGTTAGGATTTGACCTTGAAAATCTTTCCCAACACTTTGAGGCAAAATGACTAATCTTATTGCTGTTAAAACACTTAAAAGGCTATTTCCCTTCATACTTACCAAATCCTCTTGGTAGTCTTTTTGCAATAAGGGCTTCAAGTTGAGTAGTTTTAGTTTCTTCTTCTTCCATATTTTTTCTTGCTTTTTCATACCATGATAGTTTCCTTGAAGAGCTCTCTCCCGAATCAAACCTTTGTTTTCCTTTTACAGAAGCACTAGCTCTGAATGCAAATTTAGTCTTGGGGGGAGCATCTCCAAACTCGATCATTTCAAATGCAGCCAATTTACTAGCCAATTGATCTCTTGTGATAGTTGTATGGGCTCTGAATTCTTCAATGGCAGCAGCTTTGATTTTATAAGAAGCAGGAAGGGATCTGAGAATTTTGCCAATAATCTCATCTTCATCCAAGACTCCACCAGCATTTCTAATTCCACAAACAAGCTCATTTACTCTTGGCATAGAAGTAGTGATATTTTCATCTTCTCTCATCTTCAGATTTTTAAAATTTCCTTTCAAACTTTGTAACCTTGCACATTTGACATATTTGTCTCCTTCATGTAGAAGTTCCAATTTTTCCCAAATCTCAAAAGTAGTTGGTAGGTCAACAACATTTGAAAGCTCTGAATCAGATAATGCACTTAGAAGAGCTTCTATAGTTTGCAGATTATTTTTAGCATTTGTGATTTCACTTTGGGATTTCGGGCCACCCTGTGGAGGAGTATACTTCGTTAAAGCCATGTTCTAGTACTGCATTCCCATACATTGCAAGTGACATTTCATGCGACTTTTCCAGAGATTAAAATTGGTTCCTTCAAACTTCAGACTATCTTTCTTGTAGGATGACATCCTAGATCTCCTCAAGTGGTTAAGCTCTTTTTATAGGAACTTGTCTCTGATACCAATTGTTAGATTTAGGGTAGACAATTGAGAGGGGGGGTGAATCAGTTGTACAAAACTTTTCTTGTAATTAAACACTTAACTCCACTTTTTAATTTAGCAGCATAATAATAAATCAATCATGGAAACATAATGCAATGAATCAAGAGTAGAAACACATTAACACATGAGACAAATATTTTGATGTGGAAAACCTGGTTAAGGGAAAACCCATGGGGTGATTAACCCAAGATTGTATTCTTTGTTAGAAGAATAGAAAGAACAAAATGGCACATGCCAATTAGGGCTCACTACTTGAGCACACTGCTCACAAGAGGCTCACTGCCTACAAGAGACACACTGTCTATAGAATAATAAGTATCACCTACTTGAACTGGAAAATAACATCTTCACCATGTTTGAATCAATTCCATTTAAGCCCAATACTTCTGCTCTGCCTTTCACTCTTCTCCTCGCTACCACACTCTCATCTCATATAGACACACCTAGAAATGACTTTACAATCCCTTATTTATACAAGACATTGACTTAGGAATAATCATCTAAGTTGGCAAACAACTACAAGAGCATCTGCAAGATGTGTAACTCATCCGGTCAACCAGTCTCAAGAAGAACACCAACATCTGGATGTAGTTCTTCAATTGTGAGCTCCAACTCCAATGTGGACCACCAACATGAACTGGACATGATCTAAAGAGCTCCACAAGCATTCCTAAATCACCAAGAACATCCACACTTCATCTGCTTACTGAAATCTTTCTCTCCTTCAACTAGAACTTCAAGAACACAGTCTGTCATCACTGTCATAGAATAATAGATGCTTGCGGACCTTCAAACCATGAACCAATCAAGTTGACACTTCATAAAGACTTCCTCAACACTCCCTCAGATCCGTAGAATAGGATAATGCATTTCTGGATCTCAGCGGACTTTTCTGTATCACTCTGTCACCTCTGAACACCTACCGGAACCAGTTTTATTTGAGCGGCCACAACTTCTTCAGATCTTCATGCGGACCTCTAAAATCTCTACTATACCACCTTAAGACACATATATACAAACCCTTTAAACTGCATCCTCTGATCCTCATCTTATCTTGGACTTTTACCTTACTGTCTTCATTGTTCTTCTCTGTTTCTGACTAGGACTAATTTTCTCAATATCCTCAGCACTCAGCTCATCCAATCCTTTTCATCAATGCAACAGGAGTATGTTGACATCAATGACAACACCGGTTAGTCCCATACTTGTAACAAACCTTGCCAACAAGATCAAATGCCCACATCTTTGAGTCCACCTCAAAATCTTTTGTCTACATATCCTACCATTACACCTAGTTACCAAGACTATCAATGGCCTCCACAACAAGCACAAATGAGCCCAAATCCACCTTTGAAACAAGAAGCACATGCAACTCCAAGTGGCCCTTTGTACATAAACCATGCGAACCTAATGCAAAAAGACTTAATTACCTTTGACAAGGGAGATACCAACCTAGCTAATTCATCCTATGAGTGGCCTCCATCATCTAATCACATGCCAACACATGAGCCAACAAATCCTATCCCAACACCCCCATGTGATCCTACTCCTACTCCATTGGTCCCTCCATCTTCTAGTCCATCAAGGCCTTCATCACCTTTACCACCATGGACCTCCAATCCTCCACCAAATGAAAATGTTGAGTATATTTTACGATGGATGATTGAAGTAAAACTCGTTGAACTTCCTGAAGTTAAATCATGTGAGGGAAGTCCATACAATGAACATTATTGTGCATACCATCATATCAAAGGTCATAATACAAATGTATGCCCCATATTTAGGCCACTCCTCTTTAAGATGTACATACAGAGCCTCCATAAACATGCCACATTATCCCAATCCCATGTGTCACCCCCATCTAGTCTAAATCCTAATCCACCCAATCCCATTATCTCTCCATCTAATCCTAATCCTAATCCAACACCATCGACCCTTATCATCCATCCCATCTATTGTCCTTTCACACATACCCTTGCAAAGGATGTGATCCATTGGCTACTAGCGAGGAATCAACCACCCCCATGTCAAACACCTATTCTTGAGCCTCCTAATGAGTCCTCCAATACCATGTCCAATCCTACAACCCCTTCATGTGGTCCACAATCCCTTGAGCCTATTGAAAAGTCTCCAACTATGATTCTAAGTCAAGAGTCATCATTCCCTCATATCGATAACCCTCAAGAGTCTATCAAGTCCACTCAAGAGCCTTCCACTTCCATCCAAAGTCAAGAGGTATGTAAAGAGCATAATCTTAAACATGTGGAAATATTGAACCTTAATCTTAATCAAGATCAAAGCACCTCTAAGTTCCACCTATCTATGACCTACATATGGTTTTCCCTCAAGCTATTAGCCATCACCATGACCTCATTCATGAGCAAATTTATCCCTTTTATAGCCCACTTAATCCTATTTTTGCTCATATTTATGATCAAGGTTCTATCTATGATCATAAAAACCATGATGATCCATTTGGCCAAACTTTATCTATCTCATGATCAAGATGATATCTACGATGAAGAACCTATTCAAAAGTACCTTGATCCTATCCATAATCCCATAACCACCCATGAGCAAGATATCCAAACTACTCTTATCCATCCTTCACCTAGCCCAACCCATGATGACCAAACATCCACTTGTCATGATGAGACACTTGTCCCTCAAGCAATCATAGAATATCAAACAAATAACTTGGATCTTAGTGAACACAATGCTAATCAAGATCCTAATGATCCTCCTACATCTACCATCGACTCCACTTCAAATCCACTATCATGTCCTAGTGGTCTTACCACCTTCCTCCATGAGTGTTTTTCCTTAGGACAACAACAACCTTTGTCCTCCACTTCATCTTCTCCATCTAATAAAGAGCTCAAGTCTAGTTCCCAAAACGCATCTAGTCCCACAGTCAATTGCATCCTCCAAAACATGAACTACAAAGGTAAAGGCCTAGGTCTTTATGAACAAGGTATTTTGGAGCCGATTCATGTCAAGGTCCCTCCATCCTCATATGGCATTGGATACACACCCCAAGGTAAATAAGGCCAAGATGTTGGTAATCCCTTCATGCATCCTAAACCTACCACTTTCCATCACACCCCCCACCATCTACCCAAAACATATGTTGCCATTCCACCTCCATCATCCTATAAATGTCAAAAGCATGTGACCGTACACCTTCTACCATCCATTTTGCCTCCACTTTTACCAACTCCAAATATCCCTCCATCCACCTTGCCACCATTGCTTCCAACACCTAACATACCTATCATTCATAAGTATCCTTACATCCCTAATCATGACCAACAAATGTACACATCACCTAAGTATAAATCTTCCAATCATTCCATCCACTCCACCCACCCCATGGGATTCAAAAGCAAAAATTCTGATGCCTCTACCTACAAAGCTAAAAATCCTACAAAAAATCCTAAAGGTCTTCATACCTTAGGACATAAAGAATCAAACTCATGGCAAAGTTCATCTAAGAAGCCATCTAAACCCTTACCTCCAAATGCAAAGCCCAAAAGCAAAATGGTTTGGGTTCCTAAGCAAATAGCTAGCAAGTCAAATGAGGTATCCTCATCCACATCTCAATAATCCCAACCACCTATATCCATCCAAGAGCCTATTTCCATCCAAAACTTCCATTCCCTTCAAAAATCCCACAAGCAAAATAAAAGCACTAAAAATCTAAATCTATGTGGGTTCCTAAATCACTTCATCAACCATCTCCTAAGAAAACATCTCCATTGCTTCCTACACCACCATCTCACCCAAAGCTTCAATGTTTATCACGGTGTGTGCAACCATTGGTCATGGTTCCCATCCTTTCCAAAACATTCCCACATGCCTCCATCTCCCCATCCTTCATCCATTATCCTACATATCTTCCCCATCACCTTCCTATGGTCCATGCCTTTACATAAGCCTTTCATCCTAAGTCTGACATAATCCACATCATAATCCACTATCCCCATCCACCCTTCTATACATAAGCCTTCCATAATCCACATCATAATCTACTATCCACCTAATCCATCCCCCATCCACACAATCCCTTATCAACAACGATGAGCATAATGACATGGTCCATGCGAAGACATCATCCATCTCTAATGGGACACCATCACCTCTCATAGAACTACACACTTGAGTACCTCCTATCCATTACCATGGTGAAAACCTGGCAAACAGGCGTCATGTGTAATTTCTATCCCATAAAAAAAAATAGTAAAGAGAAAGCCCTTCATCCAATGGTGAAAACCTGGTAAACAGGTGCCTTGGATAAGTACCATGATGAAAACCTGGCAAACAGGCATCATGTGTAGGTTGATCTTCTATGCCAATTACACTTGGGGGCACATTGTCTCATCCACACCATCCTATCATGTCCTATCTTGCCATATCCCATCCTACCATTCTTAGCCATTACATCCATACACCTATCCTATTGAGTCTATTCATCCACCCTTCCTCCTTTTGATCTTGATGGAGATATGGGGGAAAAATGTTGAAACATGCTTTGGACATCTCTTGATTTACCTTGTCCTTTTCAAATCAACCCACCATGTCCTCCTATCATATACCTTGTCATCCAAAACCAATCCATCTTATCATCGCATTGTCATGAGCCTTGTTATGCAAAGAATCCTAAGCATTACCACCTAGAATGGGGCAAGTTCTTCCAATGCAACATAGTCTTTGAAGATCACATCCTAGCTCCCTTATGATCCATCCACTATGGCGTACCCTTATCATGAGCTTTCCGTCTTATAGCTTATCCCCATTTGTTTATCATGAGCTTTCCACTATAGCCTACCTATCCATTTTTCATGAGGCATGCATACATCCCTTATATGGCATATCCACTTATCTATCCATCTATCATGAACTTTCTGTTTTATGGCCTATCTCTTTATCCACCCATTTATCATGAGCCTTTCATCCCGTTTACTATGAGCCCATCCTTTTATTCATCCATCCTCACATTAAGACTTGGTTTTCCCTTGTCATTGGTATCAAGCACAAAGGCTACCCAAATTGTAAATCAATTAACATTCAAAATATCCCAAAAAAACACAAAAAAAATCAAAATATCCCAAAAAACACAAAAAAAATCAAAATATTCCCCAAAAAATCCAAAAAAATAAAAATATTCCCCAAAAAATCCAAAAAAAATCAAAATATCCCAAAAAAAACACAAAAAATCAAAATATGTCAAAAAATCCAAAAAATAAAATATCCAACGAAAAATCTAAGCAATAAAACCAATCATCATCCAAAACAATCCACTCCATCAACATCAATCAAAATCAAATCATCATCATCATCATTTCTTCCTATCAATAACATTCATTCATCCATTTCAATCAATCACTTTTTCCAATCATATCAATCAAATCAGTCTAAGCAATGATCTTAAATCCAAGTCACACTAATCAATCAAGGAACATTATCCAATCAAATCAATAAGTTTTTGATCCTAATCTTGTCATAAACTGAATCAATCATCATCAATGGGATATACCGTTCCCACATCCTTGTGTTGATCTAGGGATATAGATTTCCCCGCAATGACAACACTATCATTATCAATGAAACAATCAATCATTGGTTTATGACTTGATAAGGGCAATACCTTATTTTTTTTACATCCTTTGAGCACACTGAGAACACTTGCTTATGCTTAGATTGAGTGGATACTCCAATCATCACACCATCACTATCATCATTCAAAACAATCTAATCATCAAAACAATCAACCCAGCAACAACACACATCAAAATCAACTCAATCACATCAAACCAACCATCAAAACAAATCCAATCACTTCAACAAATAAAAAGTAGCTCAATCCACCACATATCATCACATCATCAACATTTCATCAATCTCAATCAATCCATTTTCATCATCTCATCAATAAAACATCAGAACTACATCTCATTTCCATCATTAAGTGCCTTGATCCTGTGGATACAGGGTATGTAGGCAGTCTGGAGTACGAAGGAAGTGCCCATATTCAGGCACAGGTAATTTTCCTCTTTCTCCTCTCATCATTTCTTCTATCATCTATCTTCTACATCATCAATAAACAACTTCTTCCAATCAATCTATCATTCAATCAATCCATTTATAGCAATCCATCATCATCAAAATCAAAGCACATCAATCCAACCATCAAATCAATTCATCAAAGCAAATCAATCTAATCATCCATTCATCAAATCAAATCAATCCAAAGAATCAAACAATGATCCATTTGCAAGCCCATCCTTAATCCATACTGATCAAGTTAATCAATCAAGCCAAGTTATCCAATCGCAATCAATGGTCTTGATCCTAGCCTTGTTGTAAGCCAGATCAATCAGCTAATTAGTCAATCAACTCAGCAAACAACCTTGTGTTGTTCTAGGGATATAGCTTTCCCCACCATGACAACACTCTCAACTATCATCATCATCAAACAATCAATCATCGGTTTACATCTTGACAGGGGCAATATCTTGTTTGTTTTTGTATCATTTGTGCATGCTTTCTTGTTTTCTTGTGTGTGTTATCATTTTATCTTGCATTTGCATCATATTAGTATCAATCCAGCTAATATTCATACCTTGTATCTAGACAAGGTTGTATTACGTTGGGGCACAAGACACATCGTCACCCTGGTCCTTATACCTTGGTGCATAATGTCTAGTGCTATATCAAACATCATGGTTGCTCACTTTCATTGCAGCATAACACATCATCATTTCTTCTATCCATTCCCTTATCTTTCTTCCTTGACGAATCCATTTCATTTCGAGAGCCTACCTGTGTTTGTCCAACCCACCTATCCTCTCGAGGGGACATCATTCCATCATCATCCTATCTTTTCCTCATCCTATCCTACATCATGATCATCCTTTTCCTCTATCCATACCTTAGCTTCTTTGAAATGATGCTACTCAACACAAATCTTATCATCTCGAACATCATCTCAAAGAGGGGCATGTAGACACCTAAAATTGGCTCAGGTTGAATTAAGTAAATATTCTAATATTTATCTTAATTCATATTTTTTTTTGTCAATTAAATAAATATTATAAGTTTATTTGATTGGTTCATTATCCTACAATTAAATAAAATCATTTTATTTAATTAAAATCCCTAAATTCTTCTAATGTCTCAAATCCTATATCCACCTCACAAAATCCACTTCATCAATCCACCTCATCAATCCACCTTATCTTTCCACCTCATCTCTTCCACCTCACCATGTTGCACATATAATTAAATATTCTTAATATTTAATTAGCTAATATCCTCCAAAATCTAAAAATAAATCTTTAATTCAATTATTCTCCACTATCCTCCACTATTGAATTTTAATTCAATTGTTCCCCATTATCCTCCACTAATTGAATTCTTAATTCAATTGTCCCCCACTATCCTCCACTAATTGAATTCTTAATTCAGTTGTTCCCCACTATCCTCCACTAATTGAATTCTTAATTCAATTATCCCCCACTATCCTCCACTAATTGAATTCTTAATTTAATTGTCCCCCACTATCCTCCACCAATTGAATTTAAAATTCAATTGTCATAACCCACTCTTCTAAAAAAAAAATTTTAATTCATCCATTATGAATTAAAGATTCACAAAAAATGAGAGCCATTGATCTCATCTTTTGATCCTCACCCTCCATTGCCTTTTTAGAAAACCTATAAATAAGACCCTTCTCTAAGCAATTTGGGAGACTTATTCTGGCATCTTTATCATGCCCAACTTCTTCTGGCATCCTCATAATGTCCACATTCTTCTCAATTCCTTTCTTCATACCCTCCTAATGCAGAAATCATTCTAGCCATCCCACATCCTCTCTCCATTATCATTGTGTTTGAAGCTCATCTTCAACACAACAAGTATCACAGCCATTCCGTTCTTGTCACCATCAACAAGCAAGGAAGCAAGCTCCCTGAGGGCCAATCTTCTTCATCAAGGTCAAGGACAGATAGGCGAACAATGGAAACTGCAGGGTAACAAGTTTGTAAGTTTTGTGCTTTCATTTGTTTATTCTTGTTACTCACATATTTCATTGATGTTTAGGTTTATTTATCATCATAACCTGTACCAGGGGCAAACTGGGGCATGTATCATTATCAGACTATTTATTCTTTGAAACAACATGATAAAACACATTGCTTCAAAGAGGGGCAAAATGTAGATAGCTAAAATTGGCTCAGGTTGAATTAAGTAAATATTCTAATATATATCTTAATTCATATTTTCTTCTGTCAATTAAATAAATATTATAAGTTTATTTGATTGGTTCATTATTCTACAATTAAATAAAATCATTTTATTTAATTAAATTCCCTAAATTCTTCTAATGTCTCAAGTCCTAAAATCTACCTCATCTTTCCACCTCATCTCTTCCACCTCACCATGTTGCACATATAATTAAATATTCTTAATATTTAATTAGCTAATATCCTCCATTATCTTTATGTTTGAAGCTCATCTTCAACACAACAAGTATCACAGCCGTTCCGTTCTTGTCACCGTCAACAAGCAAGGAAGCAAGCTCCCTGAGGGCCAATCTTCTTCATCAAGGTCAAGGAAAGATAGGTGAACAATGGAAGCCACAGGGTAACAAGTTTGTAAGTTTTGTGCTTTCATTTGTTTATTCTTGTTACTCGCATCTTTCATTGATGTTTGGGTTTATTTATCATTATTGATCAATCCTATTTTCCCATTCACATTTTGGCGCCCACCGTCTCGGATCTAATCGTCAATTTTTGTAGGTTTTTGTAGTAAAAATTTGCATTCATATAACCCCCATTGTCAAGTTTTTGTAGGTTTAATTAACTTTTTGTTGCAGATCTGCTATTTTTTGGACAAAACCTTAGGTTTTAAAGATTTCATCATATCTTTGAAACGGCTATGAATTTTTCTACAATATTTTTGTAGAAGTTTGTCCATGATATAAGGAAGCTATAGAAAATGTTTTTTGGGTTTATCACAATTTTTGTGGGAGTTATCATATTTTTATGTTTTTTCATAAAATTGAAATTCTAGGTGCAAATCGGTGAATGTTACAGAAATTTTTATATTTCTGGAAAGCTCTCGAAATTCTAATGGGGGTCTATGTTTTACAGATTTAATTTTGAGGTCATTTACAGTGCATAAAAATTAGATCTTTGCCGACTATAGCTTTTCCATAAATCTGCATTTCTGGGTGTAAAACAGAGAATTTTTCTGATTTCTTTACATTTTTGGAAAACTCTCTAAAAATTAATAGGGGTCTCTTCTTTGATTTTTAAATTTTCAAAAAAAAAGTCTCGAAATAATCAAATCTAATTCTGCTATGTATCTAAAATTACAATTTTCCTTGCCTGATGAGCTTATTTTTTATGCCTACATTATAATATCATTTTTTTGATGTTGAAGGTGACCATAAGGAGCTTTAACAGTAGAAATATCAACCATCTACATCAATTTGGATAGCGATAACAATCCAGGTGCACTCATTCTAATCTTTCATTTTCAATCTTGTTTTCATCACACACTTCGATTTGGGCTCTAAAACGAACATTGATTGATCATCACATATCAAATTGAGCTTAAAATAAACCAATGTCTTCTATCACATTTGGATTTTGGGAGTTAAAACAGAACAAGTGCTTGACGTGTCTTTCACACATTTCATTTTCTAAGGGCAATAAACCACTACAAGGGTGAATCAAGTGTGCATGTGTATGCTCTCTCCTGGCACTGCAAGGTGATCTTGGAGATCAAAAACACCTCACTTGATTTGTTGTTGTCTACCCTTTCCTAGGAGGCCTGCTAGGGGATTTCATCACCCCTAGGGATGACCTCATCTGAGGCTGAATCGAAAGACACCCTCATTGAAATCAGAATTTTATCACTCTTGGCTAAGCCCCAAAGCACTTTCTACCTTTGGGAAGTGAAGGTGAAGGGTGGGTTACCCCCTTCTCCCGGCTGTGTGACAGGATTTCACTTTCAATTCCTAGTCAACCTTGTGTAAACATTGCCAACAAACCTAATTGGCCATACCCTACCTCAAACTAGACATTAGGGCATGTTGATGTTTCTTCCACGTATGTTTGTTTAATCATCATCATATTCTTCAAATTCAACATTCAAAATTGCTTATGTGTCTTGCGTGAGTGAATCATGTTTGTACATGTGTGATTATTGCCAATCAAGTTAAACACCAAACACATAAGATAAGTCATTCAACTAATTCTTCCAGGCACATTTGATCTCAACTTGTGGCACATTTGTACTCTGTTACGACACATTTACTGCTGCACATTCCAAACTAGTAAGCTTTTCCAGTCTTGTGTCCATGGAAAACCACCTAGAATATATTGATCAAGAAATCCAATATCTACAATCACAAATAAACTTAGATCCCTCGCCCCAAGACTGTATAGCAATTTGTCTACATATCCAAGTCTTAAAACAAGAATTGACAATCTTGCAAGCTGAACGTGCCAGCACTAGCTATGCCTCGCCCCAAACTCCTATGTCTTTTTCCCATACTCATGACAAGGAAACTGCCACCTCAAGTTGAAAATCGTATACCACTTTGGCTCCTATTCCTCCTTCACTATATTCTAAGACACCTATCCCAAAGCATACCAGTTCTACAACAACACCACCATCTAGTTCCTCAAACTTTAAATGGAACACCCAGAAAGAATCAGATGAGCTTTGGAAAAAATATTTTCCAGATTTCTACAACGCAAGAAAAGCTAGGGAGAAAGCAAAATCCATTCATCCATTACCTCATTCATCTACCCATACACCTACGAAGGATGTGATCCAAGGACTACTAGCTGAGAGTCAACCATGTCCCCAAACTCTGGTCCTTGACCTTACCAAAGATTCTTCCAATGTCTTGTCAACTCCTACAACCCCTTCATGTCATTTGAAACCACTTGAGCCTATCCAAGAGTCTTCTACCTCCACTTCAATTCAAACAACCCAAGAGTTATGTCAAGAGCACACTTTAGAGCATGTGGAAACATTAACCCCTTGTCTAAACCAAGATCAAAACATTTCCATCTGACCCCTGCATAACCTATATCTCTTCTATGATCAAGATATTATCGCTAATGAAGAACCTATACAGGAGAACATTAATCCCATCACGCTAAATCCTATCTATGATCAAGATCCCATCTATGATGAAGAGCCTATCTATGATCAAGTAGACCATGATGATCCTCTTAGCCCACTTTATGTGTTCCATGGTCTTGAGCCTATCACCCCATCTAGTCCTACCCAAGATCCAACAACTTCCACTTCCCTCGATGAGACACTTGCCTCCCAAGCAAGTGTAGAAGATCAAACCAGTAATACTCTTCTGCCATCTGTTATCGACCATGCTACAAATCCTCATCCATATTTCCTTGGTCTTACTACCTTCATGCATGAATGTTCTTTCTTAGAACACCAACAACCATTATCCACTATCTCGCCTTCTCCATCCAATAAAGAACTTGTGTCTAGTGTTCCACCTACACATAATCCCGTTGTCCACTGCATACTCCAGAAGATGAACTATCAAGGTAAAGGCTTAGGCCTTAATGAACAAGGTATTTTGGAGCCCGTTCGTGTCAATGTTCCTCCTCCTTCATACGACCTTGGATACATACCCCAAGGTAAGCAAACTCAAGATGTTGGTACTTCCTCCACTCCTCCTAAGTCTACCACTTTCCATGGCAAACACTATCATATCCCCAAAACATATGTCGCCATTCCACCTCCATCACCCTACAATTGTCAAACGCATGTGACCATACACCTTCCACCATCCAATCTCCCTCCACTACTTCCAACTCCTCATATCCCACCATCCAATCTACCTCTGCTACTTCCAACTCCTAATATGCCCCCATGCCTTTTACCACCACTGCTTCCAACACCTTATCCATCCATCTATAAATCCTCTCAATATCGCAATCATGGCCAACAAATGCACATGGTGTCTAAACAAAGAGCTTCCACCAAACTCACTTCTACCATCCCATGGGGATTCAATGACAAATATGTGGATACCTCTACGTATAAAGTCAAAAATGCTCAGAGTCCTCATGACCTAGGATATAAAAGCCATGACTCAAAGAATTATCCATATCAAAAGCTCTATGCACCCATACACCTCAATGCCAAACTGAACAAGGTGTGGATCCCCAAGCAACAAATGATTACTCCAAAAGCTGCACAACAGTTGCATACACCCATACACCTCAATACCAAACCGAAAAAGATGTGGGTCCCCAAGCAACAAATGATTACTCCAAAAGTTCACAAAAGCTGCATACACCCAAACCCCTACCTTCACAAGTACTATCTAAAAACAAAAAGGTTTGGGTACCCAAGCAAAAAGCCCTAAAGTTACATGAGGCATCCACCTCTCAAGAATTCTAACCATCTACTTTCTCCCATTCCATCCCAAAGTCTCAAATCCTTCCATCCCACATGACGAAAAAAAATCAGGACAATACTCAATCTATGTGGATCCCTACATGCCCACGTCATTCATCCACAAGCAAAAGTCTCCGTTGCTTCCTACATTACTTTCCCATCACTAGCTTCAATGTTTACCATGGTATGTGCGACCATTGGTCATGATTCCCTTCCATTCCACAACACTTCCATTTAATTCCATCTCCCCTCCCTTCCACTACTATCCTACATATCTTCCTCATCCTCTGCCTATGGTCCATGTTGTTGCATAAGCCTTTCCTCCATATTTTGCATCATAATCCACTATCTACCTACACCATCTCACTTTCATACAATCCCCTACCAACATCTATGAGAACACTCGACATTGTCCATTCGACAGTATCTATCTAGCGGGACTATCACCTTTCAAGGAACTCTATACTTGAGTCTTTCCATATCCACCTTCTCCTATCTAAATATTCAAAAACAAAAAACAAAAATGAAAAAAGTAAAGAGAAATCCCTTCATCCAATGGTGAAAACTTGGCAAATAGGCGCCTTGGATAAGTACTGTGATGAAAACCTGGCAAACAGGCATCACGTGTAAAGTTGATCTTCTATGTCACCTACACTTGGGGGCACCTTGTCTCATCGACATATCACTTTTCTCCTACCAGTTTCCTTTCATACCATTTCCTATCGTATCCTCTATCCATTACATACCTATCCAGTCCCGTCCATCCATTCAAACTTCCTTTCCTCTATTCTTTGGTCTTGATAAAGATTGGGGGCACAATGTTGACAAATGTTTTGAATGGCTTTTGACATACCTTATCCCTCCATACCATGCAAATCATTCATTATCCTCTCATCCTCCTATCATCATTAGCATTGTCATGAACAATCCTACGTACTCTACCTACAATGGGGCATGTTACACTTATGCGACATAGTCCTTGGAGATCACATCCTTGTTTCCTTCTATCCACTATTGCCCATCCTCATAACCATCTGTATCTACTATCTTCCATCCATCTACATATCCGTGGTGGTTCCTTGTCATCAGTATTGTTTGTTCCATATCTATTCCATGTCATGTCTCTTTTTGTTCCATATCTGATCCATATCGTGTCTTATCTGATCCATATCAGTTCCATATCGTGTCTTATATGATCCATATCTGATCCATATCATGTCTTATTTGATCCATATCTGTTCCATACCGTGTCTCATCCGATCCATATCTTAGGTCCATTAGGGTTCTTCTTGAACTACATCACCTCTGAGTTGTCACTTAGGCAAGGCCATTCTCAATGCGCTCTGCTTCCTTGTCCATCTCATATCTTGTTGTCTATCCTCTAGTCTATCCATGGTCCAAGTCCTTGAACTACGTCACCTCTGAGTTGTCACGTAGGCAAGGCCATTCTCAATGTGCCCTCGAGGCTCTGCTTCCCTGTCCATCTCATATCTTGTCATCTATCCTCTAGTCCATCCATTGTCCAAGCCCCAAACTACGTTGCCTCTACGTTGTCACGTAGGCAAGGCTATTATTGTCATGCGCCCTCGAGGCTCCACTTTCCCCTCCATTCCATGTCTAGTCCTTCTATCCATCTGAGTTTGCTCCACTTCTCGTCCATCCCATGTCTTGTCGTCTGTCCCACCAATAAGAATTGTGATACCTTTTGCTAGACAAACAAGAGCAACAAAGCCCACTTCCAAACAAAAATCTTGACGAAAAACATCAACCTGTCCAAGGCAAAACAGAGCACCATACTAAAACACTCAAGCTAAATCTCATATCAATTATGGCAAAAAGACACATCTAAATGCAAGAATGTTTTGTGTTGGTTAGATTAAGAGTCTTGATTTATGCTATCATGCCTTTCTATGCTACTCGAGGATGCCAAAAGCTAGAGATATTATGATGGGGGCATGATTATTTTCTTTGTCTACTACTTGTGGATCAAACTTTATTAAAGTGATGACTTTTGTCTAACGACATGATCGGCAAAAGATCATCAAGGACTCCAAGGTCTAAACATGAAAAGGGGCAATCCTTGTCTGTTGAAAAATGCAAGAAGTACTCAGGTCATCTAGATTCAATTTTGACTAGATGCTTGTATTAACTTGCTATATCAAATGAAGTGTAGTAGATTAGTATATTAAGCCTAACTGGAACTGAACCTCAGCATATGTAGATGCTTCTCATCAGTTCAAACACTTGGTTACCTTCCATAAACATTGTAGACAGTGAGTCTCTTGTAGGCAGTGTGCCTCTTGTGAGCAGTGTGCTCAGGCAGTAAGCCCTAATTGGCAAGTGTCATTTTGTACTACTTATTCTTTTAACAGAGAATACAATCTTGGGTTAGTCACCCCGTGGTTTTTCTCTTAACAAGGTTTTCCACGTAAAAATCCTTGTGTTATATGTGTTGATTTTATTTCTGCTCTCATGATTATGTATGCTCTTATGTTTTGATGCTGCACTAATATTAAAGAAGAAGCAAAAATTAAGATATTCAAGATAACTGATTCACCCCCCCTCTCAGTTATCTACCTAATTGGTATTAGAGCAACTTCCTATAAATAGAGCCTAACAGCTTGAGGAAGATCTGGGAATCCTAATGGATATGTATGGTATGAAGGAACAACTTTAGTCTACCCTAGATGATCTTGAGCAATCTCACTCTGAAGTCAACAACTTGAGAGAAAGACTCAAACAAGCTGATGATTTCATAAATGAGCTAAAAGAAAAACTAAGTATCTCTGTGAAAAAGAGAAAGGAACTAATTCAACAATTAGCAAGTCAAAGTGAAGCTAATGATACTAATGAAGATCTGAATGAGAAAAACAAGCTATGTGAGAAGCTATCAAAAGAGGTCATTATGGTTAGACATGAAATGGAATCGGGGGTTATGATATTCACCCAAGAAATTGAAGAAAAAAGGAAAATTGAAGATAATCTAAAACAATCTCTCAAGGAGAAGTCTGAGGACTGCCACAAAATGGATAGAATAATCAGGCATCTAGAATCTGATCTTGAAGAAGCCAGAGATAATGAAAAACAACTTGAGAATCAGATAGACACCCTTAAAAGGGATCTTCAAATAGCAAATGAATACAAAGAGAAATTCAAGATAAGTTCTGCTCAACTTGAAGTTCTTCTTGGAAGCCAAAAGAGGGTAGATGACAAGCATGGCTTGGGATATGAGAAAGGTGAAAGCTTCGGATCCGGTTAGAAGAACTTTAGATCAGGAAATCTAAGGAACATGCCTAAAAGACCTCCGGTAAGGCAACCAAATGCTCAAAGATATCCATCCTTCAATGGATACTACTACAATCGCAACAATTTCGGTCATAAAGCAACTCAGTGCAGAAGAAGAATGAATCAAACTAATTCATCCTTCTCCGGATAGTGTTTCAACTGCAAAAGGTATGGTCACAAATCTCATGAATGCAAAAATATGCAAATAAACAATTCATTTAATGGTAGATGCTTTGCATCCAATAGAATTGGACATATGGCTAATCAATGCAAATCTAGAGGTTATCAGTCATATATGCAAAGAAATGTTTGCTACAATTGCAACAGAACCGGTCATATTGCCAAATTCTGTAGAAGTAAGAATCAGGATAAAAAGGGGTCGGTGCAACATAATCAAAATCAAGACAAAGGAAAAGGAAAAGTGAATGCAGATGAAGTTCAAAGGGAGATGAACAAGATTTGGGTAAAGAGAAGTACAAAAAATGTTGGGGATGGATCCGCACCGGAATCTGGTGCTGATATTCCTTTCGAAAACTAAACAAATGATCTTTGGCCTAGGGGGAGTCACAAAGGAAAATAAATTCCCCCAGCCAGTCAATTGGTGCCTAAATTTGGCACATGGAATATTGTGGATTAAAGGGCTCTCAGAGAAATGTTCAAATAACCCTCAGTAAAAATATGAAAGATCCGCAAGGAGTTTTGAAGAATTTGATTGGTCAAGATTGATCCAATTTGACAGCCATTTGGTAATGCAGGATCTTCATAGATAGATCCGGTATGATTCAAAAGTGAAATATCTTGATCTACGGACTCATGGCATGATTGGAGGAAAGAAGATACATTGTCGATTATCATTGAAAATGATTCTAAGTGTATCTCAGTGGTTCGGAAAGATCTCTCTCAGAATAAGGTAATTGGATGACTTAAGTTGTGCATTTATTGTAATAGGAAATTAGGGTTTATGTAGAGATAAAAGGGGTTCTTATTCATCATTTGCACATTTGCATTCGAGAAGAAGAAAGGAAGAGCTCTGCATCAAGATTGTTTCATCCTTCTCAAAGATCAACCAGAATCTGATTCAACCTGTGATCTTTTCTGGCTTATATTGTGAACCCTACAAGAGTAAAAAGGTATTTCCATTTTTGAATATCTCTCTCTGAATCTTTTACAGAGATGGCTACTCCAAATGTTGTTAAGATCACTAATAGGCCGCGCCCAAAATTCAAGAAACATCCCTACAAATCCCT
This sequence comes from Cunninghamia lanceolata, assembly GCA_027924645.1. NCBI lineage: Eukaryota > Viridiplantae > Streptophyta > Pinopsida > Cupressales > Cupressaceae > Cunninghamia > Cunninghamia lanceolata. Next base: position 12,991,107 of record BSBN01000288.1, on the reverse strand, counting down.
AGAAGTTAATCCCTTAGGCACCTTCTCTAGCATTTCGCATGGGGTTCTGCACATAGAAGATGTTAGGGTATACATACATGCCAATATTGAGGAATTTGGGGAATCGAAGCTGATGGATATCTATCACAAACAATTAATAGATGAAACGTTTGAACTTAAACCTCAGTACAAGGCCCTCCAGGACAAATATTTTGGACATTGCATCCACTTTCCCTATTTTGCAGAGGATGAATGGGTCTGGTATGTTCTTAGAAGAATACATGACAACTTCATGTGGTTGATGAGGGCATTCAAGATAACAAAAGATGCCATTAGGGCAGTAACTAGACTGCACTCATCTGGTGGGTTGCCTGCTCTTAAATCGGTCAAGAACCAAACAGTAAGTGAGGCTACCGGATCAAAGTTTGACAAAAGAGCAATGACAATAGAAGATATCATAGATCCGGATATCAAATTTGCCTACATGATAATTGGCTACAAAATATATCATTCCAGCAGGGAGAACTCTGTATCCGGAACTACAATTTACACTGCATATCAGATGCTAAGGGAAAATGCAGACTATGATCTATGCGAGCTTCTCCTAAACCAATTGTTAGAAAACTTGTAGAAGATAAAGAAGGATAAGAAAAACTCATTTAAGTATGGTGGCCTAATACTATGTCTCTTATTTTACTATATGAATGAGCTACCCAGATCAAGTGGTTGGGTATGGAAAAATGATAGACTAGTTGCCATACAAATTAGAGATTACATGTATGGGCTTGGTGATGTGAAGGCTCAAAGTATAGCACTCTAGGGATACTTCAAGAACTTTGAAAGTATGATGTAGGCAAGAGAAAGAATTCCCCAATCTATAGTTGAGAAATACAAGGATACAATGTGTTTCATGGTAGACACTGATCAATGCCTAATGGAGGCAGTGGAACCCAGAACAGTCTAGATTATGCCAATGGGCTATGGGGTAGATGAGAAAATCCTAAAACTACATGTCCAACATTTGTTGAGTTAGCCTAAAGACCCTAAAGCAGAAAGGTTTGGAACCTTTGAAGAATTGAGTGTAAAGATTCATGTTGAACTAAGGCAACCTGAAATAAAAAGAAAAGTCAGAAAGGAAGTAGAGGAAATGACCAAGAGATATGGGATTTCAAAAGAGGTAGTTGATGTAAATAGAGAGAAAGTAGAAAGAGCTGAGAAAGAGAGACAAGAAGTAGAAAAAGAAAGTGCTCCAGTGCAAGCCCCCTCCTGGACTAGATCCTCAAAGAGCTCTACACCTACCACCTCTAAGACCCCAAAAGCCTCAAAACCAGAAGCCAAGACATCTGGAAAGGGAGAGAAGCGAACAAAGAGAAAGGCTACAAGGTCATACACAAGCCAAAAGGATGATGAAGAAATAGAGTCAGATGAGGAAGTTAAGAAAATGAGGAAGAAGAAGAAAACATTCGAGGAATCCTCTACTAGTCAAAACAAGGAAGAAGAGGCAGAAGAATTTGTTGAAAGGCCTACTCTCTCCATTGATGTTGTCATCAAATTAGTCACTGTGGATGGGAATCTGTAACCAATGATTGAATTTTATGATGAATATAGTGAAGCTAACAAGAAGATCTTGGAAGATGCTACAGTCAGGTATCTAAAAATTTATAATAAAGCATTCATTGAAATCATCTCTCTAATCCCTAAAAGTCTAGAGAAAGAACTTAAACTAAGAAAGGAGAATGCTAAAGCTAAGGACTTAGAGATCCATGAGAAGATTGCTATTCAGCTCTATCCTTCTATTACTTCAAAACAAATGTACATGATCTTTAAGGACTGTAAGGATGAGTTCCAGAGCAAAGCAAGAATGAACAAACTAATGCTTGGAGAGACTAATCATGTAGCAAAAGAAATAGAAGACATCCTCCAGAATGCATTCAAAAGATTTAACCTTCCTATCATAGAGGAAATAGATGAAGAACCTTCTACCATGGATGTCAAAGGATTAAGTACATCAAAAGAAGAATCTACTGAGAAAAATGTAGAAGAGTCAAAGGAGATAGGTGAAGAAAAGACTAAGGACTTGGATTCCTCTATTCTGGAAGAGGAAGTCCATGAAGAAGTAAACTTCTTTCTTCTAGATCCCCTTGTAGACTCTGGAACTGAAGGAGAAGGAAGAAAAGAGGAGAAATTGAGTCAAGTAGAGGAGGAAAAGGGAAAAGAAGAAGAACACACAGAGAATATCTCTGATGACAGTTATGAGGCTACAAAAGAAAAGAAGACTCTGTCTCCGGCAAGAGACACTATAGAAGCAGTGAAAAACTTCTTGACTAAAGAGATGATGGAAATCAATGAACTAGAACTATTTCAAGGACAACTCAATTTTGACTCCCTCTGTCCGGTCTAGACAATGAAGGTAGCATTTTTTGCTCAAGCTAAAGCAAAAGAAAAGCTTCTGAAGTCTCACATGGAAGAATGTGAATTGATGGAAATTGCATCTGGTGTGTTGGAGAAGATCATGTCATCCTTCCAAAATGATCTTTCGGCCTCTTCATCTGGTAACTTGAAATATCTTGTTAATTCTGTTAGCACACATTTTGATTCTTTGGAGAAATCGGCAGAAGAGAAAGTCTAGAAAGAGTTTTCAGGAAAGAGATTCTCCAAAGTACAGGGACTCATAGCAAATGATAGGAGAAATCTGGATATTGGGATAAAGAGCCTAGAAAATGCTCTTAAAGATGGCGGAGAAATATACAAATTTTGTCTATCTTGGTCCACAGTGACAGAGGAAATTGCAAAGAAGGTGGAAGAACAAGAGGGTAAACTGTCAAGTTTATCTCAGAATTATGATCCTCTCACCTCATTCATAATGAATCAAGAGTGCCAAGCTATTGCCACTATAAATGAAATAAAGAGGCTTGAAAAGGAAAAGAAGAATAGAATAAGTAGAATGAGTGAGCTAAGAGGGATAATTATCCCTAAGTTAGAGGCAATGCATGAGGCCTTAACAGATGCTCAGACCACAGCCTAGACCAGCAATCTGGTAGATTTAAAGAGGGTAGAAGCTTTTGCATTTTTGTTGAGTGGTCACATCTCAATTTTGGACAGAATGAAACAGAGTTGGGCAACATAATTTGTCCAGTTGAAGACCACTTTTGTAGATATACTTAAGTATATGTAAGTAGAACATGTATATATACTTATGCGACTGTGTATAGGTTGGTTTTTGCAAATTTTGGTGTATGGATTCCACCCTTTGCCATTGTTGTCAAAGGGGGAGTAAGGAGTAGTGAAAAATGTGGAATCCAGCAAAGGGGGAGCTCTGGTAAAAATGTACATAAGATAGAGCATCAGCCAAGAGGGAGTTTGCTACGATATAATCATTTTTCACTAAGTGTTGCCATCAATGCCAAAGGGGGAGATTGTTGGAAAGAGACACTATGTGGATTCATCATTGTTGTCATTGATGGCAACAAAGCTTATCCCACACATCCACAACACATAGTATGTCTATACCGGAAGTCAGATTGAAGAGTGTCTTGGTCCGGTGAACAAGAACAGAGCATGCAACAAGGTCTGACAATCAGATCCAGATCTCTCAGAGGATGTACCTCAGTAAAGTGCATACTTGGGGAAGTCAAGAAGAGTACCATGATTGCTACATACCAGAGTTTGAGCCTCCGGTGATGAAAGAGTGAAAAATATGAGCATCTAAGTGTTGGGTTCCTAACAGGTAGAGTAGACTAAGGAAGAACTGACCGACAGAGCATTAGACCTTAATCCAGATGAGAAACTGATGGTGATCAACCTTTTTTGTAAGGAAATGTGAGCATCTCAGAACGTATTTCTAAGAACAGTGGTGTCTTCGACAGATTTAAAATTCTTTTCAATTGCTTCAAAAACACACACAACTATGCCATTAAAGCAGAAACAAACATAGAACATTTCCAACATTGACTCTTAGAGGAAAGTACAAGCAACATTAACCAATTCCAATAGCAGAAATATTAATCATGAAAGATAGAACAAGAACACAGATTTACATGGGGAAAAACCTTACGGGTAAAAAAAACCCACACTCTAAATCACCGAGCCATTGTATTATTTAGCAACCAAATAGTTACAATACATTTACAGGCTCATAGCCTTTACAGGAGATTAACATCTTGTTCCTTCTAAAGAATAGCTGACAATATAACCCTGCACAAAGTTCTCCAGCACTCAGGTTAGCATACTGTTATCGTGCCATAAATAGCACATAGTATGGAACTTCACCCTCTCAGCCAGAATCCCCTTCACCCGAACTCTATTTTCACTTTCTCCTTAGTCCCTTCACATGCTGTTATCATGCAGCATACCACATACAACATAGGACTTCACTGAATAAGAAAACTTGAGCTTATCGGAATGAACTCTCCCTATCATAGACTCTATCGATTCCCACATTGTTTTAGCAATACAATCGATTCAACCGTCTGAGCAACTAACCGTTTCAGTTACACAGTCCAACCGTCCAAACTGTCACCTGACTGTTCGCATTTGTGAGAACTTATTAGTCCCACATGCACCTATTCAAGTTGGATATCCAAGTTTATATCCCTGACCACATGTAAGATAACCATCGGCACTTTTGCTGACAAGACCAAGTAGATCACTGAACATCGGAAAGACCTTGGCCGACGGAGAGACATTTCTAAACTGCATCGATGGTTATAATCTTGCCGATCCAAACCATCAACAGTTCATCGGAGTAACACAAGGCAATTAGAGAGAGAACACAAGACTTCGCCGATAATGTTCCTCCTGTCGATGCCTGAGCCTTCGCCAGTCCTCCATCGGAGTAACACAGCACATCAGAGCAACTGCCAAAACTTATCCTGACAACTCTTCTCACACCGACACCCAAGCCAATGTCATTCATTGGAGTGACCACAGGCTATCGGAGAGGAAACTCTAATCCATGTCGATAGTAAAGTCTTCGCGATAGCCACTAGCCCGTCATCGGTCAGACCCCGCACATCGGGAGAAGTCTCCCAAGCTACTCCGCCAATGTTAAGTCCCACTGATCTAAAACCTCCACAGTTTCGTTGGACTAAGACATTACATCAAAGGAACTTCTCTTCACTGGGCCAACAGTTGTTCTCACATTGATGGTCTTCACACCGACCACATCATCGTCAAGACACAGATCATCGGTGACAATACTTTCATCTGTGCTGATAGCAAACTTCATATCGATGACTGTTCATGTTGAAACATTGAACCTGATGAACTAAACCATTTAAGAGAAGAACCAATGAACCATTGAACCTATGCCGTTGAACCAAGGAACCATTGAAACATTGAACCTATAATCTAAGTCACAAGGACTCAACATTCTCCCACTTGACGAAGGAATTACAGGAAACCATCAATGCTCCAAGTCACAGAACCAAGCTAATACTGCCTCCACCTTCAAAAATTATAGAACACAGCCATGTAACCATTCTCCAGAAACAAGACAAAACATAAGCTAGATCAACAATCAAAGAACTAACTGCTCCCATCCAACTGAACAAAAAACCACTTGACTGAACATAGCACACACAACCAGTGCTAAAACATTCAATCACTCATACCTTGAAGGTATTCATTTCAGTAGACTCATGCCACCTACATATACATCCATCAGTTGCAAATACAAGCTCTATGTGTCAACCAGTCAAAGAAGACCAAACACATCAAGAACTCCCACTGCATGGATAATGCAGATCTAAAAAAGATCATGGCATACAAAAAATCCACCAATGGCATCACATAGAAAGTGTAAACTTCATGTATTAACAAGGAAACATCCACCATGATATGCAAAAAACTGTGCAACAAATCTCCTTCAACCCAGAACTCTCCCAAATTCTCCACATCCAACAAAAGAAAGAGATAACAGAACTTCCATGTCATCACCCAAGAACATAAGTGAAAACACATGACCACAGGCTAGTGATCACAATCAGCTCCAACAAAATCTCAAACCAATATAGTGTGAAATAGAACATCCAGGAAGATAACCAGAACAAAGAGCAAAACACTGCACATCATATACCTATAGAAAATCCTTTTGCATACACCTCTAAGTGCCAACTGTGTCAAGTATGATCTCCTCTCTCAAGTAATAAACTGTCGAGTAGACCAAGAGTGGGGAATGAGAATGCTCCTCCAAGGTAACCAAGTCTACAAGACTTCTCCAACAGCAATCTCCTCATTGGTCTCTGTTGAACTCACATCCAACTAAGGTAAAGACTCATCAAACTTCCAGCTGTAAACTCTGATCAAGCACAACATATCCAATCTCACCTTATTCTCCATGTATCCATGAGTACCTTTGAACAATCATCTCATGCTAAACTCTAACTACATCATTACACCACTACGAAGTAATCAAGCAAATGATAAATGTACCCAAACATAGAGAAGTTACCAGACCACTGTCAAAGCTCCAATCATCTGAATCAGAAACTTATCATGACATCATGATCTTACCATCTCCCTTAGGAGATTCCATGCTCTAGGTGAACATAACCATGGTCTCTAGATCAATGTATCATACAAAAATTCAAATGCAGAAATCATGATATGAAACAAACCAAAACTCTAAACCAACATCACTTGTCAAGCACCACCAACACCTCAGCCAAGGATTTCATGAATCCTCCATGAATCCAAGATGTTTCTCATCCTCAAATAGTGTCCTTGCAAATGCGAAAGAACCCTCCCTTCTGCAGCAACAGGATCAAAGAGCTCCTCCTAGTAACATCTGCAACACTAAAGAAGATCATTCACCACTAAGTGATGAATCTGCAGTCATTGATAAAGCTCCCACTGAACTGTAAAAACTGAGCTTTTCAAGCATCATGACCAAACATCTCTCAATCTAAAAATCCTCCAGGTCCACACATTAACATGTCCATGTGACAATAAAACCAAATGGCACCAAGATCTCCAAACCAAGGAAATAAGCTATCACTGTCAATAGATTACACAAACCTATGTATTCAAGCTATACATGACATCATGATACACATGCTACACGTCCCCTTAACTGACTATTCAGGTACTTTATAACATCCATCCTCTCATCCCAAAATAGTCACACCAATGCATAAGTGACCACAGACAAGGCTACCTAACAAATCTGCACAATCAAATAATTAATCTTGTGGATATAGACTGTCCACTTCTAAGTTATCCCACTGCAATCAATAGGTTGTACACACCTAAAAAACTGCATAACTCGTAGATCTAGATATACTGAAACATGCAAACTCACTATTGCACTAGAAACTACAAAACTGAGATCTCAAGGAATAGATTACAATGTAGACAACATGAGTCAAGCACCAGATTACTTACAAATCTGATTCGCCAAACATGTCCACAACCTGAGCACCATAGTCAAGAAACTAGAAGCATAACCATAGAAATGCTAAGTGTCATATCACATACCAGCACTCCCATGCAGAGAAAGCATTTCACCTCCTCACACCATGCACAGAGCATGCATGCAAAACTGCAACTATATCATCCAGCAACACCTCAAAAGCTAGGGTCTAGAAATAGCTTAACTGCAGCTTCACAAAACCACAAGTTTTTCTCTTGACTGTGTAAAAACCTGCAAAACCACTATGTTTGAAAAACACCCATGCACATCCATACCCACTTCACATCTGGAAAACCCAAAAGTTTGTAACACAAACTCCATAATAGTTAAACTAGAATAATGGATCATCATGAATATGCATAACCATAGATTTTAAGGAAAAACTATAAAACCCCTCAAATCCAATAAACATGAATCTAAGTCATGCAAGTACAAAATATCCATTTAAGGAAACAACAGTTCAAGAGCTTTAGGCCCACTTGTAGACCAATCAGTTAAACCACCAACATGCACATGCATCTGAGAGAATCAAGCTATTACAGAAGCTCCCAGATCTTCCAGTGATAAACTCCATAGCCTTTATGCAACTGGGGTAACAGAAACGATGCTTTCCAATACTAGAAACAAATATCCAGCATAAGCACACTTCTCCATGGCTGAGCAGTAACACAAACTTCTTCATTTCACAAGGAAGCCTCTCACACAGACACCCAATATGAAGGTTATTATAGAGACACAACCACAAAGCATAATCCACCCCATGCAATAGGATTATACACTGTCAACTAAGAGCCTCAGGCCACACCATGACCAGCTCCAGTCTCTCCATTTTCACCATCCTTCAAGCACTGCTGAAACATGAAAACAAGATCAACTGCCAGACTTCACTCAAACAAGGATCAATAATTAGACGATTCCTTCAGATTTCCTCAAGCCTATCACACTAAGAAATCATCATAGAAGGAATACCCAGACCTTATACACCAGGAACTCTTACATGCAAACACATACAACACACAAATGTACAAATGTGAGCAACAAATTAGATCCCAGAAGAAAGCTCTGATACCACTTGTAAGGAAATGTGAGCATCTCAGAACGTATTTCTAAGAACAGTGGTGTCTTTGACAGATTTAAAATTCTTTTGAATTGCTTCAAAAACACGCACAACTATGCCATTAAAGCAGAAACAGACATAGAACATTTCCAACATTGAATCTTAGAGGAAAGTACAAGTGACATTAACCAATTTCAACAATAGAAATATTAATCATGAAAGACAGAACAAGAACACAGATTTATGTGGGCAAAACCCTTACAGGTAAAAAAAACCCACACTCCAAATCACTGAGCCATTGTATTATTTAGCAACCAAATAGTTACAATACATTTACAGGCTAATAGCCTTTACAGGAGATTAACATCTTGTTCCTTCTAAAGAATAGCTGACAGTATAACCCTGCACAAAGTTCTCCAACACTCGGGTTAGCATACTATTATCATGCCACAAATAGCACATAGTATGGAACTTCACCCTCTCAGCCAGAATCCCCTTCACCTGAACTCTGTTTTCACTTTCTCCTTAGTCCCTTCACATGTTGTTATCATGCAACGTACCACATACAGCATAGGACTTCACTGAATAAGAAAACCTAAGATTACCGGAATGAACTCTCCCTATCATAGACTCTATCGATTCCCACATTATTTTAGCAATACAATCGATTCAACCATCTAAGCAACCAACCGTTTCAGTTACGCAATCCAACTGTCCAAACTATCGCCTAATTGTTCGCATTCGTGAGAACTTATTAGTCCCACATGCACCCGTTCAAGTTAGATATCCAAGTTTATATCCCTGACCACATGTAAGATAACTGTCGGCACTTTTGTTGACAAGACCAAGCAGCTCACCGAACATCGGAAAGACCTTGGCTGACGGAGAGACATTTCCAAACTGCATTGACGGTTATAATCTTGCCAATCCAAACCATCAACAGTTCATCAGAGTAACACAAGGCAATCAGAGAGAGAACACAAGACTTCTCTGACAATGTTCCTCCTACCGATGCCCAAGCCTTCACCAGTCCTCCATCGGAGTAACACAGCACATCAGAGCAACTACCAAAACTCAGCCTGACAGCTCTTCTCACACCGACGCCCAAGCCAATGTCATTCATCAAAGTGACCACAGGCTGTCGAAGAGGAAACTCTAATCCATGCCGATAGTAAAGTCTTCGCGATAGCCACTAGCCCATCATTGGTCAAACCCCACACATCGGGAGAAGTCTCCCAAGCTACTCTGCCAATGTTAAGTCCCACTGATCCAAAACCTCCACAGTTCCATTAGAGTGAGACATTACATCGGAGGAACTTCTCTTCGCTGGGCCGATAGTTGTTCTCACACTGATGGCCTTCACACCGACCACATCATCGTCAAGACACAAATCATCGGTGATAATACTTTCATCTACGCCGATAGCAAACTTCATACTGATGACTGTTCATGTTGAACCATTGAACCTGATGAACTGAACCATTTAACCGAAGAACCAATGAACCATTGAACCTATGCCATTGAACCTATAATCTAAGTCACAAGGACTCAACATTTTTGAGGGATCATTCATGGTTGGCCAACATGATTGATGACTTCCAGGTCTATGTCTTTGATACGCATCACATATTAAGCATGGATTCAACCGACAGATCAGTGTCTTGGAAATATCTTGAGTATTCCAGTTGCCGACTAGAAAGATGTTGAAATCCTTGGTGCATATATATATACCAGATGGATTTCAGTATGAAGGTGTGTGTGTGAGAAAAACTAAAGAGCAAAGTGGAAGCAGCAATACAAGTCCGGTATTTGACAGAACAACAACACTAAAGCAGAGGAAGAATTAAGTGTAGTAGATCAGTATATTAAGCCTAACTAGAACTGAACCTCAGCATATGTGGATGCTTCTCATCAGTTCAAACACTTGGTTACCTTCCATAAACATTGTAGACAGTGAGTCTCTTATAGGTAGTGTGCCTCTTGTGAGCAGTGTGCTCGGGCAGTAAGCCCTAATTGGAAAGTGCCATTTTGTACTACTTATTCTTTTAACAGAGAATACAATCTTGGGTTAGTCACCCCATGGTTTTTCTCTTAATAGGGTTTTCCATGTAAAAATCCTTGTGTTATATGTGTTGATTTTATTTTTTCTCTCATGATTATGTCTGCTCTTATGTTTTGATGCTACACTAATATTAAAGAAGAAAAGAAAATTAAGATATTCAAGATAACTGATTCACCCCCCCTCTCAGTTATCTGCCTTGTTTCCAACACTTACGCATCATAGATTATGTCATATCGAATATCCTCCTCCACATACCACAAGATGCTGACACATGGCATATTAGTGCCACCTCAAATGGGATGCCCAAATCCATGTAGGTTTGACTTGACCATCCAAGTCACATTCCAAGTAAGATGACATGTCACCGTGCCACCTCAACTAAGTGACCAAACTAAATGTGCAAGTAAATACAATATTAGGCAACAAATAAATATACAATTAAATAAACAATGCTAGGAATTTGTAAAGGTTGAGACACTTTAATTCCCAACAAGTTTAAGGTTCAACTTTTGAAATTAAACAATAATTCACATGTTTTTCTGTAGCTCTTTTTCTTGTCAATACCCCTTTGCTTTTGTCTCCTATAATTTGATCTTCAGAATGATTAATTCTGACATACCTGGGAGTCTTAGCAACATTTTCTGGAGCCTTTTCTTCATCATCTTTACTATCTTCTTGTTCAACGTTTTCTTCACTTGTTATAACAATAGGTTCATCTGATTTATAGTCACTTAAGTCTAATATTCTTCCCCTGTCTTCATCAACCTTCACATTAGCACTTTCAATGATCTTCTTCAATCTATTATTGTAGCACCGGTAGGCCTTACTCTTGGTAGAGTATCCAAGAAAAATTCCTTCATCACACCTAGCATCAAACTTGCCTAGATCTTCTTCTCTTTTGATATAACATTTACTACCAAAAACTTTGAAATATCTTACTGTAGGAACTCTTCCATACCACAATTCATAAGGATTTTTAGCACTATTATCTTTTACTTGAACCCTTTTTAGGATGTACACAACAGTGTGTATGGATTCAATCCAGTATAGTTCCGGCAGGTCAGCTTCCTTCAACATAGTCCTAACAGCCTCTTGAACTATCCTATTTTTTCTTTCAACAACTCCATTCTGCTGAGGAGTCCTAGGTGCAGACAATTGTCTCTTTATCCCTTGTTCTTCACAGAAAATATTGAATTCATTTTATGTGAACTCACCTCCTCTATTAGACCTCAAGCATTTAATCTTCAACTCTAACTCATTCTCAACCATTACCTTGAAGGCTTTGAACTTGTCTAAGGCTTCTGATTTATCTTTTAGAATAGTGACCCAAATCATCCTGGAGTAATCATTAATAAGCAACATGAAATACCTGTCTCCTTGCAGACTTCTTGTTCTTGTGGGACCACACAGATCTGTATGAACCAGCTCCAGTAATCCAACAGAGAATTGTTCTTTACTTTTGAAACTTGTTCTTGTTTGTTTCCCAAATTGACATTCTTTACAAATGATGTTGGCAGGCTTCACAAGCTTAGGCAGATCTCTTACAGCCTGAACATAACTTATCTTTACCAAGTTGTCAAAATTGATATGACATATCCTTCTATGCCATAGCCAACTCTCATAAGTCTGAGCCAATAAACAATAATCATTAGTTCCTTTCAAATGATAAACATTACCTTTGGTCTTTTTACTAGTAGCAATCACTATTCCAGAGCTTTCCATGATTTTGCATCCATTATCCTTGAATCTTAGATCATAAACTTTGCCACACATCTGACCAACACTCAAAAGATTGTGCTTTAAACCCTTTACATATAGAACATCATCAATATTGTGCTTACCATCAAAATATATAGATCATTTTCCACAAATCATACTAGTTGTATCATATCTAAACCTAACTAGTCCACCATCATATTTCTCCAAACTAACATTTAACTTACTTTTGTCACCAATCATGTGATGTGAGCATCCACTATCAATAACCCATTCATCCTTATCTTTCTCAAACTGAACAGCCAAAGCACTTTCTTCCACTCCTATTTCTTCCTTCACACAACTAGCAAGATTAGTAGACACAAGTTCTTCTTTAATAGCAATAAGCAAGCATTCATTTGCAATAGTACTAGCATCATCAGATTCATCGTCAGTCACACCTTCATCATCAAGATCTCTAACATAGTAGCACTTCTTTGGAGCTCTAGGCCTATTCTCAAATCTTTTTCTATTCCTTTCAATTCTTTCAGAACATCTAGAGGCATAATGACCTACTTTACCACATGAAAAACATTTGAAACGTAATTTGCCTTTGAACTTACCAGAACCTCTTTGCAATCTATCAACAAAGTTAGCTTCAATTTCATCAAATTCATCAATAGGCTCCACTTTGTATTTTTCAGCTCTGGAGATCTTTTTAGAAGTACTAGCTTTGAAGGCAGTCTCAACTTTTGGCAGAGCATCACCAAACTCTCTCCTCTCGAAGGCTGTAAGCTTTCCAAGTAATTGATCTATGTCAACAGTTTTTATAGTCATTACATCTTCAATTGCAACTACCTTGTGACTGTAGGACTTTGGTAGTGATCTAAGAATTTTTATTACAACTTCCTTATCACCAATAGTTCCTCCCATACCTTTTATTCCATTGACAAGTTCATCAACCCTTTGCATGAAGGCTGTTATGTTTTCATCTTCATTCATCTTTAAACCCTCATATTCCACTTTCAAGCCCTATAGCTTGGCTTCTTTTACAGAATCATCTCCTTCATATAGTTTTTTCAACTTTTCCCAAACTTCATTTGCAGATTCTAGATCCATGACTTTTATCAACTCAGTGTTAATCAAAGCACTTAATAGGGCATCTCTAGCTTTTATATTCAACTCATATTCTTTGATTTCATCTTCAGCTGACAAACCATTTTGTGGCATGGTGTATTTTGTCTCTACAACTTTCCACACTTTATAACCAATATAAAGGAGGTGGCTTTTCATTCTTACCTTCCACAGAGGATAATTTGTCCCATCAAACTTTGGAGCTTCCTTTTTAAAAGACATCCTAGATCTTCCTCAAGTTGTTAGTCTTTCTTTTGAGGAACCAGCTCTGATACCAATTGTTGAAATACATAGGACAATTGAGACGAGGGGTTGAATCAGTTGTCACAAAAACTCAACTTCATATAATTATCAAACCATCAACTACTTAATTACTGATAATCAAATTCAACCATGAAAGCATGAAACTATAAACTTAATCACAATCACACATTCAACACAGGAGACACTAGATTTTTTACGTGGAAAACCCTATAAGGGAAAAACCACGGTGGGTGTTAGCCCAAAGAAATATATAAGTTATAACAATACTAAAAAAATAGAGGCTCACTGCCTACGGGGCTCACCACCTAAAATGCTCACTGCAAAGATTAGCTCACTACCAAGGGGTGTCTCACTACCAAAGATTTTTGAATTGATTTGATAGAATCTACTCTATGCCTGAGTTCAGTTCCATTGAAGCACAATATTCTTCCTCTGCTCTGCTCTTCTTACTCTTCACACTTATCTTCTCATTTTCACACTACAATCCTTTTTTTAAAATTACATTTCAAATCTTTATACAAATCATCAACCTTGGAATGTACATCAAGGTTGGTAATACATTCATCAACCATTGGGACAATCTCCAAGGTTGGCATTACAAAACATACATAGAAATAGGTTTGGACCTAATACAAAAATTAGCTAAGGGAAAGATGTAAAGATGTATATTGATCATGCCACACCTTAGCTGGGACTTAAACATAATTCTTCACGCCACAACACACTTCTACAATCTTCAAAGCATCTCTGCAAATAGTGAAATCAACCAAGTCGGCCACAACTGGTGAGAACACTAGGTCTTCTAAGAACATTCTTCATCCACAATCCAAATTTCTCTTCACAGACCAATCCAAGGGTAGGAACATGATCAGGAGACATCCACAAGCACATCGAAACCAGCAGGATCATCTGCACACCTTCTAACCACTCTGTCAAGAGGATTCTTCAAACCGGAGCACATAAACAACACTACCAGCTACTGTCATAAGGAAACAATCACTTGCAGACCTAAAAATCATGAACCATTGGAGTTGAAGGCACATAACATCATCTTAGACTTAACTTTAGAACCATAGACAAAAATACTTCAATGTGAAGGAATGCGGAGCATAATACTTTCTCCTTGTCACCACCAAACATATAGAAAAAATAGTTTTCACTCTGGTGAACATAACTCACTCAAATCTTCATATTGGAGGCCCAAACTTGAAACATAGCATCTTCAGAAAAGCCTATTTAAATAACTTCCAATCCACAGACAAAGATATTTAATCTATAGGAAATGTGGAGCTATCTATTTGACTGTTCTTCTACTGACAAAGATATTCTACAACACACTGTTTCTACTAGAGGAGCAAATTTTCTCAATAACCTCAATATCAGGCTCTCCAACACTTACATAGGAAAATACAAAGCATCTAACTTATTACAAGCAAGCAACAAAGCAAGAGCACAACTAACACCAATGACAACACTGATATGTTGACATCAATGACAACACCTCTTAGGCACATAATTGCAATAGGTGCATTAAAAGGAGTTGCAGATCTATATGATGAAATACCACTTGCTGACTATTGGTACCTGCATGAGCAGTCAGTTTTCAAGTATTTGAACATGCAGGCACCTTCCCAAAAAATCCAAAGAAGTCCTAAGTCTTCAGCCTCCTCAGCATTTTTCAACTGCAGCATCATATTTTCTTTGGAGGAGGTCATCATCATCATCATGTTTCCAAACATCACCCTGATATTTCTTACGAGGGTCATTTTTCACACCAACTTGATCTTCTGCCCACGAGGTGATATTTTAACATCGGGTGATCTTAGTTAAGATCATCCTGATGATGTTGCTACAAAGTCCTAAGTATGACCCGATCTTCCGTGGGGTCATCATATTTGAACATCGGGTGATCTTTGTTAAGATCATCCTAATGTTGTTTTATCACTTCATATTCGTTGTTTTATCACCCTGATGATGATGATGTCATTCTTATGTCAAGGTGATATCCACTTTTCTGCCTATTTGCATCATGATATTTCCAAAGGAGGGGGTGATATTTTCATATCCGAATATCACCCTGATATATGAATATGGTGGTGACATCATCAGGATCCGGGGGGTCATATTTCTAACACTAGTCATCTTGTGGAGATCCCCCAATATTTGCAAATATGATGATGACGTCATCCAGATAAGAGGAGGTGCATGATAGGCAGATATGCTGATGACATCAGTAGGATATGATGGTGATGTCATCAGGATGTTCATCAGCCAGATGTGTGGTATCAGCAAAGCAGGAGGGTCTTCCTCCTATGTATCGAGTTGTACCGATGAAGATGGATATCGGGGTGATGTTTCTTATCAGGTGGACATGCAAGTGGTCTGCCGATGAGGAGGGTCTGGCTGATGGGGTGATATCCTGCAGGAGGCATTTTGTCATGCTGGAGGATGATGATGATGAAGGTCTTATACTAGGTGCCGTCGGGAGCAAAATCACCGACATCATATATGCTCATGACCCAGTATATAAAGTGTTAAGGAGGTTGCTGCGGGGTGCATGTGGGATAATTAGATCCTGCATGATTTGAATTATCAGGATGATACATTTTGGTGGGAAAGGTTTGCGATGCACAGTATGATGTTTTTCCCAAGGCCACGAGTTGGTGCGCCATTAATGGCAGATCTTATAGGGTATGGGTGATGGCGTGGATGGATCTAGTACTTGACTGAAGATGTGAATCCCTAGGCAATGGCACAAGGCTCGAGACCTTTCCCTATCTCCTCTTCCACCTACTGCATTGAATATTTGAGCGCCATTTCCTCATAATGAACTGTATCTAGTGAATTTTGAAATCTGCCATGTAATTAATGCTGAGGACCTTCCTTGCTGTATTTAGCAGGCTGTGTTGCTCATTTGTAGGTTGTTGAAGGCCTGGGGCATTTTTGTGTAAATAACGAAGGACAGGGCATGACCCTAGTTGTTCTATCCCATTTTGGAGTTTATGAGTTGCAACATGAATGTATTTTGCACATATGTTCAGTTTCATATTGATATAAATGAAAAATGATATATTGCATGTGTTTATCTGTCTGTCTCCTTTGTTGCATGCCTTTCCTTCTTTTGAATCTGGTTGCTAAGGGTTTCATAGATTCTAGGATATAGGGTTCTGTATCACATGCCTGATCTTTAACTTCCATTCAAGGAGTGGATTAAACTGTTTTAGGTTGAGCATGGAGAAGGTTGTATGTCTGCAGGAATATGTGTAAGTAGAGGCAGCTAAATACCCACTCTTGGGTGATGTTTGTAAGGCAAGCATCAAGTCCAACCCCCTGAAACTTGAGTGAAAGTTGCAAACCATCTGTTGTATACGTCTAGTTGACTCCTTGCCCAACAGATAGGCACCAGTCTGCTCCTTGGTCAGTAGTTATGAGCCAAAACCCCTTGTCTTGCATCTAGGAGATTATGTCCACCCATTTCATCACTTCAACCTGTTAGTTGTAGGAGTAGGATTAGGAACCTCCTGCATGCTTTCATACCCACCAGACAAATATGTCTAAGAATGTTGCCAACCTTGTGATCTACCATGCAGATCTTGGTCCAGACATGAGAGTATTCTGCTTGATGCTGTCAAGCTAAATCTTCATATCATTGAGCTAGTCAAGGTTACATCTTGAGTTATAGGGATCCCCCCCTTGGTGCGGCAGAACCAGAAGTGAAGGGAAGGAGCTCACGCAACCTCTTGTACTCTGTTGGCCAAATCTACCTGTGCATTGGAGCTGGCAAACCCTTTGCCGATTTGGAAACCAACACTGACAAAGCCACAATTGAGAAAGCCATATTTATATACATGATGGGCTTCAATATAGCCTTAATTGAGACCATTGATCAACTTCCTGCAAGTCTTGCAGACATACTCACCAATGAGAGAAATGAAGCCATGGCAAAAGAGGCTAAGATGAGGAAATAAGTAGTTGAAAAGGTTGGTCCATCCATCTCTGATGAAGAAAAGATTAAAGTATCTCAAAAACAAGAAAAAGAATTTAGAATAAAAAGAAGAATAAATATTATGATGGGAAAGGACAAAGAAGAAATAGAAAGATTGGAAAAGGAGACAATAGAGAAAACAACAAAAAATCTTGATGAAATGAAAAATGCTGAGGTAATTATTGTGGATATATCTGATGATACAGATCTGTTAGCCTTTGAAGATAATGTGGAAAGTGGTGATATGACTAAGAAAGATGATAAAAAAAATAAGGAGATTGATCCTTCGACAAATATTGAAACACAAAATGTAGAGGATCAAGATAATGTGGGTACACCTCCTCTAGAAAACATAGAAGAACATAGTTCAAGAGATCAAGCTGAAGTGAATACTAATTCTGGTGCAGAACATGAAAATCCTCCTCTGGAGAATATAGGGAAAGATGAGCAAATAAAAGAGGATAACCTTGAGGAGAAACAAGAAGAGAAGGTTCAAGATGAAACAAAAAAAGCTAAGGAGAAACAATATGAAAAGGATCAAAGTGAAATAGAGAAGAAGCCAGATGAGAAAGTTGAGGATACTTCTATGGATATAGGTTAGAGTTCTTTAGGGTCAGACTCATTCAAGGACCTATTAGATTTGCAGATGTAGTTTCAACCTGTGATCACACCTCAACTTCTGCAGATTCCCACTTGTAGACACCTAAAAATGTCTCGACCATCTAACTATCCTCTGACATCACCCACATCACTAATTTATCATCTGATTAATTAATTAAATTTTTATTTAATTAATTACCTCACCCAACACCTGAATTATTCACCCATCTCTCATCAATTAATCCCTAAAATTCAATTGATTTAATTAATTCAATAGTCACACCTTCTAACATTTTTGCAATTAATTAAATAAATGTGTCAAATATTTATTTAGTTAATTTCTCTACTTTCCTAAACCTAATTAGGTAAATTATGTTTATCTAATTAATCAAGCCTACTAATTAGCCTACCCCTAACTTAGTTGATTAAATAACCATTATTTAATTAGCTACCCTAGCCTACATGACCCCTAGACCTGGATTAATTAAATAAATCATTATTGAATTAATCCTAATCCCTGATTACCCCACTCACTAATTTTTTCCAGCCAGATTAACTAAGTTAATCACCTTGATTAACTTGGTCAAAGAATGATTAACACCTTCTCCTACACCCACAAATTAAAAATTACAAAATATTCATAAGCACTCCAACTCATTTTTACCATTTTCATGATAAAACATCTTCCTCTTTTTGAGCTTACAAATGTAAGAGGCCAAAAATGAGCATGTGCCACATATCTCTCACAACTCCACATAAAATGGATTTTTTAATTCCATCTCATCCCAAGGAAATTAATTTTAAATTTCCTCATCCATCTAAATCACATTTAATGCTAAGTCCTCATCAAAATGAATTAAAGATTCATTTTTATTTTCCACCATTCAATTTTATTGATCAAATCCTAGTCCTCCATCTCAAAATCAATCTCATCCCTTGATCTCAACAATGAATCTCCACTGTTGGATCAAAATCCCCTCCAATCTGCCTATAAATACAAGCCTCCATAAGCCATTTTGACATCCAATTTTAGAGTAACATTACTATGCCAAAATTTCTCTCAATCTCTCCATCTTAGCTAGGCTATGTTGAAATTGTATTAGTGCTTTAGAGTATTTCACATTTGAAAGCATAGTCATGGGTAAAGCTAGGGCTTGTGGGTGCTAAGCTCTCTACCTTATCAAGGAGTGAGGAGTTAGAATGCATTACAAGGTATAAATCTCTTGTTTGTTTGTTTCATTTCATGTTTTTATGCATTTCTAACTCTTTCATCTTCATTTGGCACACCCAGTGGGATGCCATGGTCCCTATTTAACCTTTGTTTGCTTGAGTTTTTACAAGGATCCGAACACACAGGAGTTTAGCACCAAAAGCTCTCAGTTTGGCGCCATATTCTCACGTATTGGCACCATTTTCCACTATTTTGGCACCATATTCCACTATTTTGGCACCATATTTTAGTGACTACTTGCTAACATTCTTAAGCTTAAGAAAAATTTTAAATTATTTTTAGGACTTTTAGCAAGCTTTTGGTATCACATGCTCTCTGTTTTTAGCAGAAATACATAGGGACAAGGGGTCATAATGCAAAAATTTAGCTAGAAATAGTTGGGAGTGTTTTCTTGTCTAACCCTAGTCCATGTTCTTTCAAACAAACTAGTTTTCTTGGCCCTAATCTATTCCTCAGTGATTGTTGATAGGGAAGGGAGGCTTTCTAATCCTTTTGACCTATTTGTTTGGAACTAACATCTTTCTTTAAGCAGGTTTTTAAGGAACTTCCCTAGTTTGGCGCTATATCTACACAGAACGATGCCATATGACTGTGCAGCCAAGGTAAGATAGGGGATACCCAGTTTGACACCATTTCCTACAAATCTAGCACCATTTCATGAATTTCTAATGCCATGTTTTGTTTTGGTGCAATTTTCCTTATCTGTAATGCCATTTTGATTTCATTCTTTGTTATCAGTCTGATTTTTTATTTAGAAAATATTAGCGCCATTTGCTACTTTTTAGCACTATATTCCTGATTTGTAGCACCATCTGATTAATGCCATCTAACTAATTTTTGATGCTATTTTCCTTTGTTTTGGTGCCATCCATATAACTGTTTCTTAGGATTTGTGTAGGACATTAACACATTTATGCAGGTGAAAGAATGTTGGTCAAAGACAAAAGACTCAGGCTACTAACATTTCATTGCACGATTCCTTTTGTGTGTGTTTACATGTTAACATAGGAACACTTGGTTTGGTGCTTTAGAATGAACTTGTATGTTTAAAATAGGAACACTTGGTTTGGTGCTCTAAAAAAAACAAGTGTTTGTTGTGTTTGGTGCATTTGCACTTTTTTGTTAGTAGATCTTAACGTAGAACAAAAGTATCCTCTCCCCTTACCTTTCAAAGGATCTTGGGTGTAAGAGAAATTGTTCTATCTTCTTTTTCCTTTTTTAGAAGAGCCTACCTTGGTGGGAAAAGAGGTACTCACCCCAAGGGATGACTCTAAGTAGTGCTTTCAATTTGGTCCGCTATATAAATGGTTTAGGTGAAAGCCGAAGACTTCTTGGCCAAGTATTCTTATTTTGATAGTTCCCCAATATCCATGTACTTGTGTGTGAGATATTTTAACCCCATTCTTTCCTTCTAAAGGATTGATGTAAGTGGCTAGGATAGAGTCTTAAGTGAGTCTTTGCTGCATGAATAAGCATCAAGTCCCCAAATTCCCGCTAGACACCTTAAGTTAGAAGCCTAACCCATTGACTTGTTGGTGTCTTGTTCAATGCGAGAGGATACATTCTCTGAAGATACTCACCAAATGGCTCCATTGAGATGAGACAGAAATCCTTGGCTTAGCATAAGCTACTTGTTTTCTTTCCAAGGAGAGGGTGATTGGGCCATCCTCCCAGTCCTGGAGGCCCCTACCTATCCTCTCTTGCAAAGGCAAAAGTGTATACACCCACATTAGGTGTTCCTATATTTGCGTCGAAGGGGATTCAAAGTTGTGGGCTTGAACAAGTTGCCATTGGCCATTGACCTTAGGTAGACTAAGCATTGTTTTCAAGTATATTCGATTATGTCTAAACCCATGGAAATTTGGCCTTAAGGGGATATTGAACATACCCATAACGCTTATACTTCCTATCAAACATTTGGCCATTGTGTTCTCTTGCTTGATTGTTTGTCTACTTTCCAAGAAATCTCATCGACATTATCCAAAACCACTTGAACCATTCGAAAAATCAAACCATTAACATTTGAGTCCTCAAAATCAACCATTTGACCTTTGAAAACATAGTACTTGACGTTCCAAAACCCAAATTTTGAATCCAAAATCCAAGATAGGTCAAAAATTGCTAAAGCCCTAGTTCAAATCCTAGACACTGAGTCATTTTGGCGCTATAACCTCTCTGTTTGGCACCTTAAAATTCTTCTGTAGTGCCATTTTTCTTGGCGCTATAATCCACTATTTTGGTGCCATCTGGCTATGTTCTGGCACCATTTTACTCTATTTTGACGCCTTATCATAAAAAACTAGCACCATATGGAGACTAGATCTCACACGTGCTTGGTGATTTGTTTTGGAATATTTGAATCCTGTCCAGTCAGAATCTATGGTCACCTTGTCAAAATCCATCGAAATCCAAATTCACCTTTGATCATAATCCACAACCATCTTGTTCAAATTCATCCATTTTGACCTTAGAGAAAGTCATTTTGATTATTGGACCTTTGATCCCAAGTCATTACTTAATACCAAGTCCAACCATAGTCCATCTTTTTCATCTCAATATAATCCAATCTTTTATCCAAATTCATTTACCATGCCATTTGGCCTTAGATAAATATCATTTTGATATTTGATCTTTGGTCATACCCTATCCACTCATTTCAATCCCACATTTTGATTTTCACCTTTGGACCTTTATTCATCCATCCAAAAATTCATTTTGAATCCAACATTTACCCAACCTTATCCAAATTCTATTTTATCCCAAGTCCAACATCCACATCCCAAATCAAAAATCATCCAAAATCCAAACATCAATCAACATCCAAAACCATACTGATGCAGAGCCACAACCGGAAACGTGTACTAATGGTGGAACTTGATGATTTTATTATCATCGGCAAGAGTTGTTCAAATGTCTTATCGACATATCCCATCGATCAGACTATAACCATCAGCATCTTCAAAAACTGTCACCCCGATACCCATCTCACCCTGATGAGTATTTCATTTATGTACCTATTGGCAAGATAGTGCCTATCGGGTTCTCCACACTGACTCGCTCCGATGACTGAGGTCACACCGAAACATGCAAACCCTAACCTGTTGAACAAGTTCCCGTTACCTCTGCTACCAGTCACCTCTATTGACTAAGTTGCTTAGCGGCAACACTTATGATGTCGGTCTAGCCACGGAAGGTCTCCCTGATGCTCTACTTCACACCAATGCCAAACTCCTTATCGATGAAGAATATCCTTTTCGCCTATCGGTGGGACTTCCACTATCGGCAAACTCCTAGAGTCTTTTGCCGATCTCTATTGTCTCCCCAATACTACCAATGCTGGGTTCCACCATCGGCCAGACTATGACTATCGGCAAAACATTCTCCTCGCTCACCGATACCCACTCTTACACCAATATGCTTTCTTCTTTCGCTGAGACTTTCACCAACTCTCCCCGTGGACTATCCACTCTTCCTTTCGCACTTGTCGTTGTGACATATAACATCGGCTACACCAAAGAACCTTATACCGATACCTTTGGTCACCCCAATGAGCCTTCGAACCTCATTCATCGGTGTGACTAACATCGTCGGTGGAACATTTCACTTCTCCACCGATAGCATATCTCATGCCGATGTGTTCACAAATTTGCACAGGAAACTCTGAGATCGAGCCGATCTATTTCTTGGGAAATTTTAACTTAGATTTTATCCTTCAAACCCTAGCACATGAGGATGCTAGGATAGATCACAGCATGCTACAAATCGATCCCAAAAACATGAAATGCACGAACATAAAAATAAAAAAGAAAACTAAACTATTGTACATGCCCATTCCACCAATTCAGAGAATCAACTAGTGGAATAGATGAATGATTCCATCCCAACTGAAAAACACAATATGATCACATAGATAGATCAAAGATCAGACAAATGAAACAATGAGATCTTCTTTATTTCAATATCAAAAATACATACAAATATCTGACTTCACAGTCCCACTGTACCACAATGCTTAGTCTGATCTCCAAACACAATGTCTCTATTTTTCATATGGAACACTGAACTATGTCTAAACAAACTGATCTAGGGCATAAATAACTACTCCTCTCGAGTAGTACAAACTCGATTCCCAGTGGCTGGGAGCTTCCAAGCGACTAGGGGACAGCTAGCATAACAAACTATAACTGTCAACACACAATCCTAGATTGACTTAAAACATAAGAATTGGTCCAATGGACCTTATTACATCACAAAGTAAAACATACTATAATTAGACCTAATTTGTATTTCAAAGGGGTGTCCTGCACCATACTCCCTAGAAGAAGAAATCTCAAGTCCACTTGAGATGAGAGTATGTAGGTCTGAACCATGTTGGTTGATCTGTTCTTGAGTCATCCACACTACTTCAGAATCAGGTTTACCCTGCCAAGCCACCAAATATTCCAAATATGTTTTATTCTAGGTCTTCTTGATCACTCGTGTGTCTAAAATCTTCTGCAACTGTGGTGAATCATGTTTTGGAATGTCATCAGCTGCTGTATCTTGTAGTAGTTCCTATTCTTCATCCAGATTATGCTTGTATGGAGTTAAATCACATACATTGAATATAGGTGATAAACCAAGATCAGAAGGAAGTTGTATCTCATAAGCATTATGTCCATGCTTTCTCAAAATCTGACATGGTCCAATCTTCCTCTACATGAGTTTGGTATATTTACCTTTAGGAAGTCTTTCCTTTTTCAAATGAACCCATACCAAATCTCCAACATCAAACTGTACATCTTTCTTCTTTTTATCAGCATACTCCTTATACTTTAAGGTAGTTTGTTGGAGTTGGTTCTTGACCTGATCATGTACCTCTTTTATGGCTTCTACAAAAGCTTCACCATTTGCACTAACAGAATCTCCTGTAGGTAGATCTCTCAGCTCTAAAATACCTCGTGGATGCATACCATACACTATTTGAAAAAGTGATTTCCCTGTACTCCTATTGACAGTATCATTATAGGAAAATTCTGCCTGAGATAGGATATTATCCCACTTGTCTCCATGCTGTCTTGTCAAACATCTAAGAAAATTCCCTAAGGAACGATTTACCACTTCAGTCTATCCATCCATTTGAGGATGATATGCGGATGAGAAAGACAAATTTGTTCCAAGTTTCTTCCAAAGAGTCCTCCAAAAATGACCAATGAATTTCACATCTCTATCTGACACTATGCTTAATGGCAATCCATTTATTCTTACTATTTCTTTTAAAAACAAATCTGCAATATATGAAGCATCAGCAGTGGTTTTGCATGGCAAGAAATGTGCCATTTTGCTGAATCTGTCCACTACAACAAAAACACTATCATATCCCTTTCTTGTTCTGGGTAAACCCAACACAAAATCCATACTGAGACTTTCCCATGGTCTGGAAGGAATGGGTAATGGCTGATATAAACCTGCATTAGTGGATCTCCCTTTTGCTTTCTGACATATCACACATGTCTCTACAAATTTTTTGACATCTAATTGTAACTTAGGCCAATAATAATGTCTTCGAACAAGATCAAGAGTCTTGTCTAAACCAAAATGTCCTGCCATAGCTCCATAATGTTTCTCTTTAATGATGTTCAACCGCATAGAACACCTTGGAATACACAACTATCCACCTTTGAATAGCAATCCATCCTAGATCAGAAATTCAGAGAATTCAACATGATATTTATCTCCAAATGAAGTACATACCTGATATATCTCTCCAAAATCTTCATCAGCATCATACATGGTCTTCAATGAATCAATGCCAACACTTTCCAATTGAATCTGGTTGATTGTTAGAGCTCTCCTGCTCAAGGCATCTGCTACCTTATTCTTGACTCCTTTCTTATGTTTCAATGTGAAAGTAAAAGCTTGAAAAGTTTCTACCCATTTCATATGCCTGTGGTTCAACTTTTCCTGGCTGTTGATAAAACTTAGAGCCTGATTATCTATGAATACTATGAATTCTTTTGGCATCAAGTAATGCCTCCACTTCTTGAGTGACTGGACTAAAGCATACATTTCCAAATCATATGATGAATACCTCTTTTTAGCATCATTGAGCTTCTCACTGAAAAATGCAATTGGCCTACCTTCTTGGCTGAGTACTGCTCCGATTGCCATGTGACTTGCATCACATTCTACCTAAAAAAATTTGTTAAAATCTGGAAATGCAAGGATTGGCTGCTGTGCCACTTTCTTCTTCAATGTTTCAAAGGAATCATCTGCTTCCTTAGTCCAAGCAAATTTGGACTTCTGTCCTCCTTTTATAGTATCAAGCATGGGTGCACAAATATGACTAAACCCTCTTATAAACTTTCTGTAGAAGGTTGCTAACCCATGGAAACTTCTGACATCATTCATAGTCCTTGGAGTTGGCCAAGAAAATATGGCACTCACCTTCTCCTTAACCATTTGCAGCTTTCCTTGTGAAATGACAAAACCCAAATATGTGATCTCCTCCTGCATGAACAAACACTTATCTAAATTTATCATCAGCTACTCTTCATGTAACCTCTTGAGAACCAAATCTATATGTCTGAGATGTTCTTCCTTTGTGTTTCTGAAAATTAGAATGTCATCTAGATATACTATGACAAACTTTCCCATGAATTCACTCAAAACCTCATTCATCAATCTCACAAAAGTACTAGGTGCATTAGATAAACCAAAAGGCATAACTTTCCACTCATACAACCCTTCATTGCTTTTGAATGCTGGTTCCATTCATCTCCTGGCCTAATTCTAATCTGATGATAACCACTCTTCAAATCTATTTTTGTAAAATACTTAGCACCTCCCAAATGGTCAAGTAAATCTTCTATCCTAGGTATTGGAAACCTATACCGGATTGTTATCTTATTAATAGCCCTAGAATTTGTGCAAAGCCTCCAAGTGCCTTCTTTCTTTGGTGCTAGTATAGCTGGTATCGCACATGGGCTTAAACTTTTACCAATCAGACCTGTGTCTAATAATTCCTCAATTTGTCTTGCTACTTTTGCATTCTGTTCTGGAGTTAGCTTGTATGCTGCTTTGTTTGGAAGTGTAGATCCAGGGATTAGATCTATGCAATGGCTGATATCTCTTATAGATGGTAGGGATCTTGGCATTCCATCAGAGATGATGCCTTTATACTTATCCAATAGCTCTTGGACAACTGGGTCTATGAACCTCTGCTTCTTCTCTTTCTTGACTTCTTGCTATAATTCTTTATTCACTGTCAGACATGGAATTAGGGCATATGCAACTGCACCTTCTGCTGCTACTTCTTTCGTGAATTGTTTTCGTTCCATCAGCATCACCTTTACCTCTTTTCCTTTTGATTTCTCCTCCTTCTATGTCCGTGGGATCAACTTTGTCACCATACCATCTTTGGTGATTGTATAGGTGTTCCTAACACCATCATGGCATGCCTTCAAGTCATACTGCCATGGTCTTCCAAATAAAAGATGGCAAGCATCCATCTTGGTGATATCAAACAACAACTTATCTTTATATGCTCCAATCTGAAATTCTACCCAAGCCTACTCTTCTACAACTATTTGCTGACCTTGGGTAAGCCATGAGACCTTATATGGGGATGGGTGAGGCAATCTTCTAAGCTTAAGCTTTGTTACCATTTCATCAGATACAAAATTTTCAGTAGAACCAGAATCAATTAAAACTTTACATGCCTTACCTCCTGCCTTACATGTAGTTCTGAAAAGAGACTTTCTTTGTGGGGGTTCTTTGTCAGGTACCTTCATGGTGGTCATTGTTCTCCTCATCATCAGAGATTCTCCACTCTTTGGATATCTATAATTGTCAGGAGCATTCACACTTTTAAAAGTGTTTGAGATTGTTGCACTTTGACTATCAGGTTCTTGGATCAGGTTTGTTCTTCTTTCTCCCATTGAACTTGTTGCCTTTTCTAGACATCTGCTGGCTATATGGCCTTCTTTATTATAGTTATAACATCTGATAGATCCTTTGCCCTGAGATCTTCCTCTGAAAGGTCTTCTGCCTCTGAAGTTTTCTTGCTGATTGTAACTTCCTCTCTAGTTTTGAATATTATCTCCCTTGCTGTTGTCATGACTGGATTCTCCCCGATATCCAAATCCATGTGCTCTACCTCTGAAAGGACCTCTTCCACCTCTTTGCTATTTTCCTCTTCCCCTATTGTTTTGTTCTTGTCTTCTCTTTAACTTCTCTTCCACTTTCAATGCCAACTGAAAACATTTCTGAACTACATCTGGGTTATGCAGATTCAAATCTTCCTGAATGTTGAACCTCAATCCATTAAGTTATCTAGCTACCTTTTCTTCCTCACTCTCTTTTACCTTTGTATTGACACAAAGATTCATGAACTCTTATGTATATGAGCTGACATCTAGCTCCTTCTGCTTCAAATTTTGTTTCCTCTTATGCAATTGGATGTTGTAATCTAATGGAACATAGGCTTCTTTCACTAAAGCCATCATCTTCTTCCATGTAGCAACTCTGCACTTTCCTTCTTGTACTCTATCATCTTGGATAAAATTCCACCAAGTTAATGTAGCCTCTTTCATTTTTGATTGGGCTATCTTTACCCTCTGGTGTTTTGGTATCTCCTCTGTCTCAAAGAAATTGTTTAAGGAGTCTATCCACTCCATCACTGAATCAGGATCCATCTTTCCTGTAAACACTGGCAAATCCAGTTTCACATCCATGGTTCTCCTCTCCATGGATTTGAGGGCATTAATCAAGGGTCTCTGGTCTGCAGGAACATCTTCCTCATTCCACCTAGGGATCTCTTCTTCTTCCCTATCTTCTTCTTTACCAGAACCTACTCTGTCCCTCAACTTCTCCAACTCATCTTTCAATGCCTAATTCTGAGCCTTTAAAGAAATGCTCTCTGCAATCTGCTTCTTTACCAGAACTGCCAACTTAGCGTTGGTCATCCTTGCCAGAATCTTTGATGTTCCTTCTTCATCCAACATCTTACCGTCTTCTTATCTTCCTAGAAGATACTCCTTTGCTCTAATACCAATTTGATGCAGAGCCACAACTGGAAATGTGTACTAATGGTAGAACTTGATGATTTTATTATCATCAGCAAGAGTTGTTCAAATGTCTTATCAACATATCCCATCGATTAGACTATAACCATCAGCATCTTCAAAAACTGTCACCCTGATACCCATCTCACCTGATGAGTATTTCGTTTATGTGCCTATCGGCAAGATAGTGCCTATCGGGTTCTCCACACTAGCTCACTCCAATGACTAAGGTCACACCGAAACATGCAAACCCTAACCTACTGAATAAGTTCTCATTACCTCCGCTACCAGTCACCTCTATTGACTAAGTTGCTTATCGGCAACACTTACGATGTCGGTCTAGCCATGGAAGGTCTCCCTGACGCTCCACTTCACACCGACGCCAAACTCCTTATCGATGAAGAATCTCCTTTTTGCCTATTGGTGGGACTTCCACTATCGGCAAACTCCTAGAGTCTTTTGTTGATCTCTATTGTCTCCCCGATACTACCAATGTCGGGTTCCACCGTCAGCCAGACTATGACTATCGGTGAAACATTCTCCTTGCTCACTGATACCCACTCTTACACTGATATGCTTTCTTCTTTCACTGAGACTTTCACCAACTCTCCCTGATGGACTATCCACTCTTCCTTTCGCACTTGTTGCTGTGACATATAACATTGGCTACACCAAACAACCTTATACCGATACCTTTGGTCACCCCGATGAGCCTTCGGACCTCATTCATCGGTGTGACTAACATCGTCGGTGGAACATTTCACTTCTCCATTGATAGCATATCTCATGCTGATGTGTTCACAAATTTGCACAGGAAACTCTGAGATCGAGCCGATCTATTTCCTGGGCAATTTTAACTTAGATTTTATCCTTCAAACCCTAGCACATGAGGATGCTAGGATAGATCATTTAGCATGCTACAAATCGATCCTAAAAACATGAAATGCATGAACATAAAAACAAAAAAGAAAACTAAACTATTATACATGCCCATTCCACCAATTCAGAGAATCAACCGGTGGAATGGATGAATGATTCCATCCCAACTGCAAAACACAATATGATCACACAGATAGATCGAATATCAGACAAATGAAACAACGGGATCTTCTTTATTTCAATATCAGAAATACATATGAATATCTGACTTCACAGTCCCACTGTACCACAATGCTCAGTCTGATCTCCAAACACAATGTCTCTATTTTTCATATGCAATGCTAAACTGTGTCTAACAAACTGATCTAGGGTATAAATAACTACTCCTCTCGAGTAGTACAGACTCGATTCCCAGCGGCTAGGAGCTTCCCAGCGGCTGGGAGCTTCCAAGTGGCTGGGAGCTTCCAAGCGGCTGGGAGGACAGCTAGCATAACAAACTATAACTGTCAACACACAATCCTAGATTGACTTTAAACATAAGAATTGGTCCAATGGACCTTATTACATCACAAAGTAAAACATACTATAATTAGACCTAATTTGTATTTCGAAGGGGTGCTCCTGCACCACATACCTCAAACCAACTTTGTGCAAAAACTAAATCTAGATCTTACCATCTTCTAGTTTATAGGGTATTTAAGGCTTTGTCTACCTTAAGTGCTTTTATAAATTAGCCTTATCAACCTTTGGAATAATTGATTTAGGAGTCTAGACAACTCCTAAGTTGATATATTTTAAGGTATCCCATTTTTCTTGTTGGGCATTAGTCTACCTTCAAGTAAAATAATCCTCCCCTATTTTCCTAAGGTCATAAGTCTACCTTAAGTAAAGAGGGATATCCCTTTTATAATCCAAAGATCTAGATTTATTCAAGCTCACCTTTGATTTGAAAATCCTTTCCAAACATCATCAAAATTTATCCAACATCCTTAATCATCCAACATCCAAAATCATCTAAGATTTCCCTTGGTTAATTATCATCCAAAGCATTCTAAGTATACCTTAGTCATCCATTTCCAAATCATCATCTCTATCAAAGTCCATCCTAAGGTCATCCTAAAATCCTTATTCACCTACCTTGGGTTAAGAAATCCTTTTAAGATTTAATCTCTAAAGGTTATCTTATACCTTTATCCCCAAAATCATTTCCCAAATTTCAAAAGTCATCCATCCCACATCTTCAATTTATCCTTCGTCATAGATCTAAAATTTTTGAAAATCAATTGATCCATTTATCTTTGAGGTTTAACCTCTAAGGTTTCTCATCCATCTTCATATCTTCATCCATTTACATCATCCTTAGGTTTAAAACTTTCGAGATTTATTCTCTAAAGCCAAAAAAGCTACACCAAACCTTACCATATCCATTTCATTATTCTCTTTCACCAAAATTTCATCATCACCTATCCTTGGGTCTAATACTTTGAAATCTATTCTCTAAGGTCTCAACCTTCATCCACTCAACCAAATCCACACTCAAATCCATTGTATGTCTTTGACAAGGTCTCAAGCCAAGAAAAACAAGGAAATGGAACCCTTTAGAATTAACTTTGGAATTGGGATGCCCCAAACCAATCAAAGTAATGTCCTCATTGTTGTTATATGGAGCCTAATCAGACTCGGAGGTTAAATTTACCCCACTTTTACTGGTGCGGTTTCCCCCCAAATTCCTATGGGGTCAAGGGGTAGCACCCCCTTGCAGGGGTTTGAGGGCGGTGCCCCTGACGTGCTCCCTATTGCCATACAGGGTAGGGTTGAGGAGCAGCTCCCCCGTGGGGGCTCGGGGGCAATGCCCCCGAAACCTCACATGTTTTTTATTATTTTATAAAGGCATCAGGAGTTATTTTTTCATTGGATAACATAAAAAACCCTATTTTTGTAACCGACAAAAAGCTTGATAAAAGCGGCTAAGGGTTAGGGTTTATGTTGGTATTGTATTGTAGCATTTGCAGTGGTATTGAGTTGCAGGGATTGCTAGTTGTAATCAGTTTGATTTACTGGATAATAATATTGGACTCTCTGTTTAGTAGATGTAGCCCGATTTTGGGTGAACCATGTTAAAACTTGTCTCTCGCTATTATTATTTCTGTGTATTTCCATTCCTTTGTTTAATCTTTATTTGCATTTAATTGATATCTTCTACTGGCTAACCCTAACAAGTGGCATCAGTGCAAGTTGTGTTCAATTATCGTCTACAGGAAGGTCTCACGATTGAGTGGGAGTCTCATGGTTGAGTGGGAGCAATGGCAGACAAGGGTAAATTAAAGGTTGATAAATTTAATGGGCAGAACTATCAGTTATGGAAGATGCAGATGGAGGATTATCTCTATCAGAAGGATTTATGGAGGCCGTTGGAAGGAGTATCCAAGAAACTAATAGGAATGACGGATGAGGATTGGGAACTTCTGGACAGAAAGGCACTGGGAACCATTCGGTTGTGCTTGGCACCATCGGTGGCATTCAATATAACAAAAGCGAAGACGACAAGTGAACTGATGAAATCTTTGGCTAAATTGTATGAAAAACCCTCAGCCTTAAATAAGGTATTTCTCATGAAGTGTTTGTTTAATCTAAAAATGGTTAAAGGTGGATCTGTGACAGATCATTTAAATGAGTTTAATACGATTGTCAGTCAGTTAACTTCTGTAAAAGTGAAATTTGATGAAGAGGTGAGGGCCTTCTTGGTTTTATGTTCTTTGCCAGAAAGCTGGAATAACTTGGTAATGGTTGTAAGTAACTCTGTCTCTGGTTCAAACACTTTGAAATTTGATGATGTTGTTGGTGTTATCCTTAGTGAGGAAATGTGATGGAAAAGCTCAGGAGGGTCCACATCAAGTAGTGTTTTGAATGCAGAAAGTAGGGGCAAATGAAAGGAGAGAGGAAAAGGTTCTGGAGGTCATGGGAAGTCATGAGGAAAATCAAAGGATGAGAGATCCCAATCCAAAGGATAAAAGGATTGCTGGTACTATGGGAAACCAAGCCATCTGAAGAAAGATTGCTGGTCTCGGAAGAATAAAGAAGGAGACAAACAAGAAGGCAATAAGGAGCTAAATGTGGTAAGTAATAAATTTGAAGATGATGCTTTGATTCTTTCCCCAGATAATGCTGATGATTCATGGGGTTTAGATTCAGGGGCCTCATTTCATGTTACGCCCCATAGAAGTTATTTTCTTGATTATGTCCAAGGGGATTTTGGGCTGGTTTATTTGGAAGATAATGAACCCTATCAGATTATTGGAAAGGGAAGAATTAAAATTAATTTGTAGAATGGGAATCATTGGCTACTACAAGAGGTAAGGCACATTCCAAGGCTCAGTAGGAATTTAATTTCAGCAGGGTAGCTAGCTAAAGAAGGTTGCATTGTTACATTTACTAATAAAAATTAGAAGGTTTCAAAAGGTGCCTTAATAGTAGCAAAAGGTGTGAAAATAGGCACCTTATATCTTTGTACATGTCATATTGTTCCTTCTACTTTAGCTATTGCAGAGAAAAAATAAACAGGTTCAGGAGCAATTGCTGCAGGTTCGCAAGAAGAGATTGAAATAGTTGCTGCAGGTTCTGAGACAACATTGTGGCATAACAGACTTGAGCACATGAGTGAAAATGTATGAAGGTACTTCATTCTAAGAAAGTTTTACCAGGTCTGAAATGTATTAATATGGATTTCTATGAAAGTTGTGTATATGAAAAATGAAAGAGAGTCAGTTTTCTCAAGGATGGTAAGCAAAAGAAAGATGAAAAGTTGGAGCTTGTGCATATAGATGTATGGAGACTGGCTCAGGTATCTTCTCTTGGTGGTTCTCGGTATTATGTTACATTCATAGATGATGCAAATAGGAAGGTATGGATTTATTTCCTTAGGAAGAAATTTGATGTATTTGAAACATTTAAGAAATGGAGAAGCTTGGTTGAGAATGAGATAGGTAAAAGATTAAAATGTCTCAGATCTGATAATGGTGGTAAGTATTGCAGCAAAGAATTTGAGGATTATTGTTCCTTTAATGGAATTTGTAGGCAGAAAATGGTTCTAGGGACTCCACAGGAAAATGGAGTGGCTGAACGCATGAATAGGACAATAATGGAGCGTGCAAGGACCATGAGATTGTATGCTAGTCTGCCTTTAAACATGTGGATAGACGCTGTCAACACCGTTGTATATTTAATTAATAGAGGTCCTTCAGTTCCTTTGGGCTATGGTATTCCAGAGGAAGCATGGAAAAGTAAGAAGGTGAGTTATTCTTTTCTCAAAACCTTCAAATGTGAAGCATTTGCACATGTAGATTCTAAAATTAGAACCAAGATGGATGCAAAATCAAAAAAGTGTACCTTTGTTGGATATGGCATTGATGAATTTGGTTATAGGCTTTGGAATTTTGAAAATCAGATAATTGTGAGAAGCAGGGATGTCATATTCAATGAGAAGGTGCTATACAAATATCAATTGCAACAACATGAGAAGAAAGAAAAGGATTATGTGGTGCTGGATGATACTCCAAATCATGATATTCTAGTAGTTCCTCATGCTCCGCAATAGCAACAAGAAATACCACAAACTCCAGTGAATGTTAGATGGTCAACAAGGCTAAGTAGACCTCCTGAAAGGTTTTCTCCCTCTTTGTATTCTATTTTGTTAACAGATGTTGGTGAACTAGAAGTGTGTGATGAAGCTATGCAGGTGGATACAAAAGTTTAGTGGGAGCTTGCAATGAAAGAAGAAATGGACTCCTTGTTGAAAAATCAGACTTGGGAATTATGTATGTTTCTTGCAAGTAAAAAGGCTTTACCAAACAAATGGGTTTATCAGTTGAAAGAGGAAGATGGACATAAGAAAATATTTAAAGCCAGGTTAGTTGTAAAAGGATTTGCATAGAAAAAGGGCATTGATTTTGATGAGATTTTTTCTCTAGTTGTTAAGATGACTTCTATTCATAATGTTTTAAGTATTGTGGTTGCTCAAGATTTGCATTTGGAACAACTAGATGTTAAAACTACCTTTCTCCATGGTTATTTGGAGGAGGAGATATATATGGAACAACCCCAAGGATTTGAGGTCAAAGGTAAGGAGAAATTGGTGTGTAGATTGAAGAAGAGTTTGTATGGCCTGAAACAAGCACCTCGGCAATGATATTTGAAATTTGATAGTTTTATGGTTGAGAAAGGCTACAACCAGTGTAATTCTAACCATTGTGTTTATTTTAAGAGGTTGGATAATGACAACTACATTATTTTATGTTTATATGTTGATGACATGCTTGTAGCAGGGTCTAACATGGATCACATAAGAAAGTTAAAACAACAGTTAGCACAATCATTTGCTATGAAGGATTTGGGGGTAGCAAAACAAATCCTTGGTATGAAAATTTACAGAGATAGGATGAACATAAAATTGACTCTATCTCAGGCTGATTATGTTAAAAAGGTGTTGTAGAGATTCCATATGGAGAATGCAAAAGCTGTCAGCACACCTTTGCCCAGTCATTTAAAATTGACTAAGGAGATGTGTCCTAAGACACAAGAGGAGGAAGACAAAATGTCCAAGTTACCATATTCTTCAGCTGTAGGAAGTTTAATGTATGCCATGGTATGCACGAGACCAGATATTGCACATGTTGTAGGAGTCATAAGTAGGTATATGAGTCATCCCAGATTGGAGCATTGGAATGCAGTAAAATGGATTCTCATATATTTGAAAGGTACATCCAATAAACACTTATGTTTTGGGGGCTCTAATACTGATTTAGCAGGCTATGTAGACTCAAATTTGGCAGGGGATATTGATACCAGGCAGAGTACTACAGGTTATGTCTTTACTGTAGGTAGGACAGCGGTGAGTTGGATTTCTAGGTTGCAAAAGGTGGTTTCTTTATCCATCACAGAGGCAGAATATGTAGCTACAATAAAGGCAAGCAAGGAGATGATATGGCTGTCATCTTTCATGGAAGAATTGGGAAAACAATAGGCTAACAGTTATTTGTTTACAGACAGCCAGAGTGCCATACATCTTGCAAAGAATTTTGCCTTGCATTCAAAGACCAAACACATATAGTTGAGGTATCACTTTATTCGATCGGTGTTGGATAATGGACAGTTGTGGTTGGAAAAGATACATACAGATGAAAATCCAGTGGATATGTTTACAAAGGTAGTGACAAGGGAGAAGCTAAGCTCCTCTTCGCTTCGGTTGGTCTTCAAGACTGAAAACAACAAAAATAGAACAACAGAGTCCAGGGTGCATATTTCTAGTGGGAGCTACAGGGTAAGCGGTGTTATGATTAGTCTTCAAGTGGGAGATGATATGTTGTGGAGTCTGATCAGTCTCCAAGTGGGAGATTGTTGTTATATGGAGCCTAATCAGACTTAGAGGTTAAATTTACCCCACTTTTACTGGTGCGGTTTCCCCCCAAATTCCTACGGGGTCAAGGGGTAGCGGCCCTTGTGGGGGTTTGGGGACAACGCCCCCAAGACAGGGTCAAGGGGCAGCGCCTTTGGCGCGCTCCCTGTTGCGATACAGGGCGGGGTCGAGGGGCAGTGCCCCCGTGGGGGCTCAGGGCAACGCCCTCGAAACCTCACACAATTTTTATTATTTTATAAAGGTACCGAGAGTTATTTTTTCATTGGCCAACATAAAAAACCCTATTTTTGTAACCAACAAAAAACTTGTTAAAAGTGACTAAGGGTTAGGGTTTCCATTTGTATTGTATTGTAGCATTTGTAGCAGTATTGAGTTGTAGGGATTGCTAGTTGTAATCGGTTTGATTTACTAGATAATAATATTGTACTCTCTGTTTGGTGGATGTAGCCCGAGTTTGGGTGAACCACGTTAAAACTTATCTCTTGTTGTTATTATTTTTGTGTATTTCCATTCCTCTGTTTAATCTTTATTTGCATTTAATTGATATCTTCTTCCAGCTAACCCTAACACTCGTATACCTACAACAACAATCAACGCTTGATGTCAATGCTATGGTAAACCCACTTACACCTATCCAAAAAACCAACACCAACAATGTGGATCAAGATGTTTTAGATTTCACACAAGATGCCAATTTCATGGACATACTTGATAGATTCCTAAAATCAGATCCCAATAAATATCTTGAATTCCTCCTCCAAAATGGTGCCACCATACCTAATGTCACCACATCATTGCAACCATCCACATCCCATAATATTCCTAACACATCCCAAGCTTCAAATGTCACTACATCTACAATCCCTACCAACACATCGACTATATCAAATACCTCCACAATATCAACATCCACTATCACTACATCTATGCCACAAATCACCCTTAACATTCCCAACAACACCATGCACACAAATGCTTCCACAAATGTGCCCCACTTTGACGCCAACACCATAGCCTTCATGTCACAATTATTCTCCCAACCACCTTACAATACATCCAACATCCATAACAATAATCCATGCAACAACCCTTTATCCAACTTCACATATGTATAGCCTCCAATTTCTGAACCACCTATTACATCTTCCACCCAAGCCTCACAACAAAACCCTAATCAAAATCAACAAATTCTGGCAAATGTTCTACAACAACTCCTCACATACCAAAAACACCTCGCCAATCAAAATCAAAATCAAAACCAAAACCAAACCCCACAAAATCAAAATCCACCCCAAAATCAAATTCCACCTTTCCTCCAACAATTAATCCAAAACCAACAAACCCACATTTCACAACCACCACCTACCCAAGATTTACCTAGCATTGTGTAATCTTTGATCCAAAAGGTTGATGATATACAACATGGAAACAAAAGAAAGCAATATTCTTTCAAGGATATTTACCCATACCCATTTGATAGAACCATACATATGCCACCCTTTTCCAAAAATTTTGAAACACCTAAATTTGACAAATACAATGGAAAGGGAGACCCTAGGGAACACCTTAGGGAGTTTTACATTGCTTGCTTAGAGGTCTCATATGATGACACATATTTAATGAGACTCTTTCCTAGAAGCCTCAATGGTCAAGCCACCGAATGGTTTGCAATTCCTCTCCCTGATATAAAAACATTCCATGAGCTTGCAGAGAAATTTGTGAATCATTTTTCCTACAACTTTGAACATGAAATATCCATGACCGACCTTTGCAACACAAAACAAAAGACTGGGGAATCCTTTGCCACCTTTTTGCAAATGTGGAGAGGCTTAGCAAGCAAAATCCCTTGGCCCATTCATAAAAAACAATTAGTCACCATGTTTGTCACTAATCTTAATCAAGAAATGGGCTTTCATTTACAAATCCAATGTGCATCAACCTTTGAGGAGGTTATAGACAAAGGGACAACCATTGAAAGAGCCCTTATTGCTAAAAGCTCTATAAAACTTTACAACAATGACAACAAGACCAACAACAACAACAACAACAACAAAGTCAACAACAATAACACCAACACTTCCCATATGAAAAACAACACACAATCCAATGACAATCCTTGCTTTTGGGGTAAAAACAAGAATACCTTTAATAATGGTGTCACTGATGTGAAGGGCGTCCAAAATGTACCAAATCCCATTCCACCAAGTACATCCACAAACAATAATATCAATGTTCCTAGGGGACCACCGAGACAAAACAACAACCCTACGAGGAAGTTCACACCTTTAGGGGAACCCATTGAAAATGTCTTGAACAATCTTGTAAAGGCGGATTTGATAACATTACCCCCTATTCAACCTTATGACGAAAATCAATTTAAACCCTCTTGGTTTGATGAAAATTCCTATTGTGAATATCATTGTGTGAAAGGGCATAAAACATCTAACTACATGAGGTTAAAACATTGCATCCAAGACCTTATAGATAGAGGTGATATAACCATCGATGAACCTCCAAGACAATCACCTAATGCCAACTTAGGAGCATACCCTTCCCAATCATAACAAAGGAAAAGCCTCATCTTCCAATCAAACCTATAACATCACACTGCCTTCTTCTTCCTACGAGTCGAATAGAGGATTATTCCAACCATATCAACACAATCACCATAAGAGCCAAAACACCCAATTACACCATTACTACTCATCATGGCTGCATTTCTATCCATGGATCCCCTACCAATGATCAACCCTCTACATCCACACCTACCAATCCACCATCCACTCACAAGTACAACCTCCTAGATCACCTTAGAAAAACACCTGCACAAATCTCCATCCTCAAATTTCTATGCACATCTCCCCTCCATAAGGAAGTCCTCGAGAAAGCCTTGATGGAGACTCAAGTCCCTACCAACTTGAATGTTGACCAATTCCAAGCCATGGTAGGCCATATCTCTTCACCTCATTGCCTCACCTTCTCAGAAAAAGATCTACCCACATCTAATGTTGCTCATAATGAAGCCTTACACATCGAAGTCCTAATCCATAAGAATACCATCAAATGAGTCTTAATAGATGGTGGCTCGAGCCTAAATCTTTGCACTCTAAAACTATTAAAACATTTGGGATACTCTGATGTGGTTGTGGACTCTAGTGAGTGTATAACTATCAAAGGATATGATGACTCTGAAAGATTGTCCGAAGGCACCATCAAACTTCCCATCCAAGTGGGACAAAAGATTTTCAGAAACCAAATGTCAAGTGTTTGATCTTGACCTCTTGTATAACATTCTTCTAGGCTAACCATGGATTCATGCCATGCAAACCATTCCATCCACCTTCCATCAATGCCTAAAATTCCCCCACAACACGAAAATTACCATCTATGACAACCCCCGTCCTTTTCAATATTGTAATTTCTTGGAAGGACACGACTGTACTTTTTGTCCTTATAACAACACCACTAAGACATCCACCTCTACACCATCCACTTCATACATTGATCCTTCTAACATCTCAACAACATCACAAACATCCACTCCTCTGAGGTCAAGATCAAGATAAGTGACATGGGATCCGACGAATATGACCTACATGGCATGTTTTGTGTGGGCCTATTGCCACCATCTCCTAAGACATTTGGTGCTCCTAAGGAAGAGGAAGTCTCTACGGTTGTCATCAAATGCAAACTATCACCTACCTTTGAGAAAAAGCACCTCCTGGAGCAAAATGTTCTCCAAGACTTATCCTCTTGGTTATACAAGGATGAAGAAAATCAGGAAGCTCCTACTCTCCCAACTAAGATCTATGGGAAAGGTCTCGAGATTGTTAAATACATGGGATATAAAGGACAAGGTGGTATAGGCCTTCATGAACAAGGAATTGTGGAGCTCATTCAAGCAATAAGGAATATATATCTCTACGAGTTTGGGTATGGAAAACAAGAGTCTACCCACACCGATATTAAATATATCTTAAGTGAGGTTGCTAAGGCTTTTCTAGTGATAGATAATATCAATGAAGGGGACCATCAAGACTCTTTCAATGATTTCACTGAACTCTTCAAATCATCCATTCACACCATCTTCACCTTATCCACCATGCCATCTACATCTAATGACCTACCCCTCATCTACCCCCAACTCATAGATTGGGACCAACAAGGACCTCCCATCCTCGATGTCACACAAAATGATGAAGTAATAGCTGAAATGATGGGAGTTAGAGATCACTTTCCCCTTGGAGATCACAGGGTCGGCTATATCATGGAATTAAATACATCTGCATACTTTGGGGAGACAATCCAAACTCTTAGTCACAAAAGTATGAACATAAAATAACATCCCCTAGTGAAAACCACTTTGTGGCACTTTCGGATGAAGAAAAAATCAAAATAAAGGATGTATCACCTAGTGTAAACCTTCCCGAGGTGCTAGGGGATGAGAAAATGGACCTCCCTGACGTACCTGAATTCTATCAAGAAAGGTCACCGATCTTGGTAGAGCCTTCACATGAGATGAATCTTGGAACAGAAGAGACATCCAAGATCACATTCTGAGCAGAATCTCTCATAGCAATAGAACAAGAGGCCTTTCTAGCCTTCTTCAAAAAAAGGTGTCGTAACTTTGCATGGACATATGCCGACATGCCGGGATTGGATCTCACTCTAGTTGTCCATCATCCCGTGGTACATCCTGATGTAAAACCAGTAAAACAAAAGCTAAGAAAAATGAATCCACAAGTAGCACTCCTCATCAAGGAAGAACTCAAGAAACTCCTAGATGTGGGATTCATTTGCCCTATAGATTATCCTGAGTGGATAACCAACATTTTACCAGTAGCGAAAGTCACTGGGGGCATCCATTGCTGCACCGATTTCAAAGATCTTAATAAGGCTTGCCCTAAGGATGACTTTCCACTACCCAACATAGACATCATCATGGATCTCACTGCATGACATGAGATGTTGTCATTGATGGGTAGATTTTCTGGTTACAACCAAATCAGGATAGTTGAGGAAGATCAACATAAGACCTACTTTATATGCCCGTGGGGAACTTACTGTTGGGTTGTGATGCCCTTTGGGTTGAAAAACGTGGGAGCTACCTATCAAAGAGCTATGACAGTTATCTTCCATGACCATTTTCACAACATAATGGAAGATTATGTAGATGATCTACTGGGAAAATCAAAGACTAGAGGATACCATTTGAATGTGTTGGCTAAGATCTTTGATAGATTAGAGTAATACAGAGTGCAGATAAAGCCCAAGATTTGTGTCTTTGGGGCCACCTCTGGAAAACTCCTAGGATACATTGTGTCAAGAAGAGGAATTGAAGTCTACCCTACTAAGGTTAAGGCTATAATGGAAATGCCTCCTCTGAAAACACTTAAGCAACTTTGAAGCCTATAAGGGAAACTTTAGTCCATCTACCGCTTCATAGCACAACTTGCAAACAAGTGTCAACCATTTCAGCATCTTCTTCAAAAGAACACAACGTTTGCATGAAATAATCAGTGTCAGAATGCCTTTAAAAACCTAAAGGGATATCTATTGGGAATTAAGGTGTCTCAACCTTGGTAATTCCTTGCATTTATTTATTGTATGTATTTATTTATTACCTATTTTGTAATTAGGAAGAAAATCCTTATTGTCATCTTATGGGAGTTGGCACGGTGATGTGTCATCCTAAGTGGAAGGAGACCACATGTAAATTTGTCCTCTCATGAGGAGATAGGCATCCCACTTAGTGGTAGGAATATTTTGCCATTTGTCGGCATCTTGGATAGTGTGTAAGGGAATATTGACCGAAACAGTTATGACAGATTCCTATGACAAATATATGACACGTAAGAGTTGTAAATGGAAGATTCTATGATATGTGAAGACATGTGTCACAAGGCATCTTGGAAGAAGGCATATTTGGGTGTCCCAAGGAGGGTTATGACATGTTGTAAGAGAATATACTATTTTTAGCCTGTGTATGATAGATTCTCTTACAGTTGTAAGATATGACAACTATGACAGATTCTATGACAGTCGTAAGTGTTGTAAGAGTATCTGTCATTGCCCAACTTGGGAATAGGTGACCTCTTTGGGATGGAGTGACATGACAAGTGTCATGAACATTCTACAGTCTTGGACAAGTGTTCCCAGGCATGGATTTTGGGAATTGAGGCCATGTTGGACGCCCATCTCAAGATAACCTCATCTTTGCCTTGTAATCTTCTATATAAACAGGTGCTTTGGAGAGGAGATGTATTATGTGATTGACAGGTATTGTTATGCTACTAGTTTGTCTCTAGATACGAGTATTGAAGACTCCTGAGAGTTTGCATTACAAATGTATTGTAAACCATTTCAGTTCTGATAATACATTGTGCAAGTTTTGGAGTGTGGGGTTTTTCACTCGATAAGGGTTTTCCCCACGTATATCTTGTGTCTCTCTCTTCTGTCTCATTTATGTGTGTATGTGTATTGCTGCAATATATCCATTGTTGTTGTTAACATTATGTAATTGTAAAGAATAAAACAAATTTTCACTCTTATCTCCTCTTTAGATTAGCGTAGGAAGTGATTTCTGCACACCTAGCTTCCTTTCAGTTGGTATCAGAGCTTGATCACCTTTGGTCCTAGTTGTTGGGTGGGGATCTTTTTGAGCTAATCTTAGGTTGAGTGGGAGTCTATGCAGAGTATTCTATATCTTTTTGCAGGAAGGAGATAACAGGCACATCTGGAAGAGTAGAGGTGGAGAAGTTCAATGGCACAAATTTTGAGTTGTGGAAACTCAAGATGGAAGATCTACTTATTAATCATAACCAATGGGAAACCGTTGATGGCACAAAAGCTATGACAATGTCACAAGCTGATTGGGACCTCAAAGATAAAAAGACTAAGGGTCTTATAAGACTCTGTCTAGATGACTCTATCCTATTGAATGTCCATGAGGAGAAGATCGCGAAAGAACTTTGGAAGAAGCTAGGAGATGTTTATCAGGCCAAGTCCTTGGTGAACAAGATTTTTTTGAAAAATAAGTTGTTTTCTCTAAAGATAGAAGCCAGAGGATCTATTGTGGACCATATGAATGCTTTTAACATGATTGTTGCACAGTTGACATTCGTGGGTGTGAAAATGGAGGAGGATCGGTGTATGAACCTACTTTGTTCTTTGCCCGATTCATGGGATCATCTTGTCATTGCCATAGGAAGCACTACTACCACCTTCAAGATGGAAGATGTGGTGTCTTTGCTATTATCTAAAGAAATGCGGAGAAAGACATCTGAGTCAGCCAAAGAAGCTCTTGTGGTTCATGGAAGACCCAAAGAGAAAGAGAAGAAGAAGGACAAGAAAGGTGAAAAGGGTAGATCCAAATATCGTGGGAGATCCAAATCTCCTAGAAATTCCAAGGCTCTCTATTGGAACTGTGGAAAAACTGGGCATTTTTGAAAGGAATGCAAAGAGGAAAAGAAAAAGAAGAAGAAGAATGCCCCAAATTCAGATTCTGACAAGTCACAAGATGATGGTGATGCCTTCATCGCATCCCTGGCCACCCATGCAACTGATGATATGTGGTTGATAGATTACAATGCATCATTCCACATCACCTCACATTGAAACTGGTTCACAAAGTATGAAGATTTCGATGGTGGAAAAGTGTACCTGGGTGATGATTCTCATCTGAAGATTGTTGGTCATGGAAGAGTCTCAATCCAATTCCCTAATGGATGAGTGAAGGGGATCACTGGGTTTATGCACATCCCAGGCTTGGCACGGAACCTACTTTCTGTAAGTATGTTGAATGATGCAGGTGTGTAGGTTGTCTTTTCGAAGGATGGATGCAAGATGACTAGAGGATCTATGGTACTTATGAAGGGTACTTGGAGAGGTACTCTATTTTAGCTGGAGGCATGCACTTCACAGTGCAATAGTTCTTCTGACTCAAAGAAAAGAGCTACAGTCACTTCATCCCCACCATCTGAATGAGCAGTGAAGAAATCTGTTTTAACACATTCTGATGGTAGTGCACATGCTTTGGAAATTAAACTTCCTACTGAAAGGACTATGTTATGGCATTTGAGGTATGGCCACATTGGTGAGAAGGGTCTTAGAACCCTAAAAAATAAAAACCTTGTTGAGGGGTTAAATGATTTTAATCTCGAGTTTGACTTTTGTGAACATTGTGTATATGGAAAGAAAAACCGTGTTTAATTTTACTCTAGTTCTCACAAGTCTTCCGGTGTATTAGATCTTATTCATTTTGATGTGTTTGGTCCTGTTAATGTTCCTTGGATTTCCAAATCTATATATTTTGTATATTTTAGAGATGATTACAGTAGAAGGACATGGGTTTATTTTATCAGAAGCAAGACTGAAATCTTTAGTCAGTTTAAAGAGTTTAAAGCCTTTGTTGAAAATTAGACTAGTAAAAAGATTAAGTGTTTGAGAACTGACAACAGTGGTGAGTTTTGTTCGGCAGAGTTTGATAATTTCTGTAAAGAGAAAGGGATTGAAATACATAAGACAACTCCATACACCCCATAGCAAACTGGAGTTGTAGAGAGGATGAACAGGACATTGATGGAGAAGGCTAGGAGTATGCTTAGTGGAGCAAGCCTCAAACAAAAGTTTAGCGCTGAAGCTGTAGCCACTACTTGCTACCTGGTAAATAAGTCTCCTACATTAGCTCTTGTTGGTAAGACACCTATGGAGGTGTGATCTGGTAAGAAGCCTTCAGTCAGACATCTTTGTGTTTTTGGTTATGAGGCATATGCACATGTGCCTAGGGAGAAATGGTCTAAATTGGAGAACAAGGTTGTTAAGTGTATTTTCATTGGCTATGGTGTCAGTCTGAAAGGATACAAGCTTTGGGATCTTGTGGCTAAAAAAGTGTTGTATAGCATAAGTGTTATCTTTAGAGAGCTAACACCTTCTTCCATTATTTTACAGCTAGAACAAACAGAA
Organism: Cunninghamia lanceolata; assembly: GCA_027924645.1. Taxonomy (NCBI): domain Eukaryota; kingdom Viridiplantae; phylum Streptophyta; class Pinopsida; order Cupressales; family Cupressaceae; genus Cunninghamia; species Cunninghamia lanceolata. The sequence continues at coordinate 12,946,390 of BSBN01000288.1, read as the reverse complement.
AAGAAAGAGGATGTGGTTCAGTTTCCTTCTACACCTGAGAAGACTGAACTAACAGACCCTGTGAGACTTGATGATGAGGAGAGCTCTAGCATCTTTGAAAGGTCAGAAGAAGAAGTAGAACCTCAACCTCAACCATTGAGGAGGTCTACACAAACAAGAAAGCAACCTAATAGGTTTGGTTATTCATTACTTGATTCTAGTTGTGCTTTTACCTTACTAACATTGGTGAGCCTAGAACTGTGACAGTGGCTATGGGCATGAAAGATGCAGGTTTCTGGAAGGAGGCCATGGAAGATGAGATGGCTTCTTTGGAGAAGAATAAAACATGGGACTTAGTGCCTTTGCCTGAAGGACAGAAACCTGTTGGATGCAAATGGGTGTTCAAGAAGAAATTTGATGCAGATGGCAATGTTGAAAAGTACAAGGCTAGATTGGTTGCGAAGGGGTACTCACAATTGGAGGAAATTGATTATGGTGAAATTTTCACTCCCGTTGCAAAGCTGACATCCATTTAGTTCTTGTTATCTCTTGTAGCTGCTTATGACTTAGAGATGGAGTAGATGGATGTGAAGATATCTTTCCTTCATGGTGATTTGGAGGAAGAGATTTACATGTCACAAACAGAGCATTACATAGAGAAAGGTAAAGAAAATTTGGTTTGCAAGTTGAAGAAGTCTTTGTATGGTTTGAAGCAGTCTCCTAGAATGTGGTAGATGAAATTTGATGCCTTTGTGTTGTCGATTGGATTTCTAAGATCAAAATCAAATCATTGTGTTTATTACAAGTTTGACAATGATCACATTCTCATTATTGCATTGTATGTTGATGATATGTTGTTAATTGGGAATGGTAAGAATATGATTTCTGATTTGAAGTCTCAATTGTCAGCACAATTTGAAATGAAAAATCTAGGGGCAGCCAAGTACATTCTGGGAATGGAAATCAGAAAAGACAGAGCTAACATAAAACTTTGGTTAAGCCAGAGTAAGTATGTGAAGACCGTGTTGGATAGGTTCAGCATGGTAGATTGTAGACCATTGTATGTTCCTATTTCTTTAGGGACCAAGTTGTCTATTAATGATTGTCTAAAATCTCCTAGTGAGGTGGAGGAAATGAGCAAAGTACCTTATGCTAGTGCTGTTGGCAGTTTGATGTATGCCATGGTCTGCACAAGACCAGACATTGCCCAAGCAGTGGGAGTCCTTAATCGATTTATGGCTAATCCTAGATGGGTACACTGGGATGCAATTAAGTGAGTGTTCAAATATTTGAGGGGTACTTCCAAGTATTCCATATGCTATCATGGTAATCCTACAGGACCTCCGTATTATGTTTGTATTCATGGATTCGTGGATTCTGATTGGGCAGGTGACATTGACAATAGGAGATCCACCAGTGCTTACGTGTTTACTATGTTTGGTGGTGCAATTAGTTAGATGAGCAAGTGGCAACCTGTGGTTGCTTTATCCATGATAGAAGCTGAGTATATAGTATAAACTCATGCTTGTAAGGAATCCATTTGGCTTAAGAGATTGTGTTCAGATATTGGTGTTGATGTAGAACAGATTACGATTTGTTGTGACAGTCAGATGCAATTTTCCTAGCAAAGAATCCAACTTTCCATGCCAGAACAAAGCATATTGATGTACAGTTTCACTTCGTGCGAGACATGGTAGAGGATGGGAAGGTGAATTTGGAGAAGGTAGATACTTTGAAGAATGTTTCAGATGCATTGACAAAACCAGTGGGCACATAGAAGTTCAGATGGTGTTCAGAGTCTATGGGCCTCTCGGCCTATAGCAGTTAAATCCTGTTATTTCTATTGGCTCTTACAACATGTTCAACAAGTGGGAGAATGTTGGGAATTAAGGTGTCTCAACCTTGGTAATTCCTTGCATTTATTTATTGCCTATTTTGTAATTATGATGCAAATCCTTATTGTCATCTTGTGGGAGTTGGCACGGTGATGTATCATCCTACGTGGAATGTGACCACATGTAAATTTGTCCTCACATGAGGAGATAGGTATCCCACTTAGTGTTAGGAATATTTTTCCATGTGTCGGCATCTTGGATAGTGTGTAAGGGAATATTGACCAAAACGGTTATGACAGATTCCTATGACAAATCTATGATGCATAAGAGTCGTAAATGGAAGATTCTATGACAAGTGAAGACATGTGTCACAAGGCATCTTGGAAGAAGGCATCTTTGGGTGCCCCAAGGAGGGCTATGACATGTAAGAAAATATGCTATTTTTAGCCTGTGTATGACAGATTCTCTTACATCTGTAAGATATGACAACTATGACGGATTCTATGATAGTCATAAGTGTCGTAAGAGTATCTATCATTGCCCAACTTGGGAATAGGTGACCTCTTTGTGATGGGGTGATATGACAAGTTTCATGAACATTCTACAGTGTTGGACAATTGTCACCAGGCATGGATTTTGGGCCATGAGGCCATGTTGGATGCCCATCTCAAGATAACCTCATCTTTGCCTTGTAATCTTCTATATAAACAGGTGCTTTGGAGAGAAGATATATTATATGATTGACAAGTACTGTTATGCTACCAGTTTGTCTCTAGATACGAGTGTTGAAGAATCCTGAGAGCTTGCATTGCAGGTGTATTGTAAACCATTTCAGTTTTGATAATACATTGTGCAGGTTTTGGAGTGTGGGGTTTTTCACCCGATAAGGGTTTTCCCCACATATATCTTGTGTCTCTCTCTTTTGTCTCATTTCTCTATGTATGTGTATTGCTGCAATATCTCCATTGTTGTTGTTAACATTATGTAATTGTAAAGGATAAAATAAATTTGCACTCTTCTCTCCTCTTTAGATTAGTGTAGGAAGCGATTTCCACACACCTAGCTTCCTTTCAATATCTTGCTAACCCACCTATCCTTTTCCCAACAAAGCAAGGACAACCCCTCCTTTTATACATTTCAACAACAGAAACAACAATAGGGGCCTTGCTAGCACAACATGATGAATAAGGAAAAGAGAGAGCAATATACTATATGAGCTGTACCTTGGTGACCTATGAGGTGAATTACACTTCTATTGAATGAGCATGCCTTGTAGTTATATTTAATTCTCAAAAGCTAAGACACTACATGCTTAACCATAAGACAAAGCTCATTGCCAAGATCGATCCACTCAAGTACCTACTGACTAGAGTAGCTCTAACATGATGAATGAGTAAGTGGGTTATGATCCTAAGTGAGTTTGACATCGAGTATACAGAAAGAAAAGCCATCAAAGGACAAATAATCACCAATCAATTGGCCGATGCACCTATCCCAATAGAACAACCATTACTGGCAGAATTCCCAGATGAGTCAATAATGACAGTAGCACCAATAACAGACACATGGAAGATGTATTTTGATGGATCTTACACACATCGTGGCTCAGGGGCATGCATCTTATTTCTTACCCCTCATGGAGACACTATTCCAAATTCCTACAAAATAACATTTCCATGCACAAACAATGTAACAGAGTGTGAGGCCCTCATTATAGGACTTCGCATGGCCATCCAGTGGAAGATTGTAAGGCTTACAGTCTATGGAGACTCCCAGCTAGTCATCAGATAGGCTAACAATGAGTACAAGATAAAGGACGACAAACTCCTGCCCTATAAAAGGATGGTAGATGATTTCAAAGATTATTTTCATGATATCCATTTTGAGCAAATTCCAAGGTTGAATAACAAAGCAACAGATGTTATGGCTACTATAGGATCCCTGGTTGACATGAAAAGGGATAGCAAAAAGTGTGAGTTCCTGATTGAAGAATTGCCAATGCCAGCCTATGATGTCCCCCAATCCGAGTTAGTATGCGACATCGTTAGTCCCTTATCACCTTGGTATCAAGAAACCTACATGTACCTCCATGACAACATCCTACCACCTAATCTATCATCCACACAACGTAAAACCTTCATCCACCGAGCTTCCCATTTTACCCTCATAGGAGATACCCTCTATCAAAGAAGCCTTGATGGTACTATTTTATGATGTCTTGACTCTAGTGAAGCTGAAGTGGCCTTACAAGAGGTACACGAAGGTATTTGTGGGGCACAATCTAGTGGATCTACCTTAACAAAGAACTTTTGAGGATAGGGTACTATTGGCCAACTATGGAACAATATGCTTACTACTTTGTGAAGAAATGTCTACCATGTCAGCAACACAGTGACCTCATCCATGCACCTTCACAAGAGCTACAACTGATAATAACTCCTTAGCCCTTTTCATAGTGGGGACTCGATCTTATAGGTAAAATTCACCCACCCTCATCTAATGGCCACAAATTCATCATTACTGCTACCGAATATTTCACCAAGTGGGTCAAAGCCATTCCACTTAGTTTTACTATTGGCATCCAAATCGCTAAATTCATCCTTCACTACATAATATGCCATTACGACATTCCATTCTCCATCATAACAGATAACGGGAAACCATTTAAAAACTAGGAAGTTTGCACCCTATGCAAGAAATTCCACATCCAACATCATTTTTCCTCACCATATTACCCCCAAGGTAATGATCAAGCCGAAGCTTCTAACGAAACCTTCTTACACATCTTGAAAAAGAAGGTTAACGAAGCCAGCCATGACTGACACCTTTAGCTTAGCCCCACCCTATGGGCCTATTGTACAATTATTCTCACACCCACATGAGCCACACCATACTCATTAGTATTTGGTTCTGAAGCCATTTTGCCTATTGAGGTCAAGCTCCCTTCTCTCAGGATTTCATTGTAGAATATAATCACTGAGGAGGAGTACAAAGTTACACGTCTAAATGAGCTTGAGCTACTAGATGAGAAACACTTGGATGCACTCAATCACCTTCAAGCTTATCAAAACCACCTATGCAGAAGCTACAACAAAAAGATCAAGAACCACAAGTTTGAGATAGGTGACCTTGTCCTTATGGAAAATTAGAGAAACCTACAAGAGTGCCACAAGAAAGGAAAGTTCAAGCCTAATTGGTTGGGACCCTATGTCATCACAGCTAGCTATGGATCAGGAGCATATCAGCTCGCAACACCTAAGGAGCAGCCTCTAGATGAGCCTATAAACATCATATAGCTAAAAAAGTTCTATGCATAACCCATTGAGTATCCCAAATCAAAAAATCAAAACAATCCAAAAAAAATCAAAAATCAAGAAAAAACCCAAGTGCAATAAAGTCATCTAATGGTGAAAATCTCTTCGGTGATGCCTTGGATAAGTACCATGGTGAAAACCTATTTTAAGCACAATGTGTAGTGGCCAGTTCTACCATCTAATAAGTCCTCTCACCCATCACATCATCTACATCCCATGGCTTGGAATTCTAAAACATTCAATCCTATCATCCACCCATTATCACCCCACCCAAGGCTAATCCATCAAAAGAGGACCCTTGTATACTCTCCCTATACAACTTAAAATCCACCAAAATCCAAAAAATCCAAAAAATACAAAAAATTAGGAAACCATCAAAATACAAAAATAATAGAAAATCCAAAAATAATCTCACATCATCATCAAACATCTCATCCATCTCGAGCCATTCCCACATCATCAAGTTAAACTAGAACTACATATTCATCTCACCCGCATCTTAAAGGTACCTTGATCTTGTGGACACAGGGTATGTAGGCAGTCTAGAATATGAAGGAAGTATCCAGTACTTAGGTACAAAAGATGCACCCATCTAACCTGTTTGGATGGTCCCTATCTTCTGAGCTTACTAAACCCAAACAAACAATGCACGCACCAAGCATACTATCAAAACATCACATCTTACACAAAAATCATCAATCAACAAACCAATTATAACCATCACATATAGCCTACTATCCTTTTTCTCACCTTTCAAAATTTATCCAACAATCAACCGATTCTTGCCTTAATGGAGATATCATTCCTAAAATAGGGAGAATCCACTATCTTATCAATACCTATCTTGGCAAGAGATACAATGGCTATTTGTATTGTTTATTGGTCTTTTTGGTTATTGACTTTTATCTTTTGTTTCATTTTAGGATCATTCCAAAGCTACCTTGATCTTACTATATCATGCAAGTCAAGCTTCAGGGGCCTTATCAGGCAGCTAAACCAAGTAGCAAAAATGACAATTCACAACAAAGAGACAACAATAAACAGATCTTTATTCATATGCAACAAGAGGATTACAATAGGAGCCCAATTGGCATTACATTTGCATTGGCCTCAGCCTTACAACATTTCAAGATCAAATCAAACAAATCTTGTAATCTGGAGAATTCCTCTGTAGCTCCCAAAAATGTACTACCGACGCTCAACCCAGAAAATCTCTTCTACCACGGAGAAATCTACTCTTCATGCATGAAATCCCAAGTATTTATAGACCCCTTAGGCAGCCACCAACCTTCATTAATGCTCATGACATGTGGCAGATTCCTATTCTCCCTTGGAACAACCCTCTATGTGATTAAAACTAATTTTTGTCGCTTTCTAGGTGGTTCGTGGCGATTTCGGGTGTCACCAGATGTAGGGATTTGCTAGATGAATGGACATCGGGTTTAACGGGGGTTTGCAAGCTGATCAGACATCCGGTTGTAGAGAAAGTGGGCATTTAGGCCACGACCAGATAAAGTGGGGAAAATTGATGTCAGTGGATATGCGGGGTTTTGACGGTTCACAGGATATGTGCAGTGAAGCTTCATTTTAGCACTAGGTTCCTTTAACACTTCCGGCAGGGAAATCAAACATCATAGGATCGGCAAGGATTTTATCACTAAGTGGACATGTCATGTGAGGGTCCTTTTTCATGCAGATCCAGTGAGGGCAACTTTTAGCACTAACGCCCTTTAAATATTTCGGTAGGGAAATCCACTATCACTGAACCAATAGGGATTTTGGTGTCTTTCGGACATGTCTGGTGAAGACAAGTTTTAGCACTAGTCTGGTGATGATGATTTTTAGTGTAGACTTTCATAATGAGTGCCAGCGCAAATATTCGGTGTCACTGAATATTGATGCAAGTGCAGAGACATGCAAAAATTTTGCTGCAACATAACTTCTCCATTTTTGCTTGGATCTTCACCAAATTTGAGATGCAGATACCTATTTGGGCCTTCTTCAACATCAATCCATCACTTGGCCAACTTTTTTAGGAAAATTCTCCAAAATTGATCAATTAACTCCTGAGGCAACTTGATGCAGGAGCATCCCTGGTTCAAGAGTAATCTTGCATCAACCAAAAAACATTTGCATTTTAGTTTGTTTCTTTTCATTTTCTAGTTCAGTTCAGGCAGTTTAGTTAGTAGCAGTTTCTGTATTTTGGTCCCCATTCTATCACAGTTGCATTTCAGACCTTACAGTGCTAAACTTAACATCTAGATTCATTCACGCACATCATATCCAACATTCAGAATATTTGGATCAAGTACCAGAAAGTTATTGCTATAAGAAGATCAACTATTTTCTCAAAGCAGAGCATCCTGACACTCTCAGATAATGAGCTAAAGGAGAAGACCTGTGGAGCATTTCACAACCTTTGAAGCTTAACAAAACATCATTCTAAGTTGTTTGGTTCATGACCAACCTTCCCTAAGATCTGTACATCATTCCATTCATTTGCAAAAGAGTTCTATTCAAATAGGTTTGATCTATCTGTGTACACATGTTACATCTCTTCATTGGAGTTTGTAATGATCCTTGGCCAATGCAGAGGAATCTTATGTTCCAGAGATGATATAAAAATGATATAATAGATGCCTAGGAAAGTAGTTATCATGATTTAGAAGATCTATAGTTTGAATTCTTGGTAAAGGAACTTCAAAGCTATATCTTGTACATATTTTGAAAATTCTATAATCAGGCTTGTGAGCCCTAATTGTAAGCCCACATGTTGCCGACTGATTTGTATTTAAATTCTATGATATACTAAATGACTGAATCTATATTTGTCCCATATCTTTGAGTTTTTTCCATTGAGTTTACTCTAGTTGCATGGTCTGGATAGTTCTCTTTGAGGACCCTCCTAACTGTGACTGCACCAAGTGGTATCAAAGTGAAAGTTTGAATCTTTGAGAGTGAATTGAGCAAAGTTGGCGAAGGAATTCTGTAAGATTTTGTTGTGGATAGATTGCCAAATTTGAGGCAGGTTACTTGTTTCACAACCAATCACCGATTGTGAGACAGTTGTCACCTTGTAGCCCGAATGCTGAACTTGAGGCAGTTTACACTTGATCCTTGGAAGAATGCCACCGAGGAGAGTCCCTGCTATTGGAACAATGGTTGGTAGGATGGATGAGATGATGGAAATGATGAAAATAATGAGAATTCAATTAGATACTATTGAGGAAGATAGGCGAAGAGGATTGACACCTAGACCTAATGTTGAAAGTGATGATGAAGAGGAATTTCAATCTATTGAACAAATTGGTGAAACCCTAAGAGGTGATGAAGAAGAAGAATCAGATCAAGTCAAGATGTTGTGAGCTATTTCAAAGATTGGGAAGATACCTAGAGTTGATGTACCTAACTACACTGGTAATTTGAACTCTGAAGAATTGATTGACTGGATAAATGACATGAGGTACTTTGAGTATGAAGAAGTTGAAGATCTGGAGAAGGTGAAATTTGCAAAGACAAAGTTGAAAGGACATGCTGCTATATGGTGGAAAGAAGTTCAGTTGGATAGAAATAGAATAGGAAAAGAAAATATTACAAAATGGGATAGGATGATGACAAAATTGAAGAATCAGTTTATACCTGTTGACTATGAGTTGGAGTTGTTGAAGAGATTACAAAACTTGAGACAAAAGGAAAAATCTGTGGAGTATACTAAAGAATTTCATAAGATGATCATAAGGACAGGACATAATGAAGCAAGCAAGGAGAAAGTGGCTAGATACATCAATGGACTAAGATTGAACATTCAAGAGGAACTAAGCTTGGTAAGGATGACATCTTTGGAGGAAGCATACTAGTTTGCCTTGAAAGTTGAAGAGAAGTTGAACAAGAGGCATGATCAAAGATAAAGAGGCAGAGGAGGTAAATTTTAGAAAAGTAGAACATTTTTTGGAGGAGATAGATCATATGTAGAGAAGAACATGAAAGATAACACATTCAGGAAGGATGACAAAAATAATAATGCATACCAGAGAGATGATAGAAATTTCTACCATAGAGGAAACCCTAGTCCATACTGGAATGAATGATATAGAAGAGAAGGAAGAGGACTTGATAGGAGAACATTCAAAGGCACTTGTTTCAAGTGTGGAGGTGAAAGACATAGAGCATTTGAATGTAATCAGGGGAGTACAAGCAAGAGAACAAAGAACAGTGGAAGAGCAGCCTATGTGGAAGAAGAACTTGTTGGATCACCTAGTTCAATTGGTAAACCAAAGAAAGGAGAATCACTTGTGATGAGGAGAGCACTATTCCAAGCAAAAACAAATAAAGAACCATCGCAGAGGAAAAGTTTGTTCAGAACCAAATGCAAATCAGGAGGTAAATGTTGTAAAGTTGTTATTGATAGTGGTAGTTCTGATAACCTAGTTTCAAAGGAGATGGTGACTATGATGAAGTTAGAAAGATTGAAACACCTTAAGCCCTATCAGATAGCATGGATTCAGGATGATCATAAGGTACTGGTGAGTGAACAATGTTTGGTGAAATTTCATATTGGATCTTACCCTGATGAAGTATTTTATGATATTATGCCTATGGATGTATGTCATATCTTGTTGGGTAGACCTTGGCAGTACGATAGAAAATCTATACATGATGGGAGAAAGAATACATACACTATAACATCAAATGGAAGGAGAATTACCTTGATTCCTTTGGAGGATGATCCTAAGAGTGAAGTATGTGGAAAATGCTAGAATCTATTTGGTGGTGTTGGTTATGATGTTAGTCACAACAACACGAATAAAAGTTCACATAACAAACCTTTATATCTTGAATAGTATGATCAATTTAGGATAAATTGATGACTCCAAGTCTCCATTGATCATGTCATGATCGTATGATGTTACTCAGAGGTTGATGTGATATACTGTTTTCCATCCAAGGGGTCTTACATTGTTCTTCTATCAAGGATTGATGTCTGAACGTCTAGTTTACACTTACTTTCTGTAAATTACTTCACAAACGAGGTTATTTCTACTGTATTCAACATATGATGATATTTTCTAAGTTTGATCAATTCTTTTGAAAATCAACTGTCACTGAATCAATTTTCACTTCTGTACTATGAATTTGTCTAAATAATGTACCTTCAAGCTAATATTTTCATGATTACTGTTGTCATTTATATATATTTGCATGAGATTTTCAATTATACATGCAAATTAACTCAAATATGCTAGGTATATTTGATTTCCTCCGGGATATCTGCATATTTCTATGTATTTTCTTAGGATTATCTGTGTATTTGCAATTATGATGGTGATTTGAATGAAATTAAACAAATTATGTGAAATGCCTTCTATCTTTAACTAAATTTAATGAATCTTCAGCTATTGGTCCACATACACTCTAGATATTGTCATGAAAGGAAGAAAATAAAACCATAAGTTCACCAGGGTGTTCCACAACTAAGTATGGTTGATGCAAACTTTGATGGAAAAGAGATGAAGACAACATGTACAATATGAATTGCACTCCAAGGGATGCAGCAAATCAAAGAACAAGCGAAGAATTCATCTACATATTACTTAAAGTATATGATGATATGTAATCCAGTCTTCACTTTCATTAAGTATGAAAAACATATGTATATCTATAATTAGCTTTGAAATTAGTCCTGAGAACTTCAGCAATCTAACTTCAATTAAATTTTGAATAATGATACATTGTGCACTCCATCTACTTTTATAAGACAAAGAGAGGAGGTGGTTAGAATGATCCAACAATCAAGATTTGTCTATCTAAATCAATGGTCTATATCTCCTTTGACTTGGTCAACAGATATCAAACGTGGCACAGGTTGCCAGCTGGACACCCTATGGTGGGACTTGATCATTTCTTTGTCTCATTATGCATGTGACCGTATCATCATGCATCCTTACTCTTCTTCTTCATCTTCTTCATCTTCTTCATCTGTATGAAGATCATCCCCTACATGTATGATGATACTTTCCCTGACATGGGTTCATATGCCTGCATTATTCTTTCAATTTCTCCCCCATCTTGGACTCTAACTTTCGCTGCAACATGCTTTTGGGAATGGAATTGTGTCTGTAGAGCAATCCATTTACTCTTTTTGTTGTTTAAGGTCTCATTATATGCTTCCACCTTGGTCTTCATCCTCATAGCCTTGTTGACTATATCCTCTGTCATATGGTGGAGAGGGTCATTTGTGGCCTGTATAAAATTACTTTGGAAGGCTCCAATTGCAAAATCATCATCCTGATTTTCTATCTTTCCTTCTGCATTAACTTCTAGAGCTTCCAAGATATTAGCCTCCTTAGCCATAAGATGATGTAATTTAACACTGATATCCCTAAGCTTGGAATTACATCTTTTCATGATATCACTCTCAAACCTGGTATCTTCATACCATGTGCCTAATAATTGTGCAGTGTTATTATCAAATACCTGATTATACATGAGAACCTTCATGTCTATGCACCTCATCTCAACCATGGCATCTAGATGTTTCTCTACTTTGATGGATCTTCAAGAAACCTCCTTTTGAACTTTATCTACTTTGTTCCTTAATGTACCGAGCAAGTTCCAATTGGAAAGGGAGGTTCTTATCACTTTCTCTACTTTAGACATGAAAAGAATAAACCAATTATCTACCACATGAGCCTTATGCTTCATGATGTCCAGCCTTGTTATCTCATCTTGAGATATAATGGTTAAGGGGGTGGCTGTGTCTACTGACATGTGGTTAGGGTCAATTAACCCTTTTATAAATGCATGCAATTGAGCAATATACTCCTTGTGTATTTTATTCTTGTCCTTCTCCTTTTTCACACTTTTCATCAAGGAGTCAATAATATCTTTGGCCTCTTGGCCTTCCTGCTCCTTAGTAGCAAAGCCTAGATCAACATTAGTTATCTAAAATTCATCAATGCTTATTTTTCCTCTTGCCTTGTTTGCTATTGGTAGAGCTACCTGAGCTGTCCTCCTACTTGTTGTAGGATCTCTCTTGATGGCAGATGTTGGTCTAGCCTTCCTCTTAGGCTTGATCATTTCTGTTGAAAACAATGCAGCAACATCAAATTCAGACACATCACTATCCTGGGGTGGGTTTATTTCATGCTGCAACCAATATGGTATATCACCGGTGGCTCCTTGTTGGTTAGTTTTCTCAATGTGGGCATCTTGGGACTCTGCATTATGCTCTCCTACCCTTGGTGGAGAAGTTTCTTTGCTCTACTCATCCTCATGAATTTTCTCCTAAGGGATCTCTTGTTGTGCAGGAGCTTCTGGTGATGCATTTACATTTTCCTCCTATGTATTCTGTTGCACTTGATGTTCACAGGGATTTTGGACATTTTGATATGTTTTATCCTGGTGATCACCCTGATCAGTCTTGTTCACATTCTCTATTTCCTTTCGCTGATCATCACCTTGTTGGAAACTCTGTTCTCTATCTTTTGATGTGTCTCTTTCTCCAAGGTCCTGGGCTTTATCCATTTCTTTTTCATTTGTTCCTCTTTCAAGTGTTGGCTCATTATTCTGATTATCACTCTTATCAGGCATCTCTTTATCACCCACTTTATGTATATTAGCTTCCAGTTTCTCTTACTCTAGAGGTGCATCTTTGCCTTTTCCTTGATCCTCATCACCCTGATATGCTAGGTCTATTGCTGTAGGCCTGGTGACTTGATCAACCAGGTCTGTTAATCCAATTTGTTGAGCTACTACCTTAGGGTTATCTTCTTCTATTTCTTCCGTTTCAACCTCCTCCTGACGGACTTCCTTTTGAATTAGGGGAGTACCACGAGGGGTCATCTTTGTGTTTGCCACTAATGTCTCCATAGATTGGGCATAAACATCATTAACTATATCATCATCAGACAAGTCCACTATATCATCTAGTGGAAAAGGTGTCTCCTTTCTTGTCCTATGCATATGTTCTCTTTGTTCCTCTGCCTTCTCAGTCTTAAAGTGCACTATATCAGGGATGGGAACTTCATGTTGCAAGTTTTTCAAAATACCTTCACCACCTGCACCTCTCAATAGGATGGGACTTATCTCCATAATTCCTCTCATTACAGTCTTCTATTTCTTTTGTGGTGGCATTGGGGCCTTCTTCTTTTTCTTCTTGATCAAGAGGTCATCATCTGAGGGCTCTTCGTCTTCCTCTATAATAACTGGGGCAGGCTTTGCAACAACTTTCTTTTGTTTCACAGGTGTGTGTTATTGGGAATTAAGGTGTCTCAACCTTAGTAATTCCTTGAATTATTTTGATTGTATTTATTTATTCATTTCCTGTGATGTAAATTAATTGTAAATTCCATATTGTCATTTTGTGGGATGTGGCACGGTGATGTGTCATCCTACATGGAAGATGACAACTTGTAATTTTGTCCTCACACAAGGAGATAGGCATCCCACTTTGTGGTAGGAGTATTTTTCCATGTGTCAGCATCTTGGATGTTGTGTAAGGGAATGTTGACCGAAATGGTTATGACAGATTCCTATGACGAAGTTATGACATGTAAGAGTCAGAAATAGAAGCTTGTAAGACAAGTGAAGACATGTGTCGAGAAGCATCTTTGAAAAAGGTATATTTGGGCATCCCAAGGTGGACTATGACATTTTGTAAGAGAATATGCTATTTATAGCCTGTGTATGATAGATTCTCTTACAGCTATAAGTTGTAACTACTATGATGGTCGTAAGAGTCATAAGACCATCTGTCATAACCCATTTTGGAAATAGGCGACCTCTTTGGAATGGGTGTTGTGGACAAGTGTCAGATGAATCTTACAATGTTGACCAAGTGTCCATAGGCATGGGTTTTGGGCCATGAGGCCAAGTTGGATGCCCATTCCAAGATAGAGCCAATTTTGCCTTGTATATTCTATATAAACAACTGCTTAGAGGAGGAGATGTAGAATGTGATTAACAGGTACTGTTATGCTGCCAGATTGACTCTAGACATGAATGTCGAAGACTATTGAAGCTTTCATTGCAAGTGTATTGTAAACCATATTCAATTTTGATAATACATTGTGCAGGTTTCTGAGTGGGGTTTTTCACCCAATAAGGGGTTTCCCCACGATATATCTTGTCTCTCTTCTTCTATCTTCTTTCTGGTTCTATGTGTATTGATGCAATATCTGTATTATATGTTTCATGTTGTTGTAATTGTAAGGATTAAATTGAATTTGCATAACTCTCCCCTCATTAGATTAGTGTAGGAAGTGATTTCCTCACACTTAGCTTCCTTTTAGTTGGTATCAGAGCTTGATCACCTTTGGTCCTAGTTGTTGGGTAGGGGTTTTTTGAACTGATCTTAAATTGAGTGGGAGTCCGTGTAGAGTATTCTGAATCTTATTGCAACAAGGCGATGGAAAGTACATCCAGAAGGATAGACGTGGAGAAATTCAATGGCACTAATTTCGAGCTGTGGAAGCTCAAGATGGAAGACATGCTTGTTGATCGAGACCTCTGGGAAACTATTAGTGTAACAAAACCTACGGCAATGTCACAAGCTGATTGGGATCTCAATGGTTGGAAGACTAAGGGTCTTATAAGACTTAGTCTTGCTGATCCTATCCCATTAAATGTCCATGAGGAGAAAATTGTAAACTTGCTTTGGAAGAAGTTGGGAGATGTGTATCAAGCCAAATCCCTGGTTAACAAACTTTTTCTGAGAAAGAAGTTGTATTCTCTTCAAATGGAGGATGGAGGATCTGTTGTAGATCATATGAATGTTTTCAACATGTTGGTTGCACAATTAACATTCGTTGGTGTGAAGATGGAGGAGGAGGATTACTATATGACCTTGCTTTGTTCTTTGCCAGACTTGTGGGATCATCTTGTCATGGCTATTGGAAGCACCACATCCACATTCAAAATGGATGAAGTGGTTTCTCCATTGTTGTCTAAAGAGATGCAGAGAAAGTCTTCTGAGGCAACCAAATAGGCTCTTGCAATTCGTGGAAGACCCAAGGAGAAAGGGAAAAAGAAGGACAAGAAAGTTGAGAAGGGTAGATCCAAATCCCATGGGAGATCCAAATCTCTTGGAAAGTCCAAGGCTCTCTATTGGAATTGTGGAAAAACTAGGCATTTCTAAAAGCAATGCAAAGAGGGAAAGAAAAAGAAGAAGAAGAACCCAGATTCAGATTCTGACAAGTCACAAGATGATGGTGATGCTTTCATCGTAGCCTTGGCAACCCATGCATCTGATGATGTGTGGCTGATTGATTTTGGTACATCATTCCACATGACCTCGCATTGATACTGGTTCACTAAGTATGAAGAGTTTGATGGTGGAAGAGTGTACCTGGTTGATGACTCTCATCTGAAGATTGTTGGTCATGGAAGAGTCTCTATTCGATTCGCTGATGGATGAGTGAAGGGGATCTTTGGGGTTATGCACATCCCAGGCTTAGCATGAAACCTGCTTTCTATAATTATGTTGAATGATATAGGTGTGCAAGTTGTCTTTTCAAAAGAAGGATGCAAGATGACTAGAGGAGCTATGGTGCTTGCTAAGGGTACTAGGAGAGGTACTCTATTTCAGCTGGAAGCATGCATTTCACAATGCAATAGTTCTTCTGACTCAAGAAAGAGGGCAACAGTCACTTCATCCCCACCATCTGAATAAGCAGTGAAGAAATCTGTTGTATCTAGTCCTGATGGTTGTATTCATGCCTTGGAAGTTAAGCTTCCTGTTGAAAAGACAATGTTATGGCATAAGTGATTTGGCCACGTTGGTGAGAAGGTTCTTAGAACCTAAAAAAATAAAAACCTTGTTGAGGGGTTAGATGATTGTAATCTTGAGTTTGACTTTTGCAAACATTGCATATATGGAAAACAAAACTGTGTTTAGTTTTACTCGAGTTCTCATAAGTCTTTTAGTGTGTCGGACCTTGTTCATTCTAATGTATTTGGTCTTGTTAATGTTCCTTTGTTATCAAAATCTGTATATTTTGTATGTTTCATAAATGACTATAGTAGGACATGGATTTATTTTCTCATAAGCAAATCTAAAGTCTTTAGTAAGTTTAAGGAGTTTAAAGCCTTTGCTGAAAATCAGACTGGTAAAAAGATTAAGTGTTTGAGAACTGACAACGATGGTGAGTTATGTTCTATAGAATTTGATAAATATTGCAAGGAACTTGGGATTGAAAGACATAAGACAACTCCATACACCCCACAGAAAAATGGAGTTACAGAGAGGAACATGACACTGATGGAGAAGGCTAGGAGTATGCTTAGTGGAGCTGTCCTACAACAAAAGTTTTGGGCTAAAGCTATTGCCACTGCTTGCTATCTGATAAATAAATCTCCTACATCAGCTCTTGTTGGTAAGACACCCATGGAGGTGTGGTTTGGTAGAAAGCCTTCAATAAGTCATCTTCATGTTTTTGGTTGTGAGGCATATGCACATGTGCCTAGGGAGAAGTGATCAAAATTGGAGAACAAGGCTGTTAAGTGTATCTTTATTGGCTATGGTGTCGGTGTGAAAGGATACAAGCTTTGGGATCCCATGGCTGAAAAAGTGTTGTATAGAAGAAGTGTCATCTTCAAAGAGCTAACACCTTCTTCCACTATTTTACAGCCAGAAGAAAAAGAAAAGAAAGAGGATGTTGTTCAGTTTTCTGCTACCCCTGCGAAGACTAAACAAAAATACAATGTTGGACTTGATGATGAGGAGAGCTATAGCAGCTCTGAAAGCTCAAATGAAGAAGTTGAACCTCAACCTTAGCTCTTGAGGAGGTCTACATGAATAAGAAAGCAACCTGAGAGGTTTGGTTATACATTGCTTGATTCTAGTTGTGCTTTTGCTTTACTTACTAACAGTGATGAACCTAGAACTGTATCAGAGGCTATGGATATGAAAGATATAGGTTCCTGGAAGGAAGCCATGGAGGATGAGATGGCTTCTTTGGAAAAGAATCAAACTTGGGACTTGGTGCCTTTACCTGCTGGACGGAAACCTATTGGATGCAAATAGGTATTCAAGAAGAAATTTGGTGCAGATGGCAGTGTTGAGAAGTATAAGGCCAGATTGGTTGCGAAGGGTATTCACAAGTGGAGGGTATAGATTATGGTGAGATCTTCTCTCCCATTGCAAAGCTGACATCCATTTGATTCATGTTATCTCTTGCAGTAGCTTATGACTTAGAGGTAGAACAGATGGATGTGAAGACAACTTTCCTTCATGGTGATTTGGAGGAAGAAATCTACATGTCACAGCCAGAGCATTACATGGTAAAAGGTAAAGAAAATTTGGTTTGCAAGTTAAAGATGTCTTTGTATGGTTTGAAGCAGCCTCCTAGGAGATGGTACTTGAAGTTTGATGCCTTTGTGTTGTCAATTAGATTTGTGAGATCAAAATCAGATCACTATGTGTATTATAAGTTTGATGGTGATCGTATTCTCATTGTTGCATTATATGTTGATGATATGTTGCTCATTGGGAAGGGTAAGAATATGATTTCTAATTTTAAATCTCAGTTGTCAGCATAGTTTGAAATGAAAGATTTAGGGGTAGCCAGGTACATTCTAGGAATGGAAATTAGAAGAGACAGAACTAACAAAAACTTTGGTTAAGGCAGAGTAAGTATGTGAAGACCGTGTTAGATAGGTTCAACATGGTAGATTGTAGACCATTGTGTGTTACTGTTTCTTTGGGGACAAAGTTATCTGTTAATGATTATCCAAAATCTCCTAGTGAGGTGGAGGACATGAGTAGAGTACCTTATGCTCGTGTTGTTGGTAGTTTGATGTATGCTATGGTCTACACAAGACCAGACATTGCCCAAGCAGTGGGAGTCCTTAGTTGATTTATGGCTAATCCTGGATGGGTACATTGGGATGCAGTTAAGAGAGTGTTCAGATATTTGAGGGGTACTTCTGAGTATTCCATATACTATCATGGTAATGTTACACGACCTTTGCATTCTATTGATATTCATAGATTTGTGGATTCAGATTGGGCAGGTGACATTGACAGTAGGAGATCCACTAGTGCTTATGTGTTTACATTGTTTGGTGGTGCTATTAGTTGGATGAGTAAGTGACAATTTGTGATTGCTTTGTCCATGATAGAAGTTGAGTATATGGCAGAAACTCATGCTTGTAAGGAAGCCATTTGGATTAAGAGATTGTGTTCAGATATTGGTGTTGATGCAGGTCAGATTACAATCAGTTGTGACAGTCAAAGTGTGATTTTCCTTATGAAGAATCCAACTTTCCATGCCACAACAAAGCATATTGATGTATAGTTTCACTTCATGCAAGACATGGTAGAGGATGGGAAGGTAAATTTGGAGAAGGTAGATACTTTGAAGAATGTTGCAGATGCATTAACGAAACCAGTTAGCACAGAGAAGTTTAGATGGTGTTCGGAGTCTATGGGCCTCTCGGCCTATAGCAGTTAAATTTTGTTAGTCTATTGGCTCTTACAAGGTGTTTGACAAGTGGGAGAATGTTAGGAATTAAGGTGTCTCAACCTTGGTAATTCCTTGCATTATTTTGATTGTATTTATTTATTCATTGCCTATGATGTAAATTAATTGTAAATTCCATATTGTCATTTTGTGGGATGTGGCACGGTGATGTGTCATCCTACATGGAAGATGACAACTTGTAATTTTGTCCTCACATGAGGAGATAGGAACCCCACTTTGTGGTAGGAGTATTTTCCCATGTTTCGATATCTTGGATGTTGTGTAAGGGAATGATGACCGAAACGGTTATGACAGATTCCTATGACGAAGTTATGACATGTAAGAGTCAGAAATAGAAGCTTGTAATACAGGTGAAGACATGTGTCGAGAAGCATCTTTGAAAAAGGCATCTTTGGGTGCCCCAAGGTGGACTATGACATGTTGTAAAAGAATATTGTTGGTCATGATGTTAGTCATAAGCAAGCATAGAATAAAAGTACGCATTAACTTTTATTCATCTTGAAAGATACTATGAATTCAAAGAATTCAGGATCCCAAGTCTCTGGTGATTAGGTCTTAATCGTCTGAAGTTACTCAGAGGTTAATGTGTGTTGCTGTTTCCATTTTGGGGCCTTACGTGAAATTACACCATCATCATGACATTCCTGCAGAAATTCTTTACAGAGAAGTCATATTATGCAGTTATTAGATGAAAAGATGTAGAAATACCTCAATCTTTGCATGATATTTTTCAATTGTGCATGCGTTGCATTCAAATATGCTAAATATTTGTGATTACCTATGAGATGTCTGCATATTTGCGTTATTTACTTAGGATTATCAGTTATTCGCAATTGTGATAATGAAATGTTCTAAAATTGAAAGAAATTAAAGGAATACTACAATTTAAAGTTGAACCTTCAGCTATTGATCCACATACATACTCGATACTGTCATGACGAGAAGAAATCAAACCATATTTTCACCAGGATATTCCACAGCTAGATAGAGTTGATGCAAACTTCAGAGAATGATGAATGAAAACAATACATGCAACATGATGAGCACTCCAAGGGACGCAGCAAATCAAAGCACATATCCAGAATTCAGACACAGATTACTCAAGATTTACGAAGTTTTGTAATCGAAATACTCTTCTCTTTCATTAAGTATGCAAAAGACATGTACATATGCAATAACTTTGAAATAAGCCCTGAATACTTCAGCAAACAGATTTCAATTAAGTTTTGAATGTTTCAACAGGGCATTCCACCACCCTTTATAGAATAAGGTGAGGAATCTGTTACAAAAGATCTACGATCTTGATTTATCAATACAAATCTATGGTCATGATTCACTTGATTTTGTCAATCTTTACAAAATGGCACAAGTTGCCAGCTGGCAACTATCTATACTACTTATGCTATTATCCCCTTCATGATGTATCTTCATCATGCTCCTCAGCTGATTCATGCAGGTCATCATCATGTGCATCACTTTCCGAACTTTCACTATCCTGATGATGACGCTGCTGCATATGGGGCTGCATATTACTGCGGACCTGCTCGTATGAATGCACAAATTGATCTATCCCTCCACCATCTTGAGTCTTTGCTTTGACAATGGTGTGCTTATGTGCTTCATATTTGTCTCTACTGTTATCAAGCTGTGGAATATCCTGGTGAACATATGGTTTGATTTCTTCTCGTCATGACAGTATCGAGTATGTATGTGGATCAATAGCTGAAGGTTCAACTTTAAATTGTAGTATTCCTTTAATTTCTTTCAATTTAAGAACATTTCATTATCACAATTGTGAATAACTGATAATCCTAAGTAAATAACGCAAATATGCAGACATCTCGTAGGTAATCGCAAATATTTAGCATATTTGAATGCAACGCATGCACAATTGAAAAATATCATGCAAAGATTAAGGTATTTCTACATCTTTTCATCTAATAACTGTATAATATGACTTCTCTGTAAAGAATTTCTGTAGGAATGTCATGATGATGGCGCAATTTCATGTAAGGCCCCAAAATGGAAACAGCAACACACATTAACCTCTGAGTAACTTCAGACGATTAAGACCTAATCACCGGAGACTTGGGATCCTAAATTCTTTGAATTCATAGTATCTTTCAAGATGAATAAAAGTTAATGCGTACTTTTATTCTATGCTTGCTTATGACTAACATCATGACCAACATAAATTGGCGCTAGAAGGAGGGCCAGTCTAGAAGACCGCGCGCATCATTATTTTCAGGTTCTATGATGCAGGGAGTAAGGTAACCTTAGATCGTCTGTGAATTTCAAATATTACGTAAATATTTACTGTAAGAAGCTCATATATGCTCATTTCGTGTAAAGATTTCCAGATCTTACATAAATATTGCAAGCTTTACAGTAGATCATTCTGAATTCACTAATATTGGCCAAAGATCCGTAAATCTGTTCAAGCTTTGAAGAATTTAAGCTTTAGATACTTGAGATCTCATGCTAGGGGTCATTATACCCCAAATATCCTGTCATACTTGCAGTATCTTCATAAATATTTCGTAAATATCCAGTTTGATTAGCCATCTGACTGCAAATATCACCTCATTTGGTGAAATCTAGCTAATATTTGCAAAGTTTAAGCCAATTCGCCTCAAAATTGAGAA
Organism: Cunninghamia lanceolata; assembly: GCA_027924645.1. Taxonomy (NCBI): domain Eukaryota; kingdom Viridiplantae; phylum Streptophyta; class Pinopsida; order Cupressales; family Cupressaceae; genus Cunninghamia; species Cunninghamia lanceolata. Next base: position 12,925,136 of record BSBN01000288.1, on the reverse strand, counting down.
ATCCTGGCTCACAGGATAAATACCAGGTCTAGATCTAGTGGAATCTTCGAGGAACTACCTGTTAGAGGTTTCAGACCTAGAACTGTAGACATTCATCATACTCCAGGGTCTAGTGCGTCAAGAGCTTCACCAGAACCTCCTCCTGTAACTCCCGTTGGTTTACAAATACCTTCCGGGATATCTGTGACACCTCCTGTTCAGCCTCAGGGTGTACCTTTAGTCCAACCTCAGTCAGCTCAACCTCCTCTGGTTGCAATGTCTTTCTTTGCAGCGGAGTCACCTTTGACCTTTACTGCATATCATGAGCTACCAAAGAATCCGGATAAACTTTGTCCAAAATATCATCCTTATCAAGATGCTGATGATCATATCAGGACATTTAAGGAAGCTTGCTACAGAGCCAGGATAGAACATCAAGATGTGGTGTGCAGGTTATTTCCTTTTTCCTTAGGGGAAGATGCTTATAATTGGTTCATTAGTCTTGGCCAAGCCTCTGTTGGTTCATGGGCTGTCTTAGAGAAAGCCTTTCTTGACAGGTTCAAGGTCCATATTGATCCATCTATGAATTACCATATGTTTTCCACGATCAAAAGATTTGAGCATGAACCTATCACCAATTTCAATGCTAGGTTTCAGAAAATGTTGTCCAAGTTAGTTGCCCCATATGTAGTATCTGATGCCTCTACCCGGAGTATCTATTATTCAGCTCTAGATCCATTAACTTCCATGTTCATCAGGAGAACACATCCTGAGATCACTACATTGACAGGAGCTTCTTAAGAAGCTATCAAAGTGAATCAGCAGTTGATACCTGCTCCTACTCCAAATATAGTATTTCCTACCTTGCCTGGCATGCATTCACAATATTTCGCATCATATCCTACAACATATTCTCCGCAGTATCCTGCACAGTATCCTAATGGAACAGTGATACCTCCAGCAGTCATGCCTGCACCTTTGCAAGTACCTCCACTGAGCATCATGCCCCCTCCTAATGGAAATGACCAAGTGCCACAATACCCTGCACAAGCCCAGATACCTCAGGGTACTGATCTATCCAATAATAACCATGGATCCTCTTTCTTCAAGCCTCAGACTAAAAATGTAGTGGCCAAAGCTCAAGAAGAAAAGGAGGAAATCAAAGAAATTTCTGCTCAATTAAGAAAACTCACCACAGAAGTGACACACTTGAGAAATCAAGGTTTTTATTCCTAGTCAAGTCAGAACAGAAATTATTCCAATGACAGACCAAATTATCCTGATAGAGGATATAACAACAATAATTTCAACAATAATGGTGGAAATAACAATAATCCACCTAGACAGCCCAGAGTATGGAATTCTAGGCCAAATAATGGTTCATTGCCATCACCCCTGGACAATCAGCCTCCTGGTGAAGCCAAACAGACTACTAGAGTCAATCTTATTGAGGCGGCTCTTACTAATTGGTGTAGGATCCACAATACTAATGTACATGCAGAATTAGACTGTCCACAATTTAGAATTGCTGCTAGCATCTTTCAGACTGAAGTGTCTTAACACTTCTAGAAATCCACCTCATGCAGAAGGAAATGAGATTGTTCCTTCTGGATAAGACTCAGCTTTTGTGCTAGAAGCCTATACAAATGAACCTCATCAAAGTTATAACTAGGCATTGGAAGAATCAGCCTTAGCTTTTGAAACAAACTATGTTTTCCCCTTTGAAGATGAAAATGAGCCTGTAAGGGAACGTGAAGAAGTACATGCATATCAGCAGCAATATCCTGGTAAGCACAATTATAACTTGAGTAGTAATGCCAACAGACCTACTGGTCCATTGACATCATCTCTACCTCCAAACAACTTCAATACACCTCCTGATCCTAAGGCTAGCAATAACCCAGGGTTCCCTAAGGTGAATGCTCAGTACTTGTCACCTCAAAACACAGTATCAAAGATTGTGAATACACCTCATGAATCTGACAAGTTGGTCAGCTATCTCGCTGATGAAATGAAGAAAATTAAGATCAGCCTGTCCCTGTCTGAGTTACTGAAAACTCCTGCCATCAAAAGGGCATTCATGAAGTCCTTAGATGATCCTACCCCTAAAGAGGATAGTCATCTTTCAAGTCAGTCCAGCGGCAAGGATCACGCTGCTAGGGATAATATTGTCAAGCCTAAAGTGTCAGCTACAGTCCAAGCTGTAGAAACCTCCCACATGACCTTGTATAGGGATAAAACTGAATCACCTCCGTTCCTCCTTACCATAAGAATGTTCAGCAAGAACCTGCACAACTGTCTGGTGGATTTGGGAGCCTCAACGAATGTTATGCCCTTGTCAATATGCAATGCTTTAGGACTGCATCCTGCTAAATCCTTAAAGAAGGTCACACAGTTGGACAAAACAGAAGTAAGTGTAGTAGGGGAATTAACTCATATCCACATGCAGCTAGCTTCTGATCCTAGGATCCAGTATTACATTGATATTCAAGTAGTTGACATACCTAAACGTATGGGATGTTGCTCAGCCACGATTGGTCTAAAATGCTTAACGGATATATGTCTACAGATTTTAGTCACATGTGGTTACCATGGAAGGGTATACCTAATCAGATCAGGATTGATGCTGAACCTAGAATGAAACATATGATAACTGAGTACAACAGAACAAATGAGATCATGTACGTAAACGTAGAACCTGGAGTTTATTACATCAGGCCGCAGACCATCAAAATAGAAGAGATCCTGATGCTTAAGCTGCATCATGATGATGATGATGATGATCAGGAGGACATGCCAGTCATAGAAACTAATAATAATCCTGATAATGAGAATGAAATAGATCGCTTCAGAGATTTTGAGATACATCTGTCTAAACAGGTAAAACATTGTTAATTGTTAAATATACCTGCTAATAATATTTTGATTGACAGATGGTGCAGATTACATGACGAAGCACATTCAGAAAAGACATGTGAAACATGCTTAAAGATGATGATGCTAGAGCAAACATACAGCGAGGCATCATCATCATATTCTGAGGTAAATGTTACATTTGATGATGATGACAATAATAATTCTTATCTGTCTTTTGTAGGAACTGAAGAACCGACAGATCATGATGAGCATCCTATCCTAGAAATAGAAGAAATTTTAGTCTCTCTCCAAGTAAATAATGAAATGAAAGAAAAGATCACCCCAGGGAGTGATAGCTTTATGGAGCCAGATTATGAATTGTCTGATGAGGACAAAGGTAGTGACCTGACGAAGTTCGAAGAATTTTTGGGAAAAGAAATAGAGAAAGTGACACGGCAGCATAAATCTCCTCGGGAGGTCTTAATTAAAGATTGGTGTAGGCTGCATGAGGCACCTCACTCAGAAACAACTTGCTCACTATGTTTACACATTTTGAAAAAGCATGCAGCTGCAGATTCAGAAGATCATCCTCGTGCTAAAACGAAAGAGAGAATAGAAAAGCCATCGGGCTCACAAGAGAAGGGAAAGAAGAAACTTAAGGATGATGATGTCCCTAAGTTAAAATGGATATCAGGCGGAGCAGCCGCCAGAGCTGCAAAGAGAAAAGAAAGTTCAACTAAATCTCCTGCTGAAGATAAACCTTGGATCCTGAGGTTTGATGGGTCCAAATCTGAGCAAGGTGCTGGGGTAGGAATCGATCTGATTGATTCAACTGGGAAATCCTATCTGGCAGCCTACAGATTACAATTCTCCTATACTAACAATGTAGCAGAGTATGAGGCTTTGATTCATGGAATGTTGTTTTCTCATAAGAGGAAAGTAAAGATTCTGCATGTCTTTGGAGATTCAGAACTAGTTGTGAAGCAAGTAAGAGGAATTTACTCCTGTAACTACAGAAAATTATCAAATTACAGACATCGTGTATGGGACCTGATGGAAGATTTTGACGCCTTTAATATCACTCACGTACCAAGGGAACAAAACCATAGGGCAGATGCGCTAGCTCATGCTGCCAGTACATTGGAGCCACTGTCTATATCTGGTCTAAAGAGATTTTCAGTAGAACTGGTGTCAGTACCATCAATACCTGACAATGTGACTAATCTCTAGGTGTTTGATGATGATCAGCACATTCTGGACTTCATTTCAAATAGAGACATATTTGAGGCTCAGATTATAGATGAGAATGGTATGGAGGATCATGTCTAGGAAGAAGATGAGATAATAGAGTTGCCTAGCAACAGGATCCCCAAAGGTATGATTGAGTTGGAAAGAGCCTTTGATTTGGATAATATGCTTAAACATAAAGATCTGCCTAAGGCAGATGGGGGTCAATATTCACAAGTGAATATTGGACAAGCTGATGATAAGAAAAAAGTCTTATTGGGTAAGGTTTGCACACCAGAAGAGTTAGAAGGAATAACTCAGGCCCTCAAGGATTACATACATGTAATTGCATGGACTTATGATGAGATGAAGACATATGACACCTCTGTCATAACTCATACTATACCTTTCAAGCCGGATGCAAAACCTTTCAGACAGAAGCAAAGGCCAGTAAATGCCTTGCTCGAACCAATAATTCTTGAAGAAGTCAAGAAATTGTTAAATGCCAGGATAATATTTCCTGTTAGGCACTCCACATGGGTAGCAAATCTAGTCCCGGTCAGAAAGAAAAATGGAGACATCAGGTTATGTGTAGATTTTAGGAACCTGAACAGAGCATTAGAAAAAGATAATTATCCTTTACCCTCATTGGATGAAGTTCTACAGATTGTAAATGGAGCTAAAATGATGTCCTTCTTGGACGGCTTTTCAGGATACAACCAAGTAATGGTTGACAAAATTGATAGATTGAAAATTTCCTTCACCACAAAGTGGGGGATATTTGCATATAGACGTATGCCCTTTGGACTCATAAATGCTGGAGCTACATTCCAGCGAGCAATGGACATAGCTTTCAGAGGCTTAATAGGAAAGTGTATAGTCATCTACATGGATGACTTGATGGTATTCTCCAAGGAAAGGAGGAATCATGTTGCTGATCTCAGAAGTGTACTGAAGAAATGTGAAGAATATGGAATATCTTTGAATCCTAAGAAGTGCATATTTGGGGTCACAACAGGAAAATTACTAGGCCACCTGATCACAGAGGATGGAATTATCATTGATCCTGATAGGGTGGAATCTATTATGAAGTTACAACTTCCAGGAAGCAAAAAGGAACTCAAGTCTTACTTTGGTAAGATAAACTTTGTGAGGAAGTTCATCACCGGCTTTGCTGAGATTGTCAGACCTTTAAATGCTATGTTGAAAAAAGATGCACAAATTGAGTGGACACCAGAAGCCAGGACTGCATTTGAAGATATAAAAAGGGCCATTTCAGATGCTCCTATCCTCATTAGTCCAGACTACACCAAAGATTTCTACATCTATTCATTTGCTTCAGAACATACCTCTGCAGCAGTGTTAAATCAAAGAAATGAAGAGAAAGAAGAGAAACCAATTGCTTTCATGAGCTGTCCTTTCAGGGATGTTGAGTTGAGCTATGTAGATGTTGAGAGACAGGCACTTGCATTAGTCAGGGCAGTAAAGAAATTCAGACATTACATACTTAGAAGCAAAGTGATTGCTGTGGTGCCTGATGCAGCAGTGAAGATGCTGCTGATGCAAAGTGAGCCTAGTGAGAAAAGAGCTAAATGGATTACTGTATTACAAGAGTATGACATGAAAATTACACCAATGAAGTTGGTAAGAGGACAAGCTTTGAGCCAGATGATATCTGAGATTGATCCAAACATCACTAGTCAGCAATATGTGATCAATGAGAAAGACAATAAAGAGTGGTATTCAGATATCAGGCACATCCTGATTACTGGAAGATGTCCATCAAGAATGTAGGCTTCATAGAGAAGAGCCTTAAAGATAAGATCCCAAAAGTATATGATGAAGGGAGGAACCTTGTTCAAGAAGAATTACAAAGGAATATACCTTAGATGCTTAGAGAAGCCAGAAGCAAGTAGAGTCCTGACAGAATTACATGATAAGTTTGGAACGGCACATGGATCAGCATTGGCCACAACACATGCAATCCTCCGAGCAGGATATTACTAGCCTACAATTTTTAAAGACACAGCTGATCATGTTAAATATTGTCATGTTTGCCAGGTTGCTGCCAACAGAGAAAAATATGCTGCACAACCATTGCAGCCAGTAATGGAAGAGCGCCCATTTGCACAGTGGGGCATGGACTTCATAGGACCAATCAATCCTCCGTCCTCCTTAGGGCATAGGTATGTTTTAACAATTATTGACTATTGTACTAGATGGACTGAGGCTATTAGCAGCAAAACTTGCACTGCAGATGATGTCATTAAATTTCTGGAGAGCAACATTGTCACCAGGTATGGAACTCCTTATGCATTGGTAAGTGATAATGGGTCCGCCTTCATTTCCACCAAGTTATCTAGTTGGGCTTTTGACCATGGGATTATACTTAAGTTTTCATCTAACTATTATCCTCAAGGGAATGGTTTAGCAGAATCCACCAACAAGAGTTTACTGAGTATCATAAGAAAACTGATAGAGAAGAACCCCAGAGAATGGAACTCATTTCTAAAGTATGCCTTATGGGTGGACAGAACTAGAATAAAAACTGCATTAGGAAACTCACCTTTCCAACTAGTATATGGAGTGGATCCCATCCTCCCTGTAAACTTAAAAATTCCTACTCTACAGTTTGCCCAAGAATACCTAGGCATAGACAATAAACAAGAGGTTAGGTTGCTTTAGTTGATGCACGTGGAAGAAAAAAGGAGTCAAGCAATCGATCAATTTGCATAACATCAGGCTGTTGTCAAACGCTGGTTTGACAAGAGAGCCAGAATTAAATCTTTTAGGATATCCGATTTGGTCCTGATGTGGGATAAGGCCCATGAAAAGAAAGGTGACCATGGTAAGTTTGATAGATTATGGATAGGTCCCTTTCAAATTTCTGAGATACTAGGAGACAGTACTTATAGGCTTAAGAACCTGACAGGTGAGGATGTCCCATTGCCAGTCAATGGACAATTCCTCAAACATTATTTCCAAGCCTGAATGACTTCATAACAGTCATGTGTATCATATTGTATATTTGTATAGTTGTTTGTACAGTGCGTCTGCTTTGCTTGTTTCGTTTTGTTGGTTGGGACCTTGTTCTGGTAAGTCAGGATTGTGCACTTCATCACCTCGGAAAATAACTAAATTGTTAAGGTTCAAGTAATGAGATCACATTTAGACATAGGTTATGATTCATTGTAAGAAGTGTTCATGATCAGGTTTCTGAGATCTTTTCATCAAGGTGCCTTTTCTTGGTCAAAGTGAATCAATCACAATGAAACACCTAACAGCCTTGGGTTTGTTAAACACACAAGTATAGGTGTTAAGTGAAAAATCTAAAGGGACTCCTTTGCTACCAATACAATCTCCAACCTAAAGCTGCAAGTGACTGTACCTTGTACAAATAAGCTAACATGATGATATCAGATACAAATTTTAAAGAGAAAATTAGAAAAGAAATAAAATTAGGCCATCTAAGTAACTCTACCGGGGCTATAGATGCCTGCTGGCAATGGGGCTCTACTTAGGGAGATTGTATAGATAACCTTGCCGGGGCTATAGACGCCCACTGGCAGCAAGGCTCTATCCAGGTCAGCTATGAGGGATGATCCCCAACTATGTAGTTTAACACCAGTTACTCATGTTTTCAACTTGCTTTCAAGATGAGGATAATTAATCATATGCACATACCTGATCCTTTGTTAGCATTGTTGTCATGATGAAATTTTATCATTCAGAAGATCATGATACTTATGCTTAGATGGAATTAGAATACTATAGGTGAATGTGATCACATCACTTGAATCATTGGAATTTGTTTGTTTTCTTTGGTGGCAAGTTGTTGTGTGGTTACACAACACGCCCCATTTTGACTTGGCAAAACAGGGACCCAATTTTTGGTTTGGCTTGTGTGTCTGCTTCTGGGCGGTTTGGTAAAAGTAAGTCAAGTGCATCATCATGCAAAATCAGGATGAGGGAAGTCACCATGAGGTTAGTTTGTCAAAGTTCGTATTTCATCTCTGTGACCTCATATTTTGAAAGAGCATTAAAATTTAGGCAGGTTTTCCTTTTACATCACCTTGATATTCCTCAGGATGTAAGAGTTATGAACAGTCAAAGTTTCGGTCAAACCTGATATTCGCAAGAGGAAGGTCATATTTTTATATCCTCGGTCATATTGTTGAAGTTCATCATCATATTTGAAACATCCCCCCCGATATGTCATGTGGTTCAAATATCTGGATGTCAACTTTAAATAGTAGCAAAACCTTCCCGTCAAAAGTTTTATCCATCGCGAGCGTCATACTTCGCATGTAACCCGATATGTCTTTATATCCTCCTGACGCAAATATCACCCTTAGCAAATATCCTGATGACATCATCTGAATACGATAAACGAAGGAACATACATAACGATGACATCATCATCACATTTACATTGCCACAGGATATTTTCTAAAACATGATCATGTTCGCCTAAATATGATGATAACGTCATGATGCACTTCCGATACAAAGAGCGAATATCAGGATGACGTCATCCCAATATTCCAAAAAGAGAGACATGTAAGTTTGTCTCATCATCATCATATTTAAAAAAACATCACCCGATTCACCGAAATATCCTCCTGATGTACTAAGCATAAACAAAGGTGCTTTTGTCACCCGAATCTTGTCGCGATAACAATGTCAATATGAGGGAGGAGGATGATATTGAAACTCAACCCGATATTTGCGAATATCACCTTGCCCTCATGATATCCTGTCATAGGGATATTCCCCGCTCCTGTTGCCACCATTATCATGTAATGCGCGCAGACATGGTAGGTAGTTCCCGCCGACCCCAGAACCCAATGAAACACCTGGCAAGATCCTGCATTTTCGCACGAATAATCAGGGAACATGATCCAATCTATCAGAGTTGCCCTAAATGTACCCTAAATGCGAGGTTAAAAGGTAATTCAACCGCCATTTTCACATTTACCTTGTGATAAACTTGTTTTACAGAGCACCAGCTTCCATATCTGCATACCAGCTACCTTTACGCGATTTGAGCTCACAGGCAGAAGGAAAGAGGTGATCATCAGCTGAATTAAGAACGTCTCAGCAATCTACTGGTATAAAAGGAAATTTGCATAACCAGGTAAGTGAATAAAACCCTCATCATATTGTTTCTATTCTGGTATGATGATGTAAGTTCTGGTTTATGCATCCGTATGATTAAGTAGTGTTGGAATTGATACAGTAGGCATAATGATTTATAAAGTCAATTGCAATATGCATGCATATATGTACCTGTTGTGAGATAGGATTGTCGTTAATTACAGGTACTCATGGCTGAGAAGCGATTGGTCAAGTGTCAAGAAGAATTCAGCAAACCTATGTTCTCTGCTCAGAGGGGGGTCTGTTGTGTGGTTACACAACACGCCCCATTTTGACTTGGTAAAACAGGGACCCAGCTTTTGTTTTGGCTTGTGTTGTCTGTTTCTGGCGGTTTGGTAAAAATAAGTCAGGTGCATCATCATCATGAAGGTCAGGATGAGGTAGGTCATCATCATGAGGTTAGTTCGTCAAAGTTCATATTTTGTTTCTATGACTTCATGGTTAGAAAGAGTTTGAAATTCCATGCAGGTTTGCCTTTTACATCACTCGAAAATTCGTCCATATGAGGGAGTTATGAGCAGTCAAAGTTTTGGTCAAACCTGATAATTGCTGTATGAACATCATCATCATGATATTTGAAAAGCCCCTTGATAATATCCTGAGGTCGAAATATCCGGACGTCAAGTTTAAGTCGTAGTAGGTTGTCCCCGTCGAGGCAGTCTTTTGTATCGCCAAAGGTCATCATCATGATCTTACTCTATCACCTGATAAAAATCATGCAGTCCCGAAACATCCGGACGTCAATCTTAAGTGCTAGTGTGTTTTACCCGTCAAGCAGCCTTGAGCACATCGCGAGCATCATGATATTCTAACATCACCCGATGTGATAATATCATGCTGATGATCAATATCACCTTGCTTAAGAAACCCACCGTCTGCAAAATTTGCATGCGCACGACTAAGTCCTGGTGATCATCATCATCAGGATCTTTCAAGGCAGGGTCGCATTTCGTAATATCCTACTGACCTCCTTTTGCGTGATCATGATGATCACCTTATCTTTCGAAGTGGAGGGTGATTTTCATTTCCTAAGTCATGTTGAACAAGATCATCATGATCTTGTTCGTCTCTCCAGACAGTTCGTAATATCATCCTGCCGACAAGTATAACCTTTGGCAAATGTGATGATGACGATGACGTCACCATCACCTTTCTCCTTCGGTAGGATATTTTCCAAGGCGTGATCCATTTTGCCAATATGATGATGACGATGACGTCATGTTCGAAGATTAACACAAGCCCCGGATATCCTGATCACGTCATCAGGGCTTTCAGCAGGATCATGTTTTAGATCACCCAGTGCGGATATGATGATGATGATGTTCATCATCCTGATCTTTTAAGAGGATCACCTTCTTCGCTAAAGGGTCATATTGCATTCAACCACATGATCATCTTCCTTAGAGGTGACCCGATTTTCCATTTATCCCCTGTTTTGCCGAAACATGACGGTGACGTCATCCCTTTGCATTTTGTTGAGGCCCGAATATGATGATGACGTCACCATGATTTTCCTTTCCTCAGCGGCAGGATCATATTCCGAATCCTCCTGTTTGTCTTCATCATGATGATGATGATGATGTCTTTCTTCCCCGAATATGCAAAAACAAAACATCCTGATGCGCTTTTCCTCAGAGCATTCGGAGGGGAGGAGCATCATATTTCACAATATCCTGCGGCTAGATAGAAGATATAGAGTTGGGCATCATCATGATTTTCGGCGTAGGTATAACTGTTGCCGTCGGCCAAGTCCAATATTGTCAACCTGATCATGTGTGGTCGCACTGATGCGAACATGATGATGATGACCTGAAACATTCAAACAGAGCATGCAAAGCCAGGTATGAAGTAATTTGTTAGGGGTAGTTATTTCCTTGTATATTTTGACATACCTGATCATATTTGAACCCGATATACAAGAAAATGGGCAAAAAAAACATGAAGCGATAGAAATTTGAAGGCCCGACTGCCTGATTTTTTGGTCAACAAGGGTTGACCTGGTTGTTTTATGCTGTTTATGCATTTAGTGCATATTTTCCACAGGTAAAGCCTGGTTGCCTGTAGCTGCATTGGGAGGTATGTTTAATAAAATGTTTACTTCCTGTTGTTTATCCACATGATGATGAACTTAATGTTTGTCTGTTTATTTGCAGGAAGTCATGATGCTGCTGAAGCTGAACATTGAAGTCATGATGCTGCTGAAGCTGAACATTGAAGTCATGATGCTGCTGAAGCTGAGCGTTGAAATCATGATGATGCTGCTGAAGCTGATAATTACAAAGTTGCGCATGGAGTCAACATGGGCCAGAAATGAGGAGGATATTGTCAAATATGCTGTTCGCCAGCTGGAGACCGAATCAAGTTGAAGATGCTGGAATATTATGCGCCAGCTGTACATTTGCTAACTGGCGAAGCATGTGCTTTTCATCTGGACCGTTGTTTGTTATGAGAGGATCCTGATCCTTGGATCATTGTAACCATTTTTTTGGCAGTTGTTCTATATAGGAGCCAAAGCTTGTCATAATATAGAGGAGGAATACATTAGAATACACAGACGCATCTGGCGCAAAAAGTCAATTACTGTAGAATCAATTAAGAGATCGGATTACTGAGACTAATGAGGATAGAATTGTTGAAATGTCAAGATTCTTTCTTCAGATCACTGTAAATGTACCTGTTCTTGAGCATACTGAATGAATATGAAGTTCCAGATTACATCCTGATTGTAAATTTTACGTAATCTTTCTGTTGATTTCTGGATATGTACTGGTGAATGCTGTGTTCAACTGGAAGCGCTTTCATTTCATTACATGTTGTTGTCAACTTTTCCTTTGAAGATTTGCACTAGATCATGCGGATTTGTGGAATGTCCTGGTGAAGTATGATTTCTAGTTTTCCTTCTTTTCATTGCAAGTATGGGAGCTTGTATGTGAATCAGTGATCTAAGTCCAGTAGTTTTGGGAATCTCATTCTTTAACCCTTTTCCTTTTTTCAATTTCATTAATTCATCACCATAACTGCAAATCATGATAAATAACAAGCAGAAACAGTGAAATATGCTGAAATCCCGTAGGTAACTGAAGATCATTAGCATATTTGAGTTAAATGCATGTAGTATTGGAAATATCATGCAAAGAATCATAAATAATGATAGAAATCATGCAAATATCAGCCTGTAGGCACATTATTTGACTAAATTTACAGTGCAGAGGTAGAATCGTTGGAGACTTATGCAGAGCAAACATCCAGAGCAGGATATTTGAAGATAATGATGATGAACAGTGCAGAAACATGTAAGGCCCCTGAATGGAAAACAACAACACACATCAACCACTGAGTAACGTCAGTAGATTAAGACCCAATCAACGGAGACTTGGGATCATGAATTCTTTGAATTCATCGTATCTTTCAAGATGAGTAAAGGTTGTTGTGTAACTTTTATTCTATGTTTGCGAATGACTAACATCATGACCAACATAAATTGGCGCTAGAAGGAGGGCCAGTCCAGAAGATCACTTTCATCATCAGTACTTTCAGGTTTGATGACACTCAGAGTAAGGTAACTTCAGATCGTTTGTGAATTTCATCATATTGCGTAAATATTTGCTGCGATAAGTTTGTATATGCACATTCTATGTAAAGATTTCCAAATCTCACATAAATATTGCAAGCTTTACAGTAGATTTCTTTAAATTCACTAAATATTGGCCAAAGATGCATAAATTTGTTCAAGCTTTGTCAATTTGAGCCTTAGACACGTGAGATCTGGTGCTACCGGTCGAAATATCCCAATATCCTGTCTATTTGCAGTGTCTTCGCAAATATTGCGCAAATATTCAGTCTGATTTGCAAGTTGACCGCAAATATCACCTCGTCCGGTGGAATCCAGCCAATATTTGCAAAGTTTCAGCTAATTGGCCTCCAAATCAAGAAATCCTGGCTCACAGGGTAAATACCAGGTCTAGACATAGTGAAATTTTCGAAGAATTGCCTGTTAGAGGTTTCAGACCTAAGACTGTAGACGTTCACCATACTCCAGAGTCTAGTACGTCCAGAACTTCACCAGGACCTCCTCCTGTAACCCCTGTTGGTTTGCAAATACCTTCTGGTATACCCGTGGCACCTCTTGTTCAACCTCAGGGTATACCTTTAGTCCAACCTCAGCCAACTGCACCACCAGTTCAGCCCCCTCAGGTTGCAATGTCGTTCTTTGCAGCGGAATCACCATTGACCTTTACTGCGTATCATGAGTTACCAAAGTATCCGGACAAACTTTGTCCAAAATACCATCCTTATCAGGATGCGGATGATCATATCAGGACGTTTAAAGAAGCTTGCTGCAGAGCCAGAATAGAGCATCAGGACGTGGTGTGCAGATTATTCCCTTTTTCCTTAGGGGAAGAGGCTTATAATTGGTTCATCAGTCTTGGTCAATCTTCTGTCGATTCGTGGGCTGTCTTAGAGAAGGCCTTTCTTGACAGATTCAAGGTCCCTATTGATCCATCCATGAATTACCACCTGTTTGCCACAATTAAGAGATTTGAGCATGAACCTATTGCAAATTTCAATGCTAGGTTCCAGAAAATGTTGTCCAAGCTAGTTACCCCATATGTGGTGGCTGATGATGCTGCTAGGAGTATTTATTATTCAGCCCTGGATCCATTAACCGCCATGTTCATCAGGAGAACACATCCTGAGATCACCACATTGACAGGAGCTTTTCAAGAAGCTATCAAGGTAAATCAACAGCTGATACCTGCTCCTACTCCAAATATAGCATTCCCTGCTTTGCCTGGCATGCAGTCACAATATCCAGTACCATATCCTGCAGCTTATCCTTCGCAATATCCTGCACAATATCCAAATGGAGCAGTGATGCCCCCAGCAATCATGCCTGCACCTTTGCAAGTACCTCCATTGAGTATCATGCCTCCTCCTAATGGAAATGGCCAATTGCCACAATATCCTGCACATGCTCAGACACCTCAGGGTACAGATCTATCCCACAATAACCATGGATCTTCCTTTTTCCAGCCTCAAACTGAAAATGTAGTGGCCAAAGCTCAAGAGAAGAAAGAGGAAATCAAAGAAATTTCTGCTCAGTTGAGAAAACTCACCACAGAAGTAACACACTTGAGAAATCAAGGGTTTTATTCACAGTCAGGTCAGAATAGGAGTTATTCCAATGACAGACCAAATTACCCTGACAGAGGATACAACAATAACTTCAACAGTAGTGCTGCAAATAACAATAATCCTCCTAGGCAGACCAGAGTGTGGAACTCCAGGCCAAATAATGGTTCATTACCATCACCCCTAGACAATCAACCTCCTGGTGAAACCAAACAGACTACTAGAGTCAATCTTGCTGAGGCAGCCCTTACCAATTGGTGCAGGATTCACAACACCAATGCACATGCAGAATTAGATTGTCCACAATTTAGGATTGCTGCCAGCATCTTTCAGACTAAAGTGTCTAATACTTCTGGAAATCCACCTCAGGCAGAAGGAAATGAAATAGTTCCTTGTGGATATGACTCAGCTTTTGTGCTAGAAACCTACACTAATCAGCCTCATCAGGATTATAATCAGACCTGTGAAGAATCTGCCTTAACCTTTGAAGCAAACTATGTCTTCCCTTTTGAAGATGAAAATGAACCTACAAGAGAGCATGAGGAAGTACATGCATACCAGCAGCAATACCCTGGTAAGCACAATTATAACCTGAGGAGTAATGCCAACAGACCTGCCGGTCCATTGACATCATCTCTACCTCCAAACAACTTCAACACACCTCCTGACCCTAAGGCTAGCAATAACCCTGGGTTCCCTAAGGTGAATGCTCAATACTTGTCTCCTCAAAACACAGTAACAAAAGTCGCAAATGCACCTCATGAGTCTGACAGGTTAGTCAGCTATTTGGCTGATGAAATGAAGAAAATCAAGATCAGCCTGTCCCTATCTGAGTTACTGAAAACTCCTGCCATCAAAAGGGCATTCATGAAGTCGCTAGATGATCCTGCGTCTAAAGAGGATAATCACCTTTCGAGTCAATCCAATAGTAGAGACCATACTGCTAAAGATAATACTGTCAAGCCCAAAGTGTCAGCCACAGTCCAAGCTGCCGAAACCTCTCACATGACCTTGTACAGAGATAAAACTGAATCACCTCCGTTTCTCCTCACCATAAGAATGTTCAGTAAGAATGTGCACAACTGTTTAGTTGATTCAGGAGCCTCAACTAATGTTATGCCTTTGTCAATATGCAACGCATTAGGACTGCATCCTGCTAAATCCTTAAAGAAAGTCACTCAACTGGATAAGACAGAAGTAAGTGTCGTAGGAGAACTCACTCACATTCACATGCAGCTAGCGTCTGATCCTAGGATCCAATATTACATTGACATTCAGGTAGTTGACATACCTGATACATACGGGATGTTGCTTAGCCGGGACTGGTCTAAAACGCTTAACGGATACATGTCCACAGACTTCAGTCACATGTGGTTACCATGGAAAGGTATACCTAATCAGATCAGGATTGATGCTGAGCCTAGGATGAAACATATGATCACGGAATATAACAAAACAAATGAGATCATGTATGTAAACGTAGAACCTGGAGTTTATCACATCAGGCCGCAAACTGTCCAAATAGAAGAGGTCCTGATGCTTGATGTTCATCATCATCATGATGATGATTATCATGGGGATTTGCCAGTTGTAGAACTTAATAATGATCCTGATAATGACAACGAAATAGATCGCTTCAGGGATTTTCAGATGCATTTATCTACTCAGATAAAACGTTGTCAATTATTAAATATACCTGCTAATGATATTTTGATTGACGGATGGTGCAGATTACATGGCAAAGCACACTCGGAAAAGACTTGTGAACCATGCTTAGACATGATCATACTGGAGCAGACGTATAGTGAAGCATCATCATCATATTCCGAGGTGAGTGCTACATCTGATGATGATGATGATACTAATTTTTATTTGTCTTCTGCAGGAATAGAAGAGTCGACGGATCCTGATGAGGATCATATCCGAAAAACAGAAGAGATCCTGGTGTCCAATCAGACGAATGATGCGAGAAAGGAAAAGATCACTCCTGGTAGTGATTGCTTCATGGAACCGGATTACGAGTTGTCTGATGAGGATAAAGGCAGTGACCTGACGAAGTTCGAAGAATTTCTGGTCAAAGAAATGAAAAAAATGACACAACAGTGTAGATCCCCCCAGGAGGTTTTAATTAAAGGTTGGTGTAGGTTGCATGAGGCGCCTCACTCAGAAACCACTTGCTCACTGTGCTTACACATTTTGAAGAAGCATGCAGCTGTATGTGCTGAACATCATCCTCCTGCTAGGATGGAAGAGAAAACAGAAAAGCCATCAGGCTCATCAGATAAAGGAAAGAAGAAGCTTGAAGATGATACACCTAAGTTAAAATGGATATCAGGCGGAGCAGCAGCCAGAGCTGCAAAGAAAAAAGAAAGCTCAAGCAAATGTTCTGCCGGAGATAAGCCTTGGATCCTGAGGTTTGATGGATCCAGATCTAAGCAGGGTTCTGGGGTAGGAATTGACCTTGTTGATCCATCAGGGAAATCCTATTTAGCAGCTTACAGATTATAGTTCCCCTGCACTAATAATGTCACAGAGTATGAAGCTCTGATTCATGGACTGTTGTTTGCCCATAAGAAGAAGGTGAAGATCCTGCATGTCTTTGGAGATTCAGAACTAGTTGTGAGACAAGTAAGAGGAATTTACTCTTGTAACTACAGAAAGCTGTCAAATTACAGACATCGTGTGTGGGACCTGATTGAAGACTTTGATGCCTTCAACATCGTTCACGTGCCAAGAGAACAGAACCAAAGGGCAGATGCACTTGCTCAGGCCGCCAGTACACTGGAACCACTGTCTATATCTAGTCTGAAGAGATTTTCAGTAGAATTGGTGTCAGTACCTTCGGTACCTGACAATGTGACTAATCTCCAAGTGTTTGATGATGATCAGCACATCCTGGACTTCATATCAAACAGAGACGTATTTGAAGCTCAGATCATAGATGAAAATGGTATGGAAGATCATGTCTGGGAAGAAGATGAGATATTAGAGTTGCCTAGCAACACAATTCCCAAAGGTATGATTGAATTAGAAAGAGCCTTTGATCTGGATAATATGCTCAAACATAAGGATCTGCCTAAGGCAGATGGAGGTCAATATTCACAGGTGAATATTGGACAAGCTGATGACAAGAGAAATGTCTTGTTGGGTAAGGTTTGTACACTTGAAGAGTTAGAAGGAATAACTCAGGCCCTTAAGGATTATATACATCAGGGAAGCACTAATTTGGAGGCCTGGTCAGCCAAGCTGAACAATGGACATGACAAGAGTCATGTGCTGGACATAGTGTTCGTGTCGGGAATGTGGAATGCCGCTGGTTTTCCATACTCCATGGAATCTCCGGAACTCGTCATGGAGTGTGCCCGGAATTATAACCCTCAAACAAGGCAAGCAGTGAAGCATGGGAGGATATATGCAGACCTCTCCATCAAGGGTCTCTCCCAGACATTTGGATTGCCACTGGGCAATAAGGTCAAAAGTGTAGACTTGAAGAAGTCTAAAAGGGAGTATGAAGCCAACAAGAAATCGGCCAGGAAGAACATGTATCCGTGGCAGGCTAAGAACAGCACATATAATGCAGCGGCCAAGCTTCCTGTGCACCTGTTTAAGTATGATTTCAGTGAGGAGTATCAGTACATGATTGCACTCCTGAATAGAGTAACTGGCCAACCTGATACTGGCAGTTTCAGGGATTGGATGTACGGAATAGTAATGATGTGTCTATATTCAGACACCAAGCCATTGTGGGGCCAAATTATAAGTGATGCTCTGCATGAGCAACTGATGAACTTGGGAGGTTCAAATTGTGCATTTTTCATGACATCCTACATTGTTTATTCTTGTGCTTATAGAGGCACTTTTGATGCCTTGGTTACAGATGGGAAGCTCACAGGCACAAATGCTGCATATATCTGGGATCATCATCCCCAGCTACACAGAACCAACTACCTCAAAGATTACAAACTGGTCAATGATGCGTTCTCTATGCATCTGGTAAGGACCATGGAAGAAGACAGAACAAAGAGATTGAGCATGGAGGCTCAAGAGGCAGTCTACAGGCATGGGGCCTGGTACATACAGTTTGCAACCTTTTCTTATATAAGGGTTGAGGGTTTCGATGGACATCCCCTGATGCTGCCAAGGTATCCTACCGACGCCGTAGTACTAATGGAATTTATCAGGCAGGGCTCCACCATGATACAAATGTACAAGGATGCCAAGAAGCTGCCACCAATTTTGTTCCTAGTCAGCATTGGCAACTATATGTG
Source organism: Cunninghamia lanceolata (assembly GCA_027924645.1). Lineage (NCBI taxonomy): Eukaryota > Viridiplantae > Streptophyta > Pinopsida > Cupressales > Cupressaceae > Cunninghamia > Cunninghamia lanceolata. The sequence continues at coordinate 12,906,516 of BSBN01000288.1, read as the reverse complement.
CCCTTACTCTGATAATATCAAGAAGGTGATGGTCACCCTGAATAAAATGAATTTGCAGCCTTTCCCAATAACAAGACCATATGATCCTTACGGCAGGATACAGAAGATACTAGGAAAGCCTATTCACCAAAGGCACCTAGAGGATTTCTGGGCTGACTGTGAAGATGAGGCAGAAGGCAGAAGAAGGAGGTATCAGAGGTTAACTCTAAACCAAGTTAGAACTTTTGATTGCATCTCCCTTCCCCAACAATTAAAGAAGGATGATGGCAGGACAATGGCAGACGAGTATGAACAGAAAAAGATATATAATGACACCATCTCTGCACCTGACCTCACTATGCAAGAGGACATATCCTTGGACCCATTCATTGCCAGGACCCTACACCTAACCCAAGCTTGGGTTGATGCACAGATAGAGGCATTGAAGAAGAAGGGTGTTGCCATTACGGTGGACAACAAGAAGAAAGGGCAGGATATCCCCGCGGATGAATATGATGACTTCCTGTTAGAGAAGAGGAAGACCAAGGGAGGTAGAATCCCTCCACCACAACAGTAGAGCAAAAGACCCCCAAGGGGCAAGAAGGTGGAACAGGGACCAAAAGGGATTATAATTGAAAGCGCAGTATTTGCAGCTCAGGAGGCGGCAGGGTCAGGATCAGAATCAGCATCCCCTCCAAAGAAAGAAAGGCCCAAGAAAAGTAAGACAGCAGAGGCTGGAATCATTGAGACCCAAGAAGTGGGTCAATCTTCTAAACAACCGGGAGGAGAGGATACCCTCATAGAAGAAGAGCCTAAGGAAGAGGAGGCTCCATTGGTAATAAAAAGGAAGAGGAGAGCTCCACAGGTGCTAGTGTCTACCCCACCTAAGAAACAAAGAACCTCCATGAGAGGTGGAATAAGCCAACCCTCTACTTCATTACAAGGGGAAGGTAGTGAAGTGCGCATGGAACTTCAACATAATGTTCCACTTCCTACCATCGTCAAGTTCAAAACTGAACTTGCTGAGGAGCAGCTGAAAGAAACTTCCCAGACACAAGCAGAAGGGCATGTCTTGCTTGACGAGACAATAAATTTGTCTGATGATGAGGTGGTGCAGGATGTGGCTGCACAGAAGATGGAAGCACTAGCTGCGGGTATCAGTATCCCCCCCACAAGTCTCCACCAGTTCAATTAGTACTGGAAGAGATGAGGTGAGTGGAAGAAGAGCGAGAAAAGAGCCCAGAGCCAGTAGCTCAGGAAATAGGGCTAGGTACATTGATCACAGAGGTGACAAGTCCTGTAGTGGTAGACCTGATAGAGAAACAGGATGCAAGTCCTGAAGAGCCAGCAGGATCACCTGGTGAAGGCCAACCAACAGAAGAAATAAAGATGGCAGAATCGGAAGGCCATGCTCTGGAATTAGGACAACAAAGTCCACGGGATACATCAGCGGAACCTACTATAGTAGAGGTTCAAGAAATGAAGGCTGAAGAGAAGGAAACACTAGAGGATCTAGCTGCCAAAGTACAAGAAGTGGATGGTGCAGGCTCGGAAGAAGTAGTAGCTGTAGAACAACTGCCAGCACCTCAGGCAGGATCCCCAGTATCTGGTGCAGTGGATAAGCCACAAGAAGAAGAAGAAGTGGGAACAGATGAAATAATGACAGAAGAAGGTCATGATCATCATGATTAGCATATAGATGCACCTCAAGGTTCCCCACAGCATATAGATGCACCTCAAGGTTCCCCACAGCATGAAGATGCTCCTCCAGAGAAGGAAATCCCTCAACAGGAGGAGGTGCCACAAGATCAACAACAAAGAGAGCATCAAGAAGAAGAAAGGAGAAAGTCACCATCTCCACAACACTTGTTGACAGAAACAGGAGATATAGGTGAACATCAGGATGATGTTGAAAAATATGATCGGGTGCCTCCGTGGTTGGCAAAAGAGGTAAATGCTGAGGAAGAGCTTGAAATTCAAGAATTTGACGTCTCCACCCTGTTCTCTGCAGATATAATGAAGCCAAAGAGGAAGGCCATAATGACTTTGGCCATCAAGAGAGATCTGGCAACAGGGAGAAGGACCGCGCAAATTGCCATACCTGCGGTGGAGAAGGAAAAAGGTAAAATCACTGTCGATGAATTTCAAATCAGTACAGTAGATTTGGGCTTTGCTAATGAGGACCAAGAAGGTCAGGAGGGCAAAGATATCATTGACTCTCTAATTCAAAAGGTGAAAAGAGAGAAGGAGAAAAATAAGCAACATAAAGAGCACATTGCTCAGTTGCATGCCTATATCAAAGGGCTGACCAATCCTGATGATACCACAACTGAACATGCAGTCCCATTGACTGCCATTTCTCAGGAGGAGGTAAATAAATTGGACCTCATGAAGCATGAGGCGTCCGTAATAAGGAGATGGATGTCATCCACATTGGATGATGCTGTAGAAATAATGAAGGCCTCTTTGAAGAGGTGGAGCATCCTAAGTGACTCCAAGGCCAAAGTGGATAAATTGCAGATGCAGACCGGGAAGAGGTCTTACAAGCTGGAGAGAGTCCTAAGCCTGTTAGGGGAAATAAGGAATATAAATCCACAACTGCTTATCAGTAAGCAGGTACTGAATAGTAATACCGCATTATTAATAGATATCTGGTATAAAGACACTCAGTTTGAGTGTGGAGTCCTCAAAAGGTGTAATAATAAGCTAAGGGATATCAGCATGAGGCTACGAGATTTAATGGCTGAAGAAGCGGTGATACTTGAGGCATTGGAAGGTAAGGTGGAAGGAAAAATAGAAAATCAAGATGAAGAGTCTATCATTAAAGCTGTACACAGCAACTTCCAATCAGAGACAGATGATCCACCTGTCCCTTTGACAGAGGAATTGATAGATAAAATAATGAGGATCAAGGTCCAGATGGAGAAATACAAAGAGACACTGCAGGACAGGAAAAATAAGCTTGATAACAGCAGAGACAAATATGAAGCACATAAGCACGCCATTGTCAAAGCAAAGACTCAAGATGGTGGAGGGATAGATCAGGTTGTGCGTCTTTGCTTTGACAATGGCATGCTTATGTGTTTCATATTTGTCTCTACTGTTATCAAGCTTATTTTTCCTGTCCTGCAGTGTCTCTTTGTATTTCTCCATCTGGACCTTGATCCTCATTATTTTATCTATCAATTCCTCTGTCAAAGGGACAGGTGGACCATCTGTCTCTGAATGGAAGTTGCTGTGTACAGCTTTAATGGCGGACTCTTCATCTTGATTTTCTATTTTTCCTTCCACCTTACCTTCCAATGCCTCCAGTATCACCGCTTCTTCAGCCATTAAATCTCGTAGCCTCATGCTAATATCCCTCAGCTTATTATTACACCTTTTGAGGACTCCACACTCAAACTGAGTGTCTTTATACCAGATATCTATTAATAATGTGGTATTACTATTCAGTACCTACTTACTGATAAGTAGTTGTGGATTTATATTCCTTATTTCCCCTAACAGGCTCAGGACTCTCTCCAGCTTGTAAGACCTCTTCCCGGTCTGCATCTGTAATTTATCCACTTTGGCCTTGGAGTCACTTAGGATGCTCCACCTCTTCAAAGAGGCCTTCATTATTTCTACAGCATCATCCAATGTGGATGACATCCACCTCCTTATTACGGACGCCTCATGCTTCATGAGGTCCAATTTATTTACCTCCTCCTGAGAAATGGCAGTCAATGGGATTGCATGTTCAGTTGTGGTATCATCAGGATTGGTCAGCCCTTTGATATAGGCATGCAACTGAGCAATGTGCTCTTTATGTTGCTTATTTTTCTCCTTCTCTCTTTTCACCTTTTGAATTAGAGAGTCAATGATATCTTTGCCCTCCTGACCTTCTTGGTCCTCATTAGCAAAGCCCAAATCTACTGTACTAATTTGAAATTCATCGACAGTGATTTTACCTTTTTCCTTCTCCACCGCAGGTATGGCAATTTGCGCGGTCCTTCTCCCTGTTGCCGGATCTCTCTTGATGGCCGAAGTCATTCTGGCCTTCCTCTTTGGCTTCATTATATCCGCAGAGAATAGGGTGGAGACGTCAAATTCCTGAATTTCAAGCTCTTCCTCAGCATTTACCTCTTTTGCCAACCACGGAGGCACCCGATCATGTTTTTCAACATCATCCTGATGTTCACCTATATCTCCCATTTCTGTCAACAAGTGTTGTGGAGATGGTGACTTTCTCATTTCTTCTTCTTGATGCTCTCTTTGTTGTTGATCTTGCGGCACCTCCTCCTATTAAGGGATTTCCTTCTCTGGAGGAGCATCTTCATGCTGTGGGGAACCTTGAGGTGCATCTATATGCTGATCATGATGATCATGACCTTCTTCTATCATTATTTCATCTGTTCCCACTTCTTCTTCTTCTTGTGGCTTATCCACTGCACCAGATACTGGGGATCCTGCCTGAGGTGCTGGCAGTTGTTCTGCAGCTACTACTTCTTCCGAGCCTACACCATCCACTTCTTGTACTTTGGCAGCTGGATCCTCTAGTGTTTCCTTCTCTTCAGCCTTCATTTCTTGAACCTCTACTATAGCAGGTTTCGCTGATGCATCCCGTGGACTTTGTTGTCCTAATTCCAGAGCATCGCCTTTCAATTCTGCCATCTCTATTTCTTCTGTTGGTTGGCCTTCACCAGGTGATCCTGCTGGCTCTTCAGGACTTGCATCCTGTTTCTCTGTCAGGTCTACCACTACAGGACTTGTCACCTCTGTGATCAATGTATCTAGCCCTATTTCTTGAGCTACTTGCTCTGGGCTCTTTTCTCGCTCTTCTTCCACTCGCCTCATCTCTTCCAGTACTGATTGAACTGATGGAGACTTGTGGGGGGGGATACTGATACCCGCAGCTAGTGTTTCCATCTTCTGTGCAGCCACATCCTGCACCACCTCATCATCAGACAAATTTATTGTCTCGTCGAGCGAGACAAGCCCTTCTGCTTGTGTCTGGGAAGTTTCTTGTAGCTGCTCCTTAGCAAGTTCAGTTTTGAACTTGATGATGGTAGGAAGTGGAACATTATGTTGAAGTTCCATGTGCACTTCACTACCTTCCCCTTGTAATGAAGTAGGGGGTTGGCTTATTCCACCTCTCATGGAGGTTCTTTGTTTCTTAGGTGGGGTAGACACCAGCACCTGTGGAGCTCTCCTCTTCCTTTTTATTACCAATGGAGCCTCCTCTTCCTCAGGCTCTTCTTCTATGAGGGTATCCTCTCCTCCTGGTTGTTTAGAAGATTGACCCACTTCTTGGGTCTCAGTGATTCCAGCCTCTGTTGTCTTACTTTTCTTGGGCCTTTCTTTCTTTAGAGGGGATGTTGATTCTGATCCTGACCCTGCCACCTCCTGAGCTGCAAATACTGCCCTTTCAATTATAATCCCTTTTGGTCCCTGTTCCACCTTCTTGCCCCTTGGGGGTCTTTTGCTCTGCTGTTGTGGTGGAGGGATTCTATCTCCCTTGGTCTTCATCTTCTCTAACAGGAAGTCATCATATTCATCCGCGGGGATATCCTGCCCTTTCTTCTTGTTGTCCACCATAATGTCAACACCCTTCTTCTTCAATGCCTCTATCTGTGCATCAACCCAAGCTTGGGTTAGGTGTAGGGTCCTGGCAATGAATGGGTCCAAGGATATGTCCTCCTGCATAGTGAGGTCAGGTGCAGATTTGGTGTCATTATATATCTTTTTCTGTTCATACTCATCTGCCATTGTCCTGCCATCATCCTTCTTTAATTGTTGGGGAAGGGAGATGCAATCAAAAGTTCTAACTTGGTTCAGAGTTAACCTTTGATACCTCCTTCTTCTGCCTTCTGCCTCATCTTCACAGTCAGCCCAAAAATCCTCTAGGTGCCTTTGGTGAATAGGCTTTCCTAGTATCTTCTGTATCCTGCCGTAAGGATCATATGGTCTTGTTATTGGGAAAGGCTGCAAATTCATTTTATTCAGGTTGACCATCACCTTCTTGATATTATCAGAGTCAGGGCACATATAGTTGCCAATGCTGACTGGGAACAAAATTGGTGGCAGCTTCTTGGCATCCTTGTACATTTGTATCATGGTGGAGTCCTGCCTGATAAATTCCATTAGTACTACGGCGTCAGTAGGATACCTTGGCAGCATCAGGGGATGTCCATCGAAACCCTCAACCCTTATATAAGAAAAGGTTGCAAACTGTATGTACCATGCCCCATGCCTGTAGACTGCCTCTTGAGCCTCCATGCTCAATCTCTTTGTTCTGTCTTCTTCCATGGTCCTTACCAGATGCATAGAGACCGCATCATTGACCAGTTTGTAATCTTTGAGGTAGTTGGTTCTCTGCAGCTGGGGATGATGATCCCAGACATATGTAGCATTTGTGCCTGTGAGCTTCCCATCTGTAACCAAGGCATCAAAAGTGCCTCTATAAGCACAAGAATAAACAATGTAGGATGTCAAGAAAAATGCACAATTTGAACCTCCCAGGTTCATCAGTTGTTCATGCAGAGCATCACTTATAATTTGGCCCCACAATGGCTTGGTGTCTGAATATAGACACATCATTACTATTCCGTACATCCAATCCCTGAAACTGCCAGTATCAGGTTGGCCAGTTACTCTATTCAGGAGTGCAATCATGTACTGATACTCCTCACTAAAATCATACTTAAACAGGTGCACAGGAAGCTTGGCCGCTACATTATATGTACTGTTCTCAGCCCGCCACGAATACATGTTCTTCCTAGCCGATTTCTTGTTGGCTTCATACTCCCTTTCAGACTTCTTCAAGTCTACACTTTTGACCTTATTGCCCAGTGGCAATCCAAATGTCTGGGAGAGACCCTTGATGGAGAGGTCTGCATATATCCTCCCATGCTTCACTACTTGCCTTGTTTGAGGGTTATAATTCCGGGCACACTCCATGACGAGTTTCAGAGATTCCATGGAGTATGGAAAACCGGTGGCATTCCACATTCTCGACATGAACACTGCGTCCAGTACAGGACTCTTGTCATGTCCATTGTTCAGCTTGGCTGACCAGGCCTCCAAATTAGTGCTTCCCTGATGGGTGTCTGTAATTGCTCCATATTTAAACAGGACCCCCCTCTGAGCAGAGAACATAGGTTTGCTGAATTCTTCTTGACACTTGACCAATCGCTTCTCAGCCATGAGTACCTATAATTAACGATAATCCTATCTCACAACAGGTACATATATGCATGCATATTGCAATTGACTTTATAAATCATTATGCCTACTGTATCAATTCCAACACTACTTAATCATACGGATGCATAAACTGGAACTTACATCATCGTACCAGAACAGAAACAATATGATGAGGTTATTCACTTACCTGGTTATGCAGATTTCCTTTTATACCAGTAGATTGCTGAGACATTCTTAATTCAGCTGATGATCACCTCTTTCCTTCTGCTCGTGAGCTCAAATCGCGCAAAGGTAGCTGGTATGCAGATATGGAAGCTGGTGCTCTGTAAAACAAGTTTATCACAAGGTAAATGTGAAAATGGCGGTTGAATTACCTTTTAACCTCACATTTAGGGTACATTTAGGGCAACTCTGACAGATTGGATCATGTTCCCTGATTATTCATGCGAAAATGCAGGATCTCGCCAGGTGTTTCATTGGGTTCCGGGGTCAACGGGAACTACCTACCATGTCTGCGCGCATTAAATGATAATGGCGGCAATGGGAGTGGGGAATATCCCTATGACAGGATATCATGAGGGCAGGATGATATTCGCAAATATCGGGTTGAGTTTCAATATCATCCTCCTCCCTCATATTGACATTGTTATCGTGACAAGATTCGGGTGACAAAAGCACCTTTGTTTATGCTTAGTACATCAGGAGGATATTTTGGTGAATCGGGTGATGTTTTTTTAAATATGATGATGATGAGACAAACTTACATGTCTCTCTTTTTGGAATATCCGGATGACGTCATCCTGATATTCGCTCTTTGTATCGGAAGTGCATCATGACATTATCATCATATTTAGGCGAACATGATCATGTTTTAGAAAATATCCTGTGGCAATGTAAATGTGATGATGATGTCATCGTTATGTATGTTCCTTCGTTTATCGTATTTGTATGATGTCATCAGGATATTTGCTAAGGGTGATATTTGCGTTAGGAGGATATAAAGACATATAGGGTTACATGCGAAGTATGACGCTCGCGATGGATAAAACTTTTGACGGGAAGGTTTTGCTACCATTTAAAGTTGACGTCCAGATATTTGAACCGCATGACATATCGGGGGGGATGTTTCAAATATGATGATGAACTTCAACAATATGACCGAGGATATAAAACTATGACCTTCCTCTTGCGAATATCAGGTTTGACCGAAACTTTGACTGTTCATAACTCTTACATCCTGAGGAATATCAAGGTGATGTAAAAGGCAAACCTGCCTGAATTTTAATGCTCTTTCAAAATATGAGGTCATAGAGATGAAATACGAATTTTGACAAACTAACCTCATGGTGACTTCCCTCATCCTGGTTTTGCATGATGATGCACTCGACTTACTTTTACCAAACCGCCCAGAAGCAGACACACAAGCCAAACCAAAAATTGGGTCCCCGTTTTGCCAAGTCAAAATGGGGCGTGTTGTGTAACCACACAACAAATATGCTATTTATATCCTGTGTATGATAGATTCTCTTATAGCTGTAAGTTGTAATTGCTATGGCAGATTCTATGATGGTCGTAAGAGTTGTAAGAGCATCTGTCATAGCTCATTTTGGAAATAGGTGACCTCTTTGGAATGGGGGTTGTGGACAAGTGTCAGATGCATCTTACAATGTTGACTAAGTGTCCATAGGTGTGGGTGTTGGGCCATGAGGCCAAGTTGGATGCCCATTCCAAGATAAAGCCAATTTTGCCTTGTATATTCTATATAAACAGCTGCTTGGAGAAGGAGATGTAGAGTGTGATTGAAAGGTACTGTTATGCTACCGGATTGACTCCAGACATGAGTGTCGAAGCCTATTGAAGCTTGCATTGCAAGTGTATTGTAAACCATATTTAGTTTTGATAATACATTGTGCAAGTTTCTGAGTGTGGGGTTTTTCACTCGATAAGGGTTTTCCCCACGATATATCTTGTCTCTCTTCTTCTATCTTCTTTTTGGTTCTATATGTATTGCTGCAATATCTCTATTATATGTTTCATGTTGCTGTAATTGTAAGGATTAAATTGAATTTGCATAGCTCTCCCCTCATTAGATTAGTGTAGGAAGCGATTTCTGCATACCTAGCTTCCTTTCATGTGTGGTGATGTTACAGCTGATGTGGAAGCTACATTTTCCTTTGGTTGGGGTTGTCTAATGACCATCACCCCAACTGCTTGGTTTCCCTTCTTAGTTTTGCTTTTCTTCCTTTCTCCATTTGATTGCCTCTTCTCTCTGAGGAAATTATCATACTCTTCATTAGACAATTCTTGTCTCTTTCTTTTATTATCCTCAGTGAGGGCTACCCCTTTATTCTTTAGCTGGGTGATCTCACCTTCTACCCAATCCTTGGTCAATTGCATGACCTTTTGAGTTATCTGGTCCAAGGAACTTTCTTCTGGTTGATCCCACTCTGGAGCTATTATGGTATCATTATATACCTTTTTGTCCTCATATTCTTGGGACATGACCTTACCATCATCTTCATGTAACTAAGTAGGCACTGGCATGCAATCCAAGGTGCGTATCTGATTCAAGGTGAGCCTCTGGTTACCTCACCCTCTAACCTCTGCCTCATCATCACAATCAGCCCAGAAATCTTCAATATGCTTTTAATTCATAGGCTTCTTATATAATGCTAGCATCCTGTCATAAGGATCATATGGCTTGGATGAGAATGGCTGCAAATGCATCAATTTCAATCCTCCTATTACATCCCTGACACTTTCTCTATCGGGGCACATATACCATCCAATCATGACTGGAAACAAGACATTTCGTATCTTTTTATTTTCAATATAGGCCTCCATTGAGGGTAGGATCTGCCTAACAAACTCCATCAGGGTGACTTGGTCATTTGGATATCTCGACAACATGAGCGGTTGCCTAGTGACCCCTTCCATCCTTATGTATGAAAATGTGGGGAATTGGATAAACCAAGCCCCATGCTTGTATATGACAGCTTGTGCCTCCACACTTAATCTCTTTCCTCTGTCTTCTTCCATGGTTCTGACAAGATGCAGAGAGGAGTCATTCACTCTCCTATAGTGCTGGAGATACTCTCTTCTTTTCAACTGTGGGTAATGATCCTAGATGTTCACAGCACCAGGGTTATTTCCAACCCTACCTACCTTTTGCAATCCATTGAATGTGCCTCTAAATGCACAAGCATATACTACATAAGAAGTCATGTGGAACATGTTAATTTTCCCTCCTAGCCTTCTCATTCTTTCATCTAGGCTATCACTTATGATCTTTGCCCACATGGGTTTGTTTTCAAAACACTCTACCATCCTGATAATACCATACATCCAATTCTCAAAGGCTCTAGCATTAGGTTTCCCTGTCATTCTGCTAAGCATTGCTATCATGTAATGGTATTCCAGATCAAAATCAAACTTAAAGAGATATACAGGTAATTTAGCTAAGGGCTTGTATGCGCTACTCTTGGATCTCCATTGATACATGATCCTCCTAGCTTCTTTCTATTTGTTGTTATATTCTTTTTCCAATTTTCCCATGTTTAATCAGACCACATTAGGTCCCTTAGGTAGATTAAAGGCTGAGGTGATGCCTATAACTGAGAAGTCTGCATAAATTCTGCCATGCTTCTCTACTTTTCTGGTCTCTACATTATAGTTTCGGGTACATTCTACTACTAGCTCAGTGGCTTCCATTGCATACGGAAATCCTCCAGTATTCCACATTCCAGAACTATATATGTTCATTAGGAGAGGGTTTCCACTTCCCTTCTCTAGTCTAGCTGTCCATGCACAAAGATCAGTACTCCCTTGATGTGTATCATTGATTTGTCCATATCTGAATGCCACTCCCTCTAGCTGCAAGTACATGGGTTTCAAAAATTCTGTCTCAGACCAGTTCTTTCTGACTACCATTAGGTCCTACAATAAAACGTGCATATCTTACCCTAACATGCCATGTGCAATAGTGGTTTAGTGGTCACATGCATCTCATGATGATAATTCTAATCAGTCTAGTTTATTTTATGCATCATCATGTCAATTAACACAATTAAAAACTATTTTTACCTTTCATTCACCATAAACAACAAAAGAGGACTTTACATTACATACCTGATAATTGCTTCCCTTTTACTATGTGGGTGATATCCAGATGAACGTGATCCCGTCGCAATTACTGTTTCCCGTTCCGTCTAGATGTGTATCCATTCCATTTGTAAGTTGCAATGATGCTTTGATCTCTTTGGAGCTCTGTAATTTTCTGTTTAACATATGGTAACTTTGAAATGAACCAAAAATCTTCACTCTTAACCAGTTAATAAGGAAAATTAGGGTGTGCTTACTGTCTTTTGTTCATGTCCATTGATCAACACATCATGTTTATAGATGTTGACAAGTGGTGGGCTTGTATTTGAAATTTGAAGGCTCAACCTACCGTTGGGATTGCATTTAATGCAGAAGGTGATATATGCAGAGATTAGGGATATTTGAAAACATGATGGATATCTGGTATATGAGGGTGATATCATCGTCAGGATGGTCAACTGTTGACCAATGACCGAAGTTGGGTCACTATAGTTTTTTTAATAATCGTGATAACACATTGTACTGATATGATCAGGTGGATATGACACGTGGCATCGTTTAATTAGTTACTAGAAATCTCTACATCTCAGGTCATCTAGGGTCGATATGAGGGATATAAGGAAATATGTGGATGTTTAATACTATGAAATATCACCCTACTTGAGAAGGTGACTCGGATGACGTCAGTATTTTACAAGGATTTCAAATTGTTTGAAAATGATGTCATCGTCATATTAGTTAAGATTAGAGATGTTACAAAATATGACCCTCTTTGGTCTGGGTCATGATGGCATCATCATCAAGTTATGTTAGCTTTGTATCAGGTTAGGATGATGTCATCATCATATTGAGAAATATGGTGGATGTTTGGAAATGTGACCCTCCAGGAGTTGGGCATACTGATGATGTCATCACCATGTTAAGTTCTTTTATATATCGTAACAAGATGACGTCATGGTCATATTTGCGAAGGGTGATATTATGAAATATGATGGACATTCAAAAATGTGACCCTCTGGAAATATGCATGCACATTTGATGGGTATATACTCTTTCGCACTTAACTTCGACGTTCGTGTATTGAAGTATATGCGGATATCAGGTGATCTTCATATGTCAGGGTCATCTAGTGAATATGACTGATATTAATGAATGTGACCTTATGGGGAATATCAGGTTTGACCAAAGTTTGACCGGGCATAACCTTTCATCCTTAGGGAATATTAGGGTGATCTAAAAGGTAAACCTACATAGAATTTTCTACTCTTCCAGATTATGAGGTTTATGAAGGCAACTTTTGACTTTGACACTTGACCTTTTCTTGTGGGTCACATGCATGTGCATGGGTGATATACTTAACTAACTTTTGCCAAACCACCCAAAGCACGAAGGTAAAGAACAAGAAGAAGCAAAAAGTTGGGTCCCTATTTTGCTAAGGCAAAATGGGGCATGTTGTGCAACCACACAACAACTTGCCACCAAAGAAAACAACCAAATTCAAATTATTCAAGTGATGAGAACACATTGAAACATAGTATTCTAACTCTCCCTAAGCATGACCATCATGATCTTTCTGAATGATGTCAAGTTCATAAGCATCTCAATGCTGATAAGGGTTCAAGTGTGTGCATGTGATTAATAATCCTCATCTTGAAAGTTAGTTGAAGACACTAGTAACTAGTGTTAAGCTACATAGTTTGGGTTCATCCCTCATAGCCAACTAGGATAGAGCCTTGTTGCTAGCACGCGTCCATAGTCCTGACAAGGTTATCTATGTAATCCCCCTAAGTAGAGCCCCACTGCCAGCAGGTGTCTATAGCCCCGGTAGAGTTACTTAGGTGGCCTAAATTTCATTCTCTTGGAATTTCAATATATTTCTCCTTTTTTTTGTATATTCATAAGATATCATCATGTAAGCTCATCATGCGAGGTGCGATAACTTACCACTTTAGGTTGGGAATTGCAATGGTAGCAAGGGTGACCCTTTGGATTTTTCACTTAACACCTATACTAAGGTATTCAACAAACCCAAGGTTGTATAGGTGAGTCATCGTGAAAATCTCCTCGATCAAGACAAGGGATGTCACTGATGAAACAGACATCACAGACATGATCCAAGGTACCTCTTAGGATGAGTCACAACCTTTGTAAGAATTTGTATTCATCACTTGAATTCTAACAATCTTGTTGGTTTCTTGGGGTGATAAGGTGCATTATCTTGCATAACCAAAACAAGGACTCAACAACAATAGGAAAACACATAAAGCAAAGCTATACAATATGTACATTATGGTACAACATCCTGACATGACCCTGTCTAAGCTTGAAAGTAATGCTTGAGGAACTGTCCATTAACTGGCAATGGAACATCCTCACCTGTTAGGGTCTTAAGTCTATAAGTACTGTCTCCTAGGATCTCTAAAATCTGAATTAGACCGATCCAAAGTTTATCAAACTTTCCATGATCACCTTCCTTTTCACGTGCTTTGTCCCATGCTAGGATCAAATCTAAAATCCTAAAGGCTTTTATTCTAGCTCTCTTATCAAACCAACATTTGATAGTAGCCTGATGTTTAGCAAACTGATCAATTGCTCTATCTCTTTTTTCTTCTAGGTGCATAAGTTGAAGCAACCTAACTTCCTGTTTACTATCTATACCCAGATATTCTTGTACAAACTACAATGTGGAGATTTTTAGATTCACGAGGAGGATAGGATCCACCCCATATGCCAGTTGGTAAGGAGAGTTTCCTAATGCAACCTTCACTCTGGTTCAGTCTACCCACAAAGCATACTTAAGTAGGGTATTCCATTCCCTAGGATTCTTTTCTATCAACTTCTTTATGATACTAAGTAAGTTTTTGTTTGTTGACTCTACTAATCCATTTCCTTGGGGGTAATAATTCAAAGAAAATTTCAAAATGATTCCATAATCAAAAGCCCAACTAGATAATCTTAATGATGCAAAAGCTGGTCCATTATCACATACTAAGGCATATGGAACTCCATACCTAGTTATTATGTTGTTCTCTAGGAATTTGATTACATCTTTTGTAGTGCATGTCTTGCTGCTGACTACTTCAGTCCACCTAGTGCAATAATTAGTGATTGTTAAAACATACCTATGGCCTAAAGATGATGGAGGGTTGATAGGACCTATGAAATCCATGCCCCATTGAGCAAATGGACACATCTCCATCACTGGCTGCAAGGGTTGGATAGCATATTTCTCTCTGTTGGCTGCGACCTTACAAGTATGGCAACATTTGATGTGCTCAATAGTGTCTTTGAAAATGGTTGGCCAATAATATCCTGCTCTCAGGATAGTGGCTAAGAGGGAACCATGTGTTGTTCCAAACTTTTCATGTAGCTTAGCTAGGACTTTGTCAGCTTTTGGTCTATCCATCTGAGGTATATCCCCTCATAGTTTCTTTTGAAAAGGATTCCTCCTTTGATCATGTACTTCTATGATCTTATCTGTAAAGCTCTCCTTTGAGAAGCTTGCATCTTCACATGGTATCTCCCAGTGATTAGGATATGCCTGATATTTGAATACCATTCTTTATTCTCTTTAGTGTTCACTACATTTTGTTGACTCACAATGTTAGGATCTGTCTTAGAAATCATCTAGCCCAAGGCTTGTCCTCTTACCAATTTCATGGGTGTTATATCCATATCATATTCTTGAAGAACCGTTATCCACTTGGCTCTTTTCTCTCAAGGCTCACTCTGCATCAGGAGCATTTTCACTGCTGCATCTGGTACTACAACAATTATATTACTTCTTAGGATGTAATGTCTAAATTTCTTTACTACTGTTACAAAAGAAAGAGCTTGTCTTTCAACATCCATATATCTAAGTTCAGCATCCTTGAGTGGGCAGCTCATGAAAGCTATGGGTTTTTCTTCTTTAGCTTCATTCCTCTATGTCAGTACTGCTACACATGTGTGTTCTGAAGCGAATGAGTAAATGTAAAATTCTCTTGTGTAATCTAGGCTAATCAAGACAGGTGCATCTGATATGGCTTTCTTAATGTCCTCAAAGGCAACTTTCGCTTCAGGTGTCCATTTGATCTTGGCATCTTTGTTAAGCATTGAATTGAGTGGCCTGACAATCTTTGCAAACTTGGTGATGAACTTCCTAACAAAGTTTATCTTACCAAAATAAGATTTAAGCTCTTTCTTACTTCCAGGAAGTTGTAGCATCATGATTGATTCTACTCTAGCAGGGTCAATGGTGATCCCATTTTCTGATATCAGGTGACCAAGTAATTTACCTGTGGTTACTCCAAATATGCATTTCTTGGGATTGAGTGAGATACCATAATGCTCACATTTCTTGAGCACCTTTTTGAGGTCTTCTATGTGATCACCTCTCTTCTTTGAAAATATGGTCAAGTCATCCATGTATTTGACTATGCATTTGCCAACTAGGACTCTAAATTCTATGTCCATTGCATGCTGGAATATAGCTCCAACATTAATCAGGCCAAAAGGCATGCGTCTATAAGCAAATATTCCCCACTTTGTGGTGAATGTTGTTTTTAATCTATCCACTTTATCCACCATCACCTGGTTATACCCTAAGAAACCATCCAAGAAGGACATCATTTGAGCTCCATTTACTATCTGTAAGACTTCATCCAGTGAAGGTAATGGATAATTATCCTTCTCAGAGGTTCTGTTCAGATTTATGAAGTCTACACATAGGCGGATATCTCCATTTTTCTTTCTTGCAGGAACCAAATTAGCTACCCATGTTGAGTGCCTCACAGGAAATATGATCCTGGTGTTCAACAATTTCTTAATTTCTTCAAAGATGATAGGCTCCAACAAGGCATTAACATGCCTTTGTTTTTGTCTGAAAGGCTTAGCATCTGGTTTTAATGGAATAGTGTGAGTGATGATTGATGTATCATATGTCTTCAACTCATCATAGTTCCAGGTGATAACATGGATGTAATCCTTCAAAGCTTGAGTTATCCCTGCCTTTTCTTCTTCAGTACAAACTTTACCAATTAGGACATTCCTTACATCTTCCTTCTATCCTATATTGACTGGTGAGTATTCTCCTCCATCAGTCTTGGGAAGATCTTTTTGTTTCAGCATGTTATGCAAATCAAATGCTTTTTCTAGTTCTACCATACCTTTGGGAATCTTATTACTTGGTAAGTCCGTGATTTCCTCTTCTTCCCAGATATGATCCTATAAATTTCTTTCATCTAAGATTTATGCATCCAATACATCTCTGTTTGCTATGAAATCTAAAATATGTTGATCATCATCAAACACTTGAAGATTAGTGACATTATCTGGTATGGAGGGCACTGATATCAGTTCGACTAAAAATCTCTTTAATCCAGAAATGGACAAAGGTTCTAGAGTACTGGTAGCTTTTGCCAAAGCATCTACTCAGTGGTTTTGTTCTCTAGGGATATGAGTGATGTTAAATGCATCAAACTCTTCTATCAAGTCCCACACTCTATGTCTGTAGTTAGACAACTTCTTGTAATTGCAAGCATAGATACTCCTCACTTGTCTTACTACCAATTCTGAATCTCCATAAACATGTAGAATCTTAATTTTTTTCTTGAGAGCAAACATCAACCCATGGATTAAAGCTTCATATTCTGTCACATTATTGGTGCATGGGAATTGCAATCTATATGATGCCAAATATGACTTTCCTGCTGGGTCAATAAGATTTACACCTACCCAAGCTCCTTGCTTGGATTTAGATCTATCAAACCTAAGGATCCATGGTTTATCTTTTGTTAATGGCTTATCAGTGCCTTCTCTTTTCTTTTTAGCTCTAGCAGCTGCATCACTAGACATCCATTTTTACTTTTGTGACTCATTCTTTGTCATTTTTAGTGACTGATATGAACTTGATACCCTTCCCCTTTTAACATCTGTGGTATTATCACTATCAGTATCTAATTGTACTTTGATCTCTTTCTTCTTATCTCTTGGTATATCCTTATTACTGGATAACTGATCCTTCAAATAAAGTTGTTCTTGCTTATGCAGTACATTCAAGCATAATGAGCATGTGGTCTCTAAATGTGGTTCTACATGTAGTCTACACCATCCCTCAATTAAAACTTGATGTGGAGGGATCTCCTGTGATATGAGCCTTTTAACTTGCTTGGATAGAAACTCTTCAAACTTTCTTAAGTTACTTCCCATGTCCTCATTTGACAACTCATAATCTGATTCAATCAGGCAACCAGTTCTGGGGATGATATCATTTTCATCCTTGTAGGTATCCTCACTATACATCAATATCTCCTCTAGATTGTACGTGTAACTTTCATCCTAATATGTCCTTTCTTTTGTATCTACAGATGACAAACAAGATTTAGAATCATCATAACTAAATGTACTGCTTACCTCAGTTGAAATAATCCTCTCTCACTATAGGCTCATTCCAGCTCCATCATATCTAGGCAAGCCTGGCAATTTTTCTCTGAATGTGCTTCATCGTGTAGCCTGCACCAGCTTTCAATCAAAATATCCTGATCAGACATGCTTAGTGTTTGGTAACATTACATTTCTCTAGATAAGTACATTTCAAAGTCTTTGAAATGATCTACTCTATCATCATCTCCTGAACTATAATCAGAATCTATGATCACTTTGTCATCCCAAAGAGCATGTTCATGAATGTGTGTGTTATACATGAGGATTTCCTCTCTCCTAACCATTTGAGGTCTAATGGTATAAACCCCCAGTTCAACATCTACATACAATATATCATTGGTCTTATTATACTTGGTGATCATGTGCTTCATCCTAGGTTTGGCTTCTATCCTGATCTGATTAGGAATCCCTTTCCATGGTAACCACATGTGACTAAAATCAGTAGACATTTAACCATTAAGCATTTTTGACCAATCCCTACTAAACAACATTCTATAAGTATTAGGGATATCTACCAACTGGATGTCAATCTAATATTGAATCCTTGGATTTGATACTAACTGCATGTGAATATGTGTTAATTCTCCTACTACACTTCAGTTTTGTCTAGTTGCGTCACCTTCTTGAGAGACTTGGTTGGATGTAACCCTAAGGCATTGCAAATAGATAGGGGCATCACATTGGTTGATGCACCTGAGTCTACTAGGTAGTTGTGTAGGTTCTTACCAAACATTCTCAAGGTGAGTAAGAATAGGGGTGACTCAGTCTATATCTGTAAAGAGTCATGTGTGAAGATTTAGTAGCTTGAACAATTGCTGGAGCTTTGTGTTTTACATTGTTTTCTTTGGTTGCATGATCTCTATTCAAAATTTGGATTGTGAATGTGATTATCATCTTTTGGTGTGGATTCATCTAAGGATCTCATGAAGGATTTCTTGATGGTTGGAGTTTTTGGCAATTCTGAAAATGATAAGCTAATCTTAACTCTCTTCATCTCTAAATATATGACTAATTTGTCTGATTATGGAGATTGATTACTAGCTTTCAACACTGTGTTTTGAGGTGTGAAATACTGTGTATTAACCTTGGGAGGCCCATGATTATTGCTTGCTTTCAGATCTGGAGGAGTGTTGAAGATATTGGGAGGCAAGTATGTGGTCAAAGGACCAGACAGTCTGTTGGAATTGCTTCTGAGGTTATAATTATGCCTACCCTGATATTGCTGCTAATAAGCATGAACTTCTTCATGTTCTACCGATGGTTCATTCTCATCCTCAAAGGGAAACACATAATTTCTCTCAAATGCTAGGGCATTTTCTTCACATGCTAATGTGTAGTTTTCATGAGCTGATGTTGTTTGGTGATGAGGCTGATTTACAAAACTCTCAAGTACAAGGGCAGAGTCATATCCATAGGGAACAATCTCATTCCCTTCAATGAAAGGAGGATCACTTGTGGTGTTGGACACTTTAGCTTGAAAGATAGAAACTGCTATTTTAAACTAAGGACAATCTATCTTAGTATGTGCATTGGTATTGTGTATTCTACACCAGTTTGTAAGTACTACCTCTGCTAGATTAACTCTAGTAGTCTGTTTTGGTTCATTAGGGGGCTGATTGTCTAAAGGTGAAGGCAAAGAACCATTGTTTGGCCTAGTATTCCATGCCCTAGGTTGCCTAGGTGTAGCATTATTATTGCCATTATTGTTAAAGTTCCTATCATTGTTGTATCCCCTGTCAGGATATCTGGATCTGTCATTGTTATATCCTCTATTCTGATTTGACTGGGAATAAAAGTTTTGACCTCTCAGATGTGTAATATTAGTTGTCAACTTTCTCAATTGTGCAGATATCTTCTTTCTCTTCCTAAATTTTGGCTACTACATTTTCTTGTTGAGGTTTAAAGAAAGAAGAACCATTGCTATTGTTCTATCCTACATCTTGAGGTGTTTAGACATGTCCTGGATACTGTATCATCTGACCATTCCCATTTGGAGGAGGCATGATACTAAGGGGAGGTACTTGTAATGGATCAGGCATTGCAATAGGAGGCATCATGACTCCATTGGTTTGTGGTTGAGCATGATATTGCGGATATGTAGGATATGATAAGTTAGGTGTTGTAGCAGGAATTAATTGTTGATTTACTTTTATTACTTCTTCAAAAGCTCCTATCAAAGTTGTGACACCAAGATGTGCTCTCCTTATGAATATGGAGGTTAGAGGATCTAATGCTGAATAATATATCAATCTGGCTAGTTCATCCCGTACATTATACAGAACTACCAACTTAGAATACATCTTCTGGAATCTAGCGTTAAAGTTGGAAATGTTAGTTTCAAGACAGACAACTGAGAGGGGGGGTGAATCAGTTGTCCCAAAACTTTCCTTTTATTAACTAGTTAAATCCTTCTTGTAATTTAGCAGCATAATAATAAATCAATCATGGAAACACAATGCAATAATTCAAGAGCAGAAACACATTAACACATATGACACCAAGATTTTAACATGGAAAACCTGGTTAAGGGAAAAACCACAGGGTGAATAACCCAAGATTGTATTCTCTGTTAAAAGAATAAGAGGAACAAAATGGCACATGCCAATTAGGGCTCATTGCTCGAGCACACTGCTCACAAGAGGCCCACTGCCTACAGGAGACACACTGTCTACAGAATAATAAATATTACATACTTGAACTGAAGATTAGCATCTTCACCATGCTTGAGTTAGTTCCTTTTAAGCTCAACACTTTCGCTCTGCCTTTCCCTCTTCTCCTCTCTACCACACTTTCATCTTTGCCCAGATGCTTTTGAAACAACTTCACAACTCTTATTTATACAAGACATTGACTTTGGGATAATCATCAAAGTCGGCATACTTTATAGAGCAAATACACAAATACAAATTGACTTATTACAAAAGACTTCATGTGAATCACCACTTTGTCGGCCACACAGATCTAGGACCTAAATCTTCTTTGAGGAACATGCCATGCTTCGCAGAACATCTTCAAGATCATCTGCAAGATGTGTAAATCATCCGGTCGGCCAAGTTTAGGAAGAACATCATCATCCAGAAGTAATTCTTCAATTATGAGCTCAATCTTCAATGCGTACCACCAACACAAACTGGACACAATCTAGAGATCCCCACAAGCTTTCCTGATTCACCAAGAACATCCACACCACTTATGATTACTGAAATCATTCTCTTCTTCATCCAGAATCTCAAGAACACAGTCTATCATCACTGTCATATTGAAATAGATTCTTGTGGACCTCCATACCATGAACCAATTGAGTTGTCAGTTCACATTGACTTCCTAAACACTCCACCAAATCCATAGAACAAGATATTGCATTTCCGGATCTCATCGGACCTATTTGTGTCACTCTGTCACCTCTGAACATCTACCAGAACTAGTTTTACTCATATGGCCATAACTTCTTCAAATATTCATGTGGACCTCTCAAATCTTTACTGGATCACCTTTAGACACATATCTACAAACCCTTTGATGTGCATCCTCTGATCTTCATCTTAGCTGGGATCTTCACTTCATAGAGCTTCACTGTCTTCACTATTCTTCATTGTTTCTGATAGGACTAATTTTCTCAATATCCTCAACATACAACTCATCCAATCCTTGACATCAATGCAAAAGGAGTATGTTGACATCAATGACAACATCGGTTAGGCCCATGCTTGCAACAGGCAATAGGTTCTCCTTCTGCTCTTTTGATTGTAGTAAAAAGGTGATAAGTCATGGTAGGATTGGTGCAGGAGCACCAAGGGGCTTGGAGTGAGCCCATATGTATATAACACATTTTGGTGTGATGACCTTAGTGGTCATAAAGTATGTTGGTCATAAAGTATTTCTTTGATTTTCTTTTAGTTCGAGTGTGAAGTAGTTAACATGTCTTTCTATGTGATTGGTTGAGTGGAGATCGGGGGGCCCCACCAATTGCATGTTAAACAATGTATGATGTGTGGAAGTAATAAAAGTGTGATGTGTCAGGCTATCGCCCTAACTATGTTAAGAGTTCCACCAATAGGAGAAGGCTTGACTGATAAAGATGACCATCAGAGTGAAATATGCAGTCGGCGCTGTGAATTTGTGACTGGTCAATAGTTGATGTCTCGCCGATAGGCGAAGGCCAAAACCGTAGACTATTGTATCAGGGTGACCGAAGGAATCGGAAGACTTGAAGAGCACCCAGCCGATAGGCTAAGTCTCGAAGACATTGAAGTCAAGCAAGCTGTGACGATGAAGACAGGGTTAAGTGACCGATCGGTGAGAAATGTGAGATCAGAGTGAAGTTTCTAGAGTGTGTCAATGGTGTTTGTCACACCGATGACAGTCAGCGAAAGTAACACTAGGTCAAAGTTACGTTGGGCTCATCAGTAGGAAGTAAGCTATTGGGGGAATGAGATGTGAGGATGCCGATAGGCATTGTTTTACCGATGACTACCAGCAAAAGCAAACCACAGTAAGTAGACTATCGACTATTAGTAAAGGGATCGGGCTATCGCCCTAACTGTAGAAAGGGTTCTAGCGATGCCAATGTGTTAGGCCGATGGAATGGCCAGGAACAACACTAATGTAAGAAACCCTAACTATCTGATAATGGACAAGGGTAAAAACTATAAAAGGCCAGATTCATTTTGTGTTGGGGTTGGAAGCTTAGAATGGTACGAATGTAATAAGCACTTTCATAGCAATAAAAACTTGGGCTGTTTGATTCGCTTATGAAATTCTGTAGAGTGTGTGCATATCTCGGTCTAAAACAAAGCAGTTAGTTTTCTTTCCTATTATTTTTGTTTATGTTTGTACATAATGGCTCTGGTTTAATGTCCTCACATATCCTCTGTACAGTCATGGGGGGCAACAAGAAGAGTCTCTTTTTTTGTTTTTCCTTCTGTTGTAGTGAATGGGTTGCCAGAGAGAGGCAATGTGAACTTGTCCTAGGCGAGCTCTGCTATAGCCCAGCTAGGTATGCAAATTGCAGTCTAAAAAGGCAAGGGTGAAAAATAGAGTAGGAAGAATTGAGCACCAAGCAATCAGAACCCTAGACCCAGAGAGGAGGGTTGATAACGGGCTTAAGAAGGCTATAAGCCTTGGAAATTGGGAATCTTGGAAGCAGTGAGGACAAGGAAGAATACCTCACACCAAGAAAGTAGTGTCTGTACTGGGAACAATGGGCAAATAGGTCTTTCACCTCTGTAATAGATTGCTTAGGTTGAATTAGGCATTTTGGGGTAGAAAATGTCTATGAGCACTTGAATTGGTAGGGAGACTTGGGGTATGACATAGGTCTTGAAGCGTTGTGTCAAGATAGGTTTTCTAAACCCATAGGCCTCCCCATCAAATTGGTATCATAGCAAGTTAAAGATTTGGGCTATTCTTCGATTAGAATAGAAGAAGTTGTATGTCATCACCAAGTTCGAGTGAGTCTATAGGTTCATCCAAGAAGATGGTGACTAATGCAGAATTGGCAAAGAAGGTTGATGAACAAGAAGAGGAGAATAGGCTCCTACAGGAAAGATTGGTAGAAATGGAAAGTAAACTGGGTGTAATGATGGAAAAGACTGAAGAAGTCAGTCAGAAGATTAAAAATTCTGAAGGTAAGGAAAAAGGTGTGTCTATAGAAGATGAAGAGCCCACACCCGATCCTAAGATGGAAGAAGAACCTTTCTTGAAGGCCTTGAAAGCCATGAGTGGTAAGTCATTGGAAGGAGTTCCTCTTTTTAGTGGGAAGATGGAACCTGATTTGGTTATGGAATGGATAGAAGGTATAGAAAATCACTTTGAATGTGATGGAGTGACTGAAGCACAAAAGGTGAAGGTGGCTAAATCAAGACCCAGAGGAGCTGCTTTGACATGGTGGAAATTTGTTCAAACAGAAAGAGAAAAAGAAGGCAAGAAACCTATAGCTACTTGGAAAGGTATGGTGGCTAAAGTCAAGGAAGTCTACATGCCTGGAGATTATGAAGTCTAGTTGCACAAGAAATGACAAAATTTGAGACAAAGAGAATTAGATGTCAATGCATACGCTGAGGAGTTTCAAAAACTATGTCTAAGGTCTAAGGTGATGGAAGATGAAAATGTAAAAGTGGCAAGATATCTCAATGGTTTGAGGTGGAGTATTCAAGAGGAAATCAGCTTATTTAGCCCTACAATAGTGCATCAAAGCTATTAGCTAGCACTCAAGGTAGAGGAGAAGAGCAAGAAGAAGCAAGAGTCAAGCAACAGATTAAGAGGAAAAGGTGGAGACAACAGAGGAAGAGGAAGTTATGGTGGTAGGAACACTGATCAAAGACCCCAAGGAGAATCTAAACTCACAGAGCAAAGTGGAGAGACTAGTAGTAGAGGAAACTACTGAGGAAGGGGATCTAGCAGAGGAAGATCAGGCAGGGGATCCTACTTTGCCACTATGAAATGCTACAATTGTGGTCAATTAGGCCATCCAACATATAGGTGTCCTAATAAGGGCACATCTTCTTATCAAGGAGTTGATAAAAGAAATCATTATGTACAAGATGAAGCTTCAAGCAGCAAATCACCTAAAGTCAATCTAGCCTCAGAAGTGGGAGAGAACATCATGGTAAGGAGAACTTTGATCAAAGAACCAGTGAAAGCTGGACCAAGCCAAAGGAGAGCTTTATTCAGAATCAGATGCAAGATTATGAATAAGGTATGTCAAGTAATCATAGACTCAGGGTCTACTGATAACATAGTGTCTGATGAAGCAGTTAGAAAATTAAATTTGTAAAGAATACCTCATTCAAATCCATATAGAGTCACATGGTTAAATAAAGGTCAACATGTGATAGTCAATGAGCAAACTTGGGTAGAGTTTGGTATAAGTGGATACAAAGACAAGGTACTCTGTGATATCCTACCCATGGATGCATGTCATCTCTTATTGGGTAGACCATGGCAGTATGACCGAAAGGCCATACATGATGGTGAGAAGAATGCATATTCGTTTCAAAAAGATGGTGTCACCTATAAAATTCAGTCATTGGAAGATGAAGAAGCAAATAAGACTAAAAGCCCTAATGTCTTAATTGTGAGTGGTAAAGAGTTTTTGAACACTCTTAAGGAGGATGGTATTGGTTATGCTATCATAGTGAAACCTAAGGAGGAGCAAAAAGACAAAAAGGTAGTGGTCCCAAAAGAGATACAGACTATACTGGAACAGTATAAGGACATAATTAGTGAGGGAACACCAGCAAAACTACCTCCACAAAGAACTATTAGCCATCAGATAGATCTGATTCCAGGAGCATCACTGCCTAACAAAGCTCCTTATAAAATGACTCCAGAACAACATAAGGAGATAGCCAGACAAGTGCAAGAATTGATTGATCAGGGATTGATTAGGAAAAGCATAAGTCCTTGTGCAGTGCCTACAGTGTTGGCACCAAAGAAAGGAGGGACATGGAGACTATGCACAGACTCCAGAGCTATCAATAAGATCACCATAAGGTATAGATTTCCAATTCCCAGAATTGAAGATCTTATGGACTGTTTAGGGGGGGCTAAATACTTCACCAAGATAGACCTAAAAAGTGGTTATTGTTGATAACTGAGAGGGGGGGTGAATCAGTTATCTTAATTATTTCAACTTTCTGAGCTTTCTTAATAATTAGTGCAACATCAATTCAAACAAGCAAACATAACCATAAAATGGAAATACACGACACAATATTTTTGACGTGGAAACTGTGTTAAGGGAGAAAACCACAAGGTGATTAACCCAAGATTATATTCTCTGTTAGAAGAATAGAATTATAAAATGGCACTTGCCAATTAGGGCTCACTGCCCGAGCACACTGCTCACAAGAGGCCCACTGCCTACAAGAGACTCACTGTCTACAGTTTACAAAGAGTGTTATACAATACTTGAACTAATAAGGAGCATCTACATATGCTAGAGTTTAGTTCTAGTTAAACTCAATACACTGATCTACTGCACTTCATCCTTTCTCTTCCTTAGTACTGCTGTCCCTTCACATACCGAACCTACCTTACTGCTTTCACTCTGCTCTGCTGCTTATTTTCACACATCACCAAAATCATGACACATCTCACAACTAAATCCATCTTGTATATCTATCCACACAAGTGATTTCATCACCTTTCTAGTCGGCACCTGGAATAGTCAATATTTTCCACAAACTCTGATCTGTCGGCTGAATCCTTTCTTACCAAGTAATGCAGATCAAGGATATACTTGTAAAAGTCATCAATCATGTTAGCCAATCATAAATTATGCCTTAAGAATCTTTACCATCATCAGTAACGCATCCGAAATAATGTCTGATGTTCTGCAAGTCAGTTCTTCCTTTGTCCACACTGCCAATTAGGAACCTGACACTCAAGTATTCATATCTTTTTCTTCATCTATCACTGGAGGCTAAATCCTTGGAATCTATCAGTCAAGGTAGTCCTCTTGACTTCCTCAAATCTGCACTTCACCAAGATACTTCCTTTGAGAGATCCGGAGCTGACTGTCGGACCTAGCCACATGCTCTGTTCTTGCTTACCAAATCACAATACTCTGCAATTTGCCTTCCGGTAGAGACTCATCATGTCCTACAGATGTGTGGGTTAACCTTTGTTGCCATCAATGACAACAATCATGAAGCTCTAATGTGTCTCTTGCCAACAATCTCCCCCTTTGGCATTGATAGCAACACTTAGCGAAAAATGACTAAGTGTTATACTATACTCCCCCTTAGCTAATGCTCTGTCTCTATGTACATTTTTTGGAGCTCCCCCTTAGCTGGCTACAACATTTTTCACTGCTCATCACTCCCCCTTTGACATCAATGGCAAAGGGTGGGGTCCGCATACAAAAAAATTTCTCAAAAACACTTCTATACTTAGCCGCATAAGCATTTATACATGCTATACTTTACATAAACTGAAGGATATCTGCAAAAGATGTCTTCAACTAGACAACTTTTGTTGCCCAACTCTGCTTCATTCTGTCCAAAATTGTGATGTGACCACTCAATAGGAATGCATGAGCTTCTACTTTTTTCAGATCTATCGGATCATTTGTTCTGGCTGTAGTTTGAGCATCACTTAAGGCCTCATGCATGGCCTCCAAATTAGGGATAATTATTCCTCTAAGTTCATTCAACCTGCTGATTCTATTTTTCTTCTCTTCTTTGAGCTTTTTAATTTCATTCAAAACTACAATTGTCTGACATTCTTGATTTATTATGGATATGGTAAATGGATCAAAATTTTGAGAAAGTTTTGTTAGTTTGTCCTCCTGTTCTTTCACTTTCTTCTCAATCTCCACTGTTGCTTTAGGCCAGGATATGCAAAATTTGTATACATCTCCTCCGTTCTTGAGAGCATTTTCCAAGCTCTTTATCCCAATACCCATTACTCTCCTATCATTTTCTATTAGCCCTTGCAACTCAGAGAATTTCTTATCCAAAAACTCTTTCCTAACCTTCTCCTCAGCTGATTTCTCTAGAGAATTGAAATGTGTACTAATACTATTAATCAGAGATTTGAGATTACCGGATGAGGAAGCTGTGGGATCCTTCTGAAATGATGGTATAATCTTTTCTATCACTCCAGAAGCAGCTGCTATAAGCTCATAGTCTTCCATGTGAGATTTCAGTAGTTTCTCTTTGGCCTTTGCTTGAGCAAATGAACTATATTCATTGTTTGTACCGGAGAAAGAGAGTCAAAATCAAATGGCCCTTTTAGCAGTTCCGGTTCATCAATCTCCATAGTCTCTTTTGTCAAGAAGTCCTTGATAGATTCTACAGTGTCTCTTGCCGGAGACAGATTCTTCTTCTCTTCTGCAGTCTTAGAGCTATCTCTTGGAGCTTTTTCTCCTTCTACAACCTTGGTACTGTCATCTTTTTCCTTCACCTCTGCTTCTTTCTCCTGTATTCTTTCTTCTCCTTTCGATCCGGAGTCAGCAGGGGAAACTGGAGGAGTAATGTTTGTCTATTCATGCATTTCCTTTTCCAGAATAGAGGATTCCAAGTCCTTATCCTTTTCTATACCGGTGTCCATGATTTTCTTAGTGGATTCTTTTTCAACACCTATGACCGAAGGATCAACACCCAAGTCATCTATAATAGGAAGATTAAATCTTTTGAAGGCCTTCCTGAGGATCTCTTTTGTTTCCTTGGCTATCTTGTCAGTCTCACCAAGCATGAGCTGATTCATTCTGGCTTTGTTCTGAAATTCATCCTTGTAATCCTTGAAGATCATGTTAATTTGCTTTGAATCGATTGAAGGATATAGCTGAATGGCTATCTGTTCCCGGATCTCAAGATCTTTTGCCATGGCAGTATTCTTTCTTATTTATAACTCTTTTTCTAGGCTTTTGGGAATAAGAGATATAATTTCAATAAAAGACTTGTTATATATGTTCAGATACTTAACTGCTGGTTCCTGTAAGATCTTTTGGTCTACTTCATTGTAATCATCATAGAATTCAGCCATTGGCTGAAGGTTTCCATCCATAGTGACTGATTTGATGACATTATCTAAAGACAGAGTGGGCTTTTCTACAAAATCTTCTACCTTTTCTTCTTCACCCTGGCTGGTAAAAGGTTCACCAGATGTTTTCTTCTTCTCCTTCTTCATTTTCTTTATCTCCTCATCTGATTCAGTTTCTTCATCATCCTTCTGACTGACATAAGACCTTGTGGCCTTTGTTTTAGTTCTTTTCTCTCCTTTGCCGGATGATTTTGCTTCTAGTTTTGATGTCCTTGAGCTTTTAACAGTGGCAGGTATGGGTCTCTTTGATGATCTTGTCCGGGTGGAAGATTTTACCGGAGCACTTTCCTTACTTCCCTTTTCTGCCTCTTTCTTCTTTATTTCTAGTTGTCTGAGTTCCACATGAACTTTTACACTTAGCTCTTCAAAGGTTCCAAACCTTTCTGCCTTTGGATCCTTTGGTTGACTTAGCATGTGTTGGACATGCAACTCCACAATTTGTTTATCAACTTCATACCCCATAGGCATGATCCAAGCTATCCTTAGCTCTACTGCCTCCATTAGGCATTGATCAGTGTCTACCATGAAGCACACTGTATCTTTATATTTTTCAACCAATGATTTTGGGATTCTTTCTCTGATTTGCATAGTGTTTTGGAAGTTCTTAAAGTACCCCCACAGAGCTATATTCCTTGCCTTGGCATCCCCAAGTTCATGCAAGTAATCTCTGATTTGAATTGCTACCGGTTTGTTATTTTGCCATGCCCATCCATTGGATCCGGGCAGCTCATTCATGAAGTAGAAAAATAAACACAATATCAGTCCACCATATTTAAAGGAGTTCTTCTTGTCCTTTTTGATCTTTTGTATGTTCTCCATCAATTGACTTAGAAGAAGTTCATAGAGATCATACTCTGCATTCTTTCTCACCATCTCATAAGTAGTATACACTGTAGTTCTGGACACTGAATTCTCCCTACTAGAATGATATATCTTATACCCTATTGTCATAGATGCAAACTTGATATCTTGGTCCATGATATCTTCAATGGTCATTGCCCTCTTATCAAATTTTGATCTGGTGGCCTCAGTTACAGTTTGGTTTTTGACAGATTTGAGGATAGGTATCCCTCCAGAGGAGTATAAGCTAGTTACTGCCCTAATTGCCTCCTTAGTGATTTTGCAAGGTCTATTCAGCCATAGGAAGTTATCATGCATCCTACTCAATACATACTGGACCCATTCATCTTCTTCAAAGCAAGGGAAATGAATGAACTGATCAAAATGTTTCTCCTGGATGCCCTTATATTGAAGTTTAAGTTTAAAAGCATCATCTATCAATTGTTTATGATAGATATCACTTAGTTTGGATTCCCCGAACTCTTTAATATTCGCGTGAATGTAAACCCTAATATCTTCTGTATGCAACACACCATGTAGAACACTAGAAAATACTCCTAGGGGATCTACTTCCAAAGATTTGTATGGATGTTTCTTGAATTTGGGGCAAGGCCTATCAGAGATCTTCACAATAATTGGAGTACCCATCATTCAAAGATTTAGAGAGAGATATTTGATAATGGAGAATACCTTTTGCACCTTTTAGTTTCACGAAGTTAGCCAGATTGATTTTTAGATGAATTGACTTCTACAAATGATCTTTGATGAGCTTGAGGAATTTTGTTGCAGAGCTTCTCTTTTCATTTCTTCTTGAATGCAAAATGGACAAATGCTTAATGAAAAAACCCTTATATTTCTCTGCAAACCCTAATGTCAAGTTGCAATAAATGCTCAACTTAAGTCATTCTGGTTTGCCTTATTTGGATGAATTGAAGAACCAGATCAATCTTGATCTTAAACATCTTGCAGATCTTCCAAATCTTAACCATAGTTTATTTGGATGTTTCTCTTATGAACCCTTTAATCCACAACTCTTCTTGTGCCAGTTCTGGCACCAACTGACTGGCTGGGGGAACAAGGTTTTCTTTGTGTCTCCCCCTGAGCCAGAGCTCACTATTTAATTTCTGGAAGGAATATCAACACCAGAGTCTGGTGCGAATCCATCCCCTACATTCTCTGTACATTTCTTCACTGAATTCTTGTTCATCTCACTTTGAACTTCATCCGCATTCACTTTTTGTTTTCCCTTATCTTGATTTTGATTATGATATACCAGACCTCTTTTGTCCTGATTCTTGCTTCTACAGAATTTTGCAATATGATCGGATCTATTGCAAATTTGGCAAACAACATTTCTTTGCATATTTGATTGATATCCTCTTGATCCGCATTGATTAGCCTTATGACCCATTCTATTGCATGCAAAGCATCTACCATTGAATGAATTGTTTATTTGCATATTTCTACATTCATGAGATTTGTGACCATACCTTTTGTAGTTGAAACACTATCCAAAGAAGGATGTATTAGTCTGATTCATTCTCTTTCTGCACTGATTAGCTTTATGACCAAAGTTATTGCAGTTGTGGCAGTATCCATTGAAGGATGGATATCTTTGAGCATTAGGCTGCCTTACCGGAGGTCTTCGAGGCATGTTCCTTGGATTTTCTGATCCAAAATTCTTCTGACCGAATCCGGAGCTTTCACCTTTTTCATACCCCAAACCACACTTGTCATCTACCCTCTTTTGACTTTCAAGAAGAACTTCAAGTTGAGTAGAACTTATCTTGAATTTTTCTTTATATTCATTTGCTATTTGAAGATCCCTTTTAAGAGAGATAATTTGATCCTTAAGCTTTTCTTCATTATCTTTAGCATCTTCAAGATCAGATTCAAGATGTCTGATAATTCTATCCATCTTGTGGCAATCTTCTAATTTCTCTTTAAGAGATTGTCTCAGATCATCTTCAGTTTTTCTTTTCTCTTCAATCTCTTGGGTAAACTTCATAATTCTTGATTCCATTTCATGTCTTACCATAATGATTTCTTTTGATAACTTTTCAGATAACTTAGTTTTCTCCTTCAGATCTTCATTTGTATCATTGGCTTCACCTTGACTTGCCAATTGCTGAAGTAGCTCCTTTCTCTTTTTCATAGAGAGACTTAATTTGTCTCTTAGTTCTTTCATGAAATCATCAGCATGTTTGAGTCTTTCCTTTAATTCATTGACTTCAGAATTTGACTGCTCAAGATCATCAAGGGTAGTCTTGAGTTGCTCCCTTATACCATATACATCCATTTGAATTCCCAGATCTTCCTCAAGCTGTTAGACTCTGTTAGGAGGAACTTAGCTCTGATACCAATTGTTGATAACTGAGAGGGTGGGTGAATCAGCTATCTTAATTATTTCAGCTTTCTGAGCTTTCTTAATAATTAGTGCAACATCAATTCAAACAAGCAAACATAACCATGAAATGGAAATACACATGACACAATATTTTTGACATGGAAACCCTGTTAAGGGAGAAAACCACGGGGTGATTAACCCAAGATTGTATTCTCTATTAGAAGAATAGAATTACAAAATGGCACTTGCCAATTAGGGCTCACTGCTCAAGCACACTGCTCACAAGAGGCCCACTGCCTACAAGAGACTCACTGTCTATAGTTTACAAAGAGTGTTATACAATACTTGAACTAATAAGGAGCATCTACATATGCTAGAGTTCAGTTCTGGTTAAACTTAGTACACTGATCTGCTGCACTTCATCCTTTCTCTTCCTTAGTGCTGCTATCCCTTCACATACCAAACTTACCTTACTGCTTTCACTCTGCTCTGCTACTTATTTTTGTACATCACCAAAACCATGACACATCTCACAACTAAATCCATCTTGTATATATATCCGCACAAGTGATTTCATCACCTTTCTAGTCGGCACCCAGAATAGTCAATATTTTCCACAAACTCTGATCTGTCGGTTGAATCCTTGCTTACCAAGTAATGCCGATCAAGGATATACTTGTAGAAGTCATCAATCATGTCGGCCAATCATAACTTATGCCTTAAGAATCTTTACCATCATCAGTAATGCATCCCGAATAATGTCTGATGTTCTGCCAGTCAGTTCTTCCTTTGTCCACACTGCCAATCAGGAACCTGACACTCAAGTATTCATATCTTTTTCTTCATCTATCACTAGAGGCTAAATCCTTGGAATCTATCAGTCAAGGTAGTCCTCTTGACTTCCTCAAATCCGTACTTCACCAAGATACTTCCTCTGAGAGATCCAGAGCTGACTGTTGGACCTCGCCACATGCTCTATTCTTGCTTACCAGATCACAATACTCTTCAATCTGCCTTCCGGTAGAGACTCATCATGTCCTGCGGATGTGTGGGTTAACCTTTGTTGCCATCAATGACAACAATCATGAAGCTCTAATGTGTCTCTTGCCAACAGTTATCACCAGATCAGAATCAAGGAAGGTGATGAGTGGAAAACATCCTTCAAGACCACAAAAGGACTGCATGAATGGCTTGTTATGCCATTTGGTCTATTGAATGCTCCCAACACATTCATGAGACTCATGAATGAAGTCCTCATAGACTATATGGGTACATTTGTAGTTGTTTATCTAGATGATATCTTAATTTTTAGTCAAACTAAAGAAGAGCATCTTGAACATGTAAACACTATTTTGAAAAAGTTACATGATGAACAACTAACCATAAATTTGGAGAAGTGTGAATTCATGAAGCAGGAATTGGTATACCTTGGTTTTGTGTTATCCAAAGGAGAAGAGAAGATGGACAAGTCAAAGGTAGAAGCCATATTGAATTGGCCTACTCCCAGAGCAACAACTGAGGTGAGAAGTTTTCATGGCTTAGCTCAGTTTTATAGGAAATTCATAAAGAATTTCAGTGCTATTTGTGCACCCATGCTTGATACAATCAAAAGTGGGATAAAAACAAAGTTTCAATGGACACAAGCAGCTGATAAGAGTTTTGAAATATTGAAGAAAGAAGTAGCCACATAGCCAGTGTTAGTGCTGCCTAGTTTTGATAAGTTATTCACTTTAGAATGTGATGCTAGCAATACTGCAGTAGGTGCAATACTTAGCCAAGAGAATAGACCAGTAGCCTTTTTCAGTGAGAGGCTAAATGATGCAAAGAGAAGATATTCTTCATATGACTTGGAGCTCTATGCTCTAGTCCAAGCACTTAGAAAATGGAGGCATTATCTCCTACCTAAGGAATTTGTTGTATATACAGATAATCAAGCTTTGAGTTTTCTCAACTCACAGGATAAGTTGAGCCATAGGCATATCAAGTGGATGGAGTACTTGCAGTCTTACACATTCACAATTAAGCATAAGAAGGGCCAGCTCAACAAGGTAGCAGATGCTTTAAGCAGGAGGCTGCTCATAGTACAAAAGGTGAAATTAAGAAGCATAGGAATGAAAGAGTTCATAGCCCTCTACAAGGAAGATGAAGATTTTGCTGAAGCATACAAGGTCTGTCAAGACTTTGAAAATCACTTTCATAGTGAATTTACATATTACACATTGCAGCAGGGATTGTTGTTCAAAGGTGGACAGTTGTGTGTACCAAAAGGATCCATGAGAGAAAATCTCATACAGGAGAAGCATAATGGCAATTTGAGTGGACATTTTGGTCTAAACAAAACATTGGAGTTAGTCCAGAGGTTCTACTATTGGCCGAAGATGCACAAAGATGTCAGAAAGTATGTAGAGCAGTGTATCATCTCTCAGAAGGCCAAGGGAACTTCTTCAAATGCGGGACTGTATCAACCACTACCCATTCCTTCCAGACCATGGGATTGTGTAAGTATGGATTTTGTAGTTGGTCGACCAAAGACTAAGACTAGATTTGATAATATTTTTGTAGTTGTTGATAGATTTAGCAAGATGAGTCATTTCATTCTCTGTAAGGTGACTCATGATGCCAGTCATATAGCTCATTTGTTTTTGAAAGAGGTCATAAGGATTCATGGACTTCCAGCAAGCATCGTGTCTAATAGAGATGCTAAGTTCATGGGACATTTCTGGAAAACTCTATGGCCGAGGTTAGGAACAAACCTGTCTTTTGGATCTACATATCATCCACAGATAGATGGCCAAACAGAAGTGGTGAATAGGACATTGGGTAACCTGTTAAGGTGTTTGACAAAAGAATATGGATAGAGTTGGGATTAGGTAAGTGTGAATAGGACTACTGGAAAAAGTCCATTTGAGATAGTATATGGGATGCACCCTCGAGGTGTATGTGAACTCTGACATCTTGGAGACATGGAATATAGAAGTGGTCATGCAGAGGATTTTGCACAATCTATGAAGGAGATATATGAACAAGTAAAGAAGACAATGAAGGAAAATACCCAAAAAATCAAGGATAGGGTAGATTCACATAGGAAGGATGTCCAGTTTGAAGTGGGTGATTTAGTCATGGTTCATTTGAACAAAGCCAAATTGCAGAAAGGGATGCCAACTAAACTACAGATGAGACGGATTGGTCCTTGCAGAATTCTGAACAAATATGGCAACAATGCCTAGAGGATTGATTTGCTAGTAGATTTGGCAATTTCACTAGTGTTCAATGTGCAGGACCTGGTGCCATATAAAGGTCCTCATCCAGCAGCAGGGGGATCTAGTTCGAAGGTTGAATAGATAGTGAGTGATGTAACCTTGCCAACTACACTCAAACCATAGGTTGAGAGAATTCTGGATTCTCGAGTGCAGAAATAGACCACACATAGTGTGTATATGGAGCATCTGATCAAATGGAGACAGTTGCCTGAAGCAGAGGCTACCTAGGTTGCAGAGTCTGAGTTCAAGAAGTGGGGCATTGATTTTGCCTTGTTGTCACCGGAGGTGACTTGACTTCTTCCACGCAGGGGGAGTATGGTGCAGGAGCACCAAGGGGCTTGGAGTGAGCCCATATGTATATAATGCATTTAGGTGTGATGACCTTAGTGGTCATAAAGTATGTTGGTCATAGAGTATTTCTTTGATTTTCTTTTAGTTCGAGTGTGAAGCAATCAACATGTCTTTCTATGTGATCGGTTGAGTGGAGATCGGGGGGCCCCACCAATTACATGTTAAATAATGTATGATGTGTGGAAGTAATAAAAGTGTGATGTGTTGGGCTATCACCCTAACTACGTTAGGAATTCCATTGATAGGAGAAGGCTTGACCGATAAAGATGACCATCGGAGTGAAATATGCGATTGCCGCTGTGAATTTGTGATCGGCCGATAGTTGATGTCTCGCTGATAGGTGAAGACCAAAACCATAGACTATTGTATCAGGGTGACCAGAGGCATCAGAAGACCTAAAGAGCACCCGGCTGATAGGCTAAGTCTTGACGACATTGAAGTCAAGCAAGCCGTGACGGTGAAGACAGAGTTAAGTGACCGATCGGTGAGAAACGTGAGATCAGAGTGAAGTTTCTAGAGTGTGTCGATGGTGTTTGTCACACCGATGACAGTTAGCGAAAGTAACACTAAGTCAAAGTTATGTTGGGCTCATTGGCAGGAAGTAAGCTATCAGGGGAATGAGATGTGAGGATGCCGATAGGCATTGCTTTACCGACTACTTCCAGCAAAAGCAAACCACAGTAAGCAGACTGTCGGCTATTAGTAAAGGGATCGGGCTATCACCCTAACTGCAGAAAGGGTTCTAGTGATGCCAATGTGTTAGGCCGATGGAACAGCCAGGAACAACACTAATGTAAGAAACCCTAACTGTCTGATAACGGACAAGGGTAAAAACTATAAAAGGCCAGATTCATTTTGTGTTGGGGTTGGAAGCTTGGAATGCTGCAAATGTAATAAGCACTTTCATAGTAATTAAAACTTGGACTGTTTGATTTGCTTGTGAAATTCTGTAGAGTGTGTGCATATCTCGATCTAAAACAAAGTAGTTAGTTTTCTTTCCTATTATTTTTGTTTTTGTTTGTACATAATGGCTCTGGTTTGATGTCTTCACATATCCTCTGTACAGTCATGGGGGGGCATCAGTAGAGTCTCATTTTTTTGTTTTTCCTTCTGTTGGAGTGAATGGGTTGTGTTGTGTGGTTACACAACACGCCCCATTTTGCATTATCAAAACAGGGACCCAACTTCTGGCTTGCCTTGTGTTGTCTGCTTTCTAGCGGTTTGGTAAAAATGAGTCAGGTGCATAATCATCATGATATTCGATGAGGTTGGTCATCATCATGAGGTTAGTTTGTCAAAGTTCATATTTTGTTTCTATGACCTCATATTTAGAAAGAGCTTGAAATTCCATGCAGGTTTGCCTTTTACATCACTTGAAAATTCGTCCATATGAGGGAGTTATGCACAGTCAAAGTTTTGGTCAAACCTGATATTCGCAAGAGGAGGGTCATATTTTATAAACTTAGTTTTGCTGTATGAAGAACATCATCATCATATTTGAAACGCCCCCCGATAATATCCTGAGGTCGAAATATCTGGACGTCAACTTTAAGTCATAGTAAGTTTTCCCCGTCGAGCGGTCTTTTGTATCGCGAAAGGTCATCATCATGATCTTGTTTGTCTACCCAATATTTCGTAATATCCTCCTGCCGAGAAATATAACCTTTTGCAAATATCCTGATGACGTCATCCCAACCTGATAAACGAAGAAGCAAATATCAGGATGACATCACCATCACATTTCTCCTTCGGCAGGATATTTTCCAAAACATGATCCGGTTCACGAATATGACGATGACGTCATGTTCTAAGATTAACAAAGGCCCCGGATATCCTGATGACGTCATCTGGACATTCAGCAGGATCATATTTTAAATCACCTAGTGCGGATATGATGATGATGATCATCATCATCATGATCTTTCGAGAGGGTTACCTTGGCCGCGAAGGGGTCATATTACATGCACCACCCGATCATCTTCCTTAGGTGACCCGATATTGCATTTATCCCCTGATCTTAACGAAACATGACGGTGACGTCATCTTTTGCATTTTCATGAAGCCCGAATATGACGATGACATCACCATCATATTCCTTTCCTCAGCAGCAGGATCATATTCCAAATCCTCCTATTTTCCTTCAAATGATGATGACGATGATGTCTTTCTTTCCCCAATATGCAGAAGCGAAACATCCTGATGTGCTTTTCATCAGAGCATTCGGAAGGGAGGAGCATCATATTTCATGATATCCTGCAGCTAGATAGAAGACATAGAGTTGGGCATCATCATGATTTTTGGTGTCGGTATAACTGTTGCCATCGGCCAAGTCTAATATTGTCACCCTGATCATATGTGGTCACACCGATGCGAATATGATGATGACCCGAAACATACAAACAGAGCATGCAAAGCCAGATTTGAAATAATTTGTTAAAAGCAGTTATTTCCTTGTATATTTTGAGATACATGATCATATTTGGAGCCTGATATACAAGAAAATGGGCGGAAAACATGAAGCGATGGAAATTTGAAGACCCGATTGCTGATTTCCAGTCAACGATGGTTGACCCGAGTGTTGTTTTGATGCTGTTTATGCATTTAGTGCATATTTTCCACTGACTTGAAGCTCGATTGCCTGTAGCTGCACATTTTGGGCTTGTTTAATAAAATGTTTTACTTCATGCTGTGTTCCACATGATGATGAACTTAATGTTTGTCTGTTTACTTGCAGGAAGTCATGATGCTGTTAGAGCTGCTGCTGAAGCTGAGCATTGTATGGTTGCACATGGAGGCAACATGAACCAGAAATGAGGAGGATATTGTCAAATATGCTGTTCGCCAGCTGGAGACTGAATCAAGTTGAAGATGTTGGAATATTATGTGCCAGCTGTACATTTGCCAACTGGCGAAGCATGTGCTTTTCATCTGGACCGTTGATTATTATGAGAGGATCCTGATCCTTGGATCATTGTAACTATTTTCTGGCATTTGTTCTATATAAGAGCCAGATCCTGAGCTGTAAAGAGGGGGATATATAGATCAATACACAGAAGCATCTGGGGCATGAAGGCCAATTACTGTCGAATCAATTAGGAGATCGGATTACTGAGACTAATGAGGATAGAATTGTTGAAATGTCAAGGTTCTTTCTTCAGATCACTGTAAATGTACCTGTTCTTGAGCATATTGAATGGATATGAAGTTTCAGATTACATCCTGATTGTAAATTTTACGTAATCTTCTTGTTGATTTCTAGATATGTACTAGTGAATGCTGTGTTCAACTGGAAGCGCTTTCATTTCATTACATGTTGTTATCAACTTTTCCTTTGAAGATTTGCACTAGATCATGTAGATTTGTGGAATGTCCTAGTGAAGTATGATTCTAGTTTCCTTCTTTTCATTGCATGTATGGGAGCTTGTATGTGGATCAGTGATCTAAGTCAAGTAGTTTTGGGAATCTCATTCTCTAACCCTTTTCCTTTTTCAAATTTCATAAATTCATCATCATAACTGCAAATCATGACAAATAATAAGCAGAAACAGAGAAATATGCTGAAATCCCGTAGGTAACTAAAAATCATTAGCATATTTGAGTTAAATGCATGCAGTATTGAAAATATCATGCAAAGAATTGCAAATAATGGTAGAAATCATGCAAATATCAGCCTGTAGGCACATTATTTGACCAAATTCACAGTGCAGAGGTAGAATTGTTGGAGATTTATGCAGAGCAAACATCCAGAGCAGGATATTTGGATGATGATGATGAACTTTGCAGAAACACGTAAGGCCCCTGAATGGAAAACAGCAACACACATCAACCACTGAGTAACGTCAGTAGATTAAGACCTAATCAACGGAGACTTGGGATCATGAATTCTCTGAATTCATCGTATCTTTCAAGATGAGTAAAGGTTGTTGTGTAACTTTTATTCTATGTTTGTGAATGACTAACATCATGAACAACAGGTTGCTAGAGAGAGGCAATGTGAACTTGTCCTAGGTGAGCTCTGCTATAGCCTAGCTAGGTATGCAAGTTGCAGTCTAAAAAGGCAGGGGTGAAAAAAAGAGTAGGAAGAATTAAGCATCAAGCAATCAGAACCCTGGACCCAGAGAGGAGGGTTGATAACGGGCTCAAGAAGGCTATAAGCCTTGGAAATTGGGAATCTTGGAAGTAGTGAGGACAAAGAAGAATACCTCACACCAAGAAAGCAGTGTTTATATTGGGAACAATAGGCAAATAGGTCTTTCACCTCTGTAATAGATTGCTTAGGTTGAATTAGGCATTTTGGGGTAGAAAATGTCTATGAGCACTTGAATTGGTAGGGAGACTTAGGGTATGACATAGGTCTTGAAGCGTTGTGTCAAGATAGGTTTTCTAAACTTATAGGCCTCCCCATCAAGGATCTATAGGTATCTTGAACCTATCCTTAAAGGCTTTCTCTAAAGCATCCCATGAACCAATCAAAGATTGAGCAAGGTTAATGTACCAATTGTATGCTTCCTCTCCTAAGGAGTATGGAAACAACCTGCATACTACATCCTGATGTTTAATCCTTGCTCTAAAGCAAGCTTCCTTAAATGTCTGGATATGATCATCCACATACCGATATGGATGATATTTAGGGCAAATCATATCAGGATTCTTAGGCAAGGGGTGATATGCAATAAAGGTCAAGGGTGAATCAACAGTAAAGTATGACATTGTAACTAGTGCTTGCTATACTTGAGGTATAATTGGTGATCTTGGAGGTGTCTGAGGTATAGATGGAGATACTGGAGGTGTTATAGTACATCTTGATGAGGATCCTGATGTACTCAACTCAGGAGTATGCTGAATATCAACAGTACAAGGTCTGAGTCCACGAATAGGCAATTCCTCAAAGAGTCCACTTGATCTGGACCTGGTATTTGGCCAATGAGCTAGGATTCTAACAACTTTAGACAAAATATGGATATTTCGACTAAATTTTTGCAAAGATCAGAAGAAATGATCTTCTAGGGTGGATATTTATGGTCAAAACTTAGTAATGACTAGATATTTATGCAATATTTGCATCAAACATGCAAATATGAGAAAAGATTAAACTTTTGGACATGAATATTAGGATATTTAGCCACAGATAGGTTTCTACAATATATTTGCAAAAAACCTTAAACAACAAGTCAATATTTGAAGACTTCAAGCAGATGACTATAAAGATCAAAACATTCATGCACTATACTGAGATATTTATGATCAACACTCTTGAAACAACTTGAAACAAGTGAATCTTTGCAAAAATGTCCAAAGCATAGCCAACTTTAATGAACTTTCACAAGATCAGCTTGTAAATATGTAGGAATTAGATATAGCTGACTAATTCAAGCAATGAGAGAGAACAGATGGCCCTCCTTCTAGCGCCTATTTATGTTGGTTATGATGTTAGTCACAAGAACACAAATAAAAGTTCACATAACAAACCTTTATATCTTGAAAAGTACAATCAATTTAGGATAAATTGACAACTCCAAGTCTCTGTTGATCAGGTCATGATCATCTGATGTTACTCAGAGGTTGATGTGATATTTTATTTTCCATCCAAGGGGTCTTACGTTGTTCTGCTATCAAGGATTGATGTCTAAATGTCTTGTTTACACCTGCTTTCTGTAAATTACTTCACAAACAAGGTTATTTCTACTGTATTCAATAGATGATGATGATATTTTCTAAGTTCGATCAATTCTTCTGAACATCAACTGTCACTAAATCAATTTTCACTTCTGCACTATGAATTTATCTAAATAATGTGCCTTCGAGCTAATATCTGCATGATTACTATTGTCATTTATATATATTTGCATGAGATTTTCAATTATACATGTCGATTAACTCAAATATGCTAGGTATATTTGATTTCCTTTAGGATATCTGTATATTTCTATGTATTTGCTTAGGATTATCTGTGTATTTGTAATTGTGATAGTGATTTGAATGAAATTAAACAAATTATGTGAAATGCTTTCTATCTTTAACAAAATTGAATGAATCTTTAGCTATTGGTCCACATACACTCTAGATACTGTCATGAAAGGAAGAAATCAAACCATAGGTTCACCAGGGTGTTCCACAGCTAAGTATGGTTGATGCAAACTTTGATGGAAATGAGATGAAGACAACAAGTACAACATGAATTGCACTCCAAGGGACACAGCAAATCAAAGCACAAACCAAGAATTCATCTACAGATTACTCAAAGTATACAATGATATGTAATCTAGATCTTCACTTTCATTAAGTATGCAAAAAGACACGTATATCTACAATCAGCTTTGAAATTAGTCCTGTGAACTTCAGCTATCTAACTTCAATTACGTTTCAAATAATGATAGAATGTGCACTCCATCTCCTTTTATAGGACAAAGAGAGGAGGCGGTTACAATGATCCAACAATCAAGATATGATCCAACGATCAAGATTTGTCTATCTAAATCAACAGTCTATATCTCCTTTGACTTGGTCAATAGATATCAAATGTGGTACAGGTTGCCAGCTAGACACCCTATGGTGGGACTTGATCACTTCTTTGTCTCATTATGCATGTGACCCTATCATCATGCATCCTCACTCTTCTTCTTCTTCTTCTTCATCTTTGTCATCTTCTTCATCATCTTCATCTGTATGAAGATCATCCCCTACATGTCTGATGATACTTTCCTTGATGGGTTCATATGCCTACATTATTCTTTCAATTTCTCCCCCATCTTGGACTCTAGCTTTTGCTGCAGCATGCTTTTGGCAATTGAATTGTGTCTGTAGAGTAGTCCATTTGCTCTTTCTCCTATTTAAGGTCTCATTATATGCTTCCACCTTGGTCTTCATCCTCATAGCCTTGTTGACTATATCCTCTGTCATATGGTGGAGAGGGTCATCTGTGGCCTATTCAAAATTACTTTGGAAGGCTCCAATTGCAAAATCATCATCCTAATTTTCTATCTTTCCTTCTACATTACCTTCTAGAGCTTCCAAGTTATTAGCCTCCTCAGCCATAAGATGATGTAATTTAACACTGATATCCCTAAGCTTGGCATTACATCTTTTTAGGAGATCACTCTCAAACCTGGTATCTTCATACCATGTGCCTAATAATTGTGTAGTGTTATTAGCAAATACCTGATTATACATGAGCACCTTCATGTCTATGCACCTCATCTCAACTAGGGCATCCCGATGTTTGTCTACTTTGATGGATCTTCAAGCAACCTCTTTTTGAACTTTATTTACTTTGCTCCTTAATGTACCGAGCAAGTTCCAATTGGAAAGGGAGGTTCTTATCAGTTTCTCTGCTTCAAACATGAAAAGAATAAACCAATTATCTACCACACGAGCCTTATGCTTCATGATGTCTAGCCTTGTTATCTCATCTTGAGATATAATGGTTAAGGGGGTGGCTGTGTCTATTGACATGTGGTTAGGGTCAATTAACCCTTTTATAAATGTATGCAATTAAGCAATATGCTCCTTGTGCATTTTATTCTTGTCCTTCTCCTTTTTTACACTTTTCATCAAGGAGTCAATAATATCTTTGGCCTCTTGGCCTTCCTGCTCCTCAGTAGCAAAGCCTAGATCAACATTAGTTATCTGAAATTCATCAATGCTTATTTCTCATTTTGCCTTGTCTGCTATTGGCAGCGCTACTTGAGTTTTCCTTCTACCTGTTGTAGGATCTCTCCTGATGGCGGATGTCGGTCTAGCCTTCCTCTTCGGCTTGATCATTTCTATTGAAAACAATGTAGCAATATCAAATTCAGGCACATCACTATCCTAGGGTGGGTTTATTTCATGCTACAACCAATATGGTATATCACCGGTGGGTCCTTGTTGGTCAGTTTGCTCAATGTGAGCATCCTGGAACTCTGCATTATGCTCTCCTACCCTTGGTGGAGAAGCTTCTTTTCTCTTCTCATCCTCATGAATTTTCTCCTAAGGGATCTCTTGTTGTATAGGAGCTTCTATGATGCATTTACATTTTTCTCTTGTGTATTCTGTTGCACTTGACTTTCACAGGGATTTTGGACATTTTGATCTATTTTATCCTGGTGATCATCCCGATCAGTCTTGTTCACATTCTCTATCTTTTGATGTGTCTCTTTCTCCAAGGTCCTTAGCTTTATCCATTTCTTTTTCATTTGTTTCTCTTTTAGGTGATGGCTCATTA
Organism: Cunninghamia lanceolata; assembly: GCA_027924645.1. Classification (NCBI taxonomy): domain Eukaryota; kingdom Viridiplantae; phylum Streptophyta; class Pinopsida; order Cupressales; family Cupressaceae; genus Cunninghamia; species Cunninghamia lanceolata. The sequence goes on along the minus strand of BSBN01000288.1, from coordinate 12,863,279 downwards.
TTCTGATTGTCACTCTTATCAGGCATCTCTTTATCATCCTCTTTATGTATATTGGCTTCCACTTTCTCTTGCTCCAGAGGTGCATCTTTACCTTTTCCTTGATCCTCATCACCCTGATATGCCAGGTCTATTGCTGCAGGGCTGGTGACTTGATCAACAAGGTCTGTTAATCCAATTTGTTGAGCTACTACCCCAGGTTATCTTCTTCTATTTATTCCATTTCAACCTCCTCCTGACAGACTTCCTTTTGAATTAGGGGAGTACCATGAGGGGTCATCTTTGTGTTTGCCACTAATGTCTCCATAGAGTGAGAAGAAACATCATTAACTACATCATCATCAGACAAGTCCACTGTATCATCTACTAGAAAAGGTGGCTCCTTTCTTGCCCTATGCATCTGTTCTCTTTGTTCCTCTACCTTCTCAGAATTAAAGTGTACTATACCAAGGATGGGAACTTCATGTTGTAAGTTTTTCAAAATACCTTCACCACTTGCACCTCTCAATAGGATGGGACTTATGTCCATAGTTCCTCTCATTGCAGTCTTCTATTTCTTTTGTGGTGGCATTAGGACCTTCTTTTGCTTCTTGATCAAGAGGTCATCATTTGAGGGCTTTCCTCTTCCTCTATAATAACTGGGGCAGGCTTTGTAGTAGCTTTTTTTTGTTTCGCAGGTGTGTGTAGTGATGCTGCAACTGATGTAGAAGCTACATTTTTCTTTGGTTAGGTTTGTCTAATGACCATCACCCCAGCTGCTTGGGTTTCCTTCTTATTTTTGCTTTGTCACCTTTCTCCATTTGATTGCCTCTTCTCTCTAAGGAAATCATCATACTCTTCATTAGACAATTCTTGTCTATTTCTTTTATTATCCACAGTGAGGGCTACCCCTTTATTCTTCAGCTAAGTGATCTCACCTTCTACCCAATCCTTGGTCAATTGCATGACCTTCTGAGTTATTTGGTCCAAGGAAGTGATGAAGAGGTAAATCATAAAACACATAGAAATAGAAATTGCACACATAAAATAGAACTTTCTTTATTGATTTGGACAACTTATTACATTACAGAAGCTCAAATACAATCAAAGGAATCAACCCTCCACAGGCTGCAACACATTACACTTTCCTATCACAAGACTCTGGAATCATCAGCCTTCTGTAACCCCAAATCAGCTAGGGTTTCTATTTTCCTACCTATTCTTGACTCTACACTTCCCCCCTTAACTCTACTACCATCTAGGGTTCCCAAAAATGGTTATTAATAGCCTTTTTGGCAGCCAACAACCTAATTTCAAAATTTGCATCTCCCTCCAAAAATAGGTCAACTTCCGGGAGCCATAACTTTTGATCCGGGTGTCCAATTGATGAACCGTTTTATGCGTCAGAAATCTTGTGGAGTGCTCTACACACTAAGAACCTTCTTTTCTAGTTTTGGCCATTTTCAAGGCTGTACAGGGCCATTTAGTGCCTCAAACCTGAGTTTAAATAATTTTTAGGCATTTTTCAGGAAACAGAAACTTTAATATCGTTCAGCTCGCAAATGATCTTTGTGTGATTCCTTCACCAAGGTCTTATATTTTTGTTATGTAATTTCCTGTAAATTTTCACTTCAATCCGTACCCAAATGCAAAATTTCTAAAAATAGCAGGTTGCTATTTTTAGCAGTTTGGAAAAAATGAAAGTTCTACATCATTATTCAAGCGATTATGGAACCAGAACCACAAATTTTGAAAAGAAATGGAAAGAACATCAACAATTTTGAAATACATCTTTTTTTTTGGGTGATACAAGATTGCCCTTACACCACTAGATGCTCCTCCATCAGACACCCAGGGTAATTTGAGAAGTGACCCTATCTCGTCTCAGGTGTTTGTGTGAGGAAAACCCAAACGGTCAACCTCTGCCTTAGACAACCAAGAAGAATCTTCAACAGGCCTTCCTTTCCATTTCACCAAGTATTCTTCATATTGTCTGTTCCGAGTACTTCTTCCCACAGGCTATCCAAGATCTCTTCTATCTCCTCTGTTGAAGTAGATGCTGGAATACTCCATTGTTCTTATGTTGGTCCATCCTCTATTCCACCTTCATGATATTATGATAAATCAACAATGTTGAAAACAAGGGAAATGTTGATCCCACTTGGCAGCTTGACCTCATATGCATTTCCTGAATCATGTTTCTTCAAAATTTTGCATGGTCCAAATTTCTTCATTTTTATCTTATTGTATGTTCCAATTGGGAACCTTTCTTTTCTCAAATGAACCATGACTTCATCTCCTACCTAGAATTCTTTATATCTCCTCTTCTGATCTGCCTTGGCCTTGTATTGAATATTCATCTTATTAATGTGCTTTTTCACCTCTTCATGCAAATTCTTCATGTGTTTTGCAAAGTCTTCAACCTTAACACTTGTCTTTTCTCCTTTGTCCAGATTCCTTAACTCTGAAGCATTTCTTGGACTATTCCCATATACAATCTAGAATGGTGATTTACCAGTACTCCTATTGATAGAATTGTTGTAAGCAAATTATGCCTGTGGTAAAATCAAATCCCATCCCTTGGGCTTATCTCCTACTATGCATCGTAGCAAGTTACCCAAACTCCTATTCACCACTTCTATCTATGCATCAGTCTGTGGATGGTGTGTAGAACTGAACTTCAAATATGTTTTCAACTTCTTCCACAATGTCCTCCAGAAATAACCAACAAACTTGGTATCTCGATTTGAAACTATGCTCTTTGGTAGACCATGTAATCGCACCACCTCCCTGAAAAATAAATCTGCAATATGAACATCATCATTAGTCTTCTTGCAAGGAATAAAATGTGCCATCTTCGAGAATCTGTCCACCACCACAAAAATGGAATCATGTCCTCTTTGTATCCTTGGTAAACCAAGAACAAAATCCATACTAAGGCAAATAACTGAGAGAGGGGGTGAATCAGTTATCTCAAAATTTCCTTAACTTTCTTTTCTTTTGTTATCTTAATAATTAGTGCAGCATCAAAACATATAAGCATATGTGATCATAAGAATAGAAATAAAATCAACACACATAACACAAGGATTTTTATGTGGAAAACCCTATTAAGAGAAAAACCACGTGGTGACTAACCCAAGATTGTATTCTCTGTTAAAAGAATAAGGAGTACAAAATGGCACTTGCCAATTAGGGCTCACTACCCGAGCACACTGCTCACAAGAGGCACACTGCCTACAAGAGACTCATTATCTACAGAACTTACAGAAGATAATCAAGTGTTTGAACTAATGAGAAGCATCTACAAATGCAAGAGTTCAGTTCTGGTTAGGCACAATACATTGATTTGATGCACTTCATTCTTCCTCTATTTTAATGTTGTTGCTTTGTCAGATACCAAATTTGAATTGCATCCCTTACACTTATCCCTGCTTTTCTTCGCAGTTTATTTCATCACTTGTTCACCACACACCACTACATACTGGAATCCATCTGGTATATATATCCACATCAAGGATTTCATCAACTTTCTAGTCAACAACAAGAACACTCAAGATATTTGCAAGTTACTGATCTGTCGGCTGAATCCATGCTTGATTTGTGATACGTATCAAAAACATAGGCATAGAAGTCATTAAGCATGTTAGACAATAATGTATAATCCCATAAGTTGCTTGATCAACACATTTTACTCATCTAGATTGAATTATGATACTATGCCGGTCAGTTATTTCTCTGTCTTCTCTGCCTAACTAGAACCCAACACTCAAATGCTCATTTATTTTTCATGCTTTATCACCGGAGGCTAAATCTCTAGAATATACTAGTCATGATACCTCTCTTGATTTGTCCAAGTCCGTAACTTGCTGAGTTACACCATCTGAGAGATCCGGACCTGATTGTCAGACCTTGTTACATACTCTATTCTTGTTTACTGGACCAAAACAATCTTTAATCTGACTTCTAGTATATGCATACTATGTACTACGGATGTGTGGGATAGACTTTGTTGCCATCAATGACAACACTAATGAAGCCACATAGTGTCTCTTGCCAACAATCTCCCCCTTTGGCATTGATGGCAACACTTAGTTCCCCCTTTGGCATTGATGGCAACACTTAGTGAAAAATGGCTAAGTGTCGCAGTAAACTCCCCCTTGGCTGATGCTCTATCTTTTGTACTATTCTACTAGAGCTCCCCCTTAGCTGGATTCCACATTTTTCACTACTCCTCACTCCCCCTTTGACATCAATGGCAAAGGGTGGAATTTGCATACCAAAATTTTACAAAAATTATCCTATACATGGCCGCATAAGTATATATATATGTTATACTTACATATACTTAAGTATATCCACAAAAGTGGCCTTCAACTATAGAAACTCTGTGACCCAGCTCTACTTCATCCTATCCATAATGGAGATGTGACCACTCAACAAGAATGTATATGCTTCTGCCCTTCTTAAATCTGCCGGATCACTGATCCGGTTGTGGTCTGAGCATCTGTCAAGGCCTCATGCATTGCCTCTAACTTAGGGATAATTATCCCTCTGAGTTCACCCATTCTGTTTATTATGTTCTTTTCTTTGTCCAACCTCTTTATTTCATTTATGATGACAATATCCTGGCATTCTTGATTCATTAAAGAGGTAGTAAGGGGATCAAAATTCTGTGATAAACTTGATAGTTTACCTTCTTGTTCTTTCACTTTCTTTTCAATGTCCTCTGTCACTTTGGGCCAAGATAGAAAAAAATTGTATATGTCCACACCATCTTTAAGAGCATTTTCAAGGTTCTTTATTCCAATGTCTAGGGTCCTCCTATCATTAGTAATAAGTCCTTGCACTTCAGTGAATCTTTTTCCTAAATGAGTGATAACAGAATTTACCAAAGATTTCAAGTTACCAGATGGAGAGGTCGAAGGATCCTTTTGAAATGATGGCATGATCTTCTCCAGCATCTCGGATGCAATCTCCAACAGTTCACAGTCTTCCATGTGAGATTTCAGGAGTTTTTCTTTTGCTTTGGCTTGAGCAAAGGATGCTATTTTCATTGTCTGAACTGGAGAGAGAGAGTCGAAATTCAATGGCCCTTGAAATAGCTCAGGTTCATCTATCTCCATCATTTCTTTGTTTAAGAAGTTCTTCACTACCTCTACAGTGTCTCTTGCCGATGACTGAGTCTTCTTTTCTTTTGGGATATCACAACAGACATCATTAGTCTTTTCTACTTGTTCTTCTTCTTTTCCCTTAACCTCCTCTTCTTGACTCACTTTCTCCTCTTTTCTTCCTTCTCCTTTAGCTTCAGAATCTGGAATGTCTGTAGTGGGATCCAAAGGAGAGATGTCACTAGTGTTTACTACTTCATGAACTTCCTCTTCCGGAATAGAGGAATCCAAGCCCTTAGACTTTTCTTCATCTATCTCTTTTGATCCTTCTACATCAGAAGATTCTTAATTGGTTACATTTAATCCTTCAACATCCATGGTAGAAGGTTCTTCAACTAATTCCTCTATAATAGGAAGATTGAATCTTTTCAAAGCATTTTGGAGGATATCTTTTGTCTCACTTGCTACTTGGTCAGTTTCTCCAAGCATAAGTTTATTCATCTTGCCTTACACTGGAACTCATCCTTACAATCTTTAAAAATCATGTCCATTTGTTTTGGAGTGATAGAAGGATAAAGCTAAATCATTATTTGGTCCTGAATCTCTAGGTCTTTTGCCTTTGCATTCTCTTTTCTTAGTTCAAGTACCTTTTCTAGATTTTAGGAATTAATGATATAATTTCAATGAAAGCTTTATTGTAAATGTTCAAGTACCTAACTGTAACTTCTTCCAAAATCCTCTTGTCAGTATCACTGTATTCATCATAGAACTCTATTACTGGATGTAGGTTCCCATCCACATTAACTGCCTTGATGATGTCATCAATGGAAAGAGTGGGCTTTTCAACAAATTCTTCTACCTTTTCTTCCTTATTTTTACTAGCAGAGAATTCCCCAGATGTTTTCTTCTTCATTTTATTGATTTCCTCATCAGATTATGTTTCTTCATCATCTTTAAGGCTGGTATATGACCTTGTGTCTTTGGTCTTTATCCTCTTTTCTCCTTTTCTAGATGTCTTGACTTCTAGTTGGTGGCCCTTGAGCTTTTAGGAGTGGTAGGTGCAGAGCTCTTGGAAGATCTAGTCCAGGAGGAGGCTTGTATTGGAACATCTCCTTTCTTTGCTTCTTGTTTCTCTTTCTCAGCCTTCTCCATTTTCTCTCTATTTGCATCTACTACCTCTTTTGACAAGCCAAATCTTTTGGCAATTTCTTCAACTTCCCTTCTTACTTTCCTCTTTATCTCTGGTTGTCATAACTCAACATGTATTTTTACACTTAGTTCTTGAAAGGTACCAAACCTTTCTGCTTTAGGGTCCTTAGGCTGGCTCAATAGGTATTGAATATATAGCTCCAAGATTTTTTCATCGACCTCATATCGCATAGGTATTATCCACATAGTTCTGGGCTCAACTGCCTCCATTAGGCATTAGTCAGTGTCAACCATGAAGCATATTGTGTCCTTATATTTCTCAACTATGGATTGAGGTATTCTCTCTTTGGCTTGCATCATGCTTTGGAAGTTCTTGAAGTAACCCCAGAGAGCTATGTTTTGGGCTTGAGCATCACCAAGTCCATACATATAATATCTAATCTAAATTACAACTGGTTTGTCATTTTGCCAAACCCAACCACTTGATCTGGGTAGCTCATTCATGTAATAAAAGAACAAACACAGTATTAGATAACCATATTTGAAGGAATTCTTCTTATCCTTTTTGATCTTTTGCAGGTTTTCTAATAGTTGATTTAGGAGAAGTTCACACAGGTCATAATTTGCATCTTCCCTTAACATCTGATATGCTGCATATATTGTTGTCCCAGACATAGAATTCTCCCTGCTCGAATGATAGATTTTGTAGCTAATTATCATTGAGGTAAACTTGGCATTCAGATTAGTGATGTCATCTATGGTCATTGCTCTTTTGTCAAATTTAGATCCAGTGGCTTCAGTTACTGTATGGTTATTGACAGATTTAAGTGCAAGTAACCCACTGGAAGAATGCAGTCCAGTCACTACCCTAATGGCATCTTTAGTTATCTTGAAGGGCCTCATTAACCACATGAAATTATCATGCATCCTGCTTAGGACATACCAGACCCAATCATCTTCTGTAAAACAAGGAAAGTGTATGCAATGTCCAAAGTGTTTATCCCGGAGGGCCTTGAATTGAGGTTTGAGTTCAAAACTCTCATCTATTAGCTGTTTGTTATAGATGTCCATCAATTTAAAGTCTCCAAATTCCTCAATGTTTGCATGGATATAGACCCTAACATCTTCTACATGCAATACCCCATGCAAAATGCTAGAAAATGCACCTAAAGGATCAACTTCTAGAGATTTATAGGGGTGTTTCTTGAATTTAGGACGCGGCCTATCAGTGATCTTGACAACCATTGGAGTAGCCATTTTGCAAGAGATTCAAAGAGAGATTTTCAAAATGGAAGTACCTTTTCATGCTTTAGGGTTCGAAATAGGAGCTGAAACAAATCGCTAGTTGAATTCAATTTTCTAGTTGTTCTTGAGTGAATTGTAGAAACTTTGTTGTAGAGATCTTCTTTTCTTCTTCGCGAATGCAAATGTGCAAACAATGAGTGAAAGAACCCCTTTATCCTTGCACAAACCCTAATTTCCCTTTGTAATAAATGCATAACTTAAGTTATCCGGTTGCCCTATTTTGAGAGAGATCTTCTCAAATCACTACGCTGGACTTAAAATCATTGTCAGTGAGGATTGACAATGTATCTTCTTTTCTTCAATCATGCCATGGGTCCACAGATCAAAGTATTTCAATTTTGAATCATATCAGATTTGTCTATGAAAATCCTGCTTTACCAGAGCACTGTCGGAACTGGATTAACTTGAGCGGTTAAACTCTTGCAAAACTCCATCTGAATCTTTCATATTTTTACTGAAGGTCATGTAGATGTTTTTCTGAGAACCCTTTAATCCATAGCATTCCATGTGCCAAATTTAGGCACTAGTTGACTGGTTGGGGGAATTTGTTTTTCTCTGTGACTCCCCCTGAGCTAGAGCTCACTCTTTTAGTTTTCAGAAGGAATATCAACACCGGATTCTGGTGCGGATCCATCCCCGATATTTTTTGTACTCTTCTTCACCAAATCTTTCTCATCTCCTTTTTAACTTCATCTGCATTCACTTTACCTTTGCCCTTATCTTGTTTTTGATTATGTTGTAATAGACCTTTTCTATCCTAATTTCTACTTCTGCAGAATTTGACAATATGACTGGATCTATTGCAATTGTAACAAACAACATTTCTTTGCTTATTTGATTGATATCCTTTTGATTTGCATTGATTAGCCATATGTCCCATTCTATTACATGCAAAGCATCTCTCATTGAATGAATTGTTTATTTGCATATTTCTGCATTCATGAGATTTGTGACCATAACTTTTGCAGTTGAAATATTGTCCGGAGAAGGATGGATTAGTCTGATTCATTCTCCTTTTGCACTGAGTTGCTTTATGACCAAAATTGTTACAATTGAAGTAGTATCCATTGAAGCATGGATATCTTTGAGCATTTGGTTGCCTTACCGGAGGTCTTCTAGGCTTGTTTCTTTGATTTCCTGATTCAAAGTTCTTTTGACCAAATCCAGAGCTTTCACCTTTCTCATATCCCAAGCCACTCTTATCATCTACGCTCTTTTGGCTTTCAAGAAGAACTTCAAGTTGGGCTGAGCTTATCTTGAATTTCTCTTTGTATTCATTTGTTGTTTGAAGATCTTGTTTAAGAGTGTCTATCTGATTCTCAAGTTATTCTTCATTATCTCTAGCTTCTTCAAGATCAGATTCAAGATGCCTTATTATTCTGTCCATTTTGTGGCAATCTTCTATCTTCTCCTTGAGGGATTGTTTTAGATTATCTTCACTTTTCCTTTTTTCTTCAATTTCTTGGGTGAATCTCATAACCCTTGATTCCATTTCATGCCTTACCATAATGACCTCTTTTGACAACTTCTCACATAGCTTATTTTTCTCATTCAGATCTTCATTAGTATCATTGTCTTCACTCTGATTGGCTAATTTTTGAAGTAGTTCCTTTCTCTTTTTCACAGAGATACTGAATTTTTCTTTTAGCTCATTTATGAAATCATTAGCTTGTTTGAGTCTTTCTCTCAAATTATTGACTTCAAAATGGGATTGTTCAAGATCATCTAGGGTAGACTGAAGTTGTTCCTTCATACCATATATATCCATTGAGATTCCCAGATCTTCCTCAAGCTATTAGGTTTTGTTTAGAGGCACTTAGCTCTGATACCAATTATTGGAAACAAGGCAGATAACTGAGAGGGGGGGTGAATCAGTTATCTCAAAATTTACTTAACTTTCTTTTCTTTTGTTATCTTAATAATCAATGCAGCATCAAAACATATAAGCATATGTGATCATAAGAACAGAAATAAAATCAACACACATAACACAAGGATTTTTACATGGAAAACCCTGTTAAGGGAAAAACCACAGGGTGACTAACCCAAGATTGTATTCTCTGTTAAAAGAATAAGGAGTACAAAATGGCACTTGCCAATTAGGGCTCACTGCCTGAGCACACTGCTCACAAGAGGCACATTGCCTACAAGAGACTCACTATCTATAGAACTTACAGAAGATAATCAAGTGTTTGAACTGATGAGAAGCATCTACAAATGTAAGAGTTTAGTTCCAGTTAGGCACAATACAATGATTTGATGCACTTCATTCTTCCTCTATTTTAATGTTGTTGCTTTGTCACATACCGAATTTGAATTGTACCCCTTACACTTATCCCTACTTTTCTTCACATTTTATTTCATCACTTGTTCACCACACACCCCTACATACTAGAATCCATCTGGTATATATATCCGCATCAAGGATTTCATCAACTTTCTAGTCAACAACAAGAACACTCAAGATATTTGCAAGTTACTGATTTGTCAGCTAAATCCATTCTTGATTTGTGATACGTATCAAAAACATAGGCATAGAAGTCATTAATCATGTCAGCCAACAATATATAATCCCATAAGTTTCTTGATCAACACCTTTTACTCATCCAGATTGAAGTCTGATACTCTGCTAATTAGTTCTTTCTCTATCTGCTCTGCCTAACTGGAACTCAACACTCAGATGCTCATTTCTTCTTCATGCTTTATCACTGGAGGCTAAATCTCTGGAATATACTAGTCATGATACCCCTCTTGACTTCTTCAAGTCCACAACTTGTTAAGTTACACCATCTAAGAGATCTGGACCTGATTGTTGGACCTTGTTACATACTCTATTCTTATTTACCGGACCAAAACAATCTTCAATCTGACTTCTGGTATAGGCATACTATGTAGTATGGATGTGTGGGATAGACTTTGTTTCCATCAATGACAACACTAATGAAGCCACACAGTGTCTCTTGCCAACAATATCATCCCATGGCTTCTCGGGTATAGGTAGTGGCTGATACAAACCTATATTCTGACTTGCTCCTTTCACCATTTGACATACTCTGCAACTTTGTACAAATTTCCTCACATCCTGCTACAACTGTGTCCAATAATAATTTTCACCAACAATAGTAATGGTCTTATCTCAACCAAAATGTCTGTCCAATCCTCCACTATGCTTCTACTTAATCAGGTTCTCTCTCATGGAACTCCTTGGAATGCACAACTGGCTTCCTCTAAACAACATACCATCTTGGATTATGAAATCCAACCATTTTGTCCTGTCCAAAGTAGTAGGTTCCAAACAATCTTTCCAAGTCTCTGCAAAATCTGGATCTTCAGGATACAAACTTTTGAGCTCATCAAACCCAACAACCTCTATCTTCATTTCTGTCAACAAATTTTGCCTTCTACTCAAGGCATCTGCAACTCTGTTGGTCTTCCCACTCCTGTGCTTCAAAACAAAAGTATAGCTCTGCAAAAACTCAACCAATTTTAAGTGCCTTTGATTTAACTTTCCTTAACTATTAAGATAATGCAAAGCCTGATGATCAATATATAAAGCAAACTCCTTTGGCAACAAATAATGTCTCCATTTCTTCAAAGCCTAAACTATTGCATAAAACTCCTGATCATAAATAGATACTTTTTCTTGGCATCATTAAGCTTCTGACTAAAATAGGCAATGGGCTTACCTTCTTGACTCAAAACAACTCCTATAGCACTGCCACTAGCATCACAATCTACCTGAAATACCTTATTGAAAGCTGAAAGTGCCAAAATAGGTTGCTTTGTGACTTTCTGCTTCAATGTATCAAAGCTTTTATCTACTCCTTTAGTCCATCTAAACTCTTTTCTATCCCCTCTCATTGTCTCAGTTAGGGGTGCACAAATGCTACTAAATTTTTTTATAAACTTTCTGTAAAAACTTGCCAAACCATGAAAAGATCATACCTCCGTTGCACTCCTTGGTGTAGGCCATTCAATGATAGCCCTTACTTTTTCTAGGTCCATCTTAAGACCTTCCTCTGAGACAACAAATCCTAGGTATACCAACTCCTTCTTTGCAAAACTACATTTCTTTAGATTAATCAACAACTTCTCCTCCCTTAGCTTCTCTAAAACTCTTCTGATATGCATCAGATGCTCATCCCAAGTCTTACTGAAAATCAAAATATCATCTAAATAAATAATAACAAAACTTCCCAAAAATTCTTTCAATACCTCATTCATGAGCCACATGAATGTGCTCGGTGCATTGGTTAGCCCAAATGGCATGACTAACCACTCATACAAACCCTCCTTTGTCTTGAAGGTTGTCTTCCATTCATCTCCTTCTCTGATTTGGATTTGGTGATACCCACTCTTCAGGTCAATCTTTGTGAAGTACTTGGCTCCACTCAAACAATCCATTATGTCATTCATTCTGGGCAATGGAAATCTGTACTTGATTGTGATCTTATTGATGGCTCGAGAGTCTGTACACATTCTCCATTCTCCATCTTTCTTTGGTACTAGTACTGTAGGTACCGCACATGGACTTAGGCTCTCCCTTATCAGTCCCTTCCTTAACAACTCTTGAACTTGTCTATTCAGCTCTTCACTCTCTGCAGGAGTCATTCTGTGGGCTGCCTTATTCGGCAAACTAGCTTCTGGTATCAAATCCATTTGGTGACTTATCTTCCTCACTGGTGGTAAACCTTCTGGTACATTATCAGAGATAATATCCTGAAATTATTCTAACATATCTGAGACTTCTGTTGGTACATCTTCACATTTCTCTTGACTAATCTTAGGAATCAATGCAAAGCAATGATGCTCATGCTTCATACCCTCTAAAAATTTTCTACCATCTACCAAACAAATTCTGGCAGTACTACATACCTTTTCTTCCACATCCTTCAAGGGTTTCAACTTATGATGAACTCCATCCTTTGTTAGGGAATATGTGTTTGCACGGCCATCATGGACAACTCTCCTATCATATTGCCATGGCCTCCCCAATAGCATATGACATGCATCCATCGATACGATATCACACAGTACCTCATCATGGTAGTCCCCAATATTGAACTTCACTAAACATTGCTCATTGACCAAAGCTCTGTGGTCCTTCTGCAACCATGCAATCCGATATGGATGTGGATGCTTTCTTCTTGTCAACTTCAACTTGTCAACCATCTCCTCTGAAACAAGATTGTCAGTACTTCCACTGTCAATAATAATATCACAACACTTACCTTCACATTTGCACCTTGTACGTTATAAACTCTTCCTCTGATTGGGTTCTTTCTCCTCATTCAACAAAGTTCTTCTGATAGCTAGTTTTTCTCCCCTTTCAACATCTTCAAAATGCTCAGATTGCGCATCTTCATCTACATGTGCAACTCGTGCATTACCTTCAGGTATTCTATTCGTCGTTCGTTGATGTTGTGGGCACTCATATGCTTGATGCCCTTCTTCTCCACATTGGAAACAAGTTCCTTTGAAACCTCCTCTTTGAGGTCCTTGCCCAAGTCAGCCTCTTCCTCTTCCTCTTTGCTCACCATTGTTCTGGTCACCAGGGCGGTAGGCATTATCTCCTCTTTGATTCTGACTGGTGCTAGCTTCTTCACTTTTCTTTTGATCTTCATTACGACCTCCAAAGGGTCTTCCACCAGTCCTTCCGCCTTGACCTCTTCCCCTTTACTTGTTGTCGAATCTTTTATTAAGCTTCTCTTCTACTTTCAGGGAAAACTGGTATGCATCTTCTATGGTTGTCATTCTGACCAGGCTCAACTCCTCTTGAATACTTGGCCTCAACCCATTAATGTAATGGGCTATCTTCTCCTTATTAGGCTCTGCATGGCCTATCTTGATAGTAATTTTATAAAACTCTTCTATATACTCCTTAACCGACTTGTTACCTTGCTTCAGTCCTTGTAGCTTCTTCAGCAACTCCATCTCATAGTCCACAAGAATGAACTGCTTCTTTAGTTTCTCCACCATCTAATCCCATCTGGTGATCTTTCCTTTTCCTCTTCTATTCCTCTCTAACTGGAACTCCTTCCACCAAATACTAGTATGGCCCTTCAATTTTGTTTTTGCAAACTTGACCCGATCTGGTTCTTCCACATCTTCATACTCAAAATACTCCTCCATGTCATTGATCCAATCAATAAGTTGTTTCAGATTCAAATATCGAGAATATGTTGAAAATTTAATCTTGGGCCTCTTTCCGATCTTCAAAATGGCCGTCAACAACCTAACTTCTGTATGATCTCCTGCAACTTCTTGTTCTTCCTCAGATAGCTCTTCGTTAGCTTCATCTGCACTTTCTTCTCTTGTCCTCAGCTCAAACCCTCTTCATAGCTCCTCTTGCAATGCATTGATTTGCCTTTGTAGGGCTCTTAAACCCTCTTGTGTCAAAGAATTCCTCCCAATACAATTTCTTCGTGGATGCATCTTGATCTCCATAGCAAACCCACAACCTCAGGTCCTGGTACAAACTACCTCACGGTTGGTGATCTATCTACACACTCAGGAACCCTTACTCTGATACCACTTGATGAAGGGGGTAAATCATAAAACATAGGAATAGAAATTGCACACAGAAAATAGAACTTTCTTTATTGATTTGGACAACTTATTACATTACAGAAGCTCAAATACAATCAAAGGAATCAACCCTCCACAGGCTGCAACACATTACAGCTTCCTATCACAAGACTCTGGAATCATCAGCCTTCTGTAACCCCAAATCAGCTAGGGTTTCTATTTTCCCACCTATTCTTGACTCTACACTTCCCCCCTTAACTCTACTACCACCCAGGGTTCCCAAAAATGGTTATTAATAGCCTTTTTGGCGGCCAACAACCTAGTTTTGAAATTTGCATCTCCCTCCAAAAATAGGTCAACTTCTAGGAGCCATAACTTTTGATCCGGGTGTCTGATTGACAAACCATTTTATGCGTCAGAAAGCTCGCGGAGTACTCTATGCGCTAAGAACTTGTTCCACCAGTTCTAGCCAATTTTGGGGCCGTACAGGGCTGTTTAGTGCCTCAAACCTGAGTTTGAATATTTTTTAGGCATTTTTTAGGAAACGAAAACTTTAATATCTTTCATCTCGCAAATGATCTTTGCGTGATTCCTTCGCCAAAGGTATCATATTTTTGCTATGTAACTTCCTATAAATTTTCACTTCAATCCGTGCCCAAATGTAAACTTTCTAAAAATAGTTTGTTTTTTATTTTTAGCAGTTTGGAAAAACTGAAAGTTCTACATCATTATTCAAGCGATTATGAAACCAAAACCACAAATTTTTAAAAGAAATGGAAAGAACATCAACAATTTTGAAATACATCTTTTTTTTGGGTGATGCAAGATTGCCCTTACACCACTGGATGCTCCTGCATTAGGAACTTTCTTCTAGTTGATCCCACTATGGAGCTAATATGGTATCATTATATACCTTTTTGTCCTCATATTCCTGGGACATGACCTTAACATCATCTTCATATAACTAGGCAGGCACTGGTATGCTATCCAGCGTGCATATCTGATTCAAGGTGAGCCTTTGGTAACCTCTCCTTCTAACCTCTACCTCATCATCACAATCAGCCCAGAAATCTTCAATATGCTTCTGATGCATAGGCTTCTTGTATAATGCCAACATGCTATCATAAGGATCATATGGCCTGGCCAATGAGAATGGTTGCAAGTGCATCAATTTCAATCCTCCTATTACATCCCTGACACTTTCTCTATCAGGGCACATATACCAGCCAATCATGATTGGAAACAAGACATTTGGTATCTTTTCCTTTTCAATATAGGGCTCCACTAAGGGCAGGATCTGCCTAACAAACTCCACCAAGATGACTTGGTCATTTTAATATCTCAGCAACATGAGAGATTGCCCAGTGAAGCCTTCCATCCTTATGTATGAAAATGTGGGTAATTGGATAAACCAAGCCCCATGCTTGTATATGGCAACTTGTGCCTCCACACTCGATCTCTTTCCTCTATCTTCTTCCATGGTTCTGACAAGATGCATAGAGAAGGAATCATTCACTCTCCTATAGTGCCAAAAATACTCTCTTCTTTTCAACTGTGGGTAATGATCCCTGATGTTCACATCACCAGGGTTATTTCCAACCCTACCTACTATTTGCAATCCATTGAATGTGTCTCTAAATGCACAGGCATATACTACTTAAGAAGTCATGTGGAACATGTTCATTTTCCCTCCTAGCCTTCTCATTCCTTCATCCAGGATATCAATTATGATCCTCGCCCACAGGGGTTTGTTTTCATAACACTCTACCATCCTGATAATACCATGTACATCCAATTCTCAAAGGCTCCAACATTAGGTTTACCTATCATTTTGCTGAGCATTGCTATCATGTGCTAGTATTCCAGAGAAAAATCAGACTTAAAGAGATGTACATTCATAGATTTCTCCTTTTGTCTCAGGCTTGGCAATCTTTTCAACATTTCCAACTCATAGTCAGCAAGTATAAATTGATTCTTTAGTTTTGTCATCATCCTATCCCATTTTGTAGTCTTTTCTTTTCCCCTTCTATTTCTTTCCAACTGAACCTCTTTCCACCATATAGCAGCATGTCCTTTCAACTTTGTCTTTGCAAATTTCACCTTCTCTGGATCTTCAATTTCCTCATATTCAAAGTATTATTCCATGCCATTTATCTAGTCAATCAATTCTTCAGGGTTCAAGTTACCAGTATAATTTGGCACATCAACTCTAGGTCTCTTTCTAATCTTTGAAATAGCTCGCAACATCTTTACTTGATCTAATTCTTCTTCTTCATCACCTTCTAGGCTTTTGCCAATTTGTTCAATAGATTGAAATGCTTCTTCCTCATCACTTTCAACATTAGGTCTAGTTGTCAATACTCTTCACCTATCTTCTTCAATAGCATCCAATTGAATTCGCATTGTTTTCATTATCTCCATCATCTCATCTATTCTACTAGCCATTGTCCCAACAGCAACAGCTCTCTTCAGTGGCATTCTTCCTAGGATCAAGTGTAAATACCTCAAGTTTAGCGATCAGGCTACAAGGTGACAACTGCCTCTCAATCAGCGATCGGTTGCAACACAAATAACCTACCTCAATTCGGCATTCTATCCACAGCAAGATCTTACAGAATTCCTTTGCCAACTTCACTCAATTCGCTCACAAAGATTTGAACTTTCACTCTGATACCACTTGCTACAGTCATGGTAGGAGGGTTCATAGAATGAACTGTCCAGACCGTGCAGCAAGAGTAAACATAACAGAAACAACTCAAAGAAATAGAACAAATGCGGATTTAGTCATTCAGTATATCATAGAATTCAAATAGAGATCGACTAGAAACATGTGGGCTTACAATTAGGGCTCACTGGCTTGATTACATACATGCGCAAGATAAAGCTTTGAAGGTCCTTCACCAGAAAATGAATAAGCTATCTATCTAGAACTTAGTAACTTCTGAACTGCTTTCCTAAGGATATATTACATCAATATATATCAAGTCCAGATCAATAGATTCCTCCACGTCAGCCAAGGAAGATCACAGATTCCAAAGAAGAGATGTAACGTGTGTACACAGATAGGTCAGACCTAAATGCATAAAACACTTCCAAAAAATGAATGGAATGATGTGCATATCTTCGAGGAAGGTCAGCCACGAACCAAAGATCATTGAATGATGTGTCATTAGGTTCTAAAGAATGCTTTGAACCATGGGGAGGGGTATGAACAGACTTACTTATATCTCTTTTCCTCCATGATTGTTGAGCATTTTGAAGCAACCCTCCCTAAAGCTTCTTCTCAGGATCCTTCTTGTATTGAGATCTTCTACCTTCCATCACTTTGTTAGTCTACTTAATTTTATTTTAATTTGCACTGGCAAGGAGAAATCAGAGTCGCCACCTAATTAAGGGAATTCAAAATATTTAGCTTTTTTAGAGAATCTTGCAAATACAAAAGTCAGGGGCAAATCCTTAAAGCAATGCCTCACACAAAAAGGAAAATACAAATAGAAACCTTCAAGAAGACACTAGGAAGTGACAAGGTAAATGAGCCATAAGGGTTGTGGGATTTGCAAATAAGAGAGCAAAAACACTGATCTAGATATAATAATTTCTTGGAAATACACAAGGATCCTTCCATTTTCACACACAATTGCTCTCTTCTTTGATCAAGCGGCAAGGATAATACTAGAATTGCCACCCTCTAAAAGGAATATTACTTCACTATTCATGTACAAACTCTAAATACCCATGACAGACCACTAGACTAGTTTTGAATAACAATAAACAAGTCCCCAGTAGAGTCTCCAATCTATTGGTGCTTCCAACTAATTGTCTGAATCCTCTAAAGATTTAGCCAATTTCTTGTAATTAAGGATTAAAGGTCAATGGCTAACAAACAAGATTCAACTTAGAATTTGTTGAAGTCCTCTGCACTTTTGGTTCTACAAGACCAAGGCAAGTGTACCTATACAATATCCAAGGGTATTTCTTGACATATGCTAGATGTTGCTCAAACAGAAGTTCTCAATGAAAATATACCAAGGAAATGACTAACTCCTATCAGATTGGCATAACCCTTTGGCAAATCAATTCAGACCAGGATTGAGAACAGTTATTACTCTAATTCTACTCTAAAACATTATAGAAATAGAAATGATTTTGATTGTTTCGATGGATCTGAATCAACATATCAGCCCAGTGAGAGATCGGTGCCTAATCCCAGGGTTATAGAGTCAAGTTGTATAAATCAAATGTATCTTCCCAGCAATATTGCTTCATCACAATTGGACTAATAACATCAATGCATTTTTGCAAGTATGTGCCTAAGCGGTGTTGTCATTGATGTCTACATATCAGTGTTGTAATTGGTGTCAACAATGCTCTTATTTTGTTGATTCCTTGTATTAAGTTAGATGCTTTGTATTTTCCTATGTAAGTGTTGGAGAGCCTGATATTGAGGATATTGAGAAAATTTGTTCCTCTAGTAGAAACAGTGTGTTGCAGAATATCTTTATCAGCAGAAGAATAGTCAAACAGATAGCTCCGCATTTCCTATAGATTAAATATCTTTGTCTATGGATTGCAAGTTATTTATAGCCTTGTTTGAAGATGCTATGTTCCAAGTTTGGGCCTCCGGTATGAAGATTTGAGTGAGTTATGTTCACTAGAGTGAAAACTACTTTTTCTATATGTTTGGTGGTGATAGGGAGAAAGTATTATGCTCCGCATTCCTCTGCATTGAAGTATTTTTGTTTGTGGTTCTAAAGTTAAGTCTAAGATGATGTTATGTGCCTTCAACTCCAATGGTTTGTGATTCGGTGGTCCGCAAGAGATATTTTCCTTATGACAGTAGCTGGCAGTGTTGTTTATGTGCTCTGGTTTGAAGAATCCTCTTGACAGAGTGGTTAGAAGGTGTGCAGATGTTCCTAATGATTTCAATGTGTTTGTGGATGTCACCTAATTGTGTTCTTACCCTTGGATTGGTCCACAAAGAGAAATTTGGATCATGGATGAAGAATGTTCTTAGAAGACCTAGTGTTCTCACCAGTCTTGGCTGACTTGGTTGATTTCACTATTTGCAAAGATGCTTTGAAGTTTGTAGAAGTGTGTTGTGGCATGAATGATTATGCTTGAGTCCCAGCTAAGGCATGGCATGATTAGTATACATCTTTACATCTTCTCCTTAGCTAATTTTTGTATTAGGTCTAGACCTATTTCTATGTATGTTTTGTAATGCCAACCTTGGAGATTGTTCCAATGGTTGATGAATGCAATGCAGACCTTGATGTACATTCCAAGGTTGATGACTTGTATAAAGACTTGAAATGTAATTGCAAAAAAAGCATTCATGTGTGAAAATGAGAAGATAAGTGCGAAGAGTAAGAAGAGCAAAGCAGAGGAAGAATATTGCACTTCAATGGAACTAAACTCAGGTATAGAGTAGATGCTATCAAATCAGTTCAAAAATCTTTGACAGTGAGCCACCCCTTGGCAGTGAGCTAATGTTTGCAGTGAACATTTTGGGTAGTGAGCCCCATAGGTAGTGAGCCTATGTTTTCAGTATTGTTATAACTTATATATTTCTATGGGCTAACACCCACCATGATTTTTCCCTTATAGGGTTTTCCACAAAAATTAGGTGTCTCCTATGTTTAATGTGTGATTGTGATTAAGTTTATGATTTCATGATAAATTTGATTATGAGTAATTAAGTAGTTGATGGTTTGATAATTATATGAAGTTGAGTTTTTGTGACAACTGATTCACCCTCCCCTCTCGGTTGTCATATGTATTTCAATAATTGGTATCATAGTAGGTTCCTCAGAAGAAAGCCTAACAGCTTGAGGAAGATCCAAGATGTCTTTTAAAAAGGAAGATCCAAAGTTTTATGGGACAAATTATGCTCTATGGAAGGTGCGAATGAAAATCCATCTCCTTTGTCTTGGTTATAAAGTGTGGAATGTTATAGAGACAAAATATACCATGCCTCAAAATGGTTTGTCAACTGGTGATGAAATCAAGGATTATGAGTTGAATGTAAAAGCTAAAGATGCCCTGTTAAGTGCTTTGACTGACACTGAGTTGATAAAAGTCATGGATCTAGAATCTACAAATGAAGTTTGGGAAAAGTTGAAAAAATTGTATGAAGGAGATGATTTTGTAAAAGAAGCCAAGATATAGGGCCTGAAAGTGAAATATGAGGGTTTAAAGATGAATGAAGATGAAAACATAACAACCTTCATGCAAAGGGTTGATGAACTTGTCAATGGAATAAAAGGTATGGGAGGAACTATTGGTGATAAGGAAGTTGTGATGAAAATTCTTAGATCACTACCAAAGTCCTATAGTCACAAGGTAGCTACAATTGAAGAAGTAATTACTGTAAAAACTATTGACAGAGATCAATTACTTGGAAAGCTTACAGCCTTTGAGATGAGAGAGTTTGGTAAGTTCAAAGGAAAATTACCTTTCAAATGTTTTTCATGTGGTAAAGTAGGTCATTATGCTTCTAGATGTCCTGAAAGAATTGAAAGGAATAGAAAAATATTTGAGAATAGACCTAGAGCTCCAAAGAAGTGCTACTATGTTAGAGATCTTGATGATGAAGGTGTGACTGATGATGAATTTGATGATGCTAGTACTAGTGCAAATGAATACTTGTTTATTGCTATTAAAGAAGAACTTGTGTCTACTAATCCTACTAGCCGTGTGAAGAAAGAAATACCAGTGGAAGAAAGTGCTTTGGCTGTTCAGATTGAGAAAGATAAGGATGAATGGGTTATTGACAGTGGATGCTCACATCACATGACTGGTGACAAAAGTAAGTTTGTTAGTTTTGAAAATTATGATGGTGGACTGGTTTGGTTGGGAGATGATACAGCTGGTAAGATTTGTGGAAAATGATCTATTTCTTTTGATGGTAAGCACAATACTGATGATGTTCTGTATGTAAAGGGTTTAAAGCACAATCTTTTGAGTGTTGGTCAGATGTGTGGCAAAGGTTGTGATCTAAGATTCAAGGACAATGGATGCAAGATCATGGAAAGCTCTGAAACAGTGATTGCTACTGGTAAAAAGACCAGAGGTAATGTTTATCATTTGAAAGGAACTAATGATTATTGTTCATTGGCTTAGACTGATGAAAGTTGGTTGTGGCATAGAAGGATGCGTCATATCAATTTTGGCAACTTGGTAAAGATAAGTTCTGTTCAGGTTGTAAGAGATCTGCCTAAGCTTGTGAAGCCTACCAACATCATTTGCAAAGAACAATTCTCTACTCGATTACTGGAGATGGTTCATACAGATCTGTGTGGTCCCACAAGAACAAGAAGTTTGCAAGGAGACAGGTATTTCATGTTGCTTATTGATGATTACTCCAGGATGATTTGGGTAACTTTTCTAAAAGATAAATCAAAAGCCCTAGACAAGTTCAAAGCCTTCATGGCAATGGTTGAGAATGAGTTAAAGTTGAAGATTAAATGCTTGAGGTCCGATAGAGGAGGTGAGTTCACATCAAATGAATTCAATATTTTTTGTGAAGAACAAGGGATAAAGAGACAATTATCTACACCTATGAATCCTCAGCAGAATAGAGTTGCTGAAATAAAAAATAGGATAGTTCAAGAGGCTGCTAGGACTATGTTGAAGGATGCTGACCTACCAGAAGTATACTGGAGAGAAGCTATACACACTGTTGTGTACATCCTAAACAGGGTTCAAGTAAAAGGTAATAGTGCTAAAACTCCTTATGAATTGTGGTACATGGAAGAGTTCCTACAGTAAGATATTTCAAAGTTTTTGGTAGTAAATGCTATATCAGAAGAGAACAAGATCTAGGCAAGTTTTATGCTAGGTGTGATAAAGGAATCTTTCTTGGATACTCTACCAAGAGTAAGGCCTACTGGTGCTACAATGAGAGATTGAAGAAGATCATTAAAAGTGCTAATGTGAAGGTTGATGAAGATAGGGGAAGAATATTAGACCTAAGTGACTATGAATTAGATGAACCTGTTGTTATAACAAGTGAAGAAAAAGTTGAATAAGAAGACAGTCAAGATGAAGAAGAAAAGGCTCTAGAAAATGCTGCTAAGACTCCCAGGTATGTAAGAATTAATCATTCTGAAGATAAGATTATAGGAGACAAAATCAAAGGGGTATTGACAAGAAAAAGAGATGCAGAAGAACAAGTGAATTACTATTTACTTTCAAAAGTTGAACCTAAAACTATGAATGAAGCTTGCAATGATGAAAATTGGGTAAAATCTATGGAAGAGGAGCTAACACAGATAGAAAAGAATCAGACTTGGGAATTGGCTCCTAGACTTGCTGATAAGAATGTGACTAGCACCAAATGGTTTTTTCAGAAACAAGATGAATGAGAATGGAGAAGTAGTAAGGAACAAAGCAAGATTAGTATGCAAAGGATACTCTCAGGTTGAAGGGATAGATTTTGAGGAGACCTATGCTCCTGTGGCAAGAATTGAAGCAATTAGAATTCTTTTGGCATTTGCAACATTCAAAGATTTCAAACTGTATCAGATGGATGCTAAGTCTACATTCTTGAATGGTGAATTAGAAGAAGAGGTCTACATTGAACAACCAGAAGGATTTCAACTATCAAAAAAAGGTGATATATTGTGCAAATTGAAGAATGCCTTATATGGATTGAAACAAGCCCCAAAGCCTGGTATGCATGGTTAGACAAATATTTGTTGCAATTAGGGTTCAGTAAAGGTATTGCTGACAACAATCTGTATTTCAAGATCAATGATAATTAGATCCTGATTGTTGTAGTCTTTGTTGATGACATTATTTTTGGAGTAAATGAAGGTATGTGCATGAAGTTTGCAAGAGAAATGCAAAATGAGTTTGAGATGTCTATGTTTGGTGAAATGAATTTCTTTCTGGGTCTGCAAATTAATCAATTAGATAAAGGAATCTTCGTATCTCAGTCCAAGTATGTGAAAGAGTTGTTGAAGAAGTTTGGGATGGAAGACTCTAAACTGATATGTACTCCCATTGTGACTAGTTTCAAGTTGAGTAAAACTGATGAATCACCTAAGACTGATAAAAAAAAAAGTATATATCCATGATTGGAGGATTACTTTATCTAACTCAAACCAAATTTGATATTATGCATGCAGTTTATCTTGTTGCAAGATTTCAAGTAGATCCAAGAGAATCACATGTGATGGCAATAAAGAGAATATTGAGATATTTAAAAGGCACACTAGATCATAGCTTATGGTATCCAAAGGATAATGATTTCACTCTCAGTGCTTATACAGGTGCTGATTGGGATGGAGATGTTGATGATAGAAAGAATACAAGTGGAGGTGCTTTCTTTTTGGGTAACAAATTAGTTTCATGGTTGGGCAAGAAACAAGATTCAATCTCTTTGTCAATTGCAAAAGCTAAGTATATTGTAGCAACATGTTGTTGTACTCAAGTGTTATGGATGAAGCAGACTTTGAAGGACATAAGTGGTATAGGAGCACCTAATCCACAGTGGCCTCCATGAGGCATTTAACTTCATGATGTGTCTAATGTTCATTTTTGTTGTTTCCAATAAGGTCCTAGAAGACCATTCATGTAATAAGGTCTATTTGACCAATGCATGTAATTTTAGTTTGTATCTAGGTTCATTTTGTAAGTCCCAAGGACACTTGTCAATCTGTAATCACAAAGGTTGTTAGGCAGTTGGAGGTTGTTAGACGGTTGTCTCCCAGCCGCTTGGAGCTGGGTTGGTACTACTCAGGGTGAGTAGATAAATACCCAGAGTAGATCGAATGTAATCGGATGAGATCATATTAGGAAGAAGTGTGATTTGCAATTTTAAAACAAAGCATCTGTGTGTGTACATTTCTAAAAGGCATAATAAACAAAGTTCTGTTCTGTGCATCGTTCTGTCATTCCGAATTCGTTAAGGTTCTCTCTGTGCAATCAAATTTCTATTTTGTGGTCGAGATGAATTCTTAGTCCATTCCACCAATTAGATTTCTTTGAAATCAGTGGAATGGTTGTACATTTCTTTCATTTTTTTATTTTGTTTGTTTGGGTTTTGTGTCTGCAGGATCGCGTACAATGGTACTGAGAGATCCTAGCATCATCATGTGCTAGGTTGGCGGAGTAGAAGATCTATGTAGCTGCAGGGTTTGCAAAGGTTCACATTGGTGTAAGATTCATGTTGTTTCATTGAATATACATTTTGTGTATATATCGCAAATGCATGTCGAGAGTCATTTCATGTGTATATCGCAAAGCACATTGGGAATGCATGTTATGAATATACATTGAGAAGGTACTTTGTATAACCGACACAGGAAGTCAGGAAAAGATCTGTTGAAGAGCCTTTGATAAGGAAACTGTGTTTAGATACATTGGTTTACCTCTGATCGCCGGTGATATGCCTGAGATGACCAGTTGTGAACGGTTAGGTTATGCATCGGGAGGACTAGAGGTGTTAGAGAGAGAAGTCTAAAAGCTTCCAATATTGGAAGTCTAGTCAATAGTGTATCTATGTATCGTCAATGGTCAGTCCCACCAAATGTATATCCTAAATGCATGTTGAGAATGCATCTTTGGAATGTACATTGTGCATATACATTGCGTTAGATACAAGAGGTGACTGGTAGCAACGGTAAGGAGAACCAGGAGTAGCAAGTCAAGACTTGCATATGCTAAGTTGATGCACATCGACATATCAGAAAAGAAGAAAAGAGTCCCACTGATGAACAAAGTCACGCTGATAGGTGGAAAGGAGAGTCTCCATCGGAGAGAGTTGTGATGTCGGGATAACAACTTTGAGGGTTGCCGATAGCATATGGTCTTGCCGATCATAAAGGAATGTATGTGGTTTGGTGTTGTATACTGTGGGTTTTGATGGGTATTTCACCCTTGTTTTAAGCGTTTCATTGTGCACTCTACATCAATAAGAGTTGTGTATGAAGATCTAGTTGCAATCTTCTGTGACAATACCAGTGCTATAAATATTTCAAAGAGTCCAGTGATGCACTCAAGAATAAAGCATATATCTATAAGATATCACTTTCTAAGAGAAAAGGTGATGTTTCAAGAGCTACCTCTCAAGGGGAGTAGCTAGATGTTACCGGTATGGGTTCCTGATAAAGAAAATATTGATAATAGAGAAATCCGAGTAGTAGAATGCAAGTATGTGCCCTTTACCATTGATGTCAAAGGGGAGAGAAATCATGTGAAGAAACTTAGAAAAGAAAGGGTGCAGATGTGTAAAGAGAAAGGGGGAGAATCTTGTCTTGATGGTCTTTACAATTTTTCACATCATATGTTGTCATCAATGACAAAGGGGGAGATTGTTGCAAGTATGTGCCTAAGCGGTGTTGTCATTGATGTCAACATATCGGTGTTGTCATTGGTGTCAACTATGCTCTTGTTTTGTTGCTTGCTTATATTAAGTTAGATGCTTTGTATTTTCCTATGTAAGTGTTGGAGAGCCTAATATTGAGGATGTTGACAAAATTTGTTCCTCCAGTAGAAATAGTGTGTTGCAGAATATCTTTGTCAGTAGAAGAACAATCAAATAGATAGCTCCGCATTTCCTATAGATTAAATATCTTTGTTTGCAGATTGGAAGTTATTTATAGGCTTGTCTGAAGATGCTATGTTCCAAGTTTGGGCCTCTGGTATGAAGATTTGAGTGAGTTATGTTCACCAGAGTGAAAACTGCTTTTCTGTATGTTTGGTGGTGACAGGGAGAAAGTATTATGCTCCACATTCCTCCACATTGAAGTTTTTTTGTCTGTAGTGTGGTTCTAAAGTTAAGTCTAAGATGATTTTATGTGCCTTCAACTCCAATGGTTCGTGATTTGGTGGTCCACAAGCGATCTTTTCCTTATGACAGTAGCTGATAGTGTTGTTTATGTGCTCCGGTTTGAAGAATCCTCTTGACAGAGTGGTTAGAAGGTGTGCAAATGTTCTTGATGATTTCAATGTGCTTTGGATGTCTCCTGATTGTGTTCCTACCCTTGGATTGGTCTGTGATGCAGATACAAACACCCTGACCTGCATTCCCCTTTGTATATCCACGTTTTACTTGCCTATCAGCTTACTCAGGGATTCTCCCGCCGATCTGCATCTCTCTCCGATGTACCGATCACCCCGATACAACCAATGGATACATACATGATGTGACCTGTGGATACCAGATTCCTCCACCATCGCTACCAGTCGACACTTGTATCAAAGACAATGTATGTTTCAACATACAATTGCAATATGCAATCGTAACATACAATCACAAGATGCATTCAGAACATGCATTCAAAAGGTTTGACCGTTGACCTTCCTTGTATCCAACCCAATGTACATTCGCAATGTACATTTACCACATACAACTGAAATATGCACTTGCAGGATATACAAGAACATTCAACTATGAGATACACATGAAATGAAATCTGACATAACTTAGCGATATACACACAAAATGTATACCAACAATGTACATTCACATTGTACATTCGCAACATGCATTCAAACCCAATATGTTTTACGACATACACACTCAACAAACCCTTGTGATATACTCATGGATTGTATATCCGACATGCATTTGTGATATATACACAAAATGCATCTTTAGTGAAACAACGTGAATCTTTGCTATTTTGAACCTCCGCAAACCCTGCGATTACCCAAATCTATTCCTCCACTAATCTAACACAGATCTTCACCCTGCCAACCTAGTACATGATGGCGCTAGGATCTATTTGCACCCTACACGCGATCTTGCAAGCATTAAATCAAACAAAATGAAAACACTATATAGCCATTCCACCAATTTTGAAGAAATCTAATTGGTGGAATGGGCTAAGAAATCCATCCAGCCACAAAATAGCAAATCGATTGCACAGAGAAAACTAAAGGAATCGAAAGATAGAAAGATGCACAATACAGAATTTTATTATGCCTTTCAAAATGTGTATACAGATGCATTGTTTCTCAAATACAAATCACACTGTTCTGATCTCTCTTACAACTTACTACAATCGATGATCTCTGGGGTATTTATCTACTTACCCTTAGTAGTACTGAATTGACTCCAAGTGGCTGGGAGACAAATCCAAGCGGTTGGGAGATCTAACAACCTCCAAATACCTAACAACTTCCTAACTGTCTAACAACCCTTGTGATTACAGATCGACAAGTGTCCTTGGGACTTACAACATAAACCTAAATACAAACCAAAATAGCATGCATTGGTCAAACAAACCTTATTACATTGAATGGCCAGCTTAGGACCTTATTGGAAACATCAAAATGAACTATAAACAGTTAATGCTTCATGGAGGCCACTGTGGATTGGGTGCTCTTGCACCAGTCTGCAAAGAGAAATTTGGATCATGGATGAAGAATGTTCTTTGAAGACCTAGTGTTCTCACCAGTCTTGGCCAACTTGGTTGATTTCACTATTTGCGGAGATGCTTCGAAGTTTGTAGAAGTGTGTCATGGCGTGAAGGATTGTGTTTGAGTCCCAGCTAAGGTATGGTGTGATCAACATACATATTTACATCTTTTCCTTAGCTAATTTTTTTATTAGGTCCAGACCTATTTCTATGTATGTTTTGTAATGCCGACCTTGATGTACATTCCAAGGTTGATGACTTGTATAAAGACTTGAAATGTAATTGTGAAAAAAACATTTGTGTTCAAAAATGAGAAGATAAGAGTGAAGAATAAGAAGAGCAGAGTAGAGGAAGAATGTTGCACTTCAATGGAACTGAACTCGGGCATAGAGTAGATGCTATCAAATCAGTTCAAAAATCCTTGGTAGTGAGCCACCCCTTGGTAGTGAGCCCCATAGGCAGTGAGCCTTTATTTTTTGATATTGTTATGCTTATATATTTCTATGGGCTAACACCCACCATGGTTTTTCCCTTATAGGGTTTTCCACGTAAAAAATCTAGTGTCTCCTGTGTCTCATGTGTGATTGTGATTAAGTTTATGATTTCATGATTAAATCTAATTTTTAGTAATTAAGTAGTTGATGGTTTGATAATTATATGAAGTTGAGTTTTTGTGGCAACTGATTCACCCCCCTCTCAGTTGTCATGTGTATTTCAACATGGCTTACATTAATACTTCTTATACTTGGAATTGTGAAATTATCCTTTAAACCACAGTGTAAAATGAAATTAACAGAGTATGTCCTAAGAAATTATTTCTCTCCTTTAGAGAAGGCTAAAGACAATACACATGTTACAGAGGACTGCAAAGATGAAAGAAAATATCCTTGATATTCAACATTCATACCAACTTCATTGATTACACAAATGGAGAGAATTCTACAACTAGTATGAAAATACATTTAGGATTGAAAATGACACATTGCTTTATAGATTTGAACACAAAATAACATACAACTTTCCTCTATTACTCTAGACTAAGACATAGACACACTACTGTCCAAAACAAAGATTCAAAACCCTAACAAAATGGCCCTGAATTCCCTCTTAAAGAAACAAGGGAGTGAACAACCTACAGGCCATAGACACATCTTGCATTTTCATTTGACAACCTCATCATAAGAAGATACGAGTACAACTGCTCATGGAGAGAATATCCGAAAAGGACAAAGACAGTTACACATACAAGTGCAAATCCTTAGCCTCCAATGGTAGAATAACAACCATTCGAGAAGTTTTCAGCACGTGAGAAAGGACAAGGAAGGCCAGGAAGTCGAGCTCTAACATATTAGACTTTGGAACTCAGGCCTTCCACCCTACAGCCTATAACACCCGGAAGAGGAAGAAGAGAAGCCCTGACCCCACCTATGTATAGATATGAAGGTGTTGGGGGTCAAACTTAGAGCTTTTGCCATTTCACCTTACACCTCTCAGAGTGGAGAACAAAGAAGCTCTAGCATCTGCCCTCCACCTTGCAAATAGAAGGTGTTGGGACAGGAAAATTTAAAATTTTCTTGTATTCTTACTCATCCATATCTGACCAAATCATAAAACATTATGCCCAAAATCATAATAATAAGAGGGTTCAAATTTCCTAATATCAGCAAGGCCTCATTGTAGTTATACTGATCCATGAGAAACCAGCTGAAATGGCTATCGGTATGAGAATAAGGATCAAGGAGAATATTTGAGTGAAAACTGATGAAGAAAGTGGCACCGATGACCTTTCATCGGAGAGAGAATGCATGGTCACGTCGATCAGCATAAGGAAAGACTATCGGAGAATACTCTGAAAACCCTCCTGATAGTATAAGTCATACCGATGGAGGAGCTTGGTAGGACTCTCACCGATCATCCAATAGAATGGAAGAAACTAGTGGTCATTGACAGGAAATAAGTATCACAATGAGAAATTAAGGAGTTTTTTGACACTCTAATGTCTCAACGATTAATGAAAGTGTTTTGGTATAAGTCATGCCGACATGTATAAGAACCATCTGCGAAAGCGAATGAATTGGAACAAAGCTTGCAAGTATGGCTAAAGCAATACTCACAATGATGTCGGTGAGATGTTGTGAAGGTCTCTCCGATCAAGGATATAAAAGGCTATCAGGGAAACAACCACGATCAGGTAACTTGAAATAAGTTATCCTGATGGCATATCTTTCCCCAATGACAATGATGATCACGTTCATCGACAAGACTCTCACTGATAGTAACATCGAGGACACTTAACATATCAGAGAAGAATGTTATTCTTATAACGATGAAGAAAGTCAGGCCGATGATAACCATGCCCACTTCTACATCAGGTAGATCTTGAAGATATCTTACCAATACAAACTTACAAATGAAATATGACGTCGAGGAGACAATTCAAGGGTTACAACAATTGATTCACGACCAAATGTTCATGCCATAAGAAGATATTAAAATCGCTCTGACATATGAAAATCATGCCGACGAGAGAAGTTATGACGATGTGGCATTTCACAACGATCAAGAAAATTGAAATGCTCAAACAATTAATTGTAGATGATGAAGAAATCCTCTGAGATACCATTTGAAATTATAGCAATTAAGTCTGAAAGAATTGTTTGAGAAGAGCCTACAAGCGGAGACTTGGAGGAGGGAATAGGGGAATTCGATCAGAGCCTCTGATAACAGGTACCCATATACTAACTTCTGTGCAGTAGCTTATTATTCAAATTTGCTGTCTAAAACTAAAATGGAAACTGCGGGGAAAGGAAAAGGCAGAAAACCACAGGGTGATACCAGTAAACGTAAAAAACAAAGAATTAACAAAACCCCTGAGGAGAAAATAAAAGAGAGAAAACTAAACCAAGATTTAATTGATCAACTACCTGGATCAACTCCTAAAGCCCGAAGGTCTGCACAACTTAGGGCATAAGTGGAGAAACTGGAAGACAAATATAAATACATAGGAAATGTCTGGACCCTGATTCGAGGTTATGAATTGTTTAGATTCCACTACAATAGAAGAATCAGGAATTTCCCAGTGTCAAACCCATGGCATTTAAATTTGGGTAAATTGGTAGTTTCTGATGTGTTTCTGAATACTGAACTCCCCAACTTCTTGCTAAACAGTATAATCCAAGTCTTAAGGCTATATGTAACCCACAAGGGGAGCCTATTATACACTTGTCTAAGAATGCCATTTGTGAAGTTTTTGAGTTGGATGATTTATGTACTATCCCCATAGTTTATGAGGATTTGGACAAAGAGTACTGGAGAATGGATACTACATATAATGGGTTGAGACTGCCTATCCACAGGCCTAGGGCAGAGGGAGAAATGGTGCCCCTCAGTGAGAATGATGGCCCTCCATTTCATGTGTCACCATTTGAACCATACATAAAATACACTTACTACTCTGTGGGCCAAGTCTTAGGATTAGAGGTCCCTGATTTCATGACAATTCCTCTGATGGTGATAGCCACAGACATTCAGTGCCACAATACCAGGCAGTTTGATTATGCTGCCTATATTTTTAGTAGAATTGACTCTAGTCTAACTGCAATAAAGAATAATGCCCCATCAGTTTCCTTTGAAAATTACTCACTTCTCATGTACATGGTGCTCTATTATGGCTAGGAAGTGGGGTTATGGCCAACTAAATTCAAAGTTGTTCCAGTAGACCAGAGGGGGCAAAAGTCACCCGTGCAGATGTGGACCAGAATATGGGATAGTAGATATGCCCATTCTAGCTATGTGCGATTTGAAGAATACTATGTGAAAGTGATATATAGATATTTCAGTCATCCTTGTGAGCATTCTTTATCAAATGAAATAAAAAGGTTTCTTAGACCTAAAGATTTTGGTGGTCCTCCTACTATTACTCACAATTGGGGAGACTGGTATTGTTTTGAAGATGCTACCATGATCAGAGTTTATGGTTTTGAGGATACTCCTTTTATATTGCCTAAGACTGTTCTTAATAGAATTCCCTACTTAGAAATAGTTAGGCAAATGCATTGTTCTAATGCAATGCATTTGAGCTCCCATGACAAATAGTTTTTTATGCCTAGTACTCTATGTTTTGGCGATTTCACTATGGTATCCAAGGAGGGTTATGGTCACATTATAGATAAACTGATGCACTACAATATGAGGTGTGCTGAGGTAAGAAAAGGGTTTGATCTTGAGGGTTTTATTGACCTTGCTCAGAGAAAACAAAACCTTAGTGGGTACACACATGTCCCCTATCCACATGATGATGTCATCAGGAATTTGGAAGAGGTTGAAGTTCAACTAGTGGTTGAGAAATATAATAGGGGCTTGGATGAAAAGAAGAAGCAACTGGTAGAGGTAGAGTTGATATATTCTGGTGATGAAGAACCTACAGAACAAGAGGAACCACAACAACAAACAACAAGAATGTCCAAAAGAAGAATGCAACCTTATCAGTCTCCTGGTATAGCACATGATGAGGAGGGGTCTACTGATGAAGACCCAAGACAAATAACATATGATTCTTTTATTTTAGATGATAAATTTATTCATTCTAAAGAATTCAAATCATTTTTATATAAATGCAAAGGGAAGGAAATCAGAGAGTCGGTTGATGATATCTCTGCCAACAATGAGAGGCAGTTACTTGATATGTTGAAAACAACTATGGACAGTGAATTGCAAGATATGACCCCTAATAAGGGTAGACAGCTGCTCAAAGAAGCAGGGGTGATGATCTTTCCTAGTCTTGATTTGAATTCTGCATTAGTATTTCATAGTTTTATGCATAACACAGATGAAAAATACAAGCTCACTCCAGAAGGTGTCACTGAAGTATATATGGGCACCAAATACAATAACGATGAAAATTCATTAATGATATGGGCCCTGTATCCTCCCCATAAAAAGACAGCCATTATAGGCACTAAGAAGACTTTTGGCCATGTCATGACTTTAAAGGCAGGGGAGACTGACCCCTTGATCACTGCAGACATTGGCATTAATGTTGCAAAGCTAAATAAGGCATAGGCTCAGATGTTAATTGAAGAAAGAGATGCATACAAATTGAGCTATGAGAGATTAACCAAAGACAATGAATATTTAAAAGATGTTGTTAAGTGCACCTTTGGGGGATCAGTAAAGAGATTAACTCAGGGTGAAAGCTCGTAGAGTGTCCAACCACCATCTATTGACCAGATTGCTCAAGTTCAGATAGATACACTTGCAACTGTGCTCCAGAATAGGCATACCAACATGATGCATTGGTTAAATCAATTTTGGGATATTTATTCTCGAAACTACAAAGCTATCCAAAAGCATGAGAGGCTTGACAAAAGGTTGTAGGAGAAATTCAATGAGACACAGAGTAAGGATATAGATACCTCCAATGCAAAGGATTTGATTGAGCAGCATCAAAAGTATCATGATTAACTTAAGAATGATGCCAAAGAATGTGTCGAAGCCTCAAAGGTAGGAGTGCCCACGTTGTTCAAGAACGATAAAGAATTAAAGAGCAAAGAGGAATGGAGTAAGGACTGCCAAGTTATGTTGCATGAAGCCTTAGGAGCTCTCAAGGACAAAGATTCTACATTTGGAGAAGCCTGTAAGTACCTAGAGAAGATGGTTACAATGGATGTGATCACAAGGAATGCTATAGAATTCACTGATACACACCACAGTCAGGAGTATTTGGATCACATTGCCCAGCTATACATGTGGTTGAACAGATCTTAAGCATTGTTATTTCTATGGTTGTTATGTTAATCTTGTTAATTCCCAAAAGACTTCTTGAAGAGTTATGTCTCTTCCTAAGCATTTCTATATAAGTTCAAACATATGATGCTAAAAGATCATCAGCAGTAGAATATAATACATAAAGTTTGCAATGTTTTTCAAAGACCATGTCGCAAGTATATCATTGAAGAAGTAAAATTGAAGTTCTTTGATTCTGTAGTTTTATTCTGGCATCAATTGTTTGTTTAAATTACTCAATTGTATGGTTGTCTCCAGTTCCGTATTTCCTTGTTATTCAGATTGTTATATCAAGTAAATATTTAATTTGTCAATGCACATTTGCTGTAGTTGTGTGATTGGATTAATTGGTTTCCATTAGAGGAATTAAAATCCTTCTGATTAGTCACAGTAACCTGGAAGTGTTAGTTTGGATAACTAAGAAGAACCATATAATTAGGATTGCCATTCTGTCTCCAAGTAAATATTATCTATTACTCTTGCATATTTCATTCAATTGGTTCCTTCAAGAAAGGATTAAATTACCTTTTGGTGAATAACAAGAAATCTGATTATATTGGTTAGATTATTAAGAAGAATTTTTTAGTCATTTCCTTGCACGTTTATACAAGTTATAAACTAAAAATATTGTGCCAAACAGTTAGAGTTACTACCAACTATAAGCCACTAGTCTTAGTCTTCCATTTGACTCTGTTTACCCAACAAGGCACTGGTGTTATTTCAATTCATCATTAAAAAACCCCTTTATTAGTTAAGTACATTCATAAAATTCACCCTAATATTGCTTATACAATTTATACCAACCATTCATCAAATATTAGATATAGAACTAGTTAGCAAGATTTCATCTATTCTACACCATTTGCCACTGTAGGTAGTGTTGTGATGTTCACAACACACCCCATTATGCTCCTTAGCAAAATGGGGACCCCTGCTGATGTTTTGCTTTTTGCTTCTGCTTGTGTTTTTTCTGCTTTCTGGCGGTTTGGTAAAAATGAAGGTTAGGTGCATCATCATCATGATATTGGATCAGGAAGGTCATCATCATGAGGTCAGTTTGTCAAAGTTCATATTTTATTTCTGTGACCACATATTTAGAAAGAGCTTGAAATTCCATGCAGGTTTGCCTTTTACTTCACTTGAAAATTCGTCCATACGTGGAAGTTATGCACAGTCAAAGTTTTGGTCAAACCTGATAATTGCAAGTGATCATTATTTTTTTTCATGTTGTCGAGGTCATCATGATCTTGGTCTATCACCCGATAAAAATCATGCAGTCGCAATATCCGGACGTCAATCTTAGGTGATAGTGCCCTTTACCCGTCAAATGGCCTTATGCGCATTATGCGCATCATGATTTTAGGAGGGTCATATTTTATAAGCTTGGTTTTGCTGAGGTGCATCATCATCATCATATTTGAACCCCCCCCCCCTGATAATATCCTGAGGTTCAAATATCCAGATATCATGATGACGTCAACTTTAAGTCATAGTAAGCTTTCCCCGTCGAGCGGTCTTTTGTATCGCGAGCATCATCATGATATTTTAACATTACCTGATCTTATAATATCATGATGATATTATAAGATCACCCTAACTTAGAAAATCCACCGTCGGCATGTTTGCATGCGCATGTTATAAGCCTATCGGAGGGTCATCATCATGATATTTGCTAAACTTCGCTAAGTGATGATGACGTCTTCATATCCTCCTGATCTCCTTTTGCATGATCATCATCATCATCCTGATCTTTCACGAGGGTCATTCGCTGAAATTCGCTAAGTGATGGAGACATCATCATGATATTCGATCAAGAGGATCATCATATTCTTATCCTCCTGATCGCCTTTTTTGCAATATCATGATGATCACCCTATCTATTAAGAAGAAGGCGATATTCCATTCCTCAAACAGCATGATCATATTTTACAATATCACCCTAGCGCAAATATCATGATGACCTCAACTCATCCTTGTGCTCCGAAGACGAAATATGATGATGACGTCATCATGATAATTCGATGAGGAGGATCATCATCATATTTTTTTATCCAGTCATATCGTCAAGATCATCATGATCTTGTTTGTCCACCTGATATTTCGTAAAGTCCTCCTGCCGATGAAGTAAGACCTTTTGAAAATATCCTGATGATCCTCATCATCCTGATTTCCCTTCGGCAGGATATTTTCTAAAACACGATCCGGTTAGCGAAATATCATGATGATGTCATGTTCTAAGTTTAATGAAGGCTCCGGATATCATGATGACGTCATCCCGATCTGATAAACGAAGAAGCTAATATCCTGATGATCATCATCATCATATTTCCCTTCGGCAGGATATTTTCCAAACACGATCCGGTTCCCGAATATGATGATGATGTCTTATTCTAAGTTCGACAAAAGCAAATATCCTGATGATCATCATCATCATCCTGATCTTTCGAGAGGGTTACCTTGGCCGCAAAAAGGGTCATATTACATTCATCATCCTGATCATGCTCCTTAGGTGACCCGATATTGCAATTATCCCCTGATCTTAACTGAACATGACGATGACGTCATTTTTTGCACTTTAATGAAGCCCGAATATGACGATGACGTCACCATCATCTTCCTTTCCTCAGCAGCAGGATCATATTTCACATCCTCCTATTTTCCTTCAACATGAAGATGATGATGATGTTGTTCTTTTTTCCCATTACACAGAAGCGAAACATCCTGATGACGTCATCTGGACCTTCAGGAGGGAGAGCATCATATTTCCAGAATATCATGATGATGAAGTGAATATCGACCAACATGTTTTTTTGACGCGCCGATAGCGATAGTCATGCCGATGGGCGGGAAATGAGGCGGTGGAATTTTAAAGTGTTTTTTTTTGGTGCCTCTGGCATTTTCCCGGTCAGCGATAGTTGACCCGATAAATTTTGAGCAGTCTGAATGCATTTTGGACGCGTTTTGAGGAGTATTCTGGATCTGATTTCCACAATCTTGCGCAGTCACCTAGGTTTAAACGGTTATTTTAATTTCATGCTGTTTTTGTGATAAATGAAATACTTATTGCTTGTCTTGTCTTGCAGGCTTGCAGTTGAGGAAGCAGCTGGAAAGTCAACACAGTGACCTCATGGAGGAAGAAAATCTGATCTCAGGAGCAGGAAGATAAGGATGAAGTGCAAAAAGTCAAGGCCATTCAAGTAAAGAATAAGGTTGCAGCTGAAGGTATTACTGCAACAGACAAATAGAAGTTATTACCCAGCTGCCAGAACTTCTCAGAAGGGGCAATATTTCGCCCAGATTTGACACTGCTCAGAGATATTTTTTGAGAACTGGTTCACCTGTATTTATTGCTGTAACCAAGGGTTTGAACTAGGGGTTCAGTTAGGTTTTTGCTATAGTGAGGACAATCAGAATGTCTTTATATTGTGCCTCTCTACACTGTAATACTTTACAACAGGGATTTTAGGAAAACAACAGTGGCTACAACAGAATTTTTCTTTTAGAAGCATACAGCAAGTTAGCATAGTTTAGAAGTAGAAGAAGGAGGTCGCCTGTTTGTCTGCAGTAAGGTGCGCGTGGAATGTCTGGCTGCCTTACTGTATCTGTAAAGCTTGTAAGTTCTCTGTGGTATGATCAATGAAACTAAGAGTCATTCCTACATTGTAAATCATGTATGACTATTCGTTTCTAATACAATAGAATATGGAGTTCTGCATCTATCTTCTGAGTGTTCTCCTGCCCTTCTTTGTGTTTTGAAATATTTTCTTTGAGAGCTTGCAATTTTAAATGTATGTTTGTGAAAATGCTCAGAACTTACATTTAAGGTTTTTACTGTGGATTTGATCAAATTACTGTGGTATTTACATAGTGCATAACAGAAACAATTAGATCCTTCAGTAGATTAAATGAGGTATAGATTAGATCTTTCTAACTTTTCCCAACCCATCTGAAATATTTAGCTGAAAACACAGAAATCTAAAGGAAATTGTCTCAAATTTGAAGAAGCATGCATAACAGAGCTATAAGTAGACAGTTTTCATAAATAGATAAAGAAGAAAGTTGCAAAAATTCAAGAAAACCATCCAAAACTTGCAGCCCGGTAACACTTGTATGCAAATGAACAGAATACTTGTTGAAATTCATGACCTTTTTGCATATTCTTAGTCCAGTAAGCCACCAAACAAACCTAAACTACGTAAGGCCCCTTGAACATTACAGCTTCACATTGACCAACTGAACTTGACCAATCGAACCATTGTAGACTTGGGATTAGTTGAATCTTAAATGATTCCTTCTTATCTTTCAAGTATAGTTTCAGTTCATTTTATGTGAATTTTAACTTATTGTTATGATTGCATCAAAACAGTCATCAACAGGTAGATTCATTCACTTAGTAAAAAAATTTACACTCAATTTGCTTTAATTTCCAAGGTTCACCCACCTAGGTGTGGCAGAACCTAAAGTGCACGGAGTCATCAAACCTTAAAGGTTGATTCTGTCAAGTTAGTTCAAAAATGTTGCAAATCTAAGCATAGAGCCTGGCATCCTATTAGGATTAGCAACCTGCATTTTTGAGACCTAACAAATTGGTGACTCTACTGGGGAATAAATAAAAGACCTTAGTAAGAAACCATTATATAGAGTCAAAAACTTTAATTTGGTAACTCTGCTGGCAAGAAAAATCCATAAAGATAAATTATAAACTTTTTCCTATTTACAAAATAGGTGGCGACTCTAGAACCTGTTATAACAGAAAGTTGATACCAAATGGATGGTAGGAGATCTAAAATGGAAGGCAAGAAATTGCAATCATCTCCACCAATTAGAAACAACTCCAAAAGAAATGGAACATCAAACTATTCTCACCAGAATAATAACCAGGAGGCTCAAGAAGATAATGTTGAGCAAACTATTGCAATTCACAATAAGTTTACACCTCTGTATGAATCAAATGAGAATCTCAACAGAGTAACTGATGATATATTGGCAAAATACAGACTAGATCCTCAAGAATAGCTTGAGTGTGAAGCACGGGCCATGAGGGAAATTGATCAAAGGCAAGTTGAATATGATTTTAAAATGTCATTACATCAGGGAGAAGAGGTAAAACATGGCCTCTCAACTCAAGAAATAAATGAAAGTCCAAAGAATTTAGGAGGTATGAATCAAGCACAGCAGGATCTGCTTAGGCTCCAGGAAGAACTTGAAATGATCAAGATAGAGGAAACTAAGAGGTTGTTGCAACAAGAGATTCAACAGATAAAGAGTAGGGCTAAGACAGCCCCCCTAAAATATGTACCTCCACATAAGGGAAACACTTCGAAGAATCCACAGCAAAGCCTACACCAAAATACAGGTGGTGTATCCAATTCACAAGAATCCGGAGGTCATCAAAATACCCTCCCTAAAAATCCTAGACCACCTCCCATGCATAATACCTCTCAACATATGGCTAATCCTTATCCACCCCCTGGCCAACAATATTATAGACCACAAAACCCTTATTTAAATCCCCACATAAACCCACAGCAGTAATATGCTTATCATCAGCCTCCAGGAGGATATAATTACTATCCTAACCCACCACCCATGAATTTTCCACCTCAAAACCTCACAAACATATGTAGCCAATTTGATCTGACTAGATATCAGTTGTATCCATATCCTATGGATAGTAATTGGAGAAATATAGTTCCCAAGTTCACTAGGAATAGTGCAATATCAGCTAAAGGTCACATCAGAAGCTTCAATGCTTTCGTACAAGATATTGGTATGGACTCTGAAGATGTTAGAATGAGGTTATTCATGATGTCCCTGACTGAAGATGCAAGAGACTGTGTCAACAGTTTACCTGATGCTTCAATCAATTCAAAAATTGATTTCCACAATCAATTCAAGGAGCAGTATGGTAATCAATATGCCCCTGAGTTTGCATTACACAAATTGATAAGCATCCAGAAATTCCAGAATGAATCAATGTATGATTTCAATTTGAAATTCTCCAAATTACACAACAAAATACCACATGGATCTAAACTGACTGACCTAGTAGCATTGAGCATTTATCTTAAAGCATTTGATCCCAAGACAAGGTACGAACTTAGAAATCAGTGCCTTGTGACCCTGGATGAAGCACAGAAAGTGGCATTAACTATTGAGAACAATAGGAAAGCTGTAGGTATGGTTAGAAAGAGGGATAACCCTAGAAATCCTTAGAACCCAAACATTTAGCAGACTAAACAAGAAGGTCAGCATAGACATGAAAGGCCCAAGTTGCATGATATGCCATATAATACAAATTGGAAAGATGGGAGACCCATTGACAACATCAGAAAGCAACATTATGGCAAAGATACCCCTGACCCTCTAACAAGAAATGTGGCACATATGGTAGAAGATAAACCTTGGTGTTTGGTGTGTAGTTTACCACATTCACCTGAATATTGTGAGGTGGCTAAAATAGTACAATAGGAAGAAGCATTATATAATTATAACAGAGACAATCACACAATAAACATGATGCAAGATACACCATATATACTGAATGAAGATTATTCTTCTACAGAGGAAGAGGGATATGAATATGATGTGGGGAATTAGAGACATCATATCAATATGGGAAAACAAGAAGTGTTCTTAGATCAAGAGGATGGTTATGAGGAACCTACCTATTATAACAATCAGCCATATGATTAGTAGAGAAAGCCCACTGAAAATGAAAGAGAAGCTCTTACAATAGCTACAATAGCTCAAGCTAAAAATGCCTATAACTTAAGGAATAGGACAGTGAATGTTGAACAAGGAATACTTGGGAGTGTCTTTATAAAAGATCAGAATTACAAAAAGAATAACGCAAAGTCATCATTCAAAGAACTAGAAAAGGTTGATAAAAATAAAACAAAAGATAAATCACAAAATCAAGAAAAGGAACATATAAAGATTGAAAAGAATGATCAAACTATGGCCCATTCATTTGACATTGCTCATGCAATATCTCAGGTAAAGATATCAATTCCATTTTTAGAAATGATGAAGATAGACAAATACAGGAATACAGTAGTTAAATAGATTTCAGAAATACCAAGTCAAAAACATAAAGGATCAGAGAATAGAACAGACAATGTTCACCAAGAAACATTCCAAATTCTTGAGGTATACCTAGGTGATACATTGACAAAGAATCCCTCACAGGTGGACCCTTTCTACACTACATTATTGATCAAAAATAGGATAGTAAGGAACTCCATAATTGATTCAGGCACAACCATGAATATCATGCCAATAGCAGTTATGAAAGAACTGGGAATGTGGGTTAACACTACATTTGGTAGGTGTTATGCAATGGATCATAGATCCATCCCAGTCGTTGGTATTATGAGGGACGTGGAGATAAAACTGGCTTCATACCCTGAAGTAACCTATAACATTGACATCACCGTGGTTGACATTCTGCCATATTATGGAATGCTTTTATCAAGACAATGGGTTGCAATGGTAGGAGGGAATGTCCAATTGGACTTATCATATGCCACAATACCAGTGGGAGGTAAAGAGATCAAGCTGTGTAGGGAGCCAAGATATGAGAATATTATAGAACGCTTGGATCAACATCAAATAAATTTCTTTTGTGATACAGATTTGGGAGCCTTCAAGGTTGAGAAAAAATAGCTTGAACTACAGAATACTGATCCAATACATGTTGAATCTAAGAAAAAAGAAAATGATGTGTGGAAGATGTACTTTGATGGTGCATGTAGTAAAATGGGAAATGGGGCTAGAGTAGTATTTATCTCGCCAGCAGGTAAAACTTTCAAATATTCCTTTCTATTAACATTTGAATGCACAAACAATGTAGCAGAATACGAGGCTTTGCTCATTGGTCTGAATATAGCCACCAAGCATAAGATAAAGAAGTTGGTTGTATATGGTGATTCTGAATTGGTTACTTCCCAAGTGAGAGAGAAATACCTATCAAAAAACAAGAGGTTGAGACAGTACAGAAATGCAGTCTGGGATGATATTGAGTTATTTGATGCCTTTTCAATCAACTAGATTGATAGGTCAAAAACATTATGGTAGATTTTCTAGCAAATATCACATTAAAAAGAGATGATATCACATTAGGAGGTATTACAGAAGTTGAATTTAAAACCAGACCCACTATCCCAGATAATGTACATAACTGGCAAGTATTTGATAATGATGCTGATATAATCAACTTCCTACATTGTGTTGATCATTATGAAAACCAAGAGATTGATTTCAATGCATTTGTAGAAGAACATGATGGGAAGGAAACCCTTTTTGGTCAAGAGATAGTTTAGTTGAAAACAAATAAAATACCTAAGGGACTTATAGCATTGGAAAAGGCATTTGATGTACATGATAGATTTAAAATGAAAGACACACCAGTGGTGCAAAATGACCTTGAAGAGATTAATTTGGGGACACAAGCAGCCCTAAAGAATGTATATATTGGAAAGAATCTTAACCCCAAGATCAGGAGCAGGATCATCAACTTACTTGGGAAGTATAGTCACATATTTGCCTGGTCATATGATGATTTAAAAGCATATAGGGAAGACCTTTTTCAGCATGAAATACCATTAAAACCAGATGCTAAACCATTCAAGTAAAAACAG
Source organism: Cunninghamia lanceolata (assembly GCA_027924645.1). Lineage (NCBI taxonomy): Eukaryota > Viridiplantae > Streptophyta > Pinopsida > Cupressales > Cupressaceae > Cunninghamia > Cunninghamia lanceolata. The sequence goes on along the minus strand of BSBN01000288.1, from coordinate 12,821,414 downwards.
AGGCCTATCAATCCTACATTAGCTCCTAAGATGCTTGAAGAACTCACAAAACTAAGAGATGGAACTATCATTAAACCCATCAGGCATTCTTCTTGGGTTTCTAATTTGGTGCCTGTTAGGAAGAAGAATGGTGATATTAGATTATGTGTGGACTTCAAGAACCTAAACAAATCCTCTCTTGAGGACAACTATCCTCTCCCTAATATGGAAGCAATATTACAAAAGGTTACCGGGTGTGAACTATTGTCAATGATGGATGGATTCTTAGGATATAATCAAGTGAAAGTCAAGGAATTAGAACAATATAAGACTGCATTCACCACTCCATGGGGAACATATGTATATCTAAGAATGCCATTCGGGCTCACTAATGTTGGAGCAACATTCCAAAGAGCAATGGATGTGGCATTTGCTAAATTGATCCACAAAATCATGATAGTATATCAGGATGACATGACAACATATTCCAAAAGAGTTGAGGATCATTGTGCACATTTAGAGTAGATATTTATTAAAGCCCTAGAATATGGGATTTCATTGAATCCTAAGAAATGCTATTTCGCAGTGACAGAGGGGAAGTTGCTTGGTCACATAGTCTCCAAAGATGGAGTGAGAATAGATCTTGAGAGAGTAAAAGCAATTGACCAAGTTCCTATTCTTAAAAATGTAAAAGCTATATAGTCATTTTTTGGCCAAATTAACTTTGTCAGGAGGTTCATATCAAATTTTGTAGAAATTGTTAGTCCCATATCTAGAATGTTGAAGAAAAACTCAGAAGTAAAGTGGACAACAGAAACAATAGAAGCATTTGCCACTATTAAAAGAGCAATCAAAGAAACCCCTGTCCTGATATCCCCTAATTTTAGTAAGACATTCCAACTGTTCTCATTTGCCTCTTATCATACAGTTGCAACAGTACTATTGCAGAAAAATAATGGACATGAACAACCCATTTCATTTTTCAGCAAATCTCTTCAAAATGTAGAATTAAAATATGACATTGTTGAAAAATAGGCATATGCATTAGTAAAGGCAATTAAAGCTTTTAGGCCATACTTGGTGGGAGTTGAAATAATAGCATATGTGCCTAATGCTATAGTAAAAGATGTATTGGTCCAAACTGAGGTCACAGGTAGAAGATGCAGATGGATCAATAGAATTCAGGAGTTCAATATTGAAATTCAGATCACTAAACTAGTGAGAGGGTAGGGTCTTGCTAGGTTAATGGCTAAAAGTAATCTTGAGGCTTCTCAGATATGTAGTGCTAATGATGTTGATAATATAAGCTCTAGCATTGAGTATACTCCATGGTATACTGACATCATATATTATCTAAAGCACATGAAATGTCCTGAGGGATATGATGATAACAAAAGGACACTTAGATTACAGGCCTCAAAATATGTATTTATTGATGGAGATCTTTACTGGAAGAATAGGGATGGAATTCTACTATTATGCCTACATGAGCATCAATCAAAAAATATCATGAAAGAGTTACATGAAGGCATGTGTGGAGGACATTTTGCAGTAAAGACTACAGCCCACAAGATCTTAAGGGCTAGATACTATTGGCCTAGAGTTTTTAATGATTCATATCATTACACAAGAAAATTTGAAGCATGTCAAAAAAATTTAGGAAAGTTGAAATATCAAGGAGCACTACCCTTGATACCCATGCAAGTGGAGGCTCCAGTCTATCAGTGGGGCATTGACTTCATAGGAGAAATTGTGGAGAAGTCAAGTGGTGGATATAAATGGATTTTAGTGGCGACAGATTACTTCACAAAATGGGTGGAAGCAATCCCCACTAAACAAGCAACAAGCAGGGTAGTGATCAACTTTTTAATGGAAAACATTATATTCAGATTTGGCACTCTAGTAAGGTTAATCACGGATAATGGAATGTGTTTCAGGTCTGATGAATTCAAAAATTTATGTAGTACACATGGCATCACTGTGTCCTATGCTGCCCCTTATCATCCACAAGAAAATGGACAAGCAGAATCCAGCAACAAAAGCCTTCTAAAAATTATAAAGAGAATGTTGGATGGACACAAGAAAGCATGGGATTTAAAGTTAAGAATGGCTGTATGGGCTGATAGGATTACTATGAAAAGAGCAATTGGGAGATCTCCTTTTGAACTAGTGTATGGAACACAAGCAAGAATACCATTAGAAAATCTCCTACCAGTTTACAAATTTGTTCTTTAGGAAGATTTAAACATTTCTGAACCAATGGAGGAAAGATTAGAACATCTTGCAGAACTTGATGAAACAAGGAGACTAGCCCAAAAGAAAAATATCAAGTTGCAATCACAAGTGAAATACCTTTTTGACAAGAAGGCCAAAGATAGGAAGTTTGAGATAAATGACTTAATACTGATGTGGAATGCTAGATGCCAAGAGAAAGGAAAGCATGGAAAGTTTGAAGCTTTATGGCTAGGTCCTTTTGTTGTAACTGGCAAAGGAAGTGATGACTCTTACTATTTGTAAAACATGTCCAGAGAAGAGCAGGAACTGCCTGTGCATGGGCAATATCTGAAGCCTTTCTTTTCATAATCCTGCACAAAGACGATTGAGTGTTGTCAGTGCATGGACAACCCTTAAATAATTCTCAAAGATACTTTTATTCCATGCACAGTAGTCTAGGGAAATCAAAAGAGATTAGGATCTCCCAGTACATGGATAGTCCTATGAATCTCTATATAAAATAAAAAATAAAAAATTCCATGTACAGTAGTATAGGATCATCCCAATTCACTATCATTATCACCTCCATCTCCCATTCTCATAAAAATGTCATCCCAAATAAATAAAACATATGGTCCACTCCCCCAAGAGATTTGAATTCTTGTTATACTCACAAGGAGTATACATCCCAGACAGAGCCACTGTTGGGACAGGAAAATTTAAAATTTTCTTGTATTCTTACTCATCCATATCTGACCAAATCATAAAACATTATGCCCAAAATCATAATAATAAGAGGGTTCAAATTTCCTAATATCGGCAAGACCTCATTGTAGTTATACCAATCCATGAGAAACTAGCTGAAATGGCTATCGGCATGAGAATAAGGGTCGGGGAGAATATTTCAGAGAACACCAGTGAAGAAAGTGGCACTGATGACCTTTCATCGGAGAGAGAATGCATGGTCATGCCGATCGGCATAAGGAAAGACTATCGGAGAATACTCTGAAAACCCTCCTGACAGTATAAGTCATACCGATGGAGGAGCTCGGTAGGACTCTCACTGATCATCCAATAAAATGGAGGAAACTAGTGGTCATCAGCAAGAAATAAGTATCGGAATGAGAAATTAAGGAGTTTTTCGACACTCTAATGTCTCAGCGATTAATGAAAGTGTTTTGGTATAAGTCATGCCGACATGTATAAGAACCATCAGCGAAAGTGAATGAATCAGAACAAAGCTTGCAAGTCTGGCTGAAGCAATACTCACAACGATGTCAGTGACATGTTGTGAAGGTCTCTCTGATCAAGGATATAAAAGGCTATCAGGGAAACAACCATGATCAGGTAACTTGAAATAAGTTATCCCGATGGCATATCTTTCCCCGATGACAATGATGATCACGTTCATCGACAAGACTCTCACCAATAGTAACATCGGGGACACTTAACATATCGAAGAAGAACATTATTCTTATAATGATGAAGAAAGTCAGGCCGATGATAACCATGCCCACTTCTACATCGGGTAGATCTTGAAGATATCTTGCTGATACAAACTTACAAATGAAATATGACTTTGAGGAGACAATTCAAGGGTTACAACGATTGATTCACAAGAAAACATTCACGCCATAAGAAGATATTAAAATCGCTCTGACATTATGAAAATCATGCCGACGAGAGAAGTTATGACAATGTGACATTTCACAATGATCAAGAAAATTGAAATGCTCAAACAATTAATTGCAGACAATGAAGAAATCCTCTGAGATACCATTCAAAATCATAATAATTAAGTTTGAAAGAATTGTTTGAGAAGAGCCTACAAGCGGACACTTGGAGGAGGGAATAGGGGAATTCGATTAGAGCCTCTGATAACAGGTACCCATATACTAACTTCTGTGCAGTAGCTTATTATTTGAATTTGCTGTCCAAAACTAAAATGGAAACTCTAGGGAAAGGAAAAGGCAAAAAACCACAGGGTGATACCAGTAAAGCTGAGGAGAAAACAAAAGAGAGAAAACTAAACCAAGATTTAATTGATCAACTACCTGGATCAACTCCCAAAGCCTGAAGATCTACACAACTTAGGACATAAGTGGAGAAACTGGAAGACAAATGTAAATACATAGGAAATGTCTAGACCCCGATTCGAGGTTATGAATTGTTTAGATTCCACTACAATAGAAGAATCAGGAATTTCCCAGTGTCAAACCCATGGCATTTAAATTTGGGTAAATTGGTAGTTCCTGATGTGTTTCTGAATGCTGAACTCCTCAAACTTCTTGCTAAATAGTATAATTCAAGTCTTAAGGCTATATGCAACCCACAAGGGGAACCTATTATACACTTGTCTAAGAATGCCATTTGTGAAGTTTTTGACTTCGATGATTTACGTACTGTCCCCATAGTTTATAAGGATTTGGGCAAAGAGTACTGGAGAATGGATACTACATATAATGGGTGGAGACTGCCTATTCACAGGCCTAAGGTAGAGGGAGAAATAGTGCCCCTCAGTGGGAATGATGGCCCTCCATTTCATGTGTCACTATTTGAACCATACATACAATACACTTACTACTCTGTGGGCCAAGTCTTAGGATTAGAGGTCCCTGATTTCATGACAATTCCTCTGATGGTGATAGCCATAGACATTCAGTGCCACAATGCCAGACAGTTTGATTATGTTGCCTATATTTTTAGTAGAATTGACTCTGGTCTGACTGCAATAAAGAACAATGCCCCATCAGTTTCCTTTGAAAATTACTCACTTCTCATGAACATGGTGCTCTATTATGGCCAGGAAGTGGGCTTATGGCCAGCTAAATTCAAAGTTGTTCCAGTAGACCAGAGGGGGCAAAATTCACCCATGCATATGTGGACCAGAATATGGGATAGTAGATAGGCCCATTCTAGCTATGCGTAATTTGAAGAATACTGTGTGAAAGTGATATATAGATATTTCAGTCATCCCTGTGAGCATTCTTTATCAAATGAAATAAAAAGGTTTCTTAGACCTAAAGATTTTGGTGGTCCTCCTACTATTACTCACAATTGGGGAGACTGGTATTGTTTTGAAGATGCTACCATGATCAAAGTTTATGGTTTTGAGGATACTCCTTTTATATTGCCTAAGACTGTTCCTAATAGAATTGCCTACTTAGAAATAGTTAGGCAAATGCATTGTTCTAATGTGATGCATTTGAGCTCCCATGACAAACAATATTTTATGCCTAGTACTCTATGTTTTGGAGATTTCACTATGGTATCCAAGGAGGGTTATGGTCACATTATAGATAAACTGATGCACTACAATATGAGGTGTGCTGAGGTAAGAAAAGGGTTTGATCCTGAGGGTTTTATTGACCTTGCTCAGAGAAAACAAAACCTCAATGGGTACACACATGTCCCCTATCCACATGATGATGTCATCAGGAATTTGGAAGAGGTTGAAGTTGAAATAGTGGTTGAGAAATATAATAGGGACTTGGATGAAAAGAAGAAACAACTGGTAGAGGTAGAGTTGATATCTTCTGGTGATGAAGAACCTGCAGAATAAGAGGAACCACAACAACAAACAACAAGAATGTCCAAAAGAAGAATGCATCCTTATCAGTCTCCTAGTATAGCACATGATGAGGAGTCTGCTGATGAAGACCCAAGACAAATAGCATACGATTCTTTTATTTCAGATGATAAATTTATTCATTCTAAAGAATTCAAATCATTTTTATATAAATGCAAAGGGAAGGAAATCAGAGAGTCAGTTGATGATATCTCTGCCAACAATGAGAGGTAGTTACTTGATATGTTGAAAACAATTGTGGACAGTGAATTGCAAGATATGACCCCTAGTAAGGGTAGACCGCTTCTCAAAGAAGCAGGGGTGATGATCTTTCCTGGTCTTGAATTAAATTCTGCTTTAGTATTTGATAGTTTTCTGCATAACACAGATGATAAATACAAGCTCACTCCAGAAGGTGTCATTGAAGTATATATGGACACCAAATACAATAACGATGAAAATTCATTAATGATATGGGCCCTGTATCCTCCCCATAAAAAGATAGCCATTATAGACACTAAGAAGACTTTTGGCCATGTCATGACTTTAAAGGTAGGGGAGATTGACCCCTTGATCACTACAGACATTGGCATTAATGTTGTAAAGCTGAATAAGGCACATGCTCAAATGTTACTCAAAGAAAGAGATGTATACAAATTGAGCTATGAGAGATTAACCAAAGAAAATGACTATTTAAAAGATGATGTTAAGAGCACCTTTACGGGATCAGTAAAGAGATTAACTCAGGATGAAAGCTCACAGAGTGTCCAACCACTGTCTATTGACTAGATTGCTCAAGTTCAGATAGATACACTTGCAACTGTGCTCCAAAATAGGCATACCAACATGAAACATTGGTTAAATCAATTTTGGGATATTTATTCTCAAAACTACAAAGCTATCCAAGAGCATGAGAGGCTTGACAAAAGGCTGTAGGAGAAATTCAATGAGATACAGAGTAAGGATACACATACCTCCAATGCAAAAGATTTGATTGAGTAGCATCAGAAGTATCATGATCAACTTAAGAATGATGCCAAAGAATGTGTCGAAGCCTCAAAGGTAGGAGTGCCCACGTTGTTCAAGAATGATAAAGAATTAAAGAGCAAAGAGGAATGGAGTAAGGACTACCAAGTTCTGTTGCATGAAAACTTAGGAGCTCTCAAGGACAAAGATTCTGCATCTAGAGAAGCCTGTAAGTACCTAGAGAAGATGGTTACAATGGATGTGATCACAAGGAACGCTATAGAATTCACTGATACACACCACAGTCAGGAGTATTTGGATCACATTGCCCAGCTATACATGTGGTTGAACAGAGCTTAAGCATTGTTATTTCTATGGTTGTTATGTTAATCTTGTTAATTCCCAAAAGACTTCTTGAAGAGTTATGTCTCTTCCTAAGCATTTCTATATAAGTTCAAACATATGATGCTGAAAGATCATCAGCAGTAGAATATAATACATAAAGTTTACAATGTTTTTCAAAGACCATGTCACAAGTATATCATTGAAGAAGTAAAATTGAAGTTCTCTGATTCTGTGGTTTTATTCTGGCATCAATTGTTTGTTTAAATTACTCAATTGTATGGTTGTCTCCAGTTTAGTATTTCCTTGTTATTCAGATTGATATATCAAGTATATATTTAATTTGCCAGTGCACATTTGTTGTAGTTGTGTGATTGGATTAATTGGTTTCCATTAGAGGAATTAAAATCCTTCTGATCAATCACAGTAACCTGGAAGTGTTAGTTTGGATAACTAAGAAGAACCATATAATTAGGATTGTCATTCTATCTCCAAGTAAATATTATCTATTACTCTTGCATATTTCATTCAATTGGTTCCTTCAAGAAAGGATTAAATTACCTTCTGGTGAATAACAAGAAATCTAATTATATTGGTTGGATTATTAAGAAGAGTTTGTTAGTCATTTCCTTGCACATTTATACAAGTTATAAACTAAAAATATTGTGCCAAACAGTTAGAGTTACTACCAACTATAAGCCACTAGTCTTAGTCTTCCATTTGACTATGTTTACCCAACAAGGCACTGGTCTTATTTCAATTCATCATTTAAAAACCCCTTTACTAGTTAAGCACAGTCATAAAATTCACCCTAATACTGCTTATACAATTTATACCAACCATTCATCAGATATTAGATATAGAACTAGTTAGCAAGCTTTCATCTATTAGACCATTTGCCACTGTAGGTAGATTCATTCACTTAGTCAAAACATTTACACTTAATTTGCTTTAATTTCCAAGGTTCACCCGCCTAGGTGTAGAAGAACCTAAAGTGCAGGGAGTCATCAAACCCTCAAAGTTGATTCCGTCGAGTTAGTTCAAAAACGTTGCGAATCTAAGCATAGAGCCTGGCATCCTCTTAGGATTAGCAACCTGCATTTTTGAGACCTAATAGAAGGAACACTTGTCAAGGGTCAGCCATTGGGCCTTCCTCCTTCTATCTTCTTATGAAGAAGGTAGAAAGAAAGAAGTTCGAGCTTCGACCTCTGACATATTGAATGCTAAACAGGCCTCGTCAAACATCGTCCTTCGCACCTTCCACCATGCAACGCCAAAGAAGAAGGAAAGTTGAAACTCTAACCCCCAACATTTCATAATATTGCACCACACTTAGAATATTCTTTATCACCTTAGAAAACTTCAGCCCTCAGGCCTTCCCCATTTCACCTTCTTCAAAGGAAGGAAGAAGATCGAACCTCTAACCTCCATCGCACATTTCATACTTAGAAGGATTTAAACATGTAGACCCATCGAACTTAGGACTCTAGGGCTTCTCCGTGACACCTGCCATGAAGAAGACTGAAGGCAAAAGGCTCGAAGTCCATCCTCTAAAACACTTAGAAGAAATGGAGCTCATTGAACTTCGGCCTTCAGGTCCTCCTCCTTCCAACCGCAACAATGAAGAAGATGAAAAGTAGAAACTCCAACCTTGAAAACTCCACTTCAAGTAGATAAATTTCAACACTTAGGCAAATTTTGAGCCTCAGACCTTAGAGCCAATAGGAACAGTACAATGGAAGAAAGGAGCCCAAAACTCCAACCAAGGCCAAAACACAAGGAAAAGCTTAGAGTTTTTTGGACTTAGTCTTTTTTGGGGTTTCTAATCTTTCATTTTTAAAAGGCAAATACCTAGAAACCTATGGAAGATATCTCTGATCAGTTATAAACTATAGGTTCAACAATGGAGGCATAAAATGGGACTCAAAATAAATTTGGGGGAAAAATGGGGCCTGTCTAGGAACAAAGCCTTACAGATGCCAAAATATGAAGCCAGGGAAGATTTCTCATAGTCCTAATAGGCACCAAAAGTATAATTAAAGATACAACACTTTAAAGTGTTGTAAAATCCTACAGATCGTATTTCCCTAAAATCACATCATTGTTGCTGAGTGAATTAAGCACCTAAAGTAGAATGTTGCATATCAATCAGATTTAGGTGGTTGGCAAGTAGAAATCTTCAATTGGATTGTACAAAGAAGGGACAAAATGAATTTACAGGTACATAGAAGGATTGCATACCTTCCTTCTTCAATATGTTAGGTACCCATGCATGCGGGTGATCTACCATTTCACAGACCTGACAGGGCATGGCTGTCATCCCATTCTGCAGGTCTTCTAACAGGCATCTGGGCTAGATTCAATGTAGTGTGGGTGCATGGGCAAGGTAGTTGATTGATTTTCAGCGCCTATTGTTGTAGAATAGATTCAAAATGCTATATATACATGAAAAAAAGATGAAAATAATGTTATCTATTCTTATGGGTTGTTATGCTCACTGGATAATTTGTTGTCACAAACCTTGTAACTCATCTGCAAGAACCAATCAAATATGATTCATTGTGCTCGAAGCTAAGCCTTTGCTATCTCCAATAGTGGTTCACCAATGAATGTAAATGGTTATTTTGTGTCTACCTATTTTGTAACAAATTATCTACCTTTTGTAATGGTTATATGACCTCTATGATTAATACAAGCAACTAATTCTACCTCTCTCATTTTCTTTTACATTGTGTCTAAATGTTGCTCACTTATTTTATGGATAAAATTGTCCCTCTATAAGTTTCAACATTTTGTTTTGGCCTCTGTTAAAGATTGGATGAGTCTGTGTTAGTTTATTAAGCCTTTTAAATCATTACTGTGTTATGTTTATTCCAGCTAAATATTATAAATTTGGTGCATCACCTCTTTTATTTCTGTATTCTTTTTCCTTCCCTTTTCCCTGTGAGCATAAGCATTAGATTTAGTCCAATTCTTTGAGTCTTAAGCTTAGAAAGAGGAACCAACCTTCTCTAGAGGTCTAATCTCATTTGCAAGGTCCCATACCTTGAGATCATTCCCATGTTACACTGAATTTGTTGGAACTACCAAAAGCTTCAACAACAAGGTGCAAATTTAGCTGATAACAAGTACCTCACCAAGCTTCATTTGTTGGGACCCATATCTTTTCACCTACCTAAGTTACATTTAAAGGGGGGTGTTAGTGTAGGTTTTTTATTTTCCTTAGGGATATTTCTTTTTCCTACACATTATTAATCTTGCTTAGGTTATTTAGATGTGGTTAATATGAGGATGCATGGCAAAATACACAGGTTACATGTGTCACTCTCTCCCACACATGGATAGTTGAGTTACACACCTTTTAGCTTATTGTTCCACCTCTCATAAACACTATTCTATCTTTACCTAAGTAGGTTATGGGGTAGTTGGATTTCTCACCCTCTTTTGGCTTTATATGCCACCTCCTTTATGTCTTCACTTGAAGAGCTTATGCCACATGTTTTGGCATTTACCAAGTAGGTAAAACTTTTGCCTATTTTGGGTAGTTGGAGTTATTACACCTCTTGGATGTATTTGCACTTTATTTTCTATATATACATCACTCTCCTCTCACCTTAACTAGTTCAAATACCAGTTCGGTAACTAGTCGTGAGAGTAATATGAGTATTCTCTAGATTATCTTGTATTTTGTCTCTTGATTCTCTCTTCATTCTGCTATTTTTATCTTCGATCATTTATCGAATGGAGTGTCTGTGATCTACGACTAAAATTAGATCTTGGCTTGGTTCTCGCTTCTTGTAGAATCTAACAGTTTGTGGGGCTAAAGGCCCAGGGCACCCGACTGCCCTAGTCCCAGTTGGGATCTTTAGCCCCTCTTTTGTAGTGTCAACTTGGGACACTTAGTTTATACTAGTTGGCCTTATTTAGTTTTATTCTTTATTTGTGAGTGGGAATGCATATATAAAGGAGTTTTGTTTTTCATTTTACACCATAATGATGACTAGATGAATGTTTCTAAGTTGCCTAATGCGAAATTGGAGTTTGCTCTCATGTGTTGATCTTCTATTCTTGAAGGTGCTATCTACTTGTGAATGTTATTGAAGTTTGTTTGCAGGTCTTGAAGTAAGTGTCATGCCTTCTCCATCACTCTCCTTTGTTGGTGAAATATCTTGAGTCATCTTCATCAATTAGGGTAATACCTTTTGTGGTAATCATCATCATTTTCATTCATATTTCTATCATATATTACAGATCTAGCCTCTGCCCTCCTAGGGCATGCACTCTTGGATCTAATCATCCTTGTAGTGGAGCTGGAAACACCAACATAGGGATTGACTGAGGAAAACCCTTATATACATCACAACCTTTTCCTAGTTTATTGTGTGCAGGTCAGAGAAACAGGTTTCTGAAGACAAATTTCAAGAAGAAGACAGAGCATGCAAGTATAGGTCTGGTGAAGCTTGGAAGTTCTACAAACCCCAAATTAGGGTCTAGGGTTCCCAAGCACCCTGGTCTTTGGCATTTTTTCTCTTGGATCCAGGTTCTGAATCACTCTTTGACCTGTGTTGTACTTTTAGTTTTTTGAGATCTACTTCTGACAGTCAGTTATAGTCTAATCTTTGTCAACTAGGGTTTCATCATTTTCTCTAGCTTGCTTGTTTGATCTTGGTTAAATTTGGTTGACTCATCTGTATACGCCTAAAAATGACACGATTCATTCTAGATAAGTATTCTTAATATTTATTCCCTTCTAATTCCTCTATCAATAAATAAATAACCAAATTTATTTATTTGATCCATATTCTTCCAACAATTAAATAAATTCCTTTATTTAATTCAATTCTTTCCAAACAATTAAATAATTCTTAATTATTTAATTAAATCAAATCATTTCTCCAAATTTAAATAAATCAAATCAAATTTATTTAAATTCTCTCAAATCCCTAAAAATAAAATACAATCAAATATTTTATTTATTCTTCCAAATCATGCACAACAATTAAATAAATTTTTTTATTTAATTTGCTTTCTTATCTTCTAAATTAAATAATACCAATTATTTAATTACTTCTTCCAATAATATCGTCTCTACATTTACATAAATCAAATATTTATTTAAGTTGTCTATTTCTTCTAAATTGAGTTATCTCTAAATATAATTCAATCCTTGTGCACATGCAATTAAATATTCCTAATATTTAATAAAGCAAATATCTTCTTATTCTCATGCAAATCTATTCTTCTTGTTTTAAATCACTTAACTGATTATTATATTCTTTTAATTGCTTTAACTCATTCTTCTATTCTTGTTAACTCCTCTCATGCAAAAGAAAGCAAGACACATGTCTTCTTCTTATTCGTTGCACGTTCCTCAACTGTTCTCGATCATTGATCTTCTCATTCTTTCTATACCATTGATCTCTTCTTTCCCAAGTCTATAAGTACAACCTCATTCTTCCATTTCAATCATCCAAGCTTTAAGTATCATTACTCTGCAGGAATTACAGCGTGCCTTTGGCACCAATTCCTTCATTGCTTGTGATCATATTTGTTACTACGTACTACACACTACTAACATCGTTGTGAAGCTCCTCTTCATTGCGATACTATCACTGCCATTCTCAATTGACATTCTTGAAGCATAGCAAGGAAGTGCACTCTCTGAGGGCCTCATTTCATACATGCAAGAACAATTTAGATAGGTAATCAATGGAAGCTTCGATCTAAGGAAGGTTTGCCTTGTTATTTGATTCATTGTTATTGGATTTCCTTAGTTCACTATTTCATTGAAGTTTTGGGTATTTGATATTGATTATATTGCATATTCATTGTTGATTAGGTGCATCTACTAACTGTTACTGCGCTTTCATTTTTACAGTGCGTATAGACACTGTTACGGTGCTTTTACCACTTGAAATGGCACATCCACTACTACGGCACATATACACTTTATTTCGGCGCTTTTATCGTCTGTTCCAGTACATATGTAATTGCGGCACTTTTGTTCACTGTTTCTATGCATTCAGTCTCTGAAGCGGTGCATCTATTGTGGCCAGTGATCTTAGGGTTTTTTAGGAGATTTTGCTAACGCTGACATCTTTGCAGGAACTCTCTTGATCTATTTTGCAGGCTAGGTACTGGTTTAGATTCATATAGTTGCACTTGTTAGCTCACATTGCGATTTCTAAAAGGGAAAGTAAAATGAATGCTCATACAAATCTCACATAGTTTAACTAGGAAAGTGGTAATTTAACCAGTGCTATCTTGCATTTGCAACATTTCTATCTTTTCAAAGTTATTGCTATCTAGATAAAAATTGAACTCATCATTGCTATCTGGGTTAAAACTGAACCATTGCTATCTTGATTGACCTACATTTCAAAGTTAACAACTCATGCTATCATGGATAAAAATTGAACTCATCATTGCTATCTGGGTTAAAACTGAACCATTGCTATCTCGATTGACCTACATTTCAAAGTTAACAACTCATACTATCGTGGATAAAATTGAACTCATCATTGCTATCTTGGTTAAAATTAGACCATTGCTATCTTGCTAATCACTTCAAAGTTCTATGCTTGCCCAAGTAGATAGTGTTGGTTTTTCTTCCGAATCAGCAGAGGGTTTGCTGGTTCCAATGCAAAAGTAGATTCGGCCAACTAATACAGGAGGTTGTGTGAGCTACCTCCCCTTCACTTCTGGTTCTGACGCACCAAGGGGGGATCCCTATTAGCTAAAGATTTTACTTTTTTGACTTGCCCAATGACAGAATGATTTAGCTTTTCAGAACAGGCAGAATACTCTCATGTATGGACCAAGATTTATGTGATAAATCACAAGGTTGGCAACATTCTTGGACATATTTGTCTAGTTATGGATGAGAGTATGCAGGGGTCCTAATCCTACTCCTACAACTAACAGGTTGGAATTTTAAAAGGATTTGAATTTTATGTTTTAGATGTAAGACAAGGGGGTTTTGGATCATAACTACTACACAAGGGCAGACCAGTGCCTATCTTAGGGAAAGGAGTCAACTAGACGTATACAAGAGAATGGCTTGCAACTGGCATTCAAGTTTCAAGGGGTTAGGACTGGTATTTTCCTTACAAACACCACCCAAGGATAAGTATTTAACTGTCTTTACTTACATACATCCCAACTGACATACAACCTTCATACTTAACCTAAAACAATTTAATCCACTCCTTGAATGGAAGTCAGAAGATCAAACATGCAATATAGGAAATTTGTATCCTAGAATCTTAGAAACCCTTAGCAACCAGGTTCAAAAGAAGAAAATGCATACAACAAATGGAGACAGACAGATAAACACATGCAATGAAGCATTTTTCATATAAACATGACATGAAACTGAACATATGTGCAAGATGCACTCAAATGCAACTCATAAACTCCAACAGAGATAAAACAGCCAAGAAAATGCTCTGTCTTTCATTATTTTTCCCCCAAAAATGCCCAAGTCCTCAACAACAAGAAATGAGTGACACAGTTTGCATTTTATAGCAAGACTATGTACACTCAGCAATTAATTACATGGCCATTTCAAAATTCCAAAATTCTACCAAATTCAATGCACCATGAGAATGGTGCCTAAAACATTGAATGATTCAGGCAGAAAAAGAAGGACGAGTAGGTGGGATTGGAAAATGTGCCACCACTTGAAGATTTTCTCATGAAATACGGTGTGTGGCCTATTAATCATCAACCAAACTGCTGCAAAATCTGTCATTAATGGCCCAGCTACCCATAACTCCTCTTGAAATGTAGCATCAAACTCATAAGAATTTTTCCCTCCTAAAATGCGGCCATAGATACAAAGAAATCCATCGCTACCTGAAAGTTTAAAACCAGTCGTCGATCCTCTTCCTATCGCCAAAATCAACGGCGCCAAAACACGCTGAAAAGTCGCCAACCAATCAGAACATGCCACGTAGGCACCTTGTGCTTCTATCGCTAACTTTTCTGCCACCAATTTTACCTTTTTTGCCCTTTTGTATATGCAAAAGAACATGCATATACAAACAATTGCCTGCATACAAAGCGCAAACCCCAAAATTTATAAAGCATATTGAAAATCACCATCGGGTCCGACTTGCACTTTGATTCGTTGTATGTTCGCCTTGTATATGCAAACATACATTTGCATATACATACAATGCGGATCTCAAATCATTATGAAACAAGTTGCAATCACTTTGAAATCTGACTTGTATCTCTAATTTCTTATATATCGGCATATACAATGCCATATACATGCAAGCTGCAGATGCCAGTGCTGAATTAGCCAAGTCTAACTTTTGAATCGGGTCCGGCTTGTATATTGCTCCATTGTATGTTCGCCTTGTATATCACATATACAATGCGAACATACAAGCCAAAACATACATTCATCGGACTTGAGCCTTTATCAATTACATTTCAAGCCTTTTCGAGTCTAGGTCATGCACATTAAGAATGTACGTTCACTTGTATGTTCGAACATACAATCTCCTTTGTATGTCTGCGGGCCCCATCACTTGTATATCAGCCTTGTACATCCTTTTCCTTTGCATATGACGGATGCATATCATATATACATTCTGATTTGCATGTTGCTGAATATTCAAGACCCCTTGTATCTTTTCATTGTATATGCATCGGCCGATGCATCCTTCTGTTGTATGTGGCAAATGTATATTGCATTTGCATCTCACACATACAAACCCCTTTCACTGTAGCGAATGCATGTTGGCCTCTTGTATATTTGCAATGTACATTCCCAATGTATGTCAGACATACATTCACCTTTGCATCTGTCTCGATGTACATTGACCCTTGTATGTTTCACTTGTATGCTGCCAATGTATATTTTCTTTGCATGTTTTCCTTTGTATCTAGCCGTTGTATGTCTAAACATACAACACAAAATATACATGCAACCCAATATACAAGCAGGGAATATTTTCAAAATTTGCGATAGATTCCCCAATGTATATGCACCTTTCTTAAGCCCGATATGCATTGTGAAATGCATACGACCAAATTTTTCATTTTTTGAAGGCTGATTGAGATTTCTGACCCGCCAATGCACATTCGACCTGCATGTATATACAAACAACCTTGTATATACAAAGACACATGCATATAACTAATTTTTTGCAATTTTTCTACTGAGAAGGCTGAAAGACATAGGATTTTTATGAATTTTCTGGGAAGGTGCCTGCTGTGATAAGTGAATCAAAATGAAGATTAAAACACAATCAAATGCAAAACAGAATGATTATACCTTCATAATGAACTCACAAATCCATGCGGGAAGGAGATGCACCCGATAGAGCTCCTCAGATTTTACCCAAGACTAGAATGAAGATGTGGATTGCTCAAGTGCCTTCAACACAATGTAGATGAATGATTAGGGATTAGATGATAGATTTGAGAGACTAGATGGAAATGAGAGATGATTTAGAGTGATTTGGACATTATGGTGGCATGATAAGGGGATTGTGAAATGATTTTGGCAGAGGTTTGATGCATAAAGAAGTCTCTCTAAAATGGCTTGGAGAGGGTTTCATTTATAGATTTTCTGAGATGAGGATGGAGGGTGAGGATTGAAAGGTGAGATCAAGGGCTAGGAATAAAAGTGAATCTTTTATTCATTTTTGGGAAGAGGGGTGATAAATGAGGTATGGGTGTGAAAGAATGTGAAATGAATTAAAAATTCATTTGGGGAATGGGAAATGAATTAAGAATTCATTTTGGGGATAAGAGGTAATGAATGAGGATGGGTGAGGTAAGGGGTGTGTAAGAGAAGTAAATGTGATGTGTGATTTATTTGAATTTTTAATTTGGGGGATGTGGGGAAGGGAGTTAAACTAGGTTTGACCACCCACATGAGAGGTTAGGACTAATTAAACAGAGGTTTTGCTTAATTGATCCTAGGGCTAGAATGAGGTAGGCTAGGGTAGGTTAGGGTAGGTCAATTAGTAGGCTAGATCAATTAGATAACCATGATTTATCGAATTGATGAGGATTAGGGAAAAGGAGAATTAAACCAAATAAATATTGGGAATATTTATTTGATTAATGAGGGATAGTGTTGTAAGGTCTTAGTGATAAATTAAGTAAGTTAATTGATCACAAGGGATAGGTAAATGGTCAAGGTAGATAATGAGGGATAAATTAATTAAATAAAATGAATTTATTTAATTAATAGGAGGGATAAGGAGGGTGTCGAGACATGGGAAATTATTTTGTGAAGCAAGCTAATTTTAGGTGTCTACATTTGCCCCTCTTTGAGATGGTGTTGCGAATAAGTAACATCATTTCAAAGAAGTTAAAACATAGAGTTGGATTGGATAGAAAAAAGATTTTGGCTTAGAAGAATAGGGTAAGGTTTGGGGATAATTGGTAAGGATGATGCCCCCTCGAGAGGATAGGCGGGTTGCAAGAACACGGTTGTGCTCTCGACATGGATGGAGGAGATTGGTTGAAGTGGTTGGAGGATAAATGGTAAAATGAAAGGATGATTATGGTGGGAGATTGATTGGTGGATGATCAT
Source organism: Cunninghamia lanceolata (assembly GCA_027924645.1). Classification (NCBI taxonomy): domain Eukaryota; kingdom Viridiplantae; phylum Streptophyta; class Pinopsida; order Cupressales; family Cupressaceae; genus Cunninghamia; species Cunninghamia lanceolata. Next base: position 12,803,784 of record BSBN01000288.1, on the reverse strand, counting down.
GTTGCAAGTATGAGGATAACCAGTGTTGTCATTGATGTCAGCATACTCATATTGCATTAATGAGAAGGATTGAATGAGCTGTGTGCTAAGGATACTGAGGTTATTAGTCTCAATCAGGAACAGTGAAGAATAGTGATAAGAAGAAGGCAAAAGTCCTCAACTGGTTGAGGATAAAAGGATGCAGTTTAAAGGGTTTGTAGATATGAGTCTTGAGATACTTCAGTCAAGATTTTAGAGGTCCGCATGAATATCTAAAGAAGTTATGATCGCTCAAGTAGAACTAGTTCTAGCAGGTGTTCAGTGGTGACAGAGTGTCATAGATTGGTCTGATGAGCTCCGGAATTGCATTATCTCATTCTGTGGATTGGAGAGAGTGTTTAAGAAGTTTGTGTGAAGTGACAACTAGATTTGTTCATGGTTTGGAGGTCCGGAAGCATCTTTTTCATTATGACAGTGATGGCAGATTGTGTTCTTGAAGTTCCGAATGAAGAACAGAAGAATTCCAGTAAGTTGATAAAGTGCGGATGTTCTTGATGACTCAAGAAAGGTTTTGGTGATCCTTGGATCATGTACAATTCTTATTGGCGGTCCGCATTGAAGTTAGAGTTTGCATTTGAAGAATAACCACAGATATTGGTGTTCTTCTTGAGACTGGCCAACCGGATGTATTACACGTCTTGTGAATAATCTTATAGGTGTTTGCCGACTTAGATGATTGTTCCTAAGTCAATGCCTTGTATAAATAAGGGATTGTGAACTCATTTTGAAGCATGTCTTGGTGTGGATGAGTGTGGCATAGCGAAGAAGAGCGAAAGGCAGAGCAGGAGTTTTCGAGCTTAAATGGAACTGATCCTGACATGGTAAAGATGTCAATCTCCAGTTCAATTTTGTAATACTTGTTACTTTGTAGACAGTGTGTCTCTTGTAGGCAGTGTGCCTCTTATGAGCAGTGTGCTCAGGCAGTGAGCCCTAATTGGCATGTGCCATCTATTTTTCTTATTCTTCTAACAGAGAATAATCCTTGGGTTAATCACCCCGTGGTTTTTCCCTTGACCGGGTTTTCCACATCAAAATCTTGGTGTCTCATGTGTTGATGTGTATATGCTCTGGTGTTTATGCTTTATGCTTTCATGAGTGATTAATTGATATGCTATTAAATAACAAGAGGATTTAAGTGTTTGAATTGGAAGCAAGTTTTTGTACAACTGATTCACCCCGCCCTCTCAGTTGTGTGCCCTAGATCTAACAATTGGTATCAGATCTAAGTTCCTCTAAATAGAGCTTAACCGCTTGAGGAGATCCAGGATGTCATCATACAAGAAGGACAATCCGAAGTTTGATGGAACCAACTTCACTCTTTGGAAAGGCTACATGAAATGTCACTTGGAGTGTATGGGAAAGGCGTACTTGTCCATGGTCACAAAAGCATATACACCTCCACAGGGTGGTCCGACAACTCTAAATGAAATCACAGATGCTGAAAACAATCTGCGGACCAAAGAGGCTCTTCTAAGTGCATTAACTGACTTAGAGCTTTCAAATGTTATTGACCTACCAACTGCCTATGAGATCTGGATTAAACTAGAACTTCTACATGAAGGAGATGAGTATGTTAAGAGTGCAAGGTTACAGAGTCTCAAAGGGAAATTTGAAAGACTGAAAATGAGAGATGATGAAAATATTACTACCTTTATGCCAAGAGTAAATGAGCTGGTATGTGGAATCAGGAATGCTGGTGGAGTTTTGGATGAAAATGAGATTGTTGGCAAAATTCTTAGATCTCTTCCTGCTGTCTACAAAATCAAGGTTGCTGCCATTGATGAATTCAGAGCCCATACAACTGTCACAAGAGACCAATTGGCTGGCAAACTAGCTGCATTTGAAATGACCGAGTTTGGAGATGACCCCCCCAAGACTGAATCTGCATTCAAAGCCAGTGCCTCTATGAAAGGTAAACAAAGATTTGATTCGGGAGAAAACTCTTCAAGGAAGTTGTCATGGTATGATCAAACAAGAAGAGACATGGAAGTGGAAGAAGCAGAAATAGCTCAACTTGAAGCCCTCTTTGCAAAGAGACTACCAAGAGGATCCGGTAAGTATGAAGGAAAATTACCCTTTAAGTGCTTCAACTGCAATAAGATTGGTCATTTTGCCTCAATATGTCTGGAAAGATCTACAAGGTCAAATTCTAACAGACAAAGGTTCCAAAAGAATTGTTATTATGTTCATGAAGAAGATGATAATGAAGGAGTAACAGATGATGAATCAGAGATAGGAAACAAACCTGGAAATGAATGGGTGTTTATTGCCATCAAGGAAGAAGATCCAATATCCTCTGAATCTGTCAATCATAAGGTTGTAGAAAGAGCTTTGGCTGCCCAAGTTGAAGAAAAGGATGATTGGGTTATTGACAGTGGATGCTCTCACCATATGACAGGGGACAAGAACAAGTTCTTAGATTTGGAAAGGTATGAAGGAGGAGTGGTAAAGTTTGGTGATAATTCTGCTGGTAGAATCAGAGGAAGAGGAACTATTTCTTTTAATGGAAGAAACAAAACTGGTAATGTGCTATATGTTGAAGGCTTGAAGCACAATCTTCTCAGTGTTGGACAGTTGGTGGACAAAGGCTATGATCTCTGATTCAAGGATGGAAAATACAAAATTCTTGAAAGATCTGGAATAGAGATTGCATCCAGTACTCAAACTAAAGGTAATATCTTCCACTTGGTTGGTTCTGATAAAAGTTGTCTGTTTGTTCAAGTTGATCAGAGTTGGTTATGGCATAGAAGGATATGTCATGTAAATTTTGATAACATCATCAAGATAAGCAATACTCAAGCTGTAAGAGATCTTCCAAAATTGGTAAAACCTACAAATAGTTTGTGCAAAGAATGTCATCTAGGTAAATAGAGCAAAGTGTCATTCAAAAGCAAGGATCAGTCCTCTACCAGATTATTGGAGTTAGTTCATACTGATCTATGTGGTCCGACAAGAATCAAGAGTATGCAAGGTGATAGATACTTCATGTTACTGATTGATGACTATTCCCGGATGATGTGGGTTACCTTTCTGAAAGAGAAATCAGAAGCATTTGAGAAGTTCAAAATCTTCAAGGCTATGGTAGAGAATCAAACTAGATTAAAACTAAAATGTCTGAGGTCTGATAGAGGTGGTGAATTCACATATGGTGAATTCATAGATTTTTGTGACTTGCATGATATAAAGAGACAGTTATTTACCCCTAGGACTCCACAGCAGAATGGAGTAGTTGAGAGAAAGAACCAGACCATCCAGGAAGCATCTAGGACAATGATGATGGAAGCAAATGTTCCCCAGATGTTTTGGAAAGAAGCTGTCAGCACTGCAGTCTACACTCTCAATTGAGTTCAAATCAGAAGCAATACCGGTAAGACTCCTTATGAACTTTGGTTTGGCATCACTCCTATTGTGAGATATTTTAGAGTATTTGGTAGCAAGTATTACATTAAAAGAGATGAAGATCTAGGAAAGTTTGATGCTAGAAGTGATGAAGGAATTTTCTTAGGTTACTCCACTCAAAGCAAAGCATACCGGTGTTACAATAAGAGACTGAGAAAGATAATATAAAATACAAATGTGAAGGTTGCTGAAGGTATTGAGAAGCCCTCAAGATTTTATGAGTATGATGAAGATGATCAGAATGATGTTCTGGTTCAAGAAGCTCCATCCTCTCCTAAAAGTTAGATTCAGACCAATCCGGTAAATCAGGAAGAAGAGATAGGTCTGAATGAGCATGATCAAGAAGCAGAAGTGCAAGAAACTCCTAAAGTTCCAAGGTATGTAAGACTGAACCACTCTGAAGATCAGATCATAGGTGACAAAAGAAAAGGTGTGCAAACTAGAAGGAATGTTGCTCAAAATTCAGATGAATGTTGTCTGATTTCAAAGATTGAACCTAAGACAATAAATGAAGCCTGCAATGATGAAAATTGGACCAAAGCAATGGAAGAAGAGTTAATGCAAATTGAGAAAAATCACACTTGGGATCTTGTTTCTAGACCTAGAAACAAGAATGTGATTGGAACCAAATGGGTCTTCCGGAACAAACTAAATGAAGTTGGTGAAGTAATTAGAAATAAGGCCAGATTAGTCTGCAAAGGCTACTCTCAAATAGAAGGGATTGATTTTGAGGAAACCTTTGCTCAGGTGGCAAGAATTGAAGCAGTCAGACTATTTCTTGCATTTACTGCCTTCAAAGATTTCAAAGTATATCAGATGGATGTCAAATCTGCTTTCCTAAATGGTGACTTAGAAGAAGAGGTGTACATTGAACAACCAGATGGATTTCAATTATCTAAGCATGGTGATATGGTCTGCAAATTAAAGAAGGCACTGTATGGTCTAAAGCAAGCTCCAAAAGCATGGTATGAAAGGTTGGACAAACATCTTTTGAAGATTGGGTTCAACAAAGGTATTGTTGATAATAACCTATATTTCAAAATTGATCATGAAAACATCTTGATTGTTGAAGTATTTGTTGATGATATCATCTTTGGAGGAAGAGACAATATGTGTAAAACCTTTGCAAATCAAATGAAAAGTGAGTTTGAAATGTCAATGCTCGGTGAAATGAATTTCTTCTTGGGTCTGCAAATTACTCAGTCAAAGAAAGGAATCTTTATCTCTCAGACCAAATATGTGAAAGAATTGTTGAGGAAATTTGGAATGGAAGATTCAAAGCCAATGAACACTCCCATGGCAACCAGATGTAAGTTGAGCAAAGATGATGACTCTCCTAAGATAGATCAGACCAAGTACAGATCAATGATTGGAGGATTATTGTATCTCACTCAGACTAGACCAGATATAATGCAGGTTGTTGGTCTTGTGGCGAGATTCCAGGCTGATCCCAGGGAATCTCATGTCATGGCAATCAAAAGAATTTTTAGGTACTTAAAAGGAACAGTTGAGTATGGTCTATGGTATCCTAGAGATCATAATTTTTCTCTTCATGCATATACAGATGTAGATTGGGCAGGAGATGTGGATGATAGGAAGAGTACAAGTGGAGGAGCATTCTTTTTGGGAAAAAGGTTGGTTTCTTGGCTAAGCAAGAAACAAGAGGCAATTTCTCTGTCTACAACTGAAGAAGAATACATTGCAGCAGCATGAAGTTGCACTCAACTTTTGTGGATGAAGCAAATGCTAAGAGATATTCAAGTAGAATATGAGAAGCCTATCACAATTTTCTGTGATAATTCAAGTACAATAAATATTTCTAAGAATCTGGTGTTGCATTCTAAGACTAAGCATATATCTATCAAGTTTCACTTTCTGAGAGAGCAAGTGAACAAGGGTGAAGTCAGATTGGAGTATGTGCCCTCCAAGGATTAGCTTGCAGATATTTTTACTAAATCTCTTTCCAAGGACTCTTTTGAGTATCTTAGGGAGAAGTTAGGGGTTATTGCCCCTCCGATGATGAACTAGGATGCACTGATGTGTATCAGTCTGGTGGATATCACAGTCATATCTTGTGATCCAGATTGATGATGGGGAGCTACTACTAAGGGGGAGCAGCTGATATGATTCTTATGTGTTAGAATTGCAAGTATGAGCCCTTTGCCATTGATGTCAAAGGGGGAGAGAAGACATGTGAAAAACAAGTGGTTGATGATCAAAGGGGGAGTAGTAAAGGAAGAGAAGACATGTGAAGAGTTGTTGATGATAGGGGGAGCTGTGACAGAAAGGAGAAGTTCTTGTCTTGATGGTTTTTCACATCATATGTTTCCATCAATGACAAAGGGATAGATTGTTGCAAGTATGATGATAACCAGTGTTGTCATTGATGTCAACATACTCATATTGCATTAATGAGAAGGATTGAATGAGCTGTGTGCTAAGGATACTGAGGTTATTAGTCTCAATCAGGAACAGTGAAGAATAGTGATAAGAAGAAGGCAAAAGTCCTCAACAGGTTGAGGATAAGAGGATGCGGTTTAAAAGGTTTGTAGATATGAGTCTTGAGATGCTCCAGTCAAGATTTCAAAGGTCCGCATGAATATCTAAAGAAGTTATGATCACTCAAGTAGAACTAGTTCTGGTAGGTGTTCAGTGGTGACAGAGTGTCACAGATTGGTCTGGTGAGCTCCGGAATTGCATTATCTCATTTTGCGGATTGGAGAGAGTGTTTAAGAAGTTCATGTGAAGTGACAACTAGATTTGTTCATGGTTTGGAGGTCCAGAAGCATCTTTTTCATTATGACAATGATGGCAGACTATGTTCTTGAAGTTTCGGATGAAGAACAGAAGAATTCCAGTAAGCTAATAAAGTGCAGATGTTCTTGATGACTCAGGAAAGATTTTGGTGATCCTTGGATCGTGTACAATTCTTATTGGCGGTCCGCATTAAAGTTAGAGTTTGCATTTGAAGAATAACCACAGATATTGGTGTTCTTCTTGAGACTGGCCGATCGGATGTATTACATGTCTTGCAAATAATCTTATAGGTGTTTCCTAACTTAGATGATTGTTCCTAAGTCGATGCCTTGTATAAATAAGGGATTGTGAACTCATTTTGACGCATGTCTTGGTGTGGATGAGTGTGGCATAGTGAAGAAGAGCGAAAGGCAGAGCAGGAGTTTTCGGGCTTAAATGGAACTGATCCAGACATGGTAAAGATGTCAATCTCTAGTTCAAGTTTGTAATACTTGTTACTTTGTAGACAGTGTGTCTCTTGTAGGTAGTGTGCCTCTTGTGAGCAGTGTGCTCGGGCAGTGAGCCCTAATTTGCATGTGCCATCTATTTTTCTTATTCTTCTAATAGAGAATAATCCTTGGGTTAATCACCCTGTGGTTTTTCCCTTAACCGGGTTTTCCACATCAAAATCTTGGTGTCTCATGTGTTGATGTGTATATGCTCTGGTGTTTATGCTTTATGCTTTCATGAGTGATTAATTGAAATGCTATTAAATAACAAGAGGATTTAAGTGTTTGAATTGGAAGCAAGTTTTTGTACAACTAATTCACCCCCCCTCTTAGTTGTGTGCCCTAGATCTAACAGATCATTGTGCTAAAAAATGATTTAGAGCAATCCTAGGTTTGATATAGAAAAGTGGATATTTTCACCAAGGTATAGAAGACCAGGGTGATGATGTTTATCCAACATTTGCATGGACTAGACATGCAAACAAAGGGATGATCCCATGCATTCCCAAGATAGTATAACCTTGTCCTGACGAGGGAAGGGGACTCATAGCATAAGTCCTTAGTAAAAAAAAAGTATGATGAACCTTAGATGCATAAGGGGATCAATATGCTAGAACCGACCCTATGATCAACATGATATGAATACTAGCTTGGAGTAATGAAATCAGCCCACAAGCACAGCATACAAAAGCAAGACTATGCCCCATTCTAGATGTTTTTGCCACATACCATGATATAGTGAGATCAAGATAGCTTTGATGTGATCTTCGAATAGGACAAAAGATAAAAATCAAAAACAAAAAGACCAACGAACCAAACAAGTAACCATTGTATCTCTTGCCAAGATGGATAATGATTTGATAGATTCTGCCTATTGTAGGAAAGATATATCCTAAGGTAGGAATTGATAGATGATTGGATCATGCTTAGTTGATGTTGTAAGATTGGCTCAAGATATGATGGTGACAAGTTATGGTTGATGCTGATTTGATAGTTGATAATTTTTGATAAGGGATGATGCTTTGATAGGTGATGCAATGCTTGGATCTAGTGTAAGCTCAGCAGGTTGGATGGGTGCATCTTATGGTCCTGAGTACTGGAAACTTCCTTCGTATTTCAGACTGCCTACATACCTTGTATCCACGGGATCAAGGCACATTAAGATGCAAGTGGTTATGATATGTAGTTCTGATTTGTGATGATGACGCGGGATGGTTTAGGATAGATGTGATGATGTTTGATGATGATGTGTTGGATGATTTGGGTGATTTTGAGGACGTTGGAAAGTGATGAGATGTTGATAGAATGATGTTGATTTTGTGATGGATATTTTTGGGATTTTTTGTGTTTTCTATTGTTTTTGTATTTTTTTGATTTTGATTTTGTGATGTTTTTGGATTTTTTGATTTTGTGATGTTTTTGGATTTTTTGATTTTGTGATGTTTTTGGATTTTTTTTGATTTTGTGATGTTTTTGGATTTTTCATGATTTTGTATTATTTTTGGATTTTTTGATTTTTGAAAAGGAATGGTTTATTATGAGATGGTTGCATTGGATTTCGTGTGGATAGCCTTTGCGCTAGATACCAATGACAAGGGAACACCAAGTCTAGAGGTGAAAGTGATGGGGTTGGATAGGGGGATTGGCGATGAAAGGATAATGGATAGCTAATTCATGATAGATGAATTTAGGATTTTCTCCAAGGGCTAGGTTGCAAGGAATCATATGCCCCAATGCCTAAAGAATTTTGCATGATGGGCTCATGTTTGAATGGGTGGACTTTGCATTAGATGGATGGAGGATATACTTTAAAAAGGAGTATGCCAAGAGGTTTCCAAAGCATGTTGTTGATATTTTACCCCTTGTCCTTATCAAGATCTAAGGTGGGAGATGGTCAAACAAAGATATAATGGATAGGATGGATGGGAAATGATAGGATAAATATACATGGATAGGATATGCAAAAGGATGTTATGGATCTGGAGATTAGATGGTTTTGCCCCCAAGTGTAGGGATGCAAAATGGATGGAGAAGGGAATTACGCATGACGCCCACAAGGGGTTTTCATCAAGGTACTTGCCCAAGGCACCACAAGGAGTGGTTTTCACCATTGGACGGATTTTTCTCTTTACTATTTTCTTGATTTTTTGATTTTTTTATTTTTTTGCTTTTTTTGAGGGAATGGGGACTCTAGCGTCTGTTTCCATAGCAAGGAGAAGATGGTCCCATGTTGGATAGCATTTTGGATGATGATTGCGTGGATGTTGGTAGATAGGAGAAGATGAAATGGATGGTGGATAATGGATTATGATGTGGATTATGCAAAAGCATGGACCATAGGAATGCGATGGGGAAGATATGTAGGATAGTGAATGAAAGAAGGAGAGATGGGGGTATGTGGGAATGTTAAGTGGTGGAGGCGAACCAAGACCAACGGTCACACACACCATGATGTATTTGGAAGCTTGTATTTTGGATGTGGAGTTGGGAGTAATGGGGTTCAGGATGGGGGATTTTTGTATGATCGATTTGGGGTTTTAGGGACCCAAATAGACTTAGGATTTATGGGATTTTTAGATGGAAAGTGGGATGTTTGGGATTTTGCAGTAGATTGGGATGTGGATACCTCATTAGAGTTGAGTGATCTTTGTTTAGGTACCCACACCATTTTTGCTTTTTCTTTTTCCTGTGATGGTGTGGGTTTTGATAGCTTTTGGGATTTTTGATTTTGCTTGGAAGGGATAACATCTTGAGGCTTTTGTGCTTTATGAGTTGAGGCATTCAAATTATTACTTTTGAATCCCATGGATTTGGGGGAGGCTTCATGCTTGAAAGATATGTGCTTTTGTTGATCTTGATTGGGAATTTTAGGGGGTTTATGGGTAAATGGATGAGGAGATTTGAGGATGGGGATATTAGGAGTTGGGAGGATGGGAGGTAAAGTGGATTTGTGGATAGGGATGTTGGGAGTTGGTAGGATAGGAGGTAAAGTGGATTTAATTGGAATATTTGGAGTTGGAAGTAGTGGAGGTAAGTTTGATGGATGAAGATGGATGGTCACATGCTTTTGCAAATGATAGGATGATGGAGGAGGGATGGCGACATATGTTTTGGGAGTGCAATGAGATGCACTATGTTTGGGATTAGATGAGTGGATTTTGGAAGGTGGGTGGATGGTATCAACATGTTTAGATTGTTTGCCTTGGGGTACATAGCCAAGGCCATGTGAAGATGGATGGAATGTGGTGTGGATGGGCTCCAAGATGCCTTGTTCATGTAGGCCTAATCCTTTGCCTTGATAGTTCATATGTTGGAGCATGCAACATGCAATGGAATGTTTGGTGCTTTGGAAACAAGATGCGAGTCCATTATTTATTGGAGAAAGATAGGTGGTGGATGGAGGTTGTTCACCTCTTACGAGGGAGTTACCACGGATGAAAGTGCTTTTTCCAAGTAGATAAGAGGATGGATTTGGGATGGGATTGGTTAATGGAGGTAAAGAATTAATGGATGATGGTGAAGGGGTGGTGGAAGATGGTGTGAGATCAATAAGTTGATCAATAGATGGGAGGGGATTGGGGATGGGATTAGATGGGATGGTGGGATCCTGATTAGGAGAAGGGGTTGATGTTTCAACATGCTTTGGATTTGATTCTTGACATATCTCATGTGCTTGGATTGAAGTGGGAGTGACTTGGATATATGTGATGGGTGCTTGGATGGATGTGATAGGTGTTTGGCTTATGTGTTCTTGAACATGGCTACATGATGGTTCTTGACTGATGATAGGGGGTTGTTCAAGAGGTTTGGTGGATGTTGGATTGCATGAGGGTGTTTGATTCCTTGTTAATAGCCAATGGATGGTATCCTTCATGAGTTTATGGGTTGAAGAACAATGTAATGGATGGATAATGATGGTGGATGGTGTAGGATTAGGATTGGGATTGGATAGGTGGGTGATAGGATTAGGTAATGATGGTTCTTGGATGGGTTCAAGAATAGGTGTTGGACTAGATGGTGGTGTTGGAGGGGTGGGGGATTGGGGGGATTCCTTTGCTTTGCTTTCATTTTTAGGTGATGTTCTTTGGAGGAAATCCCACAAGGATTCTTTGGATGTGATAGTGTTGGGACTTGGAAGATTTGATGGTGGATCAGATGGTGGATGGGTGATAGGGATTGGTGGATTAGGAGATACATAAGGTGATGGATTAAGGTTGATAAGGTTGGAGGGATATTGTGATGGGGGGATTGGAGGATGGGGATTAGGAGATGGGGGATTTGGTTTTTGATATGAGGTTTGAATTTTGGATATAAGGTGTGCTAGATTGGTGTTCCCTTGATCAAAGTTAGCATGACAAAGGTTGGGGGATGGATAAGTTGGAGGTATTGGTTGATTGGATAAGTATGATGGCATGGATGTGTAAGGGGATGGTGAATGATATGAGGGTAAAGGTTGATATGATGAAGGTTGATATGATGTAAGTTGATATGAGGATGATGGAGGTTGATATGATGGAAGTTGATATGATGAAGATTGAAAGAATGACGATTGATATGATGTGGATGGGGATGATGTGTAGGGTGTTTGTTGATATGATGGAGGTTGGTATGATGAGGGTTGATATGATGAAGATGGGTTAGGGGTTTTGGATTCTCTAATGATGAGGTGTGCTAAGGGTATATATTTAATGTCATTTTTGAATTGTTCCTTAGCATTAGGATCCATGTGCTTATAGACTTTTCTAAGTCTTTGTACTTGTTGTATTGATTCATAAAGATCCATTTTGTGGGAGATAGTATGGGATGATGGGGGATGATGGATGATTGTGATGTTGGGAATCAAAATTTCAAGACCTTAGGATGATTTGATTTGTTTTGATGAATGGTTCTCTATGCTTTTGATAGACTAATGATCTTAAGCAAGATGGTTGATTGGGTTGATTTGATTAGGTGATCAATTAAGGTCTTGATTTTTGATTGGGTTGATTTGGATTTGGAGTTTGATAGTGATGTTGGGGGATTTGGATAATGATTGGGATTGATGTTGATTTTGGATTGGATTTGGAATATGGTTTGAAAGATTATGGATTGATGTTGGTTGGATTTTGGATTTGATTTGGATGAGATGGGATTAGAATGATGTTGATGAATTGGATTAAGGGTGGTGAGAGTGATTAGGATAAGATTAGATTGAATGATTTGGATGATGATGTGGATAAGATAGGTGATTAGGATGACTAGGATAGATGAGTGATTGGGTTTGAATGTGTTGGAAGAATGAGGTGAATGACTTGTCTTATGTGTTTGATGTTTATCTTGATTTGGCAATGTTCAATGAAATGATCACACTTGTGCAAACATGAATCACTCACACAAGACACAAGCAATTTTGAATTTTGTATTTGAAGAATATGATGATGATTAGACAAGCACACTTACAAAACAAATCAACATGCCCTAATGTCATCTGAGGAGCTCTATCAGGTGCATCAACCCTCATCATACCAACCTCCATCATATCAACAAACACCCTACACATCATCCCCTTCCACATCATATCAATCGTCATTCTTTCAACCTTCATACCAACCTACATCTTACATATCCACAACATCAACCTCCCATCAACCTTCATCATATCAACTTCCATCATATCAACCTCCATCATCCTCATATCAACCACCATCAACCTCATATCAACCTTCATCATATCAACCTTTACCCTCATATCAATCACCATCCCCTTACACATCCATGCCATCATACTTATCCAACCAATCAATACCTCCACCTTATCCATCCCCTAACCTTTGTCATGCTAACTTTGATCAAGGGAACACCAATCTAGCACACCTTATATCCGAAATCCAAACCTTATATCAACAACCAAATCCCCCATCTCCTAATCCCCATCATCCAATCTTCCCATCACAATATCCCTCCAACATTATCAACCTTAATCCATCACCTTATGTATCTCCCAATCCACCAACCCCTATTACCCATCCACCATCTAATCCACCCTCAAATCTTCCAAGTCCCAACAATATCACATCCAAAGAATCCTTGTGGGATTTCCTCCAAAGAACATCACCTAAAAATGAAAGCAAAGCAAAGGAATCCCCCCAATCCCCCACCCCTCCAACACCATCATCTAATCCGACACCTATCCTTGAACCTACCCACGAACCATCATTACTTAATCCCATCACCCCCCTATCCAATCACAATCCTAATCCTACACCATCCACCATCATTATCCATCCATTACATTGTTCTTCAACCCATAAACTCATGAAGGATACCATCCATTGGCTATTAGCAAGGAATCAAATACCCTCATGCAATCCTACACCCACCAAATCTCTTGAACAATCTCCTATCATAACTCAAGAACCATCATGTAGCCATGTTCATGAACGCATAAGTCAAGCACCTATCGCATACATCCAAACACCTATCACATCCATCCAAGCACCTATCACATCTATCCAAGTCACTCCCACTTCTATCCAAGCACATGAGCTATGTCAAGAATCAAATCCAAAGCATGTTGAAAAATTAACGCCTTCTCCTAATCAAGAATTTACCATCCCATCTAACCCCCCCATCTATTGATCAACTTATTGATCCCACACCATCTCCTAATCCCATCCCAAATCCATCCTTCTATTCACTTGGACAAAGCACTTTCATCCATGGTGACTCCCTTGTAGGAGGTGAACAACTTCCATCCACCATCTATCCTCTAACAAATAATGGACTCGCGCCTTGTTTCCAAAGCACCAAACAGCCCATTGCATGTCGCATACTCCAACACATGAACTATCAAGGCAAAGGCTTAGGCCTTCATGAGTAAGGCATCTTGGAGCCCATCCGCACCACATTCTATCCATCCTTGCATGGCCTTGGCTATACATCCCAAGACAAACAAAATGAACATGTTGATACCACCCACACACCTTCCAAAATCCATTCATCCAATCCCAAACATGGTGCATCTCATCGCACTCCCAAAACATATGTTACCATCCCTCCATCATCCTATCATTTGCAAAAGCATGTGACCATCCATCTCCCTCCATCAAATTTACCTCCACTACTTCCAACTCCCAATATCTCTATCAAATCCACTTTACCTCCACTACTTCCAACTCCAAATATCTCTATCAAATCCACTTTACCTCCACTACTTCCAACTCCTAATATCCCCATCCTCAAATCTCCTCATAAATCAAATGCAAAATACACAAGATTATACCTTCATAAATGAACTCACAAATCTAAGCGGGAAGGAGTTGCACCCAATTAGTCTCCTCAGATTTTACCCATGATAACTGAAATGTATGTTGATTGCTCAAGTGCCTTCAACACAATGTAGATGAATGATTAGGGATTAGATGATAGATTTGAGAGACTAGATGGAAATGAGAGATGATTTAGAGTGATTTGGACATTATGGTGGCATGATAAGGGGATTATGAAATGATTTTGTCAGAGGTTTGATGCATGAAGGAGTCTCTCTAAAATGGCTTGGAGAGGGTTTCATTTATAGAGTTTCTGAGAGGAGGATGGAGGGTGAGGATTCAAAGATGAGATCAAGGGCTATGAATAAAAGTGAATCTTTTATTCATTTTTGGGAAGAGGGGTGATAAATGAGGTATGAGTGTGAAAGAATGTGAAATGAATTAAAAATTCATTTGGGGAATGGGAAATGAATTAAGAATTCATTTTGGGGATAAGAGGTAATGAATGAGTATGGGCTTGTAAGGGAAGTAAATGTGATGTGTGACTTATTTCAATTTTTAATTTGGGGGATGTGGGGAAGGGTGTTAAACTAGGTTTGACCACCCACATGAGAGGTTAGGACTAATTAAACAGAGGTTTTGCTTAATTGATCCTAGGGCTAGGATGAGGTAGGCTAGGGTAGGTTAGGGTAGGTCAATTAGTAGGCTAGATCAATTAGATAACCATGATTTATCGAATTGATGAGGATTAGGGAAAATGAGAATTGAACCAAATAAATATTGGGAATATTTATTTGATTAATGAGGGATAGTGTTGTAAGGTCTTAGTGATAAATTAAGTAAGTTAATTGATCACAAGGGATAGGTAAATGGTCAAGGTAGATAATGAGGGATAAATTAATTAAATAAAATGAATTTATTTAATTAATAGGAGGGATAAGGAGGGTGTCGAGACATGGGAAATTGTTTTGCAAAGCAAGCCAATTTTAGGTGTCTACACCTGCGAATTTAAATATTTGAAACCATGAAAATTCATGCAGGCACCAACAGATAGCTCATCTAGTTTTTTTCATTTTAACTAGGGGAAAAAAACCACTGTATACTGTGTTTTTGGGAATGATACCAGGCCTATCCTCTCCCCTATCTTGGGTGATCAAAATGCCAGACATATCATTTTGGCATGTGTTTTTCCTTTAGAGGGGCCTACTCTTGGATACCGCTTATCCAAGTAGGAACGACCCTAAGTGGTAACAGGCTAGATGCCAAGCCCTTCCAAGCCACTATAAATAAATTGTGTTTGGAGCGAAAGTTTCAAACAATGAGTGAAGTTGTGTTACACCGACAGCCAACCTCCCCTGAAACCCTCCAAGGTGCAACCCTTGCAGGCTGGGAGACTCCATAACGGAGAGTAGTGCTGCCACATGTGTAACCATTCAAATGGTTGCCTTTATTAAACACCTTTGTTCTAGTGGCCAAAAACCCTTATAATCCATTTCAAGCCTAGGATTTGTACTTTTTTTTTTCCTTTTAGTCCAAAAAGAGTCAAAAAAAAAATCTCAAAAAAAAAAAACCATAAAAAATATTATTTGTGTTTGTTGTGTTCTCTTGCCATAAATTTATAAAATCAAATCAAAAGGACCTTCTTACAACCAAAGTGCCAAAAAAACATCAAAAAAATTCCAAAAATTGCAAAAATATTGAGAAAAGCCAGAGTGGCGCATCCATCCTTTGTTCCTGCACATTTGTGTCGACCTGCGGTGCATCTGTTTAGACTTATGGTGCATTTACTATCTGTTTCAGCACTTTTACATTTTACTAGTCCAATGCATTTGTTGTGACTTACGGCGTATATATCAGTTTCTACAACGCATCTGTTTCGGCGCATACACGACAGTGAGCACTTGCACAATTTTTGAGGGAAAAATTTTACCCATTTCAATCTAGTTTCAGGTTCAGAGATCAGGTCTTACCTTGCAGTCAGTTTTCCATCCATTTCACGTCAAAACCTCTCTTTCAGTAGTCATCCCATTCACCTTCTATCAAGTCTTCCTAGTCCCAAAGTCAAAAGTGTCCCATATCAGGTCAGCATAGGCCCCTTTTTCGTATCACTTTGGATCTAAGTAAACCTAGTAGGTCACAGAACTTTGCTAGAGGTATTGGTGCACGACTAGTCCCTACACAGTAAGACAGGTATTGAGTACCCTTACTAGTGGCTACCATCTTGTATTGGTCATCTTACTTGGAATCATTGATTGAGAAAGTCCTTTATCCAAATTTTGTCATAAGTACCCTATCCTCAGCAGTCTCCATAGGCATCTTGCCAAAATCTCTAGTCCCATCCCACCTCATCCCTCATCACCTTGCATGGTTCTTACTAGATCTCAATACAAAAAGCAACTTGAAATGGCCAGATCATCCAACCACATTGTCACACCTCATGATAGTGATGAGGAAATCTCTAACAAAGACTATCAAGGAAGCATCCAAGATCAAAAATTCCAACGCTTAGTAGAGAAAGTGCCCCATGTAGACCCTCATAAGTATTTCTATCATCTTGCTAGTCTTGGAATTAAACTCCTCGTGGATTTCGATATAAGCACAATCCAAGAAAACATAGAGCATGATCATGAAAGGGGAAAGAAAACCCTAGACCCAAATGCAAAGGATAAAGGAAATAAAACCATAGACCAAAGTACTCCTATGGAATAAATGAGGAAAGAACTCGAGGGTCTAAAGCAACAAATGTTAGATCTCAAAATGGGTACAAACACTAAAACCTACTCCTTGGAAGATATTGCACCGTACCCCTTTGATAAAAGTTTGAACATGACATTGTTTCCCTATCGATTCAAAGTTCCTAAATTTGACAACTACAAAGGGAAAGGGGACCCTAGAGATCACATTAGGGAATTCAATGCAGCATGCATGGAAGTAGCTCACAATGAGACCTACTGAATGAGACTATTCCCTAGATCACTAGGTAGTCAAGCTATGGAGTGGTTTTCACGGCTCCCACTGGGCATCAAATCTTTTGATGAGTTAGTCAACAAATTTATCATGCACTTCTCTTACAATATTGAACACGAAGTCTCTATGCTTGATTTATGCAACACCAAGCAATAGAGTGGTGAATCATTCTCCACCTTCCTACAAAGATGGAGACAACTAGCAAGCAAGTGCTCTTACGATGTACCTGAGAAACCACTAATGGAGATGTTTGTCCATAACCTCAACACCGATCTTAGCTATCAAATACAAATACAATGCCCTACTTCATTTTCAAAAGTCATTGAAATGGGATCGTTTATCGAAAAAGCTATGATCGCCAAGGGGCAAATCAAGTTATATAAGGACACACCTACTTCCAACTACATGACTAACAAATCAAAGTTTTGGACCAAGAATAAGAATGTTGTCAATGATGGAGTGGTTGACGCCAAGGTAGCGGCTCCCAAGCAACAACCCATACTCACTCTCAAAGGAGAGGCAAACAATGTTACACCCAACAAAACATTCTCTCGGGAGGCAAGACCATGGCTCAGCTCGAATCCAAGGTGAAAGTTCACACCACTAGGTGAATCCCAAGAATCCGCATTAAGGAAGTTATTGGCCAACAACAAAATCTCTCTACCGCCAACAAGAGACTATGAGCCTATAGTCAAACCTCACTATTGAAAAGACATCAACTATTGTGAGTATCATAGAGGAAGAGGACATACAACCAACAATTGTATCCATCTCAAACATGTTATTTAGGATGTGCTTGATTAAAATCAAGGAGGAACCCAACAACACACCTCCAATGAGACACATGTGGCTTACAGGGATCCACTTCTCAATCATGATAGGCCATACAACAACAATAACAACAACGGCAATAACAACAATGGCAATAACAACAACGGCAACAACAACAACAATCACAACAGGAAAAATTAGAATAGTGGGAACAATAATGCCAACTATGCCAGTGTGCCATTTGACTATACCATCAATTGCATATCAGAGCATGTCCCACAAATCAATGTGGTCATGCCAAACCAACAATTAGAACCTACCAGAACTGGTTGTAGTATCATTATCCGCAGTGGTAAAGTCACGCTAAATACCGTCCCTCCAACGTCATCACCTTCTCAGTCCAACTTTTGTCAGTATAATGTCATAGACCAACTACAGAAGACTCTGGCCCACATTTCTATCTTGGAGATGTTCGGTCTATCTCCTTCTCATAAGGAGATTCTAAATAAAGCCTTAGTGGAAACCACTGTCCCACTAACTTGGCCCAAGAGAAGTTTCAGGCCAAGGTAGGTAATCTAACCTCCTCAAGTACCATATCATTTACCGAGCAAGATGACCTCTCAGTCTCTCAACCTCATAATACCCCTCTACATATTGTCGCCTTCATCCACAAGCACCGCATCAAGAGGGTTCTCATTGATGGGAGAGCCAGTTTAAATATTTGCACCTTAAAGCTAGTCCTTACATTGGGGTTCTCTGAAAATGTCGTCGATCCTAGGAAGAAGATTACTATCAAAGCCTATGATGAAGAGGAGACAACTACAAAGGGAATAGTAGTCTTACCCATACAAGTGGGACCGATAATCAAAGATGTTGCGTGCCAAGTCCTAGATAGGGAGCTCACCTATAATATTCTGCTAGGGAGACCATGGATTCACACCATGAAAGCTATTCCCTCTACTTATCATGAATGCATAAAATTCCCACATAATGGCAAGCAAGTCACCATCCAAGGCGACCCTGATCCCTTCCAGCATTGCAACTCTGTCCTTTCAAAACCTAATTGCATCATACCAAACAATAGAGCATCTACATCCCCTACCCCACAGCATGATCATACCTCTAAAGCTTCCTCATCAAGGCCCAAAGAGCAAAAAATTACCATCAAAGAAAAAGGAGTTGGGGAATACTCCATAGAGCACAGCCTCAATCTAGCCAAGATGCCTTTATCTCCTAGATTGTTTGGTTGACCCAAGCATTTTCCAAAGCCATCTGCTCCTCCTATAGCTCCCATAGCTCCCTTTGTAAAATGGGGGACCTTATCTGATGAAACAGAGGAAAGAGATGTCCTATAATGGCTTTATACCGAAGAAGAAGAGAACATACAACAGGAACCACCTAGGCTCCCAACAGAACTCTATGGATGAGGAGAAGCTATCCTACATAGAATGGGTTATGAAGGACAAGGCCCTATCGGCCT
The DNA here is from genome assembly GCA_027924645.1 of Cunninghamia lanceolata. Lineage (NCBI taxonomy): Eukaryota > Viridiplantae > Streptophyta > Pinopsida > Cupressales > Cupressaceae > Cunninghamia > Cunninghamia lanceolata. Next base: position 12,784,636 of record BSBN01000288.1, on the reverse strand, counting down.
AAGAAAAGAAGGAATCATAGAACCCATTCAACCTTCTTCTTCCTCATTGGCTAGAAATATAAATGGTCTAGGATATAAAGGCAAGTGCAAGGCTAAAGAAAATGCTTGTCTTGTAGAAATGATCCATACACTTCAAGTGGACAGTGACATAGATTCCAATGAATATGAGTGGGATGAGCTGATAGAGCATTCCTACGATGATAAAGAGGTTGATACCATTTAGACTTATACCCCCTATCGTGCAAGACAAACACTACCGAATAGGCCACTAGAGTCTGATTTGCCTATCTCTAAGAGTATGACTTTCAAGGAAGGTTTGAGTTCTATCGCATTAAACAATTTGGAGGAAAGTACCATCCCGAACACTCCCCCTACCAATACTCCTAGTATATCCATTCAAACTATCAACAAATTAGATCTATCCTCCGACTCCCTCCCCCTTGTACATCCTAAACTTATTGAGTGGGATCTATGAGGAACCCCTCAACTAGATATGTTCCAAAATGATGATGCTTATATTGACTACATGGAACTTAGGGACCACCTACCCAAAGGGGATCATAAAGCTAGTTTTGCTATTGAACTTAATACCGTGGCTTATTTCGGAGAGGGTGCCAAGCCTTCCAGTTGCAAAAATATCAAAGTAAAAATTGGATCTAACGGTGAAAACCATTCTGTGGCAGTGTCAGATCCCAAAATAGTAAAAAGAAAGGATGCATCCGAAGGTGAAAACCCAACTGTGGCACCTGACGATGGAAGGATTGACACTCTCCCCAATGACATGCACCAAGAGAAGTCTCAGATTGTTGTGGAACCCACAGAGCCGATTAACATTGGAACAGAGGAACAGCCTAAGATCATTCACTTTACTAAATCTCTAACCCCACCAAAGAAGACCAAGTTTGTACCATTCTTCAAGAGAAAACAAGTCAATTTTGCTTGGTCATATGCAGATATGTCAGGGTTAGATCCAGATTTGATTCTACACCATCTACCTTTAGATCTAGGAGTGAAACTAGTGAAATAGAAGCTTAGAAAGATGCATCCACACATAGCACTGCTTGTAAAAGAAGAACTCAATAAACTACTAGATTTAGGGTTCATCAGAGCTATAGACTATCTAGAATGGGTCTCCAACATAGTACTAGTGTCCAAACCAAATGGTTGAGTTAGACTATGCAATGATTTTAGAGATCTAAACAAATCTTTCCGCAAGGATGATTTTCCGTTGCCAAATATAGATATCATAGTCAACTTAACAACAAGGCATACCATGTTATCTCTCATGGATGGATTATCAGGATAGCACCAGAAGACCAGCATAAGACAACTTTCACTTGGGGCACTTTCTGTTGGAACGTCATGCCATTTGGGCTAAAGAATGCAGGAGCCACATATCAACGTGCTATGACCACTATATTTCATGATATGATGCACCTCACCATGGAAGATTATGTAGATGATATCCTAGCAAAGTCACTCACAAGATAATCACACTTGGATGTGTTAGAGAAGGTCTTTCACAGATTAGAGAAATTCAAAGTTAGGTTGAACCCAAAGAAGTGTGTGTTTGGAGTCACCTTAGGCAAACTCCTAGGATTTATTGTATCAGCAAATAGAATAGAGGTGGATCCTGCCAAAGTCAAGGCTATCATGGACATGCCACCACCCAAGACTCTCACTCAACTAAGATCTCTACAAGGTAAGCTACAAGCAATCTGTAGATTCATATCACAACTGGCAGACAAGTGTCAACCATTCAGTCATCTCCTACACAAGAACGTTCCATTCAGATGGGATGGGAAATGTGAAGAGGCCTTCAACAAACTGAAAGAATATCTTATGAATCCACCTATTCTCATGCCTCCTATCCAAGGGAAACCATTGATACTATACATATTTGCTACACCTACAGCTCTTGGGGCTCTTCTAGCACAACAAGACTATGATAATAAGGAAAGAGTCGTCTACTATATCAGTCGCACATTGGTGGGCTATGAGTTGGAATACTCTCAGATAGAAAGATCATGTCTTGCGGTAGTTTTTGCTTCCCAAAAACTTTGACATCATATACTTGCACATCTAGTCAAACTCATTGTAAAAATAGATCCAGTCAAGTACCTACTAAGCAAAGCAGCTCTTACAGGTCGCCTAGCCAAATGGGTAATGCTCCTAAGTGAATACGACATTGACTATGTAGATAGAAAAGCTATCAAGGGATAGGTCATTGCTGACCAGCTAGTAGATGCACCATTACAGGACACCACACCAATGCAATTTGAGTTTCCAAATGAATCCTTATTCAATGTCTCAACACATTCTTGGAAACTATACTTTGATGGGTCCTACATAAACCATGGATTGGGGGCAGGATCTTGTTTGTAATTCCTCATGGTGATACCATACCGAAGTCTTACCATTTGTTATTTCCTTGCACCAATAACATAGCAGAATATGAAGCCTTAGTCATTGGCCTCAAGATGGCGGCAAATTGGAAAATCAAAGAGCTACATGTCTACGGTGATTCTCAACTAGTAATAAATCAGGTCAATGATGATTACCAAACCAAAGATGAGAAGATTGTCCCATACAAGAGAATGGTGGATGATTTTAAGGGATACTTTGTGATCATTTCTTTTGAGCAATTACCTTGCATTGAGAACAAAGCAACAGATGCCATGGAAACCATTGCCTCTCTTCTCGAGATACCAGAGAATGAGTCACGGTATGAGTTCTTAGTAGAAACTATTCGGCAAACAGCTTATGATCTTCCTGAGACCCATTCCATATGCCTTTTAGTCGGATCTGATTCACCTTGGTATGGTAAGGTTTACACTTACCTCAAGGACAACACCCTCCCACCTGACTTATCTTCAAACCAAAGACAAACCTTTATCCGCCAAACCTCTCGCTATACCATTATTGCCGACACTCTATACCGACATGGTCTAGATGGTACTTTACTCCATTGTTTAGAACGAGAAGAATCTATAACCACCTTACAAGACGTACACGAAGGGATTTGCGGGACACACTCTAGAGGTCCTTCCTTAGCTAAGAAACTCATGTGTTTGGGTTATTACTAGCCGAACATGGAGATAGATTCATACCAGTTTGTGAAGAAGTGCAAGCAATGCCAAATACATGGGAACCTGATACATGCACCAGCTCAAGAGTTGAGACCTTTAATGGCACCTTGGCCCTTTTGCCAATGGGGAGTTGACCTTGTGGGAAAGATCCATCCACCCTCCTCCAACGGCCCTAAATTCATCATAACCGCCACTAAGTACTTTACCAAGTGGATTGAAGTCGTTCCCCTCACCACCGTCATAGGTAAACAAATCTCCTCGTTCATCCTGAATTACCTCATCTACAGATACGAAATTCCTTCATCCATTATCACAGATAACAGAAGACCCTTCAAAAACTAGGATGTCTAAGAACTTTGTGACCGATTCAAAATCCAACACCATTTCTCTACACCCTATTGTTGGATTTAAGGCATACAACTGAGAGGGGGGGGGGTGAATCAGTTGTATAAAACTTCTTGTTCTTTCAAACACTTGATTCTTCGTTGTTAGTTAACAGCATATCAATTAATCATCCATGAAAGCATAATACATAAACACAAGAGCAGATAAACATCAACACATTGAACACCAAGATTTTGACGTGGAAAACCCGGTTAAGGGAAAAACCACGGGGTGATTAACCCAAGGATTATTCTCTGTTAGAAGAATAAGAAAAAGAATGGCACTTGCCAATTAGGGCTCACTGCCCGAGCACACTGCTCATAAAGAGGCCCACTGCCTACAAGGAGACACACTATCTACAAAGTGATAAGAATCACAATCTTGAACTGGAGAATGACATCTCTACCATGTCCAGATCAGTTCCATTTAAGCCCAAAAACCTCTGCTCTGCCTTTCACACTTCTCTTCGCTATGCCACACTCATCCACACAATCCACACTTTGAAATGAACTCACAAACCGTTATTTATACATGACATCGACTTAGGAACAAACATCTAAGTCGGCAAACAACCATAAGAGTATCCGCAAGATGAATAACACATCCGGTCGGCCACCACAAGAACATTCGCAAGATGAACAACTCATCCGATCGGCTAAACAGAGCAAGAACTTCATCCGGAAGAATATCTTCAATTCCGGGCTCTACTATCAATGCGGACCAACAACACAACCTCAACATGATCCAAGAACCTTCACAAGCCTGCCTGAATGACCAGGTACGTCTGCATTTCCTTTACTTACTGAAATCTCTTATCCTCCTTATCCGGAACTTCAAGAACACTGTCTGTCACCACTGTCATAATGCAGGAGGAACTTCCAGACCTCCAAATTATACACAACTCGAGATGGCACATCACAAGGACATCTCAAAGACTCCTTCTAATCCGCAGATTAGGATTATACAGTTTCGGACCTCACCGGACCTTTTTGTGATCCTCTGTCACCTCTGAATACTTGCCGGAACCAGTTCTACACCGACAGCCACAACTCCTTCAGATCTTCATGTGGACCTCTGAAATCTTAACTGAAGCATCTCAAGACTCATATCTACAAACCCTTTAATCCGCATCCTCCGGTTCGCATCCTATACAGTACATTTGCCTTCTTCTCATCACTGTTCTTTACTGTTCCTGACTAAGGCTAATTTTCTCAATATCCTCAGCACACAGCTCATCCAATCCTTCTTGTCAATGCAATATGAGTATGTTGACATCAATGACAACACTGGTTCACCTCATACTTGCAACAATCTCCCCCTTTGTCATTGATGGCAACATATGATGTGAAAAACCATCAAGACAAGAACTTCTCCTTTCTGTCACAGCTCCCCCTATCAACAACAACTTTTCACATGTCTTCTCTTCCTTTACTGCTCCCCCTTTGATCATCAACCACTTGTTTTTCACATGTCTTCTCTCCCCCTTTGACATCAATGGCAAAGGGCTCATACTTGCAATTCTAATACATCAAAATCATACCAGCTGCTCCCCCTTAGTAGCAACTCCCCATCATCAATCCGGATCACAAGATATGACTGTGATATCCACCGGACTGATGCACATCAGTGCATCCTAGTTCATCACTGGAGGGGCCATGACCCCTAACTTCTCCCGAAGATATTCAAAAGAGTCCTTGGGAAGAGGTTTAGTAAAGATATCTGCAATCTGATCCTTTGAGGGAACATACTCCAATCTGACTTCTTCCTTGTTCACTTGTTCTCTCAAAAAATGAAACTTGATAGATATGTGCTTAGTCTTAGAATGCAATACCAGATTCTTAGAAATATTAATTGCACTTGAATTATCACAGAAAATTGTGATAGGCTCCTCATATTCAACTTTAATGTCTCTTAGCATCTGCTTCATCCATAAGATTTGAGTGCAACTACCTGCTGCTGCAATGTATTCTGCTTCAGTTGTAGACAGAGATATTGCATCTTGTTTCTTGCTTAGCCAAGAAACCAATCTCTTCCCCAAAAAGAATGCTCCACCACTAGTGCTCTTCTGGTCATCCACATCTCCTGCCCAATCTGCATCTATGTAAGCATGAAGAGAGAAATCCGGATCTCTAGGGTACCATAGACCATACTCAACTGTTCCTTTCAGGTACCTAAAAATTCTTTTGATTGCCATAACATGAGATTCTCTAGGATCAGCCTGGAATCTTGCCACAAGACCAACAGCCTACATTATATCTGGTCTAATTTGAGTGAGATACAACAATCCACCAATCATTGATCTATACTTTGTCTGATCTGCCTTTGGGGAGTCATCATCTTTGCTCAACTTACATCCGGTTGCCATGGGAGTGTTCATTGGTTTTGAATCTTCCATACCATATTTCCTTAACAATTCTTTCACATATTTGGTCTGAGAAATGAAGATTCCTTTCTTTGTTTGAGTAATTTGCAGACCCAAGAAGAAATTCATTTCACCAAGCATAGACATTTCAAACTCACATTTCATCTGATTTGCAAAAGTTTTGCACATACTATCTCTTCCTCCAAAAATGATATCATCTACAAACACTTCAACAATCAAAATGTTTTCATGATCAATTTTGAAATATAAGTTACTGTCAGCAGTACCTTTGCAGAATCCAATCTGCACAAGATGCTTATCCAACCTTTCATACCATGCTCTTGGGGCTTGCTTTAGTCCATACAATGCTTTCTTCAACTTGCAGACCATATCATTATTATCAGACAATTGAAATCCATCCGGTTGTTCAATGTAAACTTCTTCTTCCAGATCACCATTTAGGAAAGCAGACTTGACATCCATCTGATATACCTTGAAGTCTTTGAAGGCAGCAAATGAAAGAAATAATCTGACTGCTTCAATTCTTGCCACCGGAGCAAAGGTCTCTTCAAAATCAATTCCTTCTATTTGAGAGTAGCCTTTGCAGACCAATCTAGCTTTGTTTCTGATAACTTCACCAGCTTCATTCAGTTTGTTCCGGAAGACCCATTTGGTTCCAATCACATTCCTGTCTCTAGGTCTGGGAACAAGATCCCAAGTATGATTTTTCTCAATTTGTATTAATTCATCTTTCATTGCTTTAGTCCAGTTTTCATCATTGCAGGCTTCATTTATTGTTTTAGGTTCAATCTTTGAAATCAGACAACATTCATCCTGATTTTGAGCAACATTCCTTCTGGTTTGCACACCTTTGCTTCTGTCACCTATGATCTGATCTTGAGAGTGGTTTAGTGTTACATACCTAGGAATTTTGGGAGTATCCTGCACTGCTGCTTCTTGATTAGGCTCATTCAAACCTATCTCTTCTTCCTGATTTACCGGATCAGGCTGACTCTGTCTTACTGGAGAGGATTGAGTTCCTTGAATCTGAACACCGTCTTGGTCATCTTCATCAAATTCATAAAATCTTGAGGGCTTCTCAATTCCTTCATCAACTTTCACATTAGTGCTTTCTATCATCTTCCTCAGTCTCTTATTGTAACACCGGTATGCTTTGCTTTGAGTGGAGTAACCCAAGAAAATTCCTTCATCACTTCTAGCATCAAACTTTCCTAGATCTTCATCTCTTTTGATATAACACTTGCTACCAAATACTCTAAAATATTTCACGATCAGAGTGATGCCAAACCAGAGTTCGTAGGGGGTTTTACCGGTATTGTTTCTGATTTGAACTCGATTTAGAGTGTAGACTGCAGTGCTGATAGCTTCTTTCCAGAACATCTGAGGAACATTTGCTTCCAACATCATTGTCCTGGCAGCTTCCTGGATGTTCCGGTTCTTTCTTTCAACTACTCCATTCTGCTGTGGAGTCCTAGGAGCAGACAATTGTCTCCTTATACCCTGCTTCTCACAAAAGTCAATGAACTCACCAGATGTAAATTCACCACCTCTATCAGACCTTAGACATTTAAGTTTCAATCCGGTTTGATTCTCTACCATAGCTTTGAAGATTTTGAACTTTTCAAGGGCTTCTGATTTCTCTTTTAGGAAGGTAAACCACATCATCCGGGAATGGTCATCAATTAACAACATGAAATATCTATCACCTTGCAGACTCTTGATTCTTGTCGGACCACAGAGATTAGTATGTACTAATTCCAACAATCCGGTAGAGGACTGATCTTTGCTTTTGAAAGAGACTCTGCTCTGTTTACCTAGCTGACATTCTTTGCACAAACTATTTGTAGGTTTCACCAATTTTGGAAGGTCTCTTACAGCCTGAATATTGCTTATCTTGATGATGTTATCAAAATTCACATGACACATTCTTCTATCCCATAACCAACTCTGATCAACTTGAGCAAACAGACAACTTTTGTTTGAACCAACCAGATGAAAGATATTACCTTTTGTTTGAGCACCGGATGCAATTTCAGTTCCGGAGCTTGTAAAGATTCTGCATTTTCTATTCTTGAACCGGAGATCATAGCCTTTGTCCACTAACTGACCAACACTGAGAAGATTGTGCTTCAATCCTTCAACATATAGTACATTACCTGTTTTGCTCTTTCCATCAAAGGAAATAGTTCCCCTACCTCTGATTCTGCCAGCAGAATTGTCACCAAACTTTACCATTCCTCCTTCATACCTTTCCAAATCTAAGAACTTATTCTTGTCACCAGTCATATGGTGAGAACACCCACTATCAATAACCCAATCATCCTTTTCTTCCACTTGAGCAGCCAAAGCTCTTTCCACAACCTTGTGATTGACAGATTCAGAGGATATTGAATCTTCTTCCTTGATGGCAATAAACACCCATTCATTTCCGGATTTGCTTCCTAGTTCGGATTCATCATCTGTTACTCCTTCATTGTCATCTTCTTCATGAACATAATAGCAGTTCTTTTGAAACCTTTGTCTGTTAGTATTAGACCTTGCAGATCTTTCCGGACATCTTGAAGCAAAATGACCAATCTTATTGCAGTTGAAACACTTAAAGGGTAGTTTTCCTTCATACTTACCGGATCCTCTGGGCAGTCTCTTTGCAATGAGGGCTTCAAGTTGAGCTGTTTCTGCTTCTTCTTCTTCCATGTCTCTTCTTGCTTGATCATACCATGACATCTTCCTTGATGAGTTTTCTCCCGGATCAAATCTCTGTTTGTCTTTCACATAGGTACTGGCTTTGAAAGCAGATTCAGTCTTGGGAGGATCATCTCCAAACTCGGTCATTTCAAATGCAGCTAGTTTGCCAGCCAGTTGTTCTCTTGTAACAGTTGTGTGGGCTCTGAATTCATCAATGGCAGCAACCTTGATTTTGTAGGCAGCAGGAAGGGATCTTAGGATTTTGCAGACAATCTCATTTTCATCTAGAGTTCCACCAGCATTTCTAATTCCACATACCAGCTCATTCACTCTTGGCATAAAGGTAGTGATGTTTTCATCATCTCTCATCTTCAATCTTTCAAATTTCCCTTTCAGACTTTGCAACCTTGCACTTTTGACAAACTCATCTCCTTCATACAGAAGTTCCAGTTTAGTCAGGATCTCATATGCAGTTGGTAGGTTAATAACATTTGAGAGATCTGAATCATTCAATGTGCTTAGTAGGGCTTCCTTGGTCCGCAGATTATTTTTAGCATCTGTGATTTCATTCAGAGTTGTCGGACCACCTTGTGGAGGTACATATGGTTTTGAGACCATAGCCAAGTATGCTTTTCCCATACATTCCAAGTGACACTTCATGCGACCTTTCCAGAGAGTGAAGTTGGTTCCATCGAACTTCGGACTATCCTTCTTGTATGACGACATCCTGGATCTCCTCAAGCGGTTAAGCTCCTTTCAGAGGAACTTGGCTCTGATACCAATTGTTGGATTTAAGGCATACAACTGAGAGGGGGGGGTGAATCAGTTGTATAAAACTTCTTGTTCTTTCAAACACTTGATTCTTCGTTGTTAGTTAACAACATATCAATTAATCATCCATGAAAGCATAATACATAAACACAAGAGCAGATAAACATCAACACATTGAACACCAAGATTTTGACGTGGAAAACCCGGTTAAGGGAAAAACCACGGGGTGATTAACCCAAGGATTATTCTCTGTTAGAAGAATAAGAAAAAGAATGGCACTTGCCAATTAGGGCTCACTGCCCGAGCACACTTCTCACAAAGAGGCCCACTCCCTACAAGGAGACACACTGTCTACAAAGTGATAAGAATCACAATCTTGAACTGGAGAATGACATCTCTACCATGTCCTGATCAGTTCCATTTAAGCCCAAAAACCTCTGCTCTGCCTTTCGCACTTCTCTTCGCTATGCCACACTCATCCACACAATCCACACTTCGAAATGAACTCACAAACCGTTATTTATACATGACATCGACTTAGGAACAAACATCTAAGTCAGCAAACAACCATAAGAGTATCCGCAAGATGAATAACACATCCAGTCAGCCACCACAAGAACATTCGCAGGATGAACAACTCATCCGGTCGGCTAAACAGAGCAAGAACTTCATCCGGAAGAATATCTTCAATTCCAGGCTCTACTATCAATGTGGACCAACAACACAACCTCAACATGATCCAAGAACCTTCACAAGCCTGCCTGAATGACCAGGTACGTCCGCATTTCCTTTACTTACTGAAATCTCTTATCCTCCTTATCCGGAACTTCAAGAACACTGTCTGTCGCCACTGTCATAATGCAGGAGGAACTTCCAGACCTCCAAATTATACACAACTCAAGATGGCACATCACAAGGACATCTCAAAGACTCCTTCCAATCCATAGATTAGGATTATACAGTTCCGGACCTCACCGGACCTTTTTGTGATCCTCTGTCACCTCTGAATACTTGCCGGAACCGGTTCTACACCGACAGCCACAACTCCTTCAGATCTTCATGCGGACCTCTGAAATCTTAACTGAAGCATCTCAAGACTCATATCTACAAACCCTATAATCCGCATCCTCTGGTTCGCATCCTATACAGTACATTTGCCTTCTTCTCATCACTGTTCTTTACTGTTCCTGACTGAGGCTAATTTTCTCAATATCCTCAGCACACAGCTCATCCAATCCTTCTTGTCAATGCAATATGAGTATGTTGACATCAATGACAACACTGGTTCACCTCATACTTGCAACACCTATTACCCCCAAGGCAATGGTCAAGCTAAAGCATCCAACAAGACCATCTTGAAACTCCTCAAGAAGACAGTCAACGATGCTGGCCATGATTGGCACATCCAACTCAATCCTGCTCTGTGGGCCTACAGAACCAATATATGCACTCCCATAGGTGCTATCCCTTACGCCCTTGTCTATGGCTCAGAAGCTATCCTTTCCATTGAAGTTGAGTTACCATCTCTCAGGGTGTCATTAAAAGGTCTCATATCAGATGAAGAATATAGAGTCTCCAGATTGCAAGAACTAAAATTACTAGAAGAAAGGAGACAAAAAGCCTTTGACCATCTCAAAGTATATCAACAGATGATGTCACGAAGCTATAACCATAGAGTTCGTCCAAGAATCTTTAAGGTTGGAGATCTAGTCCTCAAAGAGAATCCCCGCAATCAACAGGATAGGGAAAAGAAAGGCAAGTTCGAACCCAACTAGCTTGGGCCTTATGTGATTGTAGCTACTTATGGATTGAGGGCATATCAGCTAGCAACATTAGAGGGTGAGCTATTAGATGACCCAATCAACAACATGCATCTTCGCTGGTTCTATACCTAGGAGAACCCCAGTGTAAGGGGGGCATAAAATACAAAAAAAATCAAAACAATACAAAAAAATCAAAAAATCAAAAAAGTACAAAAAAAATTGTCCTTTGGTGAAAACCTGGCAAACAGGTGCCTTGGACAGGTGTCATGATGAAAACCTGGCAAACAGGCATCATGTGTACTTTCTAGCTTTTCGTGCAAATAAAAGCAAGTGGTGAAAACTTGGTAAATAGGTGTTACTTGTGATAAACTGCCTTCTCCATCTTTGGGAAACCAATCACCTTGTGTCCATTCTTCCTCGTGTTCCATTCGACCCATATCCGTTTCATAATAAAATCCTGATGGTAACCTATCATGGCTTGATACTCTATCTCTTTGTTGCCTTATCAACCAAGGTTTTATCCCATATCCTATCTATAGTGTCAACCTAGTATAGTGTCTCTCATTGGTCTCCATGGTCCAAGTCTATGAACTACGTTGCCTCTGCGTTGTCACGTAGGCAAGACCATTTCTCAAATGCGCTCCTGAGGCTCCCACGGTCCCATCTGTCCCATTTCTTGTCATTTTTCTTCTAGTCCATCCATGGTCCATTAGGGTTTACCCTGAACTACGTTGCCTCTGTGTCGTCACGTAGGCAAGGCCATTTAGAAATGAGTCCCCGAGGCACTAGGTCAGTCCCTTAGGGTTCGTCTCACCAATAAGGATTGTGAAATCTTCTCACCCGGCAAGCAAGCACAAGCAAAGCCTGCTTTCAAGTAGAAATTCTAACACAAGACATTAACCTATCCAAAACAAAGCAAACTCCTAAAGGCCTTCTAAATGATTTTACCCAAATTATGGAAAGAAACAAACACATCTAAATGCAAAAATGTTTTGTGGATTGGAAACATGGTTAAAATACAGAGTCTTGATTTTTGATATCATGCCTTTCTATGCTACTCGAGGATGCCAAAAGATAGATATGCTATGATGGGGGCATGATTATTTTCTTTGTTTGTTGTCTGTGGATTAAACTTTAGTAATGTGTTGCCTTGTCTAAAGACATGATCGGTAAAAGATCATCGAGGACATCAAAGGTCTAACATGAATGGGGGTAATCCTTAACTATTGATACGCAAGAAATACTCAGGTCATCTCGGTTCAATTATACCTTGATGCTTGTATTAACTTGCTAAATCAAAATACATGTAAGCAATTCTCAATCATCTCAGTTCAATTATACCTAGATGCTTTTATTAACTTACAACATTTCAAAAAAAGTACCCAAAACGAAAATCGCCCAATGATGAAATAGGCACTTCAAAATACTTGCACCATCAAGATGTCAAAAACCCACTCGCATCCATGCATCCATATCCCATGCAATCAAAGATCCAATCAATGCAGAGTAACAATACAAAGTCAAGCTTGTGAATCTTCCTATCAGGTCATTCTTCCAATCATTCTTCTATCATTCTGTTATTTCTGTGTCGATGGAGTACATTTGGACATCACAAAAACAAAACATATAGGTGCATATCATATCATACGAAATAGTCATTTACATGACTAAATCAGTTGCATACATAGTAAGTGCATCAGGTCATCCATATACAGTTTGTTGCAATCATCATATAGTGTCAAAACAGAAAAAATCAAAAACATAGATAAGTGCATCAGATAAGTCACATAATTATATAGATACCATCTTGCACACACACACACATTAGAAACATATCAAGTAAAAGCATCCAAAGTCTGCATTAGGTCATATAGCATCACATAGCATCATATCAAAATCTGCATTAGATTACATCATATAGCATCAAGTAAACATCTAAGTCTGCATTAGATAAACACATACATCGTATCATACAATAGGAATGCATCATAAATCATACATATAGAAAGCATCAAACTAGCTGCATCATCATATAAATATCCAAAATGTGTCCAAATGTACAATATCAAAGTATCTGTCTCTGAATCAGTGTCATATACAAAATATACATCCCAACGGATGATGATACATGTCTCAAAATGCCAAAAGGTACATGTAGGATCCAAGAACTATAACTCTCAGCTACCCCTACTGCTGTGGACCACTGCTCCCAATAGTATCTCCCATATCCCCTCCTCTGCTGGCCTCAGACTGCTGTGAACCCATCACAAAGGCCCTTGACCTCGATGGACCTGCTCTCTGGGAGGCCGCAGACTGTTCCTGTAACTCAAAGCCCTCTGACTTGCTGGCACGGCACCATGATATATATCCTAGTAGTACTGTGCCTGAGCCTGCACTCTAGCAAGCTCACCCTGTACCTACGCTAGCTGTGTCTATGCCTACGCTAGCTGTGCCTATGCCTAGTGCACCTGCCCAACCAAGAAACTGCTTGTCGCACCTATCCCCAGGGCTGCCACTACAGTATCCCACTCTACTCAGATAACTCATATTTGCACATCTGCCATATATCTCTCTGTAGTGAGCCCCGCAATGACCTCTGCATCTATCTCTCGCTAGGCATTGGCCCTCCTAAGCTATGCCCGCAGCTACCTAATCTCTCCCCTCAGGGTGGCTATAGTCCTCTCCTACACATCTGACTGTACTGGACCCTAAGCTGCCTCTACATGTCCCTACCCCTGTAGTTGGGGTCCCTGCTGCTGTACCACCTACTGAGGTGGTGGCATCTATGCCTGCTGTGGTACCTGCTATGCAACCTGTGATGGCACTGCCTTCTCAGCCTAGGAAGGTCCCTCCCCACCTCTCCTCCTTTGCTGGGGTCAGCCTCCGTCGTCTCCTCCATCTCTATCACCCCCTCATCTGCCTCTTCCCCTCCTCCTCCTCTGGCCAACCTGGCCCTATTCATCTAAGTCAGCCTCATCTATCTGAGGCATCAACACCCCAAGCCCTGAGTATCTCAGAAATGCATGTGCAATAAACCAATCGTCATAGTTCTGTGTCACCCCGGCGTCTGCAATCCCCCTCCTCATGTCCCAAGTGACATATGGTGTCTACCGAAACTCAGCCAGTGCCTCCTCATAGGATGCCATAGGTCCCCATCTGAGCCTCTATGTGTGCGTCCTGGCAAATTAAGCCTGCCCCTGTGGCATGCCCTACCTCCTCCTGAATTGCCTCTATACCTGACTGACTATTTGCCTCTCCAGGATAAATTGTGTCTGTCCTATCAACCACCGTGACTGATAGCAATAAGGTAATTCATCTACCTCATCATCCCATGGCTCACGGTCTAGATATGGTCGTCACTCGACCACATCTACTCCATCCAACATGTGTCGCCAGTACTCCAGCTTCCCCAGCCTGTGCTGGGAAATCACTCTTGCATAGCTATAGCTATATGGCTCTCCTCTCTGTTTGTCAAACACACGGATTGGTCTCATGATCACTATGTGCTCCCATAGCCAAAACTGTAGCAGTGACACACCTGCAGATAGGCTCATGCTCCTGTGGTATACCACCTGATGCATATCGTGGTATAAATGTGCAAGTACACAGACACCCCAAGCATACCGGGTGCCCTCTGTGATCATCCTCTCCATGATCCTACCCCATCCAATGGGGAACCCATGTGATCTTCTGTCGGGGCATACCACACCTCTGATCAATCCTGCTACAATACCTGGGAAGTAGTCGTAATAGTCATAGATGTCCTGCTATGAGATAACCTACCCAACCAGCTCAAGGTTGTCAAACACTCACTTGCACTCAGTGAGTCCTGTGTCTCTCTGTGGATCGTACTCCACCAGCTCACCCTGAATAGGCAAGTGCAGAATCTTATAAACATCATCTAGTGTGATGGTCATCTCACCAGTAGGGAGGTGGAAGGTCTTGTCCTCACTGTGGAACCTCTCCACTACAGTAGTTAGCAAACCATGGTTCGCCCAAACCTCAGGCATGAAGCATACATAATTAAGCCCCATCGCATCAAGCACCTCTCTATCTATCTATGTTAGCATGTATCTCTGCAACATAGGCATAGGGAACCGCTCCCTAAACTAAAGGGTATCTCGTATATCCTCCTGCAAGCACGCAAAAGCAGGGCATCAACCTAAAGGCTGCAAGTACCATACTCAACATATCTGTAGAAACATATCAACTAACTTAGCATTTCAAAATTGATCAAAATAGTAAACTACATCTCTTGACTAGATTCTTGCAATCTCAGAGATAGCTTATCGATTGACGTGTTAAACAGGACACCAATCGAGTCAATTTCGCTAAGTAAATTGCCTATCTATAACATATGCACCACAACAAGTGGTAAAAGCGTCGTTTCTTAATGAAAGCACCATTTCTGGACCTACGCGCCACTTCTGGCAAAAGCACTGCAAAAACACATGAATGCACCATCCTATGCTACATATGTGCTACACCAATGCATGCGCCGCTACATATCGTATATGTGTTGCAGGAATATGCATGCGTCGACTTATCCTATATATGCGCAACTTTCATGCATGCTCCGCTTTATGTCATGCATGCGCCACAGAAATCCCTATGCGTCGTTTCATGTGACATATGCATCATTCTACATTCCAGCGCATCTGTCTAAACTACTTTTCCCCTAGCATTTATGACACTCTAACTCGACCCTAGGGAAAATTTTTCAAGATACATACTGGGGGTCCTGCCTCTGCTGGCTAGTCGAATTGACGGACGTGCTCAAATTGATGCTCCTCGCGTGGAATGTCCATCCTCATGCTAACTGCTTTAGGCTCTCCAAAGCAAATCAAACCAAGACAAATGTGCAAATGAATTGTCTTGTGGACCCAGCTCCTATTTATAGCATGCAAACCCTAATCTAGCTAGGTGGTGACTACGATTACTTCCCCCACCCATTTCTTCCAGTTTTCTTCCCATTCTTTGGAACGCGTCCTGTTTTCCTTCGTCCTAACCTAAGTTTTCCCTTCTTCTTCGTGAGATTGTCTGTCTCTCGTCCTTTTGCCCTCTTCCCATCCAATCTCCTGAGGGGGCATCCTATCATCATTTAACCTATACCAGAGGCAGACTGGGGCATGTACCATTATCAGACTATTTATTCTTTGAAGCAACGTCATAAACTGCATTGCATCAAAGAGGGGCAAAATGTATACGCCTAAAAATGACACGTTTCAGTCTAGATAAGTATTCTTAATATTTATTCCCTTCTAATTCCTCTATCAATAAATAAATAACGAAATTTATTTATTTGATTCATATTCTTCCAACAATTAAATAAATTCCTTTTATTTAATTAAATTCTTTCTAAACAATTAAATAATTCTTAATTATTTAATTAAATCAAATCATTTCTCCAAATTTAAATAAATCAAATCAAATTTATTTAAATTCTCTCAAATCCCTAAAAATAAAATACAATCAAATATTTTATTTATTCTTCCAAATCATGCACAACAATTAAATAAATTTATTTATTTAATTTACTTTCTTATCTTCTAAATTAAATAATACCAATTATTTAATTACTTCTTCCAATAATAGCGTCTCTAAATTTAAATAAATCAAATATTTATTTAAGTTGTCTATTTCTTCTAAATTGAGTTATCTCTAAATATAATTCAATCCTTGTGCACATGCAATTAAATATTCCTAATATTTAATAAAGCAAATATCTTCTTATTCTCATGCAAATCTATTCTTCTTATTTTAAATCGCTTAATTGATTATTATATTCTTTTAATTGCTTTAACTCATTCTTCTATTCTTGTTAACTCCTCTCATGCAAAAGAAAGCAAGACACATGTCTTCTTCTTATTCGTTGCACGTTCCTCAACTGTTCTCAATCATTGATCTTCTCATTCTTTCTATACCATTGATCTCTTCCTTCCCAAGTCTATAAGTACAACCTCATTCTTCCATTTCAATCATCCAAGCTTTAAGTATCATTACTCTGTAGGAATTACAGCGCACCTTTGGCACCAATTCCTTCATTGCTTGTGATCATATTTGTTACTACACACTACGCACTACTACCATCATTGTGAAGCTCCTCTTCATTGCGATACTATCACTGCCATTCTCAATCGACATTCTTGAAGCATAGCAAGGAAGTGAACTCTCTAAGGACCTCATTTCATACATGCAAGAATGATTTAGATAGGCAATCAATGGAAGCTTCGATCTAAGGAAGGTTTGCCTTGTTATTTGATTCATTGTTATTGGATTTCCTTAGTTCACTATTTCATTGAAGTTTTGGGTATTTGATATTGATTATATTGCATATTCATTGTTGATCCAATTTTACCCTAACATCATCTATACAACAAAAGGGCAGAACCCCTATAGTTTGGCTCTCCTTCTTGGGTAGAAGCCAAGCTTAGTTTGTGTCCTAATATTTGTAGAAGAGGGTTTGACCTAGTTTAACTCCTTAGCCTAGATCACTCTTTAGTTATAAATGATATAATGTTTTAACTTCTATTTGGTGTGTCTTCATCATGTTTTCCATGTGTTCTCTATGTATTCATTATGTCTTATCTGTATGCTCCCTCTCAAGTGTGTATGCATTATGTATCGCGTGTATGTTCCTTGTGTATTATGAGTCTTCCATGTGTATTCCTATGAATGCTTTTAATACTCTATGTATGTGTGAGTTATGTTGCAATGTCTTGTGTTTGAAAATCTCTTTCTTATGTGTCTACAACCTTAGAATCCTAAGCTTGGGGGCTACCTGTGGTCCACAACCTAGCAGAATTCTTTATGCTTCTATGTTTGTGTTTTAAATTTGTCTTCTCCATCATTTAGTGTGAGTTTGAACATAAGTTCATACCCACGCTCAAGTGGGGCTAAATGTTATAGAGTAAAATGTGTAAAGTAGCATTTTACACTTAGTTTAGCACCTAGTTGGACCTGAATTGTTGCCTTTGTTAATCAAGACCTATTTTAACATTTTTTGAGTATAAAATGATAAAATCTTGATCCTGATGAATAAACCCAAAGGAATCAATGTAGGACTGGACTAAGCCCATGACATTTGACACTTCGTGTAGTTTGTGGGGCTAAAGGCCCAGGGCACTCGAGCGCCCTAGTCCCAGTTGGGACCTTTAGCCCCTCTTTGTAGTGTCACCTTGGGACACTTCCTTAGTTTATACTGGTTGGCGTTATTTAGTTTTATTCATTGTTTGTGAGCGGGAATGCATATATAAAGGAGTTTCGTATTTCATTTTACACATAGATGATGACTAGATGAATGTTTCTAAGTTGCCTAATGTGAAATTGGAGTTTGCTCTCATGTGTTGATCTTCTATGCTTGAAGGTGCTATCTACTTGTGAATGTTATTAAAGTTTGTTTGTAGGTCTTAAACGAAGTTTCAAGCCTTCTCCATCACTCTCCTTTGTTGGTGAAAGATCTTGAGTCATCTTCATCAATTAGGGTTATACCTCTTGTGGTAATCATCATCATTTTCATTCATATTTCTATCATATCTCTATACGCCTAAAAATGACACGATTCAGACTAAATAAATATTCTTAATATTTATTCCCTTCTAATTCCTCTATCAATAAACAAAATAAACAAATTTATTTATTTGATTCATATTCTTCCAACAATTAAATAAAATCTTTTATTTAATTCAATTCTTCCAAACAATTAAATAAATCTTAATTATTTAATTAAGTCAAAATCATTCTTCTAAATTTGAATAAATCAAATCAAATTTATTTAAATCCTTTCAATCTCCAAAAATAAAATACAATCAAATATTTTATTTATTCTTCCAAATCATGCACAACAATTAAATAAATTTATTTATTTAATTTGCTTTCTTATCTTCTAAATTAAATAATTCCAATTATTTAATTGTTTCTTCCAATAATATCTTCTCTAAATTTAAATAAATCAAATATTTATTTAAGTTGTCTTTTTCTTCTAAATTGAGTTATCTCTAAATATAATTCAATCTTTTTGCACATGCAATTAAATATTCCTAATATTTAATAAAGCAAAATATCTTCTTATTCTCATGCAAATCCCTTCTTCTTGTTTTAAATCACTTAACTGATTATTATATTATTTTAATTGCTTTAACTCATTCTTCTATTCTTAGCAAATCCTCTCATGCAGAAGAAAGCAAGACACATGTCTTTTTCTTATTCGTTGCACGTTCCTCAACTATTCTCAACCGTTGATCTTCTCATTCTTTCTATACCATTGATCTTCTCTCTCCCAAGTCTATAAGTACAACCTCATTCTTCCATTTCATTGATCCAATCTTTTAGTATCATGACACTACAGGAATTACAGTGGGCCTTTGGTACCAATTCCTTCATTGCTTGTGATCACATTCGTTACTACGCACTACGCACTACTACCATCGTTGTGAAGCTCCTCTTCATGGCAGTATTACCGTAGTCATTCCCAATTGGCATTCTTGAAGCATAGCAAGGAAGTGCACTCTCTGAGGGCATCATTCATACATGCAAGAACGATTGTGATAGGCAATCAATGGAAGCTTCGAATTAAGGAGGTTTGCTTTGTTGTTTGTTCATTGTTATTGAATTTCCTTAGTTCACTATTTCATTGAAGTTTTGGGTAACTTGATATTGATTATATTGCATATTCATTGTTGATCCAATTTTCCCATAACATTTTTGGTGCCCACCATGCAATCTTATGTTTTTTGCAAATTTTTGTAGTAAAAATTTGTGTTTCTCTAAACCCCATTGTTGAGTTTTGCAAGGATCTATCAAAAGGTGACCTCCTGGGCTGAAACTGACATCACCAACGTGCTCAGAGGGTCGAAAACCTTAGAATCACCTGTTAATTCATAAAAATTGGAGACTGAAAAAAAATCTTTGTGATTTTTTTGAGGGTGCATTCTTTTATCCAACGGTCCAAAGGGTGCTTCTGCAAGGTGCATCGCTTTATCTAGTGGTCTGAAGGGTGTTTCCGTGTCCTTTTATCCAACTGTCTGAAGAGCTTTTTCGTAGAGTGCATCCTTTTATCCAGCAGTCCGAAGGGTGCTCTCGCAGGGTGCATTGTTTTATCCAACGGTCCAAAGGGTGCTTCCGTAGGGTGCATCGTTTTATCCAACAATCCTCCATCCTACCTTCTTCTACATGCCATAAGGGTGGTATCTTTTTCTTTTTGCCATAACAGGAGCATACAAACTCATAATCACGCAAATAAAAACTCGTTGGAAAGGTAATTCCATGAACTTCACAATGGAGTAGGTTTGATCAAGTGATTTTATCATTTTATCAGCTATTTTTACAGTCAAAGTTCAGCTATCTTTCTAAGCTTAAATCTAGTGTTTTTTCTTGGAGACTAATGATTTATCTGTGCAACTTGACTTAAACGCTTGTCAAAGAAAGGCAAAAAGAAATTTCTGATATATCTTCTGTAGGTTCAAGTGGTCAAAAAACAATCATTTATCACTAAATTAGGCACACTTTTGTTTTGAGCTTTAAAATAAATCTTTGTGTGTTTAGTTAGGCAAACATTTCATTTGGACTTCAAATTGAACCATTTCTATCTTGTTATCACTTCAAAGTTAACAAATCACTGCTATCTAGGTAAAAATTGAACACATCATTGCTATCTTGGTTAAAATTGAACCATTGCTATCTTGATTGACCATCACTTCAAAGCTAACAACTCGTGCTACGTGGATAAAACTAAACTCATCATTGCTATCTTGGTTAAAACTGAACCATTGCTATCTCGATTGACCATCACTTCAAAGTTAACAATTCGTGCTACATGGATAAAATTGAACTCATCATTGCTATCTTGGTTAAAATTGGACCATTGCTATCTTGCTAAATCACTTCAAAGTTCTGTGCTTGCCCAAGTAGATAGCTCATCTAGTTTTTCTCTTTTTAACTAGGGGAAAAGAACCACTGTATTCTGTGTTTTCAAAATGATACCAGGCCTATGCTCTCCCCTATCTTGCGTGACCAAAATGCCAGACATATCATTTTCGCATCTATTTTTCCTTTAGAGGGGCCTACTCTTGGATACCGTTCATCCAAGTAGGAACAACCCTAAGTGGTAACAGGCTAGACGCCAAGCCCTTCCAAGCCACTATAAATAAATTGTGTTTGGAGAAAAAACTTCAAACAACGAGTGAAGTTGTGTTATACTGACAGCCAACCTCCCCCAAAACCCTCCAAGGTGCAACCCTTGTAGGCTGGGAGACTCCATAACGAAGAGTAGTGATGTCGCATGTATAACCACTCGAACGGTTGCCTTCATTAAACACCTTTGTTCTAGTGGCCAAAAACCCTTGTAATCCATTTAAAACCTAGGATTTGTACTTGTTTTTCCTTTTTAGTCCAAAAAGAGTCAAAAAAATCACAAAAAAAAATAAAAAACCATAAAAATATTCTTTGTGTTTGCTATGTCTTCTTGCCATAATTTCAGAAAATCAAATCAGAAAGACCTTCTTGCAACCAAAGTACCAAAAACATTAGAAAAATTCCAAAAAATTGCAAAAATACTGAGAAAAACTAGAGCAGCGCATCCGTCCTCTGTTGATGTGCATTTGC
Source organism: Cunninghamia lanceolata (assembly GCA_027924645.1). Taxonomy (NCBI): domain Eukaryota; kingdom Viridiplantae; phylum Streptophyta; class Pinopsida; order Cupressales; family Cupressaceae; genus Cunninghamia; species Cunninghamia lanceolata. The sequence continues at coordinate 12,762,959 of BSBN01000288.1, read as the reverse complement.
ACCGACCTGCGGTGCATCTGTACTAACTTGTAGTGCTTTTACTGTTTGTTACAGTGCATGTACCTTTTACCAGTGTGGCACATATGTCCTGACTTCCAGCGCATTTACTAGTTTTTGCAGCGCATCTGTTCTGGTGCATGGGTGACAGTGATCACTTGCACAATCTTTGAGAGAAAAATTTTAGGTTTTCTAGGTACCCATTTCAGTCTTGTGTCAGTTTCTGTTGAAATGACAAACCAATTAGAAGTAATTGCTCAAGAAATCCAATACCTACGAGAGCAATTAGAATTTGACGCCTCGTTCCAAGATCATATAGCAATTGCTCAAGAACTCCAAGTCATACAACAAGAAATGGCAATCTTACAAGCTAAACGTGTCAGTACTAGCTACCCTCGCCACAAACTCATACATCTATTTCCCATTTTAATGATGCTCATGACAAGGAAAGCACCACCTCAAGTTGGAAATTGTATACCACTCTATCTACTAGTCCTCCTTCACCATCTTCTAAGACACATATCCCAAAGCATACCAATCCTACACCAACACCACCATCGAGTTCCCTGACCTTTAAATGGACAACCAAAAAAGCCTCAGATGATTTTTGGGAAAGATGTTTTCCAGATTTACACAGCAAAATAAAAGCTAGGGAGAAAGCCAAATCCACTCATCCATTGCCCCATACACTTACAAAGGATGTGATCCAAGGACTACCAGCAAAGAGTCAACCATGTCCCCAAATTCTGGTCCTTGACCTTATCAAAAAGTCTCCGAACATGTCAAATCCTACAACCCCTTCATGTATCCTGCAACCCCTTGAACATATTGAAGAACCTCCTACCATGCACCAAAGTCAAGGTCTGTCACACCTTCATGTTGTTGACCAAGAGTCTTCTACCTCAACTTCAATTTAAGCACATCAAGAGTTATGTCAAGAGCACACTTTAGAACATGTGGAAACATCAACCCCTTGTCTAAATCAAGATTAAAGCACTCCCATCCGACCCTTACATAACCTTTATATTTTCAATGATCCTATACCTATACATGTGCAAGAAGTCCAAATTCAAACCATTCATAACCTATATCTTTTCCATGATCAAGATACTACCTTTGATGAAGAAGCTATCCATGAGCAACTTGATCCTATACATGAGCTAGAGATCCAATTTTGGCCCCTCCATAACCTCTATCCTTTCTATGATCCAGATATTATCGTTGATGATGAACCTATACAAGAGCACCATAATTCTATCATGCTAAATCCTATCTATGATCAAGAGCCCATCTCTGATCATGAGCCTATCTATGATCAAGTAGACCATGATGATCCTCTTAGTCCACTTTATGCGTTCCATGGTCCTGAGCTTATAAGCCCATCTAGTCTTATCCAAGATTCAACAACTTCCTCTTCCTTTGATGAGACACTTGCCTCCCAAGCAAGCGTAGAAGATCGAACCAATAATACTCCTCCGTCATCCATTATCGACCATGTTGCAAATCCTCCACTATATATCCTTGGTCTTACCACCTTCATTCATGAGTGTTCCTCCTTAGAACACCAACCACCATTATCCTCTATCTCACCTTATCCACCCAATAAAGAACTTGTGTCTAGTGTTCCACCTACACATAATCCCGTTGTTCGCCGCATACTCCAACATATGAACTATCAAGGTAAAGGCTTAGGCCTTCATGAACAAGGTATTTTGGAGCCAGTCCATGTCAATGTTCCTCCTCCTTCATACGGCCTTGGATACATACCCCAAGGTGAACAATCTCAAGATGTTGGTACTTCCTCCACTCCTAAATCCACCACTTTCCATTGTACATCCTTTCATATCCCCAAAACATATGTCGCCATTCCACCTCCATCATCCTACAATTGTCAAGAGCATGTGACCATACACCTTCCACCATCCAATCTACCTCCGCTACTTCCAACTCCTAACATCCCTCCATGCATTTTACCACCGCTTCTTCCAACACCTTATCCATCCATCTATGAATCTTCTAACAATCCCAATCATGGCCAACAAATGCACATGTTGTCTAAACAAAGAACTTCCTCCAACCCCACTTCCACCATCCAAAAGGATTTTAACAACAAAAATCTGGATGCCTCCACCTATAAAGTAAAAATCCTAAGAGTCCTCATGACCTAGGATACAAAAACCAAGAATCAAAGAAACATCCTTCTCAAGAGCTGTATACACCCACACACCTATACACCAAGCTGAAAAAGGTGTGGGTCCACATCTAACAAATGATTACTCCAAATGCTGCACAAAAGCTGCATACACCCAAACCCATACCTTCATAGGTACTATCCAAAAACAAAATGGTTTGGGTACCTAAGCAAAAAGCCCTCAAGTTACATGAGGCATCTACCTCTGAGGAATCTCAACCATCCACTTTCTCCCATTCCATCCAAAAGTCTCAAATTCTTCCATCCCACATGACAAGCAAAAATTAGAAAAATACTCAGTCTATTTGGATCCCTACATGTCTAAGTCATTCATCCACAAGCAAAAGTCTCTGTTGCTTCCTACACTACTTTCCCATCACCAGCTTCAATGTTTATCATGGTATGTGCAACTGTTGGTCATGATTCCCTCCCATTCTACAACATTTTCATACACCTCCATCTCCCCTTCCTTCCACTATTATCCTACATGTCTTCCTCATCCTATTCCTATGGTCCATGCTTTTGCATAAGCCTTCCCTCTGTATTCTGCATCATCATCCACTATAGCACCTTCCGCAATCCTCTATCTACCTTCTCCATCTCATTGTCATGCAATCTCCTACCAACATCTATGAGAGCACTCGACATGGTCCATGCGACATCTTTCTAGTGGAACTATCACCTTTCATGGAACCAGGCACTCGGGTCCCTCTCTTCTGTATTCCACCCTATCCTATCCAAATGTTCAAAAAAAGAAAGAAAAAATGAAAAAAAAAGTAAAGAAAAATCCCTTCGTCCAATGGTGAAAATCTGGCAAATAGGCGCCTTAGATAAGTACCATGATGAAAACCTGGCAAATAGGCGTCATGTGTAAGTTGATCTTCTATGTCACCTACACTTAGGGGCACCTTGTCTCATCAACCTATCACTCTTCTCCTATGAGTTTCCTTCTATACCATTTCCTATCCTATCCTACCTATACTATCCAGTCTATCCATCCTAATCTTCCTTTCCTCTATTTCTTTGGTCTTGATAAAGATTGGGGGCACAATGTTGACAAATGTTTTAGATGTCTCTTGATATACCTTATCCCTCCAAACCATGCAAATCCTTCATTACCCTCTCATCCTCCTATCGTCGTAAGCTTTGTCATGAAAAATCCTAAGTATTCTACCTACAATGGGGTACGTTATTCCTATGCGACATAGTCCTTGGAGATCACATCTTTTTTTCCTTCTACCTACCCTTCCATTGATTCCTTATCACCCATGCATCTACCTATCCGTGGTGTTTCCTTGTCATCAGTATCACCCGATCCATATCTGATCCATATCTATTCCATATCATGTCTTATCTATTCTATATAATGTCTCATCTAATCCATATTTGTTCCATATCTAATCCATATCTATTCCATATCGTGTCTTGTCTGATCCATATCTGTTCCATATCGTGTCTTGTCTGATCCATATCTATTCCATATCATGTCTTGTCTGTTCCATATTTGATCCATATATGTTCCATGTTGTGTCTTGTCTAATAAATATCTGTTCCATGTCTAATCCATATCTGTTCCATATCATGTCTTATATCTGTTCCATATCGTGTCGTATCCGATCCATATATGTTCCATATCGTGTCTCATCTGATCCATATCTTAGGTCCATAAAAGTCAACCATGAACTACATTGCCTTTGTGTCGTCACGTAGGCAAGGCCATATTTCTATGCGCCCCTGAGGCTCCACTATCCCATTCATCCTGTGTCTAGTCCTTCTATCTATTTAAGCCCACACCACTTTCTACCACCTAGGTCTTAGGTCCGCTAGGGTTTACCCCGAACTACGTTGCCTCTACATTGTCACGTAGGCAAGGCCATTTAGCAATGAGCCCCCGAGGCACTAGGTCAGTCGCTTAGGGTCTGTCTCACCAATAAAGATTGTGGAATCTTCTCACCAGGCAAGCAAGCACAAGCAAAGCCCGCTTTTGAGAAGAAATCCTGATGCAAGACATTAACCTATCCAAAAGAAAGCAAACAAACTCCTAAGGCCTTCCAAATGATTTTACCCAAATTATGGCAAGAAACAAACACATCTAAATGCAAAAGCGTTTTATGGATTCGAAACATGGTTAAAGTACAAAGTCTTGATTTTTGCTATCATGCCTTTCTATGCTACTCGAGGATGCCAAAAGCTAGAGATGCTATGATAGGGGCATGATTATTTTCTTTGTTTGTTGTTTCTGGATTAAACTTTATTAATGTGAAACCTTGTCTAAGGACATGATCAACAAAAGATCATCGAAGACATCAAAGGTATAACATAAACGGGGGCAATCCTTGATTGTTGATATGCAAGAAATACTTAAGTCATCTTGGTTCAATTATACCTAGATGCTTGTATTAACTTACAACATTTCAGAAAAGTACCAAAAAAAATCACCCAATGATGAAATAAGCACTTCAAAATACTTGCAGCGTCAAGATGTAAAAATCAAAGCATCCGTCATGCATCCATTTATACATCCATACCCCATGCAAATAAAGATCCAACAATGCAGAGTAACAATGTTTCAAAATAAAAGCTTGTGAGTCCTTCTGTCGAGTCATTCTTCTATCAATCAAAATTCTATCTATCGTTGTGGTCCATTCTTCTCAATCCGGTCAACCCAAGCAGTGATTCAAATGCAAGTCCATCCTTAATCCATACCAATCAAGTCAAAGTCAATCTTATCAAATGATCCAATCACAAATAGTGGTCTTGATCCTTGTCTGGTCGTAAATCAACTCGATCAATTATAATCAATCAATTGTCTTATCAGCATGTTGCATTGTCGAAATCAGACCAACACATGCGTCTTACACGACATGCTTCATTTCCTTAAACCAGACACTATCTGTCATGTTTCTCTAGGGATCTATCATTCCCCACCATGACAACACACCTGCCATGTTGGTCTAGGGATATATCGTTCCCCGCCATGACAACACTGTCGTATATCGTTATCAATATCATTGGTTTACCACTTGACAGGGACACTACCTTGTTTGTTCTTGTATCATTTGTGCATACTTGCTTGCTTTCTTGTGTGTGTTACCATTCTATCTTGCATTGTGTATCATTCAACTCTATCTTCCACCTTCTTCTTTGTGAGATTGTCCGTCTCACGTCCTTCTGCCTTATTCTCATCCAATCTCCCGAGGGGGCATCATATCGTCATAACCTGTACCAGGGGCAAACTGGGGCATGTATCATTGTCAGAAAAATTCTATTCTTTGAAGCAACACCGTAAACTTCATTGCATCAAAGAGGGGCAAAATGTATACGCCTAAAAATGACATGATTCAGACTAAATAAATATTCTTAATATTTATTCCCTTCTAATTCCTCTATCAATAAATAAATAAACAAATTTATTTATTCGATTCATATTCTTCCAACAATTAAATAAAATCCTTTATTTAATTCAATTCTTCCAAACAATTAAATAAATCTTAATTATTTAATTAAGTCAAAATCATTCTTCTAAATTTGAATAAATCAAATCAAATTTATTTAAATCCTTTCAATCTCCAAAAATAAAATACAATCAAATATTTTATTTATTCTTCCAAATCATGCACAACAATTAAATAAATTTATTTATTTAATTTGCTTTCTTATCTTCTAAATTGAAAAATTCCAATTATTTAATTGTTTCTTCCAATAATATCTTCTCTAAATTTAAATAAATTAAATATTTATTTAAGTTGTCTTTTTCTTCTAAATTGAGTTATCTCTAAATATAATTCAATCTTTTTGCACATGCAATTAAATATTCCTAATATTTAATAAAGAAAAATATCTTCTTATTTTCATGCAAATCCCTTCTTCTTGTTTTAAATCACTTAACTGATTATTATATTCTTTTAATTGCTTTAACTCATTCTTCTATTCTTAGAAAATCCTCTCATGCAAAAGAAAGCAAGACACATGTCTTTTTCTTATTCATTGCACATTCCTCAACTATTCTCAACCGTTGATCTTCTCATTCTTTCGATACCATTGATCTTCTCTCTCCCAAGTCTATAAGGACAACCTCATTCTTCCATTTCATTGATCCAAGCTTTTAGTATCGTTACATTGCAGGAATTATAGCGCGCCTTTGGCACCAATTCCTTCATTGCTTGTGATCACATTCGTTACTACGCACTACGCACTACTACCATCGTTGTGAAGATCCTCTTCATGGCAGTATTATCATAGCCATTCCTAATTGACATTCTTGAAGCATAGCAAGGAAGTGCACTCTTTGAGGGCATAATTCATACATGCAAGAACGATTGTAATAGGCGATCAATGGAAGCTTCAAATTAAGGAGGTTTGCTTTGTTGTTTGTTCATTGTTATTGAATTTCTTTAGTTCGCTATTTCATTGAAGTTTTGGGTAACTTGATATTGATTATATTGCATATTTATTGTTGATCCAATTTTCCCATAACAATATCTTACAAATCTGGCCTCTGCCCTCCCAGGGCATGCACTCTTGGTCTAATCATAGCTATAGTGGAGGTGGAAACACCAACATAGGTTTTGACTGAGGAAAGCCCTTATATACAGCATAAATGTTTCCTCTTTTCTTGTGTGCAGGTCAGAGAAACAGGTTTCTGAAGATAATTTCCAAGAAGAAGACAGAGCAGGCAGGTACAAGTCTGGTGAAGCTCAAAATTTTTACACAACCCTAATTAGGGTCTAGGGTACTTGAGAGCCCTAATATTTGACATTTCTACTCTCAAATCTAGGTTCTGAATCACTCTCTAACCTCTATTGTACTTTTGGTTTTTTGAGATCTACTTCCGATAGTCAATTATAGTCTAATCTTCGTCAACTAGGGTTCAGTCATTTGCTCTAGCTTGCTTCCTTTATCTTGGTTGAGTTTGGTTGACTCATCTATGTACAACAAGAGGGTAGAACTACTGTAGTTTGGTTACCCTTCTTGGGTAGAAGCCAAGCTCGGATTGTGTCCTAATGTTTGTAGATGAGGGTTTGACCTAGTTTAACTCCTTAGGCTAGATCACTCTTTTTCGCTAAACATTTTGGTGAACCCATCATTTATTACAATTTTGCATCCTTCTTCTTTCAGATCTTAGTTTTTTATCACCCTAGATCTGATTGGGATTGAGTTTATTAATCATTTTGCATGCATACATAGTTAAAACTTTTGCATAGTTTCAAAACTAGGGTTTGTAAAAACCTTGCATTGTTAGAAAATCTAGGTAGTTTTGAGCCTAGGGTTTGTAGATTTGAAGGTTGTTTCAGATCTTGTTGCATTGAAATATTGTTTGCATTTGTTGTACCTTTTCATTCTTTGTGTTTAAAACATTCTTGCATCCTTGCATCTTGAAATTTGGAAAAGAAATACTCCATTCTAGATTTAAGAAAAAGCATGTTTGCATCTCATAAGGATAGATCATCATAGTATAATTCAAATTTATGATTTTTGCATCAGATCTAATTGATATTATAGTAGTTAGTCATTTCATATTGTTTCATTGTGCATTTGAATCCTTTTTATTGCTATAAATTGTTTAAAATGTTGCATTTTTTGAAAACCTAGTTAATATTGCAATCTAGGGTTTATGATTGATAGTTTAATTTCAGATTTTGCTGCTATCATTTGCATTCCAAATATGATTTTACATTGTTTTACAACATTACAATTGTCATACATTCTACCAAGTCATATTTTTTTAAAACTTGAAATTGGAATGGCGACAGATGGGCGGGAAAAACCCAGTGCAGGTTTAGCACAGAGAAGCTTTGGATCCCCAGTCAAAGTGACGACTGAGGTTTGTACTTCTCCTACCCCTAATCAGTTGTTTAATAATAATTCTAGGATTAGACTATCTATTGGAGCCTCCACCTTGAAAAGTAGAGTCAATGACAAGAGGTTTGTTGGGCTTCCCTCGAGGGGCTCACTAGCTTGGAAAGCTCTTTTTTTCCAATAATCCTACACCATCTAATGTGGATGGAGTGGACATTGTTTGTTTAGAGGTTGGAGTTCACATTAAGATTAAGAACCCCACTTTGGATAGGGTTGTGGCTAAAATGGAGAATGTGTTGGTTGGGAAGGTTTATGGCAGAAGAGCTAATATTGAGATGTTGAGGAAGTTGGTAGCTGGTAAGTGGGCCATTAAGGGAAATATTTCTATCTCAATGCTTCCCAAAGGCATCTTCTACTTCTCCTTCAACAACACAGAGGACTACTTGGGCATGCTAACACATGGGCCTTGGTTCTTTGGGCTACAAAATTTGTCCCTCTGCAAGTGGCACCCTGGCCTCAACCTAAAGGATGCTCTAGCAGAGTCAGCCCCGACTTGGATAAGGCTTCCAGGCTTACCGCTTGAGTTACGGGATGATGAAATCTTTGAGGCCATTACCAACTCCTTTGTCTGCTTCCTATCATTGGACAGCATCACTAAGAATAGAAGCAGATATGTCTTTGCAAAGATCTATGTTAATGTGGAAACACACAAGATTCTCCCTACTTCCATTGTTCTGGACTCAAAGTTCAAAGAACGGACATAGGAGATTGTGTATGAAAACTCAGCTCTATTCTATCAAAAGTGTTGAAACACTGGCCATCTCATCAACACCTGGTAGAAACCCAGCCGAGAACCAACTCGTTTTGTTAAAGGGAAGACAATGGTTTAGGAGATTCCAAAGGAACCATCTCTTGACTAGTGTTCTCAGGATTATGGTCAGGTGGTCCCTTTAGAGGCTCTCAAGATTTAGGAAATACCAACACTTCTTGAGGAGCCTCAAGTTCAGGAGTATTTGAAGGTTTTTGCCACTGTTTTGTGCACTCTAGCTCAAGGCCAGTTGGGATCTTCTAAAGCCCCTTTAAATAGTTTTGTTAGTCCCACAAGTGTTGAGTCCAGTCAATAGGTGGGAGAGGTCGAAGAGGCCTTCTCTCACTTTGCTTTGGAAGAAGTAGAGATGGGCTAGTTTCAAACTACCTTGAAGGGAGAAGAGTTGGTCTCTTTGGACTCGTCCCAGTAGTGTGATGATGAGGGAGGTTTATCCTCACCCGATCATTTCTCTAGAGGGGATAAGTTAGTCCAAGATTCAGGTAAAGAGGTAAATAGTCCCAAAACCCCTTTTTCTCTGGCTAGAGAGTTTGTCACTCCTTCCTCGAAGAAGGGGATAAGGTGTACAGTGGATGTGGGTAAGGATTCTAAACCTGGGAAGAAATCCTTGAGAGAGACAAGGAGGAGGGAAATGACCAAGGACTTGGCCAATGGAAAACAAAAGACATTGGAGCTAGTAAGCTCTAGGAGAAATAAGAAATGATAATCATATCATGGAATAAGAGGGGACTTAATAGTTCCCACAAGCAGCTGATGCTGAAAAGTTTTATTAAAGAAATGAGACTGGACATCCTACTAATTCAAGAAATAAAGATGGATGAGAAATAATTTGAAAAGGTTAATAACTACATATGGTCGTATTCAAACCATGAAGTTGTTAGGGCGGAAGGAGCATTGGGAGGCCTAGTCACTATGTGGAAGGCTCAAACTCTTTAGGGCAGTGTCATAAGCAATACCAAAAATATCATTAATATGAAGTTCAAAATCATCAACAACAATGTCGAATGGACCCTTACTTATATTTGTGTGCCTAATAACACAGTGCATAGGAGAAAATGTTGGATAGACCTAATAACAGTCCAAAGGAACTTGGTAGGATTCCAAATGGATGGTAGCTGGAGATTTGAACTCTCCCCTATATCCCTCTGATAAACTTGGGGGGATCATGGACTTTACTGATAGTATGATGGACTTTGATAAATTCCTTCACCTAGTTGGCTTAATGGACTTGGAGCTGGAAGGTTTCAACTTCACCTGGTCTAACAAGAGAGAAGGAAATAATTTGATTTAGGTCAGATTAGATAGGATATTGGTCTCCACCAACTGGAACATAGTTGAAAAATGCAAGTTTAACAACCTTCTGAGGTTCGGGTCTGATCACACTCCACTTATCCTCAACTGGAGTCCTGATCCAGAGAAAGTCGGCTTCCCATTTAGGTTTGAAGCCATGTGGACTAAGCATCCTGATTTGCAACAGTTGATCTCCAGTTAGTGGAATCAGAGAGTTGATGGTTCAAGCATGTATAGAACTGTCCAAAAATTGAAACAGGTCAAACATTAGCTTAAAGGGTGGAATAAGAACTCATTTGGAAATATTTTCAGGCACAAGCAGGAGGTTAGGGCCCAATTGCTGAAGATTGAGGAAGACATAGATGCTGGTATCTTCACCCAAGACACCAGTGCTACTAAAAGATCTTTGCTTAGAGAGTTGCACAACATAGTGGAAAGTGAAGAGATATATTAGAAACAAAGATCCATAATACAATGGTTAAAGGAAGGTGATAAAAACACTAAGTTCTTCCACCAGTCGACAATGAAACATAGGAAAAGAAATAAGATTTCTAAAATAATTTTAGAAAATGGGAATGTCGTAAAGGATGAAAGTTAGATCAGAGTTGAAGGGACCAATGATTTTGAGAAAAACCTAAATGGGGCTAGGCCTCAGCTACCAGAGGGGGACACTATACTGATTCAATTTATGGAGGTTATTCCCAACACCCTGTCTAGGAAAGACAATTTCAGTTTGGAAAAGGAGGCTTCAGAGGAAGAGGTAAAAAGTGTTGTCTTCTCATTAGACCCTTGCAAAGCCCCAAGTCCCGATGGCTTCCCTTTGATATTTTTCCAGACCTGTTGGGAGATTATAGGAAAAGCTATTACTGTGGTGGCCAAAGAGTTTCTTAAAAGGGGGAGAATTTTGAAGGAGATAAATATCACTTTTATTGTTCTCATCCCTAAGAGGGAAGGAGCAAATAAAATGTCTAAATTCAGACCTATCATCCTATGCAATACCCTCTACAAGATATTCACAAAGATGCTAGTGCTCAGAATCCAACCTTTGCTTGATAAAGTCATTCATCTGAACCAGAAGGGATTTGTCCTGGGAAGGCAAATCACTGATGCCATCATCACAGTGCATGAGAACATAAACTCTATGGTGAAAAGAAAAAAATAAAGTATGATACTAAAATTAGACATATCAAAAGCCTATGATATGGTCTCTTGGCAATTTCTTGAAAAAATCCTCTACCAGTTCAGCTTTTAGGAGAAAGCCATTAATATGATGGAAAAAATGCTACGACAATCCTACATATTCTATGTTGATCAATGGATCCCCCAAAGGTCATTTTAAGGCCAATAGAGGCCTAAGACAGGGGGGCCGACTTTCCCCTTACCTATTTATCATTATGGCTTATGTTCTAGGAAGAACTATTGAAAAGAAAATCAGGATAGGCAAGCTAAAAGAATTTAAACATGCCTCTATTTTACAACCTTCCTCCCACTAGCAATTTGTGGATGATACTATTCTTTTGGGGGAAGCCACACTAAAGGAAGTTGGAGAATGGAAAAACAACCTCAACAATTTTGCCTTGGCATTAGGTCAGCAGATCAACTTTGAAAAAGTGGCATTTTCTTCTTCAATACTCACCCAAAGTTGTAGAAGCTAATTGCAAATGTTCTAAATTGCAAGATTAAGGAAATTCTAGAGACCTACCTTGGTATGCCTCTCACTTTGGGGAAGCTCCCAAAACTCTACTGGAACACTTTAATTGAAAAAATGCAAAGAAAGATTGATGCTTGGAAAGGCTCCCTTCTAAGTCATGTTGGTAAACTTCAGCTTCTCCAAGCCTCCTTGCAAAGTCCACCGGTTTATCTACTATCCTTATTCAAATTACCTAGATTCATTGCTAACAGGATTGAACAAATTCAAAGAAGATTCCTTTGGAGCAGAACTGAGAAGAAAGAGAGACTATCTATGGTGTCTTGGGATGTCGTTTGCACTCCTAAAAGTAGAGGACTAGGTGTTAGAAAGCTGTCAACTCTCAATAAGGCATTATTGGCCAAGGTAGGGTGGAGACTAATGTCAGATGAAAATGACTAGACTAGAATTATGAAGGCTAAGTATCTAAACAATATTGGAGGTTTAGCCCTCATGCACTCTCAAATCCTCCCTACAAGGTTCTCCATATGGAACAATACAGTTAAGGCTAAAAGCACTCTCTCAGAAGGTCTTTTCTGGAATGTGGGAAAAGGAAACAAAGTTAGAATCTGGGAGGACCCCTGGATATCCTTCCCCCACTGGACTATCATCCCATTTTCTTATCTATCAAAAGCATCCTTCAAAATAAAATGGGAGGGAAAGTTTGCAATTAATGGAGTTTGAAGGATGGTAAGGAGACCTGGAACTTCAACAAGACAGATTTTGTGTATCTGCTAAACACTATGGCTAAAACCTTGTTGACTATCCTAAAGAACCATAGATTTCACAAAAAATTCTTGGAGGACTAGTTTATATGGAAGGAAGACAAATCTGGCTACTATACGGTCAAGTCTGGGTATAAGAGCTTAGACAAGACTGGTTGGGAGGGATTCAACTAGAGGCAAATCTGGGAAAATAATTCCATCCCCTAGGTAAAGGTTTTTTGGTGGATGGTTAATCACTACAGAATCCTTACAGTGGACAATCTCCAAAGGAGAGGTTTTCAAATGGCCAATAGATGTGTGCTTTGTGAAAAGGCTGACGAGAGTGTTGACCATTTGCTTTTCCACTGTAGCTTTACATAGAAAAGAAATAATGAGAAACTTCCTCCTTAGCTAGACTTGGTAGGGAAATATTAAGAAAATAACTGAAAGCTAAGCTTCACCTTTCAAACATCCATTAGTCAAGGAGCTATGGTGGCAATCTCTTCTATTTGTTAGTTGGGGAGTTTGGGGAGAAAGATATAATAGGATCTTTAGAGGGGAGAAGAGGAAGTGGAAAGTAACTATAGAGGTTGTTGGAATTAGTCCAGACAACTGAGAGGGGGGGTGAATCAGTTGTCACATAATTTAAACTTTTCTTCCTTTAATCTTCTTTTACAACTTACAATCAAACAAACATTAAAGCATGCATCAATAACACATGAGTAGAAGCATAAATAACACACTTGACACCAAGATTTTTAGTGTGGAAACCCAATTAAGGGAAAAACCACAATGGGGGTTAACCCACAAAATTAATACCCTGTTAAAAGTATTTTTACAAATGAGAATGCACATGCATTCAAGCTCACTGCCTAGAGCTTACTTCTCAAATAGAGGCTTATTGCCTACAAATGATTACAAGAGAATAACAGAGATTTTGAACTAATGAGAAGAATCTACTAATGCATGATTTCAGTTCTAGTTAAGCACAAAACACTAATCTTACATATTTCATCTTCACTCTGCCCTGTTTACTACTTTACCTTCACCTGAATCTTAGATCTCTACTCTTTTCACCTTTACTCCATCGGCTATATATATCTGCATCCTGATCTTTAATTACTTTTCAGTCGGCTTCAAGAACACTTGGAACTTTATTGAATACTCTGCTTCGTTGGCTAGATCCATGCATAACTTGAGATGTGGACCAAAACTTGCACTTACAAATCATTAGTCAAGCCAGCTACTATCACTGATTAACACAACTTGTCCAACCAACAACTTCCATACATCTGGAACCAAGATCAATTATAATGTTGGCCTGTTCTTCTTTTGTATGTTCTATCAAACTGTTAACCCGATACTCAGATGCTAATAACTATTGACTCCTCCATCATCGAAGGCCAAAACTCTAGATTTAGATCTTCCTAACAATGCTTATGAATCCCTCAGATCTGCAGCAAACTCTGATCTACTCCCGAGGAGATCCAGACCAAGATACCAGACCCTGTCACACACTCTGTTCTTGACTTCCCAGAATTAGATAGATCTTCAATTTGATTTCCAGTCTGGGCAAATTATGTAATGTGGATGTGTAGAGAGACTTGGTTGCCATGAATGATGACACTTGTCATGCCTAGCAGTGTCTCTTGCCAACAATCTCCCCCTTTGGCATTTATGGCAACACTTAGTGAAAAATGACTAAGTGTTGGAATAACTCCCCCTTTGCTTGTACTGCTTTCTGGTGCTCCTCCTTCGTTGGATCCCTCATTTTTCATTGATCTTCACTCCCCCTTTGACATTAATGGAAAAGGGTGGGGTCTGCAAGCCAAAATTCTCCAAAACATTTGTGTATAGTGTCGTATATGTACAACTAATCACTAAGTTCTATTCACATGAACTTGAGAATGTCTGCAAAACTATTTTTCAATTGCACAAGTTCAGAGGCCCAATTTCCCTTCATTCCATCCAAAATTGAGATGTGTTTGCTCAACAAAAATGCATATGCTTCTACCTTAGGCAGATCTAGAGGATTACTTGTCTGAAGTGCAGTCTGAGCTTCTGATAAGGCATTAAACATGGTTTCTAACTTGGAGGCAATCAATTCCCGGAGCTCACACATTCTCTTCATAATGTTACCTTTTTCTTTAACAAGCCTCTTTATCTCATCTGTCAAGCTAATTACTTGATATTCTTGACTTATAGGTGAAACTGTTAGAGGATCCAAAATTTGAGAAAGATTTGACAATTTATGTTCTTGTTCCTTTATCTTCTTCTCAATATCTTCACTAACTTGGGGCCATGATAGACAGAATTTGTACATATCACTTCCATCATTTAGAGCATTCTGAATACTCCTCATGCAAATGCCGAGTATCATCCTATCATTTCCTATTAGATTCTGTACTTCACTAAATTTCTTATCCAAAAATTCCTTCTGAACTTTCACCTCTGCAAATTTTTCAAAAGACTCAAAATGTGTACTTACAACATTTACAAGATTCTTTAGTGACCGGAGGGGGAATCCGATGGACTCTTTTGATAGGTTGGTAATATCTTCTCCAAGACTATGGTTGCAAGCCTTAATAGTTTAGTGTCCTCCATGTGAGATTTTAACAACTTCTCTTTGGCCTTGGCTTGAGTGAAGGATGCAATCTTCATCACTTGTACCAGAGAGAGAGAATCTAGATTAAATGGTCCTTGCAGTAATTCAGGTTCATCAAACTCAAGCATCTCTTTATCTAGAAGACTTTTCACTGCATCTGCAGTGTCTCTTGCAACAATTTCTGGAACACTTTCCTCTTCTTGGGTTTTCTCTGGACTATCTTGTTTGGGTGCTTCAACATTTGCACCATCTTCTTCTATTTTCTCATCCTTACTCTCTTCTTTCTCTTTCTCCACTTCACCTTTCTCTATAGCATCTAGAGTGGGATTCTCTCCTTTGTCCTCACCATCTAAAAACTGTTCCAGAATATCTAGTGTGGCAGCAGTATTCTCAACATTATCTTCCTTTTCTGATTGGTCAGGAGGAGTTAGAGTATCACCTGCATCATCAATTTGGTCCACCATTTCTATATTTTCTTTATTTATTTTCTTCTCTCCTGGAATAGAGGAGTCATCAATCTTTGTTTGTTGCTCTTTGATGTTCACTTCTTCAGCAACTGGAATTGATGAATCAATTCCTATTGGCAAGAGACACTGTGTAGCTTCATGAGTGTTGTCATTGATGGCAACAAAGTCTATCCCACACATCCACAGTACATAGTATCCCTATACCAGAAGTCAGATTGAAGATTATTTTGGTCTGGTGAACAAGAATAGAGTATGCAACAAGGTCCGACAATTAGGTCCAGATCTCTCAGATGGTGTAACTCATCAAGTTGTGGACTTGGATAAGTCAAGAGGAGTATCATTACTACTATATTCTAGAGATTTAGTCTTCGGTAGTAAAGCATGGAAAAGATATGAGCATCTGAGCATCAGGTTCCAGTCAAGTAGAGCAGACAAAGGAAGAACTGACCGGCAGAGCACCAGACTTCAATCTGGATGAGTAAAAGGTGTTGATCAAGCTATTTGGGGGATTATACATTGTTGGCTAACATGATTAATGAATTCTATGCCTATGCTTTTGATACGCATCACAAATCAAGCATGGATTCAGCCGATAGATCAGTAACTTGTAAATATCTTGAGTGTTCTTGTTGCCGACTAGAAAGTTGATGAAATCCTTGATGTAGATATATATACCAGATGGATTCCAGTATGTAGGTGTGTGTAAAAAATACAAGTGATGTAATAAGTGTGAAGAAAAGTAGGGACAAGTGTGAAAGTAGTAGATCAAGTCTAGTATGTGATAGAGCAACAGTATTAAAGCAGAGGAAGAATGAAGTGCATCAAATCAGTGTATTGTGCCTAACCGGAACTGAACTCTTGCATTTGTAGATGCTTCTCATCAGTTCAAACACCTGATTACCTTCTGTAAGTTCTGTAGACAGTGAGTCTCTTGTAGGCAGTGTACCTCTTGTGAGCAGTGTGCTCGGGCAGTGAGCCCTAATTGGAAAGTGTCATTTTGTACTTCTTATTCTTTTAACAAAGAATACAATCTTGGGTTAGTCACCCCGTGGTTTTTCCCTTAACAGGGTTTTCCATGTAAAAATCCTTGTGTTATGTATGTTGATTTTATTTCTGTTCTCATGATCACATATGCTTATATGTTTTGATGCTGCACTAACTATTAAAGAAGAAAAGAAAGATAAGAAATTTGAAATAACTGATTCACCCCCCCTCTCAGTTATCTACCTTGTTTCCTGTTAGATTTAGGACAGACAACTAAGAGGGGGGGTGAATCAGTTGTCCAAAACTTTCTTGCAATTAATCATTTTAATTCTTTTCTTAATTCAGTAGCACAATAATCAGTCAATCATGGAAACATATGATGATGTCAGATTGTCATTGATGTCAAAAGGTTCTTCAAGAGGTTCATCAAGAATGTGCATGTGCTTGCAGAATGATATTGTGGAATTATATTCTTGATCTTCATAGATGTGGTCTTCAATTAGAATATCTCCAAGCATGACAAAGTTGAAGTGACAGGTTGAGTATGATGTCTAATTTTGTGATATTTGTTTAAGAACATCATCAGGAGTTAAAAATGTTACATGCAAAGGATGAGAGTGATTCATGATGCCCTTCATGGTAACTTGTTGTTGCACTAATTTTATATTCTCAAGATGAAGAAGTTGAAAGCCCTAATTTTACTTAAGGAGCTCACAATGGTTGAATCAAGATATTGGTACAGTAATGATAATATGCAGTGCATATATGGTTATGCTTCAGACTTTGTTTGTTTGATGCCAAGATTGTTATCATACTATTCACAATCAGGTTGCAAAGTTTGTTTCAGGATGTCTTAAGGATAGAGGAAGCAAAGTGTTCAAAGGAAGAGTTGTTATTCCATCTAATGATAACTTCAAGCCAAGACAGGATGGCATATTATTATAAATCACTTTGCATCAATCTTTATGTTTAAAAAAATCTCTTAAGAATGCCTCAATATGGATATGTTCAAAGAAATTCTAAAGTTTTAGAATGTTGATCTCTATTCACATTTGAAGTGCTCCTTGTTTGTTTTAATTTTAAATTGACCTTTTGAACAGGTCAAAAGCCACTTAAGTGGCAACTTTAAGGGATCCATTACCATGAGAAACTGGCCCCTATCTCAAGGAAGACCGATGGGATCGGTCACTTGCATCTTATGTTGAGCGCCAACCTTAAATCTATGTTCAAGTTTAAATTTGAACATATGTGGAGATCATCGGTCCTCATCCATTTGGAGCACATTCCAAATACTAACTAGCGGAGTATGAAATATGTTTTGTGAAAGCACAAATTTCGTTGGAGAAGTTAAGGCATCGTATGAAGGGGCACCGAATATGCAATGTTTTTTTTTATACTTGTGAAAGCCCGAATTCGTTGGAGGAGATAGAGCAATGTTTACATTGAAAATGTTTTTCTTGATGTATGAAAAGCCGATTTCCTTGAAGTTTATAAAGTATTTTTTTTAAGCATTGAATTATTTTTGGGGAGTTTTTTAAGGTATCAAATATTATAAGAAGGGAGTCAAATAAGGTAATAAAAGTTTTTTTTAGAAAATGATTTGTTCTCCTAATTTGATGGGATTTTAAATGACATCAAGTGGATTTGTTTTGAGATTTCCAAGGAATTTTTTTTTAAGAAAGATTTTCTTTCTTTCTTGAATTATCTCATGGAGAGAAAAGCAAAAGAGGATCTAAATATTGTGTTTATACAGAGTAAAGAAAATTTGCAGATTGGAGAAGATTTTCTTGTGAGAAAATAAAGGATTTTATTTTATGAAAAAGAAAATATTTTTTGAGGAGATGATTTTATTGAAGGAATGTGAAAAGTTTTTTCAGATGGATTTTTGTGGGAAGCTTCAAATTGGAGAGTCATTTTTTATTTTTGTTTCATGCAGACAGAATATGAAAAATCTTTTGCAGGTGAATCAATTTGTGATGGCTCTTCATTTTTGACATGAAAAATTGAAGCAATCCAGTGATTTTTTTTTGGATATGAAGGATCATGCAATGAAGATGAAAGTGAATGCACAAAGGAATTTGAAGAGTTATTGTTTTATTTTTGACAGGGGCAAAATGATTAAATTTAATTGAAGTTGTTTTTGCAGATATATTTTGTTAAATGTTTTATGCAGGGAAAAAATTGAATACAAAAATTGTTCAAATTGAAATGTGAAAGAATATGAAGGATCATCAAAAGATTGCCATATATTTTTTTAAGATAGAGAAGAGAATATGAAGTGTTATTGAAAGAACATGGTGATGGGTTGTGAAAGCATATTCAGATTTTATTTAATGATATTACAGATGTTTTTGAATATAGAGTTGTGTGGTTTAATAAGATAGATGATGAGATGATGAACTGATAGGGATCAAATACAGATACAGAGATTGACAAGGTGATTAGAAAGACAATATGCAATTGCAATAACAATCAGGTGCATGAATCATGAATTTGATTGATCAAGACATTGAAACTAGTAAGACAGAGATGAAACATATAGAATATGCAGTGTGGTTGAGGGGATCCAGAAAAAGGATTGATTTTGAATAGAATGGCCATTAGACAGACATATGTTTTGTATTGAATGAAACAGAGTGTCCCTCTGAACTTGTTTGTTACTTGCAGTGAAGATTCAGTTTGCCAGTGAGGCCTTGTATTAGCCAGTGAGGCTTGTAGGTCAGTGAGACCTATTTGTTTACTAGTGAGGTATATCAGTGTTGGAAGTGGGTGCTTCTGTTTGGGATTGGAGTTGGTGCTCCATAAGGAGTTGGTGCTCCTAGATACAATTTGTATTGCCAGTGAGGCATGTTTTTCAGTTAAGCCAGTGAGGCAATTCTGGAGTGGTTTTTCTACCCCTGGAGGGTTTTCCACTCGTGTAATTCTTGTGTCTTAATCATCTCTCTATGATTGTATGTTTTACTCATGAGTTTTGTTTATGTGTTTGACAAAGTTATGTGCATATGTGTTTGACAATTCAATGATAACTTTCTCTTCTTTGTGCTCTGCAAGTTAAATATTGAAAAAGATTTAAAAATTCACACAACACTGATTCACCCCCCCTCTCAGTGTTGTCCTTGACTCCTACAACATAATGCAACAATTCAAGAGCAAAAACACATTAACGCATATGACACCAAGATTTTGACATGGAAAACCCGGTTAAAGGAAAAACCACGAGGTGACTAACCCAAGATTGTATTCTCTATTAAAAGAATAGAAAGAACAAAATGGCACGTGCCAATTAGGGCTCACTACCTGAGCACACTACTCACAAGAGGCCCACTACCTACAGGAGACACACTGTCTACAGAATAATAAGTATTACATACTTGAACTAAAGAATAGCATCTTCACCATGCTTGAGTCAATTCCATTTAAGCTCACTACTTCTACTCTACCTTTCATTCTACTCCTCTCTACCACACTCTCATCACCACAAGACCACTTTGAAATGACTTTACAACTCCTTATTTATACAAGATATCGACTTAGAGATAATCATCCAAGTTGGCATACATTACAGAGCAAATACATAAATACAACATGACTAATTACAAAAGGACTTCACGCGGATCAACACACTGTCGGCCACACAGATCTGGGACTTCAATCTTCTTTTGGGAACACACCATGCTTAACAGAACATCTTCAAGATCATCTGTAGGATGTGTAATTCATCCAGTTGGCCAAACTTAGGAAGAACATCATTCGGAAGTAATTCATCAATTACGAGCTCAATCTTCAATGCAGACCATCAACACAAACTGGACATAATCCAAAGATCTCCACAAGCTTTCCTGAATCACCAAAAACATCCACATTACTTTTGCTTACTGAAATCATTCTCTCCTTCATCTGAAACCTCAAGAACACAGTCTGTCATCACTGTCATGCTAGAATAGATGCTTGCGGACCTCCAGACAACTAACCAATTGAGTTGTTAATTCACATTGACATCCTAAACACTCCACCAAATCTGTAGAACAAGATATTTCATTTCTAGATCTCACCAGACCTATCTGTGACACTCTGTCACCTCTAAGCAACTGCCAGAACTAGTTTTACTCAAGTTTCATAACTCCTTCAGATCTTCATGTGGACCTCTCAAATCTTTATTGGATCATCTTAAGACATATATCTACAAACCCTTTGAAGCGTATCCTTTGATCATCATCTTATCTAGGATTCTTCACCTTACTGACTTCACTATTCTTCTCTATTCCTGATAGGACTAATTTTCTCAATATTCTTAGCATACAACTCATCTAATCCTTATCATCAATGCAACAGGAGTATGTTGACATCAATGACAACACTGGTTAGGCCCATACTTGCAACAATCTCCCCCTTTAACCATCAAGAAAACAGCCATTCACATATCTTCTCTTCATTTACTGCTCCCCCTTTGATCAGCAACCACTTTTTGTTTTTCACATGTCTTCTCTCCCCCTTTGACATCAATGGCAAAGGGCACATACTTGCATCAATCCACTTCAAGATCAAACCAGCTACTCCCCCTGAGTAGCAGCTTCCCAACATCAATCCAGACTGCAAGATATGACTATGAGATCCACTGGACTGATGCACATTAGAGCACCTTAATTTAGAACTGGAGGGGTAATAACCCCTAACTTCTCCCTGAGATATTCAAGAGTCCTTAGGTAGAGGTTTAGTAAAAATATTTGTAATATGATCCTTGGAAGGCACAAACTCCAATCTAACTTCATTCTTGTTCACTTTCTCTCTCAAAAAGTGAAACTTGATGGATATATTTTAGTCTTTGAATGCAACACCAGATTTTTTGATATGTTTATTGCACTTGAATTATCACAGAAGATTGTGATAGGCTCCTCATACTCCACTCTAATATCTCTTAGCATTTGCTTCATCCACAATACTTGAGTACAACTACCTGCTACTGCAATATATTCTACTTTTGTAGTGGACAGAGATATTGCCTCTTGTTTCTTTCTCAGCCAAGAAACCAATCTCTTCCCCAAAAAGAATGCTCCACCACTGGTACTCTTCTGGTCATCCACATCTCCTGCCCAATCCGCATCTATATATGTATGAAGAGAGAAATCATGATCTCTAGGATACCACAAGCCATACTTAACCGTCCCTTTTAGATATCTAAAAATCCTCTTGATTGCCATGACATGAGATTCTCTAGAATCAGCTTCGAATCTAGCAACAAGATCAACAACATTCATAATGTCAGGTCTAGTTTGAGTGAGATACAATAATCCTCCAATCATTGACCTATACTTTTTCTGACCAACCTTAGGAGAGTCATCATCTTTTCTCAATTTACATCCGATTGCCATGGGAGTATTCATTGGTTTTGAGTCCTCCATCCCAAATTTTTTCAATAATTCTTTCACATGTTTGGTCTGTGAAATAAAAATTCTTTTCTTTGTTTGAGTGATTTGCAGACCCAAAAAGAAATTCATTTCCCCAAACATGGACATCTCAAATTCCCTTTTCATTTGATTTGCAAAAGTTTTGCACATACTATCTCTTCCTCCAAAAATGATATCATCAACAAATACTTCAACAATCAAGATATTTTCATGATCAATTTTGAAGTACAAGTTACTGTCAGAAGTACCTTTGTTGAAACCAATCTTCAAAAGATGCTTATCCAGTCTTTCATACCAGGATCTTGGGGCTTGTTTAAGTCCATATAGTGCTTTCTTCAACTTGCAGACCATATCACCATGATTAGACAAATGAAATCCATCCGGTTGCTCAATGTAAACTTCTTCTTCCAAGTCACCATTCAGGAAGGCAGACTTGACATCCATCTAATATACTTTGAAGTCCTTGAAGGCAGCAAAGGCAAGAAATAATCTGATTGCTTCAATTCTTGCCACCGGAGCAAAAGTTTCTTCAAAATCAACTCCTTCAACTTGGGAGTAACTGTAACACTACTTTTTCCCCATAGTTATTTAATTAATTGCAGCGGTTTTGTTATGGTTAATATTTAGAGTTAAGATAGAATAATATGTTCAATCATGTTAAAAGAGATGTAATAACAAATGTAAATTATAATAGATGATAATTTAATAAGAACTCTTAAGTAATCATTAACAAAACAAATTAGATAACATAATCACATAATCATATTAACATCAAAGCCCAACAATATCTTTTATATAAGTTCAGTACTTCATTAATTTTCATCATAGAAAGGAATAGATACATATCTTTTGGATCTCGCCTGAGTTCTTCCAAATATCACTCCAGAGAATAGATTATAGACTCAACCCCCTTTCAGCAAGTGAGCACTTCCAGGAGGAATCCGGTTCTTGTTCATAACCCACAAGTTCTTATGCAGAACTCACCGTGCTTTGCAGCACACACACACACAAGTGCTCTAGAGCCATGTTCAAGAAAACATGCTCAACACAAGTGCACACACAAGCCCTGGCCAGGACAATCCCGGGTGTACGTTGTACCCCGAGTTGGACACACATTGTGTGCCCCTTCTCCAATGCTCACCACCTATCAAATCTATAATCCTTTTCCTTCGTGATTTCTTGCCTTTCTTTCCTTATCTTCCTTGAGTTTTTCTCCATCTTCTTCTTTCTATTTTGAGTGATCTCTCCATGCCCATTCCAAGTCTCACACAAATGCCTTATATAACCTTTTAAGGGATGGTTTCTAAACCATCACACACTTTCACAAATATTGTTTTTAACAATTAGTTAATAAACTTAATAATTCCTCCCTTTTAAAAGGGGTTTTTTCATAATAATTATTTATTTATCTCTTTTTTAACCAAAGGATCATAATATCCTTTATTTTTCCATCTCCCTTTTAATTATAAAGGGTAAATAAACTTTATCCTCTTATAATTTCAAAGTCTTATTCATAAAATAGTCTTCTTTTTCATTTTGGGGGAAAAGTCTCATAACAATTCTCCCCCTATAAATTAGCTGATGTCCTCAGTAGCTCAAGTTGAATCTACAACATATTTAAGAAAAATAATTAGCCAAGTAACATTATCAATATCATAATGAATCTACTTCATTTATAATCATATTTCTTAAATGTTAGATCTTCCCAATAATTCTTTTACTGAAACTACAATTAGATCCCATATAAATACTTTGTTAATCCATAACATGATTAGAACTATAAGCATATTTCACTTGAAATAAATCATGGATTTATACTTGAGAAGCTAATATGAGTGTATACAATAATTCTCCTATCAAATAATCTTTTAAATTTGGTCATTAATGTGTAACCTTATCTTTAATACAAATATTTCAATCTTTTATGTCTCACTTTAATATACAAAGGTATTATCATATAATCACATAGTACTTACCTAATGAATGGCATGCATATCTCATACTATGTAGTCAATCATCACTACGTACCATAAACTCAAAATACATTCCAAGATGATAGTCATGCATTCCGGACTACATGAATATCCTCTTTTCATATAACAACTACAATTGAATAGCAACAAATACATCAAAACATGTACAAGGTTATTGGGTTGATCAAGTCTAATAACAAAGTACAATAAAAACAAAGATGGTACAAAACAATCTTACAAGGCAACTTAAGCAACAAAATCATCAACAACTATAACCATCATAAAGTAATTCATACTAGGTTTAGTATTTCCTTTAAGTAATTAGGTTAATTGAATATCTTTCTTTGATATCCTCATCTTTTCCATCATGATTGATCTCACAACCATCTAATTATGACTTCCTAAAATAGTTAAAGGCATAATTCAAAGTTTGTTGATTGACTTTCCAAACCCAATTCCCTAAACAATGTTTAAAATTCAATATTTCAAAAGATGGGTTACCAATATTTCTATGCCCTTGGAGTCTTTAAATTGTGGTAGATATGATCATGGATTTTTTTTTATTAGATCTTTTGTCACAACAATGAGCTCAAAAAAAAAATCCTAATGAATTTTAATAACTTTGATGTGTTTCTAGAAGTTCGACAACATAAGAAAATTCACCAAAATTTTCTATAAAATATAAAACATGATGAAGATTTAAACATTACATGAACTAACTCTTTTCCAAATAACTTCTTGAGGAACTTGCATATCACAAAAGGTTTTATTTAGTCTAAGAATGGCTTGAGTTTGGGGTTGGCTCTCCCCCTGTAAATTCCAACATGTCCTCATGCAAGATGCTAAGATAATCATTTTGATTTCATATATTGTAAGAGCATTGTTTCATTTCACCTAAACAATACCATATTTTCCAAAGTTTAAGATGTGCAAATGATCCTAGGACTTGTGAGTTATGGGTCCACAATGTAACTTATGTTGAACAAATACTTGGTCTATTATTTCTTTCATGATTATTGCTAGATCCTTTATTGTTATAGGACTTTTGATAATAATATTTGTATAAGGTGAGCTCAATTATAAAGTTTGTTGATAAAAACATTAATAATGACACACTAAAATGGAGGCATACAACAAGATCTAATGAACTAACAAATGGAGGAACCAACCAAAGCCAATAATCTAACACCAAAACATCAACCTCAATCCTAAATTGAAAACTTGAATTGGAGAGAACTAAATCTAGGAAGTAGTTTATCACCCATGAAAAATAGGTGACCAAAGATTATTATACAACTATCCATTCTTGATGAAGAAAATATAGACCTTTCTCATCAATCTATTTTAAAAAAACTTGCAAAGGAGTCAAGGATTAATAATAAGCCCCCTTGACAAAATAGAAGTCCTCATCTTGATATAGAACTTTATAGTTTCATCATGGTCAAGGAGAGAAATCCATATATGGATAACATGAGGCATACTAACTAATCATTGATAAAAATGGAGTTTGAGAACACTTAAAGGTCAAGGTATATTGGAAAGTACTCAGATAGAATATGGATGTTCACAACATAAACGTAGAAAATACAAAGTCTAGCGACTCATACAAAGGAACAAGAAGGTCTAAACGAGATGGCTAATTTGTTGAGTCCAATCTAGAAGAGACAACCATTATTTATGTTTATGAATAATGAGACAAAATAACATATTAGACACTATAGAATGTGCATGCAATTTTAGACATCTATTAGAAGGACAAGTGCATATCATTACTTGTAGTAATCTCCAACTATTCTTATGAGGAATAACAATTGGTATACGAACACATCATTAGATGAATGTAATACCTTAAAACTACAAAATGATTTTGAGAGACAAAATGATCCTAACATGATTACCACTACAATTACACCTTCCAACAAAGGAAACATGAATCTATTAGGGTCTTCAAGAAAAGGTTCAAGGAGTTACTAAGATAGCTTTAAGAAAGAATCAAACGTTGGACTATTTATATTTTTACTAATTTTCCTATGATTATAAGTCATTCCCATAGCTACTTGGATAAGGATGTACCCCCTTCAAACTATAATTTTATTAAGTTGACAAACCCACTCAATCATAAAAGAGCCACAAGTAACACCCAATAGGACACCATCATGAAGGGTTATAATATGTATATATCTCAAGTGAAGTTAATATTGTGAGTGTCGATCAATATTTTTTTTTGCAATTTATAGGAGATATATTTTTTTCTTGATAAAATGTTAAACTTTAAGTTGTATTTCAAATGGAACAAGTTAAACACAACTCTCTAAATAAATTCTTCTCCCTTAGACCTTAATTTCTGTGATATGAAAGTGATTAAGAAATCATTTTCTTTATAATAGAGAGGTGATGAGGCATCCTTCGTGATAGTGAAAATATTTATGGTGATAGAGAGGCCGCATTTATTATGATCCTAATTTGAGAGTTTTGAATCGTATGAGATGAGTAGGTAGAACGGATGCTTTGTATAATAGACTTGTTTCTACAGTTAACTTATATATGAGTAGTATTCTACCAAGCAAGTTAACTAAAGAAATTCTACCACAATTTGTAAATTTGTTAGATACTTTATTGGTGCTATCATTGAATACTCATAATTATTTTTTATAATAAAATATCACTTCGACTTTGTTTACTCTTATCCTAATTAACATAATGTTACAGATACTTATATCAATTTATCAAGACATCATTTTTTTTAACACAAGATAATTCAAATAAATATCAATCATGTTTAATCATCATCAAAATGACATAAAAAATAATTCAATCCTAACTATATATTAAATAATATTAATATAAATAATCTCATTCTAATTTTAAAAGTTTGGTAGTTAATAAATTTTAACCATTTATTTATTATAAAGCCTTTAAGAACAGTTATTCTAACCCTATAGAGGAATTATAAAGCCTTTAAGAACAATTATTCGAACCCTATAGAGGAATTATAATGTTTTATTATAAACTTGGAGAATATTCTAAGTGGAGGCCTTTTCTAATAGTAAAGACATGGTATAAATAAGGTGTGACGAGTCTTAATAGACTTTACCATAAATAAGGTGTGACGATAGTCTTAATAGACTTTACCATAAATAAGGTCTGACGATAGTCTTAATAGACTCTTACCATAGAACTTGATTTCCCATATAATCCCACCTAGGCATAGGTATAACACATGCGTTTTTATTTTTATTTTTATGCTTTTGTTTGTTTGAGTCTTTTTTTTTTAAACTTTTTACTCAAATGAAAATCGTTTTAATGATAGGATGCGACCCTTCAATATAAACCTCGGTCGAATAAGTGATACTCATGCACATGACGTCGGTGTCGGTAGGTACGATTCGAATCAAAAGGGAGAAGATTTAAGCATTGGTAGAATGGCGAGTATTATGGCGAACGGAGGGGAATGATTTGAGAATGAAAGAAGAGGAGGATGCTCTAGGATACCGCTTATAAAGTATTTTAGTTTTTTAAAATAACAAATAGATATATTAAGAAATTAAATTAAATATGTTTTAAGGTGTTTTTTTGTTTTGTTTTGAATGTATACATATCAAAATGTTTGAATTTTGTTTATAGAATTTATTTTATTTATATATCATAAATTAGTAAAAACTTTAACAATTAATCTCATAATTATAAGTTATAAGAAGGAAGGCAAACAATTAGGAAATTGGTCATAGTTCTTAGGTCAAGATGCCAACAAGGCGATCTCACAACCACAAGTTTTAAAGGAATGCTCTTGTAAGCACAAGATTGTTTAGGCTCATATAGCCTTATGATTGAAAACATCTTACAATTCAAGCCATATGTCTAGAAAATTAAAATGTAAGGCTAACTATGGACAAGACTTTAATCATGGTTATGCATTCAATAATGTCAATGAACAAATGAAGAAACCAAAATTAGTATATGGACAAAGGTTATAAGTTAGAACTTGTAAAATTGAGTTTGATGTCTTAGAGGTTAGGGTGAATGTATAATGCTAAATATACACAAAGAGTACATTAAATAAGTATATGAAATTTGAAATCATATAGCACACTTTAGATAGGAAGGCCTGATCATTAGGCTCTGATACCAAATGTAACACTACTTTTTCCCCATAGTTATTTAATTAATTGCAGCGGTTTTGTTATGGTTAATATTTAGAGTTAAGATAGAATAATATGTTCAATCATGTTAAAAGAGATGTAATAACAAATGTAAATTATAATAGATGATAATTTAATAAGAACTCTTAAGTAATCATTAACAAAACAAATTAGATAACATAATCACATAATCATATTAACATCAAAGCCCAACAATATCTTTTATATAAGTTCAGTACTTCATTAATTTTCATCATAGAAAGAAATAGATACATATCTTTTGGATCTCGCCTGAGTTCTTCCAAATATCACTCCAGAGAATAGATTATAGACTCAACCCCCTTTCAGCAAGTGAGCACTTCTAGGAGGAATCTGGTTCTTGTTCAGAACCCACAAGTTCTTATGCAGAACTCACCGTGCTTGGCAGCACACACACACACAAGTGCTCCAGAGCCATGTTCAACAAAACATGCTCAACACAAGTGCACACACAAGCCCTGACCAGGACAATCCCGGGTGTACGCTGTACCCCGAGTTGGACACACGCTGTGTGCCCCTTCTCCAATGCTCACTGCCTGTCAAATCTATAATCCTTTTCCTTCGTGATTTCTTGCCTTTCTTTCCTTATCTTCCTTGAGTTTTTCTCCATCTTCTTCTTTCTACTTTGAGTGATCTCTCCATGCCCATTCCAAGTCTCACACAAATGCCTTATATAACCTTTTAAGGGATGGTTTCTAAACCATCACACCCTTTCACAAAGGTTGTTATTAACAATTAGTTAATAAACTTAATAATTCCTCCCTTTTAAAAGGGGTTTTTTCATAATAATTATTTATTTATCTCTTTTCTTAACCAAAGGATCATAATATCCTTTATTTTTCCATCTCCCTTTTAATTATAAAGGGTAAATAAACTTTATCCTCTTATAATTTCAAAGTCTTATTCATAAAATAGTCTTCTTTTTCATTTTGGGGAAAAAGTCTCATAACAGTAACCCTTGCAGACCAATCTAGCTTTATTTCTGACTACTTCACCATCTTCATTCAGTTTATTCCGGAAGACCCATTTGGGTCCAATCACATTCTTGTTTTTAGGTCTGGGAACAAGATCCCAAGTGTGATTTTTTTCAATTTGCATCAGCTCTTCCTCCATTGCTTTAGTCTAGTTTTCATCATTGCATGCTTCATTTACTGTCTTAGGCTCAATCTTTGAAATCAGACAATACTCTTCTAAATTTTGAGCAATCCTTCTTCTTGTTTAAACACCATTGCTTTTATCACCTATGATCTGGTCTTCAGAATGATTCAATTTTACATACCTGGGAATTTTGGGACTTGCATTTCTATTTCTTGCACAGGTTCATTCAAACTTATCTCTTCTTCCTGATTCCCCAGATCAGTTTGAATCTGAATTTCAGAAGGGGCTTGGACTTCTTGGATCAGAACATCATTTTGATCATCTTCATCATATTCATAAAACCTTGAGGGTTTTTCAACACCTTCATCAACCTTCACATTTGTACTTTCTATAATCTTTCTCAATCTCTTGTTATAACACCGGTATGCTTTGCTTTGAGTAGAATAACCCAAGAATATTCCTTCATCACTTCTAGCATCAAATTTGCCTAGATCTTCATCTCTTTTAATGTAACATTTTCTACCAAAGACTCTGAAATACTTCACAGTGGGAGTGATGCCAAACCAGAGTTCATAAGGAGTCTTACCAGTATTGTTTTTGATTTGAACTTGATTAAGAGTGTAGATTATAGTACTTACAACTTCTCTCTAGTAGATCTGAGGAACATTTGCTTCCATCATCATGGTTCTAGATGCCTCCTGGATGGTCCGGTTCTTTCTCTCCACTACTCCATTCTGCTATGGTGTCCTTGGAGCAGACAATTGTCTTTTTATCCCATGTTTCTCATAGAATTCTATGAACTCACTGGATGTGAATTCTCCACCTCTATCAGACCTTAGACATTTTATGTTCAATCCGGTTTCATTTTCTACCATAGTCTTGAATATTTTGAATTTCTCAAGGACCCCAGATTTCTCTTTCAGAAAAGTTACCCACATCATCCAGGAGTGATCATAAATTAATAACATGAAGTATCTATCACCTTGTACACTCCTGATTCTTACCAGACCACATAGATTAGTATGAACTAAGTCCAATAATCTGGTAGAAGACTATTCTTTACTTTTGAAAGTGACTCTACTTTGCTTACCCAACTGACATTCTTTGCACAAACTATAGTAGGTTTCACCAGTCTTGGAAGATCTCTTACAGCCTGAGTGTTGCTTATCTTGATGATATTATCAAAATTCACATGACACATTCTCCTATGCCACAACCAACTTTGATCAATTTGAACAAATAAGCAACTTTTGCTAGTACCAACCAAGTGGAAGATATTACCTTTAGTTTGAGTACTGGATGCAATCTCTGTTCCAGAACTTTCAAAGATCTTACATTTTTTATTTTTGAATCAGAGATCATAGCCTTTGTCCACCAACTGTCCAACACTGAGAAGATTGTACTTCAAGCCTTCAACATATAGTACATTACTGGTTTTGTTCTTTCCATCAAAAGAAATAGTTCATCTACCTCTGATTTTGCCAGTAGAAGTATCACCAAATTTTACCACTCCTCCTTCATACCTGTCCAAATCTATAAACTTATTTTTGTCACCTGTCATATGGTGGGCATCCACTATCAATGACCCAATCATCCTTTTCTTCAACTTGGGCAGCCAGAGCTCTTTCTACAGTTTTATGGTTGACAGATTCAGAGGGCATAGGATCTTCTTCCTTAATGGCAATAAACACCTAGTCACTTCCAAATTTGTTTCCTGTCTCTGATTCATCATCTATTACTCCTTCATCATCATCATCTTCATGAACATAGTAACATTTCTTTTGGAACCTTGATCTGTTAGGATTTGGGCTTGAAAATCTTTCCAGACACCTTGAGGCAAAATGACCAATCTTATTGTAGTTAAAACATTTAAAAGGCAATTTCCCCTCATACTTACCGGATCCTCTTGGCAATCTTTTTACAATAAGGGCTTCAAGTTGAGCAGCTTCTACTTCATCTTCTTCCAGGTCTTTTCTTACTTTTTCATACCATGATAGTTTCTTTGAAGAGTTATCTCCCGGATCAAACTTTTGTTTTCCTTTTACAGAGGCACTAGCTTTGAATGTAGATTTAGTCTTGGGGGCATCTCCAAACTTGATCAGTTTAAATACAGCCAGTTTACCAACCAATTGATCTCTTGTGATACCTAAAAAGGATTTGAATTCTTCAATAGAAGCAACCTTATATTTGTAGGAATCTGGAAGGGATCTGAGAACTTTGCCAACAATCTCATCTTCATCTAAGATTCCACCAGCACATTTACTGCCACAAATAAGCTCATTTACTCTTGGCATAAATGTAGTGATATTTGCATCTTCTCTCATCTTCAAGTTTTTGAATTTTCCTTTCAGACTCTGTTGCTTGGCACATTTAACATACTTGTCTCCTTCATGCAAAAGTTCTAGTTTTTCCCAAATTTCACATGCAGTTTTTAGATCAACAACATTTGTCGACTCTGAGACAGATAAAGCACTTAGAAGAGCTTCTTTAGTTTGCAGATTGTTTTTAGGATCTCTGATTTCGTCTATGGTACTTGGACCATTTTGTGGAGGAACATACTTCTTTGAAGCCATGATCTAATACTGCATTCCCATACATTGCAAGTGACATTCCATGCAACTTTTCCAGGGAGTGAAATTGGTTCCATCAAACCTCAGACTATCCTTCTTGTAGGAAGACATCCTGGATCTCCTCAAACGGTTAAGCTCCTTTTAGAGGAACTTAGCTCTGATACCAATTGTTAGATTTAGGACAGATAACTGAGAGGGGGGGTGAATCAGTTGTCTAAAACTTTCTTGCAATTAATCATTTTAATTCTTTTCTTAATTCAGTAGCACAATAATAAATCAATCATGGAAACGTAATGCAACAATTCAAGAGCAGAAACACATTAACACATATGACACCAAGATTTTGACATGGAAAACTTGGTTAAGGGAAAAACCACGGGGTGACTAACCCAAGATTGTATTCTCTACTAAAAGAATAGAAAGAACAAAATGGCACATGCCAATTAGGGCTCACTGCCTGAGCACATGGCTCACAAGAGGCCCACTGCCTATAGGAAACACACTGTCTACAGAATAATAAGTATTACATACTTGAACTGAAGAATAGCATCTTCACCATGCTTGAGTCAGTTCCATTTAAGCTCACTACTTTTGCTCTGCCTTTCGTTCTACTCCTCTCTACCACACTCTCATCACCACAAGACCACTTTGAAATGACTTTACAACTCCTTATTTATACAAGACATCGACTTAGGGATAATCATCCAAGTCGGCATACATTACAGAGAAAATACATAAATACAACATGACTAATTAGAAAAGGACTTCATGCGGATCAACACACTATTGGCCACACAGATCTGGGACTTCAATCTTCTTTTGGGAACACCATGCTTAACAAAACATCTTCAAGATCATCCATAGGATGTGTAATTCATCTGGTCGGCCAAACCTAGGAAGAACATCATTCAGAAGTAATTCATCAATTACGAACTCAATCTTCAATGTGGACCATCAACATGAACTAGACATAATCCAAAGATCTCCACAAGCTTTCCTGGATCACCAAGAACATCCACATTACTTCTGCTTACTGAAATGATTCTCTCCTTCATCCGGAACCTCAAGAACATAGTCTGTCATCATTGTCATACTAGAATAGATGCTTGCAGACCTCTAAACAACTAACCAATTGAGTTGTTAATTCAAATTGACATCCTAAACATCCACCAAATCTGCAGAACAAGATATTTCATTTCTAGATCTCACCGGACCTATCTGTGACACTCTGTCACCTCTAAGCAACTACCAGAACCAGTTTTACTCAAGTGGTAATAACTCCTTCAGATCTTCATGCGGACCTCTCAAATCTTTATTGGATCATCTTAAGACATATATCTACAAACCCTTTGAAGTGCATCCTCTGATCATCATCTTAGCTGGGATTCTTCACCTTACTGACTTCACTATTCTTCTCTGTTCCTGATAGGACTAATTTTGTCAATATTCTCATCATACAACTCATCCAATCATTATCATCAATGCAATAGGAGTATGTTGACATCAATGACAACACTAGTTAGGCCCATACTTGCAACAGTTTCCAACAATTGGTATCAGAGCTAAGTTCCTCCAAACAGAGCCTAACTGCTTGAGGAAGATCTGGGAATCTCAATGGATATGTATGGTATGAAGGAACAACTTCAGTCTACCCTAGATGATCTTGAACAATCCCACTCTGAAGTCAATAACTTGAGAGAAAGACTCAAACAGGCTGATGATTTCATAAATGAGCTAAAAGAAAAATTAAGTATCTTTGTGAAAAAGAGAAAGGAACTACTTCAAAAATTAGCAAATCAGAGTGAAGCCAATGATACTAATGAAGATCTGGATGAGAAAAACAAGCTATGTGAGAAGATGTCAAAAGAGGTCATTATGGTAAGGCATGAGATAGAATCAGGGGTTATGAGATTCACCCAAGAAATTGAAGAAAAAAAGAAAATTGAAGATAATCTAAAACAATCCCTCAAGGAGAAGACAGAGGACTGCCACAAAATGGATAGAATAATCAGGCATCTTGAATCTGATCTTGAAGAAGCTAGAGATAATGAAGAACAACTTGAGAATCAGATAGACACTCTTAAACAAGATCTTCAAACAACAAATGAATACAAAGAGAAATTCAAGATAAACACAACCCAACTTGAAGTTCTTCTTGAAAGCTAAAAGAGGGTAGATGATAAGCGTGGCTTGGTATATGAGAAAGGTGAAAGCTCTGGATCTGGTCAGAAGAACTTTGGATCAAGAAATCAAAGAAATAGGCCTAGAAGACCTCCGGTAAGGCAACCAAATGCTTAAAGATATCCATCCTTCAATAGATATTGCTTCAATTGCAACAATTTTGGTCATAAAGCAACTTAGTGCAGAAGGAGAATGAATCAGACTAATCCATCCTTCTCTGGACAATGTTTCAACTACAAAAGGTATGGTCACAAATCTCATGAATACAGAAATATGCAAATAAACAATTCATTCAATGGTAGATGCTTTGCATGCAATAGAATGGGACATATGGCTAATTAATGCAGATCAAGAGGATATCAATCAAATATGCAAAGAAATGTTGTTTGTTACAATTGCAATAGATCCGGTCATATTGCCAAATTCTGCAGAAGTAAAAATCAGGATAAAAAGGGTTCGGTACATCATAATCAAAAACAAGATAAGGGTAAAGGTAAAGTGAATGCAGATGAAGTTCAAAGGGAGATGAGCAAGATTTGGTTGAAGAAGAGTATAGAAAATACTGGGGATGGATCCACACCAGAATCTGGTGCCAATATTCCTTTAGGAAACTAAACAGATGAGCTCTGGCTTAGGGGGAGTCATAGAGAAAAACAAATTCCCCCAGCCAGTCAATTAGTGCCTAAATTGTCACATGGAATGCTGCAGATTAAAGGGTTCTCAGAAAAATGTCTAAATAACCCTCGATAAAAATATCAAAGATCCACATGGAGTTTTGCAAGAGTTCAATCGGTCAAGTTGATCCGATTTGACAGCCATCCGGTAAAGCAGGATTTTCACAGATAGATCCGGCATGATTCAAAATTGAAATACTTTGATCTGTGGATCCATGGCATGATTGAAGAAAAGAAGATACATTGTCAATCCTCATGGAAAATGATTCTAAGTTCAACACAGTGATTCGAGAAGATCTCTCTCAGAACAGGGCAACCAGATAACTTATGTTATGCATTTATTACAAAAGGAAATTAGGGTTTGCACAAGGATAAAAGGGTTCTTTCACTCATCATTTGCACACTTGCATTCGCGAAGAAGATAAGAAGAGCTTTGCAACGAAGTTTCTACAATCCACTCAAACATCAACTGGGAAATTGAATTCAACCAGTGATTTTTTCTAGCTCCTATTTCAAACCCTAAGGTGTAAAAAGGTACTTCCATTCTGAAAATCTCTCTCTGAATCTTTTGCAAGATGGCTACTCCAATGGTTGTAAAGATCACTGATAGGCCGTGTCCAAAATTCAAGAAAGATCCCTATAAATCTCTAGAAGTTGATCCTTTAGGTGCATTTTCTAGCATTCTGCATGGGGTATTGCACATAGAAGATGTTAGGGTCTATATCCACGCCAACATTGAGGAATTTGGAGACTCTAAGATGATGGACATCTATCACAAATAGCTAATAGATGAGAGTTTTGAACTCAAACCTCAATACAAGGCCCTCCAGGATAAACACTTCAGACATTGCATACACTTCCCCTATTTTGTAGAAGATGATTGAGTCTGGTATGTCCTAAGCAGGATGCATGATAATTTCATGTGGTTAATGAGGCCCTTCAAGATAACAAAAGATGCCATCAGGGTAGTAATTGGACTGCACTCATCTGGTGGGTTACCTGCACTCAAAACTGTCAAGAACTAGATAGTAACTAAAGCCACTAGATCTAAGTTTGACAAGAGAGCAATGACCATAGATGACATCATAGATCCGGATGTCAAATTTGCTTCAATGATAATTGGGTATAAGATCTATCATTCTAGCAGGGAGAATTTTGTGTCTGGGACTACAATATATGTAGCATATCAGATGTTGAGGGAAGATGCAGATTATGACCTATGTGACCTCTTAAATCAACTGTTAGAAAACCTACAGAAGATCAAGAAGGATAAGAAGAACTCCTTTAAGTATGGTTTGTTTAATATTGTGTCCATTCTTCTATTACATGAATGAGCTACCCGGATCAAGTGGTTGGGTTTGGAAAAATGACAAACTGGTTGCAATCTAGATTAGAGATTATATGTATGGACTTGGTGATGCTAAAGCTCAAAGCATAGCTCTCTGGTGTTACTTTAAGAACTTCCAAAGCATGATGCAAGCCAAAGAGAGGATACCGCAATCCATAGTTGAGAAATACATGCATACAGTGTGCTTCATGGTTGACACTGATCAATGCCTAATGGAGGCAGTTGAGCCCAGAACAGTGTGGATAATGCCAATGGGATACGAGGTTGATGAGAAAATATTGGAGCTACATATTCAACACCTGTTGAGCCATCCTAAGGACCCTGAGGCAGAAAGGTTTGGAGCCTTTCAAGAACTAAGTGTAAAAATACATGTTGAGCTAAGACAACCGGAGATAAAGAGGAAAGTTAGAAGGGAAGTTGAGGAAATTTCCAAAAGATTTAGTAGATCAAAAGAGGCAGTAGATGCAAATAGAGAGAAAATGGAGAAGGCTGAGAAAGAGAAACAAGAAGCAAAGAAAGGAGGTGTTTCGGTACAAGCCTCCTCCTAGACTAGATCCTCCAAGAGCTCTGCACCTGCCACTCCTAAAAGCTCAAGAGCCACCAAACCGGAAGTCAAGACATCCAGAAAAGGAGAAAAGAGAATGAAAACAAAAGCCACAAGGTCATATACAAGCCTCAAAGATGATGAAGAAATGGAATCTGGTGAGGAAATCAAGAAAATGAAGAAGAAGAAAACATCCAAAGAATTCTCTGCTAGTAAAAATAAGGAAGAAAAGGCAGAAGAATTTGTTGAAAAGCCTACTCTTTCCATTGATGACATCATCAAGGCAGTCACTGTGGATGGGAACCTGCAGCCAGTGACACAGTTCTATGATGAATACAGTGATACTGACAAGAGGATTTTGGAAGAAGTTATTGTCAGGTACCTGAACATATACAATAAAGCATTCATTGAAATTATATCATTAATTCCCAAAAGTCTAGAGAAGGTACTTGAACTAAGAAAAGAGAATGCAAAAGAAAAAGACTTAGAGATTCGGGAACAAGTAGCAATTCAGCTCTATCCTTCTATTACTCCAAAGTAAATGGACATGATCTTTAAGGACTATAAGGATGAATTCTAGAGTAAAGTAAGAATGAATAAACTTATGCTTGGAGAAACTGACCAAGTAGCAAAAGAAACAAAAGACATCCTCTGGAATGCCTTTAAAAGATTCAATCTTCTTATTGTAGAGGAAACAGATGAAGAACCTTCTACCATGGATGTTGAAGGATTAAATGTAACCAATGAAGAATCTTCTGATAAAGATGTAGAAGGATCAAAAGAGATAGATGAAGAGAAGTCTAAGGACTTGGATTCCTTTGTTCTGAAAGAGGAAGTTCATGAAGCAGTAAACACAGCTAACATCTCTCTTCCGGATCCCACTGCAGACATTCCAGATTCAGGAGCTAGAGGAGAAAGAAGAAAAGAGGAGAAAGTGAATCAAGAAGAGGAGGTAAAGGGAAAAGAAGAAGAACAAGTAGAGAAGACCTATGATGATAGTTCTGAGATCACAAAAGAAAAGAAGACTCAATCACAGACAAGAGACACTACAGAGGTAGTGAATAATTTCTTGAACAAAGAAATGATGGAGATAGATGAACCTAAGCTATTTCAAGGGCCACTAAATTTGACTCTCTCTCTGGTACAGACAATGAAAATAGCATCTTTTGCTCAAGCCAAAGCAAAAGAAAAACTCCTGAAATCTCACATGGAAGATTGTGAACTGTTGGAGATTGCATCCGAGATGCTGGAGAAGATCATGCCATCATTTCAAAAGGATCCTTCGGCCTCTCCATCTGGTAACTTGAAATCTCTAGGAAATTTTGCTAGCACTCATTTTGAATCTTTAGAGAAATCGGCAGAAGCAAAGGTCCATAAGGAGTTTTTGGGAAAAAGATTCACTAAAGTACAGGGACTCATTGCTAATGATAGGAGGACCCTAGACATTGGAATAAAGAGCCTTGAAAATGCTCTTAAAGATGGTGGGGACATGTACAAATTTTGTCTATCTTGGCCCAAAGTGACAGAGGATATTGAAAAGAAGGTGAAAGAACAAGAAGGTAAACTGTCAAGTTTATCTTAGAATTTTGATCCCCTCACTACATCCTTAATGAATCAAGAATGCTAGGCCATTGTCATCATAAATGAAATAAAGAGGCTGAACAAAGAAAAGAAGAATATAATAAACAAAATGAGTGAACTTAGATGGATAATTATCCCTAAGTTAGAGGCAATGCATGAGGCCTTAACAAATGCTCAGACCACAGCCCGGACCAGTGATCCGACAGATTTAAGAAGGGCAGAAGCATACGCATTTTTGTTGAGTGGTCGCATCTCCATTTTGGATAGGATGAAGCAAAGATGGGTCACATAATTTGTATAGTTGAAGGCCACTTTTGCGGATATACTTAAGTATATGTAAGTATAACATATATATATATAGACTTATGCGGCCATGTATAAGTTAATTTTTGCAAATTTTGGTGTACGGATTCTGCCCTTTGCCATTGATGTCAAAGGAGGACTGAGGAGTAGTGAAAAATGTGGAATCCAGCTAAGGGAGAACTCTGGTAAAATAGTGCAAAAGATAGAGCATCAGCCAAGGGGGAGTTTACTGCGACACTTAGCCATTTTTCACTAAGTGTTGCCATCAATGCCAAAGGGGAAGATTGTTGGCAAGAGACACTATGTGGCTTTATGAGTGTTGTCATTGATGGTAACAAAGTCTATCCCACACATCCGCAATACATAGTATGCCTATATCGGAAGTCAGATTGAAGATTGTTTTGGTCCGGTGAACAAGAACAGAGTATGCAACAAGGTCTGACAATCAGGTCCAGATCTCTCAAATGGTGTAACTTAGCAAGTTGCGGACTTGGATAAGTCAAGAGGAATATCATGACTACTATATTCCAAAGATTTAGCCTCCAGTAGTAAAGCATGGAAAAGATATGAGCATCTGAGCATCAGGTTCCAGTCAAGTAGAGCAGACAGAGGAAGAACTGACCGACAGAGCATTAGACTTCAATCCGGATGAGTAAAAGGTGTTGATCAAGCTATTTGGGGGATTATACATTGATGGCTGACATGATTAATGACTTCTATGCCTATGCTTTTGATACACATCACAAATCAAGCATGGATTCAGCCGACAGATCAATAACTTGTAAATATCTTGAGTGTTCTTGTTGCCGACTAGAAAGTTGATGAAATCCTTGATGCAGATATATATACCAGATGGATTCCAGTATGTAGGTGTGTGTGAAAAATACAAGTGATGTAATAAGTGCGAAGAAAAGTAGGGACAAGTGTGAAAGTAGTAGATCAAGTCCAATAGTACAACAGAATTTCCAATAGAGCTCTATTGAATTTATTCAAGTACAGGATGGTGGCATCCTCCAAGATTTTCTTATTTGCTTTATCAAAAATATCATAATATATTCTAATAGGCTTTAGATTCCCATGAACCGTAATTGATTTTACAATTTGTTCAATAGTCATAGCAACCTTACCAGTCTCTTGCCTTTTACTTGCCTTTTTGCTTCCGGAGGGTTGGTTCTCAGGGTCCTTTGAAGTCTTGGCTTTCTTTGATCTTATTTCTTTAACTTCTTCATCTATTTCTATTTCATCATCATCTTTTGTGCTCTTGTAGGCTCTTGTGGCCTTGGTTTT
Organism: Cunninghamia lanceolata; assembly: GCA_027924645.1. Classification (NCBI taxonomy): domain Eukaryota; kingdom Viridiplantae; phylum Streptophyta; class Pinopsida; order Cupressales; family Cupressaceae; genus Cunninghamia; species Cunninghamia lanceolata. Next base: position 12,723,267 of record BSBN01000288.1, on the reverse strand, counting down.
CTTCCTCTTTCCTCCTTCACCAGATGTTGTGGCTTCGGGTGTCTTAATGGGAATAGACTTGGATTGTTTTGAGACAATTGCAGAGCTTCTTGTTTTCCTTGAAGTGGAGGATGGTTCCACTAGAGCATCTTCTTATTTCTTGTCCTATTTTTCTCTTTTAGCCTTTTCAATTCTTTCTCTATTTTGCTTCACTACCTCCTTGGTTAGGCCAAGATTTTCAGCCAACTACTCAAATTCTTTTCTTACTCTCCTATTGGTTTCAGGTTCTCTGAGCTCAATTTGTAATCTTAAACTCAACTCCTCGTATGTTCCAAATCTTTCAACTGTTGTGTCTTTAGGCTTGCTTAGAAGATGTTGAGCATACATATTTAATATTTTTCCATCTACTTCATACCCCATGGGCATGATCCAAACAGTTCTGGGTTCCACTGCTTCCATTAGGCACTGATCAGTGTCAACCATAAAGCATATTTTATTTTTGTATTTCTCAACAATTGATTTAGGGATTCTTTCCCTTAAATGCATCATACTCTAAAAATTCTTGAAGTAACCCCATATTACAGTTTTCTATGCTTTGAAGTTGCCAATGCTGTGAAGATGATCTCTGATCTGAATGGTAACTGGTTCATCATTAGTCTAGTGAACACCCTTTACTCAGTACATTGAGACTATGAATGGCTATGACACTATTTTGTCCACATAATTTGCCTCTTCATGGAAAGTAGGGATGGTTTATGTAAGAGGGATTTCTTTTAGGGTTACAAAGGTGTTGATTTCCAAGGTGACCGGCTTGAGCATGGAAGGCACGAGACTTCCAAAAAAGGTTAAGGGGAACTATAATGAGGACATGAATAAGTTCCTCCAGAATGGAGAAAATGTTAGTATGCTTTAGAACGAGTTCAACTGGGAAGATCTTCCAGGGGTTTAGAAGAGGGTAGTGGAAGTTTTGATGAGGTATGTAACTTTAGAGGGCATGTTTAAAATATTTCATGCATATATCTTTCCTCTCCTTACTCATTTTCATCATGAAATGAAGATAAACTTCCCTTATTGTATTTTCATGTCCGTAGAGGACTCTGTGCAAAACATTTTGTTAGGAGAGAAGTCCCTTCCCCTGCATCAAAGCCTAATATATGCTTTCTATAAATTTGAATTATCTTTAACCCCAGCTCTTGTATTCAAACCTAGAATATACAACCCTCAATTAGTTGAGAATATCCCTGGGGTTACTGGGAGAAATTTGGAGGGCTACAAGCATGCCATTCTAGATGATACCCTTACAAGGGATGAGGATTTATTATCAGCCAAAAACAAAGAAGACTCGACCTCTAAAACCCATTACAAAAAGACCTGCAAGGATTATATTGAGTATAGGTTAAGCAAGGTCACTCATGAATCTTCTAGCAAAAACTTTATGCAAACTAGCAAGGACCCCTCTGCCAAGGGAGATAGGAACAAGGGTAAGGGTATGGCTAAGGATGTGTCCCCTGCTAAAAAAAAAGGGAAAGATATTGCTAAAGTGACATGTGTTGAGAAAGAAGGGACCCAAAAGATTGGAAAGAGGAATATTCTTGATACAATTGCTGAGACCAGTATAGGAATAGATTTAGAAGAGGCCCCCAAAAAACCTATTCTCAGGGATAGAAAGAACCTCAATATCAAGGGGGATCAGCATAAAAGAAAGAGTGAAACTGAGAAGGTTCCTCTTGACCAGCCTGGGAATTTCAAAGGTAAGGATAAAATTGGAGAGGACAAAGGTAAGGATAAAACCAAAGAAGGCACCCTTATTGGTGAGGAAATCAACCATAACATAGGTAAGAGAAAGACCGCCGATACTGTTGATAACTAGAGTGTGAAATATAAGAAATAGGAGCCCCCTCCTAAAAAGATTTAGGTTACTCCTATTCCTACCAATCAACAAGACCCAGGGGGACTGAAGAAATACTACAATTCCTGCAACCAGTTGGTGGAGAAAGTTGCCACTCTTTACTAGGCCTTTGATCTATAAAACAAGGTCCTAAAATGGAAGTTGGCGCTGTTGATAACTGAGAGGGGGGGGTGAATCAGTTATCCTAATTATTTCCCTTATTGAACTTTCCTCTTAATTGAAGCAGCATAAAATCAAACACAAAACATTAACCATGAAGTAAGAAACACATGACACAGTATTTTTGACGTGGAAACCCTGTTAAGGGAGAAAACCACGGGGTGATTAACCCAAGAATTATTCTCTGTTAGAAGAATAGGAAATTACAAAAATGGCACTTGCCAATTAGGGCTCACTGCCCGAGCACACTGCTCACAAGAGGCCCACTGCCTACAAGAAGACACACTGTCTACAAAGTGATGATAATCACAGTCTTGAACTGATTGGAAGCATCTGCATATGCTGGAGTTCAGTTCCAGTTAGGCTCAGTACACTGATCTGCTGCACTTCATCTTTCCTCTATTCTTTGTTCTGCTATCTTTCACATACCGGATCCTTTTTGCTACCTCTGCTCTTTCTCTGGACTTATTCGCATATCTCTCCACATCCACACTTCTTTCACAACTAAATCCATCCTCTATATATATCCGCACTAGTAATTTCATCACCTTTCTAGTCGGCATCCGGAACAGTCTAGTTTCTTACAAACTCTCATTCTGTCGGCTGAATCCTTCCTCACCAAGCAATGCGGATCAAGCATATACTTGTAGATATCATTAATCATGTCGGCCAAACATGATTCATGCCTTCACAACCTCTGTCATCAACAGTAACCCATCCAGAAAGTAGTCTGATACTCTGCCAGTCAGTTCTTCCTCTGTTTTCACTGTCTCTCAGGAATCCGGTACTCAACCATTCATATCTTTTTCCTTGTCCATCACCGGAGGCTAAATCCTTGGAATATACCACTCAAGGTAGTCCTCTTGACTTCCCCAAATCCGCACTGCACCAAGATACTTCCTCTGAGAGGTCCGGACCAATCTGTCGGACCTTGCCACATGCTCTGTTCTTCTTCACCGGACCACAACATTCTTTATTCTGACTTCCGGTAGAGACATATCATGTCTTGCGGATATGTGGGATGACCTTTGTTGCCATCAATGACAACAACCATGAATCCATATAGTGTCTCTTGCCAACAATCTCCCCCTTTGGCATTGATGGCAACACTTAGTGAAAAATGACTAAGTGTTTTCACTATGCTCCCCCTTTGCTGATGCTCTGTCTTTATATACAATTTCCGGAACTCCCCCTTAGTTGGATTCCTCATTTTTCACTGCTCCTCACTCCCCCTTTGACATCAATGGCAAAGGGTAGGGTCCGCATATCAAAATTTTCAAAAATTTCTTATACTTAGCCGCATATTTACATACTCACATATATTGAAGAATGTCTGCAAAGGATGTCTGTAATTGAATCATTTCGGTAGCCCAACTTTGCTTCATTCTGTCCAAAATTGAAATGTGACCACTTAACAAAAATGCAAACGCTTCTGCCCGCTTGAGATCTGTCGGATCTTTTGTTTGGGCGGTGGTCCTAGCATCACTGATGGCCTCATGCATGGTTTCCAACTTAGGGATTATAATCCTTCTAAGTTCTCCCATCCGGTTGGTGATGTTCTTCCTTTCCTTCTCAAGATTCTTTATTTCGTTCAAGACTGCAATAGTCTGACATTCTTGATTTATTATAGAGGAAGAGAGAGGATCAAAACTTTGAGATAAGCTTTGTAGCTTATCCTGTTCCTCTTTTATTTTCTTGTCAAATGCTGCTGTTGCCTTTGACCAGGATATACAAAATTTATAGATATCACCGCCATCCTTAAGAGCATTCTCTAAGCTCCTTATTCCAATGCTTACAATCTTCCTATCCTTAGAGATTAATTCTAATATTTCTGAAAATCTCTTATCCAAAAATTCCTTCCGGACCTTTTCTTCAGCTGATTTTTCTAAAGAATCAAAATGTGTATCAACACTGCTGACTAAGGTTTTTAGATTACCGGAAGTGGAGGCTGTCGGATCTATCTGGATTGATGGCATGATCTTTACAAGTATTCCGGAAGCAGCCTCTATCAACTCACAGTCTTCCATATGAGACTTCAGGAGCTTTTCATTTGCCTTGGCATTTGCAAATGAAGCTATCTTCATTGTTTGTACCGGAGAGAGAGAGTCAAAATCAAATGGACCTTTGAGAAGCTCCGGTTCATCAATCTCTAGAGTTTCTTTACTCAAAAATTGTTGAACAGTTTGTGCAGTGTCTCTTGCCGGAGACAGATGTTTCTTTTCTTCTGCAGTCTTAGAACTGTCAACCTCTTTGTCTTTCACCACTGCTTCCTTCTCCTGTAGTTGCTCTTCTTCTTTGGATCCGGAGACTGTAGGGGAAACCGGAGGAGAGATGCTAACTTGTTCATGGGCCACTTCTTCTTGAGCAGAGGGTCCCAAGTCCTCACTTGTCTGTTCAGGGCTTACTTCTTCCGGAACAGAAGATTCCAAATCAGCAGCTGTTTCTGCACCTAAGTCCTCTACAACAGGAAGATTGAACCTTTTGAAGGCCTTCCGGAGGATCTCTTCTGTTTCTTGGGCCACTTTGTCAGTCTCACCAAGCATGAGTTGATTCATCCTGGCTTTGCTTCTGAACTCATCTTTACAGTCCTTGAAGATAATGTTCATTGTCTTGGGATCAATTTGAGGATATAGCTAAATAGCTATCTGCTCCCGGATCTCAAGATCTTTAGCATGAGCATTATTTTTCCTCACTTCCATTTCCTTTTCTAGGCTTTTAGGAATAAGAGATATTATTTCAATGAAAGCCTTATTATATATGTTAAGATATTTCACTGTGGCCTCCTGCAGAGTCTTTTGGTCTGCCTCACTGAAGTCATCATAGGATTCAGTCATTGGTTGAAGGTTTCCATCCACCGTGACCGACTTGATTATGCTCTCTAGTGACAGAGTGGGCTTTTCAACAGTTACCTCTGCCATTTCCTCCTTGTCTTGTCCTGTGGAGGGCTTACCGGATCCTTTCTTTTTCTGTTTCTTTACTTCTCTTACTCCCTCATCTGATTCTGTTTCCTCTTCATCCTTTTGGCTTCCATAAGCCCTTGTGGCTTTTGCCTTTGATCTCTTACCGGATGCCTGGACTTCCGGTTTTGAACTTTTGGTTGAAGGAGGTGCAGATCTCTTTGTTGATCTGGTCCGGGTGGGAGCTCCAACCGGAGCACTTTCTTTGCTTTTCTCTTCTTCCTCGGCCTTCCTTCTCTTTTCCCGGCTGGCATCAAGTGCCTCCTTTGAGATTCCAAGACCTTGAGCAATGTGCTCTACTTCTTTTCTCACTTTTCTTTTGATCTCAGGTTCCCTGAGTTCTACATGTAACTTTATACTCAGCTCCTCAAAGGTTCCAAACCTTTCTGCCTTAGGATCTTTGGGCTGACTTAGCATGTGTTGAACATGCAGCTCCACTATCTGTTCATCAACTTCATACCCCATGGGTATGATCCAGACAGTCCTTGGCTCCACTGCCTCCATCAGGCACTGATCAGTGTCAACCATAAAGCACACTGAGTCCTTGTATTTCTCAATGAGAGATTGAGGAATTCTCTCTCTTGCTTGCATCATGCTCTGAAAGTTTTTGAAGTAACCCCATAGAGCTGAATTTCTCGCTTTTGCATCCCCAAGTCCATGCAAGTAGTCTCTTATCTGGACTGCAACAGGTTTGTCATTCTGCCATACCCATCCACTTGTTCCGGGTAGCTCATTCATGAAATAGAAGAATAGACATACAATAAGAGTACCATATTTAAAGGAATTCTTCTTATCCTTCTTGATTTTCTGTATGTTTTCCATTAATTGGCTTAGCAGTAGTTCGCAGAGGTCATATTCTGCATTTTTCCTTAGCATTTCAAAAGCAGTGTATACTGCAGTTCCGGATACAGAATTCTCCCTGCTGGAGTGATAGATCTTGTATCCTATTATCATTGATGCATATTTGATATCCGGATCCGAAATATCTTCAATGGTCATTGCCCTCTTGTCAAATTTTGATCCGGTGGCCTCAGTTACAATGTTGTTCTTGACAGATTTGAGGATAGGTACTCCTCCGGAAGAGTATAGGCCAGTTACTGCTCTAATTGCCTCTTTTGTGATCTTGCAGGGTCTATCTAGCCATAAAAAGTTGTCATGCATCCTGCTCAGTACATACCGGACTCATTCATCCTCTTCAAAACAGGGGAAATGAATAAATTGCTCAAATTGTTTCTTCTGAATATCCTTATACTCTGGTTTAAGCTCAAAGGCATTGTCAATCAGCTGCTTGTGATAGAGGTCTCTTAATTTGAAATCCCCAAATTCCTCAATGTTTGCATGTATGTAAACCCTAATGTCTTCGGTGTGTAAAACTCCGTGAGGAACACTAGAGAAGGCTCCTAGTGGGTCAACCTCCAATGATTTGTAGGGATGTTTCTTGAATGAGGGGCGAGGTCTATCGGAGATCTTAACTATGTTTGGAGTAGCCATTTTTCAAAGATTTGCAGTGAGGTAATGAAAAACGGAGAATACCTTATGCGCCTTTGGTTTGCACGGAGTGGTTGGATTGATTTCTTTATCCAATAGCTTCGGCAGGAGATCCTTGGTGTGCTTGAAGAACCTTGTTGCAGAGCTCCACTTTTCGCTTCTTCTCGAGTGCAGAATGAGCAAATGACCTTTGAGAAATCCCTTAAATTGCTCCGCGAACCCTAATACCTGTCTGCAATAAATGCTTCACCTACATCATTCCGGTTTGCCTTGTCTGGATAGCTTGGAGTATCCCGGATTAGTCCTGATCTATGGATATCATCCGGATCTATCAATCATGAATAAATCGAGGTGGCATATTACAAGATCATCTCAAACACTCTGTCCAATCCGTAGAACAAGATAGTGCATTTCCGGATCTTTCCGGACCTTTTTGTAATCCTTTATCATACCGGAGCATTTCCCTGAACAGGTCTTATTTGATCGATCATAGCTTCTTCATAACTCCATGCGGACCTCTAAAAACTTGACTGAAGTATCTCAAGACTCATATTTACAAACCCTTTGATCCGCATCTTGTGCAACATCCGGCACCACTTGTTTGGCTGGGGGAACAAGATTTTCTTTGAGTCTCCCCCTGAGCCAGAGCTCACTTTTAATTTCTGGAAGAAATATCAGCACCAGAGTCTGGTGCGGATCCAACCTCTACATTCTCTGAACTTTTCTTCACCCAAATCTTGCTCATCTGATTCCTAACCTCATCCGCATTCATCTTTTGTTTACCCTTGTCTTGATTCTGATTATACACCGGACCTCTTTTGTCCTGATTCTTGTTTCTGCAGACTTTAGCATTATGACCGGCCCTATTGCAGATTTGGCAAATAACATTCCTTTGCATATTTGACTGATATCCTCTTGATCTGCATTGATTAGCCCTATGACCTATTCTATTGCATGTGAAGCATCTACCTTTGAATGATTTGTTTACTTGCATAATTCTACATTCATGGGATTTGTGTCCATACCTTTTGCAGTTGAAGCACTGTCCGGAGAAGGATGAATTATTCTGATTCATTCTCATTCTGCACTGATTAGCTTTGTGACCAAAGTGGTTGCAGCTGTGGCAGTATCCATTGAAGGATGGATATCTTTGAGCATTTGGCTGTCTTACCGGAGGTCTTCTAGGCCTGCTCCTTGGATTTTCTGATCCAAGATTCTTCTGACCGGATCCGGAGCTTTCTCCTTTCTCATATCCCAAGCCATACTTGTCATCTGTCGTCTTTTGACTTCCAAGAAGAACTTCAAGTTGAGCAGAACTTATCTTGAATTTCTCTTTATATTCATTTGCTGTTTGAAGGTCTCTTTTGAGAGAGGCAATTTGATCCTCAAGTTTTCCTTCATTATCTTTGGCATCTTCAAGATCAGATTCAAAGTGTCTGATAATCCTGTCCATCTGGTGGCATTCTTCTAATTTTTCTTTAAGAGATTGTCTTAGATTGTCTTCAGCCTTTCTTTTTTCTTCAATCTCTTGAGTAAACTTTATAGTTCCTGATTCCATTTCATGTCTTAACATAATGACTTCTTTTGATAACTTTTCACATAACTTGGTTTGCTCAGTCAATTCCTCATTTGTATTGCTTTCTTCACTTTGTCTTGCCAACTGTTGAAGCAGCTCCTTTCTCTTTTTCATAGAGAGACTTAATTTGTCTTTTAATTCTCTCATGAATTCATCAGCCTGTTTGAGTCTTTCCTTTAATTCACTGACTTCAGAATTTGACTGTTCAAGATCCTCAAGGGCAGTCTTGAGTTGCTCCCTTAAACCATATGCATCCATTTGAAATCCCAGATCTTCCTCAAGCTGTTAGGCTCTATTAGGAGGAACTTAGCTCTGATACCAATTGTTGATAACTGAGAGGGGGGGGTGAATCAGTTATCCTAATTATTTCCCTTATTGAACTTTCCTCTTAATTGAAGCAGCATAAAATCAAACACAAAACATTAACCATGAAGTAAGAAACACATGACACAGTATTTTTGACGTGGAAACCCTGTTAAGGGAGAAAACCACGGGGTGATTAACCCAAGAATTATTCTCTGTTAGAAGAATAGGAAATTACAAAAATGGCACTTGCCAATTAGGGCTCACTGCCCGAGCACACTGCTCACAAGAGGCCCACTGCCTACAAGAAGACACACTGTCTACAAAGTGATGATAATCACAGTCTTGAACTGATTGGAAGCATCTGCATATGCTGGAGTTCAGTTCCGGTTAGGCTCAGTACACTGATCTGCTGCACTTCATCTTTCCTCTGTTCTTTGTTCTGCTATCTTTCACATACCGGATCCTTTTTGCTACCTCTGCTCTTTCTCTGGACTTATTCGCATATCTCTCCACATCCACACTTCTTTCACAACTAAATCCATCCTCTATATATATCCGCACTAGTAATTTCATCACCTTTCTAGTCGGCATCCGGAACAGTCTAGTTTCTTACAAACTCTCATTCTGTCGGCTGAATCCTTCCTCACCAAGCAATGCGGATCAAGCATATACTTGTAGATATCATTAATCATGTCGGCCAAACATGATTCATGCCTTCACAACCTCTGTCATCAACAGTAACCCATCCGGAAAGTAGTCTAATACTCTGCAAGTCAGTTCTTCCTCTGTTTTCACTGTCTCTCAGGAATCCGGTACTCAACCATTCATATCTTTTTCCTTGTCCATCACCGGAGGCTAAATCCTTGGAATATACCACTCAAGGTAGTCCTCTTGACTTCCCCAAATCCGCACTGCACCAAGATACTTCCTCTGAGAGGTCCAGACCAATCTGTCGGACCTTGCCACATGCTCTGTTCTTCTTCACCGGACCACAACATTCTTTATTCTGACTTCCGGTAGAGACATATCATGTCTTGCGGATATGTGGGATGACCTTTGTTGCCATCAATGACAACAACCATGAATCCATATAGTGTCTCTTGCCAACAGGCGCAACTTCATCATGCTAAGCAAAAGATACAGCACCTCGAGGTGATCAACCAGCTTGAGACTACATAATGGCCTAAGGACAATGAAGATAAGTTGTGGGTTGAAGTAGAGAACTTGGCTAGAAAATTTGGGAAGTGGGAGACCATGGAGGATGAAATTTTGAAAATCAAAGCTAACCAGGAACAACTTAAGAAAAATTTGGCCAAGTTAGTGGAGTTCAGCAGGGAAACTGTTAAGAACTTTGCCACTACTCTTTACATTTTTTAGGAGGATATGGAGAAATGTAGGGCCATGAGAGAAGCTAAAATAGGGGGCACTACTCAGGTCATATAGAACCAGCCCACTAATGGCTTGACCAACAGAACGAGGGTGAGGAACAAGAGTGCCAATGGAAAGCAGATCAGCATAGAGATCCAAGAAGATCAAGACAAGGATATGGAGGAGAAAACCTTTGAAGACAACTTGAAATTCTTGAACAAAGAGTGGCAGGCTATTAGTAGTCTAAAATCTATGGCTAAGTAGTAGCATGGTCTATTTTTGGTCCTTCTATGTTTGGCTGGTTCTGCTAGCCCTTTCTCTATTTATGTTGTTTCTTTTTGTTGTTAGTTGTTTTACTTCTTGTGAAACTTGATTGTCTAGCATTTTTGCCTTTTTTTCATGGGTTCAGGCCCTTCTTGGTTACTTTAATCAAAACATTACAATTGTCATCTTGCATTGAAAATTGAAAATAGGAGCAATTTGAGTTGTTGCATTTTGAAAAAAGAATTGAAATTTGGGTTTGATTTAAGCCTTTACATTGTTGATATCTAAGTGGATTTGAGTAGAGTTGAATTTGATCAAGGATATATTATGTGCATTATGTTTGTTTATATTTGAATAAATCATTGCTTCACTTAAACAAAAACTCAAATCCTTCTCTTGCTTCATCATTCATTTCTTCTATTGGTGCATCTTTTGTGTTACTAAAGCTTGTAGATGCTTTATGAGCTTTGTAACCTGGTGCCCCAATTCTAACATTCTTGTGCGAAGAAGTAGTTGAATTATGGGTTCTAATGCTTTGCATAACGATCATACCAATACATTACAACCCCAAATTCCTAGGCTTATCACACAAGAAGGTCCATCACTTCTTCCTGATATCCCTACTTTACATATTTCTGAAGCATCAAACTTCCATGAATCCATCAACATTGATGACCTTGTGGCTCATGTTCCTGAAGCTCAAATTCAGAGATTAGACACAAAGTTGGCTAATTTCTAGCAATTTGTAAGCTTGGAACATATAGTTGAGGAGGTTGTCCATGTTGTTGAGAGTCTATGAAGTCTTTTTCCTGAAGGTCAAGAAGGGTTGGAAGTCTTGTGTGGCCTTGCTCATATAGTTCATAACAACATTCTATCTACACCTAGTTCCACTGAAATCATCACCAATGTCACTTTTAATCAAATAGGGACTTAAGTGTCTGCATCCATACCAATGCTCCCTATTCCTACTTATACTAATACTATTCTCACCACTACTACACAGCCGAGTAATAATTCTATGACATGTGTTGGGATGTCTACTGGCAATCTTGTTCATACAATTAGCTAGCATGAGCAATAGTCCACCTAAACCTAATATGACAATGCATTACATCTATAGCCCTTTGTCCTATTCCATCCTAAGAACTCAAATTCTCGAGAAGTTTGAAACCCTCACTTTGAGAAATATAATGGGAAGGGAGACCCTAACAACCATGTTGTAGCCTTTACTACTATGCATAGTGATTTCTTCTTTGAGGATGCGATCTTGGCAAAACTCTTTCCTAGGTCACTCAAAGACATAATCTTGGATTGGTTTTTCTCGCTACCTCCTAATTCTATAACTTATTTCCCACAATCAATCAATAAGTTCCTCGAGCATTTTCAAGCAAACATTGGACCTCAAGTCTCTTTGACAAACTTGGCTCATTGCAAACAAGGAACGAAAGAAAAAATAACAGATTTTATGGGTCGTTATCAAGCCCTCTTCTCCCAAGTTCAATATTCTATCCTAGATGTTGATGTACAAAGAATATTTATAGGAAACTTACAACCTCACATCCATGATAAGATATTGTTGATGTGATATGATTCATTCACTCATCTTTGCATAGCTCTTCATGATTGTCAACTTTCAATTATTCAGTATGAGCATAATCCCTCATCGGCTTCGGTTGGTCAATCGGAAGCCTCTTAGAGTCACTCTTTCAAAAGGAAAAACAATAGCTTCATCAAGATAAATGAAATTTCAGCAAATAACATAAGAAAACATTATTTGGCAATATCATCTCCTGCTCTCAACCATTACAAGTTGAAACCAAAAATAAGAAACTTCACACAATTATCAGAATCTCTCTATGCTATCATGACACAACTTTTGAAAAACAATCTAATCAAATTTCCACCCGTTAAACCTCTTGATCTAAGAAAGACAATCATCTTCCTTTGGTGTGAAGGCCTTTTGTCAATTTCACCACTCTATTGGCTATGACACTGAAAGATGCATGTGTCTTAAACATGAAGTTCAAGAACTTGTCGACTCCAATACCATCCAGGTTGTTGGTGTGAATGACTAAGAGAATAAATTGGTGGTGGATCCTAATCAAAATATTCACATATATATTGATCCTTTATCTCATCATGAATCTAATGTCAAGTTGATATTTGTATGGTGGATGCTCACCCTCATAAAGAGCGAGTGGAATCAAAACTTGCTATATCTTTTACTCCACATTATGCTACTATTGAGGCTCCTGATGGACCTCTTTATACTACTATTCGAATGAATGATAAACCTATTCATGGTTCTATGATAGATCTTATATGTATGGTGATTTTAGTAACCAAAAATTTTCTCTACATGCATGGTTTACATCGAGATACCTATGACGTATCGGAGATGTTTATTATAGCACATGATGGGTGTATTCTTCCAACTCTTGGTGCCTTAACTCTTGAAGTTAAGGTTGGGAAATGTGCTTTGGATGTTAATTTTGTCATCATTCCTACATCAGACTTATTTCATGTGAAGTTGGATCACCCATGGCTCTGCTCCATCAAGGTGGTCCCCTCTATGGTTCACAAGTGCTTAAAGATTCCATTTGAGGGACATGTCCATGCTGTACATCACAGTTAGTACCAACCCATTGCTCGTAACAGACATTTTACACTTGATTTCTTATGGCCACAACTAGTTGGAGTTGCTCAAGCTAGAGAGGAATTATTCTTCGTATCATATCAAAATTTTAAAGAAAAGAAAATAGTAGAGTTATCCTTACCCTCCTTGATCTTCTGAGGCTACAGTTGTAATTCCTCTTGTACCACAAGTAGTGAATATGGCTAATCTTGAATCAAAGCTTCTTCCCCATCCCCAAGTGTTTGGTAGATATGCCAAGTTTCCCCCTCTGCCATCCATTCAAGGACAATGAGGCAATCTTCATGCACAAAATAGACCACCCCACAATCGCAATGTTACTTTTGTCCCACCAGCCTCTACAGAGACTAGTGGAAATCAATCGTTTGTGCATGTGTTATTTCCTAAGGTTTCTCAACTGATCAAAGATGCTCATGTACTTTCACCTATTCCACAATTTGATAAGGAAAAACATCCTGCATTGAGGAACCCTTCCCCCATAGTCTCCCAGCCTTCGATGATTCCTCCTATTTCTTCTAATGTTCTTGAAGCAAAGAAAGAAAATGAACCCACATTGTAAGACATTACAGTTCCCCTCAAGAACATCACAAATAAAGCTAAGAGAAATAAGATTACGAGAGAAAGAAAGTGTTGGTCCACGATTGCCATTAAACCATAAGGTCAACCTGTCAATTTTTGATACAAGTGCCAGAGACAATGAATCCATGGGAGCCGGTTAATCCATGTCACGAATCCCATGGGGAGTATTGACCATCTGCCAATAAACTCCCCCCCAGCATTATCTAGGGAGATTCAAACCCGTGACCTTTCACTCTAATACCAATTGTTGCCCCACGATTGCCGTTAAACCTGTTGATAACTGAGAGGGGGGTGAATCAGTTATCTTAAATTTATTCAACTTTCTGTTCTTCTTTAATAATTAATGTAGCATCAAAGGAAACAAACATGAAAGTAGAAACAAAGTCAATACACATAACACAATGATTTTAACGTGGAAAACCCGGTTAAGGGAAAAACCATGAGGTGATTAACCCAAGAATGTATTCTCTGTTAGAAGAATAGAAGTACAAAATGGCACCTACCAATTTAGGGCTCACTGCTCAAGCATACTGCTCACAAGAGGCTCACTGCCTATAAGAGAGAAAGATAACACAATGTTTGAAGTGATGAGAAGCATCCACACATGCTAAGATTCAGTTCTGGTTGAGCTCAATAAATTGATCTACTGCACTTCATTCTTACTTTCTTTTGGTTCAGCTGTCTTGTCACATTCCAGACCTGTCTTCCTGCCTTCCCACTACTCTTCTGCTTTCATTCACACAATTACACATTCACACTACACACACTCATATCTAAATGCATTTGGTATATATATTTGTACAAGTAATCTTACCACCTTTCTAGTCGGCATCCGGAATAGTCAATATTTTCCCAAGCTTTGATCTGTCAGCTGGATCGTTGCTTACCAAGTGATGCAGATCTAGGAGATACTTGAAGAAGTCATCAATCATGTTAGCCAATCATGAATGATACCTCAAGAAGCTTAGTCATCAGCAATATCTCTTCTGGATTTGGGTCTGACACTCTATCGGTACAGTTCTTCCTCTGTCTACTCTGCCAAACAGGAACCCAACACTCAATTGCTCATATCTTTTCACCCTTCCATCACCGGAGGCTAAATCCTTGGAAGCTATTAGTCAAGGTACTCATCTTGACTTCCCCAAATTTATACTTCACTGAGATACTTCCTCTGAGAGATCCGGACCTGACTGTCGGACCTTGTTGACAGCTCTGTTCTTACTTACCGGATCATAACACTTCTTTAATTTGACTTCCGGTAGAGACTCATCATGTCTTGTGGATGTGTGGGATAACATTTGTTGCTATCAATGACAGCATACATGAATCCATATAGTGTCTCTTGCCAACAATCTCCCCTTTCGCATTGATGGCAACACTTAGTGAAAAATGACCAAGTGTCACACTATACTCCCCCTTGGCTGATGCTCTATTTTTATATACATTTTCTGGAGCTCCCCCTTAGCTGGATTCCTCATTTTTCACTGCTCCTCACTCCCCCTTTGACATCAATGGAAAAGGGTAGGGTCCACACACCAAAATTCTCAAAATGTCAACTATACTTAGCCGCATAAATATATATATATAGCATACTTACATATACTGAAGTATGTCTGCAAAAGTTGTCTTCAATTGGTCGAATTCTGTTGCCCAACTTTGCTTCATCCTGTCCAAAATTGAGATGTGACCACTCAATAGGAATGCAAATGCATCTACCCTTTTTAGATCTGTCGGATCACTGGTCTGGGCTGTGATCTGAGCTTCTTTTAAGGCCTCATGCATGGCCTCTAACTTAGGGATAATTATCCCTCTAAGTTCACCCAACCTACTTATTCTATTTTTCTTTTCCTTCTCAAGCTTCTTGATTTCATTCAAGACTGCAATAGTCTAACATTCTTGATTTATTATGGAAGAAGAGAGAGGATCAAAATTCTTAGAGAGTTTTGTCAGTTTGTCCTCCTGTTCTTTCACTTTCTTCTCAATATCCAATGTTACTTTGGACCATGATAAACAAAATTTGTACATTTCCCTGCCATCTTTAAGAGAATTTTCTAAGCTCTTTATCCCAATATTCATATTCCTCCTATCATTAGTTATTAACCCTTGTACCTCTGATAATCTTTTTGCCAAAAATTCATTCCGGACCTTATCTTCTGCTGACTTCTCTAGGGAATCAAAATGTGTGCTAACACTATTGACTAGAGATTTGAGATTACCGGATGAGGAGACTGAGGGATCCTTCTGAAAAGATGGCATGATCTTTTCTAATACTCTGGATGCAACTTCTATTAGCTCATAGTCTTCCATGTGAGACTTCAGGAGTTTTTCTTTAGCCTTTGCATTAGCAAATGAAGCTATCTTCATTGTTTGTACCAGGGAAAGAGAATCAAAATCAAATGGCCCTTGTAGAAGTTCCGGTTCATCAATCTCCACTGTCTCTTTGTTTAAAATTCTTTGACAGTTTCTACAGTGTCTCTTGCCAGAGATAGATTCTTCTTCTCTTCTACAGTTTTAGAGCTATCTCTTGGAGCTTTCTCTCCTTCTACACTCTTACCACTAATAGCTATGGTCTTCTCTGTTGAAGTCTTCTTTCCTTCTGCAACCTTAGTACTGTCATCTTATTTTTCCTTTACTCCTTTTTCTTTATCCTCTATTCTTTCTTCTCCTTTGGATCTGGAGTTAGCAGGGGAAACTGGAGGAGTGATGTTTGTTTGTTCACGGGCCACCTCTTCCGGAGCAGAGGATTCCAAGTCCTTATCTTTTTCTTCACCGGTGTCCACTACTTCTTCTGTCATTGCCTCAGTAGATTCTTTTTCAACACTTGTAGCTGAGGGATCAACACCCAAGTCCTCTATAATAGGAATGTTGAATCTTGAGTATGCATTCCGGAGGATCTCTTCTGTCTCTTTTGCTATTTTGTCAGTTTCTCCAAGCATAAGTTGATTCATTCTTGCTTTGCTTTGAAACTCATCCTTGCAATCTTTGAAGATCATATTCATTTGCTTTGAATCAATTGAAGGATATAGTTGAATGGCTATCTGTTCTCGGATCTCAAGATCTTTTGCCATAGCATTATTCTTTCTTATTTCTAACTCTTTCTCTAGGCTTTTGGGAATAAGAGATATAATTTCAATTAAAGCCTTATTGTAGATATTCAGATACTTGACTGCTACTTCCTGCAAGATCTTTTGGTCAACCTCATTATAATGATCATAGAATTCAGCCATTGGTTGAAGGTTTCCATCCACAGTAACTGGTTTGATGACATCATCTAATGATAGAGTGGGCTTTTCAACAAACTCTTCTGCCATCTCTTCCTTGTCTTCACTAATAGAGGGTTCACCAGATACTTTATTCTTTTTCCTCATTTTCCTTACCTCCTCATCTGACTCAGTCTCTTCATCATCCTTCTGACTGATGTAAGACCTTGTGGCCTTTGTCTTAGTTCTTTTCTCTGCTTTACCGGATGATTTTGCTTCCAGTTTTGATTTATTTGAACTCTTATCAGTGGTAGGTGCAGAGCTCCTAGAAGATCTAGTCTGGGAGGAGGATTCTACCAGAACACTTTGCTTTTCTGCCTCTTTCTTCTCTTTCTCAGTCCTTTCCTTCTTTTCCCTGTTGGCATCAAGTGCCTCTTTCGAGATGCCAAAGCTTTTGGCAAAGTTTTCTACTTCTTTTCTTGCTTTTCTTTTCATCTTTGGTTGCCTTAGCTCAACATGGATCTTCACACTCAATTCTTCAAAGGTTCCAAACCTTTCTACCTTGGGATCCTTTGGTTGACTTAGCATGTACTTGTTGATGACTGTTTTGATGCAATCATAACAATAAGTTAAAATTCACATATAATGAACTGAAACTATACTTGAAAGACAAGAAGGAATCATTTGGTGATTCGACTAATCCCAAGTCTACAATGGTTCGGTTGGTCAAGTTCAGTTGGTCAATGTGAAGCTGTAATGTTCAAGGGGCCTTACGTAGTTTAGGTTTGTTTTGTGGTTTACTGGCCTAAGAATATGCAAAAAGGTCATGAGATATGTCAATGCTTTTCATTCCTTTGCATAAGAGTGATACTGGGCTGCAAGTTTCAGAGGGTTTTCTTGGATTTTTTGCAGCTTTCTTCTTTATCTGTTTATGAAAACTGTCTACTTATAGCTCTGTTATGCATGCTTCTTCAAATTTGAGACAATTTCCTTTGGATTTCTACATTTTCAGCTAGATATTTCAGATGGGTTGGGAAAAGTTAGAAAGATCTACTCTATACCTCATTAATCTACCGAAGGATCTAAGTGTTTCTGTTATGCACTATGTAAATACCACAGTAGTTTGATCAAATCCACAGTAAAAACCCTAAATGTAAGTTCTGAGCATTTTCACAAACATACATTTAAAATTGCAAGCTCTCAAAGAAGATATTTCAAAACACAAAGAAGAGCAGGAGAACACTCAGAAGATAGATGCAGAACTCCAGATTCTATTGTATTAGAAACAAATAGCCATACATGATTTACAATGTAAGAATGACTCTTAGTTTCATTGATCATACTACAGAGAACTTACAAGCTTTACAGATACAGTAAGGCAGCCAGACATTCCACGCGCACCTTACTGCAGACAAACAGGCGACCTCCTTCTTCTACTTCTAAACTATTCTAACTTGCTGTATGTTCCTAAAAGTAATTCTGTTGTAGCCACTATTGCTTTCCTAAAATCCCTGTTGTAGCCCCTGTTGTAAAGTATTACAGTGTAGAGAGGCACAATATATAACATTCTGATTGTCCTCACTACAGCAAAAAAACCTAACTGAACCCCTGGTTCAAACCTCTAGTTACAGCAATAAATGCAGGTGAACCAGTTCTCAAAAATATCTCAGAGCAGTGGTCAAATCTGGGCGAAATATTGCCCCTTCTGAGAAGTTCTAGCAGCTGGGTAATAACTTCTGTTTGTCTGTTGTGATAATACCTCCAGCTGCGACCTTCCTCTTTACTTGAATGGCCTTGACCTTTTGCATTTCATCTCTATCTTCTTGCTCCTGAGATTAGATCTTCTTCCTCCATGAGGTCACTGTATTGACTTTCCAGCTGCTTCCTCAACTGCAAGCCTGCAAGACAAGACAAGCAATAAGTTTCACATTTATCACAAAAAAATAGCATGAAATTAAAATAAGCGTTTAAACCCAGGTGACTGCGCAAGATGGAGGAGATCGGATCCAGAATCCTTTCAAAACGCGTCCAAAATGCGCCCAAGCTGCTCAAAATTGATCAGGTCAACTATCGCTGACTGAAAAAATGCCAGAGGCGCCAAAAAAAACACTTTAAAATGCCCACCGCCTCATTTCCCGCCCATCGGCATGATATTCGCTGTCGGTGCGTCAAAAAAAAGGTTAGTCGATATACCTCATCATCATGATATTATTCAGAAAACATGATGCTCTCCCTCCTGAAGGTTCAGATGAATGTCATCATGATGTTTCGCTTCTGCATATCGGGGAAAAGAACAACATCATCATCATCATCATGTTGAAGAAGAATAGGAGGATATGAATATAATCATGCTGCCGAGGAGAGGAAAATGATGGTGACGTCATCATGATATTCGGGCTTCATTGAAATGCTAAGGATGACGTCATCATCATGTTCGGTTAAGATCAGGGGATAATTGCAATATCGGGTTACCTGAGGAGCATGATCAGGATGATGAAGTGAATATGATCCTCTTGCGGCCAAGGTAACCCCTTCGAAAGATCAGCATGATGAAGATCATCATCATATTTGGGGCGTATGTCAAACTTGGAATAAGACGTCATCATCATATTTCGCGAACCAGATCGGGTTTTGGAAAATATCCTGTTTGAAGGAAAAAAGATGATGATGATGATCATCAGGATATTTACTTCTTCGTTTATTAGATCGGGATGACGTCATCATGATATCCGGGGCTTTTGTTAAATTTAAAACATGACGTCATCATGATATTTCGCCAACCGGATCATGTTTGGGAAAAATCCTGCCGAAGGGAAAATGTGATGATGATGATCATCATCATTCTTGCAAAAGGTTGTATTTCATCGGCAGGAGGACTTGGCGAAATATCGGGCGTACAAACAAGATCATGATGATCTTGACAATATGACAGGATAAAAATATGATGATGACGTCATCATCATATTTCGCTTTCGGAGCACAAGGATGAGTTAAGGTCATCATGATATTTGTGCTAGGGTGATATTACAAAATATGATGATGCTGTTGAGAAATGTAATATCGGCTTCCTCTGAATAGATAGGGTGATCATCATGATATTTCGCTAACCGGAGATCAGGAGGATATGAAGATGATGATCCTCTTCGTCGAATTATGATGATGATGTCTCCATTACTTAGTGAATTTCAGCAAATGATCCTCGTGAAAGATCAGGATGATGATCATGATGTTGCGAAAGGAGACCAGGAGGAAATGAAGTCGTCATCATCATATTTCAAACTTTAGCAAATATCATGATGATGACCTTGCGATAGGTTTATAGCATGCGCATGCAAATACGCCGAAGGTGGATTTTTCTAAGTCTGGGTGATCAGCATGATAATATAAGATCAGGTAATGTTGAAATATCATGATGATGCTCGCGATACAATAGACCACTTCGACGGGGAACTTACCTTGACTTAAAGCCGATGTCATCATGATATTCGAACCTCAGGATATTATCGGGGGGGCGTTCAAATATGATGATGATGATCATCATCATATAACCAAAACCAAGTTTATAAAATATGACGCTCCTAAGAAAATCATGATGCTGCATAATGTGCACAAGGCCTTTTGACAGGTAAAAAGCACTACCACCTAAAATTGACGTCCGGATGTTGCGACTGCATGATTTTTATCGGGTGATAGACCAAGATCATGATGATCCTGACAACATGACTTAGGATATATAAAAAAATATGATGATCCTCTTGCGAATATCAGGTTTGACCAAGACTTTGACCGTGCATAACTTCCACATATGGACGAATTTTCAAGTGAAGTAAAAGGCAAACCTGCATGGAATTTCAAGCTCTTTCAAAATATGAGGTCACAGAAACAAAATATGAACTTTGACAAACAGACCTCATGATGATGACCTACCTCATCATATATCATGATGATGATGCACCTGACCTTCATTTTTACCAGACCGCCAGGAAGCAGAAAAAACACAAGCAGAAGCAAAAAGCAAACATCAGCAGGGGTCCCCATTTTGCTAAGGAGCAAAATGGGGCGTGTTGTGAACATCACAACAACTAGCAACCAAAACAAAACAATTAAATTCAGAGTGTTCAAGGAAACTAGATGAAATGAACTCATAACTTCCAACTATCTTTTCCTGCAAATTACTATTCAGCTTGAGACTCAAAGTGTTCAATAAAGATGCATGAATTTTCATTTTCAGTTTAGTTGTGTGCATGTGATTAATTATCCTCATCTTGAAGATCAGTTGAACAAACCAGTGACTAACATTAGCCTACGTAGGTGAGGATATTCCCTCATAGCCGACCAGATAGAGCCTTGCTGCCAGCGAGCGTCTATAGCCCCGGCAAGGTTATCGTTACAATTCTCCTAAGTAGAGCCCCACTGCCAGCGAGCGTCCATAGCCCCGGTAGAGTTACTTAGATGGCTTAATCTGGATTTTCAGTATAATCCACTTTATTCATTTATTTATTTATTTATTTGTTTTCTAATTTTGAAAGATGTCATAAGATATAGCAATTTGTAACTTCATGATGCAAGGATTGGGCACTTGCTGAAATTAAGCTGAGAATTGTAATGGTAGCAAGGGTGACCTCTGATTTTTCACCTAATATCTACACTGGTAGGTTCAACAAACCCAAGGATTTTAGGTGTGTCATCGTGAGAAACCTGCTTCGAATTCTCAATCACATTTATTGAATACGAAACTTCAGAAGATGAACAACTCTCTACATTCATGACAGTGACAAGTTATGTGTAAATTGCAAATGGTTAACCTGAATATCCTAAATTATATACTGTTTTGAATGGTTGCTAGTTCTGCTCCTTAATACTCTACAGTAAAATAAAGATCCCTGCTGAGGAGACAACAAACAAACCAAACAAACAGGCTGTACAAACAACACAACAACTAGCAAAAAATGTACAAACAGAAAGAAACAAAAGGCAAAACAAACAGAAGACAAGCTATACAAACAACTAACCTAAGAAGAAAACAGCAAAAGAAGACCACAAAAACAAAAACAACTACCCTACCAGACTATATACCAGCCTCTCCAAGGCAAACTGAAACCCAGGAAAAAGACCCAAGAACACCCCTACTTGCATATTTCTTTAGGTTGTGCAGGAGTAACAGGGTACTGGTGATGGTTCTCATCCTAGCAGATTTATCTTTGAATTCTGAAAAAAATTCTGATATTCTAGATTCATTGTGTTTATCAGAATAGCTCTTAACTAGTAACTGAGGCTGCTCATCAGGTTTATGATTAATCCATATGCATGTCTTATCTCTTGAATTTCCATAATCAAAATAGCATTTATCATTGTTTACTAAGGAAAGGAAAGAGACAACCTGATGTGCCTTTAGCTCTGTGGAACACACTTGTTTATTAGTAGCTGGCTCTTCATTTAGCTCTGCATTTTCATTGCCCAGCTCTATGTCTAGTCCTTTTTCAAGTTGAAAGATGAATGACTCTAGATGTATCATTTCTTCATCTTCATCCAGCTTTGTTCCTTCATTCTGGATGTTCAGTTTATCCTCAAATTTAGCAAACCTCTCAATGTTCTCATTAGTTTCCTGCACATCAGCACTTAAGTATCTTCATCATCATCTGATATATAGAAATTAATCATTTTTAAATCACTTGAGAGTAAAAGTGGGATGACATCTTTTGATTGACAGGAGTACTCCCCTGTTTTATTTTCAACATAGCATGAGGGTGATGTCTGATTATGCACAGCAGCTCCATGATCTTCTGTATTTTCAATTTTTAAGAATTGGTCATCAACTGACTCACATTTATCATCCAGTGTGGAGTCTGCTTCTATTAACCTGCAACAATCATCACATGATTCCTGGAGAGAGATCTTATTATCCTTTATTCCTAGCATTGGTTCCATCTTTGTATCCTCTACACATTTAACGACCGTTGCTGCTGCATCCTCCTGTCGCCCAATAATCTCCTCACTTCCTTGCCAACTTTCAGCCTTATACACATCTGAGAGAGAGATTAGTCCTTTCAAATATAAATCTAATCTTGTAAGAAAAGATAGACAATTAAGCTCACCATGCTCTGCGGACTTATGTATCCTACACCTATTTTTATATAACTTACATTGGACTGGGAAATTGTATGTAACGCACTCTTCCACCTCTTGTCTAATGGCATGACCAAATTTGTCTATTGCATTGTTTTCCTCATCTGAAGAATTTCCGTCAGACTCAATGAATAGTGCTGTTCTATTGCTGACACACTTCTTTCTAATGTTTAACATCATAATCTCTTCAATCTGCATCCCATTGTTGGTAACTCTATAGACACCTGGCTCAACAACAGCATATAAGATTTCATTAGTTCGATTATACTCTGTTATCATATGTCTCATTCTGGGCTCTGCCTCTATTCTGATCTGGTTTGGGATGCCTCTCCATGGTAACCACATGTGTGAAAAGTCAGTAGCCATATATCCGTTTAATGTCTTGGACCAATCCCTACTTAGCAACATTCCATAATTTACGGGTATATCCACTACTTGGATGTCAATGATTTGGCTCACCCTAGGGTCTGAAGCTAACTGCACCTGTATGTTCATGAGTTCTCCTATCACACTAACCTCGGTCTTATCTAATTGCGTGACAACCTTGGCAGATTTGGTGGGAGTCAGCCCGAGAGTTTTACATATTCCTAAGGGCATTACGTTGGCTGAAGCACTAGAATCTACCATGCAATTGTGTATATTCTTCCCACACAACCTAACAGTTAACAAGAAAGGTTGAGTATCCCTCTTATCCGTATGTATTACTACATTTGTATTGGAAGGCTGCTCAACTTTCTTACCTTTCTCCTTAGGTGGTGAATCACTATTAGGAACAGTTATATCAGCGGACACCTTGTTCGTCATGGATGTATCCAGGGATTTTAAAAAAGCATTTCTGATCCCTGGGGTCTTCAATAATTCATTTAGAGGTATGCTGACCTTAATTTTCTTTATTTCCTCTGATAAGTAATTCACTAATCTTGTTGTCTCTACTGCTTCTGTCTTACCTGTTTGATCCTTTTGCACTGCTGTTCTGTTATTTGTGTGCTGACTAGCTTTAAGTATGGCAGGATTGTTGCTAGCATTCTGATCTGGGGGTGTATTGATGTTATTCGGGGGAGTGGAAGTGGTGAAAGGTCCTCCCGGCCTAGGGTTGTTCCTCAAATTGTAGGTGTGGCTTTTATTTGCCTGTTGAAAGGCCTGCACCTCCTCTGTTTCATTTAATATCTCATTTTCAGATTCAAAAGGAAACTGAGAAGCATTTAACACAAAGGCTGATTCAGGATAAAGACTTTCACAACAGTATGGTTCATCCTCTAGCAATTCATCCTCTTTCTCTTCTGCAGTTGCGAAGGTAATCGTTTCTAAGACTAATGCTATGTCACATTCTGAGGGTACTACCTCATTACCCTTAGGAATAAGAAATTCAGAGGTAGGAGGCTGTACATCTACGTTTAAAATACTAGCTGCCAAGTGGAGCTGTGGACAGTCGTGCTCAGCATGGGTATTGGTATTGTGAAATCTGCACCAAATTTTGGGTGCTGTATTGGCCATTTGTATGTTAGTTATTTGTTTTGCACCATGATTATCTGTATTCTCAAAAGGAGAAGCCAGAGTACCGTTGTTGGGCCCAGTGTTCCATGTCTTGGGTGGCCTAGGTTGATTCTGGTCCTTGTTATTATTGCCCCAGGTCCTATTATCTATCACTGGCCCCCTATTTTGCATTGGTTGCCCCTGACTGGGGCCTTGATGCTGATTGTAGTTTTGGTTCTGATTGTACTGCTGATTCTGGTTGAGACTATAATTCTGATTTTGGCCTTGGTTGTGATTTTGATGTGGATTGTAGTTTTGGTTGCTTCTGCCATAGAGATTCTCATTTCTTAGATGTGTCACTTCGGTTGTTAATCTTTTCAAATGTGCAGTAATCTCTTTGATGTCTTCCCTATCCTCTTGTGCTTTTGCCACAGTTACATCCCTAGGAAGTTGGAAGAAAGGCTGACCATTATTTTGACTGTAATTGGAAGTACTAGCCGTGTAAGGAGTTATAGCCTGGATTGGAGTAGGATTATACACAGGTGTGTAAGAAGGAACCGGATTTATTAGTGGAGCATGCTGCACAGGGACTCCATTCCATGGGTGTGCCTGATTCTGCACCCCAAAGTTTCCTCCAAATGGACTGTAAGTTGTATGTCTCATTTCTTGGTTCACTGAGGCTGTCTCTTTATAGGCTTTGGATATTGAATCTATGTCAGGTTTCCTTTTGACAAACATGGCAGTTAAAGGATCCAAGGCAGCATAGTACATAGCCAACAAGGGAGCATCATCTATGGTATAAGGGGCTGCTAGCCTAGAATAGGCCTTTTGAAATCTGTCATTGAAATTATTAATTAGCTCTCCCTCACCTCGTTTTATAGCAGCCAGTTTATGATACAAAGCACAAGGGTCAATGGGTCCTCTAAATCTTGACAGAAATGCTTCTTCCATAAGTGGCCAGGAAGAAATACAACCATTGGGTAAGTTTACGTACCAGCTAGAGGCCTGCTCATTAAAGGTGTAAGGGAACAATCTACACACAACATCCTCGTGCTCATATATAGCCCTACAACATGCTTCCTTAAATATTCTAATATGATCTTCTGGGTCTTGATGCAACTGGTATTTGGGACATATCTTTTCCAGAATTTTTGGCATGTCATGATAATCATTGAAGAATATGGGAGAATTGACATCGAAATAAGCCATTGCAGGTGTTTGAGCTTGACTTGAACTTGCAGAAATACCTGGATTGATTGGTGGATTAGGATTTAGAGGAGGATTAAGACCTCCAGGAGTGCCTGAACCAAGATTTAAAGATCTGAACAGCGATCTGTCAGGACTTACAATACTACGGATATTAAAAGGTGACCCAGGAGGTGTTCCAGATGAACTTCCCGCTTGCGATATCTTTGGATTCCAAATTAAAGGGCTTTTACTTCGCCTTGTATCAGGTAGTTGCACAAAGATATCCCCTGAACTGGACCTAGACCTAGTCACTCTGTTACTGTCATTAGCCAGTTTGAAATGAAACCTAACTCAGGCAGGCCCTCCTTCTAGCGCCAGAAAACTGTTGATGATTGCGATATACAGCCTTCTAGCCCTCCTTCTAGCGCCAGAAAACTGTTGATGACTGTTTTGATGCAATCATAACAATAAGTTAAAATTCACATATAATGAACTGAAACTATACTTGAAAGACAAGAAGGAATCATTTGGTGATTCGACTAATCCCAAGTCTACAATGGTTCGGTCGGTCAAGTTCAGTTGGTCAATGTGAAGCTGTAATGTTCAAGGGGCCTTACGTAGTTTAGGTTTGTTTTGTGGTTTACTGGCCTAAGAATATGCAAAAAGGTCATGAGATATGTCAATGCTTTTCATTCCTTTGCATAAGAGTGATACTGGGCTGTAAGTTTCAGAGGGTTTTCTTGGATTTTTTGCAGCTTTCTTCTTTATCTGTTTATGAAAACTGTCTACTTATAGCTCTGTTATGCATGCTTCTTCAAATTTGAGACAATTTCCTTTGGATTTCTACGTTTTCAGCTAGATATTTCAGATGGGTTGGGAAAAGTTAGAAAGATCTACTCTATACCTCATTAATCTACCGAAGGATCTAAGTGTTTCTGTTATGCACTATGTAAATACCATAGTAGTTTGATCAAATCCACAGTAAAAACCCTAAATGTAAGTTCTGAGCATTTTCACAAACATACATTTAAAATTGCAAGCTCTCAAAGAAGATATTTCAAAACACAAAGAAGAGCAGGAGAACACTCAGAAGATAGATGCAGAACTCCAGATTCTATTGTATTAGAAACGAATACCCATACATGATTTACAATGTAAGAATGACTCTTAGTTTCATTGATCATACTACAGAGAACTTACAAGCTTTACAGATACATTAAGGCAGCCAGACATTCCACGCGCACCTTACTGCAGACAAACAGGCAACCTCCTTCTTCTACTTCTAAACTATTCTAACTTGCTGTATGTTCCTAAAAGAAATTCTGTTGTAGCCACTATTGCTTTCCTAAAATCCCTGTTGTAGCCCCTGTTGTAAAGTATTACAGTGTAGAGAGGCACAATATATAACATTCTGATTGTCCTCACTACAGCAAAAAAACCTAACTGAACCCCTGGTTGAAACCTCTAGTTACAGCAATAAATGCAGGTGAACCAGTTCTCAAAAATATCTCAGAGCAGTGGTCAAATCTGGGCGAAATATTGCCCCTTCTGAGAAGTTCTAGCAGCTGGGTAATAACTTCTGTTTGTCTGTTGTGATAATACCTCCAGTTGCGACCTTCCTCTTTACTTGAATGGCCTTGACCTTTTGCATTTCATCTCTATCTTCTTGCTCCTGAGATCAGATCTTCTGCCTCCATGAGGTCACTGTATTGACTTTCCAGCTGCTTCCTCAACTGCAAGCCTGCAAGACAAGACAAGCAATAAGTTTCACATTTATCACAAAAAAATAGCATGAAATTAAAATAAGCGTTTAAACCCAGGTGACTGCGCAAGATGGAGGAGATCGGATCCAGAATCCTTTCAAAACGCGTCCAAAATGCGCCCAAGCTGCTCAAAATTGATCAGGTCAACTATCGCTGACTGAAAAAATGCCAGAGGCGCCAAAAAAAACACTTTAAAATGCCCACCACCTCATTTCCCGCCCATCGGCATGATATTCGCTGTCGGTGCGTCAAAAAAAAGGTTAGACGATATACCTCATCATCATGATATTATTCAGAAAACATGATGCTCTCCCTCCTGAAGGTTCAGATGAATGTCATCATGATGTTTCGCTTCTGCATATCGGGGAAAAGAACAACATCATCATCATCATCATGTTGAAGAAGAATAGGAGGATATGAATATAATCATGCTGCCGAGGAGAGGAAAATGATGGTGACGTCATCATGATATTCGGGCTTCATTGAAATGCTAAGGATGACGTCATCATCATGTTCGGTTAAGATCAGGGGATAATTGCAATATCGGGTTACCTGAGGAGCATGATCAGGATGATGAAGTGAATATGATCCTCTTGCGGCCAAGGTAACCCCTTCGAAAGATCAGCATGATGAAGATCATCATCATATTTGGGGCGTATGTCGAACTTGGAATAAGACGTCATCATCATATTTCGCGAACCAGATCGGGTTTTGGAAAATATCCTGTTTGAAGGAAAAAAGATGATGATGATGATCATCAGGATATTTACTTCTTCGTTTATTAGATCGGGATGACGTCATCATGATATCCGGGGCTTTTGTTAAATTTAAAACATGACGTCATCATGATATTTCGCCAACCGGATCATGTTTGGGAAAAATCCTGCCGAAGGGAAAATGTGATGATGATGATCATCATCATTCTTGCAAAAGGTTGTATTTCATCGGCAGGAGGACTTGGCGAAATATCGGGCGTACAAACAAGATCATGATGATCTTGACAATATGACAGGATAAAAATATGATGATGACGTCATCATCATATTTCGCTTTCGGAGCACAAGGATGAGTTAAGGTCATCATGATATTTGTGCTAGGGTGATATTACAAAATATGATGATGCTGTTGAGAAATGTAATATCGGCTTCCTCTGAATAGATAGGGTGATCATCATGATATTTCGCTAACCGGAGATCAGGAGGATATGAAGATGATGATCCTCTTCGTCGAATTATGATGATGATGTCTCCATTACTTAGTGAATTTCAGCAAATGATCCTCGTGAAAGATCAGGATGATGATCATGATGTTGCGAAAGGAGACCAGGAGGAAATGAAGTCGTCATCATCATATTTCAAACTTTAGCAAATATCATGATGATGACCTTGCGATAGGTTTATAGCATGCGCATGCAAATACGCCGAAGGTGGATTTTTCTAAGTCTGGGTGATCAGCATGATAATATAAGATCAGGTAATGTTGAAATATCATGATGATGCTCGCGATACAATAGACCACTTCGACGGGGAACTTACCTTGACTTAAAGCCGATGTCATCATGATATTCGAACCTCAGGATATTATCGGGGGGGCGTTCAAATATGATGATGATGATCATCATCATATAACCAAAACCAAGTTTATAAAATATGACGCTCCTAAGAAAATCATGATGCTGCATAATGTGCACAAGGCCTTTTGACAGGTAAAAAGCACTACCACCTAAAATTGACGTCCGGATGTTGCGACTGCATGATTTTTATCGGGTGATAGACCAAGATCATGATGATCCTGACAACATGACTTAGGATATATAAAAAAATATGATGATCCTCTTGCGAATATCAGGTTTGACCAAGACTTTGACCGTGCATAACTTCCACATATGGACGAATTTTCAAGTGAAGTAAAAGGCAAACCTGCATGGAATTTCAAGCTCTTTCAAAATATGAGGTCACAGAAACAAAATATGAACTTTGACAAATAGACCTCATGATGATGACCTACCTCATCATATATCATGATGATGATGCACCTGACCTTCATTTTTACCAGACCGCCAGGAAGCAGAAAAAACACAAGCAGAAGCAAAAAGCAAACATCAGCAGGGGTCCCCATTTTGCTAAGGAGCAAAATGGGGCGTGTTGTGAACATCACAACAACTAGCAACCAAAACAAAACAATTAAATTCAGAGTGTTCAAGGAAACTAGATGAAATGAACTCATAACTTCCAACTATCTTTTCCTGCAAATTACTATTCAGCTTGAGACTCAAAGTGTTCAATAAAGATGCATGAATTTTCATTTTCAGTTTAGTTGTGTGCATGTGATTAATTATCCTCATCTTGAAGATCAGTTGAACAAACCAGTGACTAACATTAGCCTACGTAGGTGAGGATATTCCCTCATAGCCGACCAGATAGAGCCTTGCTGCCAGCGAGCGTCTATAGCCCCGGCAAGGTTATCGTTACAATTCTCCTAAGTAGAGCCCCACTGCCAGCGAGCGTCCATAGCCCCGGTAGAGTTACTTAGATGGCTTAATCTGGATTTTCAGTATAATCCACTTTATTCATTTATTTATTTATTTATTTGTTTTCTAATTTTGAAAGATGTCATAAGATATAGCAATTTGTAACTTCATGATGCAAGGATTGGGCACTTGCTGAAATTAAGCTGAGAATTGTAATGGTAGCAAGGGTGACCTCTGATTTTTCACCTAATATCTACACTGGTAGGTTCAACAAACCCAAGGATTTTAGGTGTGTCATCGTGAGAAACCTGCTTCGAATTCTCAATCACATTTATTGAATACGAAACTTCAGAAGATGAACAACTCTCTACATTCATGACAGTGACAAGTTATGTGTAAATTGCAAATGGTTAACCTGAATATCCTAAATTATATACTGTTTTGAATGGTTGCTAGTTCTGCTCCTTAATACTCTACAGTAAAATAAAGATCCCTGCTGAGGAGACAACAAACAAACCAAACAAACAGGCTGTACAAACAACACAACAACTAGCAAAAAATGTACAAACAGAAAGAAACAAAAGGCAAAACAAACAGAAGACAAGCTATACAAACAACTAACCTAAGAAGAAAACAGCAAAAGAAGACCACAAAAACAAAAACAACTACCCTACCAGACTATATACCAGCCTCTCCAAGGCAAACTGAAACCCAGGAAAAAGACCCAAGAACACCCCTACTTGCATATTTCTTTAGGTTGTGCAGGAGTAACAGGGTACTGGTGATGGTTCTCATCCTAGCAGATTTATCTTTGAATTCTGAAAAAAATTCTGATATTCTAGATTCATTGTGTTTATCAGAATAGCTCTTAACTAGTAACTGAGGCTGCTCATCAGGTTTATGATTAATCCATATGCATGTCTTATCTCTTGAATTTCCATAATCAAAATAGCATTTATCATTGTTTACTAAGGAAAGGAAAGAGACAACCTGATGTGCCTTTAGCTCTGTGGAACACACTTGTTTATTAGTAGCTGGCTCTTCATTTAGCTCTGCATTTTCATTGCCCAGCTCTATGTCTAGTCCTTTTTCAAGTTGAAAGATGAATGACTCTAGATGTATCATTTCTTCATCTTCATCCAGCTTTGTTCCTTCATTCTGGATGTTCAGTTTATCCTCAAATTTAGCAAACCTCTCAATGTTCTCATTAGTTTCCTGCACATCAGCACTTAAGTATCTTCATCATCATCTGATATATAGAAATTAATCATTTTTAAATCACTTGAGAGTAAAAGTGGGATGACATCTTTTGATTGACAGGAGTACTCCCCTGTTTTATTTTCAACATAGCATGAGGGTGATGTCTGATTATGCACAGCAGCTCCATGATCTTCTGTATTTTCAATTTTTAAGAATTGGTCATCAACTGACTCACATTTATCATCCAGTGTGGAGTCTGCTTCTATTAACCTGCAACAATCATCACATGATTCCTGGAGAGAGATCTTATTATCCTTTATTCCTAGCATTGGTTCCATCTTTGTATCCTCTACACATTTAACGACCGTTGCTGCTGCATCCTCCTGTCGCCCAATAATCTCCTCACTTCCTTGCCAACTTTCAGCCTTATACACATCTGAGAGAGAGATTAGTCCTTTCAAATATAAATCTAATCTTGTAAGAAAAGATAGACAATTAAGCTCACCATGCTCTGCGGACTTATGTATCCTACACCTATTTTTATATAACTTACATTGGACTGGGAAATTGTATGTAACGCACTCTTCCACCTCTTGTCTAATGGCATGACCAAATTTGTCTATTGCATTGTTTTCCTCATCTGAAGAATTTCCGTCAGACTCAATGAATAGTGCTGTTCTATTGCTGACACACTTCTTTCTAATGTTTAACATCATAATCTCTTCAATCTGCATCCCATTGTTGGTAACTCTATAGACACCTGGCTCAACAACAGCATATAAGATTTCATTAGTTCGATTATACTCTGTTATCATATGTCTCATTCTGGGCTCTGCCTCTATTCTGATCTGGTTTGGGATGCCTCTCCATGGTAACCACATGTGTGAAAAGTCAGTAGCCATATATCCGTTTAATGTCTTGGACCAATCCCTACTTAGCAACATTCCATAATTTACGGGTATATCCACTACTTGGATGTCAATGATTTGGCTCACCCTAGGGTCTGAAGCTAACTGCACCTGTATGTTCATGAGTTCTCCTATCACACTAACCTCGGTCTTATCTAATTGCGTGACAACCTTGGCAGATTTGGTGGGAGTCAGCCCGAGAGTTTTACATATTCCTAAGGGCATTACGTTGGCTGAAGCACTAGAATCTACCATGCAATTGTGTATATTCTTCCCACACAACCTAACAGTTAACAAGAAAGGTTGAGTATCCCTCTTATCCGTATGTATTACTACATTTGTATTGGAAGGCTGCTCAACTTTCTTACCTTTCTCCTTAGGTGGTGAATCACTATTAGGAACAGTTATATCAGCGGACACCTTGTTCATCATGGATGTATCCAGGGATTTTAAAAAAGCATTTCTGATCCCTGGGGTCTTCAATAATTCATTTAGAGGTATGCTGACCTTAATTTTCTTTATTTCCTCTGATAAGTAATTCACTAATCTTGTTGTCTCTACTGCTTCTGTCTTACCTGTTTGATCCTTTTGCACTGCTGTTCTGTTATTTGTGTGCTGACTAGCTTTAAGTATGGCAGGATTGTTGCTAGCATTCTGATCTGGGGGTGTATTGATGTTATTCGGGGGAGTGGAAGTGGTGAAAGGTCCTCCCGGCCTAGGGTTGTTCCTCAAATTGTAGGTGTGGCTTTTATTTGCCTGTTGAAAGGCCTGCACCTCCTCTGTTTCATTTAATATCTCATTTTCAGATTCAAAAGGAAACTGAGAAGCATTTAACACAAAGGCTGATTCAGGATAAAGACTTTCACAACAGTATGGTTCATCCTCTAGCAATTCATCCTCTTTCTCTTCTGCAGTTGCGAAGGTAATCGTTTCTAAGACTAATGCTATGTCACATTCTGAGGGTACTACCTCATTACCCTTAGGAATAAGAAATTCAGAGGTAGGAGGCTGTACATCTACGTTTAAAATACTAGCTGCCAAGTGGAGCTGTGGACAGTCGTGCTCAGCATGGGTATTGGTATTGTGAAATCTGCACCAAATTTTGGGTGCTGTATTGGCCATTTGTATGTTAGTTATTTGTTTTGCACCATGATTATCTGTATTCTCAAAAGGAGAAGCCAGAGTACCGTTGTTGGGCCCAGTGTTCCATGTCTTGGGTGGCCTAGGTTGATTCTGGTCCTTGTTATTATTGCCCCAGGTCCTATTATCTATCACTGGCCCCCTATTTTGCATTGGTTGCCCCTGACTGGGGCCTTGATGCTGATTGTAGTTTTGGTTCTGATTGTACTGCTGATTCTGGTTGAGACTATAATTCTGATTTTGGCCTTGGTTGTGATTTTGATGTGGATTGTAGTTTTGGTTGCTTCTGCCA
Organism: Cunninghamia lanceolata; assembly: GCA_027924645.1. Classification (NCBI taxonomy): domain Eukaryota; kingdom Viridiplantae; phylum Streptophyta; class Pinopsida; order Cupressales; family Cupressaceae; genus Cunninghamia; species Cunninghamia lanceolata. The sequence continues at coordinate 12,690,269 of BSBN01000288.1, read as the reverse complement.
TAGAGATTCTCATTTCTTAGATGTGTCACTTCGGTTGTTAATCTTTTCAAATGTGCAGTAATCTCTTTGATGTCTTCCCTATCCTCTTGTGCTTTTGCCACAGTTACATCCCTAGGAAGTTGGAAGAAAGGCTGACCATTATTTTGACTGTAATTGGAAGTACTAGCCGTGTAAGGAGTTATAGCCTGGATTGGAGTAGGATTATACACAGGTGTGTAAGAAGGAACCGGATTTATTAGTGGAGCATGCTGCACAGGGACTCCATTCCATGGGTGTGCCTGATTCTGCACCCCAAAGTTTCCTCCAAATGGACTGTAAGTTGTATGTCTCATTTCTTGGTTCACTGAGGCTGTCTCTTTATAGGCTTTGGATATTGAATCTATGTCAGGTTTCCTTTTGACAAACATGGCAGTTAAAGGATCCAAGGCAGCATAGTACATAGCCAACAAGGGAGCATCATCTATGGTATAAGGGGCTGCTAGCCTAGAATAGGCCTTTTGAAATCTGTCATTGAAATTATTAATTAGCTCTCCCTCACCTCGTTTTATAGCAGCCAGTTTATGATACAAAGCACAAGGGTCAATGGGTCCTCTAAATCTTGACAGAAATGCTTCTTCCATAAGTGGCCAGGAAGAAATGCAACCATTGGGTAAGTTTACGTACCAGCTAGAGGCCTGCTCATTAAAGGTGTAAGGGAACAATCTACACACAACATCCTCGTGCTCATATATAGCCCTACAACATGCTTCCTTAAATATTCTAATATGATCTTCTGGGTCTTGATGCAACTGGTATTTGGGACATATCTTTTCCAGAATTTTTGGCATGTCATGATAATCATTGAAGAATATGGGAGAATTGACATCGAAATAAGCCATTGCAGGTGTTTGAGCTTGACTTGAACTTGCAGAAATACCTGGATTGATTGGTGGATTAGGATTTAGAGGAGGATTAAGACCTCCAGGAGTGCCTGAACCAAGATTTAAAGATCTGAACAGCGATCTGTCAGGACTTACAATACTACGGATATTAAAAGGTGACCCAGGAGGTGTTCCAGATGAACTTCCCGCTTGCGATATCTTTGGATTCCAAATTAAAGGGCTTTTACTTCGCCTTGTATCAGGTAGTTGCACAAAGATATCCCCTGAACTGGACCTAGACCTAGTCACTCTGTTACTGTCATTAGCCAGTTTGAAATGAAACCTAACTCAGGCAGGCCCTCCTTCTAGCGCCAGAAAACTGTTGATGATTGCGATATACAGCCTTCTAGCCCTCCTTCTAGCGCCAGAAAACTGTTGATGACTGTTTTGATGCAATCATAACAATAAGTTAAAATTCACATATAATGAACTGAAACTATACTTGAAAGACAAGAAGGAATCATTTGGTGATTCGACTAATCCCAAGTCTACAATGGTTCGGTCGGTCAAGTTCAGTTGGTCAATGTGAAGCTGTAATGTTCAAGGGGCCTTACGTAGTTTAGGTTTGTTTTGTGGTTTACTGGCCTAAGAATATGCAAAAAGGTCATGAGATATGTCAATGCTTTTCATTCCTTTGCATAAGAGTGATACTGGGCTGTAAGTTTCAGAGGGTTTTCTTGGATTTTTTGCAGCTTTCTTCTTTATCTGTTTATGAAAACTGTCTACTTATAGCTCTGTTATGCATGCTTCTTCAAATTTGAGACAATTTCCTTTGGATTTCTACGTTTTCAGCTAGATATTTCAGATGGGTTGGGAAAAGTTAGAAAGATCTACTCTATACCTCATTAATCTACCGAAGGATCTAAGTGTTTCTGTTATGCACTATGTAAATACCATAGTAGTTTGATCAAATCCACAGTAAAAACCCTAAATGTAAGTTCTGAGCATTTTCACAAACATACATTTAAAATTGCAAGCTCTCAAAGAAGATATTTCAAAACACAAAGAAGAGCAGGAGAACACTCAGAAGATAGATGCAGAACTCCAGATTCTATTGTATTAGAAACGAATACCCATACATGATTTACAATGTAAGAATGACTCTTAGTTTCATTGATCATACTACAGAGAACTTACAAGCTTTACAGATACAGTAAGGCAGCCAGACATTCCACGCGCACCTTACTGCAGACAAACAGGCAACCTCCTTCTTCTACTTCTAAACTATTCTAACTTGCTGTATGTTCCTAAAAGAAATTCTGTTGTAGCCACTATTGCTTTCCTAAAATCCCTGTTGTAGCCCCTGTTGTAAAGTATTACAGTGTAGAGAGGCACAATATATAACATTCTGATTGTCCTCACTACAGCAAAAAAACCTAACTGAACCCCTGGTTGAAACCTCTAGTTACAGCAATAAATGCAGGTGAACCAGTTCTCAAAAATATCTCAGAGCAGTGGTCAAATCTGGGCGAAATATTGCCCCTTCTGAGAAGTTCTAGCAGCTGGGTAATAACTTCTGTTTGTCTGTTGTGATAATACCTCCAGTTGCGACCTTCCTCTTTACTTGAATGGCCTTGACCTTTTGCATTTCATCTCTATCTTCTTGCTCCTGAGATCAGATCTTCTGCCTCCATGAGGTCACTGTATTGACTTTCCAGCTGCTTCCTCAACTGCAAGCCTGCAAGACAAGACAAGCAATAAGTTTCACATTTATCACAAAAAAATAGCATGAAATTAAAATAAGCGTTTAAACCCAGGTGACTGCGCAAGATGGAGGAGATCGGATCCAGAATCCTTTCAAAACGCGTCCAAAATGCGCCCAAGCTGCTCAAAATTGATCAGGTCAACTATCGCTGACTGAAAAAATGCCAGAGGCGCCAAAAAAAACACTTTAAAATGCCCACCGCCTCATTTCCCGCCCATCGGCATGATATTCGCTGTCGGTGCGTCAAAAAAAAGGTTAGACGATATACCTCATCATCATGATATTATTCAGAAAACATGATGCTCTCCCTCCTGAAGGTTCAGATGAATGTCATCATGATGTTTCGCTTCTGCATATCGGGGAAAAGAACAACATCATCATCATCATCATGTTGAAGAAGAATAGGAGGATATGAATATAATCATGCTGCCGAGGAGAGGAAAATGATGGTGACGTCATCATGATATTCGGGCTTCATTGAAATGCTAAGGATGACGTCATCATCATGTTCGGTTAAGATCAGGGGATAATTGCAATATCGGGTTACCTGAGGAGCATGATCAGGATGATGAAGTGAATATGATCCTCTTGCGGCCAAGGTAACCCCTTCGAAAGATCAGCATGATGAAGATCATCATCATATTTGGGGCGTATGTCGAACTTGGAATAAGACGTCATCATCATATTTCGCGAACCAGATCGGGTTTTGGAAAATATCCTGTTTGAAGGAAAAAAGATGATGATGATGATCATCAGGATATTTACTTCTTCGTTTATTAGATCGGGATGACGTCATCATGATATCCGGGGCTTTTGTTAAATTTAAAACATGACGTCATCATGATATTTCGCCAACCGGATCATGTTTGGGAAAAATCCTGCCGAAGGGAAAATGTGATGATGATGATCATCATCATTCTTGCAAAAGGTTGTATTTCATCGGCAGGAGGACTTGGCGAAATATTGGGCGTACAAACAAGATCATGATGATCTTGACAATATGACAGGATAAAAATATGATGATGACGTCATCATCATATTTCGCTTTCGGAGCACAAGGATGAGTTAAGGTCATCATGATATTTGCGCTAGGGTGATATTACAAAATATGATGATGCTGTTGAGAAATGTAATATCGGCTTCCTCTGAATAGATAGGGTGATCATCATGATATTTCGCTAACCGGAGATCAGGAGGATATGAAGATGATGATCCTCTTCATCGAATTATGATGATGATGTCTCCATTACTTAGTGAATTTCAGCAAATGATCCTCGTGAAAGATCAGGATGATGATCATGATGTTGCGAAAGGAGACCAGGAGGATATGAAGTCGTCATCATCATATTTCAAACTTCAGCAAATATCATGATGATGACCTTGCGATAGGTTTATAGCATGCGCATGCAAATACGCCGAAGGTGGATTTTTCTAAGTCTGGGTGATCAGCATGATAATATAAGATCAGGTAATGTTGAAATATCATGATGATGCTCGTGATACAACAGACCACTTCGACGGGGAACTTACCTTGACTTAAAGCCGATGTCATCATGATATTCGAACCTCAGGATATTATCGGGGGGGCGTTCAAATATGATGATGATGATCATCATCATATAACCAAAACCAAGTTTATAAAATATGACGCTCCTAAGAAAATCATGATGCTGCATAATGCGCACAAGGCCTTTTGACGGGTAAAAAGCACTACCACCTAAAATTGACGTCCGGATGTTGCGACTGCATGATTTTTATCGGGTGATAGACCAAGATCATGATGATCCTGACAACATGACTTAGGATATATAAAAAAATATGATGATCCTCCTGCGAATATCAGGTTTGACCAAGACTTTGACCGTGCATAACTTCCACATATGGACGAATTTTCAAGTGAAGTAAAAGGCAAACCTGCATGGAATTTCAAGCTCTTTCAAAATATGAGGTCACAGAAACAAAATATGAACTTTGACAAATAGACCTCATGATGATGACCTACCTCATCATATATCATGATGATGATGCACCTGACCTTCATTTTTACCAGACCGCTAGGAAGCAGAAAAAACACAAGCAGAAGCAAAAAGCAAACATCAGCAGGGGTCCCCATTTTGCTAAGGAGCAAAATGGGGCGTGTTGTGAACATCACAACAGTACTAAACATGCAGCTCTATGATTTTCTCATCCACCTCATACCCCATTGGCATGATCCACACTGTTCTTGGTTCCACTGTCTCCATTAGGCACTGATCAGTCTCTACCATAAAGCATACTGTGTCTTTGTATTTCTCAACTAGAGATTGGGGAATTCTCTCTCTATCTTGCATCATGTTCTAAAAGTTTTTGAAGAAATCCCAAAGAGCTGTGTTTTGTGCTTTGTCATCACCAAGTCCATGCAAATAATCCCTGATTTGTATGGCAACCGGTCTGTCATTCTGCCATACCCATCCACTAGATCCGGGTAGCTCATTCATAAAGTAGAAGAATAAGCACAATATTAACCCACCATACTTAAATGAGTTCTTTTTATCTTTCTTTATTTTCTGTAGATTCTCCAAGAGTTGGTTTAGAAGGAGCTGACAAAGGTCATAATCTGAATTCTTTCTTAACATTTCATAAGCAGTGTAGATAGCAGTTCTAGGTACTGAATTCTCCCTGCTAGAATGATATATCTTGTATCCAATGATCATGGAGGGAAACTTGATATCCGGATCAATGATATCTTCTATTGTCATTGCTCTTTTGTCAAACCTAGATCTGGTAGCCTCACTTACAGCCTGATTCTTGACAGATTTAAGAATAGGTATCCCACCGGATGAGTGCAAACCGATAACTACCCTAATGGCATCTTTTGTGATCTTGAATGGTCCATTCAACCACATGAAGTTGTCATGTATTCTGCTCAAGACATACCAGACCCATTCATCCTCAGCAAGGCAGGGGAAGTGTATACACTGTGCAAAGTGCTTGTCCCGGAGGGCCTTGTATTGGGGTTGGAGCTCAAATGAATCATCTATTAGTTGTTTGTGGTAGATATCCCTCAATTTGAACTCTCCAAATTCTTCAATGTTTGCGTGAATGTAAACCCTAATATCTTCTATATGCAAGACACCATGCAGAACATTGGAAAATGCTCCTAGGGGATCTACTTCCAAGGATTTTTAGGGATGTTTCTTGAATTTGGGGCAAGGCCTATCAGTGATCTTCACAATATTTGGAGTAGTCATCTTTAAAAAGATTTGCAGGGAGATATTTAGGAACAAAAAATACCTTTTACGCCTTTAGGTTTAACAGAGTGAGCTGGATCGATTTCAGCATGAATCGACTTCTGCAAATGATCGTTGATGGGCTTGAGGAAATTTGTTGCAGAGCTCCCTTTTGCTTCTTCTTAAATGCAGAATGAACAAATGTTTAATAAGAAGAACCCTTATATTACTTCGCAAACCCTAATACCAAGTTGCAATAAATGCTCGACCTAAGTCATTCCAGTTTGCCTTATTCAGATGACTTGAAGAACCAGATCAATCTTGATCTAAACATCTTGCAGATCTTCCATATCTTAACCATAGTTTATTTAGATGCTTCTCTTATGAACCCTTTAATCCGCAACTCTCCTTGTGCTAGTTTCAGCATCAATTGACTGGCTGGGGGAAAATGGTTTTCTTTGTGTCTCCCCCTAAGCCAGAGCTCACTTTTTAATTTTTGGAAGGAATATCAGCACCAGAGTCTAGTGCAGATCCATCCCCTACATTCTCTATACTTTTTTTCACCCAAATCTTGTTCATCTCACTTTGAACTTCATCCACATTCACTTTTCGTTTTCCCTTGTCTTGATTCTGATTATTATGTACCGGACCTCTTTTGTCCTGATTCTTGCTTCTACAGAATTTGGCAATATGACCGGATCTATTGCAAATTTGGCAAACAACATTTCTTTGCATATTTGATTGATATCCTCTTGATCTGCATTGATTAACCATATGACCCATTCTATTGCATGCAAAGCATCTACCATTGAATGAATTGTTCATTTGCATATTTCTGCATTCATGAGATTTGTGACCATACCTTTTGCAGTTGAAACACTATCCAGAGAAGGATGTATTAGTTTGATTCATTATCTTTCTGCACTAATTATCTTTATGACCAAAGTTATTGTAGTTGTGGTAGTATCCATTGAAGGATGGATATCTTTGAACATTAGGCTGCCTTACCGAAAGTCTTCTAGGCCTGTTCCTCGGATTTTATGATCCAAAATTCTTCTGACCGGATCTGGAGCTTTCACCTTTTTCATATCCCAAGCCACACTTGTCATCTACCCTCTTTTGACTTTCAAGGAGAACTTCAAGTTGAGCATAGCTTATCTTGAATTTCTCTTTGTATTCATTTGTTGTTTGAAGATCCCTTTTAAGAGAGACAATTTGATCCTCAAGTTTTTCTTCATTATCTTTAGCATCTTCAAGATCAGATTCAAGATGTCTGATTATTCTATCCATCTTGTGGCAGTCTTCTGATTTTTCCTTGAGAGATTGTCTTAGATCATCTTCAAATTTTCTTCTCTCTTCAATTTCTTGGGTAAACTTCATAACTCCTGATTCCATTTCATGTCTTACCATGATGATTTCTTTTGATAACTTTTCACATAACTTGGTTTTCTCTTTCAGATCTCCATTTGTATTATTGGCTTCACCTTGACTTGCCAATTGCTGAAGTAGCTCCTTTCTCTTTTTCATAGAGAGAATCAGTTTCTCTTTTAGTTCTTTTATGAAATCATCAGCCTGTTTGAGTCTTTCCTTCAATTCATTGACTTCAAAATTTGACTGCTCAAGATCATCAAGGGCAGACTTAAGTTGCTCCCTCATACCATACACATCCATTTGAATTCCCAGATCTTCCTCAAGCTGTTAGGCTCTGTTGGGAGGAACTTGTCTCTGATACCAATTGTTGATAACTAAGAGGGGGGGTGAATCAGTTATCTTAAATTTATTCAACTTTCTGTTCTTCTTTAATAATTAATGCAAGATGAAAGTAGAAACAAAGTCAATACACATAATACAATGGAAAAACCATGGGGTGATTAACCGAAGAATGTATTCTCTGTTAGAAGAATAGAAGTACAAAATGGCACCTGCCAATTTAGGGCTCACTGCCCAAGCATATTGCTCACAAGAGGCTCACTGCCTACAAGAGAGAAAGATAACACAATGTTTGAACTGATGAGAAGCATCCACACATGCTAAGATTCAGTTCTGGCTAAGCTCAATAAACTGATCTACTGCACTTCATTCTTACTTTCTTTTGGTTTAGTTATTCTGTCACATTCCGGACCTGTCTTCCTACCTTCCCACTACTCTTCTACTTTTATTCACACAATTACACATTCACACTACACACACTCATATCTAAATTCATATGGTATATATATCTGTACAAGTAATCTTACCACCTTTCTAGTCGGCATCCGGAATAGTCAATATTTTCCCAAGCTTTGATCTGTCGGCTGGATCCTTGCTTACCAAGTGATGCGGATCTAGGAGATGCTTGAAGAAGTCATCAATCATGTCGGCCAATGATGAATGATACCTCAAGAAACTTAGTCATCAGCAATATCTCTTCCAGATTTGGGTCTGACACTCTATCGGTACAGTTCTTCCTCTGTCTACTCTGCCAAACAGGAACCCAACACTCAAGTGCTCATATCTTTTCACCCTTCCATCACTGGAGGCTAAATCCTTGGAATCTATTATTAAAGGTACTCATCTTGACTTCCCCAAATCCGTACTTCACTGAGATACTTCCTCTGAGAGATCCAGACTTGACTGTCAGACCTTGCTAACTGCTCTATTCTTGCTTGCCGGATCATAACACTTCTTCAATCTGACTTTCAGTAGAGACTCATCATGTCATACAGATGTGTGAGATAACATTTGTTGCTATCAATGAAAACATACATGAATCCATATAGTGTCTCTTGCCAACAAAACCAAAAGGTCAACCTGTCAATTTCTAATACAAGTGCCAGAGATAATGAATCCATGGAAGGCAGTTAGTCCATGTCACAAATCCCATGGGGAGCCCTGACCATCTACCAATAGAAAGAATCGTCATCGTGCTATGGTTTGCCTTGCTATAAGAGAAGATAATCTCCCTCCTCACAAGCGTTTATCATCGACGGATGCTAAAGAAACATCTACTATTGTTTTCTCTCCTACAAAGAAAGATGGAGCTTCACAAGCCACTATGGAACCTATTATATTACATTCTCATAGTGAATCTGAAGATAATACAGGTATGGATCTTGTTCTTTATATCTCATGTGCTATAGTTCCTCTTGCATCTTATCCACCTTTCCAAACAGATGATGAGAAAGATTGGGAGGAGGATGATTTTCTTTAGGTTGACACACAAGTGAAGTCTCTTATTTTTATTATGTTATGAGTGCTTGTGATTGGTTTATCCCGTGATGTGTTGCTTGATATGTTATTTATGTTATTATTGTTTTTGTTAAGCTCTCTTTGGGTGACCCTTGACACCCTTGTAGGTGCAAAGATACAAAGGGACCGAAATCTGTTGGATATTATCTCTATTTGTATCATTGTTCTTCTATATGTCATAATTTATATTGTTGTTATGTCCTTTAGGGATGATGCAAGGGATGTCTATTTTTTATTTCATGTGATACTTATTCCTTTGTCTCCGTAGTCCTACTAGTTGGCAGATGATGACAGTTCCATATATATAGTCTTGAGAATTCTCCTATTTGTATAACCATTCATAAACTGACACCAATTAGGTAGATCCCTTTGTGTTATTACTTAGTATAACTTATTACTCCTTTTATGTTTTTCTTTATGTGGCACCTTGTTACTATGATCAGTGTCATACCATGACTACACAAGCAATTGTGTATCATGTCTATAGCATTACCTTGGTTTGCCTTTTGTGGGGGCAACCCCTTTATGTGATGTAGTTTTTTGGAACACATATCTTATGCGCATATGCTTCTGGAAAGCTCTTGCGCCTGTCTTTTGGTTTGTTCTACCTTAAAGCAATTTCTCCCTAATAGGAGTTAGCAATCACTTTAATGTGGGGGCATACATCGCGCTATGCTCTCTTTTTATTGCATACTTGTTTAGTGGCGTGAAACTCACCTAGTGATTTGGCAGTCCTCACTAGCCTATGATTTCCTCTTTGGTCCATGTGCCACCTAGTGCAGTGAAGTTGGCTAGCCCGTGTCCTTCATGTCACTCATCGTAGTCACCTAGTAACTTTGCATTCCTTACTAGCATGTGATCCATGGTGGCACTTCTTTTCACATGACCCCTAGCAAAAGAGAAAAGTAGCATTAGAGTCATGTGCCTTATGTGTTTGTTCCTATGTGTGTTCTTATGGTTGTTTCTATGTTTGTTTTATGCATTATGTTTTAACTTGTGTTTGGTGTGTCTTCATCATGTTTTCCATGTGTTCTCTATGTATTCATTATGTCTTATGTGTATGCTCCGTGTCAAGTGTGTATGCATTGTGTATGTCGTGTATGTTCTTGTAACGTCATAAATTGTCCTCCTATATGGAATGGTACAATTTCCCTTGGTTTATCTCCTTGCTTTTGGTGACCTCTCAACCTTTTCTTTTATGGCCTTCCCGAAACCCTGATTAACTAAGTCTAGAAGCAAACTATTCACTTTTTGAGGTAACTTGTTGATAGAACCCAAAAAGGGGATTTGAGATTTGGGTCCCTAGGACCCCCAAAAATGTAGATCTAAGTGGAAACTAGGGGCTTGGACTTGGGCGTCCGTGCCCTAGTCCTTCCCTGTTTCCCAAGATTTTGAATTTTGGAGGGGTGTCGGCTCCCACTGAGTGCCTTGGGATTCCATTTTTAAATTCTTAGTTTTCACACAATATCGAGATGTTATTTTGAAATTTGAATTCCCTAAAGCTAGATATAAAAAGACATTTGCAAATCATTTTATCACACACAATTCTGATGCAAGCTTGATGCCAAAACTCTGCTACAATTGCTATTGAAGATTAATGACTTGTTGAAGCTCTCAAAAGTGTTTTTGTATTTGCTATCATGGAGACAATGGATGGAGATTAGGAATCAAGATCTTGAGTCTATCTTGCTCTTCCTAGGGTTTGTACACTCTTTGTATGACCGGGAGAAGGGTTGAAGCCTCCAACAGTGAGCTTGGAGATCATCTATAGACATTGCTGATTCACCTTCTTGTTCATGCAAGTCTTCATTTGTTTCATCTGCTTGAGGTGAAGTTGTATGTGTTTATTGATGTAAAGCAAGTTGTTGATCTTCCCTTGATTGAGACATCTAGGGTTTGATATTTCTGCATACGCATTGTTAGGTTTGCACACACTTCTACAAATCTTTATATCTGTCTATTGTTGAGGTAGAAATACCAAAGACGAGGCTTGACCGAGGCAAGCTCCTATATAGCCACAACATCCTTTCCTTGTTTTGTAGGTGTAGATCATGTTCTGCAGGTTTCGGTGGAAAGAATCTACAGAAAGGAAGATATTCCGGATATAGTCACGATAGACTTTCAAATTTTTAGATTCTGACACTTGCGAGACTAAGGAGCGGGTGCTCTAGTCCAACCAAGGGTTTTCTCTAGGATCTGGAAACTATTTAGTAGTCTCAGACACCCTGTGCAGAAGATTTTCCAGTTCAAAAACTTTTGGGACACAGGAGTGGGTGCCCTAGTCCAAGTGGTCCTCAAAATCTGGGTGCACTGTCTCTAAAACCTTCTCTCTACACTTCTGTGATCAGTTTTACCAGTTGTTTCATCAGTTTCTAAATATTTCTGATTTAAGGCATAATTAGGGTTTTACTGGGTTGAAAGGAAAACACTTGATAAAATCTTAGTTAGGGTCTTAGGTTTCATAACCACGTGAGCGTAAGGGACAGACAAAGTGATTAGAAGCTTGTTCATAAGCTCAGTCCTTGTCCTCCCAATGCTTAGTGGAGAAATGGTAGTACTTAACCCAATTTAAACAAACTATCCTATTTTCCCCTAAACATTTTGGTGAACTCGAGCTTTAAAGAATTTGTATTCTTTTAAACTTCAAATCTAAAATAATTTGTTGTTCTAGAGCATAATTGGATTGAAAAACCTCTTTAGTGAAATTTCATATGTCAAATTGTGGATTACATTCTTTATCATTTCACTAAAAGAGTTGGAAATTATCATTTATTGTTGGATATTGTGTTTCATTTGCAAAGCCCATCATTGTGCATTTAAATCTTGGTTTAAATAGAGCATGCTAAAATGTCAGATTTTTTTTTGCAAGATTTCCATGCTTATGATGAGCTGTTTAGTCATGATGACTTCGATATGTTAGATGAATCCCTTGAGGACTTTATCTCAATTAAACATTCCACTACGGCCTCTAAGCCATCATTATTTCAAAAATTTGTAAATGCGATTTATATACCTAAATCTAAGGAAGAGATTGAAAAACCAAAAATTGTGGTCACTCTATGTGCAAATGTGGTTCAGCCATCCTCTAAACCTATGCTTGTTGTTAAAGGTCTTTCATCTCCTCCTTGATCTCCTGATCACATTTATGATTATGCAAAACAAATAGTGAATCAAACCTCACAACAAACCAATCATAATGTGGTTGCTCATGCATGTAACACTTGAAATAACAAACAAAATACACAACAAATGAGTGTTCCGATATCTTTACCATCTTCTCAACCTATGCTTCCTCAAGCACCTTGTTTAACATATAAAGGTGGTAAAGACTATGATCTTGTAGAGCAGCTTCGTGCTACTCCTGCAAAGATATCTCTTTGGGAACTTATACAAACTTCACCTACTTACCATGGAATGCTACAAGAAGATTTACAAAAGGTGATTGTTCCTCCTACTATTAAACCAAATGATGTTTCCTCTTTACTAGATTGTATGCATGCAACAAAAATAGATATTCTATTTCAACAACATGAATTACCATCTATCGAGGTTTAGAATTAGTATGATCCTTTGGTTATCTTTATTACATTCCACAAAACATTGGTTAAAAGAGTTATGATTGACAATGGATCAGCCCTTAATGTTTGTGGCATTGATTTATTGCATAAGGTTAAAATTGATATATCTGCCATCAAACCAGAATCATTAAGTATCCGTGGCTTTGATAATGTTGGATGACAAACCATGGGCACTATAACTGTACCTATACAAGTGGGACCTGTGATGGTGCCTACCTTGATTCACGTAATGCCTTGTTCCCTATCTTATAACATGATTCTTGGTAGACCTTGGATACATGCATTAGGAGTAGTTCCTTCTACTTTACACCATGTTGGTTTTTCTTCTGAATCAGCATTAGGGTTTGCCAGTTCTAATGCACAGGCAGATTCAGCCAACTGAATACAGGAGGTTGCATGAGCTCCTCCCCTTCACTTCTGGTTCTGCCGCACCAAGGGAGGTGTCCCTATTTGATAAAAGTATAACCTTGACTAGCTCAATGACAGAAGGATTTAACTTGACAGCAACAGGCAGAATACTCTCATGTATGGACCAAGATTTGTGTAACAAATCACAAGGTTAGCAATCTTCTTGGACATAATGTCTAGTTAGGTATGAGAGCATGCAGAGGTTCCTAATCCTAATCCTACAACTAACAGATGGAAGGATGAGATGGTTCGAAATGGTGTTTGGAGTGATGGGACTTTCCTAGACCCATTGAACAGACAAATTCCCAAACCAGTGCCTTATCTGGGTAGCAGATTCATATCTAAGACTGTAAATGTCTCCCCATGACAACATAAATTCATATCCAGAGGACCTGAGAATAATGCTATTCCCTGACAGTAACATGTCCAAGAAAGAGTATCATTAATGATCATGCTTAATAGATCCTATGATGCAATCTATTTCCCTTTGTATCTGATCAAAAGCCTATTTAACCACTCCTTGAGCAGACGCAATAAATCAGACACATAGTATGCATACACTGAAAAACTTGGAAGTCCTTGACAACCTTGTTTGAAAGGAAAACAAATGACATACAGGAGACAATCAGAAACAATACACACACATGTGTTTTTCATTTAAAATCTATCTGCATAGAAGGTCATCACAGAGAAAATCATTATTTACAATCCAAGATAGATTAGTACACCAGACTAAGGACCGAGTCTGTAGCAAAAAATGCCTTTCAAAATGTGAACACCTTATGTTCAGAGTCAGAACCGAAAGCCCAAAAAACATCCAACATCTAAAAAGTAACACAGCCAAAACCATTTATACAGAACCGTGTACATTCAGCAATTAATTACATGGCCAGAAGTCAAAAATTTGCCAGATACATTCCTTCCATTTGAAAATGGCCTTCACAGATTAAATGCGACAGACAGGGGGGATCTCGAGCTTTGCGCCGCCATCTGAAAGTCTTCATCCACGATCAGGCATCTTAATCGCTTGTACCGTCGCCCATACCCCTGCACTGTCGCCATTGATGGCTCAACCACCTGCGGCCACCGAGAAAACCATCGCAACTTTCAAACGGAAGCCTCCCGCCAAAACGCACTTTCTGAAGGTTCAAAATATGTAGGAAAATTAGTCCCACATGCACGGTGCGAAGACAACTTTAGCATTTTAAAAACATGGCCACCCATATACTAAGTGTCGAGTGCTTTTGCCATGCTCGACACATGCCTCTCAGCCCAAAGCCCATCGCCCAGACCTATACCATCAGCCCGCTCCAAAAAACTCCTTCCGATCTCAACGGTCTCGCCGATGGCAAACAAAACACACCCTCCGTCGCCGTGACTCCCTCCATCGAAGCATCAAAAAATCCTCTGGCCAACCTCATGTGTTACACCGATGAAGCCACCGCAATCCTCTATCGGCCAGACTACTACCATCGGCCAACCAGAAAGCCTCCTCGCCGATTGGCAAAAGTCACACCGATGCTTACACTATATTCCTTGTCACCAGCTAAAGAAAGACCGTCGAGCTAACTTCCGAGACTCCCACCGACCATACACGTCTCCCCGATGGCCACCAAAACACACTACGTTAGTGGTTACCAATCCACCCTCCTCCTCCATCGGTATGACCAAAAATTATCGGGAAGACCACAAATTACTATGCTGATAGATCAAAATCCTGGCGACCACACATATGCCCAAATCCCCATCGGCCAGAAAAATGATATCGGCAGAGGTCAAGACCCCTCTGCCGATAGCAAAAGTCTCACCGATGGTCCACTCCATCTCCAAGACACACTCCCTCGTCACCCTGATATGTCGAACACCAACCCACCATTGGCCAGACTCCCAACTGTCGGCCTAGCATGAAATTCCCCTGCCGATGAGGAGTATTACACTGATGAACACCAAAAACACAAAGCGCTGAACTGTTGAACCGTCGAACCACGAACCGGTTCAACCCGATGGTTCAACACTGAGGTTCAAACATTAAAAATAATACTCCATCTGCAAAAAACTCTGGTCGAGAGCAAAAAACTCAAAGCATCGAACTATTGAACCTTGAACCGTTGAGAAAAGGGTTCAAGCGGGAGGTTCAACGATACAATATTTGCGCAAGGCAAATGCATAATATGAACCACTAGAAGAGAAATGAACCATGAACCGCTGAACCATTGAACTTATAGAAAAAAGGGTTCAAGTTCAAACCGAAATGTCGAAGACACAAAAATGAACGCATGCCGATGGAGAAAACATGAAGACCCCTCCTCAAGAAATGAGATGCAGATGCTGAAAGACACTGAAGGGGTGCCAAAACTTAGAACCTTTTTTGGATTTTTTGGGATGGTGCCTGCATGAAAATTGCTAAATTAACTGACAGTGAATTCAGGCACCAACAGTGGCTCTGATTGGGGACGTGCAGGTGCAAGACTACAGCGAGAACCCCAGATCTCTGGGATGTAGACCAGTGCCTTATCCATTGGGCAACAGAGTCATGAAGTTATAATGATCTGCATCACCAATCAAACTTGATGGCCTAAGGCCACCAAGAAAAGGATAACCAATATTTCCCCTTGTCAAACACCTTGTTCTCATCTGCATACACTGGGTCAAGCCTGAGAATACTGCCATGATCTGACCACAAACAAACCTGGTCATCTACACATTCAACCTTCTGATTTATTTTGTCACTGTCAACCCTATGCAAACAACCCTCAGCATCAGGCAGCAAATGGATGTAGAATGTATCAAGCAATGCATACTCAAATGGAATATTACACATGTTATCATTTGTATCAGCATTATGCATTGCAAAATGATCTCCTAGCTGGACTGAAAAGTGAAAATATTCAAAATCCACCATGCAGCTAGGAAAATCAGAGCTCATTTCATATGCTGGCCTCTCAAAAGAAAGGCTTTCAAATTCACAATTGTGCACATCATGCACACAACCAATAACAACACCAAACTAGAAAAGATCAGGCTCTGGCATTTCTTTCAAATCAGACACATTTTCATAGCTACTTACCTGATGTATGTTGTTTCCTCTTTCATCAGGATGAGAAATAGAATCCAAGTCAAAAATAGTGCCTAAATCTTCTCCATACTCAGACAGATCCTCATCATCACATGTGTCATAAATGGGTGACCCAGGTGCATCAGTTTCATCATAGTATGCCATTGGTTCATGGGCAGCAGAGCACGCATTTTCATCACCAATGGATTCACTCTGTGGAGGAGTATCAACCTGTGTGTCATAAGCAAAACAACCATCAAATGAAAAACAATCATGCTCTGCACTAGCACTTATTTCAATTTCTGACTGCTCTTCATGATCTCCATGTGTTTGAAAGGTAGGCAATGGGTCACACATGGGACTATTTTTCTGTTTGCTTATACCTTCTCTGTCTTGAGTACAATACTCACAATTGTCTCCACAGGTCCATTCCAAAAGTTGCTCATTACTGTCCACAACCTTGTTATTGTTTTCATGGTCATATGCCTCATCATTGCAATGGGAATCCTCGCTAGTCCTTTCATTGGCATCCTCAACTGGTGAACAATCCAGTTGAGCAGTATTGTTAGCATTATGTTCAAATACAGCAGTCTCAACCTCTATGCTTTCATTTTCATTTTTATCTGCACATGATGCCTTAATTATTTGGTCATTTGCAACTTCACAACTATTTTTCACACCAAGGCCAGGGGACAGGGATTTCAGCAGGTGCACATTTCTGATTTTTTCTATTTTTTCTACGAACTTGTATGCCATCTGCATACTTGTCACCTTGAAATCCCTTAGTAATGCACTAGAGCCCTCCTCAAAATCCTCAAAGAATATGCCAACATAGGCTGAAGTGTCAGGTCTGAAGACTTCTGGGATCTGTGAAAAGGCTACTGCAAACCTATGACTGAAATCAACACATGGCTCTTCATCTTGTTTTATGATTCTCATCAATTCTGCAACAAGATCAGTAGGTTCTTTTGCAAATTCTTTTTTGAAAAAGTCAGTAAGCTCATCCCAATAGGCAAAGGATCTCTTTGGAAAGCTCAAATACCAGTCTTTTGCTTTTGCATCAAAGGATCTAACAAAAAACCTCATCCACATATCCTCATCTCTAAATGAATGTTTTCCCATAAAACTGTGAAAATTTTGGATATGTGCATTCCCATCACATACACTGTGACCACTAAATCTAGGCATCTGACAGTATATCCTAGCAGGCATAGTTTCTACTTTATAATCCACCCATGACAAATCTAGTTGGTCATACAAAGGATCAAAAGGGCTGAGAAGAGGTTTAGCCTTCTGACTGGCAGACACAATAAGGTTATTGCTTTTTAACTGGGCCTGCTTAGCCTCTAAGAATATCAACCTATTTCTTATCTCTTCTATTCTTTTATCCAACATTTCACCGTTGAGTATGGGATAATTCATACTTGGATTCATGAAATTTCTATTTTTAGACATCCCTTGCATTCCTAAGACCTGTAACCTCCCTTGGCATCTAACCTATGCAGCAAAACAACAAATATAAAGGGGAAGGAACAAGGTACCTTTCTTATACAGATGCTGAAGTCTGAACAGCACATTTTCTGTCACAACACACACATCAACTTTTCATGTGCACTTGAATTTTTGTAGAGTCACCACCTCTCCAAAGAGGACAAAATTTACAGCAGCTGAAAGCTCATCAAATATGTTTCTGAGTTCATTCCACCAGCAGAGCAAAACTTCACCAAAGACTGCAGGATATCACTTCACATCACCATTCCCAGTGGAATCGCCATTTTGTTGGTTTTTCTTCTGAATCAGCATTAGGGTTTGCCAATTCTAATGCATAGGTAGATTCAGCCAACTGAATATAGGAGGTTGCGTGAGCTCCTCCCCTTCACTTCTGGTTCTGCCGCACCAAGGGGGGTGTCCCTATTTGATAAAAGTATAACCTTGACTAGCTCAATGATAGAAGGATTTAACTTGACAGCAACAGGCAGAATACTCTCATGTATGGACCAAGATTTGTGTAACAAATCACAAGGTTGGCAATCTTCTTGGACATAATGTCTGGTTAGGTATGAGAGCATGCAGAGGTTCCTAATCCTAATCCTACAACTAACAGATGGAAGGATGAGATGGTTTGAAATGGTGTTTGGAGTGATGGGACTTTCCTAGACCCATTAAACAGACAAATTCCCAAACCAGTGCCTTATCTGGGCAGCAGAGTCATATCTAAGACTG
This sequence comes from Cunninghamia lanceolata, assembly GCA_027924645.1. Classification (NCBI taxonomy): domain Eukaryota; kingdom Viridiplantae; phylum Streptophyta; class Pinopsida; order Cupressales; family Cupressaceae; genus Cunninghamia; species Cunninghamia lanceolata. The sequence goes on along the minus strand of BSBN01000288.1, from coordinate 12,671,943 downwards.
TAAATGTCTCCCCATGACAACATAAATTCATATCTAGAGGACCTGAGAATAATGCTACTGCCTGACAGCAACATGTCCAAGAAAGAGTATCATTAATGATCATGCTTAACAGATCCTATGATGCAATCTATTTCCCTTTGTATCTGATCAAAAGCCTATTTAACCACTCCTTGAGCAGACACAATAAATCAGACACACAGTATGCATACATTGAAAAAATTGGAATTCCTTGACAACCTTGTTTGAAAGGAAAACAAATGACATACAGGAGACAATCAGAAACAATACACACACAGGTGTTTTTCATTTAAAATCTATCTACATAGAAGGTCATCACAGAGAAAATCATCATTTACAATCTAAGATAGATTAGTACACCAAACTAAGGACTGAGTCTGTAGCAAAAAATGCCTTTCAAAATGTGAACACCTTATGTTCAAAGTCAGAGCCAAAAGCCCAAAAAACGTCCAACATCTAAAAAGTAACACAGCCAAAACCATTTATACAGAACCGTGTACATTCAGCAATTAATTACATGGCCAGAAGTAAAAAATTCACCAGATACATTCCTTCTATTTGAAAATGGCCTTCACAGATTAAATGCGACAGACAGGGGGGATCTCGAGCTTTGCACCGCCATCTGAAAGTCTTCATCCACGATCAGGCATCTTAATCGCTTGTACCGTCGCCCATACCCCTGCACTGTCGCCATTGATGGCTCAACCACCCGTGGCCACTGAGAAAACCATCGCAACTTTCAAACGGAAGCCTCCCGCCAAAACGCACTTTCTGAAGGTTCAAAATATGTAGGAAAATTAGTCCCACATGCATGGTGCGAAGACAACTTTAGCATTTTAAAAACATGGCCACCCACATACTAAGTGTTGAGCGCTTTTGCCACACTCGACACACGCCTCTCAGCCCAAAGCCCATCGCCCAGACCTATACCATCGGCCCGCTCCAAAAAACTCCTTCCAATCTCAACGGTCTCGCCGATGGCAAACAAAACACACCCTTCGTCGCCGTGACTCCCTCCATCGAAGCATCAAAAAATCCTCTGGCCGACCTCATGTGTTACACTGATGAAGCCACCGCAATCCTCTGTCGGCCAGACTACTACCATCGGCCAACCAGAAAGCCTCCTCACCGATAGGAAAAATTCACACCGATGCTTACACTATATTCCTTGTCATCGGCCAGAGAAAGACCGTCGGGCTAACTTCCCAGACTCCCACCGACCATACACGTCTCCCCGATGACCACCAAAACACACTACATTAGTGGTTACCAATCCACCCTCCTCCTCCATCGGTATGACCAAAAATTATCGGGAAGACCACAAATTACTACGCCGATAGATCAAAGTCCTGGCGACCACACATATGCCCAAATCCCCATCGGCCAGAAAAATGATATCAGCAGAGGTCAAGACCCCTCTGCCGATAGCAAAAGTCTCGCCGATGGTCCACTCCATCTCCAAGACACACTCCCTCGTCACCTCGATATGTCGAACACCAACCCACCATCGGCTAGACTCCCAACTGTCGGCCTAGCATGAAATTCCCCTGCCGATGAGGAGTATTACACCGATGAACACCAAAAACACAAAGCGCTGAACTGTTGAACCGTCGAACCACGAACCGGTTCAACCGATGGTTCAACACTAAGGTTCAAACATCAAAAATAATACTCCATCTGCAAAACACTCCGGCCGAGAGCAAAAAACTCAAAGCATCGAACTATTGAACCTTGAACCGTTGAGAAAAGGGTTCAAGCGGGAGGTTCAACGATACAATATTTGCGCAAGGCAAATCATAATATGAACCACTAGAAGAGAAATGAACCATGAACCGTTGAACCATTGAACTTATAGAAAAAAGGGTTTAAGTTCAAACCGAAATGTCGAAGACACAAAAACGAACACATGCCGATGGAGAAAACACGAAGACCCCTCCTCAAGAAATGAGATGCAGATGCTGAAAAACACTGAAGGGGTGCCAAAACTTAGAACCTTTTTTGGATTTTTTGGGATGGTGCCTGCATGAAAATTGCTAAATTAACTAACAGTGAGTTCAGGCACCAACACACCATTCGATTAAGTTTATATTTAAAGGTAAACTGTATACTATCCATTCGGATCCTGAACCTGAAAATTGTTTGCAAATGGAAGTGCATAAGCATGTTATTTGTCCTAAGAGTTTGAACAATCCAAAACTTGATTTATTAGCTCCTCTTGCCTCTAAAAATGTTATGCAAGAGTCCAAGCAATCAAATGCATTTGTTGGTGATGATTGGGGTTCGCTAGATTTTGCATCTTATTCCATAGGAGAGTATAAACTTAAAAACCCTGTCCCCAAAACATCAAATATTGCATCGATCACATCGCACGCTTCGAATGATAAACATAAGACTTATTTGATGACAAATAAGGATAATACTCTTAGTTATACTATTGATTATGAAACTTATGAAGCTCCACCTTCCTCTAAAGAAACAATCTCTCTTTAGGGCAGAGGATTTTGAATCCTTTACAAAAATTGTGACTATGTAGGTAATGGTTGTGGCATAAATCAACAAGGAATCAAAGTCCCTATAGAATCCAATACGTGACATTGCTCAAATTGCATTGGATATAATCCTTTTAGGGAGTCCAAAGCCCACAAATGCCCTACTCTAAATGTGAATACAATATCAACACTTAGTTTGATATTTCCTGAGATGATTGACATCAATTGTCCTCTAGGATCACTTCCATTGCATATGTTTACGGTTGATGAAGTGATAATGGAATTCTTGGGTGCTTATGATCGTATTCCTTGTTATCACCATAAACGTTGCATACCTTATAGTTTAAACAATGATGCATATTTTGGAAAGACTACTAGCACAATAACTGCTACAGTAGAGCATAATGAAGAACTTGAAGAACAATTACAATCCTACAATCCCCCAGACCACAGTACTCTCCTTAATGATAAGACTGTCGACATCATTATGGATAAGGATAACCCTAAAAAAGTTATCCCTATTGATGATTGTTTAAATGCAAAAGAAAAAGCAGAAATGACTAAACTGTTGACTAAGTTCTCAGAATTATTTGCTTGGAATTATTTAGACATGCTTGGTATAGATCCTTAGATTGTAATGCATAATATTGTGTTAAAACCAGATGTTAAGCCATTCAAACAAAAGATTTGTAAGATGAATCCTAAGATTGCTTTGCTTGTTAAAACTAAAATAGAAAAACTTTTACAAGCTGGTTTTGTCTGACCTATTGATTACTCTCCATGGATCTCGAATATTGTTGCCATCACTAAACTTGATGGTCATATAAGAATGTGCACAGATTTCTGAGGCTTAAATTTGGCATCTTTGAAAGATGATTTTTCGCTCCCTAATATCGATATGATTGTTGATTCCATAGCTGGACATAAGTTACTATATTTCATGGATGGATTTTAGGGATATAATCAAATCCTTATAAATCCTCTTGATTAGTATAAAATAGCCTTTATAACACCTTGGGATACATTTTGTTGGGTAGTCATACCATTGGGACTTAGGAATGCAAGAGCTACTTACCAGCGTGCAATGACTCTTATATTTCATGACTATATGCATAATATTCTAGAAGATTATGTTGACGACATCCTAGCGAAGTCTATCCATTGTAAGGATCATGTTACAAATCTTTGACAAATATTTGAGCACATACGAAAGTATAATATGCGATTGAATCCCTGTAAATGTGTTTTTGACGTGGATAGTGGAAAGTTATTTGGGTTTATTGTTTCAAATCGAGGTATAGAAGTCGATACAAAAAAGATAGATGTGATTGTTAATATGCCAATACCTAAGAACATATCTCAACTTCATAGTTTGTAGGGAAAGATACAGGCCATCCGCCGATTTGTTTCACAACTCGTGGATAGGACTTGCCCCTTTACGCAACTACTGAAGAAAGATTCTCACTTTCAATGGAATTCTAAATGTCAAAAAGCTTTCGATAACTTAAAGGATTACTTAGCTAATCCACCCATTTTGCAACCTGTTATTTTTGATAAACCATTTCTGTTGTACATCTCAACATCTAACAATGCCCTAGCAGCTTTGTTAGCACACCATAATGCTGAAGGCAAAGAATGTGTTGTCTATTACATCAGTCATACTTTGCTTGATTATGAGGTGCGATACATAGTCATAGAGAAGCATTATTTAGCTTTAGTGTTTGCCACTCAAAAGCTTAGACATTATCTCTTAAATGCTAAAGTGCATGTAATGGTAAAATTTGACCCCTTGAAACATCTCTTCACAAGAACAGATTTATCGAGTCGTCTTGCTAAATGGGTTATGCTGTTAACAGAATTTGATCTCAAATTTATTTCACAAAAAGTGATTAAATGGAAAGCGATAGCTGATCAGTTAGCTGACACTCCCTCGCCATTTTCTATACAAAATATCGATGCATTTCCTGACGAATAGATTTTAACAATCTATGCAGATGAAAAATGTGAATTATACTTTGATGGATCAAAATGTCGAACTAGCTCCAGGGATGGTGTCATATTAATACCTCCTATTGGTAGGCTGATTCCCTTATCCTACCACTTAGATTTCTTATGCACAAACAATATAGTTGAATACGAAGCTCTTATCATAGGACTTCGTGCAACCTTGGCTCTTAATATCAAAAACATTACAATATATGGTGATTCTCAGTTAATTGTTAAACAAATAACGGGATCATATCAAACTAAGCATGATAAGCCATCTCAATACCATGAGTTGACATTATCTCTCCTAAAACAATTCACATCATATTCAATCAACACCATTCCCAGGAAAGATAACTGGCATGCAGATGTAATGGCAAGCGCAACTTCCCTTATATCCCCTAATAGTCTCTTGAGGAATTTACTTTTGTTGTTCATAATCTTAAGACACTGATAATCGATGACCCTATAGTTGCGAATTCGGAACTTTGTGGTAATACATACATGGATGAATGGTTCTCCTACATATTCAACTATCTACATGATGGAACCATTCCTGATTCGACATCTAAGAATGCCCAACTCCGTTTACGCAACTAGCAACACGATACATCATATTATCGAATGTCTTGTATCAATGAAGTTATAATGGTCTCTTACTCTATGTTTAAGTAATTTAGAGATTCTGATAGCTTTAGAAGAACCTCACTCAAGTGCCTATGGAGGACATTTTGGTGGAAAATCATTGGTACAAAAATTGTTACGTATGGGATACTATTGGAAGCATATAGAACAAGATTCCTTTTCTTACGTCAAGAGATTCCTGCAATGTCAACAACATAAACACCTAATCCATGCTCCTGCTCAAGATCTTTGTGCCTAGGTGTCACCATGTCCATTCTTTATCTGGGGCTTGGATCTAATTGGTAAAATTTCCCCGCCCTCCTCTCAAGGACATATGTTTATCATTACTGCTACTGATTATTTTACAAAATGAGTCAAAATGGTCCCTTTGTGATCCATGACCACTGATGTAATATGTCAATTCATACAAGATAACATAATTTCTTGATTTGGAATTCCTTCCTCCTTGGTTGTAGACAATGGTACACCATTTAAGAACAAGGATGTGAAAAAGTTCCTCAAAAAATATCATATACAACACCGCTTCTCTATGCCTTATTACCCTCAATCAAATGGCCAAGCAGAAGCTTCAAACAAGGTTATTGGATAGATTCTATGGAAAACTATTAATAAACATCAAAAAAATTGGCATACGCAATTATCCTTTGCATTATGGGCTTACAGAACAAGTATTCGAACGGCTACTAGTAACATACAGTATAATCTCGTCTACAACGCAGATGTGATAATGCCCTTGGAGTTAGAAATTCCTTCCTTTCAAATTTCCCTAAGAGATATCATGGATGATGACATAGAATGAGAGAAAAGATTATAGGAACTTGAGATGCTTGATGAAAGACGTATCAACGCTCTTGAACATCTCAAGACTTATCAATAAGGAGTACAATGAGCCTATAATGCACAAGTCATACAACGTTCATTTAACATTGGGGACTTAGTTCTTTATGAAAATCAACGTAGCGTAAATGCACTGCCTGGTGAAAAAGGTAAGTTCAGCCCTAATTGTCTTGGACCGTATATAATCACTAAAACCTTTCGATCCGAAGCGTATAAATTAGCCGATGAGCAAGGTATGCCGCTTAAGGAACCTATTAATGCAGCACACCTCAAAAGATTTTATGCTTAAAAGATCTAATGTTAAATGTTTCTAAGCTAATTTAGCACATAGATTAGCTTCAATTTCAACAAGATAGCACTGTTTTGTCTTAATTCATTTGACATTACATCTTTGTTCAGTTGATCATTGTTGTATCATGTTTAAGTAGTAATTGCTTAGATCACTTTTGTATTAACTAAATGTAGCATGGAAATTAAAGTTGTGTAAAATAATTATTGTGTTTGTTACTACATGATTCTTTTTAGAATTGTTAGTATATCACAATAGCATTAATTATAGCATTTAAATATCATCACTAGTTGTATTTTTACGAAAATCACATGTGATAGATCAAAAACCGTTACACAGATAAAAAGAAATAACCATCATATATATATATATATATACATATATCTCAGTTTCATGTATACATCCAAGTTGACTATCCCTCAAAACAAAATAGGATGTCGTAGTGCCTAAAATCTATACATCACATAGCTGAGCCTCGATTGCCCATACCCTTAGGCCCTCGTGGTGTGCGAGTGATAGAAGCCTGACCATGTGTGGCTACGGATCGCAAATGACTCCTAGAGATGCTTCACGATTGTAACCCCCTGATCTCACCTCTCATCTCTATCATCTACTCATGTGCCTCTTGGTACATCCTCTGGTACCAGTCTCTCTCAGCCTGAACCCTGTCTCTATTAGCTCTTACCTGCTGGACCTCCTGCAATAAGAACTCACTAACATCTAGCTCTCCCTCCAATGTAGGAACCACTATCGTCTACTCTCATTGTGTCCTGAGCTCAGCCTCGACGCGCTCAACTTGTTGTTAAATGGAGCCTAATCAGAATCAGAGGTTAAATTTCCCCACTTTTATCAGTGTAGTTTCCCCCCAAATTCCTACGGGGTCAAGGGACAGCGCCCCTTGCGTCGGGTGTTATTTTTCTATTGATCGACATAAAAAAAACCCTATTTTTGTAACCGACATAAGGCTTGATAAAAGCGGCTAAGGGTCAGGGTTTTTGTTGATATTATATTGTAGCATTTGTAGCAGTATTGAGTTGCAGGGATTGCTGTTTGTAATCGGTTTGATTTACTAGATAATAATATTAGACTCTTTGTTTGGTGGATGTAGCCCAAGTTTGGGTGAACCATGTTAAAACTTGTCTCTCGCTATTATTATTTGTGTATTTCCATTCCTCTGTTTAATCTTTATTTGCATTTAATTGATATCTTCTGTTGGCTAACCCTAACACAACTCTCTGTCGAAACTTCTCTCTCTCTCATGCAGACTACTCTAGCATGACCTCTGTAGCAGTCCTGTATCTAACAATTGGCATAAATATCTCAGCATGCCACCCAGAAGATGATCATGGTGAATAACCTACCCGCACTCGCTGCTCTGAGGCATCTGTCGGTACTATGTCTCCTATGATGCAACTCACAAAGTTTCACCATGTATCAGTCCCAACTGCAAAACAGAGGATGAGATAGATGTTAGACTCCCATATATATATCACAAATAATAAACTATATAAAACATCAAATAATAAATCAAACCTAACTTGGATCTCCATCTCACCAGGATGGAACTTAGATCGCCGACGGTGTGACGAGCTCTATTGTCTGATCTGCAACTAGGGGCATAGACCTACTACACTCCCCCCACTCTCTCTGACTAGGCCTCGCATCGTCTGCAAGAGTAGGACCACGAGCCTTTGACCACAGTCTCGACTCGGTCTCCTCGTCAATGTCTACCTTTTGCTGGCTCTATCGTGATCTCACTCTGAAGATGTACTGTACCTCCTCAAACTCATCCTCATCCTCCTCATCCTCCTTGAGATCGTAGTATCCTACGAAATCACTAACATCATCCCAAGGTTGGGCATGCCTTGTAGGGTGCCCATGTGGAAAGATAGAAGCAAACCATGTTGTGTGCCACCAGGTCCGATATGCTCAGGTACATCTGACATCATCTGTGTCTGACACTAGCTCTACATTCTCAGGACCCTCATTATCACTAAGTGGCATGTTTGCTATCATGAACCATTGGATGGTATTTGCCTTGACTATGCTACGAGCAGCCTATGCGTAGCTCGGATGAACCATAGAAACATCTTATATCTGTCTGAACTGTCATACCACCCTGTCAAAGTAAAACTAAGATATGATATGATCGAGATGACCAGCCATCAGTCAATCCCTCTGTATCCTCACTAACTACCTGTACTGGCTAGGCCATCTAATGTAGTCGCGATATGGTCTCCAAATGATGTCGTTAGGCTATAATCTATCAAATACTACTCTCCAGTATAGCAGATTGTTGTGCCTCCAACACTTGACCAATGGATAGGCATAGATACGCAGATGGGTGAATGATGCATCTATAGGATAACCCACCAGTCATGTGCACCTGATGTGCTCAAAGGCCCAGACCTGTAGTAATGTATAGACCATCAGACTATGCATCTCATAATGGATATATCACCCTAAGTCGTGATAAAGATGCGCAAGCATACTGTGCCCCCATGTATAGACAGTCTAATGCTCCTCCATCACTCTAATGGTGCAAACGAGACCCCCATGAAGGTGAGAGCCTCGTCCATCTGGTGCAATGGCTAGTGCGACTGTGACTATCATGATCCTCCATAGTAAGGGAATGTCTCTACATCCCTACTCTAGCAAATGGCGCTGAATATGTCCTCACTCTGCCTGCAAAACAGTGCAACCCAAGTAGTATACTTGACTCTCGTGAGTGTACTCCACTGAGTGATGTCCTACAATCCTCATTGTCTCTCCTCAGATCGACAGTCAAAGGATCCTGAATACATCCTCTAGTGTGATGGTAATCTCTCCTGTTGGTAAGTGGAATGTGGATGTATCTGCATCCCACCTCTCCATTAGTGCCATGAGTATAGCGCAGTGGAATTTGATTATGGGCATATCAAACACCCACCATAGGTCCACTGTTTGTAAATGCTCTCTCTACAACAACAAAGGCACTTACATGCTCTCATAGAAGTGCTATCAGACAACTACCTATGTGCTCACACATCTCAGGGACATCCTACAGATTGGAAAGCAAGCAAGAGTATCAGAACCACCTTTAGAAACTAAAGTAAGCTATCAAGAACTAAACAAAATGCTTATGCCTAGGGCCTGTGTCCTCTATGGACCAGGGCACCCCAGGAAGACTAGGGCACCCCAGAGGGACACTGGCACCCCTATGGGACCAGGGCACCCCCATATGGACTCTAGTGCCCTAGGTGGACCCGGGTGCCCTTGTTTGGGACCCCTATCCACCTTCCCCCCTTGGCATAGACATTGGTAAATGTAAAAGCAAAAGTACAATGAAAGATGACAAAAGAGTTGGATTAGGACCCTACCTTGGCCTTGAAACATCTCTCTACTACTCGGGCTCAGGGCATCTCTAGTTGTGGTGGATGATATGGACGTCGACTCAGCATGGTCGTTTTCCTATTCTCCTTTTCTCTCTCCTCTACTTTTCTACAATGGAAAGAAACAAGAATGAGATAGTGATAAGTGACAACTCCCTTTTACGTAAAGTGAGTGAGAATTCCTATCTCTAAGTAGGTGCAAAAGTGTGCTCTTTCACTCTTGAGCCCTTTTCTTGAGCTGTTGAACTCTGTTTTCCACGCCGTTTGTTGCATTGGAAACCTGGTTCCACTCTCTTTCTTCCCTAATGTGTTATGTTGGAGTGTTGTTTCTTCAAATGACCCTCATAACACATTTCTCATCAAGTTTCCCTTGAAATCGATGCACGTGGATATCTCCTTATTTCTACTCTCAGACTAAGCAAGCAGAAACAAGGGGGGGCATAAATCTCCCTCAATTTCCTCCCTCATAATGTCCCATCACTCAACCCCCTTAGTGTTTTCGGTACTGACTTATTGATGGTGGTTTCAGGTTGATTTGGTTTTGATTTTCTGATAAGTGTTCCTTTGCAGGTTGTGGTTCCTAACTTTGTGGTCTTGCAGGATTCCAAACTTGGGGGCTTCTACCTTCTTGGTGATAACACTTCAGATTCATCTACAGTATCCTTTTGGGTATCCTTTTCATGATTGATGTATTTACTTTCCTTTAGTTGCATATGCACGTAGTGTCATAGGGCCACTAAAGTGGGGGCTAAATGTAACATCAGAAATTGTCCTCTTGTATGGAATGGTACAATTTCCCTCAGTTTAGCTCCTTCCTTTTGGTGACCTCTCAACCTTTTCTTTTATGGCCTTCCTGAAACCCTAATTGACTAAGTCTAGAAGCAAACTATTCACTTTTTGAGATAACTTGTTAATAGAACCTGTAAAGGGGATTTGATTTGGGTCCCTAGGACCCCTAAAAATGTAGATCTGAGTGGAAACTGGGGGCTTGGACTTGGGTACCCGCACCCTAGTCCTCCCCTATTTCTTGGGATTTTGAATTTTAGCAGGGTGTCGGCTCCCTCCGAGTGCCTCAGGATTCTATTTTTAAATTCTTAGTTTTCGCACGATATCGAGACATTATTTCAAAATTTGAATTCCCTAAAGCTAGATATAAAAAGACATTTGCAAATCATTTTATCACACACAATTCTAATGCAAGCTTGATGTCAAAACTCTACTACAATTGCTATTAAAGATCAGTGACTTGTTGAAGCTCTTGAAAGTGTTTTTATATTTTCTATCATGGAGACAATGGATGGAGATTAGGAATCAAGATCTTGAGTATATCTTGCTCTTCCTAGGGTTTGTACACTCTTTGCATGATCGGGAGAAGGGTTGAAGCCTTCAATAGTGAGCTTGGAGATCCTCCACGGACATTGCTGATTTTCCTTATTGTTCATGCAAGTCTTCATTTGTTTCATCTCCATGAGGTGAAGTTGTATGTGTTTATTGATGCAAAGAAAGTTGTTGATCTTCCCTTGATTGAAACATCTAGGGTTTGATATTTCTGCATACACATTGTTAGGTTTGTACACACTTCTGCAAATCTTTATCTCTGGCTATTATTGAGGTAGAAATACCAAAGACGGGGCTTGACCAAGGCAAGCTCCTATATAGCCATAACATCCTTTCCTTCTTTTGTAGGTGCAGATCATGTTTTACAGGTTCCAGTGGAAAGAAGCTATAGAAAGGAAGATATTGCAGATACAGTCATGACAGGCTTTCAGATTCTTGGATTTTGACACTTGCGGGACTAAGGAGCGGGCACCCTAGTCCAACCAGGGGTTATTTCTGGGATCTAGAAGCCATTTAGCAATCTCAGACACCCTGTGTAGAATATTTTCCAGTTCATAAACTTTTAGGACACAGGAGTAGGCGCCCTAGTCCAAGTGGTCCTCAAAATCTGAGTGCACTGTCTCTGAAACCTTCTCTTTGCACTTTTGTGATCAGTTTTCAAATATTTCTGATTTAAGGTATAATTAGGGTTTTACTTGGTTGAAAGGAAAACACTTGATAAAACCTTAGTTAGGGTCTTAAGTTTCATAACCATGTGAGCGTAAGTGATGGACAAAGTGATTAGAAGCTTCTTCATAAGCTCAGTCCTTGTCCTCCTAATGCTTAGTGGAGAAATGGTAGTACTTAACCCAGTTTAAACAAACTATCCAATTTTCCCCTAAACAATTCCTTATGTATTGTGTGTCTTCCATGTGTATTACTATGAATTCTTTTAGTACTCCATGTATGTTGCAAGTATGTGCTGATCGGTGTTGTCATTGATGTCAACATGTTTGTGTTGTCATTGGTGTCATCTATGCTCTTGTTTTGAGGTTGTTTTGTTGCTTGATTGTGATGAGTTAGCTACTCTATATTGCTTTAAATAAGTGCTTAAGATGATGAGAATATGTTCTTGATATTGAGTTTCCAAGTGCTTTTGAGAAAATTTGATTTATACTGTAGATAGAGTTGTAAAGAAGTATTATGGCTTACATGATACTGTCTGAGTTTTTGCTACGCATTTCTTCTATACTGAAGACCAAAGGATGAGATTTGGATATGTTTTAGAAAACTAGTTGAAGAGGTTAAATCCTAAGTTTGGTGCTCCGAAACACTTTGATGTGAAAGTTATGTTCACCAGTTTGAAGACTGTAATTGACAGAGTTTCTGGGATGTGCAGAGGTGTCTAGGAGAAAGTATTTTGCTCTGCATTTCTCTGCAGAATTGTTTCAGGTGTTGCAGTTCTAGACATATGTTTATAAGGTCCTTAGCTATCTTCATTCTAAAGTATTTGTGATTTGGTACTCCAAAAGACAAGTTTGTGTTGTTGTGCTTCAGGTGAAAGTTGTCTTCAAGTGAGATTTATTGTCTTCAAGTGAAATTTGTTGTAGCTGGATTTGTTGGCTCCCAAGTGATTTTATGTTGTTCATGGATGTCTATAGTTGTTTTGAAGGCTTGTTCTTGATCCACAAGCTATGATTGAGTTCTTAGAAGCATGTGTCTAAGTATTCTTGGTGTTTGCACAAGTTTGGCCGACTTGGGTGCTAACACTCTTTGGGGATGTGTTTTGTGGATTGTAGAAGTGTTTTGAAGCATGTGAAGATGCATTTGGGTCTGAGCTAAGCCCTGAAGTGTTCTACCTTCATTCATTTGATTCGCAAGATTGTTTAGTTCTAGACCTAATTTGAATTTTGTATAATTGGTGCCTTGGAGAATGTTTCAAGCATTGTAGATTGTGTTTGCCGACCTTGATGGATGTTTCAAGGTGAAGGTTGATATAAATAAGTGTTGAGGATTCATGGATTAAGTGTGTGTGCATGGAATAAAAATGTGGTGATGCAAATATGAAGGTGTGTATGTGACATGAAGAAGTTTTTTGATCTGATCAATACGACAAGTGTTTGAGAAGAAGTTTTATGAAGAGCAGAGTAGTGTGACAAAGCAGACCAAGATGAAGAGTTTTGAGACCGTATTTTAAGCTTCATTAGAGTTGTACCCCATGCATTTATAGATGCAATTACAATAGTTCATTGTGGCAATGAGCCACCAATTCTATCTTTCTTTTCTTGTGGCAGTGAGCCTGTATGCAGTGAGCATCCTTAGGGCAGTGAGCCCTAGGAAGTGAGCCTCTTTGTAATTTGGGATTGATACTACTTTATATTGTGAGTTAATCCTCACCATGGTTTTTCCTTGTTAGGGTTTTCCACGTAAAATATGGTGTTCTTTGCACATGGTGCTGATGTGTTTAAGTTTCTATTATCTTCTTTTCATGTTTAATCTTCATAACAGATTAAGGGTTTAAGTGAACTAATGTGGATGTGATTATGTTTATGACAATTTGAAGTTTTTGATACAACTAATTCACCCCCCCTCTTAGTTGTCTTGTGCCTTCAACAATTGGTATCAAAGAAAGGTTGTTTGGAACAGAGCTTAACAGTTTAAGGTAGATCTGGGATGGTGCACATGAAGAATGTTCCCTTGTTTGTTGGATCCTTAGAAGATGAATGCATGTCTGTCAGTAGTGAAGAACTCAAAGTTGCTCTTGAAGACCTTGAAAGGACTCAAGAAGAAAACCAGGATCTGAAGGAAAATATCAAAGAGACGGATGAATGTATTAGAAAATTAAGAGAGCAAGTCAAGAAATTCAAAGAAAGAAATAAGGAGGTCAGTGAACAATTGAGGCTAGCAAATGAATCCATGAAAGTGCAAGTTGAAGAAAAGACAAGGGCTAAGAAATATCTGAACCTAATGGTGAAAGGCAAATCTAAAGAATGTATAAGGCTTTAACAAGAAGTTGTGAATTTGAAATTAGATCTGGAGAAGGCAAAAAGTTATGAAGAAAAATTCAATATAAGTTCTGCAAGACTTGATGAGATGATTTCTACTCAAAAGAGCCCTGATGACAAAGAACGCTTAGGATTTAAAAAAGGTGAAAGCTCCAAATTAGGTCAAGAAGTAAATGTTGAGAACAAAAAGGACAAAGGCAAATAGATCCAGAATTAAAGAAATGGACCTAAAAGACCACCGGTTAGGCAACCAAATGCTTAAAGGTACCCATCTTTCAATTGTTATTGTTATTCATGCAATAAGTTCAGTCATAAGGCTACTCAATGTAGTGTTGGTGATGATTGTTAGTAAAAAACAACATGAATAAAAGTTTAAACAACAAACCTTTATTATCTTGAAAAGTATGATCAATTTAGGATAAATTGATGACTCCAAGTCTCCATTGATTAGGTCATGATCATCTGACATTACTTAGAGGTTGATGTGATTAACGGAGACTTGGACTCATCAATTTATCCTAAATTGATCATACTTTTCAAGATAATAAAAGTTTTTTGTGTAAACTTTTATTCGTGTTGTTTTTGACTAACAATCATCACCAACATAAATTGGTGCTAGAAGGAGGGCCACCTATTCTCTCTCATTACTTGAATTGGTCAGCTACATCCAATTCCTGCATGTTTACAAGGTGATCTTGTAAAAGTTCATTAAATTTGGCTATGCTTTGGACATTTGTGTAAAGATTCACTTGTTTCAAGTTGTTTCAAGAATATTGATCATAAATATTTCAGTGTACTACATGAGTGCTTTGATCTTTGCAATCATTTGTTTAAAGTCTTCAAATATTGAGTTGTTATATAGGTTTTATTGCAATTATCCTATAGAAACTTGCCTTTGCGACCAAATATTCAATCATTATTAAGTCCTGACCATAAATATCTATCCTGAAATATCATTTCCTCTGATCTTTGCAAAGATTTAGTCAAAATATCCATATTTTGTCCTAAGCTGTTAATATTCTGGCTCACTGGCCTAATACTAGGTCCAGATCTAGTGGACTCTTTGAGGAATTGCCTATTCATGGACTCAAACCTCGTACTATTGATATTCATCATACTCCTGAGTCAAGTGCATCAGTATCTTCATTAAGACATACTGTAACACCTCTAGTATCCCCATCTATACCTCAGACACCTCCAGGATCACCAATTATACCTCAAGTGCAACAAGCACCAGTCACAATGTCATACTTTGTTGTTGATTCACCTTTGACCTTTACTACTTATCATCCCTTACCTAAGAATCCTGATAAAATGTGTCCTAAATATCATCTATATCAGGATGCGGATGATCATATTCAAACATTTAAGGAAGCTTGCTTTAGAGCAAGGATTGAACATCAGGATGTATTATGCAAGTTGTTTCCATACTCATTGGGAGAGGAAGCATACAATTGGTACATCAGCCTTGCTCAAAGTTCAATAGACTCATGGGCTACATTAGAAAAAGCTTTCAAAGATAGGTTCAAGATACCTATAGATCCTACAATGATTTATCACCTTTTTGCTACAATCAAAAGAGCAGAAGGAGAACCTATTTCCAACTTCAATGCTAGATTCCAAAAGATGTACTCTAAGTTGGTAGCTCCATACAATGTAGGGGATGAGCTAGCCAGATTGATATATTACTCAGCCTTAGATCCCTTGACCTCCATGTTCATAAGAAGAGCGTATCTTGGTGTCACAACTTTGACATGAGCTTTTGAAGAAGCAATAAAAGTAAATCAACAATTAATTCTTGCTACAACACCTAACTTAGCATATCTACAATATCTGCAATATCATGCTCAACCACAAACCAATGGAGTCATGATGCCTCCTGTCGCAATGCTCGGTCCATTACAAGTACCCCCCCTTAGTATCATGCCTCCTCCAAATGGGAATAGTCAGATGATACAGTATCTAGGACATGTCCAAACACCTCAAGATGTAGGGTAGAACAATAGCAGTGGTTCTTCTTTCTTTAAACCTCAACAAGAAAACATAGTAGCCAAAGTTCAAGAAGAGAAAGAAGATATCAAGGAAATATCTGCACAATTAAGAAAGTTGACAACTAAAATCACACACCTGAGAGGTTAAAACTTTTATTCCCAGTCAAATCAGAATAGAGGATATAACAATGATAGATCTGGATATCCTAATAGGGGACATGACAATGATAGGAACTTTAACAACAATAATGGCAATAATAATGCTGCACCTAGGCAACCTAGAGTATGGAATACTAGGCCAAACAATGGTTCTTTGCCATCACCTTTAGATAATCAGCTCCCTAATGAACCAAAGCAGACCACTAGAGTTAATTTAGCAGAAGCAACACTTACAAACTGGTGTAGAATACACAATACCAATGCACATACTAAGCTGGATTGTCCTCAGTTCAAAATAGTAGCCTCTATCTTTCAGGATGAAGTGTCTAACACCACAAGTGACCCTCCTTTCATTTAAGGGAAAGAGATTGTTCCCTATGGATATGACTCTGTCCTTGTACTTGAGAGTTTTGTAAATTAGCCTCATCACCAAATAGCCTCAACTCATGAAAACTACACATTAGCATGTGAAGAATCTGCCATGGCATTCGAGACAAATTATGTGTTTCCTTTTGAGGATGAAAATGAACCATCAGTAGAACATGAAGAAGTTCATGCTTATCAGCAACAATATCAAGGTAGGCATAATTATAATCTTAGGAGGAATCCTAACAGATTGCCTGGTCCTTTGACCACTTCCTTGCCTCCCAATAACTTCAACACTCCTCTAGATC
The DNA here is from genome assembly GCA_027924645.1 of Cunninghamia lanceolata. Lineage (NCBI taxonomy): Eukaryota > Viridiplantae > Streptophyta > Pinopsida > Cupressales > Cupressaceae > Cunninghamia > Cunninghamia lanceolata. The sequence goes on along the minus strand of BSBN01000288.1, from coordinate 12,655,162 downwards.
CAAAAGCAAGCAATAATCCTGGTCCTCCCAAGGTTAGTACTCAGTATTTTGCACCTCAAAATACAGTGTCAAAAACTGGTAATCAATCTCCAGAATCAGACAAGTTAGTCACATATTTAGCAGAGGAGATGAAGAGAGTTAAAATCAGCTTATCATTGTCAGAATTGCTAAAAACTCCAACCATCAAGAAATCTTTTATGAGATCCCTAGATGAATCCGCACCAAAAGATGATAATCATGTGCATAATCTGAGTTAGATTTTGAACAAAGATCATGCAGCTAAAGAAAATGTGAAACATAAAGTTCCAGCTACTGTTCAAGCTATTGAGACCTCACATATGACTCTCTATAGAGATAAGACTGAGTCACCCCCATTCTTACTCACATTAAGGATATTTGGTAAGAACTTACACAACTGCCTAGTAGACTCAGGTGCATCCACCAATGTGATACCCTTATCTATTTGCAATGCCTTAGGGTTACATCCATCCATGTCTCCCAAAAAGGTGACATAGCTAGATAAAACTGAAGTAAGTGTAGTGGGAGAATTAACACATATACACATGCAATTAGCATCAAATCTAAGGATTCAATATTACATTGACATCCAGCTGGTAGATACCCTTGATACTTATGGAATGTTTCTCAATAGGGATTGGTCAAAAACACTTCATGATTACATGTCTACTAATTTTAGCCACGTGGTTACCCTGGAAGGGGATTCCTAATTAGATCAGAATAGAAGTTGAACCTAGGATGAAGCACATGATCACCAAGTACAATAAGACTAATGAGATATTGTACGTAGATGTTGAACCAGGGGTTTATACCATCAGACCTCAAACAGTTAGGATAGAGGACATCCTCATGTATAACACACACATTCATGAACATGCTCATCGAGATAATAGAGTGATCATAGAGTCTGATTATAGTTCAGAAGATGATGATGGAGTAGATCATTTCAAAGACTTTGAATCATACTTGTCTAGAGAAATGCAATATCGCTAAGCATTCAACATATCTAATCAGGATATTTTAATTAAGGTTGGTGTAGGCTACATGATGAAGCACATTCAAAGAGAACTTGTCAGGCGTGTTTAGATAGGATGGAGTTGGAATGAGCTTATAGTGAGAGGGAATCATCTTCAACAGAGGTAAGCAGTACACATAGTCATGATGATTCTGAATCTTGTTTGTCATCTATAGATACAGAAGAAAGGACACATCAAGATGAAAGTTACACATACAACCCAAAGGAAATCTTGATGTATGGTGAAGATACTTACAAGGATGAAGATAATATCATCCCTGGAACTAATTGTTTGATTGAGTTAGATTATGAAGTGTCAAATGAAGACACGAGAAGTAACTTGACAAAGTTTGAAGAGTTTTTATTTAAGCAAGTTAAAAGGCTTATATCACAAGAGATCCTTCCACATCATGCTTTAATTGAAGGCTGGTGCAGATTACATACAACACCACATTCAGAGACCACATGCTCATTATGCTTGCATATACTAAATAAGCAAGAGCAGCTTTATTCAAAATATCAGTTATCTGGTAACAAGGATATACCAAGAGATAAGATGAAATAAATTGAAGTACAATCAGATACTAATATATGGTGATACCACAGATGTTAAAAAGGGAACGGTATCAAGTTCATATCAGCCACTAAAAATGATAAAGAATGAGTTACAAAAATTAAAATAGATATTAGGTGGTGCAGCTACTAGAGCTAAAAAGAAGAGGGAAGGCCCTAATAAGCCATTAACAAAAGATAAACCATGGATCCTTAGGTTTGATGGATCTAAGTCCAAGAAAGGAGCTGGGGTAGGTATAGATCTTATTAACCCAACAGGAAATTCATATTTAGAAGCATACATATTGTAATTCCCATGCACCAATAATGTGCAAGAATAAGAAGCTTTAATTGTTGTTTGCTCTCAAGAAAAGAGTTAAGATTCTGCATGTCTATGGGGATTCAGAATTTTTAGTAAGACAAGTGAGAAGTATCTATGCTTGTAATTACAATAAGTTGTCCAACTATAGACATAGAGTTTGGGACTTGATAGAGGAATTTGATGCGTTTAATATCACTCATGTCCCTAGAGAACAAAATCATAGAGCAGATGCTTTGGCATAAGTTGCCAGCACGTTGGAGCCTTTGTCCATTTCTAGATTAAAGAGATTTTCAATTGAACTGATATCAGTGCCCTCCATACTAGATAATGTCACAAATCTTCAAGTGTTTTACGATGATCAGCATATTTTGGATTTCATAGCAAATAGAGATGTATTTGATGCATAAATCCTAGATGAGAGAAATTTAGAGGATCATATATGGGAAGAAGAAGATATCATGGATTTACCAAGCAATAAATTTCCCAAAGGTATGATGGAATTAGAAAAGCCATTTGACCTGCATAACATATTGAAACAAAAAGATCTTCCCAAGACTGATGGAGGAGAATACTTACTAGTCAATATAGGATAGAAGGAAGATGTAAGGAATGTCCTAATTGGTAAAGTTTGTACTGAAGAAGAAAAGGTAGGGATAACTCAAGCTTTGAAGGATTACATCCATGTTATCACCTGGACCTATGATGAGTTAAAGACATATGATACATCAATCATCACGCACACTATCCCATTGAAACTAGATGCTAAGCCTTTTAGACAAAAGCAAAGGCATATCAATGCCTTGTTGGAACCTATCATCTTTGAAGAGGTTAAGAAGTTGTTGAACGCTAGCATCATATTTCCTGTGAGACACTCAACATGGGTAGCCAATCTGGTCCCTATAAGAAAGAAAAATGGAGATATACACCTATGTGTAGACTTCAAAAACCTAAACAGAGCTTCTAAGAAGGATAATTATCATTTACCTTCAATGGATGAAGTATTACAAATAGTAAATGGAGCTCAAATGATGTCCTTCCTGGATGGTTTCTCAAGATATAACCAAGTGATGGTGGATAAAGTAGATAGATTAAAAATAGCATTCACCACAAAGTGGGGAATATTTGCTTATAGATGCATGCCTTTTGGCTTAATTAATGCTGGAGCCACATTCCAGAGTGTAATGGACATAGCATTTAGAGGCCTGGTTGGCAAATGCATAGTCATATACATGGATGACTTGACCATCTTTTCAAAGAAGAGGGGTGACCACATAGAAGACCTCAGAAGGGTGCTCAAGAAATGTGAGCATTACGGTATCTCACTTAATCCAAAGAAGTGCATATTTAGAGTAACCACAAGTAAATTACTAGGTCACCTGATATCAGAAAATGGGATCACCATTGACCTTGCTAGAGTAGAATCAATCATGAAGCTGCAACTTCCTAGAAGTAAGAAAGAGCTTAAATCTTATTTTGGTAAGATAAACTTTGTTAGGAAGTTCATCACTGGGTTTGCAGAAATTGTCAGACCACTGAACGCAATGCTTAAGAAAGATGCCAAGATCGAATGGACACTTGAAGTGAAGACTGCCTTTGAGGACATCAAAAAAGCCATATCAGATGCACATGTCCTGATCAGTCCAAATTACATGAGAATTTTACATTTATTTATTCACTTTAGAACACACGTGTGCAGCAGTCCTGACACAGAGGAATGAAGCTAAAGAAGAAAAACCCATTGCTTTCATGAGCTGCTCATTCAAAGATGTTGAACTTAGATAGATGGATGTTGAAAGACAAGCTCTTGCCTTAGTCAGAGTAGTAAAGAAATTTAGACATTACATCTTAAGAAGTAAGATAATTGTTGTAGTACTAGATGCAGCAGTGAAAATGCTCCTGATGCAGAGTGAGCCTGGAGAGAAAAGAGCCAAGTGGATAACAGTTCTTCAAGAATATGATATGGACATAACACCCATGAAATTGGTAAGAGGGCAAGCCTTGAGCCAGATGATTTCTGAGATAGGTCCTAACATTATGAGTCAGCAATATGTAGTGAACACCAAAGAGAATAAAGAATGGTATTTGGATATTAGACATATCCTAATCACTGGGAGATGCCCTTTAAAGATGCAAGTTTCTCAAAGGAGAGATTTAAAGATAAGATCACAGAAGTACATGAGCAAAGGAGTTCTCTTCAAGAGAAACTATGAGGGGATATACCTCAGATGTCTAGATAGACCGGAAGCTGACAAAGTTTTAACTAAGTTACATGACAGGTTTGGAACTGCACATAGTTCTTACTTGGCCACTACACATGCTATCCTGAGAGTAGGATATTATTGGCCAACCATTTTCAAAGACACTGTTGAACACATCAAATGTTGCCATACTTGTCAGGTCACTACTAACAGAGAGAAATATGTTGCCCAACCCTTATAGCCATTGATGGAGATGTGTCCATTTTCTCAATGGGGCATGGACTTCATAGGTCCTATCAACCCTCCATCATCTTCAAGCCATAGGTATGTTTTAACAATCACTGATTATTGAACCAAGTGGACTAAAGCAGTCAGCAGCAAATCATGCACTGTAGAAGATGTAATCAAATTCCTAGAGAATAACATAATAGCCAGGTATGGAGTTCCATATTCCCTAGTATGTGATAATGGACCAGCTTTTGCATCATTAAGATTATCTAGTTGGGCTTTTGATTATGGAATCATTTTGAAATTTTCTTCAAATTATTATCCCCAAGGAAATGGCTTAGCAGAGTCAACAAACAAAAACTTATTGAGTATCATAAAGAAACTAATAGAAAAGAATCCTAGGGAATGGAATACCCTACTTAAGTATGCCTTGTGGGTGGATAGAACTAGAATGAGAGTTGCATTAGGAAACTCTCCTTATCATTTAGTATATGGGGTGGATCCTATCCTCCCTGTGAATCTAAAGATCCCCACATTGCAGTTTGCACAAGAATATCTAGGTATAGATAGTAAACAAGAAGTTAGGTTACTTCAACTTATGCACCTAGAAGAAAAAAGAGATAGAGCGATTGATCAGTTCGCTAAAAATCAGGCTACTGTCAAATGTTGGTTTGATAAGAGAGCCAGAATAAAGGCCTTTAGGATTTTAGATTTGATCCTAGCATAGGACAAAGCACATGAAAAGAAAGGTGATCATTGAAAGTTTGATAACCTTTGCATTGGTCCTTTTTAGATTTCAGAGATCCTGGGAGATAGTACTTATAGACTTAAGACCCTAATAGGTGAGGATGTTCCATTACTAGTTAAGAGATAGTTCCTTAAGCATTACTTTCAAGCTTCGATAGGGTCATGTTAGGATGTTGTACCATAATGTACATATTGTATAGTTGCTTGTATAGATTTGCTTTGTGTGTTTGTTTGTTTGCTTGTTGTTGTTGAGTCCTTGTTTTGTTTAGGCAAGATGATGCACCTTATCACCCCAAGAAATCAGTAAAATTGTTAGAATTAAAGTGATGAATACAAATTCTTACATAGGTTTTGACTCACACTAAGAGGTACCTCTAATCAGGTCTATGATGTCCTGTTCATTAGTGATATACCTTTTCTTGATCAAGGAGACTTTTACAATGACTCACCTAACAACCTTGGGTTTGTTGAATACCTTAGTATAGGTGTTAAGTGAAAAATATAAAGGGTCACCCTTGCTACTATTGCAATTCCCAACCTAAAATAGCAAGTGATCACACTTTGCATGATGAGCTTACATGATGACATCTTATGAATACACCAAAAAAAAGAGAAATATATTGAAAATCCAAAAGAATGAAATTTAGGCCACGTAAGTAACTCTACCAGGACTATGGATGCCTGCTGGCAGTGGGGCTCTACTTAGGGGAACTACAAAGATAACCTTGTCGGGGCTATGGATGCCTACTGGTAGCAAGGCTCTATCCCGGTTGGCTATGAGGGATGAACCCAAACTAAGTAGCTTAACACCAGTTACTAGGGTCTTCAACTTACTTTCAAGATGAGGATTATTAATCGCATGCACACACTTGATCCCTTATCAGCATTGATATGCTTATGAACTTGACATCATTCAGAAAGGTCATGATGGTTACACTTAGGGAGAGTTAGAATACTATGTTTCAATGTGTCCTCATCACTTGAATAATTTGAATTTGGTTGTTTTCTTTGGTGGCAAGTTGTTGTGTGGTTGCACAACACGCCCCATTTTGCCTTAGCAAAACAGGGACCCAACTTTTTGCTTCTGCTGGTTCTTTGTTTTCTTGCTTTGGGTGGTTTGGCAAAAGTCAGTTAAGTATATCACCCCTACACATGCATGTACCCCACAAGAAAAGGTCATGTTTCAAAGTCAAAAGTTGCCTTCATAAACCTCACAATCTAGAAGAGTGCAAAATTCTAAGTAGGTCTACCTTTTTTATCACCCTGATATTCCTTAAGGATAAGAAGTTATGCATGGTCAAACCTAATATTCCCATAGGGTCACATTCGTTAACATCAGTCACATTCGCTAGATGACCCTGACATATGAAGATCACCCGATATCCACATATACTTCAATATGTAAACGTCAAAGTTAAGTACGAAGAAGTGCCTACCCGTCAAATACGCGTGCATAATCCCAAAGGGTCACATTTCTGAATGTCCATCATATTTTGTAATATCACCCTTCACAAATATGACCATGATGTCAGCTGGTTTTGATTTATAAAAGAACTCGATATGACAATGACATCATCAATATGCCCAACACCCGCAGGGTCACATTTCCAAATATCCGTCATACTTCTCAATATGATGATGATGTCATTCTAATCTGATACAAAGAAAACACGAAGAGATGATGATGTCATCATGACCTAGATCCAAGAGGGTCATATTTTGAAACATCCCTGACCTTAACTAATATGATAATGACGTAATTCCCTCGAACATTTTGAAAGACTTATAGAATGCTGATGTCATCCTCACCTTCTCAAATAGGGTGATATTTCGTAGTGTTCAATATCCGGATATTTCCAATATCCTTTATATCGACCCTTGAGACCTAAGATGCAGAGATTTCTAGTGACCAATTAAATGATGCCACGTGGCACATCCACCTGATCATATTGACAAAATGCATTATCATGATTATTAACAAGGGTATACTGACCCGACTTCGGTCGTTGGTCAATAGTTGACCATCCTCATGATGACATCACCCTCATCTTCCAGATATCAATCATATTTTTAAATATCCCTGATCTCCGCGAATATCACCCTTCGCATTAAATACAATTCCAATGGTAAGTCGAGCCCTCAAATTTCAAATACGCACCCGCCACTTGTCAACATCTACAAACATCATGTGTTGATCCATGGACATGAACAAAAGACACTAAGTGCACCCTAATTTTCTATGTTAATCAGTTAAAAATGAAGATTTAGGGTTCATTTTGAATTTACCATATATTAAAATAGAGAATTATAGAGCTCCAGAGAGGTTAAAACATCCCTGCAACTTGCAAACAGAACGGATATGCATCTGGAAGGAATGGGAAACAATAATCACAATGGGAATTGCTCATCCAAATATCACCCACATAGTAAAAGGGAAGTGATTATCAGGTATGTAATGTTAAAACCCTCTTTTGTCATTTATGGTAAATCAAGAGGTAAAATGGTTTTAACAGAGTTAATTGATATGATGATGCATAAAATAAACTAGAATGATAGAATTATCACCATGAAATGCATGTGATCACTAAACCACTGTTGTATATGACACGTTGGGGTAAGATATACATGTTTTATTGCAGGATCCAATGGCAATCAGAAGGAACCAATCTAAAACTAAATTTTTGAAACCTATGTACATGCAGCTAGAGGGAATAGCATTCAAATATGGCCAAATTGATGATACGCATCAAGGGAGTACTAATCTTGATGCATGGATAGCCAGACTAGAGAAAGGAAGTGGGAACCCTCTATTCATGAGCATATACAGCTCAGGAATGTGGAATGCTGGTGGATTTATGTATGTAATGGAAGCTACTGAGCTAGTGGTAGAATGTGCCCAGAACTACAATATAGAGACCAGAAAGGTAGAAAAACATGGTAGAATTTATGCAGACTTCTCAACTGCAGGCATCACCGTAACCTTTAACCTGCCTAAGGGACCTAATGTAGTTCACTTAAACCTGGGTAGATTGGAAAAGGAATATAATAGCAAACGAGAAGAAGCTAGAAGGATTATGTATAAATGGAGAGCCAAGAATAGCACATATAAGGCCTTTGCTAAATTACCTGTATATCTCTTTAAATTTGATTTTGCTCCAGAATATCAGTACATGATGACAATGCTCAGCAGGATGATAGGAAAACCTAATGCTAGAGCATTTGAGAATTAGATGTATGGTATTATCAGGATGGTAGAGTGTTCTGATGACAAACCCTTGTGGGCAAAGATCATAAGTGACAACCTAGATGAAGGAATGAGGAAGCTAGGAGGGAAAATGAACATGTTCCACATGACTTCCTATGTAGTATATGCCTATGCATTTAGAGGCACATTCAATGGATTGCAAACAGTAGGAAGGGTAGGGAATAACCCTAGAGATGTGAACATATGGGAACATTACCCACAGTTGAAAAGAAGAGAGTACCTCCAACATTATCAGAGGGTGAATGATTCATTCTCTATGCACCTTGTTAGGACCATGGAAGAAGATAGAGCAAAGAGATTGAGTGTGGAAGAACAAGCTGCTATATACAAACATGGGGCATGGTTCATCCAATTCCCCACATTTTCATACATAAGGACGGAGGGTTTCACTGGGCAACCTCTCATGTTGCCGAGATATCCAAATGACAAAGTCATCCTAATGGAGTTTTCTAGATAGATACTGCCCTCAGTGGAGGCTTATATTGAAAAGGGAAAGATACCAAATGTCTTGTTTCTGGTCATGATTGGCTGGTATATGTGCCTTGACAAGGAAAGTGTGAATGATGTAATTGGAGGATTGAAATTGATGCAGTTGTAGCCCTTCTCACTAGATAGGCCATATGCTTCTTATGATAGGATGCTGGCATTGCATAATAAGCCTATGCATCAAAAGCACATTGAAGATTTATGGGTTGACTGTGATGATGAAGTGGAAGTTAGAAGGAGAGGTTACCAGAGGCTCACCTTGAATCAAATACACACTTTAGATTGCATGCCAGTACCTACTCAGTTACATGAAGATGATGGTAAGATCATGTCCCAAGAATATGAGGACAAAAAGGTATACAATGATACCATATTAGCTCTAGAGTGGAATTAGCCAGAGGAGACTTCCTTAGACTAGATAACCTAGAAGGTCATACAATTGACCAAGGAGTGGGTAGAAAATGAGATCACCCAAGTGAAGAGTAAAGGAGTAACCCTCACTATGGACAATAAAAGAAAGAGGCAAGAATTATCTGATGAAGAGTATGATGATTTTCTTCAGGAAAAGAGGTAGTCAAATGGAGAAATGAAGCAAAGCAAAAATAAGAAAGGAAGCCAAGCAGCTGGGGTGATGGTCATTTGACAACCCCAACCAAAAGAAAATGTAGCTTCCACATCAGCTGCAGCATCACCCCATACGCCTACAAAACAAAAGGAAACTATTGCAAAGCCTACCCCTTTTATTGTAGAGGAGGAGGAAGAACCCTCAGATGATGACTTATTGATTAAGATGAAAAAGAAGAAGGACCAAATGTCACCTCCAAAGAAACAAAAAATTGTTATGAGGGGAATTGTGGACATAAATCCTATTTTATTGAGAGGGGTAGGTGGTGAAGGTATTTTGAAGAACTTGCAACATGAAGTTCCCATCCCTGATATTGTGCAATTTAAGACTAAGAAGGCAGAGGAACGAATAGAACATATGCATAGTGCAAGAAAGGAGCCACCTTTTCCATTAGATGATATAGTAGACTTATTTGATGACGATGTAGTCAATGATAATTCTACTCAAAAGATGGAGACTTTGGTGGAAAATACAAAGATGACCCCTCATGGCACTCCCGTAGTTCAAAAGGAAGTCCATCAGGAGCAAGTTGAAATGGAAGAAATAGAAGAAGATAACTGGTGCAGGAGCACCCCTTCAAAATACAGATTAGGTCTAAATATAGTATGTTTCATGCATTATGATGTAATAAGGTCCATGTGACCAATTCCTATGTTTTTTAGTCAATCTAGGTGTTAGCACTTATTTTGACCTGGGGTTGATTTGTCATGATCAGGAGGTTTCTTCATCTGAAGCCTTCATCTTCTTACCCAATTTTTCTAAGTGTTGGACCTCCTCAGCATTTTTCAACTGCAGCATCATATTTTCCTGAGGAGGAGGTCGTCATCATCATCTTGTCTTCGATGATGATCTTCATCAGCATGTTCTTCGTCGACTTGTTTTTCTCATCGTCATCATCATATTTCAACTGTCGGGTGATGTTTGGATATCATCCTGATGATACTGGTGAGCTACAGTGCGCCCTCAGTTGCTTGCGAGGGTGATTTTTCAAGTATCCGGTGATTTTCCGAATATCACCTTGCTCAAACATGATGACGATGTTGCCCCGATGTCCTGAAGGGGTTATTCTCTAAGTGTTCGACCTAACTTGTTTTTTCCTAAGGGTCGTCATCATCATGATATTTCCAGTTATCATCCTGCTGCTTTTGGAGGTCATCATATTTTCTGCCTTCATGATATTTCGCCGGGGTGATGTTCTTATCATCGGGTGATCTTGGTTAATATCATCCTGATGATGTTGTATCACTTCTTGTTCTTTGTTTCTCATCCTGATGATGCTGACGTCATCCGTATATCAGGGTGATATTTTTCTTTCTGCCTATCTGCATCATGATATTCCGAAGGGAGGGGTGATATTTTCATATCACCCGGATATATGTTTGCTCGAGCATCATGATGATGCTGATATCAAGGAGATATCCACCTGTTGGCTTCGCGCATTATCTACTGGGGGTGATCTTTTCAAGCATCATCATCATATTCAGTTATCGCCCCGATCTTATAGAGGAGCTACAGTGCAACCTGATGTTGGAACGTCAGGAGGATATTTCCAAATATCCGGTTGTCTTCCGAATATCATGATGATGTTAATATGATGATGACGTCATCAAGGTCCGCGGAGGTCATATTTCTAACAAGTGATCATCTTGAAGAGACCTCCTGATATTTACAAACATGATGATGACATCATCCAGATATGAGGAGGTGCACAGTAGGCAGATATGATGATGACGTCAGCAGTATATGATGATGACGTCATCAGGATGTTCATCGGCCAGACTTTTGTTATAAGCTCAGCAGGAGGATGTTCCTCCGAAGGATCAGGTTGTGCCGATTGTCATGAAGGTTATATTTCAAATATCATGATGACGTCAGGATGATATTTCGAACAACAGGATATCATGCTGCTGGAAGATGATGATGATGAAGTCTATACTAGTGTCGTCAGGAGCAAAAGCACTGACATGATATATGCTCATGACCTAGTATATAAAGTGTTATTGAGGTCATCACGGGATGCATGTGGGATATTGTTATCCTGCATATTCAAAACATCATGATGATGAGTCTTGGCGGGAAGAGCTTGCGATAGTCTGTATGATGATCTTCCCTAGGCCGCGGGTTGGTGCACCATTAATGGCGATTGTTGCAGAGGTATGGGCGATGGCGTGGGTCGATCTTGTACCCGACTGGAGGTGTCAATCAACGGACAGGGGCGCAGGGCTCGAGAAATCTTCCTGTCTCCTCCCCTACCTGCTGCATTCAAGTTTGGGCGCCAATCCGGTTGTGTTTGAGCGCCATTTTCATGATGCTGTGTATCTGGCAAAATTTTGGTCAACATTGTAATTAATTGCTGAGCACCTACCTGGCTGTTATAAGCAGGTTGTGTTGCTCATTTGAAAGGTTGTTGAAAGTTGATGATTTTGGCTCTGTAATGCATAACAAGATGATCTGGTTGCTCTGTACAGCTTGCCTGTGAGTTTATGTATCTCTTGTTGTTTGTTTTTGGTATGAACCCACTGATTTCATGATTAAACTTATATGAGAAATGCTGTCTGGCATGTGTTGTGTTAATTCTGTCTCCAGTATTGCATGTATTCTTCTTCTGAATCTGGATGTTTGGTAATGTTTAGATTCTAGAGCATAGAATTCCTATGTTGACTGTCTGATCTTTTAACTTCTACTCAAGGGGTAGATTAAACTGTTTTCAGGTTGAACATTGGGAAGGGTATACTGCAGTAGGGATACCATAAGTAGAGATAACCTAACACTTTGTATTGGGAGATGCCTGTAAGGCAGGTATCACACATATCCCCTTGAAATCCAGTTTTAGTTGTTCATGCTGATCAATCACAGGTGTATGTCTACGGACTCCAGGCCCTGGATAGGCACCAATCATGCTTTGTTTTGTGTTATAACCATATCCAGCTTTGCATCCACACTTAAACTCCAAAGCAAAATCTAAAACCAACATTAGGACATTAGAGTTAGTTTTAGGAACCTCAGTCCTCTGTCTACAACTACAAATAGGCCCAAAGCTAGCCCCTTTGCTCTTATCTTTCAGTTTTGGTCTACTTACAGGAGGACTATCTGCTTTCTGTCAGCATCCCAGCCTTGTATGCATATCCTCATGGATGTTGAGTAGGGAATACCCCCCTAGGTCTTGCAGAGCCTGAAGAAGAAGAGGAGATAAAATATAGAGTCTATCTCCTACACTGTTGACCCCCTGGCCCAGAGATCCTGTTGATCACTGATGGCTACCTTGTAGGGATACCTGGGAATAAGCATCCAGTCTGGGAAAAAGTCAACAGAAATTGGCGACTCCGCTGGGGATCTTTGTGAAAGAACAGAAGAAAACAGTTCCTAGTAATAGGTGGCGACTCCGAAGTAATCTCCCAACCGGTCAAGGTAAAATTATATGCAGGGGAGAAGATCCCAACAAAATCCTCTATTTGAAGAGTTACCATTAACAAAAAGAATGATGCATAGAAGAAAGGGAACTGTCTCAGCTAGTCATGAGAGCTCCCCCAGAAAAAGTGATGAGGTACAAGATAACCCTAGGCCATCAGGACAGCATGCTCCTTATTTTTCAACTGCAGAAGCTGATATCCAAGGTCCATATGAGAGGCAACAGGGTGGCAGTATGAGAATGAGGTCAGAGGTGTTCCAAGAACGCCCTTTTCTAGACCCAAGTGAAAGGTTTGAAGAGGTAGAGTCTCTAAGGGATGATGAAGATGATGACCAAAATGGTATGAGACCATCTACCTCCAGACCTAAGGATGAACAGTTGGCTGAAGAAATCAAAAGCCTAAGAGCAGAACTAGAATACCTACAAGCCATGAAAATCAGAGATGATATACAGCAGAAAGTGCAAGCCTTGAGAACTGCCCAAAATAATTCAGTTCCTACTCTAGAGAATGCAAATATGCAAAGACATCAGCAAAGATATGAAATGCAACATCAGCATCATGATGACAGACAAAATGTGAATGATGCTAGGATACCACTGAACCATGCAGGAAACCAAAATGCAAACAGAAATGTTAATGTCAATCAGCCAAACAGACAGCCCATGCAGCTAGATAGATTCAGGCAGCTGGTGTTTGATGGTATTCCTGGGTATCCTAACCCCATTGACAAGCATCTGAGGCTGCAAGTGCCTAAGTTTTCAGGAAACAACACAGTGTCAGGAGAAGATCATCTAAAGGCCTTCCAAAATGTTATGGATAATTTTGAGGTTGAGCATGAGGATGTTTTCATGAAGTCATTCATGCAATCCTTAATAGATGAGGCAAGAGAATGGTACAGGAATCTGCCTGACCGGAGCATATCATCATGGGATGATTTTAAAATGATATTCAAGGAGCAATATGGTGATAAAACTGACCCTAGCTTCTTTGTAAATGAGTTCACCAGTATCACAAAAGGGTCAAATGAGCAGGTTGCAGACTTTAATGCAAGATTTACTAAAGTGTTGAACAAACTGCCACATCATATGAGGCCAAATGAACCAATGTGCATAATTTTGTACATCAATGCCTTTGATGCAAAGACTGCATATGGACTGAGAGATAAAGGTCCTGCCACTCTCAGGGATGCTTTCAAAATTGCAGTAAATATTGAAAACAATAGGAAAGCATCAGGCAAGACAAATAGAAGGGATGATGTAAAAATTCTGCAGAATCCAAATAAGCCTCAGAACACTCAAGGTAGTACATCTGCTCCTGAAGATAAGATAGACAAACTGGCAAATGTTGTTAAGGACCTGAGCTATAGATTAGCTAGAAGTGAAAAAGGAATGGGTCCTGATAGGCAAGTCTATCAAAGGCAGGAAAAGAGGCCATCATTACATGATATGCCTTATAACACCAATTGGCATGATGGTAAGCCTGTATATCCACGTAACAACACAAATCAGAGGGCTCAACATGCCAAGGAAACTCCTGATCCCCTGAAGAAAACTATAAATATTGCTGATGATGCTCCGTGGTGTATAATCTGTCAGATGCCACATTCACAGTCACAGTGCATGATCGCTCAATCCTTGTATGATAATGCTACATCTTGTAATGAATGCAATGAGCCACATCATGTGCAGGATGATGATGTTAACATGATGTCCATAGGTAATGGATACACTCTGTATGATGCTGATAAGAAGACAGATCATCAGGTTTAGGCCTGCCAACAGTCCCCATATGATGAAGATGATGAGGATAATTATGTGTATGCTCAGAACTCACACAATTTTCTGAGTAACCTCTAATGACCTTCTGATGAGGAAATCAGAGCCTTCACAGCTGCAGCAGTTGCTCAGGTCAAGAGCAACTACAATCTCAGAGGTAAAAATTAGGTTGGCAGCCCACATCAGCCAGAGGATATTTCTGCAGGTCAGCTGATGCATGGTCATAAAGGAACTGAACCACAAAAAAGGCAGTGGGTAAATAACAGGCAGAACTTTAGATACAGAACAGGTCATGAATCTCAAGGACCAGAAAATAAAACCCCTCAGGCTGAAGATCAAAGTAGAGGTTCCCAAGACAAGAATGATGATCCGGGAACTATGAAAGTGAAAACTAAATCAGCTCAGGATAAAAGCAAGATTGTGGAGCAAGCTACAACTGTTGTACAAAACTATGCTCCATTTGATATAGCCCAGATCCTCTCTCAGGTAAAGGTCTCTGTTCCACTTATGGAACTCATGAAAGTGGAAGAGATCAAGAATAGGACAATATCCCTAATCTCAGGGGTACCTTTTCAAGCTAAACAAAGTGATCAGACCCAGGGTGAGAAACAGGTCATGTGCAATGAAGAGGATGAGACTCCTGAAGTCTATTTAGGAATGACCATGACAAAGTGCCCTTCACAGGTGGAACCATTTTATGTTTCCCTGGTTATAAATGGTAAAATAATTAGAAATTGTATGCTTGACTCTGGAGCATCCACAAATGTCATGCCTTTGGCTATCATGCAGCAAACTGGATTAAAAATTGACAAGGCATGTGGGAAGTGTTATGCTATGGATGCCAGAGAGGTACCAGTGATTGGAATCATGAAGGATGTAGATTTCAAACTGGCAGCATTCCCTGAAAAAAGATACAAAATGAATATAACAGTGGTTGACATCAAGCCACAGTATGGTATGCTGCTGTCAAGAAGATGGGCAGCACTAATAGGTGGAAGTATGCAGCTGGACCTATCATATGCCATGATTCCAATGAATGGCAAGGATGTCAAGCTAAGCAGAGAGCAAAGATCATCAGAGACAGTGGAAGACCAAGAAGCAAATGAACAGATATGCTTTGTAGACACTGACTGTGATAACTTCAAGGTTGTCTCAGATGATGCAGAAGACAAAAAGAAAAATGCCTGTATTGGTGAGCTGGATCAGCAAGGCTTATGGACCATGTTCTTTGATGGAGCTTGTGCAAAAGAAGGCTCTGGAGCTGGAGTTGTTTTCCTGTCTCCAACTGGTAAGCTCCTCAAGTTCTCTTTCTTGCTAAGGTTTGATTGCACAAATAATATTGCAGAATATGAGGCATTACTCTTAGGCCTGAATATTGCTCTCAAACATGGGATTAAGATGTTAAGAGTTTTTGGGGACTCTGAGCTGATTGTATCCCAAATCAGAAATAAGTATGCTGCAAAGAATAAAAGACTGAAGCAATACAAGCATGCTGTTTGGGATACTATTGAACTTTTTGATGCATTTTCAATTGGCTGGGTAGAAAGGTCAAAAAATGTTATGGCTGATTTCTTAGCCAATGTTGCAATAAGGCCGGATGACATCACTCTGTCAGGTGTCACAGATGTAGAAGTTAAAATTAGGCCTGCCATACCAGAAAACATATGCAGTTGGCAAGTTTTTAATGATGATAGGGATTTGCTGAAATTTTTGCACTGCATAGATGAGTATGAGAACCAACAGATTGATTTCCAAGCTTTTGTAGAGACTGTAGATGGAAAAGAGACCCTTGTGGGAAAGGAGATCATTCAGTTGAAGACTAACAAGATCCCTAGAGGGTTAGTGGCTTTGGAAAGAGCCTTTGACAGTAGAGACAAAATGGTCACAAAGACATCCCCCACAAATAAGGAGGATTTAGAAGAAATAAATTTGGGGACATCTCAGGCCCCTCAGAAAGTATATATTGGTAAACAGCTCAAACCACACATAAGAAGTATGCTGATTGCATTGCTGAAAAAGTATAAACATGTTTTTGCTTGGTCATATGAGGACCTAAAAGCTTATAGAGAAGACTTATTCCAGCATGAGATCCCACTCAAGCCTGAAGCTAAGCCATTTAGATAGAGGCAAAGGCCTATAAATCCTACCTTAGCTCCCAAGATGCAGGAAGAACTCAGAAGGCTCAGGGAAGCTGGAATAATTGTGCCCATCAGACATTCAACTTGGGTGTCTAACCTTGTCCCAGTCAGGAAGAAGAATGGTGATATTAGGCTTTGTGTGGATTTCAGGAACTTGAATGTATCCTCTTTGAAGGATAACTATCCATTGCCTAATATGGAAGCTATGTTGCAGAGAGTGACTGGTTGTGAACTCCTATCCATGATGGATGGATTTTCAGGATATAATCAGGTAAAGGTAAAGGAATCAGAACAGTATAAGACTGCCTTTACCACTCCATGGGGAACATATGTGTATGTTAGAATGCCATTTGGACTAAAAAATGCAGGTGCTACATTTCAAAGAGCAATGGATGTTGCTTTTGCAGGGCTGATTGATTCAATCCTGGCAGTATATCAGGATGACCTGACTGCCTACTCAAAGAAAGAGGAGCAGCATTGTATGCATCTGGAGCAGATCTTCATAAGAGCACTAGAATATGGTATTTCTTTAAACCCAAAGAAGTGTGCCTTTGGAGTAGTTGAAGGAAAACTTCTGGGACATATTGTTTCCAAGGATGGAGTCAGGATAGATCCAGACAGAGTGGCAGCCATTGACAGGATCCAAATGCCAAAAACTGTGAAAGGAGTTCAGTCCTTCTTTGGACAGATAAACTTTGTTAGAAGATTTGTTCCCAACTTTGCAGAGATCACAAGGAACATCTCCAAGATGATGAAGAAGGATGCAACTGTCAACTGGGAAAAGGAAGCAGCAGAATCATTTCAGAATATCAAAGAGGCAATTAAGATGGCCCCTGTTCTTAAATCTCCTGATTTTTCTAGGCCATTCCAAGTGTTCTCATTTTCTTCCTTTCATACTGTAGCTGCATGTTTGTTACAGAAAAATGAAGATGGTTTTGAACAGCCCATCGCTTTCTTCAGTATGTCCCTGCAGGCCTCTGAGTTGAAGTATGACATTATGGAAAAGCAAGCATATGCACTTGTTAGAGCCATCAAAAGTTTCAGACCATACCTGGTAGGGTCATATATCATTGCATATGTGCCTCATGCTGCAGTCAAAGACATATTCACTCAGCAGGAGGTGACTGGAAGAAGGTGCAGATGGATAAACAAACTGCAGGAATTCAACATAGACATACAAGTTACTAAGTTGATAAGAGGACAAGGATTAGCCAAGATGATGGCACAGTCAAACTTGGAAGCATGCCAAGTTAATGCAGTCCAAGATGAGAATGTAAGTGTATCAGGATCTGAATGGTACAAGGATGTTGTCTATTATTTGCAAAATCTGAATTGTCCTTCCCATTTCAGTGACAATCAAAAGAGGACTCTGAAGCTACATGCAATCAGGTATGTTGTTGTTCAAGGTGAGATGTACTGGAAAAATCCTGATGGTGTACTGTTGAGATGTGTGGATAAGAACATGGCTAACAATATTTTGATTGACATGCATAAAGGATTGTGTGGTGGCCATTATACTGCCCAAACAACAGCTCATAAAATTCTCAGGGCAGGATATTGGTGGCCCACTCTCTTTTCAGATGCACAAAAGTTAGTAAGGAAGTGTGACCCTTGCCAGAGATTCTCAGGAAAGCTGAAATATAATGGTGCTTTACCCCTCAGGGCTGTACCTGTGGATGCTCCATTCCAGCAATGGGGAATCGACTTCATAGGGGAGATTGCAGACAAATCAAGTGGGGGACACAGTTGGATTTTGGTGGCAACTGACTACTTTACCAAATGGAATGAGGCCATTCCAACTAAAAGAGCTACAAGTAAGGTGGTGACAAACTTCATACTAGAGAACATCATCATCAGGTTTGGAGTACCATCTAAGATTATCACTGACAATGCTATGTGCTTCAGATTAGGTGAGTTTGTTGATTTCTGCAACAGGTATGGGATAAACCTGTCATATACATCACCATATCACCCACAAGGAAATGGTCAGGCAGAATCAAGCAATAAGAGCATCATGAGAATTGTCAAGAGGATACTGGACAAGAACAGGAGAGCTTGGGACTCAAAGTTGAACTTAGCAGTATGGGCTGACGGAGTGACTGTGAAAAGGGCTATTGGGAAGTCACCTTTTGAGCTGGTATATGGTGCATCAGCTAGACTGCCCATAAACAATCTCCTACCAGTTTACAGGTTCATTCAGGAAAATGATGAGGACATTGAAGATCCCATGACAGAAAGAGTGAATCAGCTGGTTGCATTGGATGAAGACAGAAGGAGAGCCCACCAGATCAATCTCAAAAGACAACAGGATATGAAATATCAGTTTGACAGGAGAACTACAAAAAGGAAGTTTCAAGTCAATGATCTGGTGCTTATTTGGAATGCTAAAGATCAGGAAAAGGGTAAACATGGTAAATTTCAGCCCTTATGGATGGGCCCATATCAGGTTTGCAATACTCATGGGGAGGATTCTTATTTCCTCCAGGCCCTAGATGGTGAAATTCTGGAATTGCCTGTGCATGGCCAATTCCTTAAGTTCTACTTTACATGAATATCTGGTTGCTGTGCACATTTGTAAAATATGTATGTAGTGTAAATGCCTTGTACAGCTCGCGTTTTTTGGTTTTTTGTCAGGTCTGCCCGGAGATCTGGTTCTCGCTGCAGGTTTTCACCTGCACGTCCCCATTCGGAGCCACTGTTAGCACTTATTTTGACCTGGGGTTGATTTGTCATGATCAGGAGGTTTCTTCATCTGAAGCCTTCATCTTCTTGCCCAATTTTTCTAAGTGTTGGACCTCCTCAGCATTTTTCAACTGCAGCATCATATTTTCCTGAGGAGGAGGTCGTCATCATCATCTTGTCTTCGATGATGATCTTCATCAGCATGTTCTTCGTCGACTTGTTTTTCTCATCGTCATCATCATATTTCAACTGTCGGGTGATGTTTGGATATCATCCTGATGATACTGGTGAGCTACAGTGCGCCCTCAGTTGCTTGCGAGGGTGATTTTTCAAGTATCCGGTGATTTTCCGAATATCACCTTGCTCAAACATGATGACGATGTTGCCCCGATGTCCTGAAGGGGTTATTCTCTAAGTGTTCGACCTAACTTGTTTTTTCCTAAGGGTCGTCATCATCATGATATTTCCAGTTATCATCCTGCTGCTTGTGGAGGTCATCATATTTTCTGCCTTCATGATATTTCGCCGGGGTGATGTTCTTATCATCAGGTGATCTTGGTTAATATCATCCTGATGATGTTGTATCACTTCTTGTTCTTTGTTTCTCATCCTGATGATGCTGACGTCATCCGTATATCAGGGTGATATTTTTCTTTCTGCCTATCTGCATCATGATATTCCGAAGGGAGGGGTGATATTTTCATATCACCCGGATATATGTTTGCTCGAGCATCATGATGATGCTGATATCAAGGAGATATCCACCTGTTGGCTTCGCGCATTATCTACTGGGGGTGATCTTTTCAAGCATCATCATCATATTCAGTTATCGCCCCGATCTTATAGAGGAGCTATAGTGCAACCTGATGTTGGAACGTCAGGAGGATATTTCCAAATATCCGGTTGTCTTCCGAATATCATGATGATGTTAATATGATGATGACGTCATCAAGGTCTGCGGAGGTCATATTTCTAACAAGTGATCATCTTGAAGAGACCTCCTGATATTTACAAACATGATGATGACGTCATCCGGATATGAGGAGGTGCGCAGTAGGTAGATATGATGATGACGTTAGCAGTATATGATGATAACGTCATCAGGATGTTCATCGGCCAGACTTTTGTTATAAGCTCAGCAGGAGGATGTTCCTCCGAAGGATCAGGTTGTGCCGATTGTCATGAAGGTTATATTTCAAATATCATGATGACGTCAGGATGATATTTCGAACAACAGGATATCATGCTGCTGGAAGATGATGATGATGAAGTCTATACTAGTGTCGTCAGGAGCAAAAGCACCGACATGATATATGCTCATGACCTAGTATATAAAGTGTTATTGAGGTCATCACGGGATGCATGTGGGATATTGTTATCCTGCATATTCAAAACATCATGATGATGAGTCTCGGCGGGAAGAGCTTGCGATAGTCTGTATGATGATCTTCCCTAGGCCGCGGGTTGGTACGCCATTAATGGTGATTGTTGCAGAGGTATGGGCGATGGCGTGGGTCGATCTTGTACCCGACTGGAGGTGTCAATCAATGGACAGGGGCGCAGGGCTCGAGAAATCTTCCTGTCTCCTCCCCTACCTGCTGCATTCAAGTTTGGGCGCCAATCTGGTTGTGTTTGAGTGCCATTTTCATGATGCTGTGTATCTGGCGAAATTTTGGTCAACATTGTAATTAATTACTGAGCACCTACCTGGCTGTTATAAGCAGGTTGTGTTGCTCATTTGAAAGGTTGTTGAAAGTTGATGATTTTGGCTCTGTAATGCATAACAAGCTGATCTGGTTGCTCTGTACAGCTTGCCTGTGAGTTTATGTATCTCTTGTTGTTTGTTTTTGGTATGAACCCACTGATTTCATGATTAAACTTATATGAGAAATGCTGTCTGGCATGTGTTTGTTGATAACTGAGAGGGGGGGGGTGAATCAGTTATCCTAATTATTTCCCTTATTGAACTTTCCTCTTAATTGAAGCAGCATAAAATCAAACACAAAACATTAGCCATGAAGTAAGAAACACATGACACAGTATTTTTGACGTGGAAACCCTGTTAAGGGAGAAAACCACGGGGTGATTAACCCAAGAATTATTCTCTGTTAGAAGAATAGGAAATTACAAAAATGGCACTTGCCAATTAGGGCTCACTGCCCGAGCACACTGCTCACAAGAGGCCCACTGCCTACAAGAAGACACACTGTCTACAAAGTGATGATAATCACAGTCTTGAACTGA
Source organism: Cunninghamia lanceolata (assembly GCA_027924645.1). Taxonomy (NCBI): domain Eukaryota; kingdom Viridiplantae; phylum Streptophyta; class Pinopsida; order Cupressales; family Cupressaceae; genus Cunninghamia; species Cunninghamia lanceolata. Next base: position 12,633,457 of record BSBN01000288.1, on the reverse strand, counting down.
TTGGAAGCATCTGCATATGCTGGAGTTCAGTTTCGGTTAGGCTCAGTACACTGATCTGCTGCACTTCATCTTTCCTCTGTTCTTTGTTCTGCTATCTTTCACATACCGGATCCTTTTTGCTACCTCTGCTCTTTCTCTGGACTTATTCGCATATCTCTCCACATCCACACACACTTCACAACTAAATCCATCCTCTATATATATCCGCACAAGTAGTTTCATCACCTTTCTAGTCGGCATCCGGAACAGTCTTAGTTTCTTACAAACTCTCATTCTGTCGGCTGAATCCTTCCTCACCAAGCAATGCGGATCAAGCATATACTTGTAGATATCATTAATCATGTCGGCCAAACATGATTCATGCCTTCACAACCTCTGTCATCAACAGTAACCCATCCGGAAAGTAGTCTGATACTCTGCCAGTCAGTTCTTCCTCTGTTTTCACTGTCTCTCAGGAATCCGGTACTCAACCATTCATATCTTTTTCTTTGTCCATCACCGGAGGCTAAATCCTTGGAATATACCACTCAAGGTAGTCCTCTTGACTTCCCCAAAGCCGCACTGCACCAAGACACTTCCTCTGAGAGGTCCGGACCAATCTGTCGGACCTTGCCACATGCTCTGTTCTTCTTTACCGGACCACAACTTTCTTTATTCTGACTTCCGGTAGAGACACATCATGACTTGCGGATATGTGGGATGACCTTTGTTGCCATCAATGACAACAACCATGAATCCATATAGTGTCTCTTGCCAACAATCTCCCCCTTTGGCATTGATGGCAACACTTAGTGAAAAATGACTAAGTGTTTGTACTACTCTCCCCCTTGGCTGATGCTCTATATACAATTTCCGGAACTCCCCCTTAGTTGGATCCCTCATTTTTCACTGCTCCTCACTCCCCCTTTGACATCAATGGCAAAGGGTAGGGTCCGCATATCAAAATTTTCAAAAATTTCTTATACTTAGCCGCATATTTACATACTCACATATATTGAAGAATGTCTGCAAAGGATGTCTGTAATTGAATCATTTCGGTAGCCCAACTTTGCTTCATTCTGTCCAAAATTGAAATGTGACCACTTAACAAGAATGCAAACGCTTCTGCCCGCTTGAGATCTGTCGGATCTTTTGTTTGGGTGGTGGTCCTAGCATCACTGATGGCCTCATGCATGGTTTCCAACTTAGGGATTATAATCCTTCTAAGTTCTCCCATCCGGTTGGTGATGTTCTTCCTTTCCTTCTCAAGATTCTTTATTTCGTTCAAGACTGCAATAGTCTGACATTCTTGATTTATTATGGAGGAAGAGAGAGGATCAAAACTTTGAGATAAGCTTTGTAGCTTATCCTGTTCCTCTTTTATTTTCTTGTCAAATGCTGCTGTTGCCTTTGACCAGGATATACAAAATTTATAGATATCACCGCCATCCTTAAGAGCATTCTCTAAGCTCTTTATTCCAATGCTTACAATCTTTTTGTCTTTAGAGATTAATTCTAATATCTCTGAAAATCTCTTATCCAAAAATTCCTTCCGGACCTTTTCTTCAGCTGATTTTTCTAAAGAATCAAAATGTGTATCAACACTGCTGACTAAGGTTTTTAGATTACCGGAAGTGGAGGCTGTCGGATCTATCTGGATTGATGGCATGATCTTTACAAGTATTCCGGAAGCAGCCTCTATCAACTCACAGTCTTCCATATGAGACTTCAGGAGCTTTTCATTTGCCTTGGCATTTGCAAATGAAGCTATCTTCATTGTTTGTACCAGAGAGAGAGAGTCAAAATCAAATGGACCTTTGAGAAGCTCCGGTTCATCAATCTCTAGAGTTTCTTTACTCAAAAATTGTTGAACAGTTTGTGCAGTGTCTCTTGCCGGAGACAGATGTTTCTTTTCTTCTGCAGTCTTAGAACTGTCAACCTCTTTGTCTTTCACCACTGCTTCCTTCTCCTGTAGTTGCTCTTCTTCTTTGGATCCGGAGACTGTAGGGGAAACCGGAGGAGAGATGCTAACTTGTTCATGGGCCACTTCTTCTTGAGCAGAGGGTCCCAAGTCCTCACTTGTCTGTTCAGGGCTCACTTCTTCCGGAACAGAAGATTCCAAATCAGCAGCTGTTTCTGCACCTATGTCCTCTACAACAGGAAGATTGAACCTTTTGAAGGCCTTCCGGAGGATCTCTTCTGTTTCTTGGGCCACTTTGTCAGTTTCACCAAGCATGAGTTGATTCATCCTGGCTTTGCTTCTGAACTCATCTTTACATTCCTTGAAGATAATGTTCATTGTCTTGGGATCAATTTGAGGATATAGCTGAATAGCTATCTGCTCCCGGATCTCAAGATCTTTGGCATGAGCATTATTCTTTCTTACTTCCATTTCCTTCTCTAGGCTTTTAGGAATGAGAGATATGATCTCAATGAAAGCCTTATTGTATATGTTCAGATATTTAACTGTGGCTTCCTGCAGAGTCTTTTGGTCTGCCTCACTGAAGTCATCATAGGATTCAGTCATTGGTTGAAGGTTTCCATCCACCGTGACCGACTTGATTATGCTCTCTAGTGACAGAGTGGGCTTTTCAACAGTTACCTCTGCCATTTCCTCCTTATCTTGGCCTGTGGAGGGCTTACCGGATCCTTTCTTTTTCTGTTTCTTTACTTCTCTTACTCCTTCATCTGATTCTGTCTCCTCTTCATCCTTTTGGCTTCCATAAGCCCTTGTGGCTTTTGCCTTTGATCTCTTACCGGATGCCTGGACTTTCGGTTTTGAACTTTTGGTTGAGGGAGGTGCAGATCTCTTTGTTGATCTGGTCCGGGTGGGAGCTCCAACCGGAGCACTTTCTTTGCTTTTCTCTTCTTCCTCGGCCTTCCTCCTCTTTTCCCGGCTGGCATCAAGTGCCTCCTTTGAGATTCCAAGACCTTGAGCAATGTGCTCTACTTCTTTTCTCACTTTTCTTTTGATCTCAGGTTCCCTGAGTTCTACATGTAACTTTATACTCAGCTCCTCAAAGGTTCCAAACCTTTTTGCCTTAGGATCTTTGGGTTGACTTAGCATGTGTTGAACATGCAGCTCCACTATCTGTTCATCAACTTCGTACCCCATGGGCATGATCCAGACAGTCCTTGGCTCCGCTGCCTCCATCAGGCACTGATCAGTGTCAACCATAAAGCACACTGAGTCCTTGTATTTCTCAATGAGAGACTGGGGAATTCTCTCTCTTGCTTGCATCATGCTCTGAAAGTTTTTGAAGTATCCCCATAGAGCTGAATTTCTCGCTTTTGCATCCCCAAGTCCATGCAAGTAGTCTCTTATCTGGACTGCAACAGGTTTGTCATTCTGCCATACCCATCCACTTGTTCCGGGTAGCTCATTCATGAAGTAGAAGAATAAACATACAATAAGAGTACCATACTTGAAGGAATTCTTCTTATCCTTCTTGATTTTCTGTATATTTTCCATTAATTGGCTTAGCAGTAGTTCGCAGAGGTCATATTTTGCATTTTTCCTTAGCATTTCAAAAGCAGTGTATACTGCAGTTCCGGATACAGAATTCTCCCTGCTGGAGTGATAGATCTTGTATCCTATTATCATTGATGCATATTTGATATCCGGATCCGAAATATCTTCAATGGTCATTGCCCTCTTGTCAAATTTTGATCCGGTGGCCTCAGTTACAATGTTGTTCTTGACAGATTTAAGGATAGGTACTCCTCCGGAGGAGTATAGGCCAGTTACTGCTCTAATTGCCTCTTTTGTGATCTTGCAGGGTCTATCTAGCCATAGAAAGTTGTCATGCATCCTGCTCAGTACATACCGGACCCATTCATCCTCTTCAAAACAGGGGAAATGAATAAATTGCTCAAATTGTTTCTTCTGAATATCCTTATACTCTGGTTTGAGCTCAAAAGCATTGTCAATCAGCTGCTTGTGATAGAGGTCTCTTAATTTGAAATCCCCAAATTCCTCAATGTTTGCATGTATGTAAACCCTAATGTCTTCGGTGTGTAAAACTCCGTGAGGAACACTAGAGAAGGCTCCTAGTGGGTCAACCTCCAATGATTTATAGGGATGTTTCTTGAATGAGGGGCGAGGTCTATCGGAGATCTTAACTATGTTTGGAGTAGCCATTCTTCAAAGATTTGCAGTGAGGTAATGAAAAACGTAGAATACCTTATGCGCCTTCGGTTTGCACGGAGTGGTTGGATTGATTTCTTTATCCAATAGCTTCGGCAGGAGATCCTTGGTGTGCTTGAAGAACCTTGTTGCAGAGCTCCACTTTTCGCTTCTTCTCGAGTGCAGAATGAGCAAATGACCTTTGAGAGATCCCTTAAATTGCTCCGCGAACCCTAATACCTGTCTGCAATAAATGCTTCACCTACATCATTCCGGTTTGCCTTGTCTGGATAGCTTGGAGTATCCCGGATTAGTCCTGATCTATGGATATCATCCGGATCTATCAATCATGAATAAATCGAGGTGGCATATTACAAGATCATCTCAAACACTCTGTCCAATCCGCAGAACAAGATAGTGCATTTCCGGATCTTTCCGGACCTTTTTGTAATCCTTTATCATACCGGAGCATTTCCCTGAACAGGTCTTATTTGATCGATCACAGCTTCTTCATAACTCCATGCGGACCTCTGAAAACTTGACTGAAGTATCTCAAGACTCATATTTACAAACCCTTTGATCCGCATCTTGTGCAACATCCGGCACCACTTGTTTGGCTGGGGGAACAAGATTTTCTTTGAGTCTCCCCCTGAGCCAGAGCTCACTTTTAATTTCTGGAAGAAATATCAGCACCAGAGTCTGGTGCGGATCCAACCTCTACATTCTCTGAACTTTTCTTCACCCAAATCTTGCTCATCTGATTCCTAACCTCATCCGCATTCATCTTTTGTTTACCCTTGTCTTGATTCTGATTATACACCGGACCTCTTTTGTCCTGATTCTTGTTTCTGCAGACTTTAGCATTATGACCGGACCTATTGCAGATTTGGCAAATAACATTCCTTTGCATATTTGACTGATATCCTCTTGATCTGCATTGATTAGCCCTATGACCTATTCTATTGCATGTGAAGCATCTACCTTTGAATGATTTGTTTACTTGCATAATTCTACATTCATGGGATTTGTGTCCATACCTTTTGCAGTTGAAGCACTGTCCGGAGAAGGATGAATTATTCTGATTCATTCTCATTCTGCACTGATTAGCTTTGTGACCAAAGTGGTTGCAGCTGTGGCAGTATCCATTGAAGGATGGATATCTTTGAGCATTTGGCTGTCTTACCGGAGGTCTTCTAGGCCTGCTCCTTGGATTTTCTGATCCAAGATTCTTCTGACCGGATCCGGAGCTTTCTCCTTTCTCATATCCCAAGCCATACTTGTCATCTGTCCTCTTTTGACTTCCAAGAAGAACTTCAAGTTGAGCAGAACTTATCTTGAATTTCTCTTTATATTCATTTGCTGTTTGAAGGTCTCTTTTGAGAGAGGCAATTTGATCCTCAAGTTTTCCTTCATTATCTTTGGCATCTTCAAGATCAGATTCAAGGTGTCTGATAATCCTGTCCATCTGGTGGCATTCTTCTGATTTTTCTTTAAGAGATTGTCTTAGATTGTCTTCAGCCTTTCTTTTTTCTTCAATCTCTTGAGTAAACTTTATAGTTCCTGATTCCATTTCATGTCTTAACATAATGACTTCTTTTGATAACTTTTCACATAACTTGGTTTGCTCAGTCAATTCCTCATTTGTATTGCTTTCTTCACTTTGTCTTGCCAACTGTTGAAGCAGCTCCTTTCTCTTTTTCATAGAGAGACTTAATTTGTCTTTTAATTCTCTCATGAATTCATCAGCCTGTTTGAGTCTTTCCTTTAATTCACTGACTTCAGAATTTGACTGTTCAAGATCCTCAAGGGCAGTCTTGAGTTGCTCCCTTAAACCATATGCATCCATTTGAAATCCCAGATCTTCCTCAAGCTGTTAGGCTCTATTAGGAGGAACTTAGCTCTAATACCAATTGTTGATAACTGAGAGGGGGGGGGTGAATCAGTTATCCTAATTATTTCCCTTATTGAACTTTCCTCTTAATTGAAGCAGCATAAAATCAAACACAAAACATTAGCCATGAAGTAAGAAACACATGACACAGTATTTTTGACGTGGAAACCCTGTTAAGGGAGAAAACCACGGGGTGATTAACCCAAGAATTATTCTCTGTTAGAAGAATAGGAAATTACAAAAATGGCACTTGCCAATTAGGGCTCACTGCCCGAGCACACTGCTCACAAGAGGCCCACTGCCTACAAGAAGACACACTGTCTACAAAGTGATGATAATCACAGTCTTGAACTGATTGGAAGCATCTGCATATGCTGGAGTTCAGTTTCGGTTAGGCTCAGTACACTGATCTGCTGCACTTCATCTTTCCTCTGTTCTTTGTTCTGCTATCTTTCACATACCGGATCCTTTTTGCTACCTCTGCTCTTTCTCTGGACTTATTCGCATATCTCTCCACATCCACACACACTTCACAACTAAATCCATCCTCTATATATATCCGCACAAGTAGTTTCATCACCTTTCTAGTCGGCATCCGGAACAGTCTTAGTTTCTTACAAACTCTCATTCTGTCGGCTGAATCCTTCCTCACCAAGCAATGCGGATCAAGCATATACTTGTAGATATCATTAATCATGTTGGCCAAACATGATTCATGCCTTCACAACCTCTGTCATCAACAGTAACCCATCCGGAAAGTAGTCTGATACTCTGCCAGTCAGTTCTTCCTCTGTTTTCACTGTCTCTCAGGAATCCGGTACTCAACCATTCATATCTTTTTCTTTGTCCATCACCGGAGGCTAAATCCTTGGAATATACCACTCAAGGTAGTCCTCTTGACTTCCCCAAATCCGCACTGCACCAAGACACTTCCTCTGAGAGGTCCGGACCAATCTGTCGGACCTTGCCACATGCTCTGTTCTTCTTTACCGGACCACAACTTTCTTTATTCTGACTTCCGGTAGAGACACATCATGACTTGCGGATATGTGGGATGACCTTTGTTGCCATCAATGACAACAACCATGAATCCATATAGTGTCTCTTGCCAACAGTGTTGTGTTAATTCTGTCTCCAGTATTGCATGTATTCTTCTTCTGAATCTGGATGTTTGGTAATGTTTAGATTCTAGAGCATAGAATTCCTATGTTGACTGTCTGATCTTTTAACTTCTACTCAAGGGGTAGATTAAACTGTTTTCAGGTTGAACATTGGGAAGGGTATACTGCAGTAGGGATACCATAAGTAGAGATAACCTAACACTTTGTATTGGGAGATGCCTGTAAGGCAGGTATCACACATATCCCCTTGAAATCCAGTTTTAGTTGTTCATGCTGATCAATCACAGGTGTATGTCTACTGACTCCAGGCCCTGGATAGGCACCAATCATGCTTTGTTTTGTGTTATAACCATATCCAGCTTTGCATCCACACTTAAACTCCAAAGCAAAATCTAAAACCAACATTAGGACATTAGAGTTAGTTTTAGGAACCTCAGTCCTCTGTCTACAACTGCAAATAGGCCCAAAGCTAGCCCCTTTGCTCTTATCTTTCAGTTTTGGTCTACTTACAGGAGGACTATCTGCTTTCTGTCAGCATCCCAGCCTTGTATGCATATCCTCATGGATGTTGAGTAGGGAATACCCCCCTAGGTCTTGCAGAGCCTGAAGAAGAAGAGGAGATAAAATATAGAGTCTATCTCCTACACTGTTGACCCCCTGGCCCAGAGATCCTGTTGATCACTGATGGCTACCTTGTAGGGATACCTGGGAATAAGCATCCAGTCTGGGAAAAAGTCAACACTAGGTTTTTGTGCAGTTAGTTAGAAGTTTGTTATGCTAGCTGTCTTCTCCCAGCTATTTGGAAGTCTCCTAGCCACTGGGAATCAAGTCTGTACTACTCTTGTTGAGTAGTTATTTATAAGCCTAGCTCAGATCCTTTAGAGGAGAATGCATCGAACAGTCAGTTGTAGAGTTTTTGGTATTACTGAAGTTGGTTGTAAAACTGAACAGAGTAATTGCTTATATTTTCTGCAATAAGAATCAAGAAGATCCTGTTGATATCATTTTACTATGTACTTGATTTTCTTAGTCTGGCAGCCAAGATGGATTCACTTATCCATTCCACCGGTTAATTCTCTGAATCGGTGGAATGGCCATGTACAGTCATTTAGATTTCTTTTCTATTTTTCCATTTGTGTATTTCATGTTTTTGGGATCAAGTTATAGCATACAATGATTTACCCTAGCATCCTCATGTGCTAGGTTTTGAAGGTAGAAATCTAGGTTAAGATTGTTAAGAAAACAAATCGGATCGATCCTAGGATTTTTTGTGCGAAATTTATGAAATTTTGAGGGTTTTTCTTTCATATACATTTGATGTATATACAGTGTTTGTATGTCACATACAATCCATGAGTATATCGCTTTGGGATAATCATTGTTGTATGTTGAAACATACAAGCCTTCGCAAATACAAAGGAGAGAGAAACCCTTGATGCATACAAAAAGGTCAACGGCGGAGTCAAAGGTACAATCGTCAAGGAGGATATCCTGCATAATGCATATCGAGCTTTGTATGTTTACAAAGTGTGTCAGGATATGCAACTTTTGAGTATATGTCTTTTGTCTACAGTTTGTGTGTATACTACAGTCACATGGTTGTGAGTATCTATCAAATGCATGTTTAAATTTCATGTAGGAAATATATAAGGCCATATATATACAATTTATGTATATACTACAAATGTATATCGGATGAAATGAATGTGTATATCCCTCTTGTATGTGAAGACAGTTCCTGTGTATCCTTCAGTTGCATGTTGGGGTTGTATGTGGTGGATGTACATTACAAAGGTACATCGGGTTGATACAAAGAAGTCAGCAGTCAACCTTTCCTGAAAGCATATTCTGGAGGCATATTCAGTGAATGCATAATTTGCGTTGTATATTTGAATGTATATCAAAATATACATTCCACAGATACAACAGATTGATACAAGGGAGTCAACGCTGGTCAAAGTAATTGTTTGCATGTTTGGTTTGTATCTTGCAATTGTGTATTCTAAATATACAATGTGCATATACATTGCATAGAGATACAAGGCACGAATGATAGAAGCGGTAGACAGAACTGGCATGGCCAGTCAAAGAATGTATGTATTGGTTTGAGTGCATTTGAGTGATAAGCACAGGTGGAATGAAATATGTCGGAGGACCCGATAGGTCAAATGTTGCCGATAGAAGTGTCAGAGACACATCGATGGAAAAATAGGGTTTCAGGTCATTTTCGTTGGTAGCTCTGCACCATAGTGGTATCAGAGCAAAGGAGTATCCTTTGGGAAGAAGGAGAAGATAAAATGTCAGATGGAGAGGGATCAGAAGGGTTCCCGGCAAGGATCGCCAATGCTGAGTTGGCTGTCCTGGTAAAGAAGCAGATTGCAGAGAGTAAATCAATTAGTGCTCAGAATCAGGAATTGAACGATGAGTTGGATAAGTTGAGGAACAGAGTAGGAAAGGGAAAGGAAGATTCTGGTGAACGAGATAGGGATGAAGAGGAGATCCCTAGGTAGGAAGAGATAGAGGTTCCTGTAGACCAGAGGCCCTTACTAAATGCCCTCAAATCCATGGAGCGGAGGACCATGGACATGAAAATAGACCTGCCAGTGTTTGCAAGAAAAATGGAACCTGATTCAGTGATGGAGTGGATAAACTCCTTGAACAATTTCTTTGAAACAGAGGAAATACCAAACCACCAAAGAGTGAAGATAGATCAATCCAAAATGAAGGGAGCTGCACTAACCTGGTGGAATTTCATCCAAGATGACAGGGTGAAAGAAGGAAAGAACAGAGTTGCTACATGGAAGAAGATGAAGGCTTTGGTGAAGGAAGCCTATGTTCCATTGGATTATAACATCTAGTTACATAAGAGGAGACAAAATCTAAAGCAGAAGGAGTTAGATGTCAGTGCATACATTGAAGAGTTCATGAAACTATGTCTCAAGACAAAGGTGAAGGAGAATGAGGAAGAGAAGGTAGCTAGGTATCTCAATGGGTTGAGATTTGCCATCCAAGAAGACCTAAATCTGCATAATCCAGATACAGTTCAGAAGTGCTACCAATTAGCACTCAAGGTGGAAGGAAACTAAAGAGAAGACAAGAGAAGAACAATAGAGGAAGAGGAAGACAGCAAAGAGGGGGAAGAAGTCCTTTCAGGGGCAGAGGAAATGGGTTTGGATTCCAAGGTGAAACCAATCAAGAGAGTAGCAAAGGAGATAGCAGTCAAAATCAAAAGGGAAGTTATGATCAAAAAGGAAACTTTAGGGGCAGAAGACCACCATTCAAAGGAATATCTCAAGGTAGAGGTCCTATCAGATGTTGCAATTGCAATCAGGAAGGCCACATAGTTAGTAGATGTCCAAAAAAAACAAGTTCAGGGGGAGAAAGGAGGACAAATCTGATTGTCAAAGTGCAACAAGCTCCAAAACTTATTAGAGTGTGAATGATACTGTCAAATACTAGTACCCTGAGATAGGAGAAGCTTTGATGATCAGGAGAGCAATGGCCACTATGAAGGTGCCTGACAGAGAACCCCCACAAAGAAAGGCTCTTTTCAAAACTACTTGCAAGGCAGGAGGAAAGGTATGTAAAGTTCTAATTGATTTTGGATCTATTGAAAATTTTGTGTCTGTTGAAATGGTAGAAAAACTTAAGCTGAGGAGACTACCACATCCTTGCCCGTATAAGGTCTCATGGCTCACTCAAGGTCAGCAAACAATTGTAGAAGAACAGACTTGGGTAGAGTTTCAAATTGGACCATACAAGGACAGGTTACTGTTTGACATAGCTCAGATGGATGCTTGCCATCTCCTACTTGGAAGACCATGGAAATATGACTTGAAAGCACAACATGATGGAGTTAGGAACACCTATTCAATCACCAAGGATGGTGAGAAGACACTGTTACAGCCATTAATGGAGAAGGAGGTAGAATCAAAGGGAAAGGAAGTCAAGGTGATGATGATAGAAGCAAATAGTTCATGAAGGAGATAGTAGATGAAGGAGCAGTTGCATATGCTCTAATTCCATGCCTAAAGGTGAACAAGGAGCAACAACAAGAAGTCAAGTGAGAGAAAAGGCAAAGGTTCATAGACCCTGCTGTCCAAGAGTTATTGGACAAATACAAAGGCATCATCTCTGATGGAATGCCAAGGTCCCTACCACCTGTGAGGGACATCAATCATTGCATAGATCTAATCCCTAGATCTACACTACTGAACAAGGCAGCATACAAGCTTACACTAGAGCAGAATGCAGAAGTAGCAAGACAGATTGAAGAATTATTGGACACAGTCCTAATTGGTAAAAGTTTAAGCCCATGTGCAGTACCAGCTATACTTCCACCAAAGAAGGAAGGCACTTGGAGACTTTGCACTGATTCAAGGGATATTAACAAGATCACAATCAGGTATAGGTTCCCCATACCTAGGATAGAGGATTTCCTTGATTGTTTAGGAGGTGTCAAATATTTCACAAAAATAGATTTGAAAAGTGGCTATCATCAGATCAGGATCAAGCCAGGGGATGAGTGGAAAACATCATTTAAAACAAATGAGGGATTGTATGAGTGGAAGGTCATGCCTTTTAGATTGTCTAATGCTCCTAGTACATTTATGAGGTTGATGAATGAGGTCTTGAGAGAATTCATAGGCAAATTTGTCATAGTATATTTAGATGACATTCTGATTTTCAGTAATACAAGGGAAGAACACCTCAAACATATAGATTTGGTTCTCAAAAGGTTACATGAAGAGCAGTTAATGATCAATTTGGAGAAGTGTTTGTTCATGCAGGAGGAGATCATCTACTTGGGTTTTGTCATCTCACATGGTAAACTGAAAATGGATCAAGAGAAGGTAAGTGCCATATTGTCTTGGCCAACTCCTAGAACCATGAATGATGTTAGAAGTTTCCATGGGTTAGCAACTTTCTACAGGAAATTTATAAGAGGGTTTAGTCATATCTGTGCACCCATGCTTGACACCATCAAAGGAGGATAGAAGTGCAGATTCACTTGGACAGAGGCAGCAGATGATTCATTTGAGACACTGAAGAAGAAGGTGGCACAGCAGCCAGTCCTTGCACTTCTTGATTTCAATAAGATTTTTCAGGTTGAATGTGATGCAAGTCACATGGCAATTGGTGCAGTACTTAGTCAAGAAGGGAGGCCTATTGCATTTTTCAGTGAGAAACTAAATGATGCTAAGAGAAGATATTCATCCTATGATTTGGAGATGTATGCTCTAGTCCAGTCACTCAAGAAGTGGAGGCATTACTTGATGCCAAAGGAATTCATAGTGTTTACAGATAACCAGACCCTTAGTTTCATAAACAGTCAAGAGAAACTAAACCATAGACACATAAAGTGGGTAGAGACTTTACAAGCTTTTACTTTCACACTTAAGCACAAGAAAGGGGTCAAGAACAAGATAGCAGATGCTTTAAGTAGGAGGGTTCTAACAATAAATCAGATCTAGTTGGAAAGTGTTGGTATTGATTCCTTAAAGACTATGTATGCGGATGATGAAGACTTTGGAGAGATCTACAAAGTGTGTACTTCTTTTGGAGATAAATATCATGTTGAGTATTCTAAATTTCTGATATAGGATGGATTGTTGTTCAGAGGTGTACAATTGTGCATTCCCCGGTGTTCTATGAGACTGAACATAATTAGGGAGAAACATTGTGGAGCCATGTCAGGACATTTTGGTCTGGATAAGACTCTTGATCTAGTGAAGAGATATTACTATTGGCCTAAGTTACAGTCCGATGTAAGGATATTTGTGGAGACATGTATGATATGTCAGAAAGCAAAAGGGAGATCAACTAATGTAGGTTTATATCAGCCATTGCCCATTCCTTCTAGACCATGGGAAAGCATAAGCACAGATTTTGTGTTAGGTTTACCTAGAACAAGAAAGGGATATGACAGTGTTTTTGTGGTAGTAGACAGATTCAGTAAAATGGCACATTTCTTGCCATGCAAAACTACTTGTGATGCTTCATATGTTGCAAACATGTTTTTCAAGGAGATCGTGAGGATTCATAGATTGCCGTTGAGCATAGTGTTAGATAGAGATGTGAAGTTTATTGGTCATTTTTGGAGGACTCTTTGGAAGAAGCTTGGTACCAATTTTTCCTTCTCATCAACTTATCATCCTCAAACAGATGGCCAGACTAAAGTGGTCAATCGGTCATTGGGAAATCTGCTTAGATGTTTGACAAGACAACATGGAGAGAAATGGGATAACATCTTGTCACAGGCAGAATTTTCTTATAATGACACCATCAATAGGAGTACTGGAAAGTCACCTTTTCAGGTAGTATATGGTATCCATCCCAGAGGTATTTTGGAGTTAAGAGATATACCTACAGAAGAGTCTATTAATGTAGATGGAGAAGCTTTTGCAGCAACAATTAAAGAGGTGCATGATCAAGTCAAGACCCAACTCCAACAAACTACCTTGAAGTACAAAGCATATGCTGATAAAAAGAAGAGAGACGTACAGTTTGATGTTGGAGATTTGGTATGGGTTAATTTGAAGAAGGAAAGACTCCCAAAAGGAAAATATACTAAGCTCATGCAGAGGAAGATTGGACCATGTTAGATTCTAAAGAAGTGTGGACAGAATGCTTATGAGATCCAACTTCCTTCTGATCTTGGATTGTCACCTATTTTCAATGTATGTGATTTAACTCCATACAAGCATAATACAGATGTCAAACAGGAACCATTGCAGGATGCAGCAGATGATGATATTCCTAAGCATGCTCCACCACAATTGCAAAAGATTTTAGACTCAAGAATGGCAAAGCAGACCTGGAACAAAGAGTATTTGGAATACTTGGTGGCTTGGCAAGGAAAACTTGATTCAGAGGCCGTTTGGCTGACTGAAGAATAGATCACCAAACATGGTTCAGACCTACAAACTCTCATCTCAAGTGGACTTGAAATTTCTTCTCTCGGGAAGTATGGTGCAAGAGCAACCCTTCGAAATACAGATTAGGTCTAAATATAGTATGTTTCATGCATTATGATGTAATAAGGTCCATGTGACCAATTCCTATGTTTTTTAGTCAATCTAGGTTTTTGTGTAGTTAGTTAGAAGTTTGTTATGCTAGCTATCTTCTCCCAGCCATTTGGAAGTCTCCCAGCCACTAGGAATCAAGTCTGTACTACTCTTTTTGAGTAGTTATTTATAAGCCTAGCTCAGATCCTTTAGAGGAGAATGCATCAAGTAGTCAGTTGTAGAGTTTTTGGTATTACTGAAGTTGGTTGTGAAATTGAATAGAGTAATTGCTTATATTTTCTGCAATAAGAATCAAGAAGATCCTGTTGATATCGTTTTACTATGTACTTGATTTTCTTGGTCTAGCAGCTAGGATGGATTCACTTATTCATTCCACCAGTTAATTCTCTGAATCGGTGGAATGGCCATGTACAGTAATTTAGATTTCTTTTCTATTTTTTGTTTGTGTATTTCATGTTTTTGGGATCAAGTTATAGCATACAATGATTTACCCTAGCATCCTCATGTGCTAGGTTTTGAAGGTAGAAATCTAGGTTAAGATTGTTAAGAAAACAAATCAGATCGATCCTAGGATTTTCTGTGCGAAATTTGTGAAATTTTGAGGGTTTTGCTTTGATATACATTTGATGTATATACAGTGTTTGTATGTTGCATACAATCTGTGAGTATATCACATTTGTATGTTGTGAGTATATCGCTTTGGGATAATTGTTGTTGTATGTTGAAACATACAAGCCTTTGCAGATACAAAGGAGAGAGAAACCCTTGATGCATACAAAAAGGTCAACAGTGGAGTCAAAGGTACAATCGTCAAGGAGAATATCCCGCATAATGCATGTTAGGCTTTGTATGTTTACAAAGTGTGTTAAGATATGCAACTTTTGAGTATATGTCTTTTGTATACAGTTTGTGTGTATACTACAGTCGCATGGTTGTGAGTATCTATCAAATGCATGTTTAAATTTCATGTTGGAAATATACAAGGCCATATATATACAATTTATGTATATACTGCAAATGTATATCAGATGAAATGAATGTGTATATCCCTCTTGTATGTGAAGACAGTTCCTGTGTATCCGTCAGTTGCATGTCAGGGTTGTATGTGGTGGATGTACATTACAAAGGTACATCAAGTTGATACAAAGAAGTCAGCGGTCAACCTTCCCCGAAAGCATATTTTGGAGGCATATTCGGTGAATTCATAATTTGCGTTGTATATTGAATGTATATCAAAATATACATTCCACAGATACAACAGATTGATACAAGGGAGTCAACGCCGGTCAAAGTAATTATTTGCATGTTTGGTTTGTATCTTGTGATTGTATATTGTAAATATACAATGCGCATATACATTGCATAGAGATACAAGGCGCGACCAATAGAAGCAGTAGACAGAACCGGCACGGCCAGTCAAAGAATGTATGTATCAGTTTGAGTGCGTTTGAGTGATAAGCACAGGCGGAATGAAATATGTCGGAGGACCCAATAGGTCAAATGTTGCTGATAGAAGTGTCAGAGACACATCGATGGAAAAATAGGGTTTCAGGTTGTTTCCATTGGTAGCTCTGCACCAATAACCCTGAGGTGGTATCTCAACAAATTGGATTGAAAAACTTGGTTGATCAAGTCACCAACCCTGTAGCAATAGACATAGCTTATCAGGGTGATGAGGATCAAAACAAAAGAAAAGATTTACCTCTGGAGCAAGAGAAAGCAGAAATTAATATACATACAGAGGGTGATGAAGAGATGCCTAATAAAAATGATAATTAGGATAGTGAGCCAACACCTAAAAGAGGAACAAATGAAAAGGAAATGGATAAAGCCCAAGACCTTGGAGAAATAGACACATCAAAAGATAGAGAAGAGAGTCTTCAACAAGGTGATGATCAACAAAAGGAAATAGAAAATATGAACAAGAATGTTTAGGGTGATCATCTGGATAAATTAGATCAGAATGTCCAATCACCTCATGAGGATCAACCGCAATAAGATACACAGGATCCAAATGTGAATGCATCACAAGAAACTCCTGCACAATAGGAGATCCCTCATGAGAAAATTTAGGAAGATGAATAGAGGAAAGAAACTTCTCCACCAAGGATGGAGCAGAATGTAGAGTCTCAAGATGCTCACATTGAGCAAACTGACCAACAAGGACCTACTAGGGACATACCATATTGGTTGCAGCAAGAGATAAACCCACCCCAGTATAGTGATGTGCCTGAGTTTGATGTTTCTATATTATTTTCAATAGATATGATTAAGCCTAAGAGAAAGGAAAGGCCTACATCCACAATCAAGGGAGATCCTACCACAGGTAGGAGGACAACTCAGGTAGCTCTGCCAATAGTAGATAAGGCAAAAGGAGAAATAAGCATTGATGAATTTTAGATAACTAATGTTGATCTAGGCTATGCTACTAAGGAGCAAGAGGGCCAAGAGGCCAAAGAGATTATTGACTCCTTGATGAAAAGTGTGAAAAAGGAGAAGGACAAGAATAAAATGCACGAGGAGCACGTTGCCCAGTTGCATACATTTATAAAGGGGTTAATTGACCCTAACCACATGCCAGTCAACACAGCCACCCCCTTGACCATCATATCCCAAGATGAAGTAACAAGGCTAGACATCATGAAGCATAAGGCTCATGTGGTAGACAATTGGTTTATTCTTTTTATTTCTGAAGCAGAGAAGGTGATAAAGACCTCCCTATCCAATTGGAACTTGCTCAGCACATTGAGGAGAAAAGTAGATAAATTTCAAAAGGAGGTTGGAAGGAGATCCATGAAAGTAGACAAACATCTAGATGCTTTGGCTAAAATGAGATGCATAGACATGAATGTGCTCATATATAATAAGGTATTGGATAACAATACTGCACATTTATTAAGAACATGGTATGAAGATACTAGGTTCGAGAGTGATATCTTGAAAAGATGTAATGCCAAGCTTAGGGATATCAGTGTTAAACTGCATCATCTTATGGCTGAGGAGGCAAATATCTTAGAAGCTCTAGAAGATAATGTAGAAGGAAAGATAGAAAATCAAGATGTTGATTTTACAGTTGGGGCTTTCCAAAGTAATTTTAAGCAAGCAACAAATGACCCTCTCCACCATTTGACAGAGGATGTAGTCAACAAGGTAGGATGAAGGCCAAGGTGGAAGGATATAATGAGATGTTAAATAGCAGAAAGAGCAAATGGACTACTCTATAGGCACAATTCCATTCCCAAAAGCATGTTGTAGTAAAAGCTAAAGTTCAAGATGGGGAAAAGATTGAAAGAATAGTATAGGCATATGAACCCATTAGGGGAATAATCAACATACATATAGGATATGATCCCCACACTGATGAAGATGATGAAGAAGAGGAAGAAGATGAAGAAGATGATGAAGAAGAAGAGTAAGTAAGGATGCATGATGACAGGGTCATATGCATAATAAGACAAAGAAGTGATCGAATCCCACCAGATGGTTGCCAGCTGGCAACCTGTGCCACGTTTGATATATGTTGACCAAGTCAAGGAGATATGGACCATTGATTTAGATAGATAAATCCTAATCATTGGATCATTTGTAAGCACCTCCTCTCTTTGTCCTATAAAAGGAGATGGAGTGCACATTGTATCATTACTCAAAACTTAATTGAAGTTAGATTGTTGAAGTTTCTCAGGACTAATTTCAAAGTTGATTTTAGATATACATGTCTTTTTGCATACTTAATGAAAGTGAAGATCTAGATTACATACAATCGTATACTTTGAGTAATCTGTAGATGAATTCTTGGCTTGTGCTTTGATTTGTTGCGTCCCTTGGAGTGCAATTCATGTTGTACATGTTGTCTTCATCTCTTTTCCATCAAAGTTTGTATCAACCATACTTAGCTGTGGAACACCTTGGTGAACCTATGGTTTGATTTTCTTCCTTTCATGACAGTATTTGGAGTGTATGTGGACCAATAGCTGAAGATTCATTCAATTTAGTAAAGATTAGAAAGCATTTAGCATAATTTGTTTAATTTCATTCAAATCACCATCACAATTACAAATATATAAATAATCTCAAGCAAATACATAGAAATATGCAGATATCCTGAAAGAAATTGAATATTCTTAGCATATTTGAGTTAATTTGCATGTATAATTGAAAATATCATGCAAATACATATTAATATCAGCAGTAATCATACAAATATTAGCTTGTAGGTACATTCTTTAGATAAATTCATAAGTGCAGAAGTGAAGATTGATCAATAGTAGT
The DNA here is from genome assembly GCA_027924645.1 of Cunninghamia lanceolata. Taxonomy (NCBI): domain Eukaryota; kingdom Viridiplantae; phylum Streptophyta; class Pinopsida; order Cupressales; family Cupressaceae; genus Cunninghamia; species Cunninghamia lanceolata. The sequence continues at coordinate 12,615,043 of BSBN01000288.1, read as the reverse complement.
AGATGTTCAGAAGAATTGATCAAACTTGTCAAATATCATCATTACTATTAAATACAGTAGAAATAACCTTGTTTGTGGAGAAATTTACAGAAGGCAAGTGTAAAACTAGATGTTCATACATCAATTCTTAGTAGTAGAACAACGTAAGGCCCCTTGAATGGAAAACATCATATCACATCAACCTCTGAGTAATGTCAGACAATCATGACCTAATCAATGGAGACTTGGACTCATCAATTTATCCTAAATTGATCATACTTTTCAAGATATAAATGTTTGTTGTGTAAACTTTTATTCATGTTTTTTTTTTACTAACAATCATCACCAACATGTAGGAACAGAATAAATCAAAATATTTCTTCCTTCTCTGGTAAATGTTTCACATGCAATAAAATTGGTCATAGAGTTGTTGAGTGCAGAAGTAGAGTGAGTCATAACTCTATTGGGTGTTTTATATGCAATAAGATGGGAATAAAACTAATGATTGCAGAAGTCAAAGGGTGAATGGCTATAACAATGGTAGAATGATTCAATCTTTCTATGGGTATTGTTTTACATGCAATAGATTTGGGCATAAAGCTAACCAATCCAGATCCAAAATGAATGGAGGACATAATGGTCAGAGGAATGTTGTGTGCTAGAATTGCTATAAGCCCGGACATATTTCAAAGTTTTGCAGAAGCAAAAGCATGAAGAAGGATAATTCAGTAGAGAAGAACAAATTAGTACAAAAAGTTGATCCAGTAGAGACCAAGAAGGAGATGAATAAGATTTGGATAAAGAAGGAAGCAACAGAGATTAATGATGAACCTATACCAGCATCCGGTGCAGATGCTACCTTCAGGAACTGAGATGAGAGCTTTGGTTCAGAGGAGCTTTAATGAAAATCTTTTCTCCCTTGCCAAAGAAATGGTATTGATGCCTTAGCACAAAGAGATAAGGGTAAGGATTAGCAACAAAGGCTTAAGATAGATCAGAGACTATGACTACAAAGGATATAGGTAGAGTTGTGCATATTACTCTAGTTGTACAAGAAAACTTGATCAGGTAAGAAGACATGTTATGAATTTTGGATAAGAATTTGTATGGTGAAATCAAGCTACAGTGTTCTGGTAATTTGGTCCGCATTGGTCCACTATTGAAGATATTACTCTATGGTTTTGGCTTTTGTTTATTAATCATTGGATACATCTATATCTAGAATTTTATGTGATTTTGATGATTGGCTTGAAAGTAATGAGTAACAGAAGTTTAGCTTGACAAAACACAGTTGTTTCCAGTATAGAGAAGTTTGCATGTTGATTGGAAATTCTTTGGATCTACAAACAATTTCAGAGGTCAATGGATATGAATCAAATGAATCTTCAGGTAGTGAAGAAGAAGAAACCAAAGAAAAGGAAGTACAGGTTGAAGAACAAGAAGCTCCAGAAATAATCTTTAAAACTCCTAAGTATGGACAGAAGCATCACTCTGAAGATCATATCATTGGTGATAAGAGTAAAGGTGTATTGTCAAGAAGAAGAGTTGTTGAAGAATAGGTTGAAGAAGACATTGTTTTATCTATATGGCTATCTCTCAAGGGGAGTAGGTAGTAGTGATTGATGATAGGGGGAGCCTGCAGGAGAAAATTTGTAGACAGATCTAAGGAAATTGCTGGCTATATGTGTTGTCATTGTTATATTGTCATAATATGCATTGTTTTATAAGCTATCATGAAGGTTGATAAAAGATGTGATGTTATGTTCCCAAAGAAGAAGCAAAGTTCATGGTCAAATGTCATACCCTGATTTGTACAAAGTTAATTTTGAAGCTTTGAGAAGAAAAGATATGTTACTTTGGAAGTGTCAGTCTATGAAGGTCCTGAGGTCCTAAGAAATGAGAGTAAGAGTTGATATAGTTTGATGTGTAATCCTAAGGGGGAGTATTCAGAGCAATGAAAGAAAAAGGTGAAGCAAAGTAGTAGTGATCAATGAAAGTATGTGCAGTATGTGATTTAGGGGGAGAGAGATTGAAAAAGCATGTGTCACCCTTTTTCATTGATGTCAAAGGGGGAGAGAGTTCATTTGAAAAACAAAAGGAGACTAAGAGTATAAAAGAAAGGGGGAGAGGGAGATCAGTGTAGAATTGTGTCATGATGGTTTTTCACATCATATGTTTCCATCAATGACAAAGGGGAGATTGTTGCAAGTATGTGCTAATTGGTGTTGTCATTGATGTCAACATGTTTGTGTTGTCATTGGTGTCAACTGTGCTCTTGTTTTGAGGTTATTTTGTTGCCTGATTGTGATGAGTTAGCTACTCTATATTGCTTTGAATAAGTGTTGAAGATGATGAGAATATGTTCCTGATATTGAGTTTCCAAGTGCTTTTGACAAAATTTGATTTATACTGAAGATAGAGTTGTAAAGAAGTATTCTGGCTTACAGGATATTGTCTGAGTTTTTGTTTCATATTTCTTCTGTACTGAAGACCGAAGGATGAGATTTGGATATGTTTTAGAGAACTAGTTGAAGAGGTTAAATCCTGAGTTTGGTTCTTTGGAATGCTATGATGTGAAAGTTATGTTCACCAGTTTGAAGACTGTAATTGATAAAGTTTCTTGGATGTGCAGAGGTGTCTGGGAGAAAGTATTTTGCTCTGCATTTCTCTGCAGAATAGTATCAGGTGTTGCAGTTCTGGACATATGTTTATAAGGTCCTTAGCTATCTTCATTCCAAATGATTTGTGATTTAGTACTCTGGAAGACAAGTTTGTGTTGTTGTGATTTAGGTGAAAGTTGTTGAGTTTAGGTGAAAGTTGTCTTCAAGTTACACTTGTTGCAACTAGATTTGTCAACTCTCAGGTGATTTTATGTTGTTCATGGATGTCTCCAGATCATGTTGAAGGCTTGTGCTTGATTGAGTTCTTGGAAGCATGTGTCTAAGTATTCTTGGTGTTTGTACAAGTTTGGCCAACTTGGGTGCTAACAATCTTTGCAGATGTGTTTCATGGATTGTAGAAGCGTGTTGAAGTTGTGAAGATGTATTTGGTTCCAAGCTAAACCATGAAGTGTTCTACATTCATTCATTGGATTCACAAGATTGTTTAGGTCCAGACCTAATTTGTTTGTATAATTGGCACCTAGGAGAATGTTTCAAGCATTGTAGATTATGTTTGTCTCACTTGATGGATGTTTCAAGGTGAAGGTTGATATAAATAAGTGTTGAGAATTCATGGATTGAGTCTGTGCGCATGGAATAAAAATGTGGTGATGCAAATATGAAGGTCTGTATGCGACATGAAAAATTTTTGTGATCCGATCAGTGCAACAAGTGTTTGAGAAGAAGTTTTATGAAGAGCAGAGCAGTGCAACAGAGCAGACTAGGTTGAAGAGTTTTGAGATAGTATTTTGAGCTTCATTGGAGTTGGACCCCATGCATTTATAGATCTTTCTAGGTCTTCAAGAGAAACCTTCTTGTGCGCCATCCCAGATCTACCTCAAGCTGTTAAGCTTTCTTCCGAGGAACCAGGCTCTGATACCAATTGTTGAGGGCACAAGACAACTGAGAGGAGGGGGTGAATCAATTGTATCAAAAACCTTATCTTCTTTCAACCAAAATCACATTTACATTCACCTATTCTAATTCCTTAAACTGTTATGAAGATTAAACATGAATTGCAAAATCAAAACATAAACATGTCAACACCATACACACATGAACACCAGATTTTTACGTGGAAAACCCTAAACAAGGAAAAACCACGGTGAGTGTTAGCTCACAATATAATGTTTTATAAAAGGCTCACTACCAAAAGGGCTCACTACCTAGGCCTCACTTCCGAAAGGACTCACTGTCCAAATGCTCAATGCAAAAAGGATCACTGTTGAGGGTTGGCTCACTGCCAAAGTGAACTGATATAGTATCATCTACACCATGCTTGAGTTCATTTCCATTGAAGTGCAATATATCTCCTCTGCTCTGCTCTACTTTTACACTTTGTACTCTATCTTTGCATAATCGCAACATGGACACTCATTCACGAATTCATTACATACATTTATAGATATCATCAACCTTGGAATGTACATCAAGGTCAGAATTACAATCTACAATTGTTGGAACTTTCTCCAAAGTCGGCATACATACAAAAATCAAATTAGGACAGGACCTAAACAAACTTGTGGATCAATTGAAAGAGTGAGGAACACTTCATGCCTTAGCTTGGATCCAAATACATCCTTACACACTACAACATGCTTTCACAATCCACAAATCACCTCTGCAACAAATGTAACTTAACCAGGTCAGATAGAACAAGTGCACACATCAGGAACACTTAGAAACATGCTTCAAAGAACTTCATTAGAGCTTGTGGATCAAGCACACACCTTCTATTATCAGAAAATTAGAATTATTATAAATAGTATCAAAGTAATCCAATAAACTCAATGAAAAAGGAAATAATCAAGATAAAATAAAAAAAGACAAAACCTTGCAAACCTCAATACTTCATAGCTTCCATTGGTTGCCTATCTCAATCGATCTTGTTTATGAATATGACCCTCAAAAAGTGCGCTTCCTTGCTATTTCTTCAAGATGTCAATGGAGAATGGCCGTGATATTTCTTGTAATGAAGATGAGCTTCACAACAATGGTAATGGTGATGGTAACAAGTTGATCGTAAGCAATGGAGGAATTTGGGTGCCAAAGGCGCGCTGAAATTCCTGTAGAGTAAGGGTACTAAAAGCTTGGATGATAGAAATGGAGGAATTGGGTTCAATTTATAGACTCATAAGAGAGAAGATCAACTGTTGAGAAACCTTGAGAGGATGTGCGCGAATAGAAAGAGGACATGTCACACAAAAAGTTGTTTTGTTTGAGTTAACTGCTTTCTTTTATAAAGATACGATTTGATTTCATAAATTAGAATTTTTTTTTCTAATTTAAGAGTTATTGATAAAAACAAGATTGATTAGATCAGTTAACTCAACTTGTGATTTGCTGTTTTACATGATTTGAGAGAAATTAAATAATAAATTATTTAATTTTGTGTGCATGAAGAAAAAGATTTATTTTTAGAAGATTTGGAAATTTTTTAAGAATTTGAAGATAAGAAAGCAAATTAAATAAATAAATTTATTTAATTATTTGTGCATGCTTTGGAAGAATAAATAAAATATTTGATTATATTTTATTTTTAGAGATTGAGATAATTTAAATAAATTTGATTTATTTATTTAAATTTGGAGGAATAAGTGATTTAATTAAATAATTAAAAATTATTTAATTGTTTGAAAGAATAAAGTTGACTTGACTTCAATGAAATTAAATAAATAAAGTTAATTTATTTAATTAATGGAAGGAATATGAACCAAATAAATAAATTGATTTATTTATTTATTGATAGAGGAATTTAGATAAAATAAATATTAAGAATATTTATTTAGACAGAGTCATGTCATTTTTAGGTGTATACATTTTGCCCCTCTTTGATGCAATGTGTTTTATCATGTTGTTTCAAAGAATAGATTTTTCTAATAATGATATAGTCTCAGTTTGCCCCTGGTACAAGTTTAACAATGGTAGGATGCCCCCTCGGGAGATTCTATGGGAAGAAGGGCAGAAGGATGTGAGACGGACAATATCACGATGAAGAAGGTAAAAAATAGGTTAGGTTTGAAGAAAAATGGATCACAGTTTGGAGAAATAGAAGGAAAAAGGCTTAGGAAGTAGTCACGGTCACCACACAGCTAGTTAGGGTTCACTCGCTATATATAGTTGCTGGGTCCACAATCCTAGTCATTTGCATACTTAGCTTTTGGTGATAGGTCTTTGAGAGATTAGGAGAGCACAGGAGCTAGATCAATTGGTATAGATATGGATATTCCATGCGAAGAGCACCGCTTTGAGTGAGTTTGACGGTTCAGGCGGCTAGTTGAGGCAGGAGCACCAGTATGTAGTTTGACAAAACTCACCTAGGGTCATTTATTAGGCTAATAAATACTAGGGAAAATTTGCTAGGATAGATGCACTGAATCATGTTTTCGCGCATATGTGCTCCGAAACAGCACATACGTTATGATTCCGTGCATTTGAGACATCTAGCTGCGCATTTGACAAAATTGTGCATACATGATATGAGTCGGTGCATACGTTACGAATTTGCGCATTTGATACGGGAAGCTATGCATGCATGACACATCTCGACGCATTCATGCTGAAGTTGCGCTTTTGATATGAAACTGCGCATTTACTCAATGTCGTGGCACATCTACCAAAAGTGGCGCATTTACTGTGAAATGGCGCATGTACCTTCTAGTTCGGTGCATGTGTTTTAGATAGTCAGTTTACTTAACGAAATTGACTTGATTGGCATCTTGTTCGGGGCATCAATCGATAAGCTATCTCCAAGATTGTAGGAATCTAGTCAAGAGATGATACGCTTGCTTTGATCAATTTGATATTATTAAGTAAGTGATATGATAGCTTGATAGCTTGAGCAGGTTTGCTTAGATTCAGTTATGGTTGACACTATGATTTGCTTGGTTGCAGGAGGACATTCGTGATATACTCATGTCATGGGAGTAGTTTCCTTTGCCATTGTTGTAGCGGTATATGCTTACAGAGATAGATCGGGAGGCGCTTAGTGCTATGGGATTGGACTACATTTGTTTCATGCCCGAGGTTCGTATGAACCTCAGTTTGCTGACTACCGCAATAGAGTAGTTCCATAGCGAGGATGGGACGTTTCACTTGCCCACTAGTGAGATGGCCATTACCTTAGAGGATGTTTATAGGATTATGCACTTACCGACCCAAGGTGAGCTCGTAGAGTACGAGGCCCAGCATGATGCCGAACTAGCAAAGTGCAGGTGCATTTTCGATGATCCAGAGCTAGAGGGTCAGGTTATCTCATGGCAGGACATACATGATTACTATGACTACTTCCCAGGGATAGTGGTAGGGTTGATCGAAGGTGTTGTGTGCCCTGATAGGAGGTCACATGGGTTCCCCATTGGTTGGGGTAGGACTATGAAGAGGATGATCATAGAGGGCACCCATTTTGCATGGGGTGTCTGTGTTTTGGCTCACTTGTATCATGATATGCATTAGGTGGTCTACCACAGGGGATCTAGTTTGTCTACCAGTGTCTCACTATTATAGTTTTGGTTATGGGAGCACATTGCTATTACTTGGCTGATATGCATCTTTTCCATGTAGAGAGGTGAGCCCTACAATTATGGATATGAAGGTGTTATTTCCCATTATAAGCTGGGAAAGCTTGAGTACTGAAGACATGCACTGGATAATGTGGATAGAGTTACCTGGCACCCATATCTGGATTGTGAGCCATGGGACGATTAGCATGACGAGCTTTCATACTACTTTCAGACTCAGTGGCTTATTGAGAGGACACGACACATACTAGAGAGGTAGAATATTAGCCGGGTACAGAGACAGTTTAGGAGAGTGCAGGGTTAACCACAGGGGTAGGCACTGTTTGCCAGGACACATGCAGAGCGTTTGAGGTGGGGCTCGATTGCTTCCTATGAGGAGGCTTTAGCAGACTTTTAGCAGATTCACTACGTGGCTTAGCCGATGAGGAGGGAGGTAGTGGATGCGGGGATGACCCCCAACTATGAGGAGTGGTTTGCAGCCAACCCATTCCTGAGGTACTCAAGACCTAGAGAGTTGGTTCCTCGCCTAGAGGAGGAGGATTCAGATGATAAGGATGATGGAGCCAGGAGGAGGAGGAGACGAAGGAGGGGTAGAGGAAGACGGGGAGATGGAGGTGACGTAGGTGACGTAGGAGGAGGAGGGGGAGATGAAGGTAGATAGAGACAGAGGAGGAGGGTTGGGGAGGGATCATCCCAGTAGCAGGCGGCGCAGTAGCAAGCTACATAGCAGATACAGGTGCCAGCACTGCAGCAGGTGCCCCAACAGGTAGTTTAGCAGCAAGTGCCCCAGCAACAGGTGCAGGCACAAGTTTCTCAGGCCCCTGCCCAGCATGACCAATAGCAGCAGGCTATTACCATGTTGTAGGGCCAAGTCAGACAACTTAGGGCACAACTCAAGATGGCAGAGTCCTAGAGGGAGGAAGATGCAGGGATTATATCTAGGCTCACTGCAAAGCAGGATATAGCATTGGTGAGGGTGCGAGCACTTTGACTAGAGATAGACTCAGCTTTAGCTTCCTTGAGTACTAATGGGGTCACTACATTTTTAGTTACTCAGGTGCAGTAGGCTCAGGCGCATCATGCATAGGTTCAGGGTGAGCTTGCTAGAGCACAAGCCCAGGCTCAAGGTGAACTTGCTAGAGCGTAGACTCAGACTCAGTACTATAGGGGTCTATATCATGGGGCTGTGCCAGTGGACCAGAGGGCACCCAGCTACAAGAGTTGGTCTATGGCAGGCACATCCTAGAGGGCAGGGGGTTCACCGTCTGCAGCATCTGCTATGGGTCCACAATAGTTGGGGGTTAGTAGAGATGATGAGGGCAGTGCTGGGAGCAGCGTCCCATGGCAGCAGGGCTAGCTGACATTTGTACTGATTTTTGCTTATGTACACACTTTTAATGGCTCATGGATAGCCTGATATGTATGTATTTATATCATTTTGTACAAATACCGAGACATGTATCATTATTTTTGTGATGTATACACTTCATATGATTTGGCTCACAGATGGACTTTGATATTGTACAATTGGACATATTTATGTTATATTTATATGATGATGTAGCTTATGTTATGGTCTACATGATTTATGTGATATCTAATGGATTCACCTTACTTTTTGATGTCTATATGGATGCACACTTTATTGTTGATGTTTATATGATGATGCAGTTTATGATTCTACACTATGATACTTTAGGAGATATGATTCTAGGACTCTGATATGATGATGATCTAAATGCAAACTTAGATGATTTCTAACGATCTAATATGCAAATGTGAATGTTATTTATATGATTATATAGTTTATGCGATGATCTACATGTACTTGTCTATGTTTTTGATTTTTTTGTTGACACTATGTTATGCTGATGCAAATGTATATGGATGATCTCTTACACTATTATGTATGCAAATGATTTAATCATGTTAATGACTATCTCATGTGATATTATATGCAACTTATGCTATGTTTTTTGTTATGTCCAAATGTACGCAATTGACGCAGAAGTGACACAATGATAGAAGACTGGCTGATAGAAGAAATGTGAATGAAAGGATCACAAGCTTTTGTTTATAAACATTGATACTCTGCACAAAATTTTTATTGCATGGGATATGGATGCTTTGTGGATGTTTTCTGGATGCGAATGGTTTTTTTCCATCTTGATATTTTAAGTATTTTGAAGTGCTTATTTCATCATTGGATGATTTTTTTTTGGTACTCTTTCCAAATGTTGTAAGTTAATACAAGCATCTAGGTATAATTGAACCATGATGACCTGAGTATCGCTTAATAGTTTTTAATTTAGCAAGTTAATACAAGCATCTAGGTATAATTGAACCAAGATGACCTGAGTATTTCTTGCATATCAACAGACAAGGATTGCCCCTTTTCATGTTTAGACCTCTGAAGTCCTCGATGATCTTTTGTTGATCATGTCGTTAGACAAAAGTCATCACATTACTAAAGATTGATCCACAAACAACAGACAAAGAAAATAATCATGCCCCCATCATAGCATGTCTAGCTTTTGGCATCCTTGAGTAGCGTAGAAAGACATGATGACAAAAATCAAGACTCTTTAAGTTAACCTGCTCACAATCACAAAACATTCTTGCATTAGATGTGTTTTCTTGCCATAATTTAGAATTATTTAGGGTGCTTTAGGTACTTGTTTGCTTTGATTTGGATAGGCAGATGTCTTGCATCAAAACTTTTGTTTGAAAGCAGGTTTTTGTTGCACTCACATCCCTGGTGAAAGGTATCACAATCTTTATTGGCATCCTTGGTGAACAAAGTGGCACTGTAGAATCCAATTCCTTAACTAGGTTGAGGATTTACCCCCAGTCAAGTAGAGGTATCTGACTTATTATGGATGAACTGACAATGGATACAAAAAAATGGACCCTAAGGGACTGACCTAGTGCCTTAGGGGCTCATTGCTAAATGGCCTTGCCTACATGACAACACAGAGGCAACGTAGTTTAGGGTGAACCCTCATGGACCTAAGACCTAGGCGATAGGAAACGGTGTGGACTCAGATGGATATAAGGACAAATGATACGTGATGAAGTGGATGGGAAGTGGAGCCTTGGTGATGCATTGATAATGGCCTTGCCTACGTGATAACGCAGAGGCAATGTAGTTCAGGGAGAACCCTAATACTGACGATGGACATTAAGATATGCTGACACTATGGATATGGTACTTTGACAACCTTAGGTATTAAGGTGACAATAATTATAGAGTATCAAGCCATGATAGGTCATCATTTTGTTATCCAAGGTGTTTATTGTGAAACTAACATGATTGGATTATGGATAACGGTGGCAAGAATGGACTCAAGGCTGTTGGTTTCCCAAAGATGGAGGAAGTGGTTTGCATCGTAGAGAGTGCCTGTTTGCCAAGTTTTCACTACTTTGCTTTTATTGCATGGGAGACAAAATACACATGACGCCTGTTTACCATGTTTTCATCATGGTATCTATTCAAGGCACCTATTTACTAGGTTTTCACCATAGGATAATTTTTTTGTTGTTTTTTCATTTATTTTTATTTTTATTTTATTTTTTCTAATTTTTTTATTTTTTTTATTTTTTGCCCCACTTACATTGGGGTTCTCTTAGGTATAGAACCAATGAAGATGCATACTATTGATTGGGTCATTGAACAACTCACCTTCTAATGTTGCTAACTGATATGCTCCTGATCCATAGGTAGCAATGTTTGACGGTGACAAGTTGTCATTGATGTCAAAAGTGTGTTCAGTTGTCAGTGATATTGCAAAGTTATCATAGTGGTTGCAGGACATCAAGAGGAGATAATTGTTTATTGTTTGGTCAGTTCACAAAGAAGAGTTGGTTTGGTTCTAGTATGTTTTGCTTTGAAGGACCTCAGCTAATTAAGTCGTAATTGGCAGGAAGTTTCAGGTGTTCATAATGTTCTTCATGGTTAAAGTGATAATGTTCAATTGTCAAGTAATATTGTCAGTTCCTATGAATTTGTTTCATGATGCTTCCATTTGATCAAGTTATCTTCATAATGATTGAGGAGATGTGCATCATAATGATATCTTTATATCTTTCTACTTACATTTGATGGAGTGTTGTTGGATCATCTTGGATCATGTTCATTATGTCTTCAACGGATCTTCATTGTGTCAATGAAGGACTTGTTTGATCAGTAGTACTTGCAAAGAATATTTCCAGATGTGATGATCATCTCGTGGTAGTTGTTTGCAATATGAATAGTGGCATCAGTTTCATTTAGTGGTTGATTGATGGTGCAGGAGCACATTCTCTGTAGTGCAGGATCATCTTTTCTTTTGTTGTCTCATAAGGCTCTTAAGCCATTTCATTTTGTAATAAGGGTCAATTTGGTCCCATGAATGTAATTGTGCAAGGCACACATGTAGTTTTGCTTGTATGAAGGGTAAACCAACGGCTAACTGATTTGAAAATCAGTTTGCACGGTTGGAGGGGATAACTGCTGTCTCTACATCTTCTTTAGAGGCAGGTTGTATGTCACACGGGGAGAGAGAAGTGTGTATTACAACAAGTTTTTGATAATTGAATGAAGAGAGTTCTGGGTATGATCTGTGTTGATTTTCTTGGTTGTTCTTAGTGATCTGATATCTTTATCCTGATTTTGTAAATAGAACCTAATCGGATGCTATCCGTCAATCCATAGTGACTCTGTAGTGTGCAGACGGTGTAAAACCCACGGTTCCACAGTGGCTGGTTCGTAACCTAGGAGTAGGGTTTTGATTCATACATGGAGGCCCTTTCCTCTGTCCACTGAAGCCCTGTATAGCAACAGTGGGATGGGGGAAAGATTTCTCACGTTTGTTGTTGTTGAATTCTTACCCAGGAAGCCAGCGAACTCAGTCAAGTTCGACTAGACATCATCATGTGGCTAGTCGGGAAATCGGAGTGAAATTGGATAGTTTTGATGTGGGATCAGATTGCTACAAGTGATCGAGGGTTTGATAAATGAAACGGCTAAATTCCATTGTTCTGTCGAAGGGAATTCTGGTTCGGTGCCTCTGAACAGTTGGAGATCCATCGGCGTGAAAGGCTCTCCGTCTTGCCGAAGATTGGTATAGTGCCGGAGACACATACCTTTGTGTTCGCATCGGTGAGAGAAACGATATCGGGCTAAGGAAAATATACCTAGCCGACGGTATAAAGTTTCACCGATCGGTGAGACATCCTCGGAGTGTTGCCGATAAAGAGTATCGGCGTGAGGAACCTTGTCGGGGGCAGCCGAAGAAGTCACGGCGACCGTTAGAGTCCCACCGATAGAAGTTCATCGGAAGGAGTTCGAGAAGTCTCAGCGACAAAGGACTCGTCGGAGTGAGATGAACCATCGGGACTACGAACCGGAGTCTTACCGAAGCAGGAGGTCTGGCCGATGGGCCTGACGATATCGGCGAGAGACAAAGCGTCGGTGTAGGTGAAAGAAGCTTCACCGAAGGAAGAAGTCTGGCCGACAAAGAGTGGTCATCGGCGTGACGAAGGAAGAAGTCTGGCCGAAGGAATTTTATCGTGGTCCGATAGTATGAGGTGTTGCCGATAGGCAACTAACCGTCACGGAGTTTATCGGTGAGAACTTAGCCATCGGGATATAACAATAAGACCCGGCCGATAGTTCATGTCTCACCGATAGAGAAGTCATTCTTGGCTTCGGAGAGACATTGGGATACCTCTTGCCGATAGAGAAGATATAGTCAAATCTTCATCCGCTTCTGCCGGGCACTCTGCATCAAATTGGTATCAGAGCCAATATTCTGAATCACAGCCGTGTATGTCAGACGAAGAATTGGAGATAGAAACAGAGGCTAGCACAATGCCTCCCAAGACGATGAGTAAAGCAGCCATCCAGAAGATGGTGGAAGAAATGCTCGAAGAGAGACTGAAGGAAGAGAGATCCAAAGAGAAGGATGGAAGCACTTCTGAGTCAGAGGAGAATGAAGAAGGAGAAACTGGGGAGAATCCTCAAGGAGAAGGTATGACTGCTGATCAAAAGGCATTTCTGAATGCACTCAAGGGTCATGGAGATAGTGGCGATCCGAAACTGGATGTTCCCACGTTCAATGGGAAACTGGATGGAGATACTCTTGTGGACTGGATTGAAGCCATAAGTAATTACTTTGACTTCAAAGAGTATAGTGACAGTAAGAAAGTAAAATTTGCAAAGACCAGACTGAGAGGTTCTGCATTGGTTTGGTGGAACTACACTCAATGTGAAAGGGAGAAGGTTGGAAAGAGTCCAATCACCAAGTGGAGCAGAATGGTGGCCATGCTGAGAGCCAAATTTCTACCATGTGATTATGATCTGCAGACTATCAGAAAGTTTAATCATCTTAGGCAGAAAGATATGGACGTGGCTACATACACTGAAGAATTCCACAGATTGAGCATGAGAGCCAATCACAGAGAAGAAGAAAAAGAGATGGTGGCCAGATACCTGGATGGACTGAGGTACAATATACAGGATGAGTTCAGTATGGTGGTTCCCAAGACTGTGGATGAATGTTTTCAGTTAGCCTCTAGGGCAGAGGATAAACTGAAAAGGAGAGGTGATCAAAATAACAGAGGAAGAGGTGGCAGGAACAATAGAGGAAGAGGTAATTTTGGCAGGGGACAGCCGAACAAAGGTGAAAGTTCTAGTCAACAAGAATCACGTTCTGATACAGAACAAAAAGGTGGTGGTTTCAGAGGTTGGAGAAGGCCTAATGGCAGAGGAAGAGATGGTGGTGCAGGCAGAGGACGTGGAGTCTTCACTGGAAGATGTTACAACTGCAATCAAGTAGGCCACACTGCAAGTAAGTGCCCTGAGAAGGCGTCTAGCTCCCATGACGGTGGGAGAAGGAACCAACTATTGCAGGAGGATGATTGTCAAAGTGTAAACTCACCAATTGGTAGTGCTGCACCAGTGCTTGAAGGAGAGAATATGATGATTAAGAGGACCCTCGTGAAGATGCCATTGAAGCAGGAGCCCCCACAAAGGAAGAATCTCTTCAGAACCCAAGGAATAGCATATGGTAAGCTCTGTAAAATCATTGTTGATTCAGGTTCTACTGAAAATGTAGTGTCTACTGAAATGGTAGAAAAGTGTAGACTGAAAAGATTACCCCATCTTAATCCTCACAAAATATCTTGGTTGAATAAGAATCAGAACTATTTGGTGGAAGAACAAACTTGGGTAGAGTTTGAACTAGGTGATTATAGGGATAAGGTGCTGTGTGAAATTATTCCTATGGATGCTTGTCATCTTCTTCTTGGACGACCTTGGCAGTATGATGTGAAGGCACTGCATGATGGTGAAAAGAATACATATATGATCACCAAGAATGGTAAGAAGTTTCAGATGGATCCCTTACCAGAGCAGGTTGGAGAGAAGAGCAATGACAACAGTGTCATGTTAGTGAGTGGCAAAGAGTTCCTACAACTCATGAAGGAGAAGGATACCCAAGGGTATGCACTGATGATGAAGCCTGTATCCAATCAGCAAAGCAAACAGCAGAAGGAGATCCCATTGGAGGTGCAACAATTACTGGATAAGTACCAAGATCTTGTGGTAGAGGATACTCCTAACTCCTTACCACCTATGAGGGACATAAGTCATCAGATTGACTTGATTCCTGGAGCCACATTACCCAACAAAGCTGCCTACAAGTTGACACCACAGCAGAATGAAGAAGTAGGTAGACAGATTCAAGAACTTTTGGAGAAAGGTTTGATTAGGAAAAGTCTTAGTCCATGTGCAGTCCCTAGTGTACTTGCTCCTAAGAAAGATGGCAAATGGAGATTATGCACAGATTCAAGGGCTATCAATAAGATCACCATAAGGTATAGATTTCCTATGCCAAGAATTGAGGATCTGTTGGACTATCTTGGTGGTTCATGTTACTATTCCAAGATTGATTTGAAATCTGGTTATCACCAGATCAGAATAAGGCAGGGAGATGAATGGAAGACTGCTTTCAAAACAAATGAAGGTCTCTACGAGTGGCTTGTCATGCCATTTGGTCTCAGTAATGCTCCAAGCACCTTCATGCGGTTGATGAATGAGGTACTTGTAGAATTTATTGGAAAATTTGTTATTGTTTATCTTGATGACATATTGATTTTCAGCAGGACCAAAGAAGAGCATGTGAAGCATCTTGGACAGGTGTTAAAGAAATTGCATGAGAGTAAGTTGATGATCAACTTGGATAAATGTGATTTTATGAAAACTGAACTAGTATATCTTGGATTTGTGATTTCCAATGGCTGTTTGAAAATGGATCCTACAAAAGTTGAGGCTATTCTCAATTGGCCTACTCCTAGGACAGTAGGAGATGTAAGAAGTTTTCATGGTTTGGCAACTTTTTACAGGAAGTTCATTAAAGGGTT